>OY776090.1:28512736-30001069 GCA_963675205.1 Catocala nupta | reverse complement strand
GTATGGACTAGATATATACAAATAATTTGAATTACAAGTTTCACTTAATTTAGTGACAGTTAGGTGAAGCCTCAACATACACATAGGCATGTTGGTAGCCACCAATAAATTAAAATATATCGCAATAAACTCTATACAAAATAGTTTAAACTCAATGTCCAACGTTCACGTAAACGTACGACAGTATTATACATGAATCTCACATCGGTACGTATTTAGATTTCCAGGCAGGAATCTAGGTACCTACATAACTAGATATCTTCGGCATAGGCACCCCGAAGGTCCCTGGTAAGTGCAGTACTCTCCCGTAAGCCCGTCATTAGCGCGAGAGTCCCTGACCTTGCGCCGAGCTCACGTAAACTTGAACTCATTTGCTCACCTTCTATGTATGTACATTCTTTGCGTCAGCTTTGTGTTTGACAAACATACGGAAACGGTAAAAGCTTCTATTGCAAGGCAAATAGCGAGTGATATCTTACATGAGTCAACCTTTGCTGCGTGTTCTTTGTGTTTATAATTTATTTATCGCTTTTGTACTATTATAAAATGTTACTGCGTGTTTAAAAATCAAAATCAAAAATATGTTTATTCATGCAGGTAACAAAGTAACACTTATGAACGTTAAAGTTACACTTATTAATGTAAATTTACATTTACTTGTTGACATGTTTGTAACTATATTGTCATTAGCAGCGCGGAGTTTGGAATTGTGTCTTTTTTTTTTTTTTTTTTTTATTTTGCTCGTCAAAATGACCACACTCCGCCTGATGGTAAGCAGTCGTGTGGTCTAAGAGCAGTGGCCTCCACATCGTCCTCATAGCAGCCGAGGCGATGTTGAGGTCTCTACTTTGACGGCCTGAGAAGGTGCTTTTTCACGCCCCGCTTAAAGGACCCAGGATTGAAGGAAGAAGGAAACACGTGCCTTGGCAGAGAATTCCATGCTTTGATCGTTCGGCAGAGGTATGAGGACCCAAACTTGTTGGTATGCACTCTAGTCGACTCCACCGTGTAAGGATGGCATCTGAGCTCAGCACGCGTTGTTCTGGATAGGAAAGGGGAGGGCGGGATAAGGTGGAATAACTCTTCAGAGCACTCCCCGTGGTATATTCTGTAGAAACATGCCAAAGAGGCAATATCCCTACGGAGTTGCAGAGGTTCCAGTGAACTCGTGACCTCTGGATCTCCGATGATACGGACAGCCCGCCGCTGTAACCTGTCAAGAGCGTCCAGCAAGTACTGCGCGGAGCCATCCCAAAGATGAGAACAGTACTCCACGCAAGGGCGCACTTGTGCCTTATACAATAGGCACAGCTGCCCAGGCGCGAAGAACCGCCTCACCCTGTTCAGAACTCCGAGTTTTCGCGAAGCTTGCCTAATGACGCTCTCGATGTAGGTTTTGGGATTAAGGGAGCGGCAAAGATCCATACCTAAGATGGAGAGGCTGTCACGTATCACCAGTGGAGTGTTCTTCAGAGAAGGGAGGGGAAGGAACGGAGACTTTTTTGTTGAGAACGCGCATGCCTGGGTCTTCTTGGCGTTGAACTGGACCAAGTTCTTGGCACCCCATTCAGAGATGCGGTTCAAGGTCTGGTCAAGTTCAACGACAAGATCCTGCCTTTTCCCCACAACCTCAGCCTGTTTGGCTCCAGGACGTCCGAGATATCGCCCATGCACGGTACTGTCGTCCGCATAACAATGTATGTTGCCGAGATTCAACATTTATTTATTTATTTATTTAACATATCATTGATATGCAGAAGAAAGAGCGTAGGGGATAAGACGGACCCCTGAGGCACTCCTGCATTGACCTGCATAAATTTGGAAGCGCGACCGTCGCAAAGGACCCGAATACGACGCTTCTGCAGGAAATTTGCAATCCAGGTGCACAGTTGAGGGGGCAAGCCATAGGCCGGAAGCTTGGAAAGAAGAGACCGGTGCCAGACTCTATTGAAAGCTTTGGCTATGTCTAGGCTGACAGCCAAAGACTCGCCGTGCTTGTCCATAGCCTCACCCCAGAGGTGCGTGACGAACGCTAGAAGATCACCCGTTGATCGTTTAGCCCGAGAGCCGTATTGGCGATCATTGATCAACGAGTGATCCTCCAGGTAGCGGACAATTTGGGTGTTAATAATCCGCTCGAACACCTTGGAGAGCACTGAGGTGATAGCTATGGGTCGATAGTTGCCTGGCTCGGAACGGTCCCCCTTTTTGGGAATCGGTTGAACGTTCGCCTCCTTCCAAGCCTCAGGCACAATGCCTGCGGCGTAAGACGTCCGGTATAGGCGCGTAAGTGTGGGAGACAACTCCGCTGCACATTTTTTGAGGACCACAGCTGGGATGCCGTCAGGTCCACTGGCTTTCCGAACATCGAGAGACTGCAGTATCGCACGAACGACACGTTGCCTGATACGTATATCAGGCATGGTGTAGCCGCAGTTGGCAATGTTAGGCGGCTGCGAACCGCAGTCATCGATTCGGGAGTTGGCCGCAAAGAGATTTGCAAGCAGATCTGCTTTCTCTTGCTGCCGATGAGCCAGTGATCCATTCGGATATCTCAGAGGGGGCAGCGAGGTCTGGCAGAAGTTGGACTGCACGGCTTTGGCCAGGCGCCAATAGCTACGACTGCCCGTAGGATGGGCCATGAGCTCCTGGCCGAACCGTGCGACGCGCTGGGCATCCGCTCTTAAGTATGCCCTCTTGCAGACCTTTGTGGCTTGGTTGAACGCTGCCTTCAGGTGATCCACGTTAGAGTCGTGGAGAGTGCGAGCTCTGGTCCAAGCGCGGTACGCTGTCTGTTTGCGTTCAACAGCATCAGCGCATTCGCGACCGAACCAGGGCCTTTTCCTGCCACCGCTCGTGACATCACTGTATGGAATATAATATTCCATACCCAGGATGATTTCACCAGCGACAGCAGTAGCGCTCTATGAAGGATCCCTGTTCTCAAAGCAGCGTTGAGCCCAAGGGATGGATGCGAAGTACTCCCGCATTCCATCCCAGTCTGCTGACGAGTAGTGCCACAGTCGTCGTCTTGCCTCCTCGGATCGTGGGGGCGTAACAACAACAGCTGTGGCACAAACCAGACAGTGGTCTGAGGTGCCCAGAGGAGCACTAATCGACACACTGTACCGGTTCGGGTTACTTGTCAGCAGCAGATCGAGCATAGAGGGCGCCTGACCTGCAATGTCCGGTATCCGGGTGGGCTGGAGTACCAGTTGAGACAGGTCATGCGTGAGAGCGAACGCATGGGCAATTCGTCCCGCGTGGTCTGTTTTGGGAGAACCCAACCAGGTCTCATGGTGGGCATTGAAATCTCCCAAGAACACCAACTCAGCATTCGGATACTGCTCCTGCGCGTCGTCTGCCGCCTGACTCAGGTAATCAAAGAGTCGAGTTGTCTCAAAGTCTCCTGAATGGGATCGGTAGAGGCACATGTAGATTTGGCTGAAAGAGCCATGATCTACGTGTACCCAAAGGACAGAGAAGGAAGGGTCCTCTAGGCAGTGTAGACGGCGACAACAAATATCCGCCCTAACAAACAAGCATACCTCGGCTTTCGCGAGGAAACACTCCTCTAGCACGTAGCCGGGATATTGCAGGTAGGTCGTGTCTGCAGGACGGCGTATTTGTGTCTCCGTTAGAAAAAGCATTGCCGGCCGAGCCGTCTCCAGGTGGTGATGGACAGCATTAAGGTTAGCGTGGAGTCCTCTGATGTTAATAAACTCCACGACACCGGAAGAGGAAGCAGCGGTGGGGTTACGGCGATTGGCTGCTGTTAAACGACAATACTTTGTTCGTACTGCCATAGAGTGACAAAGTGGGGCAAGGCGCAGAGCAAGTTTCGTCATATTACTGTGTGGTATGGCGATAGCCGATCCGACGGACGGAAGGACCCCCGAACCCTCCCGAAAGTGGTCGCCGGGACCCACCCTCCGGTCACCATCCGGCACGACGAGCCACCTCGAAATTATGCGCGGCATGATGAGGCAGCCAACCAAGTTGGTTAGAGTCGGTTGGGCCTCTGGACTATACCGCGGGCGGCCAGCAGAGCACCGTTTCTACGGCTCTCCCTGGCCGCCGGGTCGACTCGCGCCACCCACACAATGACTCTACGGATACTCTGCAGGTCCCTCGTAAGCTGCGAGAATCGTCACCTCATGCTTAGGCCTCCGGTACTCTCATTCACCGAACGAAACACAGCAGTGAGACACTGCTATTTCACGTCGATTTTCTGTGAGACAGTAAGTACTACCCGTACTTCCCCGGTCGAGCCGGCCCATTCATGCTGTAACCAGCTTGGCTCTACTACAGCTAGCTTGGCTCTACTACAGCTAGCTTGGTACTAGGATCGCACACTATTACTTTGTTAGTTGGTAGTTTAACTGTCTCCGTGGTGCAGCGGTAGTGAATGCGACTGCTGTGCATGAGGTCTCGGATTCGAATCCCGGGTCGAGCCAAGAAAAAAGTCATTGGGTATTTCTTTTAATAAATCTCTTAAGCAGCCCGGAGTTAAGAGGTTGGCGGTGTTAGACACCTTCGAAAAGCACGTAAAGCTGGTCCTACGCCTGTTCTCTCTCAGGTCGTGTCGGATTACCGTCCCGTCGGATCATGAGAGTTGGGGAACAGAGAGTGCCCTTGTGTTTGCGCACACACTTGTGCAATATATTAACGCCTGCGCAGATGGCAAGTCTCTGTTAAGATTGGCCGCTGTGACCGAAATTCGGTCTGGAGGACATTATTATTAGTTTAAGTAGCCTTGTCATTACTATGCCACGTGTTCTGGGTTTGAATCCCACAACGGACAAAAAACCGTGTAATCCACAAATGGTTGTGCTTTGAGTCTTTGTGTTCTTTCCTTTTAACAAGCCCCTCGCGATCCAGGATTTACCTTTTTGCGGGAGTTGTCTGGTCAAAATGAAAATTGTCTTTTTTTAAACTGAAGTATTGATGTAAGACATCTCTGCCCACCCTTCGTGGATAGAGGCATGAGTCTATGTGTGTGTGTGCTATAAAACTTTAAAGCTGTTTTTATATATTTAAAATAGGTGAAGCGTATGTGGGATTTTTAATAAAATCTTTAACTCGATTTGTCCATTCTGGTCTAGTTTTGATGGGAATAGAAACCGGATCAATGAGGCAGTTACATTCTTGAAATGTTCCAAGTATCGTAAAGTATTTGAGATAGTCTTAAAAATATATAAAACCTATTTTAACTACCGTAAAAGCTTGCGTTGTTCTAAAAAAAGATTTAACGGTTTTGTATATTATTTTACATCCATTTTTTAAGATCGAATTTCATCAAAACGTCTATATTCGCACGTTCATTCTGAATATTTGCTTGCCATATTAGGCCACGTCAATGTTATTAAATTATAAGTTATTTTTTTACTTTAAAAGCCTTGAATCTTGATGTTAGTAGTTTACATTATTCATATGATACTAGAAATACCTTTAATTTGACCACACCTTAAGTTATATATTGTATAGCGTAATTGCCTATACAAATATAACAGATTTTATTGCCATTGCCAAAAAGTACTCTATTCCTTACAATATAAAGTTTACAATTAGATAAAATTTAGTAATGTGTTTGCTCTAGTTGGAGTATCTAGTCATTTGTTTTACGGGTCTACCTGCCACGCTTGAGCAGTGAAAAATAGGATGAGGGTTTGTAATTTCAAATTGCTCATGTTTATTCAGCTATTTTTATATATTATTAACTGGCTCTTAATTGTGTCAATACGAATGAATTATATGATGAATCGAACATAGATTCTTCGTTAGATTATAAGCACAGATGGCGTAGTGGTTTAAGAGGTCACCTCGCTTCTGCCACTGCGCCGAGAGTTGCGTTTGATCCTCGGGACAAACATAATAATAATATTCTACTACATACACACCACCATCTAGCCCAAACTAAGCAGAGCTTGTACTATGGGTACTAGACAATGGATAAACATACATGTATACTTTTATTTTTTTGTAAATACATACATATTATACATACAAACACCCAGACCAAGACAAACATCCATATTCATGCACGCAAATGTTTGATTTGTGCGGAAATCGAACCCGTGACCTCAGGCGTGGCAGTCGATCACACTAACCACTACGCCATCGAGGTCGACAAACATGTGTGTGATCCACATATATCTAGTTGTTCCAAGCCTGTTATTTGAATGTGTTAAGTCCCTTGCGACGCATGAATTATTCCTAGGGCAGAGTTGTCTTTTAAGGAATAAACATATCGAAACATACTGATGGGAGTGAGTAGAATGGTTTCCTTTAAGACAATACAAATAATTTACAAGACGTACAGAAAATTTCAGAGAGATCTATTAGACCATGAAAGATCCTATAAAATCTATTTCTTTACCCTAAGAGAATAGTCATGGACGTGTGTGTTCTTTCCATCATCATATGGCTCTCAAATATGATCTTTGATAAAATAGCACTCATTCATGCTCGAATTAAGGAATGGAGTGGGTATCCAACTCAGTAAATAGATTAAGAACACAACAATCCGTTTTACCACAAATATCTGATGACACTCGAAAAACTGCCTTGCTATAATAAAAACCCAGTTCGGGTTGGACATATTTGTCGCACGTCGAACGAAAAATGGGCCAAGCTTACAACCTAATGGACCACATATATAAGATGGAAGTGATGTCGACAAGCCCAGATGGAAATGGCGAGATGAGCTGATTTATTTTAGTAAATATTGGTCCTAAGCGAAATTAGATAGACAGATATAGAAGAATAGTGGCTCTTTTGCCCTGAAGTGAGATGCAGATGAGTGTTACGAGCTTATAAGATATAAATCTTCTGTACCTGTGTACGTCACTAAGCACGTTCTCCTAAACGGTCTTCCTAAACGGTCTTCCTAAACGGTTAGACCGATTTAGAAGATTTTTTTTTACCGCCCGCTTTATATACACAATTGGACCAGTTAGATGGCGGTGCGATCGCTTCGCTCGCAGAACAACGTCTGTCGGATCCGTTAGTATATTTATATAACTTACAAATATAACTTATGACATAAAATAGGAAAATTATATATAGGCTGTATTGCTGAGGCACGGTAATATTTCAAGGCTGTATTGGTTAAGAGCACTCTGAGTTTATTTTGTGACAAAACAGCAGTGTATACGACTACTCTGCATGAGTTCTTAGGTACGGCGCCCGAATAAAGCAAAGTTTTATTGTCTCTTTCAGTCATTGAATTTTAAAAAGTTTGACTGCTGAACGGCAATAGGATACTATCGAAATGCGTAATACACTGCTGCCTACCTCGTCGTGATACAGGCGTGAGATAATATTTTATATACTAAAACTGAAAATAGAACCCTGAACCAATAATATAGTAGATAAAGTACTCTGTAGCGAGAGGCGATAGCTATATCGCTGCACTTCCTAGTTATAACCTCCCCTCTCACTGTCGATTACGCTGACAATTACATTTTCATGATACCAGATGTACTGCTTATACTATCTTTGCTTCTGAGAGCTTTATTTCCTTTCGTTTAATTTAGTGTTTTTGTTTACTTTTAGTGAAAGCAGTCTGTTTTATTGTAATATCCTAACTGATATTATAAATTTCGCATATATATTGTGACTTTGTTTGTTTGTGACGTTTTTATGCCTTAACTACTTAACCGATCATCATGAAATTTAGCATACACGTTGTCAGGGGAACAAAGAAGGACATTACCTTTTATCCAGAAACAAGTACTGTTGTTAACCTAATCTAATCCTTCCTACATTTATGCAGGCGAAGCCAGGTGCAAAATCTAGTATCTAATACATTTAACACGAACTGCCTCGCTGGCACAGCGATATATAGTGACTGATGTGCATAAGGTCTCGGTTTGAGTCCTGGTCCCCGCAAACTGTCGTTGGGATTTTCTGTGAAGATTTTAGTTGGATATATACACAAAGAGTATTATAATTTTGCTTATCAATTTAATTATAACATCTAATAATCAATATTGCAGAAAAAGATAAAACATAACATATTAAAAAATCAAAAACGAATATTCATCAATATTAAATTAACAACTGGAACAAGTAAAATTAGACAATAAAATTATAAAGTTTTTTTTTTTAAATCATAATGCGACAAGGTATAATTTAAACGCCTGTCATAGAGAAAATGTAGGTTCTGATTGCCATTTGGCCTACACGCGTGTATACTCCAGGAATATCTGGCCGGCCACATCCGATACCAAAAGATGTGATTCCTGCTAACCTGCCATTACTGGACAAAACAGCGGGTCCGCCTGAATCTCCCTGAAACCAAAGAATACATTATTTTTCTTTGTATAATTTGACATACAAGATAAAATAATTAAGCTGTCGTTGCTGGAAGCTGGAGTCAAGCACGGAACCCTACGATCGCGATAGTTTTATGAATGAGGCAATCAAATCTATTCTTTTAAAGACTACTCCTAGGCTAGAAAAAATGTCTGTGTTGTGACAATATACCATTATGTAATATATTAGCTCTTTTGTGATGCCTTTTAGTTTGCAAATAAGTACATCATATTAAAAATTTTGGTATCATATTTTGGAATTGCTTGGGGGCCAGTCAGTACAGACCGGCGGCACTTCGACCCAGTGGGATCTTTTGTGTCGACTTCCTTAATAACGACTGCCATAGATGTTCATGGCAGCCGGGACCGACGGCTTAACGTGCTTTCCGAGGCACGGAGCAGGCGATAATTGCCAATCAATACGCACATAATTTCGAAAGGTCATATAACTTCCGAAAGTCAAAGGTGCGCGACGTGGGTTCGAATCCGATACCCTCTGCATTGCAGTCTGTTGGTCTCCCCACTGAGCTATCGCTGCTCTATTGCTTTGGTAAGTACCAATGTAAATCCAAAACATGATACCAACATGCTTCCAACACGTATTATGCTGCCTAGCAGCGGTAACGTATGTGGGCAAAGTGTAATTAGGTTCCTCTATTAAGAAACTCTTTGTATCATCACGGAGTCTGGAACTGTGCCTGCTATGTCAATAGACTTACCCAGCAATACGTGGGACCATAAATATAGTTAGCGAAGTATGGGTGCCATAGGTACATCCCGGCATTTTTGTATCGCGGGACCCTTAACCAACATTCAGCAACGAACACGAAGAGCATCCAGGCTTGGAACATCTAATTAATGCAGAATATTTACCTGACAAGTATCTCTGCCACCTTCGCTGGTGCCAGCACAAATCATCCTGGATGTAATTGTACCATTATAAGCGACATTGCAATCCTCTCTGGATACAACAGGCACTGATGTTACTTGCAGAATTTTAGGGGAAGTACCGCTTTCCTGAAACAAGTGATTGTCGAAATTATGTCACCATAGCATTCTCACAAACTAAGTACCACCAGCTAAGGATCCAGTGATTCAAATATTAAAAAAAAAAGTGGAAATCTAAATAGACAAATAATAATAATAATTTAAAACTACATAGTAGTAAAGTTAAACAACAGTAGTGTAATAGTTTCAAAATTATGTAATTAAAAAAGTAGCTTAATTTCAATGTACAACATTCGCGTAAACATAAGACAATATTAAGGAAGCAGAATTTTAAAATCTAATATTTAAGCTATTTATATAATTAAAACTATTCATATTTAAGTTTACACTTTCCTCGACGTTTCGAGAATGTTTTTGCTGTTCACGGGAGTCTCCCTGTGAACTTGGCTTTCACTTCTACTTCCATTAGAAAGCTACTTTATCCAGTATTAACATCGGCAGTATAACAAAACGGTAATTTTTTTCGCAAGATAAATATATATTAAACTCACCTGAGTATTACCCCAGCCAGTAATTACTAAATTAGTGCCGTTCCGAGGATCATTGCCTGTTCTGACTAAGGTTATAGCACGAGCATAAATCCCGTCTAAATACATTCCTTCTTGAATGTAGACTATACCGACATCATAATCTTTCGTAAGGTGATCGTACAATGGGTGTGAGTAAAAATTCGTAGCCGTATAGTTCCTGCCTCCGAAGAATTTATTCGTACTCGCGATCCTTACATTGATTGACCGCATTCTGTAAAATAACATAAGACTTATGCCTGTATAGGTCGCAGGTTCAAATCTTACCCATTGTACTTCCGACGTGAACCCACTCCTAATACAAACATTCTAGCTTAGCTGGAGGGATTAATAAGAATACTAGTTATTTAAAACACAAAATTGAAAGTAATTTCTAAAATAAAAAAGAAAGACTTACCCTGAAAGACAATGAGCTGCTGTCAATACATAATATTCGCTGAGAATAGAGCCACCGCATTCAAAATTATCACGACCATCGAACAGTAGCAAATAGCACTGGTAAGGATATGATTGGATAACGGCATCAGTTCCACCAACTATTTTCTCATCAGTGCTATTAGCGGTTTGTATTTCATTCTCAAGGCTTTCAGATGAAACACCTGTAAGAGTACATGTCGCGTTATTACGTGTCGCGATAGTGGTTGGATTAAAAATGAAAAATATTTATTATTACACAACTTTTACATAACAGAAAAGATACTATTCCCAGTAACACTATGTGAGTAGAAGCATAGAAAACACCGCTGCTCCGATCGTGTTTGGAGCAGAACTAACTCTAAGACCGCGTGCGAAATTTGAAGCATCTAAAACTTCATTAAACGGGCTTAATCGATAACATAGAGTTAATATTTATATCGATACACAAAATAGAATGAGAATAAGAATGTCATTTAATATAGTCAACAACTGGCAAATCTCAACGTAATGCTATTAAGTAATTAAGTACGTAAGATACATTTTAGTTTGGTTTACGCTCCTCGTCACAATGAAATTGTCCTTACGGATCCGCTCCGCCGTCTCTTTCTGCGAGATAACGTTGTCGCAGAAAGATGAGACCGCTACCCAATTTCTCTTGCTGTCGACCATGTTGTTTGATCACAGCTGGCAGCGCGAGGTCATTGCCGACGACACTAACGAGTTCACGGTGCTGCACCGCCCCAGCAGGACATTTCTCGACGGTGTGGTGCGCCCTGCCTCATCACATCCGCAGTGGTGATGAGGCTCAGTTCCCTCTTAGCGATCGTATGCAGATATTTGCTAAAGCACTCGTGCCCTGAGAATACCTGCACCAGCCTGAAGGAAAGGGTTCCATGCGACCGCCCAGGCGTAGTATATATACTGTGTAATATATCTCACATTTTATCACTGTTTGGGTTCAATTTTCACGTACTTGGTCTAGTTGTCATTGTCATTGTCTAGCACCCATAGTACAAGCTCTGCTTAGTTTGGGCTAGATGGTGTTGTATGTGATAGAATATAATTATTATTATGTTTCTCTTATCACAGGTACTTTCTAACATATTATATTAGAAAATACCTGGCCCTTTGGGATGCTTACACGGAGACATGGGTCCAACGTGAAGAGGGTTCGAGAGTTTTAATCAAAGGTGGGATGGAACACCTACAGTGGCACTAGCCGCAGCAGGCGTAGGACTATTGCTACGTATGGATTCTTATATATGGGCTATAAGTATGGGTGTTTGGTGGACCGGTATATTGCTAACTATGGATGAAAAACGGCGTGTACCCTGAATACTCTAATAGAATCAATGCAATGGGCAGCACTGATGCAATCGCCAACTCACTAGATGGGCCCCCTGAATAGCCACTATAGGCATACAAGCCAGCAGCAGAGGGCAACACCGGTGCGAGTGGCTAGGGGTGTCGAGCGGTGCGGCGTTGGTTTCACCATCACGGGTCTCGTGACAACGGAGACTCGGAGCGGGCTTCCCCGTAGTTATGCCCTTGAAAATGACACTTCCACCCCCAAGCATATAGCTCTAGCAGCCCCCCGGCTGCTAGAGCTATATGCTTATATGTCGGCTGATCAGAGGGGTCTGACCAGCCGACCAAGGCAAGCCAGAGTTGAGAGTCCAACGGGCGCTCTTGAAGTTCCACCCCAGCCAACCAGTAACGGCAAGCAGGGGACGAGGCCCTAACTAACTCTCTGAGGTATTCAGGACCGCAGTATCGCCACTCACATTCAGCTCGCCACAAGCTGCCCTGCGGTTTGTGCGCTTTAATTTAACCTGGTGATACATTTTTTGTTTATATCACAAGGCGAAAGTGATAGTTTTAAAGCTAGTGTACTGTGCCCTCCGATCATGTCTCATGATGAGATAACGACTGTCCCAGAGGGGTTTATTATTATTATTATTATTATTATAGTTTATTATCCCTTCTCGGTTCCATTTCGAGACTACGAATTACTAATTTCTATTTCTGATCGGATAATGTTGGTTACTATCCCTTAGTACATTTATAATTAAATAAAAATAATTTAAAACATATTACCTTTGAAACAAACCACAAAAAGTAATACAAAGTAAATGTTTAACTTCGTCATGTTTTTGTCTGTGACAGAAAACGAGTGAACACGATTTGATGCTGATTGACAACAGAAAATGTTTAAATACTTTTCTGAATAGTATGTAACCATGATCTTATCTGTTTATCTCTTGTCTCTAAATAGAAAAAAGCAACGTCGCCATTAATTTTTGTCTGTCTGTCTGATGGTGGTTTAAAAAATTAGCCCTAAATTTCTTGCAGGTAACTTCTCATAGGCAACCCTTTGCCTAAATCTACCAACTAACCTAAATGTAAATTCGGTTACTTCACTAAACTAACTAACT
This sequence comes from Catocala nupta, assembly GCA_963675205.1. Lineage (NCBI taxonomy): Eukaryota > Metazoa > Arthropoda > Insecta > Lepidoptera > Erebidae > Catocala > Catocala nupta. The sequence goes on along the minus strand of OY776090.1, from coordinate 29,988,364 downwards.
CATAAACTTTGACTTTCATAAAGGGTAATTTGTGACCTAAATTGAATAAACGATTTTCGACTTTGACTTGACTTTTCCCGCTTAGGTTTTTTATAAGTATAGAAGAACCGATTTTGATGTGATTTTTACTTTCATTTACAGAATTTCTGCCAAAAGATATATACTAATTAATGCAATAATATTCCAATGAAATGTTTTAATAATACATGGGCTAAGATAATGAAGTCTTCGAAACTTCTCACGCTGGCAAAATCTTATGTGTCTCATAAGATTTTGCCAATCAAAATAATGTTCTAAATAATTGTGACCTACAATTACCTAAAAGGCCTAATTTAAAATCTGTAATGTTGACTAACTGTAATCATCTTAAATTTTAGATACTTATTAATGTGTCATTCTCTTTTGAAACCGAAATATTATCTTAATTTATATAGGTATATGGTATCCTACTATCATCCTGCAAAACTTAATTTATTTGTTTATCTTGGAAATAAACAAATAAATTAAAATTTAAAGTTAAAATTGCCTTTTACATTATATCATTTTATTGCGCATAAGTTGTTGGAGTGACGAGACTTATGAAGCCGTGCGAAGCCAGGTGGGTCTCTAGTCTCTATATAATTGGTCAGCTACGAGATAAAACCCCTATAAAAACGACAAATTAAAACATTGTTATATTTTTTGTTTCTCTCTATTTTCCTGACGCAAAAATGCTTTTATAATTATCGGGGCGCCGGTGCTAGCCAATTAAATTTTACCTCCAAACAAGGCTTCTCTACCTATAATTAGATCTAGATATCCAAATGATTAGTAGATTAGTCCCACATCATAGTAACAGGAGTAGTCTTTAAAATATATTAGTTAAGAGCGGGAGGCCAGGAGACTTTTCGGCGATGACCAATTAGTCAACGCACGACTCCTAAGTTTGGAGCATCGTCGTAGAGCTGGCGGTCTCTTGGTTTTCCAACTGGAAGTCGCTACCTAAGTCTGTGTTTCCCGATGAGTAAAATCTAGATTAAATTCATTCGCGACTTGAAGACACTCGTCTTTAAGTCGCGAATGAATAGGTATCTTCTAGGTAAGAGTGCTCCATCGTCGTCTGCATTGTCACTTACCAACAAGTGAGATCGCGGTCAAACGCAAGCTTGTTAAAAACTAAAATAAATTAAATAATAAGTATTTAGATATAAACACGTGGCCTCACGCTTATATCCTCGTACTTCCTACGTAGGCCTATTGGCGTCTACCAGGCACCGTTCCAAATTTAATCCCATATACAATTAACTAACTTATATATAGTCAAATTCATTAAGTTGTATGTTAATTGAATCTTATAAACTATGCTAGTTACAGACATGGTTTTATTTGTCTCTGTAATCTTTAAATAAACTTTTTCTAATTCTAATTTTTCTAACCCAAGGCGCGCATCTCTGACTTTCGAAGTTATATGCGTATTAAATAGTTAATTATCGCTTGCTTTAACGGTGAAGGAAAACATCGTGAGGAAACCTGCATGTCTGAGAGTTCTCCATAATGTATTCGAAGATATGTGAAGTCTGCCAACCCACACTAGGCTAGCGTGGTGGACTATGTCCTAACCCTTCTCACAGTGAGATGAGGCCCATGCCCAGCAGGGGGACAGTTTAATACAGGGCTGATATTATTATAATTTTTTGTTCCTTAGCCTTTTGTTATGTACCACAGCTAGGCAAAAGCCTTTCCCTTGGACTTTCAAACCACTCTGTTCAAAGACATTGCCTGCCAGTCCCTTTCGAAGACGTCCACGTCATCTTGTCTTCTCCGTTTAGGTCTGCCTCGTCGCTGTCCACTGTCTTTTGGTACCCAATTGGTCAAAATTTGTGCCCACCTCTCTGGGTTCATGCGGCAGACTTGTCCGGCCCAGTCCCACTTCAGCCTGGCCGATATTTAGTTATTACAGATATAATTAAAATTTATTTTTCATGCAGAAACCTCATGCCGTGCCTCTAGATTGCAATTCCAATGCTTTACCCATTATGTTGTTGTGGCCTTGTCTTGTGGGCTCATTAGACGGTCAGTGAGGCGTAGGTCAATGATCTTAAAAATAAACAAAATAATTTTATCGTTACATTGTTCACGCGCGCGGTAAGCTCAATGTTTTCTTTCAATACGCTGCATAAGTTCACACAACACGTAGTTACAGAAGAACATCGAATATGAAGCACGCAAACACACACAGACGCGTGCTAAAATCAGTTTGAACGTCAATAACTTTAAAATTAAACTACTTTATACGGAATTTATTATGTTATTTATAAAAACACTATTATTAAAATATTTAGAAATTATTAAAATACTATTGTTAATCTTAAAGTTACGGTAACGTTTTGGTTGCTTTTCAGCAGCCATGGACACGGGTAAACGTAAGATTATATCATGTCAATGACTATATTTTGCTATCAGACTCGATCGTTGCAGTATATGAGGCGAAATTATGCTTATTTCTAAAACTCAAAGGAGTATCCACAAAGCGTATGCAAGAACCAAGCACACTACATGCCTCGAATAGCTATAGACGTGTCGCACTACGCATGGATAAGCATGTCGCGAAAAGTTTGCTTGCTACTCAACTAGCTACTCTATTGTGTTCCGCACGTGCATCATCATTATAAATACTTATTATGTCCAACAGGGTAGGGAAAGGTTTATTAGATCTACTTTCCGTCAGCTATGGTTTTAGGCTCTACGTCATTGGGATCGAGCCTGTCGTTTAACGGGCACAGTTTTTAGCAATAAATTTCGATATATCATTGCTTAGCAGATTAGAACTACGAAGAACCGAGACTATGCATGGATATGTGTAATCAACAAATAATTTTGTTCCACATCCGGGTGTTCTATCTTTCCGCTGTCAATGTTAATAATGTCGCCAGGAATTTTTGAAATGAAAACTTCTTTAGGCGCGTTGAGCACTTTTTGGGTGAACAAAAATCATGGAACTCGCGTCATCGTCACCGAACGCTTTCCATGAGCTATATGTATACTGTGTATATATATGTACTTTTTGGGTGAACAAAAAGCGTGAAACTCGCGTCATAGTCACCGCACGCTAGTTACTTAGTTTTCACTTCTATCGACAGTCCCCCAAGACTGCCCCGTTTTTTTTTATTGAAGTATACCCCGCGCTGGGAATAATTCCTGTATTGCGGCGGACTTTACAAACAATAAAACAACGGACACAAAGAACACCCAGACTAGGAAGGCTTAGAAAGCGTTTCGGTCGCTGAGTTTCGTCCGATCCGGTCGAAACAGGAATTTCATTATTATTAATATTTTTAAGTAATGTTTCTAATCAATCTTTTTTTAGAGTTTTATTTTACTTTGGGATTAAATATAATGACCACCAAAAATACTAATTGCGCAGCAAAATATGCTCACTAAAATATGTCATAACGAGCACTCTCGGAAGGGTTAGGTTATGATAGGTTCCTTCTTACCCACCGAAAATAGGAGCCCCGCGTAGCGGGGCTCCGTCAACTTAGTTTGATCTCTTTAAATATATTTTGCTGTGCAATTAGTATTTTTTTGCTGTGCAGTTAAATACTACCCTTAAATAATATAACTTTATCGAAGGCTTTTCATTCTAACTGTACAAATTCTGCTAAAAAAAGGATAGTCCGAAACAATACTCAAAAATATTAAAATAATAAAAGTCCTGTTTCGATCGGATCTGACGAAAATCAGCGGCCTAAACGCCTACTAAGCCACTTGGAACAACCATTTATGGATCACACAAATATTTGTCCCGTGTGGGATTCGAACCTAACACTCGGCGCAGTGGCAGTGGCGAGGCGACTACTTTTACCACTAAGCCATCCGTGCGGTCAGTTACAGGAGTGGATATCCCTATTGTGATCCTTATATGAGTGGTCTTTCTGTAGCTACGTATTCTGTGGCTCAGCATCGAGTTACCGTACAAGTGTTAACACAATGATTTGTGTCGCCATTCGTCATTGTTCGACACAGAACATAACACTAAGGCTCGGGTTACTTGTGAATCATTAATATTGTTTTGATTATATACACGTTAGCGGTCTTCGGACACCTTATTGTTTTTATAACTGTGGTTTGGGTGCCCTTGTGGTAGCGAAAATGCTGTGTATGAAGTTCGATACGTGGGTCGAGCAAAGTGTCATTCGTTTTTGAAGTGAAAACTTCTTTACGCGCGTTGAGCACTTTTTGGGTGACCAAAAATCATGGAACTCGCGTCGTCGTCACCAAGCGCTTTCTATGAGCTATATGTATACTGTGTATATATGTGTACTTTTTGGGTGAACAAAAAGCGTGAAACTCGCGTCATCGTCACCGCACGCTAGTTACTTAGTTTTCACTTCTATCGGCAGTCACCAAAGACTGCGACGCATGTTTTTTTTAATCTCAGTGTCAGCTGTGTGTAACTGTCTCGGTATACGGCAATGGCTTATTACGTTAAACCTAAAAGCATGGCTGGCAGAATGTGGATGTATAATACCCCTGCCTACCTCTTCAAGAATATAGACGTAGAATTATATAACTATGTATTTAATTTATAATATGTAATTTATATGTACAGCTGACCCGACAGACGTTGTCCTGTCTTAGACGAACTGGCAAACTTACGAAGTTAAGATAGTCGTTAAGTTTACTGAAATTATTTAATTTTCAGTGCATTTTTCTTAACTTTTCTTTTCGTACCCGAACCGTTCCGTAACCGAACCTTCTATAAAGTATTAGAAATGTTTAATAAAAGCTAAATGGCATCAGTAAAGTCGTTTTCAAGTTACGGCGTGACCAAGGGAAACAGGGATTCATTTTTATAAATTTGGATCTAAGGAAATTAACGTAATATACCTACAAGTATTTAAACTTTTCTATGGGTGCTTTTAAGACCTGGTATTCATTAGAACTTTATTTTTAATCCCCGGGTTTTATAATATGTTCATCGTGTATATTTATTTAGATTCTTTTTGTTTGAAATGTGTCCCGTTTGAGAAGCTCTAAGCTATCGTTAAAAATAATCTATATTGCTGTTCAAATATAATTGGCTCTTTTCTAGACGATAAAGGGATGTGAGCAACTTTCACAGTGGTATCCATTTACTTCATTTATATTGTAAAATCAAGCTGTACAACAACAACTATGAACTGGACTTAGTGGGGTTTTTGTGCCTAATATAATAAAATATTTTTTGGCTTAAATTATTTGGTATCGTAACTAATATCATAAATGGGAATTTGAGATAGTTCGTTTGTTACGTTTTCAAGCCTTAATTACTCGATCGATCATCATGAAATTTCGCATACACTTTGTTAGGGGAATAGAAAAGCGTACTTTTTATCCAGAAAGAATTACTGAAGCATTCCCGAGTGAATCCGCGGGTAAAAGCTAGAATCTCACAAAGCTTAGTCTGCGTAAGCACCCGAGGATTTCTTTTTGTAACTTTTAACAAAGCATGTTTTTCTCAGTTTGGATTATATAATATGTAATTAAAATGCATTAATAATACCTCACCTTCCGGAAGAAATTCTATAAATGGTAGTGAACGGGGTCAAATACGTACATACTTAAACAGTATGATAAATAAAATCATCAGGAAATATAATCTCAAATATCTTAGTTACCATATAAAACGATTTGAACTATTAGAGGATTCCTGTTTTATCAATGAACTGCTTAAATATATGTATATGCTAATATTATTTACAAAAAAAAAATTGTTAATCCTCCATTAATTTTTACTGTTCTCATTTAAATTTACATTAAATGTCACATAAGCAAGAACGGCAAATGCTGAACGATAAATCAAAATCGAATTGATGTCAGAAGTGACTAAAGGTGACAGATTTAAACTTAAATTATTCTTGTTTATCGATTACATTTTATTACCATCGATTTATTTTTATGTGTTTATGTTTTTACGTGTTTCGAATGATAATGGGTTAAGAGTCGAATCAGATGAGCTACGTTTAGAGTATGTTGCCGTATTTACGACTGAATGGATACTCCATCCATTGGTGTATATAAAGGTAAACCAGAAGACAACAGTTTACGTCTGATATTTTTTTTAATTGCAACTCCTTCTCTGGGAATGTTGCTTGTGTTACTTGGATCAACAAATATTCTTTCTATTTTTCAAAGTCTAAAACTATTTATTCCCTTGCCAGTCTTCTGGGCACGTTACCAGTTGACAGCGATGCTGAAGAATTCTACGATACCTACACCATTTTTGTAAATATTTTGTATGTATAATTATTTGTGTTTTTGTAACAATGTTATCTTTTTTAAAACGTTTGTAAATATATATATATTAGATTAATTTCTTTTTCTTGACAAATATTCTATCTAAATTCAAATTAAATTTATTTACTTAGGTCATAAAATAACACTTACTATTCGAACAATAGACACAAAGAACACTTATCGTACTCGGAACAACTATGGATGACACAGACATTTACCCCGTGTGGGTATCGAACCCACACTTTCGGCGCAGTAGCAGTGACGAGGCGTCCACTTAAACCAATGCACACGTCATCCGTGCTGTCAGTCAGCTGGTGCCTAAAGATGTTACATTTATATAATAGTAATAATATTTATTACTTAAATAGTAAAACAAATAATATGTAAACAAAATATGAGAAAACATACATTATGATGGTTGTACAATAACATACTAAGGGACTAAGCGATTTCTAAACTGAGACGTGCTCGTATTTTAGAAATCGATGGCACTCCATTTTGTTTCATAATTTACCATCGCACTTCATCTCGCTTCTATATTGGATAGAAACAACATACAATTTACAATTTCATTTCCTTTTTTTTAAGTAATTAAAAGTCTTCACAATTTATGTTATTGTAACTAAAACTAAAACAAAAACAATGTTTATGTATTTATTAAATGTGTCAGAAACACTAATTGTTTCTGTTTCTTCATAAGGTAAGGTTTAACCTGTCCGCAGTTGCGCTTACGTAAGCCATTAACGTCACGAGGCCGGCCCTATGTTTACGTTATCGAATTTGGTGGCTCGCATGCGAGCCGGCAACCCACTGGAGGAAGTCCAGTAACCAGTCCTGCAATTTATATTTCAAATTATGTTTGTTCAATTTGCCTAGTGACAATTTCTACTCATAATTCTAGGATTGCATAAACATAATATGTAGAAACGCCATCGTTGTTTATAGCCCTAGCCAAATAACCCTATGACTCATTACTATTACAACTCTCCGTGTCATTTCAAAGTGCAGTTAAAAATTAATAATTATAATATTTTTTATTATTCCAAAAATAGGTGCTTACAGTTTACCTAATAATAACATGTCATTACATGTTACTACATGTTACTATTAGTACAATGTAATACATGGGTCGCGACCGTATGCGAAAGTGATTCGCGCGGCCCCGTCGATAGTGGTTTTGTCGAGGAACACCGTGGTAGGTTTAGTCGGTATTCCGGGAGGTACATTATCTTTTTAACATCTTAGTTTACCCCGGCGAGTCCGACATAATCCCTCCGCCCGCCCCCGCGGAGGGATATGCGTCATTGCATTCCCCCACGTAAAAAAAAAAAAAAAAAAAAATATTACAATGTAATACATGTCATTACATGTTACTATTAGTGTAAAATCTAGCATGAGAGCATCTAGATTACACAGAATAATATACATTTTACACAGAACTGATAGAGTAAAACAATGGTGTCTGAGCTAGTGATTATTATTATGAATATTCTCGGAATATGTGATGGCGCAAGGGTGTCGACGCATGTGGCGTCCCACACCAAAGGCCTACCCATTTTCAAGGTAAAAAAGACATACCATCGGGTCTCTTTCCATCGTCACGTACCAAGCCTATGGGTTCTTATACTGCTGGTACGCCGGCGGTGATAAGAGCACGACGGATAATGGCAGCGATTCGGAGAAACACACGGTGCACCTAAACGAAGACAGGTGGCGAGGCGGAATGTTGTATCGTCCAACATAGTACCTCTGTTGGACGATGGAAGCGCCTGAAGCCATTAACCCGATTCCCACTCTCCCACAGCCAGCAAACGTGCGCGCTCTGCAACATTTGCAGATGTAGTAAAAAGAATTTCTCTTACCGTGTTGCATGGTGGCCCATCCCACTACTTTTGGGAGAATGACTTAGTAGGCAAATCAGTATTTGAACAAGCCATTTTCCAGGCGTTCACGGCGTCGGTTTTACATGACACTTCTTAACTAACCAGTGTGGATGCTAGAATGTACCTGGTTAATTCTTCCGTGCTGTGAACTGAGGCCAGGAATGCCGGTAAACAGACATCTGAAATTTTGCGAATGCCGAGCCTGCCTAAACGAACAGGTAGAGAAGCTTGAAGCCAACCTTGGTCATTCAAGTCCACAAAAAGAAAAGAAAAATAATTAATTAAATGTAAAATGTAATTAAACGTAAAATGTAAATCTATCTAGTAGGGCGACGAGCGGTAAACGCATTTACAAATAGACGCCTGTGTAGACCAATTTTAGATGACGTCGGCGTCGATAGAATATCAAGTACTGTGTATTCGGCCGGTAATGTGAAGTATGATAAGTGGGTCTGTTTACACGCATTATTCGGAGCCGGTCTTTCGTACCTCTGGCACGTACATTTTACATTATTGTATAGGTAACGTAATAGTAACGTTTTATATGGAAACACAGCGAACCGCATTAGGAAATAAAACTAATTGCGTATTGACAATGTTCGGAGACCATTATTCTATATTATTTAAGACCTTTTATAACCATATATAAAAGAGCATGGAACCCTATGAAAAGAAAATATAGATATGTCCTACCTACTTCCAAATTCTACGCTTACGGAATGGCGGGCAAAAGCTAGTAGGTATATAAATCAATATCGACGCTAAGACAGACAATTTTTTATCGTCAGCATTTTAGCAATATAGCGATTAATTTTGAAGGTGTATGGGAGAGACATCGTGAGTACATTATTTATAACCCACACCTGTAACCACGTATGTTAACAAAATAAATAACATAGATTTGAATACCGGTAGCAAGAAGACCTAGTGACACATCTCGTTTAGTAAAAAGAACAAATGAATACCTACGTGCTTTGTTGAGCAATTAAAGAAACCTTTTATAGTATAAACGCCTGAAGAGCGATTTAATTGCTGCGACTTGCGTTTAATGGTGTATTCAGTGAGCGTTTAAACGTTGTTACTAATTGTTAACAGGCACAAGTTAGTTTAGTGTTAGTCACTGAATCAGTTGGTTAAACTGCTATCAAAAATATTTATTCGTTCACTTAACGCGCGACGATTTTTATGCGGTTATAGATAGTATATCCCAATGTACTTTCTGCAACTCATTTCTCTCGCCCAAAACAGTACAGTCAGATGAAAGTTCTAAGATATTAATTAATCTATTTTGAAATTCAGTTTTGTTTGAACTGTACTAAAGACCAGAGATTGAATTCCTATCCATCACATTTTTCTTTCAATTTTGTACATAATAATTTCTTTGAACCTTTAGCATGACACCCATCATATAACAACCATTTCCAAATCTCATCTTACCCATACATTATATACGTACAAGAAAGCTTTCGCTATCTCCAAACATCAAATATGGTGTACTAAATTAAATAGCAATTCTTCTTCCTAGCTTTTAATATTCCCAAGTCACTTGGCGTCGGCTTTTCTAGTTTAACCGGATTTGACTGGATATCAGTTTTTACACAGAGTGGCTGCCACCTGACCTCCGCAACCCGAAGGCTAACGATACCCTAAGGCTAGACCAGTGTCAGGATATTATAGGGCACCGATTTCCCAATAACGACTGCCATAGATGTTCATGGCAGCCGGGACCGACGTCTTAAAGTGCTCTCCGAGGCACGGAGCAGGCAATAATTGTCAATCAATACGCACATAATTTCGAAAAATCATATAACTTCCGAAAGTCAGAGGTGCGCGACGTGAGTTCGAACCCGAGACCCTCTGCATTGCAGTCTGTTGGTCTCCCCACTGAGCTATTATGTAGAGATAATTGTAACAGCCCAGTAACTGGGATGTTCACACACGATAAGAGACGACCCACTTGTCAATTACAAAGTAATTAATTGTTGCAATCTGTGCATGTGGGGCTTGATACTCGACACTCGAGTGCCACTTCATGAGCCCTTCAGACTCATCATAATATCATGTGAACCGACCTCAATCACAGACATTAAGCATACTTAATAAATGCATAAGGCATTCTGTGTGTTTGTATCGGCTCATCGAGTAAACCGAGTAACGTTATACCAAAGAGCACCGATAGCTCAGTGGGAAGACCAACAGACTGCAATGCAGAGGGTCTCGGGTTTGAAACCCACGTCGCGCACCTCTGACTTTCGGAAGCTATATGACTTTTCGAAATTATGTGCGTATTGATTGGCAATTATCGCCTGCTCCGTGCCTCGGAGAGCACGTTTAGCCGTCGGTCCCGGCTGCCATTAACATCTATGGCAGTCGTTATTGGGGAAGTCGACGCATAAGATCCCACTAGGTCGAAGTGTCGCCAGTCTGTACTGACGGGCCCTCACACAAGATAATATAAGATAAACGTTATACCAATGAAACACACAAAATATAACAATACGGGACAATAGAGTAGATGATTTCATTTTTAATTATTTAAGCCTAAACTTTATTAGTTATACTCAGCTTTTAGGTTTAAATAATTGAGAGACTTGTGAGAGACTGTTGCACTGCCACGCATAGATCTTAAGTTCGATCTTAAGTCAGAGACTTACCGAAGTTACGTGCGTATTAAATAGTTAACGTAAAGCGCTGGAAAATATCATGTGGTCACCCACATGTCTAAAGGTTCGTCTTAATGTTTTCGAGAATGTGTAAAGTCTTGGCAGATTTTATCTATAGTGGGCAATGACCTAACTCGGATGAGTAGAGGCCCGTGCCTAGCAACGTGGTAGCTTAAATACAGGGCTGACATTATAACAGAAACGTCTTTAAATCTACTCAATTATCACCCTTCAAATTATGTAATTGTCAAAAGACAATGAAATAGTTACAACGTTGTGACGTAACCCCTGTTTAAGACTGCGTCGAGCGAAATGTGCCAAAACAGGCGGTTACAGTTAAGTTGATAAAATCAACACTTATTGTTTAATACAAATATAAAATATACATTTACTATAACAATGAATGTGTTTACAATTACTCCGTGTCAAAAACTTAAAATAATTAATATTTTCACCTACAATATTACGTAAATTTGCACGAAAAATGCAAAAACGCAAACTCGTGTTACGTGATTTTTAAATAATAACAAAAGAAATCTATCCTATTTTATAGCTTAAACGAAACATAAAGAGTTTTATTACAATTTGTCCGACCCAAATTAGGTTATTGGATGAGACAATAAAGATACTTATTTATCAAAAAAGCACTTCAAATCCTGCATACAATTTGACTATGACGGCCGCGCGCTGATTTGAATATCGAGCTCTGTCATTCAGTCCAAGCGCATCTTATGCTCGGCGCAGTCTTAAGTGTAGACGTGCGAGGGATATAGAGAAATTCATTAAAGGTCTAAATGTTGTACGCGTTAACAGGTTGATGAAAGAAAGAAAAGAAAGAAAGAAAATTACGTTTATTTGCCACGGATACAAATAAAACACACACACACAGTACAAAGAAAATAGCTTTATATAAAAATAGGATAGAAAGTAAACACAATGTTATTTGTATGTTGTTCGTGGAAAAGTGGAAACCATGTGTGGCTTTTAAAGGATGAGTGGAGTCACTGGCAACGGTTAGTAGAACATAAAACATACATAGCGATATGCATAAACTGTTTGTAAACATAAAACATAAACATATAGACGTATAAACTCGTAATTTCCTGTTTCTGAGTGCGGTATTTCCTGAACGTAAGTATACCAATAAGAAATCATTCGCTTTCTCAAATTTGAATATGGAATAGGTAAATAGACCAATTAGCGTGTTTCGACAATATTTGTGTATGTAACGTTTTTTTAAATTCTTTAGAGTGTTTTCGATACTCAAGTAATGTAAATGTTGCGTTATACCTACCAAACGTGTCTAGGACAGGCAGGATACACTTATTAAAAAATAACTTTCTTTATTCTGCAATTTATTAGAAATGTAAATTTTAGATACCGTAGATTCCTTATTATTTTGGGAGAAAGCGACTGCTGTGCAAAGTCTTGGAGTCGACTTCCGATACTGTCAAAAACAAAATCTTTGCTCAATAGCAACATGGTCTCAAATTGCGCCAGGCAAACGGCAATAGACACGCCCCCTGTTACGTGGGACCCAAATCATAGTTCCAAATGCGAGTGTAATACATCTCTGCCTGCTCTCCAGCAGCTAACCGACTTTGAAAATGGCGTCGGTTCTATATTCGACGCGTATGTTTAAATCACCCGATTAACACGATTCGATATTTGAATTTGGAACGTTTGCCTCGGCTCGGTGTTATTCGGGCGGCGGCGTCGGTCGGTCGGCGCGCAGCGATGCATGCTAACGAAGGGCGCGAGGTCGATGACGTCACACGCGCCGCGTCCTTGACCTGTGACGTCACGGGTGCAAGGCCGCGACAGTTCATTCGTTCACTGTTACCAGTGGAATAATCGTGCGACTGGAACATACACACACATAATTGTTTGAATAGACTGTTTGTCTACATAACATCGACGATATAAGTAGGTATGTATAGTGATGTTTACTCAGGAATATCGCTTGAAAATATATGTGTTGCTTGCGTTTGAAATTTGTAAATATTGTAATTCGAAAAAGTGAGCGTTTGTTTTGATATACATAGTTATTTTCAATCAGGTCAGTTCGATTCCAAGGAGTGTTATTTACAAATTCTAAGTCAGCACGAAAGCTTCAAATATGTAAAACATAAAGTAAATATGTACATTAAAACAGAAATAGACCCCATCTCTATTACGTGGGACATGAAACCAAAATAATGCTAAATGAGGATGTAATAAAAATACCATTATTAGTTTTATTTTGCTACTAAAAATCATTCTTATCGCATTATACAACATATTTGAAGTCTTGTTTCTTATTCACGAAAATACAGTAAAGCTTTAATCCTAACAAATTTTATAAATGCTAATGTGAGTTTTATTGTTTGTTGGTTACATTTTCACGCCTTACCTTCTCGACGATCACAAACAAATAGCTTACATGTTGTAACGAATATAGAAAAGCACACTTTTCATTTAGAAAAAGGATTAAAAAGTACTGTTCCCAAGGGACAGCTAGTTTGATATACTGTCTATTAGAGTTATAACAGCGCTAAGCTGCTGATTCATTCTTAAATACGCGCTCTATACTATATATGTATGTATGTACCTATTAATCAACCATCTACAATATATAAACTTTTTAAAATAAAAAGGCTATGACTCTATTGGAACTAGCGAGAGCATAAAGAGCAAGATCTTCACTGACAGATGAGCTATCAAATAACAAAGGAACCGTAATAATTTATCGGAGAGAGTTCTCCGTGGCCGACAGTCGCGTATGATTGTGTGTGAAATTCAATTATCGCCTATTGTTAGTGTAAAAACGTATCGTTAGTCTCGTGGCATAAGTTTACGACCGATGTGAGGATCCGGGTTCAATAAATTGTTAAAAAAACTTAATTTGATTGGAATTTTATTTTCTGACATGAGTTTTCGTACTTGTGATATTAATTACTTGTGATCGATCAGTAGTTGAAATTCGACCGTAATTCATTTTATTTTAAATGTTAGCTGCCTGCACTCCTTCTGAATTGAAACAGAAACTTTAATTATGCCATATCTCACAGTCCTCCGTAAAAATCTCCTTAAAATAAAGATATTTTCATACGTATCTTCTACGAATTCATAAACGTGAAAAGAATACTCTATACCTACAGAGTAGATATTCTTTTCACGTATTCATAAAATTACCTATATATAATACATATAGATGTTTGACTCCATTATAATCCAGCTGGTTTCAAAACTCTGTTGTCGGCATAGTAGCGCGCGTTGCGCAACCATCACTTCCGTGAAACGAAACTAAACAATTAGAACAATTAGTGAGCTGTAATTAAACACCGCACCGATCATCTTACTGTAAATGCCGCCTCATCCGTTTACAGGAATTGTAAACAGTTCCTTGAATCCATCATATCGTTTGTTCGACTTTTAATTAGTTAACAAACTAATCAAATAAATGGCTGACGATTTTTATCAGAAATTATTTTCGGCATCGTTATTTATTTGTTTGAGCTAATGTTACATATATGTTCTCCTGTTCTCCTTTGCTGCATATAACATATTTTAGTAAGAGTTCGTAGATCGTCATACAGTGTTCAGAGGCACTTTTTTAAACGGTAGATAGGGCAGTGAACTGTACGCAAATGTCAAAAAGTAGAAATGTCATATAAGTGCACGTTGCCGATTTTGGTTTAATAAAGACGAATCATTGTATATTTATAAGTTATGAGAGTGAAGTTTATTTTAGTTATTACTAGTTTTATTCCCAAGAAATTGGTGGCCCGGAACACATAAGTTTTTCTGAGCACGGCAGCATAGTTGAGGGCTCAGGTGCACTTGCTTGTTTACATAATCTCACAGTACCAAAGCTCCATTTTCGAGAGATTACGATTCTTCAAAAGAAGGCCACCCGACAAAAAGTGATTTTATACGTTTTATTTATAAAATTACAAGTTATTAGAAAATGCTTTTATACAGGTGTCCGGTAATTAATGGATAACCTGGAAATGTCTTATAGTGGAACTGATGGCCGTTCAGAAAAAAATATGACAGAAAATCTATCCTAACTACTGCGATATGTGTTTTTTTTTTAATTATCATGTATAACTTTCTTGTATACTACGACCATAAATGAATGAAATCCATCGGTTTTTTGTTGTTTTATTATTAAACACTAATTATGCTAATAGATAGACATTCAAAAGTATGCTATGCTATGATAGCTTGCAGTTTTTAATATACATATTTTTTTTTTCTGAACGGCCTTCAGCTCTTATAAGACATTTCAAGGTTATCCATTAATTACCGGATATCCTGTATAATACTAGGGATCCGCTGCGGCTTCGCACGGGACTTTTCTGTAGACCTATAAAAGGGGAACAATCCCCCAATACAGGGATAAGGCAGCGTTTTAATGAAAGCTGCCAGTCAGCTTGATTTTTGCCGACATTTTCAACAATTATAGTCATATTTCAACAAATTTTGAATTTAACGAATTATACACCTTCACACTAAACCTTTCTCATGCATCATTCTGTCTTTTAGTGAAAACCACATGAAAATCCGTTCAGTAGTTTTTGAGTTTATCGCGAACAGACAAACAGACGCGGCGGGGGACTTTGTTTTATAATATGTAATGTTTTGTTATAAGACAAGAATTTGCGATCGTAACGTCTTGGATTTGATTCCCATCTGTTGCACAGCTGTTAAATCCTTACAAACAAAAAACTATTTAATTTATTTATTTAATTTAGGCTTACCAATTAAAATACACACAGAACATCATAGGCTTTTAAATTAAAGGTACAACATTGTAATCGAAAGTGAGTTTTACAATGTTCACTTCATACAAATTCTAACACACTTTCATTAAGTGGAGCAGTGGTAGATAGAACGAAATGAGACATAAGACATGATAATGTAAAACTAATTAAAAGCAGTAAAACATAAACATATGTTGCAACCTTATAATTACGTTACTAAATAATATTTTATAACGATGTTGTAATTGTATAAACTTTAGTTTTAAATTTTATATATTTTCTCTATATAATATTACAGTACAGAAGTATAGACAAGACTAGAATGACGAGTCTATTAGATTAAATTAGTAACAGTTGATATGTTTACAAGTCAATAACTTGTGGTTAACCGAGAGCTACAAATATCTCTCTATGCATCGCAGTAGTGCCGCAGTGAGGAATTGAACTTGACACCGTGGACCACAACATGCGCCCACGCAACATTATGTATGAATGCATATCATACATTGACCTCAATAGACTCGCGCCTTATAATGTCCTGCAGTTTTGATATATCCATCAATAAATGGGCTATCTAACGCTAAGAGAATTTTCGTAATAGGTACAGTAGTTTTAGATGCATTTATATTGTACTAGCGGACACCTAATCACCTATTGGTATGAAATATATTTTACGACCTATTCTCATACCTACCAAATATACATAAAAACGTCATAAAAATCTGTCGAGCCGACTCGGAGTAGAGTGACCACAAACACCGGCTCTTTCCCGCGAGATGAGTTGACTAGTTCATTTATTTTATTATTTATTTTTTGTCACCTGGACCTGCTTTTAAATTAGGCAGAACTATACTGTATATTTTTAAATTTGTGTACAGACGTGCGGAAAACGTTTAAGAAGTACTATAAAAACAAAATGCATATTGGCCATATAATGCTTTCTCGCTCACACAAGTGCATAAAAAAGACTCGCTGTCCAGCGGCAAACTCGCGTCTTTGCTAAGCTTCAGCATACAATGATTGGCACAGGAAAGTGGATGGGTCTATTAAAAAATAAATCACAATAATCCAAAAATCAGTCGTAAAAAACATTAAAAAAATATATTATAAAAAAATATATCATAAGTAATAATAATAATTAGCAATAAAAAATATCACCACTTGAACTTCACTGTCACAAAATAATAAGAAATTGATATTAAGAAAAAATTAATATTAAGAAATTGATATATTTTGTCACCAAGGGTAACTAATGACCAATGAAACAATAAATCCCACGTGCGTTTATCCCTTCCTGCAGGTACCTACTGATATGGTTTTTAAACTGTGATTGGCTGAATCCAGGTTTTCGTATTCTCACAATTGGACTATTAGACCTTGTAATGTACTTGACATGACTGCGATGAGTCTCGGTTTCGTAGTAATTAATGTCTTGGTCATATTATATATATAACATTTTTCTCCGTGTTTGTACAAATTATAAAATTATGAAGCGGGATCAGTTGACCAATTCAAAATATACATTAAGTCAATGATCCCGCGGGTCCAGTTCAAGTGGGATTAGTTAACTAAAGAGCCAAACACCGTGACACGAGATTTTTATATACATAATTATGTATACAACTATAGATATATAACATACGTATAAGCTGCAACCATAGCTTCATTTACTACAAAACATACAACAAACTATATAATAACTAAAATTAAAACAACCGATTCATTTTTAATATTATCTAATAAAAGTAATGATGTATTATAAAATAGAATTAGAACAAGAACAACACGCGACTGCATGCTTGTTTAAATGACTAATAAAGTATTATTTTATTTGTGGTTGAAATCACGTTACCGCCTTCGAATATTTGTGGTGAAAACTTTTGTGATACAGACATAATTACAAATGTGGTTATTATATTTAAATGTGCGAATGACTTATTCATTTAAAAACAAGCAGTAAAAATATTTATAGATAGATAATGAAGTTACTAATAGTATTTATTTTTTTACTAATATGTACAATATAACTAGTCTTTTTAAGTATCTGTTAGTTAATTGATCTATTATGTAAATGATTTTATTTTAGTAATAGTAAAATTTTATTAAATCGTAAGCTTAATATTGTGGATACTAAATTTAGTTAATTTTAGATAACCTCTAATTATTAATTTATTAGCTCATTAACAACTTCAAATTTAAATAAACATGTAAAATACTTTGACTCATAATAAGGTTCAAGAATTTAAAATAATTATTGTATTTGGTTATAATTAAAACAGCGATTAAAAGAAAGATATGCAGTGTGCACGCTAGTCTAGTATTAATGAATGGCAAGATGGCTGCCAGAATAACTTCTATTTGCATTCTCGTCGTACGTAGTCACGTAATGTTACACTACGTTGACCTTCAACTTCGAACCGACACTTTCAAGCGTTTCTTTTCAAAACAATAACCGAAAACAATGGCCGGTGTTATTCACTTCCTTTGACCCGACACCGAGTACCGACACATATTTCTTGAGTGTTTTCTAATTTACATTATGATTCCTTTCGAGAGTTTCGAGATCGTTGGTGACATCGGCGACCTTCCGTCAAGTGTGCCGACGTAATTGTCCGCCGGTATGTGCGAGTAAGACACTCGTGTTAAGCGCAAACTGTAGTCGCAAACTTTCTCTCTGTTTACTTCAGTTGTTGCTTTCGCCGCAACTCACCACGACTGCCTATTTAAGCTTTATTCGTGCCTCAGGGCTTACACACAACACAAATCTATTCTTATTTAATTCGGTAAACGCTAGAAAGCGATAGCGGGACACTGTTAGGTTGACACAAGGAGGTCTCGAGTTCGAGCTCAAGATACGAATCGTTGTCTTATCGAAGTTATTTGTGTATAGTTAATTAAATTAACTGTAATTACCTAGTATTCGGATCTGTTCTAGTATATACGACTCACCTTTAGTTAATTATCGCTCGCTTTAATGGTAAAGGAAAACATAGCGACCAAAATGCGTATGTCTTGGAGTTTTCCTTAATGTTCTCGAACATTGTATATTATATATAAGTGATATTAATATATATAAACTACAAAATTAATTGTAAATTCTGATTAAGCGTTACTTCAAGGATTTATCCATAATGATAGCATTATGTGTAATTTATTTTAATCACGCAATATTGCGATACCTGCTTGATTGTATTCCGAAACGGGTCAACAGATGTTGCGGATAATACGTGTCGAAACGACGGCTTCCAAGTAACCAGCGCCATGCTAATTTGGCAGCTCCGTAATACACAAGTATACGCGTATTTCGGTGATCGGTGTCACGGAATAAACCGGCTAATGGTCACGCAAGGAAAAGTGAGCAAACAGAGTATTTATCGCCGCGATATTAATGTCGCCGTTGAGTGCCGAGGTCGCGGCAGTCCGGTAATAGTGGGCATGCACGGAATGCAGGTGAAAGTGCGTTGTATCACTCAAGCGGTCTCACGTTCGATGATCCACGTGATACCTGCATACGTACGCACGTAATATGATATCGTGTACACCATTTTACTTTCATGTTATTTGGGAATATAATGAATTAATGACGTAACGGCCGCTTGTGCCTGTGAAAGTCGGTGGGAAAGTATACCTACGTTTTATACTGTAATTATACGCTTAATGATTTCTTACTATTTTAGGAAAGAGACTGTATGTTTTATTATTTAAAATATGTTAAAACGTTGACACTGTGTTACCAACTTAACAATGTACAACGTAATTTAGGGAATAAATAAGTAGGATATATTTTTACTATATGTTGAATTTAATAGCAACATCCGATAACAAATCAACACGAACATATGTAGTAATAATTAATGGTAAAATTACTATATTTATATTAAACTACTATATACGGATTTTATCGCGTTGTTTTATCGTTTTTTTTTTGTTATTTTATTGTCAAACAACGCGATAAAATCCGTATATAGTAGTTTAATTGCAATGAATAACATTCGCGTAAACAGAAGACAATATTATACTATATTTATAAACATTTATTAGTTACATTGACGTTCGTAGTTTTTTATTGTTATATTGAATGTTACGATTGATTTTATTGTGATTTTGTATCGACTTCGTTAAATAATTTGTTAATCATGCCTAAAGATAAAGAAAAATGACACCAAACGAAAATAAACTGTATGTTGGAAATGCAATGAAATAAATCATAGAGTATACTTATTTTTTAGGTGGCTTGCTAAGTCATTTTAACATCAGCTGTAAGAGTTAATACTTTTAAGAGTTGACACCAAAACTATTTGAAAAATGACGCACGTTCAAGCGAGTCGTTGTGGAGCATATCTCAAATATGCGTCGGGCCGCGATCGCCTGGACTTATTACACGCTAATATATGGAGCGACGGTCGTCTTGTCGTGCGTTCACTGTCATAAACCATCCCGATCCGTTTCTAAACAACGTCAGTAGTTAATAGTCCTTCTAATCGGAAATACCGGCGGTGGAATGTTTTAATGGGGCTGCTTCATAATAACATAACTCTTATCTCTCGTCGTCTGTTATACTGCTAGCTTCCATAAATCGAATTCACAGCTGACACAATTAATCCAAGTAACTAATCACCTGTTAATTTAACGTTTTATAATATCACTACATTTTGCCCGCAGTTTCGCTCGCTGTAATGTAGATTTTATTAATAAATATTTATGCCTCAGGAATAGTACTTTTTCCTGTATGAAAGATACCCTACTTATGTCCTTTTCTGCGCTCCTGACAACGTGTAATGTTATATAGCCTTCCTCAAGAATTGGGTTATTAAAGTTACACATTTGTTTTTTTCGAATCCGACTGGTAAAACAAAAATCGAACAAACTTTCCTTTACAGTATACCTATAGTATTTATTTATAGGCATCGCTCGTGTAAATTTAGGTTAGGTTAGTAAAAGGAATATAGTTATTTTTTTGGGTTGAAAGGCACCCTACGTCCTTTTCTATATACCTGACAACATATATGCGAATTTACGTGATGATCGGTCGAGTAGTTAAGGCGTGAAAGCGTACCAAACAAAGAAAAACACATTGCATTTATAATATAACATAAAAAAATTGTATTGAAGTTACTGGATACCGAATTCGTATCGATCACACCTGTGGAAGTTGCTCACATTCTGTCATCACATCGGCTAGAAAAGAGCTGATGATAATCAAAAGCATTCGCATTTATAATATTAGTAAAGATATAGAATACCTCAGTGGGGAGACCAACAGACTGCAATGCAGAGGGTCTCAGGTTCGAACCACGTTGCGCACCTCTGACTTTCGGAAGTTATACGGCTTTTCGAAATTATGTGCGTATTGATTGAAAATTATCGCCTGCTCCGTGCCTCGGAGAGCACGTTGGTCCCGGCTGCCATGAACATCTATGGTGGTCGCTATTGGGAAGTCAGTTCCCTATAATATTCTGATACTGGTCTAGCCTTTGGGTATTGTTAGCCTTCGGGTTGCGGGGGTCAGGTGGCAGCCGCTTCGTGTAAAAACTGATATCCAGTCAAATCTGGTTAGACTAGAAAAGCCGACCCCGAGTGATTTGGGAATAATAAAGGCTAGGGAGAAGATGGATATATAATAATTCTCGGAACAGCGGGGCGCGTGAAGGAATTGTAATTTGGAAATAGTTGTTGTATTATGTATAGGTGAAGATAACGCGCGGTTACATAAAGTATCCGTGACTGGGGCTTCGAGCCCTGAATACAAAGCACCCATTACGAACGAGGCACTGAGCCGTGGCCCTGATATGTTTATTTTTATTTTCTTCTATATTTCTTACCTCTAAACTGCCTCTGTCAAGCAGGTTGTAAATCGAATGCTGTCGATTAAGTCTCGGGTTCGATATCCGAGTCTGGCAAAGTGTTGTTACTTTTTTGTCAAGTAGCAGCAGTAGCACGGAAACTGGTACTGTGCACGATGAATAATTCGGCATAGCGAATATCATATGGAATCATTAATCCACTCCTCACCCAGTGCTGGTGCGATGCTCCGAAATTGGTTATGCCCCATTAGCTGTAGGGTCCAAGGTGATAATACACTTGCGTCTACCTTGGTTGTGTATACCTGGAATTGCTAGTGCCATGTCAAAAAAAAAAACACAGCTATATCCATGCCGGTGATTATCGGTCACCATAGGAGGTCCTGGCTCATCCGCCACCACTATAAAAAATATATTAAAAGTTCTCCAACCCTAGCCAGGCTTACTATGCTAAGTATTTCTGAGGCCGCTGATCCCGTGCTTGTACGAGGTCTATCATTAGCGATGATTGCACAATGGCCGCTCGTCTCGTGAGCAGTATACAATGTTGCTATTTTCTCCACAGTTAATAAAGTTTCTCAAGCGGGTCTGCGGTGAGTACGTTAACTATAAAAGGAATTGTTTTATCTGTACTCTGTACCGCCATAATATAATATGGTCGCGGAGATAACGTGTTTACGCGCGTCTCGGCTACAGTTACGTCTAGATACTTATCTCGGAACACACGGTAAAATGGTAAAATGTAAAGTGTACGTGTTCTTGAAGTGATTTAATTTTGCACATTTATCGAAGCGCACCAATAATAATAATAATATTCTATCACATACACACAACACCATCTAGCCCAAACTAAGCAGAGCTTGTACTATGGGTACTAGACAATGGATAATCATACATATATAATTTTTTTTTGTAAATACTTCCATATAATACATAGAAACATCCAGACCAAGACAAACATCCATATTTATGCACAGAAATGTTTGACTTGTGCGGGAATCGAACCGCGACCTCAGGCGTGGCAGTCGGTTACACTAACCACTACGGGTTAAATATGGGTAGTTTGTCACATAAAAAGCCAAGTAAGCGTCTGTTGACACTTGACACCATATGTGAATAATGCAGTTTTATATCATAATAATTATATTATGTATAATTCTACTCATATTATAAATGCGAAAGTTGTCAAGAAACATTTAAATTGTTCAGAAGTTTCTTACTAAGTCACGCAGTAAACCGCACCCACGTCCTGGTCAAACACAAAATACTTTAGGCCTTGGTATGCGTTCAGGGTTTCGCGAATGAGAAGGCCCAAGCAGAAACTTGTATTAAACATGAATATAGAAATATGGATATATGAGCTATTATCCGGCTTCGTCTCGGTAGTTTAAAAAAAAACATTATTGCACAGATACCATGCATATTTTTGGGATTTGTATACTACAAACTATCGAAAAGCAAAAAACACGCAAGTTCTTTGTTACTTCGTGAAATTAGAAAAAACACACTTACATATTTATACGTAATATTATTAAAAGAAGGATAAGGTAAGGATAAATATAATTCTGCGAATGTAACGTGTAGTAACACAAACAATTTCTACCTGAAACAGGTAGTCCCAAAAAATCCTTTGCTAACAAACTATTGTCGAATTGATGTCCAAATATCTACCGTGCACAAACATTCTTAGACGAGAGCACTAGGAAAATAACGCAATTGTCACGCGTGACTACTCGTGGGTAAAACTATATAAAAAAACAGAGATGTATAAATATTGTGTAGTCATGTGACTCAACGTTTTGTCCAGACCAATTATATTATATGAAGATCCCATCTTCACTCATTATTTGGAAAAGACATAATAAAATATTTGTTTTTTTGTTTTTAAGGTTTTAACTCAAAACTACTCAACCGTTTTTAAATATTCTTTTACCATTAGTAAGCTATATTATCACAGAGTAACATAAGCTATATTTTATTTTAAAAAAGGTATTCTGTTTAAACTAACCTACTTTTAAGCGGGATAGTCCCATTCGCCACCCTCAGCATTGCCCCCTCCGGTGGCGAATGGGACATTTTCCAAAAAAAAGTCCTAGTCGCCACTGAGAGTGGCGAACTGGTGTCAATTAGGAGATTGTTACGTAGAAATGTCCAGTCACTGCTGGGAGTCAATAGTTACTTTAGAGTTCATACTAAAATTCTTAGCCATACCTATCTCAAAACTATAAATGTCATTCCAAATACAAGTATTTGCCTTATGTTTAAGGGTGGAAACTCAGATTTTTCGTAAGCAACATCCCATTTGCCACCCGGGGTGGCGAATGGGATCCTTTCTATTGAAAATATTCCTTTTGCCGCCAGAGGAAGTAATGCTGGGGGTGGCGACAAGGATTAAACCCATCCCAGTTGCCAACCCCGGTGGCGAAAGGGAGATTTTTTTTGAAAAATGTCCCCATTGCCACCGGTTTGGGCAATACTGGGGGTGGCGAATGGGACTAACCCCTTTTACGCGAGCGAAGCCGCGAGCAAGAGTTATGTTGTTTATAAGAAGGTGGCCTTTTTACAAACAATCAGTATAAGAATATTAACACTATTACCTATCGCGTTTTATAACAGACCTATTGCAATCACGCTGGGCCCATGCGTAATGTATGTATGTTTATACAAAAGAGATTACACGTATGAGACATCGGACGAGAAAACCGATTGTAATTTGTCCTTTGCCAAGACGAGATCGATATTAACAATTTATATTTCATATATAACATGGCTATTTCTATGCTCTTTTATTTATTTTATTAGATTCGTTATATTTATTTGCTAGACAAAAACATCAGTACCTATAACAGAAGCGCCTTATAATATTTAAATGAAATGAAATGCAAAACATAGGAACATGGCAGTGATAGATACCAATAGGTTTTTAAATCTTAAGTATTTTACTGTAGTTCAAAGCTCCAGTGTCAGTGCAGGGAGAAAACAGAGTAATACGTTTGTATGGAATTTCGTCTTAAGAGGCAAAATATTAATTGTATTTTCTTTTTTTTTTAAAGACAACTCCTGTCCTAGGATTAATACCTGTGTCGCGGGGGACTTTACAAACATTCAAACAACGGACACAAAGAACATCCAGAGTCTGATCCACTATTTGTAGAACACACAAAGTTTTGTCCCGTGTGGGTTTCGAACCCACAACACTCGGCGTAGTAGCATTGGCGATGCGCCCATCTTAATCACTACGCCACTCGCGCAGTAGACGCACAAGCGATATCTCTGGCTATAGTCAAAGGCTGGCTATAGTTATTATAGCATACAAGCCACATGGGTTGTCACCTTCATTCTATAATAATAATTTTAATGTAAGAAAGCGTGGGGTGGGGGTTATCAAAATATCTTAGAAAGTACCCCAAGCTTTCTTACATTAAAATTATCTATTTTTTTTTTATTTTTTTATAATTTTAACAATATTTTTTCTAAATTGTTGTATTTTCATCGGTCCTCGATAAGTGTGCAAAGTTTCAAATCAATCGGTCGGTTTGAAAGGGGTGAAAATCACGTTCAAAGTTTCCGTTATATAGATATAAACATACCAAGCTAATAAAAGCGTGTTAATAAAAATAAATAAAGCCTTAAACCACAACACGTAAATAATTATATATTACTTGAAAACCAATTATCAACACGCCACTTGAAACTAAAAAGCTCTAACTACGCTTTACGCCACAACAGTTGAATTAATTATGTAAAACACGCGAACATTTACAATTATAGTACTCTCGTTATCTAACACTGATGTCATTAAAACAGGAATAGATTTACGCATTGTAAACAATCCTCTGTTTTGATAACGGAGTTTATATATAATATATATCTATTATATATACGATATGATGCTTCTGAAGGATTATATTAATAATAATAATAAAAATAATATTCTACCACATACACACAACACCATCTAGCCCAAACTAAGCAGAGCTTGTACTATGGGTACTAGACAATGGATAAACATACATATATACTTTTTTTTTTTGTAAATACATACATATTATACATAGAAACACCCAGACTAAGACAAACATCCATGTTCATGCACACAAATATTTGTCTTGTGCGGGAATCGAACCCGCGACCTCAGAATTATAATTATTATTAATTTATTATGATATTATTAATGAATAATATCATCCACAATCTCAATCGGCCAATCTTTACAGGGAGTGGTCATCTGCGTGTGCGCAAACACAACTGTTCTACCTAACTCCAGCCTGCTATTGAGAATTACTCGGTAAAAATCCATTATTTTGTTCCATTTGTTTTTTAAAAGGCGTCTCCTGTACTAGGAATTATTATTCCTGTATCGTGAAGGACTTTAAAATCATTCAAACAACGGACTTCAAGAACATCTAGACTTGGAACAACCATTTATGGACCACACA
Source organism: Catocala nupta (assembly GCA_963675205.1). Taxonomy (NCBI): domain Eukaryota; kingdom Metazoa; phylum Arthropoda; class Insecta; order Lepidoptera; family Erebidae; genus Catocala; species Catocala nupta. The sequence continues at coordinate 29,962,572 of OY776090.1, read as the reverse complement.
AAGGAGACAGCTCATTCCAGGCCTACTAGTGGACACCAGAATAAGACATAAATTAATTGTGCATTCATTGATTAATGATGATGAATGATGTCGGCCTCGATGGCGTAGTGGTTAGTGTAACCGACTGCCACGCCTGAGGTCGCGGGTTCGATACCCGCATAAGACAAATATTTATGTGCATGATCATGGATTTTGTCTTGGTCTGGGTGTTTCTATGTGTAATAAGTAAGTATTTAAAAAAAAAGTATATATGTATGTTTAGTTTATCCATTGTCTAGTACCCATAGTACAAGCTCTGCTTAGTTTGGACTAGATGGTGTTGTGTTTATTTGGTAGAATATATTATATAATTATGATTCAGATTTAAAAAATACGATTTTAAGTTATGTTATAACTCCGCCAAGAGACTATTACCAGTTCTGTATTATTGGGGAAGCTCTAAAGCAGTACTACTGTAATTGTATCGCCGGCAAACGCACGGTTGGTTGCTATTCACATGTTATGACCATAATATGGCTATATATTAGTTGGGCTAGATTTGAAAATAATGTTATGCCTTCTACTCCTTTCTTAGACGATATATTAATAATATAAGATAATGAAAATATAGAAAATGAAAACTAAATGTTTTTCTTATTTAAACTTCTTCATACCTATAATCATTGCTTAAAATCTGGATTTTGATAATTATGTACCTTACTCTATACTAGCATATACAAACATAGTTTTAATAATAATAATAATAATAATATTCTACCACATACACACAACACCATCTAGCCCAAACTAAGCAGAGCTTGTACTATGGGTACTAGAAAATGGATAAACATACATATATACTTTTTTTTTGTAAATACATACATATTATACATAGAAATACCCAGACCAAGACAAATATCCATGTTCATACACACAAATGTTTGACTTGTGCGGGAATCGAACCCGCGACCCCAGGCGTGGCAGTCGGTTACACTTACCACTACGCCATCGAGGCCAAACCAAATAAAAACAAAAAAAATAAAATTTTTTTTTTTTTATAAATACCAATAGCTACATACAAACACTTAAATGTAGGTCTAATACATACTTTTGTCATCCATAAAAGGCTCTTTTTATTTCAACTTATGTTCATGTTGTTATGAAAGTGAATGAAGCCAGAGAAGTGTGTCAGGATCGTAGGAAATAGAAATCCGTAATCTCTGCCTACCCCTCTGGGAAACAGGCGTGAATCTATATATGTATCTATGCATGTAATTTATGTTCATTGTAATAGCTTGGCGGCTTTTTAGTGTGTTTTTACTCATGAGTACACCTTTAAAAATCTTAAAAAAGGCATACATTTATAATATTTAACTGTCCACGTCTGGGCTTACGTGACAAGTCTCAGAGGGCAGTCTCCTTTTTGTCCCGTCTGGGATTAGAACCTACAAAGGCGAGGCGACCACTTACGGCCATACGTGCAGTCAATTGTTTGCTGACCCGATCTGATAACTCAAACACAGCAGTCGTATTCACTACCAGTACTACCGGGGAACTCACGTACTTTCATAGAGTACAATAAACAATGGTTTGTATACTATTAAGTACGGAGAAGAGTCGTTGTTTCCCATAACTGAGTGAGGTCGTCACCGAGTGACCCGGTATTCACTGTGTCACTGGGTATGTCAGTCAATGCGTCGCCCCTGGGACACAGATGTTAGGATAAATCGTTGAATAGCGGGACAAAAACAGTGTAGCCGTTTTTACTGCTCAGTTTATTGAAAAGGGACGGTATAATCATTGTATTTTTTCTGACAGTCTGTTGAGAGTTGAGGCTATTTTTATTGAAATGTGAGCTTTGTGTTACTATGAGGGTTTTCGGTTACATCACTCGAAGAAAGATATAGGTACCTACATATAATGTGATCCGAATTATGTTTTAGAAGCAAAACAAATCAAAGCATAATTGATTGAATATTATCATTTTGCACACATGCATATTTTTTTTTATTTACCATAGCTGGCAAGCAAACATACCGCCCACCTGATCGTAAGTGGTCACCGTAGCCTATAGACGCCTACAACACCAAAGGCATCACTTGCGCGTTGCCAACTCTTAAGGAAAGGGAGTGCGATGGAGAAGGAGCAGGCATGGGAAAAGAGGGCGATTGGGACTCCGATACTCTCACTCACCGAACGAAACACAACAATAGGCCATTCATGCTGAAATCAGCGAGGCTCCATAAATAAACTTACCAGTAAACATTACCCGTTTAAGGACAAACCGAGCCTCACATGACAGCAATTTAAATAAAATTTATTTCGCAATTCCATCGTGTGCTATGCGGCATATTTTATTAGCGTTTATATTTAGCGGCTGTGGCTCTAGGTTCGTTTCTCAGATCAAGCAAAGCGTTACAGAAATTGTTAGAAACACAAATAATTTCTGAACTGATAATCTACAAACACGTTGCTCTACTCGGAAATTGAACGCGTAACATCGTTACCACAAATAAATGCCAGGTATCCAGCGAATTAAGTAATCTAATTTATATACAGGCCTATTTTCTCCCAAATCTAATCTTTATACGTCACGTTCGACCCGGTGTGTTCGCTCTGCCACTTGTTGCGTACCGCTTATTACAGCATACGTTGAGGACTAACATGCCGTAATAAGTACATGTGATTATAGCTCCTTCTATCTTCTGATATACGAGATAATTGAGCTCTCGGTAGCAGAGCGTGAGCCTTTATCTTATTAGAGATGCTGTGTTTATACATATAGGCGACACGGTTTCGTGTTGTGTGAACTGTTATAATGTGCGTTAGATTTTTACAATTGCCACTGCTCGGAGTGTTGTGGGTTTGATACCCGCACGGGACAATAAATTGTGTGGTCCAGAAGTCGTTGTTCAGAACCTGAGTCTATATTATAGACATTGTTTGAATGTTTGTAAAACCCCCCCGCGACACAGGATTAATTACTAGTGACTTAGTGAGGGAGTTGTTAGGAAAGTGTTTATTGTCTGTACATTTACCCGACTGCGTCAGAAGGAGGGTAATGTTTTTATTCGAGCATATGTATGTATGTATGTGGGTCACCGCCTGCAGCACCATAAAGTATGTAGTTTAACTAATTTGAATATACATACATATGTAGTTATTTCATTATTTGATATAATAAGCTTACAAAACAATGCATTGGTCAGTCGAATTTTATACAGATATTGTGATACTTGTTTTGCTCCTTCCAGTTCATTACTTTTAAGCATTCGGGTTTTTTGTTTTTATAATAATTTGATTATTGAGAGTAGGCATTTCCGACTATTGCTTCAAAATTATAACTGCCTAGTTAAAGGCCTTGTCTTTTTGTTAACTTTCTTTTAGAAAACCCAATAACAGTTTGTTAGCCCGACCTAGGATTCAAACCCGAGACCTAATGCACAGCAGTCGCATTCACTACTGCTGCCCACAAAGGCAGTTGGTAGTATAATAACGTCAGGATTAAACCCATGATCGCAAGTCCGATACCAAAAGGCTAATCCTGTTTGTAATCCTACAAAAACAATCACACAATGAGCGTCTCAGCAAACCTTTTATATAAGTAACTTGAAGCAAAGTCAACTTCCCAACTCAGATAGCACAGCCAACGTGAAAACAAAAACACAGCATAAATCTTCAAACAAGAGATAAACAAGTATCTAATACATATGCTGTCAGATGTGTATCTATGTAGCAGCGGTGACTTTGCGCAGAAGACAGCATCCTGTCCTCATAAATAGCTGTCAAAGATCCTTTATCGAAGCGATAGTGAAGCTAACAATAAACTAGGCGTAGCCTTATCGCCGCTGTCAATGCGTCTCCTTTTATATTCTAAAAGAAGACGTGTGTGTGTGTTTAGCGAGGTTCGGCGCACAGCGCAAGACTCGATATGTATGATATACAGTGGCCGCATTGTCCGGTTGCTACTGGTTGCTGCGTGCTGTGTTGTATACAAGTTATGAGCGATAGAGGTGAATCAAACGAAGATAAGTATATTAATATATACTAATATTATAAAGCTGAAGAGTTTGTTTGTTTGGTTGAACGCGTTAATCTCAGGAACTACTGCTTCGAATCAAAAAATTCTTTTAGCGTTAGATAGGCTATTTATTGTGGGAGGCTATATAAAATCACGCTACGACTCACGGGAGCGGCGAAGTAACGTTAAACGCGGATAAAACCGCGGGCACATCTACTTAAGAATAGAATATTATTACATCATCCGTGCTAGGAATCATTCCTCTGTCGCGATAGATGTTACAAGAGATTCAAACAACTGACATACAAAGCACCCCGAGGCGGAACCAGTATTGGTAGATTACGCATTTGTTTTTGTCCCGTGTGTGATTTGTATGGATGACGTAGTGGTTTAAATGGTTGCCCTCCACTGCCTCAACGCCGAGTGTTGTGGGTTCGAATCCCACATGAGGCAAACATTTGTGTGATTCGCAAATGATTGCTCGAGTCAGAATGTTCTTTGTGTCCGTTGTTTGAATGTTTGTAAAGTCCCCCGCGACACAGGAATTTATTCCTAGTACGGAAGATGTCTTTAAAATAAAAAATAATTTGAACCTACAACACTCTGATGGCAGAGGCGAGGCGAACATACATAGATTCAAACATGGTTGCTACAGGCAGTGGCTATAGTTTCCTACTTGCTACGATTCTGGCATACCTATAATCGTGATGAATTATGATTATTACGGAAGCTTGTTGGCACGCAGTTGTAAATTTAAAACAGGGTATACAAAATATATCCCATCCAAACAAACTTGTAAATGTACTTTAGTATAATAATAGATTAATAATAATATTTGTGAGAAATAGGAATTAATCTAATATATATTTACAAACGATGTAAAAAAGATAACATAATTACATAAAAAAAACACAAATAATTACAATACTAAATATTTACATAAATGGTTCAGGCATCGTAGAATTCTTAAGCATCGCTGTCAACTGGTAACGTGCCCAGAAGGCTGGCAGCATTGCCACGTTGAATGGCAATGCTGATTCTTTGGGCCAAGAAAAGACCAGCCTTCTGATCACGCGAAACGTCGATCAGGCGTTTTGCGATTTCTCTGTACAAAATATGAGCGCTCGGACCCCATAAACGTAGGGTTTCCACCTCAAATGGCGTAAAATGTAATTTCCGACTAAATTACTATATTTGCGCCGTTCGAGGGTTTCCGCGGTTAATGTACTTGCTTTTTAAAAATTAGTTTAGTTATTTTTCTTATTTTTATTTGCTAATACAGCAATCCTTATGTGAAGTGAGTTTATCAACTTGAAACAACTAAACCAATTTCCACCAAAACTATTTGGCGGCTACAACAGTACAGACAAAATATACACTTTTTTTTTACACTTTATCGTCATAATTCGGTTAGAAGTTGATTGATAAATATTAGACCTTTTACTAAAAATATTAATAGGCCGAATGTAGCGAGATCAATACCTACGAGGAGTACACATCTGTAAATCTACAGAATCAGATAGTTGATTTGCATTTATTTTTATTGCGAACGAAATCCTAATGCGTTCGTGAGTATTAGCGTTGTCTTACTAGTTATTAAAAGTTCGCATATGTTCAGTCAAGAGACTGGGCATCTAATTTAATGCCTTTTTAGAGTTACGAGCCGTGCGACCCTCAAGGTTCGCCCTTTACTAGGTATTTGTTAGGTTTCTTCTTAAAATCCACTCAAAAATAGGAGCCCCGCAAAGCTACGTCTTTCTATGAAAGGGGCGAAAGTCTAGGGACGTACGGGCTCGTAGCCCTTTTAAGCTTATGCCACTTGAAAAGTAATCAAGGGTAGGCTATTTGTGCTATGTGCTAAACTAGAGGCTACAATTATATAACATTTACAGCCAAATGCGTGATACAATTTCGTTATTTTAGGTAGCAAACTAATAAATAAATACGAGTATGTTAATCTTTGCTAATTTATACATCGTGCAAGGTGCAGTTTTATCTTTACTTTCCATATAGGTAGTATTTGTAGGAACTCTATGTAATTAACTTATAATTATTAACTTGCCCGTAAAGATCGGGCCCAGACAATGTAATGCTTTGGCATTATGTCTGGGCCTCGGGCTTTGAGCGATGGTATTGGAGACATCATACCGCTGCCCTACCGAGGCAATCTGTTTGCAGTGGTAATATATAAATAAAAATTTATCTTACTTATTGCACAAGTGGTGACCGCGGAATATTTTATAATATTCTTGAGAAACAGGTATAATATCAGTATTATTAATAATAACATTTACACGTTGAAAGCGCGTCTAACGATATAACTCTCCAATAGAGAACTTTATGGCACAGTTAATGTCTCCATAACTTACCAGTAACGCGCACGCGCGCGTCCTCTTTCATTAAATACTCATGCCAGATTTATAATAAACATATTGTGTTATTGGATTGGTTTTATCGTATATGTACCTACCTAAATAGAATCATGCTTATATCGACCAATAGGCAGAGAAGAGCTGTTTTTAGGTCCCGCATAATCGGTGATGGTGAGCTGTACCCCTGCCGTAGTTCAAAACTTCGTTCGTTCTGTCAATGAATTTATTTTTTACAAAAAGTCTTGCTTTGCCCATCCTGGGAATGGAACCCGGGACCTCATGCTCAGCAGTTGCATACACTATGAATACTTCACCGAGATAATCATAATATGTATCGGTTTATAATTGGTTTTAGGATTTTCCTTGCCTTACTGTACCGTAAGATCCCTGATTCGATCCCAGCAAAAAAACTAAAGAATCCTCATTGCTGAAAAATCCACAGGGCTATGACTGAAATAATTACAGCTTCGATAAACTAATATAATTTTTAAACCATACATGTAATATTATACTGCATGGTACAAGTGTCCCTTATTATTTTAAATCGTATCTGACGAAATGTGGGTGCAGTACTTTTCTGCCTACCCCTTAAACGATTAAAATGCAAATAGACGATAGAACATGGTTCGGCCGAACCACGAATGTGGTCCGCTGGCGCACAGTATCCATTATTAAAATTCCAGTAGTGTAATACCGACACGGTATTTCGACATCACACTTGGTGCGGTACCGAAAATATAAGATAACAGTCCGTTGTGCGGTAGTGTGGTGTGAAGAGTGCAACGTACCACCGTACGGTGCATTAGTTCGGGTACACCATGTTCGAACGTATATTTGTACTTTAGGCGTATGGTACTATGTTAATACCACTCGCCTAAGCGTTTAACTTGCATTGTACCAGAAAGGAAGTTATCTCAATGCGGTCGGCTCACGGCCGCGAGATAACGTTGCACTCAGTGAGGCTGCCGGGGTGGGGGGATGAGGGGGTAAGTCTCGATGAACTCATCTGTTTGCGCGCTAATTGTCGATCGCTCGAGATGCCCGGCTCACGCAATGAGCATGTTGCCTCACATTACGAAATAGAAAGTTCCATCTTAAACAAATTCTTTGATGTATTAGTCACGCTGTTTTTTATCTTGAATGCTTTATTTGTTCTACGGCGTAAGTTGCGCTTTTGTTTGTATGATGTCAGGTTTGAATTGACTCGGAAAAAAAAAAAAAAAAAAAAAAAAAAAAACGTTTATTTCAATTACAATTTTCATTTGGATACATATTACTGGAGATCACCTTTTAAGCAAGGAATTGCTTGTATTAGGAGACTCCGCACTTCCACTTGTTATTGTTAAGCAATTGAAATTGAAATGTAGACATGACAACAAAAAAAAAAAAAATACAAAAATTAAGTTTAAAATTAAAAAACAAAATAAAAAGGTGAACTTAAAAATTTTAAAAATTATTCAACCAGCTCTGCAATTAAACGAGCGTTATGTATAAAAAGGCTAAATCACGCGTGTACTCGTGGTATGTGTATCATGAGTGAGTGTGAGAGTGAGTGTGAGTGTGAGTGTGAAAGTGAGGTTGTATGGTGTGTGAGATAATAGAATAGAATAAGAAAAATTCTAATAAATTGAAAGAGCAATAATAAGCAAAATTGAAAGTGTAGGTCGAAATGTAGGTTGTCGTTTACCGGTTAGCCCTGCGACATTGTCTTGGGATCAAAAGAAGCTAATTAAGTCTTCATTCACTAACCTTGGGCACAACAACCCAAAAGTAACTAATTTGGTTATTGAAAAGTAGAGACAATAGACTCAACATCATCGTAGGTTTTAGTTTTAAGCCAGTCGATTACAACTTTTTTACAGTCCCGGAGCTTCATGGAATATATTCTTAATTCTTTATTCAGCAAGTTGTATATGTAAGATGATTGCCTTGAATGCTGTCTTTTAGCGAAAGCAGATCTAACCTTTACCGTTGGAGCGACTAAGTAGCTCCTTCTACTTTTTGGCTTAGAGGGGTCATACGGAAGACATGTGTGTTTTTTTAGTATTAGTTGAAGCAAATAAAGCTTTCTTACAGACAGAAGGTCAGATAATAGGTAGAGGCTGTGGGTGGGGTACCTATAGGGTTTAAAGTACATGACCTTAAGTAAGGTTCTCTGCGCCCTCTCTAGTTCCAAAAATTTTAGTTTTGTAGTGCCTCCCCAGCAAGTTATACAGTACATGAGAATAGATTGGGCCAATGAAATGTATACTTGCCTCAGAAGTTGCTTTGAAGCCACATGTCGCAGTGTTTTAAATGTCCAAATCAGCTTCCTAACTCTTTTCATAATTATTTCGGTGTGCATGTGCCAGGACAGGCGCTGGTCAATCATAACACCTAGATATTTGGTATGCTTTAACCTGTCAATTTTTAAGCAAGAGCAGCCAGGGGTTGGCGGGTTGATACAGTTATGAATTTTTATTTGGAAGTTTTGAGACGGTTGCGAGTTATTATACTTAGTAAAGCAGATGAAGTTGGATTTTGAGGCATTCAGTGTGAGGAGACTATTGTTTAGCCAGGTTGCCATCTTCACAAGGCCACGCTCGGCCAACCTACAAACATTATCCCAAGTCTTAGCAGTGAAGACAATGGCAGTATCGTCGGCGTACGAGAAAATGAGCCCACCATCAATCTTCATGTTGCAGAGATTATTAATATAGATGAGGAATAAGGTCGGCCCAAGAACACTGCCCTGGGGGACTCCGAAATTGATGGTTAACTCGGAACTGGTGTATGTCACAATTTTAACCATTTGTTTGCGATTGTTGAGGTAGGACTTCAAAAGATCAAGAGCGGGTCCCCTTATGCCGATACGTTCAAGCCTCTGTAAAAGTAAGGAGACAGACACTGTGTCAAAGGCCTTTTTAAGGTCAAGAAAAACAGCTAGACACTTAGCTCCAGAATCTACACCGTCTACCAGAGCAGAAGTTAGTGACAAAACTGCATCCTCAGTAGACTTTCCCTGTCTAAACCCAAACTGAGAAGGCGATAGTATTTTATATTTGGATAGGAATTTAATTAGGCGTGAGTTGATGAGTTTCTCAAGGATTTTTGAAATGGACGGTAGGACCGAAATTGGTCTATAGTTAGACGGGTCAGACTTATCCCCAGACTTGAAAACAGGTGTTATAAGGGCTACTTTCAAAGCGTCCGGGAAAAGTCCCTGCTTGAAGCATATGTTAATTAAGTGGGTTATAATTGGTACAATTTGTTCGTGTGCTGATTTTAGAAAGCTGACTTGTATTTTGTCCCAACCGGGGGCGCTATCCGATTTCAAGCTCATTAGAGTGGCACGAACTTCGTCGGGGTCTGTGTCGAGAAGAACAAAAGATGTGGCCAAAGGACTGTCTGCCGAGAATGAGTCAGGGTTGATATTATTTCCTGCTGAGGACTGAGAAGTTGTGATGTTTTCAGCAAGAAGTTGAGATGTTTTCAGCAAGAAAATGTTATACATAAGGTTTGGATAATAGGATATTTTTAGTAGCAGCTCAATGCTCCCGGTAGATTAGTGTCTTTTGCTTACAAAAGAACATTTGCCGCATTAGCTAATTATAATAACTGTATCGCAGTGTATTGTATACACATTGAAAAGAAATTAGACTCGGAAATATTTTGTTGGGATAGAACCCATAACACGTGGCTAAGAGTAGCGAGGTAACTACTGATATCATTCCGCCATCCGTGTTGTCCCCATAGCTAGAAGTCTATTATATTTGGCATACTAGTGTAAGTTGTAATCTCCCGGTATTTTTTAAAATTTTTTTTTTGTTTTGCTGTGGTCGCAAACAAGCATACCTGATGGTAAGTGGTCACCGTAGCCTATGGACGCCTGCAACACCAGAGGCATCACTTGCGCGTTGCTGACCCTTTAGGAAAGGAAGTGGGAAGGAGAAGAAGCGGGAAGGGGGAAAGAGGGTGATTGGGCCTCACTCACCTAACGAAACACAACAGTCGGAATACTGCTATTTCACGTTGATATTTTGTGAGAGGGTAGTCCTTTCCCGGTCGAGCCGGCCCATGCACGCTAAAATCAGCGAGGCTCTACTACTCTCAAAATCGGAATACTACATTTTGAAGAGTGTACAGAGGAACTGCATAATTTGATTCCTCCTTCCCCATTCTACCATCGGACGACCAGACTATCAGACCAGTGACACAGGTACGTGGTGGATATACCACATTTACGCACGAAGCGCTTTGCTTCCACTTTTATAATGCGTACCGTAAAGGAGTGGAACTCGCTACCTAAGTCTGTGTTTTCCGATGAGTACAATCTGGGTATCTTCAAGTCACGAGTGACAAGGTATCTTCTAGACAAGCGTGCTATATCGTCGACTGCATCATCATTTTACAACAGGTGAGATTGCGGTCAAACGCAAGCCTATAGTAATAAAAAAAAAGATTGTTGTCGCTTAGCCCCTGCTGATATACAGAGTCTTGTGTGTTCGTATTTCACACGGGATAAAAATTTGTGTGAGCCATAAATGCCATAAATGGTTGTTCTGAGTCTGGGTATTCCCTGTGTCCGTTGTTATGTAAGGCCCCCGAAATACAGGGCTTATACCCAGTGCGGTAATTGCTTAAACGACAATGGGATGTAAACAGATCAAGCTAAAACGGTTCCAACACATTTCTGTCTACCCCATTTGAGCATAAGCAGGCGTGAATATAATTATATTTGTTATTGATACAAGAGATTAGTTGCTTACGCGCGGAACGATCGTTACAAAAATACTCGCAGATCACAGATAGATGTTACATTTCAACGCTGAACCGTTTTTGTATCGTACGTGCCTCTTCGGAGTCTAATTTAAAATTGATGTGTGTTTACACTAGCCCTATTGCGATTTAGTATTTGATATCTAAATATAAACTATAGACTGTCCTTGGCAGTTTCACCCACGTTTATAATGACTGCTCCGCTGCCGTGGTTCTTAGCGTGATGTTATGTAGAGAGCCTGAAGCTTTGTCACACAGGTTTCGTACCCAGTACAAACTTCAGCTCACACTAAGGTTTTAGTTCATGCTGCACCTATTATTGTAACATATCAATGTATCTTACAGTTTTGGGAGAAATAAACAATATTAATATAAACTATAACCTTCCTTAAGAATTAGGCTATCTGATGCAAAAAGAATTCCAATATCCGGCTATTTCCAGAGATAGCGCGGTCAAACAAACAAACTCATCTGCTTTATTATATCAGTATATATTAGAAATGTTGAGTTAATCATGTATAGAAAAGTTTGAAACAAAATAAACTGCGGTAGAACCGTATAAAGTTATTTAATTTCAACTAGTTTGTAACCGCTGTTTTGGTCTCGTTGGCCAAGCGGAAAATAACTATAGCATTTTTGGGATACAAGGTATACCTGCCATCCTCGGTGGTCCAGCGATGGTGTATGGAACTGCTGTGCATTTGGTCTTAGGTTCACAATCATAGTCAACTGTTACTGAAACTTTTCCAAACGGTAAAAGGCTCTATTATGTAAAAAGAAGCCCTACATAAGTCTTAACCCATATTTATCGGCATATTAAGTATGCCTGTGTCTTTAACCGGCGTATTAATTACTCTGTGCAAAAAACCATGCCATTCGATTGCTTTGTTTCTGCGTAAATGAAACACAAGACAACATCATTTTTGTATTAATAATATTTGATAAGCATTGTTAATTATTGTATCGCTTGCATTGTCTTGAGGGATATATGATGACCGAGTCTGACAAACTTTTTCAATACAACCACACATGGTTTATATACAACGAAGGTATTTGATAGGAAGAAGTACAGAAACAGTATAATTTTATCTTTTATCAATCATCGACGAAGTCCTTTTTCCATTATATTTGAGGATATACAGCTATGCATATATATACAGGGTGTCTGGTAATTAATGGATAACCTTGAAATGTCTTATGGTAACAAAGTTGTATTCTAGACAAATTCATACATCTAGTTTACATTCTGAAACTAATAAATCGAGCTCAACCTAGCAAGTAGGTCTGTTACTAGTACCGCGGTCTAGACGTATTTACGTGGTTAGAACAACAACGAGCAGAAAATATCGACAGTTCATTTAGAAATATCAACATCTTTTACCCAGAATTTATATTAAAGTTTAAATTACAGTTCACAAGAACTTCTTAATAATTCTTGCGAGTTTATTTAGAACTTCCTTCAGGTTAACCTCAAATTTCGACGTATTGTTAGGGCTAGTACACACTGCGGTATTTAGCGACAGTGTGTGAAACTTGCCACTGTCATGCCACGAAATCTAGCTAACCTTATATGTGTTTAATGATTTTATGGTTGGAATTGTCCTTGTCTAATCAAGGAACTGATGATATCATTTGTTGTTGACACATTTGAGAGTACTTGGTATGTTTTTTTCAGAATGGATAATTATGACGATGTCGCAAAGCACAGTAATTGAAAAAGTATTCCACTTTGTCACACGTTTTGTCATCATCTCAGTATCATATTAAGAGTAAGTAATTTAATGGGTATACTAGCCTGTGCCTCCGACTTTGCTCGCGTAATGCATATACACATCTCGACGTGATTTATGTGGCTTACTTGTCAAAAGTCAAAAATCATTTATTCATTTAGGTCACAAAGCTACACCTATAAACATCAAAGTTTATGAGTTAGTGAGTTTAGTAGAGTTACTGAATTTACATTTAGGTTAGTAGCTACATTAAGACAGATAGTTGAGCCTATGAGAAGATAACTGCAAGAAACTCGCATACAGACTACGTTAATAACAGTCTAAACGAAGGTAAGTTTGTGGCAGTCATTTTCATTGATTATAAAAAGGCATTCGATACTTTAGAACATAACTTATTACTGCAGGCTATGGATGAATGTGGTATCAGAGGGCCAATTCATCGCTGGTTTAAAAGTTACCTAGAGAATAGATCCCTCCGCACGTTAATCAACGGAATAACAGGTAGTGAAGTAGGTGTGAACCTCGGCGTGCCGACCGGATCAGTATTTGGTCCGGTCGGGTACATAAGGCACGTCAACAGTATTATAAATGTAATAAAGCACTGCAAAACATTTATGTACGCGGACGACATGTGCTTACTGTATTTGTCCAAAAATATGAACGATGCAATAACTCACTTACAGGAAGACTTCGAAAATATAATTAAATGGGCACACGACAATGGCATAATCATAAATCACTCCAAAACAAGAACCATGCATATATGTTCTCCATATAGTAAGTACTTAAAACAAAGTACGCAAAACTTAAATATAATCGGACATACGTACGAGTGTCTACACAACAATAAAGTAGGCTGCCCGTGTACCACTATACAAGTAGTAGACAACTACCGATATTTGGGTCTAATAGTAGATAGTCACTTTAATTGGAAGTCACACATAAATGACGTTTGCAATAAGCTACAGTCAATTCTGGGTAAATTTTTTCACCTCAGTAATTCTGTTAATAAAAAACGTATGTATATATTGTACTATGCACTTGCTGACTCGATAATTAGCTATGGCTTGAGTTGTTATGGCCTAACATTTAAAACGCAGCTTGATCGCATAAAACACCCACAAATCAGATTAGCTAAGTATTTGGTCAGTCAGAAACAAAAATTACAATGTAAGCCACACTATGACAGGTTATTTATTATTTGTAAAATACTTCCCGTGCATTTGAAAGTAGAATATCTAATAGCATTAGAACAATACTACACAAACGAACATAAAAAACCTAAGACACAAGTATTGCACCAAACAAGCTCAGCAAGGGAAATATATGACCTCCCCTGTAACAAATTACTACGGCGAACGAACTAGACAATACATAACTCCTGTAATATATAATAAAATAGATTTTATAAGAACTCACACGGAAGGCATAAACAGGGTAACTGTAAGGAAAAGACTGAAAAATGAGATGTTAAACATCATTAATGGTTAGGCACAATACAAACCATTGTATTATGAATATACAAGACCATAATTAATATAAATATATATTTTGTTTTAAGCATATATAAAAATTAAAGTAAGTAGAGTTTATGTAATATATGCAAAACTCCTATAACATAATAATATTATGTCTATAAATTATAATTTAGTATAAGTAGGTAACTAGAATTAAGAAAGAGCGCCTCTTTCGCCAACAAACTGTGTTTACAGTTTGGCGAGTTTGTAAACAATGTACCACATTTTAATTTAATCGAAATAAATGCAATTAAAAAAAAAATTAAATTGCCAGTATTCGTCAGATGTCATAACTATACGCACACGTCTATATTTAAAACCGTTTATAAAGCTAGCCACCTTTACCATATACTTGGTGGCACATGCTGCATCGCCTGCGGCATCGCTGTGTGTACACACCTCTACCGATTTTGTGTTTATAAAAACAGCGTCTGGTGAGTGGCTATCGATACTTAGTGCATATATGCAGACCTAAACATCGCATGTTGTGGCTACCAGCCGTCTGGCAAAAATATACACAGACTACATACCATTCACTCTTTCCATCTCTTAGAAATGGCTGCAGAAAGCATCGGATTGCAAAATGAAATCGAATGCTATTTCATTTTGCATCGAGTAAATAGATCAAAGCCTTACTTGGGCTGGTAGTGAGGCGGTGAGATAAAATATAATGTGCTAGCTGCAAGACGAAGGGTGCAGTGAGCTGAGAATTAAAAGATACCGTCGGCGTCGCTCGCCTTGTGCATAATAGTATAAAAATCTGTAGTGGTTTATTCAGAAGCTAGATAAATAATGTCGTACGTTCTTTTGTATATGAAGAGCCTTGTTAGTTAAACTAAGGGCTCCTTCAAACCAGCGTTTCTACAGCGTTTGCTTGTACGGATGGTGTAGTGGTTAAGGTGGTAGTGTCACCACTGCTGCCGCACCGAGTGTTGCGGGTTCGATCCCCATACGGAAAAAATTAAGTGTTTTACAAATAGTTGTTTCGAACTTGGGTGTTCTTTAAGTCCTTTGTTTGAATGTTTGTAAATTCTCGCGCGAAACAGAAATTAATTATGTTGCGGTAGATGTATTTCTTGACACGCTTTTGTTATTAGCTTGTATGAAGCTAATAATATGTTAGTATGTATGTAACGGAAACTTTGAACATGGTTTTGATACCCTTCAAAACTTCGGATTAACTCGAAATTTGGCATACTTATCAAGAACCGATGAAAATACAGTAATTTAGAAATTATTATAAAAATAATTAAAATAAATAATAGTAAAAAACGACTAAATTATTTTCTACTTTTTAGTTTACTTTTTAATAAAGCGTATTTTTAGTTTTTAAACCATTTTTATTTAATTAAGTATGATAAGATACAAGTTTGCGCAGCAACAACGCTGCGCAGGCGGCGCTAAAATGCAACACACACGTTGAGTATCGCGGCTTGTCGCGAAGTTGTCATATGAAATTAGCTCGGTAAAGACAAAAAAAAACAGAATATAATAAAGAAAAAATATAACAATGAATTTAATATCATTTCACTACAAAACTAAAATATAACCTATTTAGAACTAACTTTACGGCTTCGCTCGCATAGTATGTCAATAAAACATAAACTTTGTTACTCGAGGAGAAAACAGCTTTCTGTATTGTTGGAATTTTTAGAATTGGTTTAGTAGTTCCAGATATTGATTAATAACTGTATATTAATAATAACTATATAATAACTAATTTTACCTTTTTATAATGTTAGAATATATGTTTATCGTATCAAGTTTATTCAATACATCATTATATCAATTCCGATATCACTGGTGCTCTTGTAGGTCGTAACCTCATTCATCAACGACTCAGAGAATGCCGCATTGTTCAGAAACTCGTAAAAATAGCGAGGACTTATAAAGTATGTATGTGTAATGTATGAATAGATGCATTTCTGTGGAATTGGATGTTTGTATTAGGAATTCTGGATAAGTTCACTGTTGAAAGTGACTGCAATGTATAGCGAATGTGATCTATTATAAGAATTACAGCTAATGTTCTGAGATGTTCTCTCTCGTGATTCTCGGATGTTTTACGATGATACGATGATCTCGGCGGTTAATGAAACGGACATATCATGATGCTTTATGCTTACAAATATAATGGCGGCAAAATCTGCGCCTAATAATATTGTATGCATGTATATATATATAGGTATACTAGGTACTAGTTGTATGATTGCATGGATGACAATGTGGCTGATGTCGCCTCGGCGCTGCCTCTTCGCCCAGTATTGCGAGTTAGAATCCTGGGACAAATCGTTTTTTCGAATCTGGTCATTCTTTCTTGCTGCGTTGTTTGCTTGCTTGTAAAGTCCTTCGTGTTACAGATATGTCGTGATGTATTGCATCCATACTTCGCTAACTATAATTTTAGGCTCTACGTATTAAGGGACAAGGTTATTGTCGTCCCAGGCACAATGTCAGACTTCGTGCTATTACTATGAAATTTTTGAACAGAAAAACCCAATAACTATTGTATCACGGCATTATGCTGAGCGGCCACCATTATTTTATGCTCTATACTCCATTTGGTTAGGTATTTAACTAAAGGTAAACAATCTTGATGTGACTTTTTACACAAACACGTCATATTAAACAAATAAACTACTTAATATTGTCTTCTGTTTACGCGAATGTTATTCATTGAAATTAAACTACTATATACGGATATACTATATAGTCTCCCCGTGACCATGGCTGCTGAAAAGCAACCGAAACGTCGGGGAATGTGTAAACCTAAATATAAATAGATTTATTAGTTTAAATAATTTTATTAGCTTATAAATTAGTAAAATAAAATCAATAATAATAGTAGTGTAATAGTTTCAAAATTTTGTAATACAGTGATAAATAAACAACGCGATAAAATCCGTATATAGTAGTTTAATTTCAATAAATAAACTACTGCTTAAACTAACAGTTCAATTGATTTAGTAATCGTTATTGTTGTATTTACATAGATCTTTAGCAGCATTTTATTTTTAAACTGAGTTTTTAGTTTAGACGGTAAAAAAGACACATCAAGATTGTTTACCTTTAGATAATACCTAACCAAATGGAGTATAATTCTATGTTTATTTTTGTGATTATATGATTGATTTTGTTTTTCTTTGGTGTGCTGAAATAAAAATATACTTAATTTATTTTATTTTCTACCAGTTTGCTCGACCTGATCCCATGCACAGCAGTCTCATACACTACCCCTGCGTGGCTGCATAATTTGTGCTGCAGGCAACTGCAGTTTCAAAATATGATACCAATATTTTTAATATAAGGTACTTGTAAGCAGTCCAATAGGTATCACAAAAGAGCTACCATGTAACATTCTAATTCCGAGTATTACCGAGGTACGCAGCGGTAGTTTGAGCCGCATTCGTCAAACGTAAACATGGCCGCTACTCAGAACAATAAACATTATATTCAGCTAGATTTGAATTCTCGTTAAAGCCGCTAACACCGCGCACTGGTGTGGAGCAAGCGGCTCATATTTCTGTCTAACACATGTTGTACACGGAAACTGACTATTAACAACGTTTGTGTTATGTATCATATGCGATCGGCTTCCAGATGGTTCATTCATAGAATGTTACTAAACATTACATCGTATACAATGCTGACGCTTAAAAATGGAACATATCTTCGGCATTTATAGTGCCCTAGTACATGAAATATTCTCCACATTAGAATGTATCACAGAAAATAATTATTCGGTATTTCTGTCGTGAAATACTCGGAAACAGCCCGGCGTTATGCGCTTAAAGCCGTTGGTCCTGCACCTGATGTCTAGGTATAAGCGAGCATTTGTGTTTGCGCACACACTTATGCACTATAATATCTTTTTAATGAATTTTATTCATTAAAACAATGTATTATACTGCATAAGTGTGAAAATAATTTTTATTCTATTTATAAACCGCTCTAGGTGTCTGGGAAATATTTTAAACATACAATTACATACATACATACATAGATTCACGTCTGTTTCCCAGAGCGGTAGGCAGAAACTACGTTTTTCTATTTGCTACGATCCTGACACACTTTTCCGGCTTCATTCACTTTCATCACATTCCTCATACACGCTCGCCGGTTTAAGGTGCTCTTAACCTGGCCTTTATCCAGAACGTCTCCGAACTAATCGAGAAACGTTCGCCTAGGTCCTCCTCTTGCGACTGTTCCATTTACACTAGCCTTATAAACTTACTTAGTCAGTCTTTTCTTGGGCATGTAGAAAGAATGGACGGGAAAAGACTGACATACAATTAACAGATACAAAATACACCCAGACTTAAAAACTATTTGTCGTACTCGTAAATTATGACCCGAGTGGGATGACAAACTGTTTGCCGTCTACTGCGTACATTTAAAAAACCATGCAGCTACTAAATTTTACAGGAAATCCTAATAATACCCGGCAATCGACACAGAAACCTTATATTCGGTCGTACATATACGGGCAAAGTTATAATATTCTACCACATACACACAACACTATCTAGCCCAAACTAAGCAGAGCTTGTACTATGGATACTAGACAATGGATAAACATACATATATACTTTTTTTTTGTAAATACATACATATTATACATAGAAACACCCAGACCAAGACAAACATCCATGTTCATGCACACAAATATTTGTCTTGTGCGGGAATCGAACCCGCGACCTCAGGCGTGGCAGTCGGTTACACTAACTACTACGCCATCGAGGCATGGAACAAAAGACACAGTCTGACCGTCATATATTAAAAATCAAGTAATGGTATATTATTATAAATCACTTTAATTAGGATAAATTGTGAGACTTTTTACTACTTTTCCTTTGCATCTCTTTAACTAATAATCCGCTCTCATGCCCTTTAGGAGAAACTAAGAGACATTTAATTACGAAGTAGTATTATTATTGGCTGCCATTGAGCCGTATAAGGTACTGAAACAACATGACGTGGAAAGTATATGGCCGCGGGTAAGTCGTTTGTTTTCTCATTTCTTATTTAATCGATTTAATTAAACGAGGTATCTCGATAGCTCTCGGTAGTTTATTGAATTTGTAATCACTTTAATGAGTACTTTAGTAGTAAGTTTTCGTAGTAATTTATGCTAATTAGTAATAATTTGTCGTAGCGTGTGACTAAGGAGAAATCAAGACTGCAAATCTCGATATAACTTACAAAATTAGAGTATATAGAAGGGTGTATGTCATGGTTTGCTAATGTAAAATTGTGCAAAAAGTTAATTGTAATTGCCTGTATTTCAATAACTTTAAATGTTTGGTTAGAAAATCGGACTCTACAAACTGTTTTTCACAATAATGTTATTGAAAATATTAACAGAATGTGTCTTAACTGATAATCTGAGAGATCACTTATAAGACAATTTAAATATTAACGTGAATGATGTTATAGTATTTTTAAGTATCTTGTCCGAACCTTCAGACGCAGCAGTTTAATTTATATAAACTTATTTATAAATTAGATAATAGACAATTTGTTGTTTAGCAGGAGTTTCTACTTACCTGTGTAAGTTAGTAAGTTTAGATACAACAAACAAATTGTATTATTTGTAAGCTCGATTAGACTGACACAGTCAAAATGGCTGCAAGTCCCTTACAAATAAAGAATTAAAAAAGAAGGTGTGTATTGTAACACCACCAACGGTGAAGTAAGTAGATTAATTTTTGAGTTGTGGAAAGTTTAATTAGATATTTTGTTAGGCTATACTAAGTAGTAACGCATACTTCGTAAGTGTGTCTGATATCAGGTTATTACCTAGGACCTAAAGCCATAACTGGCGAAATTGGGTGAACAACGCTTCTACCCTTGCGACGTACATGAATATAAAAATATTTTCGAATTTACTTTACTACAAGAATTTCTTTTTTCTATCTACTATTCGTAGTTTCTATTCGATATAAATCAGTTTTCTTTGGAAGCACTCAAGTGGTTTTCGTTTATACATGTACTTTTATTATGCAGATTAGAAGCGCTATAAAATACGAAAGGTAGTCAAGGATAATACTATATATATATGAGATATATCGAACACTGTCTGGGTCATCGCTGAGCCGATGTACTGAGTAGATATTCTATTGAGGCTGGTAAAAGATTTTTGTGATAAAATTATCTCATATTTCATTTATTTAGTGTAAGTACTCCAATGACTTATTCTTTATTAATATACTGCATAGTAATTATGACGATGGAATCAGATAATAGTGAATTTGTCAATTATAGAAGTACACAGCACTTACATAAAAAGCGTGGCTCTAATTCTGAAAGATAAGTTAGAATTCTAACTAATATTATAAAGCCGAATGTGAGTTGTGAGATGTGTTACGCTGTCACGGCTCAACTACTCGACCGATTGCATTGGGCAACAAAAACATTTATATTTTCTGCGGCATTAATTTTGTTACTGGTTTTAATAAACACCTTCGTCAGTCATACCCGAAATGTATTTACTTTGTATGGATTGACTTTGGTTCTTGAGATATTGGACATAAAGAATGGTTCCATCAGGACATTAAAACAATGAAAGATGGCGAAGGTCGATGGGACAGCCATATTATGATGGCAGAATATTGCTTGCGTTTAATAAGGGATTGTCCTAAACATAAACACAATAGAAAAGCTTACAGATAAAGATTATTCTAATATTTTTAATGATTTTTTGTTAATATCATATGTATTACGTTTTCTTGTCGTTATTATATAACCGCTTCTAAAATATATATTTAATATATAATTGTATTTTTATTTCGACCTTCTTTCAGTCATCTTTATATATGTATATATATATAAATCTTCTGTGCATGTGTTTGTAATTAAACTCCTCTTAAACGACTAAACCGATTTTAATGAAATTTTTTGTGTGTGTTCATGTGGGTTCGAGAATTGTTTGGATTTGTTTTTTTTAATTTTCTTATTCGTGTGTGCAAGACTACGTCTTTCAGAACAGCTAGTATAGTTATAAAGTCTAATCTCATAAACTAGAGTCAATTTAACAAATCTGATGTTATCTCGTATTTAGCATACCTACTGAACTTACACAAAATTGACTTCAACTTACCATATCGTAAAATGACTGTTCCCCAGTGTTATATATCATACAATTTTTATACAGATATGGAAAAGGATATAGATAGATAGATATACAAAATTAACATTAAAGCCAGCAAGGCCGCAGGCAAAATCGAATTATTCATAACTAGATTTTGCCCGCGACATCACTCGCGTAAATGTAGGTTAGGTACTCCCGGGGCTCCGGCGTGGGACGAGGAGCGTTGTGCTCTGGTCGCCATGATTGGCCCCGACCTCTCGTTGCCGACCGTCGTATCCATGATGGTCGGCGACGACAGGTGCTGGGGTGCAATGAGGTCCTTTTGCGAGGCTGTCATCTCGCAGAAGGAGGCGGCGGAGCGGGGGCGTGAGGAAGATCCTTACGCCCCGGACGTCCGCCGCCGGAGGAGGGGGCGCAGGAGACGCACTTATGTCGCTCTCCTGCCCCCCACCTAAGGGTTCTGGGTGGCAAGGCCTCAGGAGACCTTGCCACGCGTGAGTTAAGAACCCATAGAGGGCGCGCGCGGTGTTCCCGCGCGCCTTCTAACGTCGAAAAGGGAGAGCAGTGAATTGCTCTCCCCCGGGAACGAGAGGAGGTCGGGTCCGTTCGACCCGGCCGGCACCCACACGGGGGGGCCTGCAATGGATGAGTCTTTTCAGACTCCCAACTAACTGGTAACTACAACTCCCAACTAACTACTTTATTGGTAGTAGAGCCAAGCTGGTTACAGCATGAATGGGCCGGCTCGACCGGGGAAGTACTACCCTCTCACAGAAAATCGACGTGAAATAGCAGTGTCTCAGCTGTGCTGTGTTTCGTTCGGTGAATGAGAGTGCCGGAGGCCTAAGCATGAGGTGACGATTCTCGCAGCTTACGAGGGACCTGCAGAGTATCCGTATAGTCATTGTGTGGGTGGCGCGAGTCGACCCGGCGGCCAGGGAGAGCCGTAGAAACGGTGCTCTGCTGGCCGCCCGCGGTATAGTCCAGAGGCCCAACCGAGTCTAACCAACTTGGTTGGCTGCCTCATCATGCCGCGCATAATCTCGAGGTGGCTCGTCGTGCCGGATGGTGACCGGAGGGTGGGTCCCGGCGACCACTTTCGGGAGGGTACGGGGGTCCTTCCGTCCGTCGGATCGGCTATCGCCATACCACACAGTAATATGACGAAACTTGCTCTGCGCCTTGCCCCACTTTGTTGCGAGAACAGCCGCCTCTTTTTTTTTTTCACGCTTTCCCTTCCATTCACTCTATGGCAGTACGAACAAAGCATTGTCGTTTAACAGCAGCCAATCGCCGTAACCCCACCGCTGCTTCCTCTTCCGGTGTCGTGGAGTTTATTAACATCAGAGGACTCCATGCTAACCTTAATGCTGTCCATCACCACCTGGAGACGGCTCGGCCGGCAATGCTTTTTCTAACGGAGACACAAATACGCCGTCCTGCAGACACGACCTACCTGCAATATCCCGGCTACGTGCTAGAGGAGTGTTTCCTCGCGAAAGCCGGGGTATGCTTGTTTGTTAGGGCGGATATTTGTTGTCGCCGTCTACACTGCCTAGAGGACCCTTCCTTCTCTGTCCTTTGGGTACACGTAGATCATGGCTCTTTCAGCCAAATCTACATGTGCCTCTACCGATCCCATTCAGGAGACGCTGAGACAACTCGACTCTTTGATTACCTGAGTCAGGCGGCAGACGACGCGCAGGAGCAGTTTCCGAATGCTGAGTTGGTGTTCTTGGGAGATTTCAATGCCCACCATGAGACCTGGTTGGGTTCTCCCAAAACAGACCACGCGGGACGAATTGCCCATGCGTTCGCTCTCACGCATGACCTGTCTCAACTGGTACTCCAGCCCACTCGGATACCGGACGTTGTAGGTCAGGCGCCCTCTTTGCTCGATCTGCTGCTAACAAGTAACCCGAACCGGTACAGTGTGTCGATTAGTGCTCCTCTGGGCACCTCAGACCACTGTCTGGTTTGTGCCACAGCTGTTGTTGTTACGCCCCCACGACCCGAGGAGGCAAGACTACGACTGTGGCACTACTCGTCAGCAGACTGGGATGGAATGCGGGAGTACTTCGCATCCATCCCTTGGGCTCAACGCTGCTTTGAGAACAGGGATCCTTCAGAG
Organism: Catocala nupta; assembly: GCA_963675205.1. Lineage (NCBI taxonomy): Eukaryota > Metazoa > Arthropoda > Insecta > Lepidoptera > Erebidae > Catocala > Catocala nupta. The sequence continues at coordinate 29,938,974 of OY776090.1, read as the reverse complement.
AGCGCTACTGCTGTCGCTGGTGAAATCATCCTGGGTATGGAATATTATATTCCATACAGTGATGTCACGAGCGGTGGCAGGAAAAGGCCCTGGTTCGGTCGTGAATGCGCTGATGCTGTTGAACGCAAACAGACAGCGTACCGCGCTTGGACCAGGGCTCGCACTCTCCACGACTCTAACGTGGATCACCTGAAGGCAGCGTTCAACCAAGCCACAAAGGTCTGCAAGAGGGCATACTTAAGAGCGGATGCCCAGCGCGTCGCACGGTTCGGCCAGGAGCTCATGGCCCATCCTACGGGCAGTCGTAGCTATTGGCGCCTGGCCAAAGCCGTGCAGTCCAACTTCTGCCAGTCCTCGCTGCCCCCTCTGAGATATCCGAATGGATCACTGGCTCATCGGCCGCAAGAGAAAGCAGATCTGCTTGCAAATCTCTTTGCGGCCAACTCCCGAATCGATGACTGCGGTTCGCAGCCGCCTAACATTGCCAACTGCGGCTACACCATGCCTGATATACGTATCAGGCAACGTGACGTTCGTGCGATACTGCAGTCTCTCGATGTTCGGAAAGCCAGTGGACCTGACGGCATCCCAGCTGTGGTCCTCAAAAAATGTGCAGCGGAGTTGTCTCCCACACTTACGCGCCTATACCGGACGTCTTACGCCGCAGGCATTGTGCCTGAGGCTTGGAAGGAGGCGAACGTTCAACCGATTCCCAAAAAGGGGGACCGTTCCGAGCCAGGCAACTATCGACCCATAGCTATCACCTCAGTGCTCTCTAAGGTGTTCGAGTTACCTCTCGCAGGAGCAGCCCGTCTGGGGAAGTACCTCCACCCTACAGAAGACCGCAGCCAAAATAACCTTGTGTTGTGTTTCTGCGGTGAGTAGGGGTGCCAGTGCTCCCTGAGGAGGCGCTGCACTATCAGTGAGAGGACCAGTGATTATGTGAGCGCCATTGCCTTGTACGGGCGCGAAGTGTCGACGCGGCGGTCAGGGAGACCCGGTGAAACGGCTGTCCGCTGGCCGCCCGCAGGCTGAACGGGTTCCCGAACCCAAGGATTACTTAATCTCCGCCCTGGGAGGCTGAACCGCCAGCTCGTGTAAAGTTCCCTATGCAGTAGTTGTTGCCGGAGGAGGAGACCGGAGTGGACTCGACTACTGTATCGGGAGGGGACCGGGGGCCCTTCCGGCTGCCGCGTCGGCAAATTGCTCTACCTGTGCCAGGCTCTGGTGAGATGTTAATACGTCTTTGTCCTTTGCGCTGATAGTACAGTATCTCCTGATATCCTTTATACCCCCTTTTTTAAAATATGGCCATAAAGAAAAGAAGAAATGTTTATTCAGCGGCATCCTCATCCACATTACAGTTGGACTTCTGCAACATAAGAGGACTTCATTCGAACATCAACGCTGTCCATCAACATATGGAGACAGCGAAGCCGACCTTGTTCTTCCTTACGGAGACGCAAATATCATGCCCGACCGACACATCGTATCTCCTATACCCTGGCTACAAGTTAGAGCACAATTTTGTACGTCGTGCAGGGTCTGTGTGTACGTCCGTGATGATATTTGCTGTCGCCGTCTTAATGGCCTTGAAGACAGAGACCTGTCTACTTTGTGGGTATGCGTAGATTACAGAGGCCACACCTGTATCTATGCGTGTCTTTACAGGTCTCATAGTGGTGACGCAGACACGACTCGTCTCTTTGAGCATCTGCAATCGTCGACTGACAAAGTTCTTGAGCAGTACCCTTCTGCAGAATTAGTGATCTTAGGAGACTTTAACGCCCACCACGTAGAGTGGCTTGGTTCTCGATCCACTGACTTTGCGGGAAGGTCTGCTCATAAGTTTGCTCTGGCCTATGGGTTTTCTCAACTGGTACATAGTCCTACCAGAATACCAGACGTAGAGACCCATACCAGCTCCTTATTAGACCTTCTGCTGACTACACGCTCGGATGGATACTCCATCCAGGTGGATGCACCTCTTGGTTCTTCTGACCACTGCCTTGTTCGAGCGCGAGTGCCACTTGCGCAAGCAGATCCACTCCGGCCCACCACATGGCGTCGAGTGTGGCACTATCAGTCAGCAGACTGGGATGGGCTGCGAGAGTTCTACGCAGCGTACCCGTGGAGGCAGCTATGCTTCACTTCAGGTGATCCCGAAACCTGCGCTAGCGCTGTTGCGGAAGCGATACTTGCGGGAATGGAATGCTACATCCCAAACCCGTGGATCGCCGCAGGAATTAAAAAACGACCGTGGTTCAATCACTCCTGCAGAGATGCTAGAATCTTAAAGCAACCTGCCTATGAAGCATGGACCACGGCCTGTACTAACAAGGAATCTAACATCCCCGAAGTGAAACGCAAACTAAATGCCGCCTCGAGGCTCAATAAGAGGGTGGTTGCCAGAGCTAAGTTTGATTTCGTCGGCAGAATTGGCGAGCGACTTGCCAGCTTCCCTTCTGGGAGTCGCGCTTTCTGGTCCCTCGCCAAGGCTGCCGAAGGTAATTTTTGTCAGTCGTCCTTGCCACCACTCAGAAAGCCCGATGGTAATCTGGCCCATAGTGCCAAAGAGAAGGCCGATTTGCTGGGTTCTCTCTTTGCCTCAAACTCGACTGTGAGCGATGGAGGCGCTGTACCACCTACTATCCCGTGGTGCGGTCATTCCATGCCGGAAATCTCAATTTCACAACGTGAGGTCCGGTGGGAACTAATGTCTCTAGATGTTCATAAGTCGAGCGGGCCAGATGGCATACCGGCAGTGGTACTAAAGCAGTGTGCTCCTGAGTTGTGTCCAGTATTGACGCGCCTCTTCTCGCTTTCCTATTCCACAAGACAAGTTCCGTCTTCATGGAAGACCTCATTCGTTCATCCAGTGCCAAAAAAAAGGTGACACATCTGACCCATCAAACTACAGGCCTATCGCCATAACTTCTCTCCTCTCCAAGGTGATGGAGCGGGTGATCAACTCTCGGCTCTTGAGGTACCTTGAGGGTCACGATTTGTTGAGTGACCGACAATACGGCTTCCGCCATCGTCGCTCAACTGGCGACCTTCTCGTGTATCTCACACACCAATGGGCACTAGCCATTGAGAGCCAAGGTGAGGCATTGGCCGTCAGCCTGGACATGGCGAAGGCCTTCGATCGGGTCTGGCACAAAGGTCTTCTATCGAAGTTACCATCTTACGGACTGCCCAAGGGATTATACGAATGGGTTGCCAGCTTTTTGTCCGGCAGATGCATCCAAACTGTGGTTGACGGTGATTGCTCTAACCGCATGGACATAAATGCTGGCGTCCCGCAAGGCTCTGTGTTGTCCCCGACGCTGTTTCTGCTGCATGTCAATGATATGTTGTCAATTGATGGCATTCATTGCTATGCGGATGACAGTACTGGGGATACTTATTACACGGGCCGCGCTAATATCCCTCGGTCCACAGTGGAGGAAAGCCGCGAACGGCTTGTGTCTGAAATCGTAAATACTCTGGATAGAGTATCTGAATGGGGAAGACTAAATTTAGTCGTGTTTAACCCAGCTAAGACACAAGCCTGCGCGTTCACCGCTAAGAAAACTCCATTTATTGTGTCTCCACAACTCCAGAACACGCCCCTCACCATCTCCAAGAGTATTGGCATCCTTGGCCTCGACATATCAAGTGATGTACAGTTCCGCAGTCATTTAGAGAGCAAGGTCAAGCTGGCTTCCAAAAAGCTTGGTGTGCTCAATAGAGCTAAGCGGTACTTCACTGCTGGGCAAAGACTGCTTCTATATAAGTCGCAAGTCCGGCCTCACATGGAGTACTGCAGTCATCTCTGGGCAGGAGCACCAAAATACCAGCTTGATCCTTTTGACGCTGTACAGAGACGAGCATTGAGAATTGTCGATGAGCCCAAACTCACAGACGGTATTGAGCCACTAAGTCTCAGACGAGACTTTGCCTCCCTTTGTGTGTTCTACCGCTTATATAATGGATTGTGTTCTGACGAGTTGTTTGAGATGATGCCCTCAGCTACTTTTTATCATCGCACCGCTCGCCATCGGCAGGGATGTCATTCTCACACCTTACAAGCTAATTGGTGCCGCACTAAACGGTTCCAAAGGAATTTTCTCCCGCGGACGCTCAGGTTGTGGAATGAACTCCCTGCCCAGGTTTTCCCACAAGACTACAGTATGGGGTTCTTCAAAAAGGGCGTTAAAAGGTTTTTACAAGGTCGGCAACGCGCAAGTGATGCCTCTGGTATTGCAGGCGTCGATAGGCTACGGTAACCATTTACCATCAGGTGTGCCGTAAGCATGTTTGCCACTTTAGTAGCATAAAAAAAAAAAAAAAAAAATGTCCGCTACCTGGAGGATCACTCGTTGATCAATGATCGCCAATACGGATTTCGGGCTAAACGATCAACGGGTGATCTTCTAGCGTTCGTCACGCACCTCTGGGGTGAGGCTATGGACAAGCACGGCGAGTCTTTGGCTGTCAGCCTAGACATAGCCAAAGCTTTCGATAGAGTCTGGCACCGGTCTCTTCTTTCCAAGCTTCCGGCCTATGGCTTGCCCCCTCAACTGTGCACCTGGATTGCAAATTTCCTGCAGAAGCGTCGTATTCGGGTCCTTTGCGACGGTCGCGCTTCCAAATTTATGCAGGTCAATGCAGGAGTGCCTCAGGGCTCCGTCTTATCCCCTACGCTCTTTCTTCTGCATATCAATGATATGTTGAATCTCGGCAACATACATTGTTATGCGGACGACAGTACCGTGCATGGGCGATATCTCGGACGTCCTGGAGCCAAACAGGCTGAGGTTGTGGGGAAAAGGCAGGATCTTGTCGTTGAACTTGACCAGACCTTGAACCGCATCTCTGAATGGGGTGCCAAGAACTTGGTCCAGTTCAACGCCAAGAAGACCCAGGCATGCACGTTCTCAACAAAAAAGTCTCCGTTCCTTCCCCTCCCTTCTCTGAAGAACACTCCACTGGTGATAAGTGACAGCCTCTCCATCTTAGGTATGGATCTTTGCCGCTCCCTTAATCCCAAAACCTACATCGAGAGCGTCATTAGGCAAGCTTCGCGAAAACTTGGAATTCTGAACAGGGTGAGGCGGTTCTTCGAGCCTGGGCAGCTGTGCCTATTGTATAAGGCACAAGTGCGCCCTTGCGTGGAGTACTGTTCTCATCTTTGGGATGGCTCCGCGCAGTACTTGCTAGACGCTCTTGACAGGTTACAGCGGCGGGCTGTCCGTATCATCGGAGATCCAGAGGTCACGAGTTCACTGGAACCTCTGCAACTCCGTAGGGATATTGCCTCTTTGGCATGTTTCTATAGAATATACCACGGGGAGTGCTCTGAAGAGTTATTCCACCTTATCCCGCCCTCCCCTTTCCTATCCAGAACAACGCGTGCTGGGCTCAGATGCCATCCTTACACGGTGGAGTCGACTAGAGTGCGTACCAACAAGTTTGGGTCCTCATACCTCTGCCGAACGATCAAGGCATGGAATTCTCTGCCAAGGCACGTGTTTCCTTCTTCCTTCAATCCTGGGTCCTTTAAGCGGGTCGTGAAAAAGCACCTTCTCAGGCCGTCAAAGTAGAGACCTCAACATCGCCTCGGCTGTTATGAGGACGATGTGGAGGCCACTACTCTTAGACCACACAACTGCTTACCATCAGGCGGAGTGTGGTCATTTTGACGAGCAAAATAAAAAAAAAAAAAAAAAAATCTGGCCTCCCCCATTGGGTGAGAGAGGGAACACCCCAGGTTTTTTAGTGGGTATACCAGCACTCGGCTGGTGAGTAAAAAAGTACCTGTGTCGTATCGGAAGAGAAGAGTCGTCCCGGTGCCATCACTGTGGGGACTATCTCGAGGATACAGCGCAGCATACGCTGGATGAGTTCCCAGCCTGGGCGGAAGAGCGCCGTGACCTCATCGCGGCAGTCGGGGTGGAACATCTCTCGCTACCGGCCATAGTAGAGTCTATGGTCGCGAGCAAGAGTGCATGGGTAGCCTCCAATGCCTACTGCGAGGTAGTAATGTTCGGTAAAGAGATGGCGGAAAGGGAAAGGAAGGCGAACACCAGCCTTCCGGCCCGCAGTTGACGTAAAGGGCGCCGAAGGGCGTTAAACGATCTCCGGCCCCCATGAACGCTGGCTTGGGGCGACAGATTAGGGCAGTCTGACGTCTGTGCAGAAGCAGGCCCGAGACGGCGGCGCGTAGTGTTCCGCGCGCGCCTCTTTATGAAGTCTTATTAAAAATGTGACGAGACCGCCACGACCAAGTGGCGGCCCAAATCTGCTAGGGGCTGCAGGACGAATGCGCGAGTGATCCCTGCGCGCGCCACAGATTGCGAGAAGGAACACCGTGGTAGGTTTAGTCGGTAGGACCGGGATTATGCCATCTTGAGCCAAATATAACCCCTCCGCCGCCCTTGCGGAGGGATATGCGTCAAAGCATAACACCACGTTAAAAAAATAAAAGAAGGTTATGTTTATGAATGAAAGGTACCCTATGTCCTTTTCTGTTCCCCTGACATTGTGTACGCCGTATTTCATGATGATCGGTCGAGTAGTTAATGCGTGAAAGTGTAACAAACAAATAAACAAACAATATAGCATTCGCATTTATAATATTAGTTTGGATTTTAGTTCAGTAATGCATACATACATACATAATAACATACATATTCTACGTATATAGACTCGTATTCTGTAAACGTCTTTTTCTCCGCAAGGGTAAGCAGAAGTCTAACACATATTTTTGTCAGCTTTGGTTATAAGGTCCAACGTAATAAGGCCTACTGCCATTTACCGAGAACAATTCCAGACTCCAAGTTGCAATAAAAAAAAATCACTGGAAATTCCTATACAGTTTTGTCCGATCTGGAAATCGAATCTGAGACCTCAAGCTATATGCTCGCGTTGCTTATAAATTTATAACATAAATACATCTTCCCTTATTTTTCTTTGTACTAAGTGTATTGTAAGTTAAGTTAGATAAAGTATATTTTATAATAATCTAGGTTTAAGACGGGCTGTATCATCCTGATCTGAGAGCACTCGAGTTTCGCTACATCAGCAGGACTTAGGTCAAGAACCTCTCTTGTACCTGATGAGCCCTATACCTAAGTAGCACGATACAGGGTCTGCGCTCATATTTCAAATAATAGTTTTGTGTGACAACTTGTTGGTATCTTCTCTTTCTTTTCGAGTGGTTAGTGGTCAACCTGTTGTCAAGAGTTGTTCAAAATGCCCGTAGGCCTCTGACATGGCTTACCGACTGCTGTCAATTTGGTAACAACTAGGACCGACTTTTTACGTACCCTCCGAAGCACGGAGACGCTCAGATAAAATACCACTAAGCGGTCACCCATCTATAGACTGACCGCACGCAACGTTGCTTAGCCTCGCTAATCGTTTACCGATCAGTGAGTGCAACTGGCTATGAGCGCCTCACTTGTTGATATTAAGGCATAAGTTTGTGTTTTGCTTTGTATGCGATCCGGTTGGGTTACTGGATCGAGAAAAGTGTTACTGACTTTTTCATTAAGAAGTTTTTAGTAGAAGCATGGCGTTTGAAACTAAACAGCTATAGACTGGCGAAATGTGGGCGAGACTCACCTATATCTACACCATGGATGTTGTGAATGCAGATTTTTTGAAATCCGCGGATGCGGATACGGATATTTAAATGCGGAAGCTCCGCATTTGCCTGTTTTGCAAACGTTCATAAATGTAGCTATACCATCTTCTAGTGTTTCTTGATTCTCATCTTCACTTGAAGAATCATCGCGCCATTCATCGGCTCACCCATTTTCTTTGTTCTTGCAACCTTCGCTATATCTGGATCCGCATTAACATCCGCGTTGATTATTACGGATGCGGATGCAGATGTCTAAATCGATGCTGAAGCTTCTCAATTACGGATGCTGTTGCGAATATTTGCAAAATATCTGATCTACACTTTTGAGGATATAAACGTGGAATGATGGAATGGCGTAGTGGTTAGTGTAACCGACTGCCACGCCTGAGGTCGCGAGTTCGATTCACGCACAAGACAAACATTTGTGTGCATAAACATGGATGTTTGTCTTGGTCTGGGTGTTTCTATGTATAATATGTATGTATATACAAAAAAAGTATATATGTATGTTAATCCATTGTCTAGTACCCATAGTACAAGCTCTGCTTAGTTTGGGCTAGACGGTGTTGTGTGTATGTGGTAGAATATTATTATATTATTATTATTATATGAGACTGCCTCGTTGGACCCACGGCACAAATGTGCGTTAGTTTGAGTGCGATCGCGAGGTCTCTATTTCGATGCCTGGGTTGGAAAGTGGTATGGGATTGGCTTTCTTAGTAGCACTACGACATCGGCAGTGTGGGACCATAGGCCTTCTATTATATTAGACCTAAACTAAATAGCTGACGAAATATGATTGTAAACCCTCTGCCTATCTTTACAAGGAAATACAGGCGTGAAGGTGTCTGTGTATTGAATGGATGTTTTATTACCTAAATATTATGGAAACTTAGTCATTTATATTCATAAAATTTAAATATCGGTTATGATCGACTATTCCCAAATTCAGTCGGTGTTTCGTCATTATCATGGCACGGTTGGGTAATTAGAATCGTGGGAACATACAATCAGACATGTGAGTCTAGAAGCGTTAATTGTATTATTTAATGTATGTTTATAACTTAAGGGGCTTCTAAAGGGCCATTGGTTTTATTGCATTGTGTGGATGCCATATACTGGCTGGCAATAACAACCATATGTAACGTGACGTCACGTCAATATAAGAAATATTTTGGAATTATAGATGCATTAAAATGCATCAAATTGCAGTAAAAATATTGTACAGTGTAGAAGGCCCTTTAGAAAATATTTAATAAAGCAACGTTTATTTTCTTACGTTTATATAACAGTTAAAATTAAACTAAAAATGCGTATTAAACGCATTTTACTGCGGTTCAAATAATGAAACAGCACAACTGTTTAATTATTTGTTTGAATTGTAACTAAAGATTTGCAACTAAAGTTAGACTTATTTATAGCTTCTTATAAATCATTTAAATTACATTTATTTACAATTTCTCCGACTATTCTATATTAGTCTCATTGTAACAAACAAGTACCTAAATCTATAAATAGAATGTTGACGATAGCTATTAGAATAAACAGTTATAAAATCCTTAGGTACAGTTAGTTTGATTTTTACATAATTATATACATATACATGACCTCCTCCTTATATAACCGAAGGGGTTAGGCAGATACTTTACATAGATATTTCAGCAGCAGTGTTTTGGTTTTGGTCCAATTGCCGTCTATCGGATATATTTTAATTTATTATTCAGGCCACGTGCGTCTACTGTGAATTTCTAAACAAACTCTAAATCTATATAACTCTTTGCTTAACCCGGGAATCAAAAGAGAGGCCGTAAGGTCTCGGGTGTTCACAAACATCACACCGAAGGGAAATTATTATATTGTATTTTTTTAATAATAATTCTTGCATTTTGGCGTAAATACTAACCATATAACGCAGCCCTAAAATTACACAATATGACACATACATTTCAACGCTTATAAAAACAGGAAAATTATAAAAACAGCAAAACAAATTGTTAGTGCGGTCCACTTGTCATAGATATCTATTACATAACAATACAGCTACAAAAGTTGACTTTACGACAACACTATCAGTCGACTTGGGTGGCGAGTAACTCCACATTTCTTCACAATGAGTCTCTGGAGCCGGCGGAGAGCGCGTTATCAGCACCTACGTTATCGGACGCGCGTACCACCCACGGGCTACACTAAGCCCCGGATTATCCTGACTCGAGCGGTGTCATAGATTACGACAAGTTTAATTACGGAAGCTGTTTCTTTTCCCAAATGTTTATTGATTAAGTGTTAAAGAACTACCATAGCCGGTTAGTGGTGAAAATATTCAGTTGTGCTCGCTATAGTTTAATTATTGTTTTATGCACCAAGGGAACAATGGGCAAACGCAATTTTATTCAAAAATGCATGGTTGCTTTGGTAGTCATTTGAACCCACACACGGCCAGCAAATGTCGTGGCAGGGTTGCTTGCAAAACCAAAGGGTTCCAAAAAGAAAGGTATATAATATAATTTATTATACTGGCAGGTTAAGTAACATTATTTACTGGACCCTTATAGATAACATTACTTTCCATAACACAAGGTTGTTTCGGTGTAATCTGCTATTTGCTAAAGATAAATCCAAACTCATATTGTTCTGTTGTTTGGGCAAAATTCGATATCAAGGAAGGGTCCACGCTACTTTTCAAAAGGAAGATAACATGTTGGAATTGGCTTCTTAATTCGACGCAATAACATATACCCTGCAATAATTATCTTACCCCATCTATTATTCATTATTCGCTAATATTTTCCCTACATTATATTTCCAATAATGACTATACAAGCATAGCTCATCATTGCTCTTTTGAAAAGTCCTTTAGCCTTCCATAAAAAAGTAAATTGGGTCGACATAATGGCAATCACAAAAACGAGTGGGTGTTTCTATTCTCGGCGTTGAATCAGAATGTTATGACGGTAATATTGTAGTACAGCATGGCACGCTTCGGAAATAGATCATAACAAAGTTGCGTGGGCTTGTCATTGCTAAGTAACTTAGTTATACGTTCGGAGTTTGGTGAAGTAGAATAATAGCCAGAGTGTATATATGTCACCTTTTTTTTGCTTAGTATACTGCGGGAAACCTAATAGGAATAGTTAAAGAAAAAGTATTTTATTCATAACGTCGTCTTAAGTTTACGCGGATTATGGACAATGTGTAGTATTGAAATTATATCTATACGGATTTCGAGGATTCGAGATAACTAAATGATTTTTGTGTGGGATATAATGACCAGTGTTATCACTAGCTGTTAGCTTGACACAGAGAGAACAAACAGGCGAAGAGTTAAAAATGTAAAATATTAAAAGTATTCCATCGCCATTTTTACTGAGTAACTATTTGCATATGGCAGCGATAACCGCATTTGACTTAAGAAGATTTTTAAGTCCAATGCGGTTATCACATGCTATGCCTACTAGGGTCATAAGTACCCACTCTCAAGTTCAATCTCAAGATACGCATCTCTAACATTTCGTAGTTGTAATAATAATAATAATATAATAATAATCTATCACATACACACATCACCGTCTAGCCCAAACTAAGCAGAGCTTGTACTATGGGTACTAGACAGTGGATAAACATACATATATACTTTTTTTTGTATATACATACATATTATACATAGAAACACCCAGACCAAGACAAACATACATGTTTATGCACACAAATGTTTGACTTGTGCGGGAATCGAACCCGCGACCTCAGGCGTGGCAGTCAGTTACACTAACCACTACGCCATCGAGGTGTCTTTAACAGTGGAAGAAAATGTGAGAAAACGTACACGTCTGTGAGTAGGTACTACATAAAGTTCTCGAAGATTGACGATGTTAGCCAACCGCACTGAATCATCGTGGTGAAGTCTTATACTCATACTAAGAAGAGCTTGTGTCGAGCAGTGGACCAGTTTAAAATAGGTTTATTACATAACTACAATGTTGACACTTGGTATTTATTGACAACTATTTTATAACATGAGGACTATTTAAAGTGTATTACAATAGTTTAAATCGTTTGACATTTTTTAGGAAGCTTATGTACGATTATAGTATGCAATTTTATTATAATGGCCTCAGCTGGGATTATGGTTTGCGTAAACCTTATATCATAAAAACATGTTAAAGGTACTATGTCTACATATTTTGACAGCCATAAGATTTAGTAGGTAGTTAAAGGCAATGTATTCTCTAGTAAGTTATAATAATATACAGGATCTAAAGGAAAGGCATGTTTAAAGATTGTTACATGCAAAATTCAAATCTCTTATAAATTAAAAATGCTATTAATCATCGTCCTCAATCTTATTCTTTTAACGAAAATTATTAATATCTTCAAAAGACAACTTCCGGACTAGGAATAAATCCTGTTCCGGACTTTACAAATATTCAAATAACGGACACAAAGAAAATTTAGACTCAGTACAACCACTTGTGGATCAGACAAAATTTTGTCCCGTCTGGGATTCGAATCCACAACACTGCGCACAGTGACGAGGCGACCACATAAACCACTACGCTATCGGTGCCTATAATATTAATATAAACAAGTCTTAAAATAGTACCGTCATTTATCATAGCCAGTTGAGTTAGTTTCTGTTATTAATATTATACTCTTATTTTCAGACAAATTGAGACGTTTCAACACATAATTGATGTTACTGGACTGAAAACAAAAATAAATTTGAAAACCAAGGCCGACTATATTAAATTTTAATGTTTTAAAAGGCTTTTTAGACTAGCACAGTAGTAAATGCGACTGTTCTCGAGTTTGATTCCTGGATTGGGAAAAGTATTATTGAATATTTCTGTCATTAAATTTTCTGTATCCGTATGGAATCTGAAACCGTGGCCTAAAGACAATTGTTTTTACAATAGTGATAAAAAGTTAAGAATTAAGAACGATCATATCTAGTTTTTAGTTTTAGGAAACCGTTGGACTGCCACGCAGAGGTCTTGAGTTCGAACCCAAGCCCGCATCTCTGACTTTTCGAAGTTATATGTGTATTAAATAGTTAATTATGGCTTGCTTTAACGGTGAAGAAAAACATCGTGAGGAAACCTGCATGTCTGAGAGTTCTCTATAATGTTCTCTAATATATGTGAAGTCTGCCAACCCGCACTAAGCCAGCGTGGTGGATTTTGGCCTAACCCTTCTCACACTGAGAAGAGGCCCGTGCCCAGCAGTGGGACAGTTTAATACAGGGCTGATATTATTATATATCTAGTTTATAATTTTATTATAATGGGCCTTGCGAGGATTTTGAATAGCCGTAAACGTTGTATCATAAAAACATGTTGAAGCTACTATGTCCATATATTTTGACAGCCATAAGATTTAGGCATTTTTAATTAAAGGCTAATCAATGTATTCTATAGTAAGTGATAATAGTAGGTATATAGAGTTCATCAGAAATATATATATACATATAGTTACGTGCAAATGTAAAAAATGTTCAAAAATTAAAAAATAATTAAAATTTTTGAAAATGAATTGAAGTAAAGTCTGTTCATAAAAATGTTTTTTTAAATATAGATGAACTACTGCTTTAAAAATCTGACGCCGATTTTCTGACAAATTGAGACTTCAACAACGACCTCGAGCTTTTTTATTATTTGTAATTCATAATTGATGTGTCTGAAACAAACTGGAATTAGAAAAGCGCGGTTGGCTAAATTGAAATATAGTTTTCAAAAGGCTTTTTTAGACAAGCGCTGTAGAAACGACTGTCTTAAAGTCACGATTCGAGAATTAATTCTGTACCGAGGAAAGTGTTATTGGATATTTTAGTGAATATGTGAAGTGACAAAATTCTCTGTATCCGCATGGGTTCTGAAAGATGACAATAGGTACCCTCGGCATACATGGATACACAAATAAGAATATGTTTGTAAGGTCCTACGCGATATATGAATTATTCCTAGAGCAGAACTCTTTAAAAGATAGGTAGGATAAAAGAATGAAGAAATGCCAATTAACTTAAATTTAAATTTAAAATAGTACCTTATCTTACTAGCTTTCACCCGCGGCTTTGCTCGTGTAAAAGTAGGTTAGGTTAGGTGCAACAGTACTTTAAAAACAATAAAATATAGCCTACGTTACTCTGTGATAATACAGCTTTCTGATGGTGAAAGATTTTTTTTAAATCGGTCTATTAGTTTTTGAGTTCACTCCTTACAAACGAACAAACAAAAAAATCAAAACTCCTTTTCCTCTTAATAATATTAGTGTAGATACATGGGCTGAACTATATAAATTCTTCAGCTTAATATTACATGCTATATAGCCATGCGGTATAGTACAGCGTTCACAATCACGTCTCTTTACGACACCATAAACCTCTCTCGTGTTTATGATATATGACACTACGAACTAACATCAGTATCAACATCATAGCTCATAAACGCTCTCGACAAATGGCCACTAACATTCCAATATAAATCTGTTGTTCGGTATAAATCTTTGTACAGTTTCCCAATATCTATACTTATGTTATATTTATTTTTTTGTATGTTTGTTTGTTTGTGGCGCTCATAGCGCTAGCACTCACTGATCGGTAAACGTTTAGCGAGGTTAAGCAACGTTGGGTGCGGTCAAGTCTATAGATGGGTGACCGCTTAGTGGTATTTCATCTGAGCGTCTCTATGCTTCGGAGGGCACGTAAAAAGTCGGTCCCGGTTGTTGCCAAATTGTCAGCAGTTGTTAAGACTGTGCCGAGCGAAATGTGCTAAAACAGGCGATCACAGTTAAGTTGATAAAATCAACACTTTTTGTTTAATACAAATATAAAATATACATTTACCATAACAGTGAATGTGTTTACAATTACTACGTGTAAAAAACTTAAAATAATTAATTTTAAATTTGCATAAAAAATGCAAAAGCGTAAGCTCGTGTAACGTGATTTTTAGATTATAACAGTAGAAGTCTATTCTATTTTACAGCTTAAACAAAACATAAATAGCTATATTACAATTTGTCCGTCCCAAATATTTAAGTTATTGGTTGACAATAAAGATACATATTTATCAAAAAAGCACTTCAAATCATCCATACAATTTTACTATGGCGGCCGCGCGTCGATTTGTATATCGAGCTCTGTCATTCAATCCAACCGCGTCTTACGCTCGGCGCAGTCTTAAGCCATATCAGGCCTATGGGCGGTTTGAACAACTCTTGATAACAGGTTGGCCACTAACCACACGAAAAGAAGAAGAAGAATGATTTAACTCAAAAAATACTAAATAGATTTTGAAAATTTTTTCTCTTGCAGAAACCTATATTATCACCGACTAACATTGGATATAATTTATTTTAAAAAAAGTACTATTCTTTGCGAGCGACGCCGCGGGCAAAAGGTAGTCCTAAATCCTAATTAATATTATAAATATGAATGTTAGTTTATTACGTTTTCACGCCTTAACAATACATTAGCAAATGACATAAAAGAATGTGAAAACATACATCTGTACAAAACGAAACTCAAACATTATGTAAGCAAAATAACTCAGTAATATAACGTAACGCCTCAGAGGCTAAATATTTTGTACTTATTATATATATACTAGTTGAACCGGCAAACGTTGTGTTGCCATAAAAAAATGTTTTGACCAAAATATTAAAAAAGAATGTTAGGGGTGGACAACCCTTATCACTAAGGGGTATGTAAAATAAATAGTAGCCGATTCTCAGACCTACTAAATATGCACATAAAATTTCATAAAACTCGGTCAAGCCGTTTTGGAGGAGTATGGTAACTACCATTGTGACATGAGAATTTTATATATAAGATATATATCTTCTTCTCCTTAGCCTTTATTATTCCCAAGTAACTTGGATTGGCTTTTTCTAGTCTAACCGGCTTTGACTGGATATTAGTTTTTACATGGAACGGCTGCCACCTGACCTCCGCAACCCGAAGGCTAACGATACCCTAAGGCTAGAGCAGTGTCAGGAAATTAGGTGTACTGACTTTCCCAATAACGACTGCCATAGATGTTCATGGCAGCCGGGACCGACGGCTTAACGTGCTCTCCGAGGCACGGATATATATATATACATATATATATATTTTGTATCCCGTTATAAGTGGACTGTAAGTTCTTATGAGAATAAAGCTCTTTCTCTAACAATTTTATCGATCATGAAATGTTGCGTTTACGGTTTTTACGAAAAGCACATAGAGTTGGGTCGGTTACTTCCCGAAGGATAAAATATTGTCATAACCCACATTTAAGCGAAGCTGTGGTAAAATCTAGCAATATTACTTGAAAACCGTTGTACAGATATGAATGGAACTTGGCAAACAGACAAACCATGTTTTTAACACATGATTTATTTTGGTACTAGCTGACCCGACAGACGTTGTCCTGTCTTCGACGAACTGTCAAACTAGCGAGGTTAAAATTGTCGTTGAGTTATCTGAAATTATCCAATTTTCTTAACATTTTTCCCCGCAAGAATCTTCTACAAAGTATTTCAAAACTTTAAAAATGATGAATGAAATCGGTAACATCGTTCTCGAGTTATGGAGTAACCAAGGGAAACAGGGATTCATTTATATATATATGTACATATATGTAGATGCTTTCTCATAGGATGCATGTGGCAGCCATAGGCAGAAACTAGTCTGAGTATAATAATATATAGAATGATAGTTCTTTTTACTTTTTTGGATGATGTCAGTGATACTGCTTTGGTTTGTTAGCAGATATAGTGTATATATGTACAGCTATAGATCGTAAGCTCTCGAATTCCAATCACTACCGAAAATGTATTAGGTTTTTCTGTTAAAAATTATCAATACCAGCCCGTAGTATGACAGATGAGAGTTTTTAAACATTCGTGCTTCGGTAAGTACGTAAAGCCGTTGGTGATTCAGTGGTCAATAGCTAACGTGCTCAGGAGACTCGCAGCAATGCCACGTTAAATAGCAATTCTAAATCATAGGGCACAAAAAATGCCAGCACTCAGGTACTAGAAGTGTCTATCAGTTTCTAAACGTATTTTTAATTTATATTTCTTATTATTTAAGGGTATATACATTTTATTAATTAATTAAATGAATACTAACAATAATATAACTAACGAATAACGAATACCTCGCATCATCAGTCGACTGGTAGTGTGCTCAAAAAACTGGCAGCATCGCCACGTTGAATGACAATTCTCTTTACTAAGAAAGAAAGAAACATTTATTTGTAAGAATACAGTTACAATAAAGGTGTTTTTAGATGCCATATAACGACTTTTATATTCTACCATGTCTGGAGTACATATATTTAACCTAGAACTACTTACAGCTAGTTAACATTTTATTATATTATTAACAGTATTCTAAGATATAAAAAAATACAAAGAAAAAGAAACTTAAATAAAACAAAACAGAACAAATATTAAGATAATTGTTCTGTTTTGTTTTATTTAATGACTAATAATGATTCTACCCAAGGTGTTTTTTTTTCGTGGGGGAATGCATTGACGATTACCCCTCCGCGGGAACGGGTGGAGGGGCTATGTAGGACTCACCGGGGTAAAAGAAAGATGGTAATGATGATAAGAATGAACCTCCCGGTAATACCGACTAAACCTACCACGGTGTTCTTCGACAAAACCGCAATCGGTGGGGCCGCGCGAATCATTTTCACATGCAGTCGCAGTTTTCACATGAAGACCCCGCCGAGGTTTGGGCCCACCGTATGAAACGGCAGGCCACTACACGATAATACCTACCCTTTGGTCACCACTACTTTTAAAATCACTAATACAGAATTATTACATTTATACAAAAACAATTTAAATAATTTTCTTTTAGGTAAACCTATATCGCAGTCTTTGTATTCATTAGGTAATTAAAACTAACTTAAAAACTAGATTTCTATAAACAGTTCTGCGATTAGACTTCAAACTCAAATATTTAATCACCAAAGAGGTTTTGCTATTAACGCAGTTTGAGTGTATCTCCTGTAGTAACAGGTATAACAAAGTCATTATGGGAAATAACGTTAACAGGGACTAAATAAATTTAGCAGCTTGGTTTGTTACTCAATTAGACCGTAGTATTTAAACGTAAATAACGTAAACAGGGGCATAATATTATTCCAGCTATAAAGTTGCTCCTAATCCTAGAAACCTAGGCTCGTTAATTAGGATTTGTGCCGGCTATTTAACTCTTAAGTAATATGTATGTGCTGTAATATTAAGGGTGCCTTGTTGGGTGGGTGGCGTAAACACAATTGTGTATATACCTACAATTCAAGTCATCAGTAAATCATAAGTCAAGCTGAAGAGTTCGTTTGTTTGTTTGTTTGGTTGAACGCGCTAATCTCAGGAACTACTGGTCTGAATTGAAAAAATATTTTAGTGTTGGATAGCTCATTTATCGAGGAAGGCTGTAGGCTATATCTAGTAAAACATATGTTGAATGTTAAATATACTATATATATATTAAGTAATAAGCAACATTTGTAACATTGGTATTATTCTGAACATGTCACATCACATAAGATATGTCTGATTAGAATTAAATTATAAATGTCTTAATCAATTATCTTCTAATCAAAGCCTTACAAATACTATAAATACGAATTTAACTTTGTAAATTAACATTTTTATACCATGTGGAATTCGAACCCACCCCCGTGGAGGTAGTCACGAGGTAACGATTTAAAACATTACGCCATCCGTGCAGCCAATGCACCAATGCATACCACTTCGGGCATTTACGACCTAGCCCAACAAATCAGTTCATGTATTTCCAATCTTAGTCCAAAATACTTCATCATCCGTTTATAACAGAAACTCATTAAATTATCCACTTATCTACACTATAAATACATGTTTACATTAATGGTCAGTTCAAAGGGATCCTTACTGATACTGTAAATACGAAAGAAGGCATGTGTTTATATTATTGGAGAGATGTTTACATGATGGTCAATGTGCTCATCATTTTGCGATATTAAAATGCAAAGTGTCTGTTTGTCATTTAAACGAGTAGACGACCTAGTGTCTCTTTTGTAAGTATTGAATAGGTAAGGTTGTTTTAAAGTTGGTAAATAAAGAAGTTAAAAAAATAAGTGAAATTTGATTAATGTTTGAGGTTTTTCGAGCGATTTATTCTGTTCATTTCTTAGTGCATCTTCACGACGACGTTTTCTGATTTTGGTATTCACGTTCATTGGTATAATATCGAGAGAGGGAGGTGAATACCAGAAAATTTTTTTTTTAAATAAGTGAAATTTAATTTTCTGTTTGAGAATTTTCATGCGGTCATGCCTTTCTAGGTTTGTTTATCTTAACGGCAACGTTTTCGGGTTTTGGTATTCGCATTCATTGATATAACTAATATTACGGTGAAGTGAGGTGAGCAGATATATATACCATGCACATCACCAGGTATGTTTTTAGTTCCCTCGCAAAAACAAAGCGAGTTATTTGGCCCCGTCCATTCTAGACTCCGTGTTGCTGCTTAGAATAATGTAAAGGCGAATGGAAATTTCGCTATAGTGAAAAATATATTTTAATGTTTTGTTTTAAAATAAACATCTTACACACTTGGTACCGTGACTTTACTAAAATTGGAATAACGTCTAAAGAAATACCTGAAAACCAAACACCTATTTGTGGACTAAACATATTTTTTGAATTTTAGGGTCGAACCTAAAAGACTCAGCACTAGCAAAGGCGAAGTGACATAGCCCCGATTGGAAATGAGAAATTAAAAATATTTTTTATAGATATATGTGTCAAAAATAAAAACCGTAGCTGAAACGATTTGTTTCTTAATGTAGAAACTAGTTCTTAAACTATTTTGGCAGTCAATCATTAATATAGGGATGTTGTTATTAATTTGGAAAATACGTATCAATTCTAGAATATTCTCTAGAAATTCTCGGTCAAGGGCTATTTAGCGTAACGATTCATATTTATGCTTCTAAAGTATCGGTTCCTTTCTAGTCCTCCTTTTGTTTAAGTAGTTGAGTATTAGAAGTCTCCCCCTTGTTCCCTTTGTGGGCTTGTAAGCGGCTTTGAGCCGTGCGCATAATGGACCCGCGCCGAGGTCCTATAACCCTACTTACTTTTTATAAAAATTATAAGCTTATTTGTATGTATTCAGTAAAAAATTGAGGATCTGTCAGATTTAATCATCAAAGGGATATATTGAAACATATTTTAAAATAATGATTTAGAAAGGCGGCTATTGGTTAGGGGTTGAGAGGTCAAAAACGAAATAATTTAGGTCTAAGCAATGTATAATTGAAGGTACAAGTTACACTTATGATAGTCAATTTACCTGTTGCTACGCTGCTTGATTCTTTCACACATTTAACGGACATGATAGATTCACGTTCTATGTATAGTTAGTCCTCACAACATACATACGCATTCAGCTTAGGAGGGTAGCAATAGCACTAGAAAGAAGGAATCCATGTAGGCACATAGGCCGTAATTTATTTTTAAAATAATATCTGGTTGTTGGTTGAAATTAAACTACTATATACGGATTTTATCGCGTTGTTGTTGTAAGTTGTTGTAGTTTTAATAATTTAATTAGCTTAAAATTAGTAAAGTTTAATAGTATAGTATAGTAGTGTAACAGTTTCTAAATTATGTAATAGAGTGTTAAATAAACAACGCGATAAAATGCGTATATAGTAGTTTAATAAATAATAATAATAACAAAAAATAAATAAACCCTAAGGCTAGACAATAACGACTGTCATAGATGTTCATGTGCAGCCGGAACCGATGGCTTAACGTGCTCTCCGAGGCACGGAGCGGGCGATAATTGTCAATCAATACGCACATAATTTCGAAAAGACATATCACTTCCGAAAGACAGAGGTGCGCGACATGGGTTCGAACCCGAGACCCTCTGCATTGCAGTCTGTATGAGAAGTTTGAATATAATAGTTATGCTTGCTTTTGATCTTAAATTACTTGCTGATTACAAACATAGGCACAGCTGTATGTGTCTAGGTAGGTAGGCATAGATGTTCGTATATACCACATATAAAAAAATGTACACTGATCTGTGGAGGCTTGTAATTAGCAACATGTCTAAGTAGGTGTAAATTGGGGTTTCTGGATCAGAGGAGATCCAGAAACGCCCAATTTACCCCCATCATTCAATTATTCAACATATTATTATGGCCTTTACAACTTATATACTACAAAGTAGTAAGTAGTAGTGTAAAAATGGGGACCTGGATCAAAGATCCAGGATCCCCCATTTTTACAATTCTTTTCATTCATTCACAGCAACATAATTTTACTTATTTTACCACTCATATAATGTACATCTTAATTATTTTTTCGCTCATAAAATTAAATGATTAATGTATCTAGTTCTGAGTATTTGATAACATAGTAAACATCGAATGAACAGTGCACGTTAATTCACTATCCTCACGTAATATATCTATTCAAACACAATTTGACAGAGATTGATTTTAATAATTAACAAAACCAGTGGTTCTTTGTCTGCACACTGTACAACTTCATGTTTTGCAACACAGATTTGCTCAGGTTTTCGTTTTCGCTGGCTAGTAACCTTAGCGATTTTCTCCTGAAGCAGCTGTATTACTTGATCCTGCAGCTGCATAATCTTTAAAAGATCAGCTACTCTTGGTTCTTTATTTTCTTTTAGAATGTTTATCTGTTGTTCAAGATCTAATAAGACATCATTTTTATTGTGTTCATACTTTTTGATGGACCGAAATTTTTTGTCTACTTCATTCATTTTAAAAACCAATTAGATTTAGAATTATAATTAAAGCAATAGTAGTTTTCTGAATTATTTTATGTATTTATGATAAGTGTATAATAAAAAGATAGTCTATATTATTACAATTATGAGAGTGTAATGAAATCAATGTATTCTTTAATAGGTACTGAATGAACGCTATGGAGAAAACGTTCGTTCTCCTTTCAACGTAGTACACGACTGGATCAAAGATCCAGGATCCTCTAATTTTACAATAAATTTTATTCTACTCATTCATTCACGGCATAATTATGTCAAACACCAAAAATTTTAATTTGTAAGTTTAACCAAAATAGAAAATTTTGGACCAGAGGAGATCCACAAACACTCAATTTACCCCATAATTCAGTAATCTTCATTCATTGATTTATTTAAGCTTTTAATATGTAGGTATCGGCTATTCATCAATCAGCTTTTCATAATATTATATCATTAGTACTTTTGATGGGAAAGAGGTATCGATTAGACAATTCGTAACATTATATGTTCTCGTAGTTGATACAAAAAAAAAGATATAAGCAGTTCGATTACCTCGTTACATCAAAAAGTGGCTCAGAATTAGGTAGATGGGACAGTTTGTTTGGACAATAAAAAAAATAAAATATTTATTTAAAACATTTATTCTCTTTACACCATTTATTTAAACACAACACATTTTTTAAGGCACATATGAAATCATGATAATTACAAGTAAATAGATCACTAGAATTATTATACTGTTTATATAATGTTAATAAACTAGGACAACCTTTATTTTCTAAATTATGAACATTATTACTATTTACAATACTTTTTAACCATGACACTTTTTCGGAGCCCTTAGTATAAATACATTTATCTTTTAAAATACCTATAATTAAATTTTGATAATTCAAGTAAGGTATTACTCCCTCATTCCAGTATATCTTTCGATTGCGTTCAATCCAACTTACTTGTTGTCGTTCTTGTTTTGTCAAATCGTAAAACGGGAATGGTGCTTTTATTAGAAATACCTGCAGTTTACTGTCACATAATATAGCAATTTCTTTTATTATGAATTCGTTTGCTTCTGTTTTAAAACCTTGAACATCTACAATAGCAATCATGATAACCTGCGCACAATATTACTTAAAGGTTTGTATTCCACAAGTCGATCGTTAATAATCAAACAATATGCAGTTGTTTTATCTGGTATGGTTGTAGAAGATTCAATTTCTAATCTGACGTCCACTGGACCTGATTTTAGACTGTCGTTTTGTCTTGAACAGTCTATGATAAAGAGAGGTGCTTTTTCTTTGAAGTCCCTTAAGTGTAGCAACGGGTCAGCTTGAGAGTTGTAATACGACTGACGGAATCTCGCATACATCTCATATAATATGCTGTATTTGCTCTCAGAAAATTTTAAATTTAAGGGCTCATACGGATAGTACTGTGAATTTAAGAAAAGCGTTACGTTTGTTACATCACAGTGGTCAAACAGTGAACTGTCCTTTGTTCTATTATTTTTTCTATTAGTTTGTAAACAGAAGATGACATATCTGGGTTTCTCCAATTGTGAAGCAGTCTTAACTGACCAAGAATGCTTTGTTGTTTTAGGCAATAGAGGGTATTCATATAAATCCCAATTTCTAAATGCCATCTGAATAGGTCTATCTCTTTCTAAATGTTTTAAAAGTCTTAACCTTTCTTGATCAGAAACTTTTATATGTGGCACTCTCCATTGAATTATTTGTATATCAATTTGAAATTGAACGATATCATCAGATAGAACAACACTGTTTAAGTTCGAGTTACTTCTATTCAATATAAGTTCGTGTTTACAATTTATCACAATTTTATTATAATCCTCTGCAAAACCTAAAATCTTATTCAACGGTATCACAGCACTAAAATGTCCATCACTTTGGAATCCACTTAAGTTCCAACCCCATAGTTCAGCAACTTTATTTTCAGCTTCATTTAGAGAGATATATGATTTTATTGTTGATGTTATGCCTGAATTTTTTATACGATCTATTTCAATACCATTCATTTCGTACCTGATGTCTTGAAACAAAGACATAACAAAGTTATTAGTGAACGTAACAGTTTTCTTGATCGGATTCCCATCTTTACCGAACAGCCTTGCCTGACCTTCAATGTAAATTGAACTGGCTGATGGTAGCACGTATATGTCTTGCTGATGTATGGGGATCCTGATTTCATCGTTTTCTCTAAAGCTGTTATTGTAGGGATTGTATGAATGTACTTCATAACTTTCAATTGAAGTATCGAAGTGTGGTAGTTCAGTAATCTGTAGTATATTCATATTTTAAAACCTAGAGCTTTGAGAAAATCTTTATTCTTTTCTGTTAAATTCTTCACTATCTTCTTACGTCTATGCACTTTAGTGGTCGTAGACGGAATAAAATGTTTTATTTTTACTGGTAAGTTTTTATAATATACTATCATTTTGTTTTTCTTAAATGAAGACGTAATTCAATGTTATATTTTTCTTCAAAGTTAATGCAGCGACCGAACTGATCAACAATTCTAACAGATATGGATGAAATTATATTTTTGTTTATCGGAAAGTAAATAACACTTCGTGGTATTTCAATATAACGACTACCTAGAGCGGTACCTAATACAAATTCATGAATAAAATGAGTTGGTGAGCCGTTGCAGTACGAACCGTTTACAAGATCACATTCGATTCTGATAACAGATAAACTGCTGTTGTTGGCTGTCTCATGTGGTTTTGAATTTAATACCGAAAAGTATAGCAAGCCGCACTCGTGTTGATCAGATAAATGCAGTGCAGGTTGAAAGTACGAAATCAATTCAGATGTATTACCAGAGATAGTAACCGTTGTGGACATTCTTGTAGACTAAACCGATTTTGAAGATCCTGTCTATTATATTCCTTGATTACACCAGAATTTCTGTAAAAAATCTAAGCAGAGATGTCCACAATTAAAGGGGTGATCGCGCTGTATATTATCATAATTATATTGGACTTTAGGACCTAAGTATTTTATGAATTCTTTTGGAGGCTTCAGATTGCCATAACTATCGAAATACTCGATGTGATCATTATATTTAGCATAGGCTACCCAATGAGAACCAGGATTTTTAGAACTATCTAAATTGATAACTCCACACTCTTTTTTAAAAGGATATTTAGGGAGTTCATCTCTCATAAATACACCTCTAAAATAAGGAATACTGTTTCCAAATTTTAAAATATCCAGGTTAGTTAGAGCTCGTTTGGGTAGCCGATATATTAGTTTTTTTCTTTAGTTACAAAGATTCCAAGCCCATTTTTGTGTGGTTTAAGGTGTAGTCCTTTTCCAATACTTAGAGCTTCCATTTTTTCATTATGTCTCTTCGATTCGATCAGCATCTTTTTGGCCATCTTATATTCATTAATGGTTTTCGCAATACCAGCTGCACCGCCTGCTAAGGCTCCCACCGCTGATAGACCCGCAAATATAGGAATCAAAGGTAAAACACCACCAGTTTTGGGTATTGGAATTACACGAGGAAGTTTTAGGGATGAATTATCAGCTAATTCTCTGGCGGCGGCAATAGCTAATTTTATAGCTATTTTTTTGGTCTTTGGTTTTAATTTTTTTATGTGTTTTTTAGTTACAGTAACAACATTTTTGAATTTACTTTTTAACCCTTTGTCGAACTTAACTTTCTGAGAGTTTCCTTTTATACTCGCTTTTAAGCCAGAACCAGTTTTAATTTTCGTAGACATAGCTTTGCTTACTAAGCGTGCCGCAATTTTTTCACCCATACTCGCATCCGAAGCAACTGCTCGCTTTTTTGCCATTTTTAATAGAATTAAATCAGCTTCGTGTCGCTCTTTTAAGTTTGAAGATTTGTTGTATGCGATGTCGTGATTTTTGCAATATTCGTCTAATTTGTTAATACCACCATCACCACGTGTAAGTCTTTTTATTAATTTTGTACCTGGTCCACAATAATTGTATCCGGGTAAATGTAATTCAAATGGTAAATTATTTATAAGCCAATTGAGAAGACTACTCTCTCCGAAACACATTATAAGAGTGATTATTCTAGATTGAACATGTAAATAAATACTTAAGTAATTCATCCATGAAGTTGTTATTAGGTAAATATTATAGTAGTATATTCGATCTATCAATCCAACTATTTTCGGCCGACGACAAACCTAGCCATTTTACTAAAACCTTGTTATTTTTTCTTTTAAGGACTTTTTCGACTAGGTAGATATTAGGACTTTTTGTTTTCTGGAGTTCTTGTGTATAAAATCCACCTAAAATAGGCTGACCTCTTAAAGTATCTTCAATTAAGTAAGTTATAGGAGATGTATTTTGTATTTTACGAATTTTAAATATTTCTGTTGACCAGTTGGGAGTGTAACCTTTTTCAAATGTTCCTTTGTATTTACTGATACGCACATAATCACCTACTTTATACTTGCTTTTTAAATCATCATTTTTTAGCAAATTTAAATACCTTTCTAATATACTTTTTTTATTAATGTTGTTCACATTTGCTGGGATTTCTTTAATAGTACGATGGTAACTGTGATTTTATTTGTAAATAACATCATCGAGAGTATTATTTACCCAAATGTAACTGCCTTTTAAACTAAACTCCTTATAGAGTTTAGATTTCAATGTTCTGATGAATCTTTCAACTATGGAAGCCTTTTTTGTTGAGAAGGTTGAATAATGGTTAATGTGATACGATTTCATAAGTTTCTGAAATTTGTTATTATAAAATTCCGATCCATTATCAGTTTGTAGATTTTTAGGAATACGTCCTTTGTTCAATAAAGTTTTGACAGAGTTACAGACATCTTCCTTGGTTTTACTTCTCATAGGAAAAGTCCAAGCATATTTTGAAAATGTATCAATTACAGCAAGAATATACCGGTAGTTTTTATTTTCTTTTGAGATTGATTGCATATCAATTAAGTCTGCTTGCCATAGGTCATCTATATCTTTTATGATAACATGTCTTCGTGGATAGTTTATCCTCACATTTTTATGAATTTCGTTTACCACGTCAGCTTTGCTCATGTTTGCAATTCAGTACATTTGTCTTGAATCCTACTATAGCACTGAATGAAAAGCATTTTATTATGACTATTTATTATTTGATAATGTCAGCTTCTTTTAATTCTTCAATTATTGATAAAATTTCATTATCATGATTAGTATTACCAGCATCTCTGGAAGCAATCAATAGTTTCAATCTGTCGACCAGTTCGTTAGGATCATCCCAATATATCAAGTCAGTGTTATTATTGTATTTCTTTAGCTTTGGTAAGCTTCCTCCTAATTTAGTGACAATATTATTGTTTAATGATTCGGCAAACAAAGGTTTGATTATTTCACGATATTTTATGCCTTTATCACCTCTAATCTGACCACTAGGATTAAAATCTCTCTTATGTGCATTTGTATAATGCAACATATCCTTATAAACAAGTTTATCTCTGCTCGATATTAGTTTTAAATCAGGTTTTCTTCGCAGTAAAAGTTCTTTTAAGCCAGGTGTTAATGTGTAAGTTTTATCTCCAACTTTAATTAAAATTACATCATCATCATCATTGGCACTATCTATTTTAGAAAATGAAACTATCGAATTACCTATTAGCAATTTTTTGTTTACACTTCGTATTCCAAACGGTATATTAACACCATCATAAATATCATGAATATCTTGACCCTCTAATGATAGTTCTAAATCTTCCAGTGATTCTGTTGTGACAGATTTCTTAACAATCTGTGCAGAATTTCGTTTTGGATCGTGGCAATCTTCAAATTTTGTAGATGAGCTAGTATTAACGTCATCCAATTCCATGTTGTCAGAATTAGAGAAGGTATTTTCTAAGTTTTGAATTTTTGTCGTTGTTTTATTGCAATCAACGAGGGTTTTAAGAGGATCTGTGACAGGTTTTAACATTCTTTCAAGTGACAAATTCATCGTGTGTTCCTGGTTTTTCATTTGTTTTATTTTACTTTTTATAGAGTTTACAGATTTCATTAATTCTATTTTAATATTTTTCTCCATATTATATTATAACAACCTCATTCAGCAATAGAAAAAATAATACTGATTGCCTTATTTTTGTGTAATTTACTTATATTTAAAAACCATTAGTCAAATTTAAAAAATATATCGAAGTTTTGTCTATACCGTCCATTATTTAATGATGATTCTTTGTTAATAAGTAAAAAATTGTAAGGTTCACTCCAAACAATTTGACAAATGTTTTTGAACTGTTTCCATTGTAAATCAGAACTAGCATGCTCGTCATAAATATGTCTCAAATTCACATCGTCTTGTTTAAATATTATAATCAGATTAACATTGTCACGTAGCAATTGTTTTGGAATTTTTGAATATGTTTGAGATAAATAGAAACAATCGATTTGTTTATGCCGACCCATACAGAAATAATTACGGATATTTACTTGATTTTCACATGCAACATCATCAAATATAAATACAGAATTTGTTAAAGCTTCACTCGGGGAAATGACATCTTTATCATCATTGAACTCATAAAAATTAATCTGTGGTACTTTTTTTAATACTTCAGCCAAGAAGCGATATTTAGGTTGAAAAGAAGTTTTAGAGTAAAGATAAAGATTACTAAATTTGAGCCCATTTTCATGCAGCAATAAACTTATCATTACATTTGTTTTACCACAGTTTGATGGACCACATATAATACAACGAATGGTATTCGGTAATAAGGTGCTATGTCTGATGTGATGCGTGGAATCACTAAATCTTATATTATTAACATTTAGAGATATGGGTTGCTTGATCAACTTCATTTTGATGATTAATTCAAATGCTATATTACACTCGCTTAAATACATACATAAGCAAAATATTTCAGTTTAAAATTTTATAAATATTTGATAAAACGTGTTATTGGTAGTGGGTGATAATGAAAATAACAACATGATACTTAATGATATTTATTGAATCGTAAATAATATTAATATGTTACAATATACACAAACATTATAATTGGTAATAGACATCAGTACAAAGAGTAGTTTACTTAATAATCTTATTATTCAATAAAACTAGTTTAGTTATCATAATATGCTTAAAATACTTATCGGATTTTACAATAAATCACTGTATAAAACTATGTGTGTTTAAACTTAAAGTAATCATAATTATGTAATCCAGTTATAATATAGTATTAGTATGACCCCAAGGCAGTGTATTTATTTGATTCGATTGAACTTGTACTTTATCATCAATTCTTTTTAATACAACTTTATTACATTTTTGTGAGTACAAAACATGTCTTATTGATTTGATCATATTCATTTTACGTTTTAATTCAATATTATTAAATAAAGCTTGCTTATAATTGAATGTACTTAAACTATTTGTAATTGGCTTTGATACTCCTTTCGCCTTTTTAATTTGTGTCTTTAATGATTCAATGCAGTAAAGCTTGGCTCGTAATCCAATAAATTTAGTAATTATATCGCCTCCTAATTCATCCTTAAATAATCCGGGTACTCTAGTGTTCACCTGGGGAATACTATAAGGGTTATTAACATCAAAGTTACTAGTATCAAACTCTTGAATATTATTACGTATATCTTTATAAAAATCATGTGTTTGTATTAAGTACATTAAACTGTCAGTATCGGTGTAACATAGTTTGACATTTCTACCATATTTAGTCTTAATGAAATTATAATGGAAATTGTAGAGATGCTGTTTTGAGAATTCGAGCACAGTAAATCCCACATATATAGGTCTATCTAGAATAAGCTTTTCATGATTCAATTGAACTGCAATAAAATTTTCATTAAAAATAGATATGCTTTTTAAATTCGGTCTTGTAATCAATTTCTCTGCTCCTACAGACTTATTCGTTTTATTCCATTCATCATTCCATTTAGTTACCAATTTAACGTCTACCTTTTTGCGTTTGTTTTCGATTGTTTTACCGAATATAGAATTATTCAAAAGCTTGAAGAAATCTTTTTCAAATGGTGTTGAAGCTGCTTGTCGTAATTTGGTATTTAAGTCAATATATTTCTTTAAAAAGTTTTCTTGTCTAAATTGAAGGATTCTATGAATTTTTTTTAATATAAGGCCATTTTTCAGGCATTCTTTTAAGTGAACATAATGTATTACGTAATTATATTTATCATACAAATTAGCAATTAATTTAGGTGTCTTCCCTCCAATGGGTACAAATTTTTCTGGTGCGAAGGGTAAGTCACTGTGTAAATCGTGTAAATGATCTGGGTACATCATATCAACTTCTAAAATATAACCGTGAGTAGCATCATCAGAAACATCAAGCACATTAAAGTTTGCAATATCTTCATGTTCCATAAATTTAAAATCTGATATCGGTAACTTCTTTGTCATAGTATAACCGTAGAGATTGTTACAATCAAGATATATTAAATATGTTGACGGTTTAGAAGCATCAAAATTAGGTAAGTAAATATTATTAGCTTCGGCATAGCGGTGACTGCACTGTGCTAGCCCTCCACGTATACCTTTCTCAAGCATTTCATAAATTTCTAAATTATTAATCAGCTCTAATTCAACGCCTGTGTAGAAAAGCATAGCGTCCCAACTAAGACTAGGTGAAGTAATATAGTATGCAGGATCAAGATTATAATTCATTAAACATATTTTTCTAAAATTTTCGAAAATATCACAGAGTAGAAGTACATCACTTTTTAAATATAAATCTGTGTATTCACCAATAGAACCAATATTAAAACATTTCCAAACAGTTTGCGCATGTTTATACTCGTGATCTGTAATATTTTTCATTTTCAAGCTGTTATAGAAACAATCTTTTGATGGTAGTTCGGTTTCATTATACTTCTGCCATGAATTGATATATTCATAGGGATATATACCTTTTGTTCTCAATAAATCGAATTGGTTTGTGCTAGGATAATGGGACGACAAATGCGTAAAATCTTCGAGTGATAAACTTTTAGTCAATGTATCAAGACTTGAACTAAGGAACTGAAAAGAATCTATAAATTTAATTTGAACAGGCTTTCTATTATATTCAGATTTTATGATTTTTGTTATGGACAAATACTTCTCTTTTGTTTTAGGAATGACCTTTATTTCACCGTCGTATTTAGATAATTCCGTGATAAACAAGTGCGCATCGTAACCAGATAAATTATGAAACACAACAGGAATGAATGAACATACTTTAAATGATAAATTACAGTGTGAATGAGCTGCACCTCTATATTCAGAAGTAACATGATCATGGTCACACACTTTATCATCAAATAATAAATTTTTACAAATGTGACATATAGTTGCATTACTATAATTCTCAATTTGTTCTCTAGTCATTGGTTTCATATTTTGTTTTGAATTTAAAATCTTATGAATCAATTGTGCATCATTAATAATTTTTTTAACAAATATTTCCACACAATCTGGTCCTCTATACGTTACAAACTTATTCAAGCTTTTGTCATGAGAACAACATATATAATAAGCAAAACATGATGGTTGGTGACATCTGTGCCTCTCCGTATTTTTACCAGTATTCGGTTCTGTAAAATCGTATAATAAACATTCAAAATCTGCATATATGACAAAGTTAATTTTTAGTTGTCTCTCATAATGCATAAATTTTAAAAAGCTATTTTTTTCTGGCAATAAAGTAATTATCTTAGAACAACTATGTGAAGCGTATTTGGTTTTACTAGTGAAAAATTGTAAGCACGTATCACACAAATACATTTGACCTTTATGATGTGAGACTTGTCGTCTAACAAGACGCATAAGATCTTTTATCAAACAGTAGTGAGCTTTACTAGACTGTTCAAAATACAGCAAGTTAATGTGTTTCAATTTCTTACAATTGGTAACATATAACGGACCAGTAATATTATAATTTTTGTCTAATCCATAAATGTTCACACTTATTTCATCATTATTTTTTTCAAATAACGCAATATCTTTATATGAGGGCGGAAATGACATCCCCTGTGTATTAAATATTGCTTTTAAATTCGGGTACGAACTTAGTCTACAAACATTATTTTTTGCTGGATATAATGCTGCAGCAATGCTCCACAAAAAACAATAATTATCATTATTTTGTATGTTCACACAGCTCTTTGTATTCTTAATTTTAGCAGGCAGATCTATGTAGGATCCGCCTCGCATGGGCGAGTATTTATTAATATTCATTTCTAAGTGACTTACTGACATAAATGACCATCCAGATTGACAATGCTCAAACTCTGATAATTTCATTTTATAAATCTCTTTTACATCTGAATATAACTCATCATAATTTGTATTCTGATAAACAATTTTATATTTAGTGTTAAATGACTTGAGTTGCTGCTCACCTGATACAGGTAATATGAAATGAGCAAACAACTCGAAGTTCACTTTGACAGAGACATGTTTCGACAGTGTTAATTCAATTATTTTTAAAATATCATCTCGCTTGCCATCTAAGAACGTCTCTATAAGCAGGTACTCGTCTTCTTGAGATGGGCATAAGCGATAAGTCATTATTCGGTTTTTAAAAGCAGTGGCAATAATATCAACATTTTCAAACTCAGATTTTATTAAACAATTTGATTTGTGAATATTAGTTCTCTTATGATATCGGTATTCATGTTCTGGTATCTCAATTCTGCATTTGTCACAAGTAATATGAATGCTTGATAGTGAATTAATATGTGAGTGAACTGAAAAGAAAAACGCGGTTGTTTATAGAAACTAGAAACATTTATTTAATAATATCAAACTATGGAGTACATAATTATATTATAGAATTAATGGATTATATAATCTTATTATAATAGCTAAACATGAATGATTATAATATAAATTCGTAGATGCATATACTTAAATTTTTTATTGATAAGAACTTATAAACGTAGGTGAATAGTCTTTAAATTCCTTTCGAACACTTTTAATATACATGTTTATATGATTCCATGACTCTGACTCGGTTTCACATTTGTTTTTAACAGTTATGATCGAGTGTCGCCATCTATTCACTGGCGGCACTCGTTCAATATCATTGCAGTTATATATTTTCAATTCTATATAGTAACTGCCTGTTTTATGTTCAGCCATTTGTCTCGAAAAGCCATTGGCCAACCTACGTGTAATATACGAATAAATAGGTTGATATTTTTTACCCGTTGCTTCCAACTGTTCGTCACCAGAATCAGTACCGAATAAATCACTAGCCGTTGGTCTGGAGTTCGACCTCTGCTTTTTGCTGGTCGACGGCTGGCACTCGTTGGCTGTCGCACGTGACTTGCGCTTCTTTTTTTCAACCTTTTTCACCACAGTCTCCGGCGCCGACTCTTCATCCGTGGATGCCTGCGACTTGGGCTTCTTTCTTTCGGTCCTAGATTTCGCTACAGTCTCCGGTGCTGACTCCTCATCCGATGGGAAAAGTTGGTCTGCCATTTGTTTGGAGGACCTTAAAAATGAAGAAAGAAAGATTTATGAGAAAATGAATAATTTAAGGATCACACAAATTATGTCCGGTCAGAGAATCGAACCCTCTACCTGAATAGGTACTAACACAGTGTAGTAACAACATTTAAACCGCTGCAGTCAAATATGAAGTATTTAAAATAGCAAGTTATGTAAGTGAAGTATAAGTTTATTGCTTTAAATAATTTCTGATATCTATTAATTAAATACCTATGTTTAGTGTATATGTCCAGCAGTGGATTTCGATAGACTGGTTGATTGATTTAATAATCAAAGGGTCCTTGATTGAAAAGTCGAATAGTTAAATGATTGAATGATGAAAAGATGATATAGAAAAGTATAATGATTGAATAATTAAATGTTACTTACATTTTCACAACTATATGCAGATCAGTCACTGTAGGTAGACAATACTGTACGATGATGCTGGTAGCTCTTGAAGAAGTGCTTTGGAATCATACCTCAGTAGCAAGGCTTTTAAATAGTGATAAATCCACGTCATGTTGTACCAAATTTGGAAAAGTGCACGTGGTGTCTAAAATGCGGTGTCAGCCACTGCTTCCAAATAAGTTTCAATTCGTTGTCAGCAATATTGTATTTCATTGTTACATTTAGATTAATCTAGTATAATTATTTACTCAACTGTATCAAATAAAAGGGTATGATGTGTTTAGATGGCATACTAGCCGTATACTATAATCGTACTTGCCTTTCGGTTCGATTAATGTCTTTTTTAATATGCCATTACCCTTTCCGCTGTTTATGAACCTATCAGTACCAGCATAGTCTTAGGTTAACACCAATGCGATCTACGCGAGGTATCCGAAATATGTTTGATGAAATGTTGATGTATAGTACACTTCTACCTACCTCTTCGAGGTTAGATCATGAGATTATATAGGTATGCATATTTGTATGCACACATAGCTATTAGACATTTCTAGTATAAGCGGATCTCTCAGTGTATCAAGCTACTCTATGATGTAAGGTCAGCTTAAACTGGTTTAGTATAGCTTGAGCTGTAGCCGCCTATACATAGATACGTTTCTTTGTTGGATTAAACAACAATATAAAACTATTAGTCAATATTTATACCGTCACACCTGTTTTCCCCGAAGGGGTAGGCAGAGGTGTATTACTACACCCAGTTTTCACCATATGAATTTGTAGGTCCCCACGTAATAGGGGGCGAGCCTATTGCTGTTACCGGGCACAATACCAGACTCCGGGCTACTACTGAGAATTCGAAAAACCCAGTTACACTTTTGCCCGACCCGGGAATCGAACCCGGGACCTCCCGATCAGCGATCGCACGCGCTACCACTGGATCATATATCGGTATGAAATAATAAACTTTAATTACTTACTTACCTACTTAAATACAATATTAAAGACTTAGGCGTTATAATTTAAAATAATTATAAAAATATAGACAAAGCCTGGTGTAAAAATAGTATATCAATATTTGGACTTTGCCCGTGGTCGTCGATCGTCTCCTTACAGAGAATTGCTAGTATTGCAAAATTTACTCTAGACGACATACTAGCCACATACGATAACCGCGCCTGCTGGATCATCTCAATAAAATGTATGAAAAGTTTTCAATGAACAAACATGCAGTAATATTTATTTTTCTAACAATATTTATGATAAACATTAAAATTGTAGGCGCTTGGTTGTCGGGCATCTTCAGGTTACAATTTCGTGAAGGTATCATTCTTACCATTTTCGGTGCGATGTATGATTAAACAACAGAAACACGCGATTTTGAACCTTCTGCGTTATAATAAAATTATGTATAAATAGAACAAAAAAACCTTAAATTATAATTATTCCATTTCTGAATTTGACGAACTGATGTACTGTACAATGTCGATAAGTTTTGATATTTTCTTATTATTTTTAATGCAATGTTATATTCGATTACTTATATAAAATGGTTATTATAACATTATTATAATTGATTTACATAAGAAAGTAGTTAAGTGACTGACCCAATGATCAATAAAATTATTTTAATAGTACTAATGTATTGTATTATAATTGTACTAATACTAGTTTTCTTTGTTTTAGGACACTGAAGAGCTGTTTGATTTCATCCCTGTGAATCAACCACCACCACCAGTTCAACAAAAGCCTGGACAAAAAACACTCGGTCTTAGTCGTAAGAGACAGATAACGGAGAAAACTTATTTTCAATATATAAAGAAACCGATTACTCGAGGCACAAAAATTATCAAAATTGAAATCTATGATGCAGACAGTTTTCCTAAATCTGAGCAGCCTATATGTGGTTGTGAGGCTGATGTGTGTGTTCAGCATGTGGTTAAAACAATTTTGTTTGATGACATATACACTAGCACGAGGGAATTAATAGCAAAAATTCAAGACGACATCGAGCCTAAAGCATAAAGTAACGTCATAAGGTCATAAATATAGAAATAAAAGGATTTTGTGATTTCGTTAAAACTGTAAATATGATTTTTACCTATGTAATAACTATGAATATATTTTAAGCGTGTAAATTATGAATATTTCAAATAAATCAATTTTAAATTTATATGAAAATCGTTTCATTTTTTACTTTTTACTAAGTAATCTATTAAAATAACATCGACATTATATTGTTTAATTATAATATTAGGTATATGATTCAAAGGTATTTCTGCTATCACTATGTACTATGTGTTTAATCTCATTTAATAAATAAATAAAGTAAGCGCAAAATATGTATATTGTATAGGTATAGACAACTGCGCTGCAATATTATAAGGCAGCGGTAGATGACGACATGTGCATTCCATTCTCATCCGCTTACCGTGCTGAATAGATCATACCTGCGTGTACTCAAATAGCATGAACATACCAATTGAGAACTATTTGCATTGTTGAATGATCGTAATAATTGAAAATTGTAAATGATTAGATTAAGACTGTCATTTACATTGAATGCTTTTTATTTTGGATGTACCTACTCGCAGATTAATTATTATGAATTTAAAAGATTTCATCTGAATGAATGAATGAATGCATGAAAACTAAAAAGATCATAATAATATGTTGAATAATTGAATGATGGGGGTAAATTGGGCGTTTCTGGATCTCCTCTGATCCAGAAACCCCAATTTACACCTACTTGTCTATACACAAATACTAATATAACTAATGTTATTAGCCTGTTATTTAAGATATAAAATAAAAATAAAATAAATATCGGCAACCATTATGAACTGCCCAGTAGGAAACAAGCCTTGTACCAATACATAGCCATATTCCGCTTTGCGAATGAATATTTTCTTATAGCCAGTTTATTCCTTTATCTATATTTAACGCTAACAAATTGATTCTTTATAAATATCTCATCACGGAAAGTAAGGGCTTTACGTAGGGTGTCATAGTTAGACATTTCGTATCTAGACATTTGACGCGCTAATTATTCTGCAGAGAGCTACCATTAAAAGTTAGAGTTTAAAAGTCACGTGTAGGAGCCTTGTCATCCCGACAGACGATTAACAAGTTTAAAACTAAATACAGCAAAAATATCGTGATATTCGAGAGCGCCTTC
Source organism: Catocala nupta (assembly GCA_963675205.1). Taxonomy (NCBI): domain Eukaryota; kingdom Metazoa; phylum Arthropoda; class Insecta; order Lepidoptera; family Erebidae; genus Catocala; species Catocala nupta. The sequence goes on along the minus strand of OY776090.1, from coordinate 29,902,497 downwards.
GTAACAGGCGAAAAGTAATTTGGTTAATGTGTCATTTGACACTTTCGAAACTTGTTAACTACAAAGAGATTAATTGCTGAGATAACGCTTTGTATCTGGAGTTGAGTCTGCCGTAAAGAACCCCTCCAGTCATCTTCTTGTTTCAATGTTTGTGAAGTCCTTGTTTACTATATAACTTCAGTATCACGACATAGAGATTAGGAACGAATTGTTTACGAACAGCTCATTCAAATAAAACTCAGATCAGAACAGATTATAAGTATTTCTTAGTTTGTGGGATGTCTGGAAATCGAGTTTGAAACGGCTTTATATTGGTATGATAAAATAAAAGTTGATATAAGCAAAATTGCTTGTTTTTGTTCGAGTTTAATGAGAAAAGGCTAGTTATCAGACCTTTGCTTAAAGGATTACCGAAAAAATAAACACAGATTTTCCGTCCGATAACGTCTGAAATTAACATTTTAAGCAGTAATGGCAATTAAAATCCTTAGTGTCTTAATAAGCTGATTCAAACTTTACAAATCACTTAACTCATTTAAAAATCTTTCTTCAGTCTACATCAAAATCGGTTTCAAGACTATTATAATCATTACTCACTATTTCTCGCACACTTAATTTTGTATATTCAGTTTTCGGCCGTATCCTCATAAAACATCAATTGTTATTCTTACGTGCCATGAGCACGGTTATAGTAAATATGATAAGATTATTACACGTCATCTCATTAACAGAAATACAGGTAAACATTGCCACTAATTCAATTATTTTGCTCATTCAGTATGGCAGGCTTTCACCAATCATTATTCTTATATACGTGCCATCTCTGGAATGAGATACTGGACGCTGTGTTGCCCGACGGAAATAATATACTTACCTTTTTTTAAACGGGACATAGAGCGCTAATATTCCGGACTTCAACAATTGTTACTGTTTATCGCTAAACAGTTATAACTGTTTAAAGCTGGGACATTTGATTAGTTTAGCGAATTTGCACATAATAATCTCTCGTATAATATCCTCAAGACCGAATTTTATCACAGCGGCCAACCTTAACGGAGACTGGTCATCTGCGCAGGAGATATTATAGAGCATAACTGTGTGCACAAACACACTTGCATGATGGGATGGCAATCCGACACGACCGGAGAGAGATTAGGAGCAGGCTCAACGGCTTCACGTGCTTCTCGAGGCACAGGGGTGTCTAACATCTTTGTTTAAGTCCGGACCGATATTGAGATTTTAACATTATACCCTAATTATTTTTCTTGGCCCTACCCGAGATTCAAAACCTCAAGCAGTCTCATCCAATACCCCTGCGTCACGGAGGCAGTTGGCGTACATATATATACATATGCAGTGTAAGGTGTCTCGCAAGTTGCAGCATTTTTCGATTCCTAGCCGAAATTAGGGCGTTCAACATGTTGTATGCCATGTTGCAAACACAATAGAAATTGGTCCTGTCGTTTCTGACCGACACGGTGATGAATGTTTTAATTTCTTGGCAATGCGTAAGGTAACTTAATTAAGCGTAAATTAAGAATGAGTCTAATGAGAGTGAATGAAATAAAAGCGGACACTTGCCAGGGTCGTAGCAAGTCATATTCCGCATTCTCTGTCTACCCTTTTTGAGAAATGTGTGTAAGTTTGTGAGCCTAGATATACAGGATTAATTGAGCAATCTAAAAACCTTTTACCCTTGACTTGATTATATCTTACTTATAGACTTGTGTTCTACCATATTTCATTATTCATTATTTGATTTTGTTACACATTTATAAGATTGATTGCTCTAATCGTACGACTAAGATTTAAGATTACGCGGGGTGAGGCGTTTACAAATGGCGTGGCATAGTATACAGATTAAAATAAAAAATAGAATTTTGCAAAATGTGGTAGATTAAAGTATGATGTAATGAAGACACGGTTAAAGGGTTAAGAGTATTTTTCATTTAACCCTGTGTGGCAAATAACCTACAACGTTTCTGGCAAGAGGCTAAATATTCTCCATCTGTAGTGTCAGTTTATTATAAAAATAATGAGCGGTTTTGGCGTTGTTATAGTTTTAACACCTTCGGCGCCAGTGTATCATTTTTGCACACACTTTTTTATACAATATGTATCAAAAATGATACACCGTGCCTATTGCGTTCAAGGCATTGTGTATCACTAAGGCACACGATCGAAATCACCACTAAAAGCTAAAATACCTATTATGTGTATCACAAATGATACACATGGCCCCAGGGCAATGAGAACACACAAAAGTATTTGATAGACCAGTGTATCATTTTTGATACACACACTGAAAAAGCTGAAAAAAGGAAGGAAAAAGGAAGAGGGAAGTTTAACACACATTAATACAACAAATCAAACCAAATAAACAAAAAAACAAAAGAAAGTGTGATTTTGGAAATCATGCTTGGCGCTGAACGTGTTAAAGAAAAGAAGAAAAAGATAGGTCTTTTGTAACTAAATATAACAAAACATTTTGTATTTCGCTTCGAATTTTGGTCTAATGATGATGTCGTTGTTACGTGACCTTACATCCAGTTAAATATGTATGTAATATTTCTTGTAATACATAATAATTACATAAGTATCTGTAATGGGGTGCCTCATTAGTTTTCCAGCAACACGAGTAATAATAATATAATGTCCTGCAGACCGAATTTCGGTCACGGCGGCTGAACTTAACGGAGACTGACCATCTGCGCAGAAGATATTATAGTGCACAAGTGCACTCTCTGTTTCCTAACCCTCATGATCCGATGTGACGGATAATCCGACTAGACCGTAGAGCGATCAGGCGCAGGACCAACGGCTTTACGTGCTTTCTGAGGCACAGGGGGATCCAACACCGCCAACTTTCTAACTCCGGGCTCGCATTGAGATTTCTTAACAGAAAAATCCGGCCCGACCCGTGATTGGAACCCGAGACCTGATGCACAGCAGTCGCATTCACTACAGCTGCGCCACGAAGGCAGAGCAACACAAATAGCTAAACATTGAACAAAGTAAAAGTATAGGTATTATTTATTTATTTAATTAGAATTATTATACAGGCTGTCCGGTAATTAATGGATAACCTGAAAATGTCTTATAGTGGAAGTGATGGCAGTTTAAAAAATATGAAACAAATCTATCCTAAACTAATCTACTACCTGAGATATGTGTTCTTTTTTTAATCACCATTTGTAACTTTCTTGTATCCTACAACCATAAATGAATGAAATCCATCGGTATTTTGTTGTTTTATTATTAAACACTAATTAAGCTAATAGATAGACAGTCAAAAGTATGCTATGCTAATAAAGTTTGCACTTTGTAATGTATATATATATTTTTTTTCTGAACGGCCTTCTGTTCTACTATAAGACATTTCAAAGTTATCCTTTAATTACCGGACACCCTATATATGTCGTGGCCAAATAAAAAAAAAAAGATTACTTTATGGTGTAGCCCACCATTTCATAAAATTGTTGCGTTTAATGAAATGTTCAAATAGTCGCTGCCCACATCATGATAAATAAAGTCTGGCCAGATCAATAAACAATCCGCGTTTAACGATATGAACAGCAACTTGTTCAAGTCTCTCGCGCCACATAAATTAATACTAGAGCGAGAATTGTCTATAAAAATCATTAACTCTGCTCGACTCTGAAATTGAAAACCGTTGGAAACATAAATTCAAAACACCACAGAATAAAGAAAGCACTGATTATTCCAAGCTTTATCAAATATGTAAACTTTAATCCGCCATTTATCTTTATTCCATCTGCAATTGTATATTACCAACATGCTCCCGCCGTATTATTACTGGCCATAAACACCGTAATACGTAAACTTTACTGCACAATAAACAATATTTATCTTTTAATTATTTCTCAGTTGAACCGTTAATATTAACTTCGCTTCTAATACAATAAAAATTGGACGTATGTGAGCGGAAATTGGAATTCTCTTCACAGAAGTAATATCGCGGTGGCGTTGCCTCTTGGCACCTACTAATAAATACGTACGAAGAACTCACATGCTCGTTCAGCCTCGTAACTGGAGCTTAGATATTTCTATACTAAGTCTATATTAATATTATAAAAACATTAATATTATAATTGTAAATTAAACAACTACTCGATGTTAAAAATTATTTTGCCATTGGTGATAAACTAATGGTAAAAGAATACTTTTTTTTACGTGTTAAAAGCGAGTTTGTTTATTATCGGTAAATATTATATTTCTTCGCTTATACATATGTTGTTTTATTGTTAAAAGCGGTTACATTGACGTTATTTTTCTTGCTCCCCTATCATTTCTTAATATCTTGGCCAAGGCCAACTGGAGTCCAATGGATAAAGCATTGGACTGGCGATCGAGTGATTGCGCATTTAAATCCCACTGATTGCACTACCAACGTTAATTCACTCCTGCCACAAGCTTTGTATCTTAGCTGGCGGGATTAACAATAGTTTAGAGGTTTTGCAATTGAATTACTATGCGATTCTTAAGGTTATAGTAAGCCATAAGAATTAATATGTAGTTATCATGTTATAATATTAGATGGATGCTTATAAATTTGCAATTGATATTTGTTGAAATTGATGAAAATTGATGTCATCGTTCGAATGTGTAACATAACATTAATATGCTACGGTCAAACAACTTATTAACCTCTAAGTCTTCTTCGAAGAGGTTAATTTGAACACTATGTGGATCTGTGTGTCTGTCTGTTAGTGACAGGCATAGCTCCGCAACCACTGGACTGATTGACTTGTAACTTGGAGTACAGACATCTTGGAGTCATCCTTCGGTCAAGTTTGAATATGGGCCCTGTGGGTCAAAATACCTCCGAGATATAGGGATCACAAGGTCATAAGGTCAGGGGATATCCACCAACAGAGTGATTTGGAAGTCCAAGGGAGAGGCTTTTGCCCAGCAGTGGGACATTACAAAAAGCTAATGTAAAAAAAAGGTCACATGAAGACGAAGAGGTTGAATCCTGGCTTTTTACACCCATCTCGTTAAATATCTGTACCTACTGCTCATATATTGTTCATTATTATATTCTTTTATTATTATTGTTTTTTATTATTTTCAATATACTTTTAAAATATATGTATACATATGAGTATTATATAAATACCGATATTATTATGTAGTATAAAAATACTTTTGCCATCTATGACCACCCTCTGCCTAATTAATATAAATTGCTGTTTCTTTTTTAATTGGGTGAAAACACTACATACACCGAAATCATGCAAGCTTTGCGAGCATACCAGCGTTGTTGTTACACTGCAATATTGCTGACGCAGGACCTTATTTGTTCCTTTTATACTTATCTATTGGTTGTGTCTCCTGTTACCTTATGAGTGTGGAACAAATAAAATATTTTTCTTTCTATCTTTATAATAGTTTCAACCTTTGCCTTGTTGGTCAAGTTTGCATTTATGTTTGAAGTCAATGAAATCTTGGGTACAATTGCTTGGGTACAGTATTTATTGGCTTTTCTGTCAGTAAACTATTAGTAGTTATGTATTGAGTAGTAGCAGTGCGTCTTTTGGCAAAATTTCGCCAGGGAGAGCTTATTGCCAAATCCCGGTGATTTGGCAATAAGCTTTCCCTGGCGAAATTTTCATGTAGTATACCTGCTAACCACTTGGAACACAGGTATATACAGACGTAAATGTATGTATAGATGCCTATATACCTTAATGTATGATTTTGCATTCCTTCACATTTATACTGTTCGGATAAACAAAGATTCTCATTTAAGATATCAGGGTGTATATTTGCAAAAGGAATAAAATCTGAGAGTTAAAACTTCGCAGTCGAAATGTAAAGATCTGATTAAACTTGAAAAGCCGCAGACTTGATAAAATAAATTTCATATATCACTACGCTCTGGGTTGCTGCGTAAAACTTTTGAAGAACAGAGTAACAGGTTTTACCTAGTTTAAAAAGTTAAAACCTTTGTTACCAATTATAAAAAGAATGATGTTGGTACACGACCGACGTAAATATATGTGCGGGGTACATATTTCGTAATCGTAAGCTAGATGATAAGCCTTCATTTGCAAGCTACTGGCTTAGGCTATATGCGAAGGCTACTCGCACGGGCTATATGCACGGGATAAGCATAAGTGCAACTTTCGCTGGTGGTCATTTCCTTTGTGTATAATTTTCACTAAGGTCTGCAATACGGTTGCGTCTTGTATCTATGCTGAGTACATAAAGTAGATTATCCTATTCTACAATACTACTATTATTAGAGGCTAAAGTAAAATGTTGTTTTTGCTTGTGAGTTTTATGAGCTTAAGATGTGAAATTGTGGCAGCTCCTTACAGATATGATTTGCAACATAAATAATATTGTAAATATGGTAATAACAAAGAGAGGCCATGACGTTCTGGCCTTTTATTTTTGGTTCTACATATTTGCTTTACTGAACATGGCAAAATATGTTTATGTATTGATGTTCATACGTGATACGTTATGTCCTATATGAATGTATTGATTTTGATTTATATTACCCGCTGTTCCGCTGGTCTATAATTGTTTTATGTACTGCTTTATGAGAATAAGATGGCTGAACAGTATTCTAAGATAATCGGATTGAAACGATAGAACTTTTGACGTGAAAATCGGCTATATAGAAAAATAGAGGAATTATATGGAAATGTTATGATAATAACAAAATATCAGCCATATTTATAAACTGGCCTACTTCTGTGAATAACTCCCATAATAATCCGTTTATGGGAAAAGTTAAACAAAATATTTGTCAATAACGCAAAAAAAATAATAGTTTAATAAAACGTGGGGTGGGGGTTATCAAAATATTTTAGAAAGCACCCCACGCTGTTTTACATTAAAGTTATTAAATAATTTTCTACTTTTTTGTTTTTTTTTTAAAAAGCGTATATTTTCGTTTTTAAACTATTATTTATTTTTAATATATTATTGTCCTTTTTTTTTCTAAGTTATTGCATTGTCATCGGTCCTCGATAAGTGTGCAAAGTTTCAAATCAATCCGTCGGTTTGAGAGGGGTGAAAATCACGTTCAAAGATTACGTTACATAGATTCATAGATACATATACACATAGATACTTAGATACCAATCTAATAAAAGCGTTTAACAAGCAACCTTTCAAACTCTTATTTCTATTCGCCCAACGCTTCAATTATTTTATGAAATCATTCTTATACAATAATATTAATAAACTTTATAACATCATAGAACTAAAAATTTATTAAGTGAAAAAAAATAACAATGCTATTGCTGAACTGGTCCTACCAATACTCGGAAGAATTCTTAAGAATAATTAAATTACAATCTCATTTAACTGTCATAACTATCTAAATAATCCATAAAACAATTTTACTTCTATTACTGTAACTATATTAACTGTGTTTAGATTATAAGTACTAAGAACTGAGTACCAATTTTAAATTTTATTAATTCTCTTGTAAAACCTTTCACGAGACAGGCCTAGCCGGGTATGGACGGTTTTTGTCTACTGTATACACACAATTTTACTTGGCAATTAATGATTTATTATTATATTATTCTTACTATTTTTATTATGGTAGCCAATAACCATACGTCAGTCCGATGGTACAGTAATCTATGATCGCTTGCAACACCACTGGTGTAACTAACCCAAAGACAAATCAATCTATATGAACTTCTTATGCTTAAGACTGCGCCGGGCGTAAGACGCGGTTGGACTGAATGACGGAGCTCAATATTCCAATCGGCGCGCGGCCGCCATAGTGAAATTGTATGGAGGATTTGAAGTGCTTTTTTGATAAATATGTATCTTTAATGTCAACCAAACTTAAATATTTGGGACGGACAAATTGTAATATAACTATATATGTTTCGTTTAAGCTGTAAAACAGGATAGATTTCAACTGTTATAATCTAAAAATCACGTGACACGAACTTTTCTCGTGCAAATTTACGTAATTTTGTAAGCGAAAATATTAATTATTTTAAGTATTTTACACGGAGTAATTGTAAACATATTCATTGTTATGGTAAATGTATATTTTGTATTTGTATTAAACAAAAAGTGTTGATTTTATCAACTTAACTGTGACCGCCTGTTTTAGCACATTTCGCTCGGCGCAGTCTTAACGACCACCCTAACTAAAAAGCTAGCTGAGGATTCTCGACAAACCTTGAAAGCGCGTAAAGTCGTGTACCTTTTGGTATCTTAATAAATAACATGGCCTCGGCCTTATCACTTTCCCCGCTCGTAAAGGGATTACAGCAATGTCACCGACCCTGCCTGCTGATAACATCGCGCTGCGGTCACCCATCTGTTCCACAACTTTACGGTTATATCTTTCTAGGATAGTTCATATTTATGGGTAAGCAGAAATGTGTCGTGAAGCGGCAAACGCAATTTGTGCGTGTGAATAGAGTTCTTCTGTTATAGTGCTGCTACGAAACATTTGATTTGATATAGTTATACAGAAATTTGCCCTATATGACAAAAGCTTGGCTATGTCCGTTGTCGTCCGCGGCTACATTAGCCACAGCGAGCAGCCGTGGTCTCTTTTGTCGGTCGATCTCCGCTGGACTCGGCAGGGCACTAACGGACTTTTATCTTCGTCTTTCATGCGCGTTGTTGCAGAGGGTTCTATATGTTCTATAATGCCAGGTAAGTTACCCGTTCCATCGTCGGCGGAACGCTTTAATTATTAACGTAAATATAGAGTTGTGAATAGGCAGACACGTCTACGGTGCTATGTATGCGTGGTGTAAGAATAAGATATCATTGAGTAAACACACTTCGAAACCACGCATCGCGTTCACCATAATTATGTTTAGATGTAGATTCCATTGAACATGGGTCCATTGAGATGGCAGCCTAGTTTGCATATGAATATGAATACAAACTATGGATAAATCCGAAATTATAATACATACATAATCTCGCGCGTATATCCACGAAGAGGTAAACACATCTCTGTTTATATATTATTATACCCATATAACGCCAACAAGGTGCCACGTAATATTGACGTATACCAGATACAATGCCAGACTCGCATATATCAATTTAATATATATAAAACTAGCTTTTACGCGAGGCTCCGTCCGCATGGTATCTACATCAATAAAAAGTAGACTATGTCCTTCCCCAGGTTTTAAACTATATCTTTAATAAATTTCATCTAAATCTGTTGAGTGGTTTAGCCGTGAAAAGGTAACAGACAGACAGCTAAATAAGCTAATCTTAACTAAGAGTGGTCATAGTCACCGCAGGTCTTTACGGGCTTTCTGTGGTACACGACCAGAAAATTGAATAACAGCCGGATGTAGAAATTGAACCCGAGATCTTATGCATAGCCGTCGTATTCAACACCGTTACGTTACCAAAGCAGTCAAAATTTATTAGAAAATTCCGAACTTTTTTAAAATACCACCCATCATTAAAGTTATAATTACTAATATTCTAAGGAGTAGGTTCACGTCGAAGTCGTCAATAGCTGGTATTTAAGCCTCCATCTCTCGATCGCAAGTCCAATGCCTTATCGATTGGGCTCCGCCACTTCATCATCATATCATTATCAGTCCTATATTAAATGTCCCACTGCTGAGCACGGGCCTCTTCCACTGAGAGAAGGGTGAGACCACAGTCCGCACTAGCCCGGTACGGATTGGCAGACTTCAAATATCTTCGAGAACATTATGGAGAACTCTCAGACGTGTAGGTTTCTTTATGATATTTTCTTTTACCGTAAAAGCGAACGATAATAGATTATTTTATTTTATACGCACATAACTTTGAAAAGTTACAGATGCGTGCCTTAGGATCGAAGTCGTGACCTCTGCACGGCAATCAAACGGTCTCCCATTAGGCTACATCTGCTTAAATTACTAAAAGTATACCTGTAATTTTTTATTCCACCTCATCATGACCACACTCCACCTGATGGTAAGCAGTCCTGTGGTCTAAGAGCAGTGACCTCCTCCTGGCGATGTTGAGGTCTCTACTTTGACGGCCTGAGAAGGTGCTTTTTTACGCCTCGTTTAAAGGACCCAGGATTGAAGGAAGAAGGAAACACGTGCCTTGGCAGATAATTCCATGCCTTGATCGTTCGGCAGAGCTATAAGGACCCAAACTTGTTGGTACGCACTCTAGTTGACTCCACCGTGTGTCATACGGCATGGATATTTTTATGATTGCGTAATATATTATTTAGTATGTGTTAGGTGTTCAGATCAAAGGTTTTTTAATTACTTACATGAATATACGATTTCTGTTTAATTACTTTGGCGATACATACAGACATACATATATGACGTAGTTAACGTTTGCTTAGTGACGTTTGACAGCGTTTCTATGAGATTTACTAATTCACAAGCTCTTACTAAGCCTTCTACGCTCGTGAATTAATCTCGCTCATACCATCCCGTTGATGGATTTCATGATTATGCATTCTCAATGGGTTGGTTATGCATACTGATAGTTTATTTTCGTAAGTATGCATAATGGTTGCTTCTCCGAATTGTTTCAGGTACATAACTTTGTTGGTAAGGTTATTGAACTAGAGGAGACTTCTAAACTACATTTTACGTTTTCTAAGTCACTGTTGCTTTATTTAAGAAACCAGTCGATTTACATTATATGTATGTATTCTATGAAAATATATTAATTAACTGGCCATAGCTAAAACGATGTAATATAGTAATCGGACGTTAGCCTATTAATGCAACGACTTGTTTGAGTGCATAATTATAATATTTCAAACATTCCTTCATGTGTATTACGCTAATGGTTAATTATATTGTCCTCAGACGTGTTGTTGTAGTCGCTTGACTCAAATTAAGCAAGTTAAAGAGTACACTGACCTGTATCCAAAAAAATTGGGATGCGGCTTCTACGTAGTACACACGGCTACACATCAAGTTAGACACCCTATATACGCATAACTACGCTACATACAAAATAGAGAATTGTCGGAAAGGGACTGTGCATAGTGGTGTCGATGTAATGGTAAGGATAGAGCGTCGCGTCCCGTTTAGCGTGAATGAGACAAAATAAAAAAAATATAACGCACTCTCTCGCACGATTCGCAGCGTTCAACTTTAAATAATTCAAAGTCCAAAGAGTCTAGGTTGTTGTCGCTGTGTGGTCTTAATGATTTAATAGTGAAGATGCCATTCTTTTGTCGGCAAGACTAGAACTTGTCAGACACGTAACAAAATTATGAGTGAGAAAGAAAATATTTTGTTACTGCCTCGTTGGCACAATACAGTAAATGCCTACTAAATTGTTATATAATATGTAAAAAAAGATTAAACATATAATCTAGTAAAACTAACCATAGCATCGTGCAAAACGGTTTGTCCACATATAGACAAGGCAATGAACAAATCGGTCATACACATATTTTTACGTTACAAAATGTAATATTATCGGTCACGAAATTTATTTTATCGATACAGATTCCTACTACTAGAAAGTATCAAATAGAAGTTTGTTCAAACTTAGGCCAAGCAGGGTTGAAGTTTAAGCCGCCGAACTATTACGGTGAACGCTACATCCTGTTGCTTGTCAGACTTCCTGCCAAGTTTGAACAATATGCATCTAAGTTTACACATAAAATCGAGTCATGTGGTTCAATAAGTACCAGGCCAAAATAAGCTTGTGCCTATATTATTTACTAGCTGACTCGCGCAACTTCGTCTGCTTCACATGAGAGAATTTGCCACGTTTTGGCAAAATTTTACATGAATGCTACGCTCCTATTGCTCGTAGCGTGATGTTATATAGCCTATAGCCTTCCTCGATAAATGGGCTATCCAACACTAAAGAATTTTCAAATCGGACCAGTAGTTTCTGAGATTAGCGCGTTTAACCAAACAAACAAACTCTTCAGCTTTATAATATTAGTATAGATTTATTACCTATATAGCTTGGAAATAGTAATTACTGGATGAAAGGTACCCTACGTCCTTTTCTGTAACCCGGACAAAGTGTATGCGATATTTGCAAACAAACAAACTCACGTTTGCATTTATAATATTAGTTAGAATTATCTTAACACTGAAATCTGATATTTATCATTTTTATATTTGATATTTTACTATATATCTCTGAAGTGTCTGTGTTTTAATGTCCTCCAGGTAGAAATTTGGTTATGGAATCAATCTTATTATTTATTTGTTACACATGTATGTGTGTAAACCCAAGTGCACTCTCTATTCCCCAACTTTCATAGTCCGATGGCAATACGAACGACCGAAAAGAGGTCAAACGTATAGCACGTAAAGCCGTTGGTTCTGGTTAAAGGCTTTACGTACTGCCAAGCCAACTTTGGGATACTTGCTTTTAAGAATTTCGTGGCAGAAATATCACAATAATTGTTCTTAGTTTATCCAGGGTTTGTACCCATGATATATTGCATAGCATTCGCATTTAGTATGGCAGCGACACTGAGGCTACCAATGTCTGTATAATTTGTGATTGTTTATATTATCGCGCGCTGAATTTATCTAGCTTTCTGAGCCTATATAATTAGTTTGTTAATATGTCACTTTTTCTGTATAATTAGATAATACCACAAATATTTTAACGTGAACTTGAGCCTGTGCTAAGTTTCGTCTTGTAGCTGAATAGTTACCTAGAGGGTATGTCAGGGAATTCACTCACTAAATAATGTATAAATTCTTTGGTCGTTAAAGCCAGAGACGATCTTAAGTACTTCAGTAATAATATAGCGATGAGACTCGTGGTGCCTAGTGCGTGTTAAACTGAGCTAACTTTAGCTATCATGCTGTCTTATCCGTAAAATTTAATATTGATTCGTTATCATATATTTTTGTTTCTCCATTAAAAAGATGAGAACTAACTTTTGGGTTGGTGAATGTACTCATAAGTACTTTATATGTACAGATAAGAATACGGTATCAGCAACTTTTAACCTTTACAAGATGCAGGGGTCTATAAAATAGATTGCAACCCGCATAAAAGAACACATAGCTGACGTAAAACACAAACGCTCGTTGAAGTCTGCTGTGTGTGAACATGTACAACAGGGGACCAACCACTACCTGAGATTTGACAAACCACAGATTCTCGCTAAAGAACACCGATTCCTGCCAAGGATGCTTCGCGAGGCTATTGAAATCAAAAAACATCCCAATTTCAATAGAGAAGATGGTTGGAATGTACCACCAGCTTGGGATCCAGTACTTCAAATAGTCAAACCCAAGAAGAAACAAACCACAGCTAGACTTCATGATACTTTGAGCTCATTCTGCGTAAATAGAAACACCAATAATTAAATTATGTTCGGGTACTTTGAAATAACTACACTGGAACATTGAGACAACTACCATCTTAGTCTCCCCGTGACCATGGCTGCTGAAAAGCACCCGAAACGTCGGGGAAAGTGTAAACCAAAAATAAATAGATTTAATAGTTTAAATAATTTTATTAGCTTATAAATTAGTATAATAAAACCAATAGTAGTAGTAGTGTAATATTTTCAAAATTTTTGTAATACAGTGATAAATAAACAACGCGATAAAATCCGTATATAGTAGTTTAATTTCAATGAATAACATTCGCGTAAACAGAAGACAATATTAGCCGTTCAGCTCCAACTACAGTTGTATTAACTGTAAAAACCGCATTCTATTTCGTGAGGTAGATTCTGCGTGTTAAGCTTACAAACATACGGAAATTAATTCCTTTGGCTTGTCTAGCTCTTATAAAGACTTCTCACATTATTTTTCTTAAATATCTTTTATGTGCAGACATCGATCAGTTGCAATTTTATTATTTGTATAATATTTGTTAAGTTTTATTGAACGAAAACAGTGGTCTGGCGCGATTCGGACTTGCTCGATGCTGGTGGTTAGAACAAAATGAATCAAGTTATTTAGTTAAATTAATTTATTTGTACCGCTTGATATCAATGCCATAACTACCAGTAATCTTATTTTCAATCTCATGTCATGAAATATCGCTTACGCTAAAGCTATCTTTTTTGCATTACGTATTTATAACTAATGCAATATTTTTATTAGTTATAGCAACTTTTAAGATAAGCAGCTGTGACAGACAGACAAATGCAAATGACAGCTGTGACAAACAATTTCACACTGGTTTCGGTATGGCTGCCGTTTTTACAATTCTGGTACAGATCCCACTTCGATACCCGGGTTAGGTTCACTGTTATTGGGTTTTTATGATAAGAAATTATCTGTAGTAGCACGGAGTCTAAAACTGTGTCTGGTAAATTTCTTCCTATGACATAGCTCGTATAATCATAGTAAAATGTGAATGTAAAGCTCTGCCTACCCCTTTGAGTATTTAGATATGATACTACGTATGTATAAATACATTATTAACATAATTATTTTCTTTTAAAACAATACCTTTGTAGGCTATCTACGGTGTAAAGTATATTTTTATCATTTACAATTAATTACACATGCTTATATATTATATACACAATATTACTAAACACGCAGGTCTAAACAAACATAATTATCGTGCTGGCTGATTGCAAGTACAGTGAGAACGCGCGTTCAAAATACAAAAAGTAGAATGTTCTAGGCTCGATATGTCAGAGGTACGAGCCGTCAGTTTTGGAAATATTTTTCAGTAATGGACACGTATTTGGATAGATCGGTATATATATATTAATTGTTGTTATATATGATTATCGTATTCCCGCATCCGTTTTACGACATGAACTGTGAGCTTTGAGCTTCTTTCTTTCTTCCGTCTTGCGTATCTTGATGCTTAATTAATGCTCATGCTAGGGTGCCTGTGAAAAAACTCATTCACATTCTTACCTTGGTATACGTGTGTATTATGTAAGTGTAGCGGACAATAAACCAAAACCGTAAGATTAGACAGTTTTATTTTAGTCACCCTAAACTACAAACTTTGTTACACCCCATTACCTCACCTTCACGCAACATCGTATCATTTGTCGAAAATTACCGCTTCAAATTCATATAATTTATTCATTTCTATAAGCAATACTTGACACGTAATGTAATATAATGTGCACGTATGTGTGAACAGATAATTATATGAAACACGTCATATTACAAGCGAACGCTTCGTCTGAGGGCTATCGAATAAACGAGGAGGAAACTCGAGAGGCTTATTGTGATTGTGAATGACTGCTGGATGTGTGAACGAAATGTTTAACGGCGTGGAAATATATGAGGGTTGAAGAAGACAATTCTTCTGCATATATAGACTCAAGCGTGTGTATCCACGAAGGGTAGGCAGAGAAATGATCACAGATTCAGGAATAGACTCCGAGACCCCTAAATAGTTCACAAACATACACAAACACGAATTAAACCCGAGATGTTACCCCACGACATCAACGCTAATTTGCACTACAGGAAGAAAGAGCCAAAAATAATGTTTCTTGGAAAATATAAAACAAACTAGTTTGTTCCGCATTTGCCCCTACATTACGTCCCACATTCCAAAATGTTTCTCATTCGCCCCTCTTTTTAAATTATTCCTTTTTCGCCCTACATTTTTGTACATATGGTTACAAAACATGGCTTAAAATTATTTTAAATCTTTTTTTGTCAGATTCGTGATGTCTTGCAATCATAAGCCCAAACTTTTACTGAGAGATCAACGAGGTATTTTAAAATATTTTTCGGTTGACGGTACAACAAAAACTCCATACAAAAAAAGAGGGACAAAAAGGAACATGATTTGGGACGAAAGAGGAATTACTTTAAGAAATTAATATTTACTTAAATTTCCCTAAATTTAAATAAATATTACGACAAATGCGTATTTCTACGTTTGGGACGAAACATCAGGAACGAATGCGTAACAAACCAACAAACTGTGTGTTCGTGAAGCTTAAAGTCAGCTGTGTATCGTATAAAACTCTTGTTATTAACATCCCGTAGTGTAGCAGTACTAACAAATGTTATTTCTGCGAACATAAATGAAATGTAAGCAAACCGTTGCGCTTTATAACAGTAGTAAGTACAATGTTTAACTAAATTTTATTTTTCGTATATATTTACTCTGCGGTCTGTTTTATCGTTTGTACTGGGATAACAGTTCGTGGCGTACAGTTTGCTCGATATTTCTGTTTGTTTTAAAGATTGCTTTAATGTTGTACATACATACATAGATTCACGCCTGTTTCCCAGAGGGGTAGGCAGAGACTACGGATTTCCATTTGCTACGATCCTGACACACTTCTCTGGCTTCATTCATTTTCTTCACATTCCTCATACACGCTCGCCGGTTTAACGTGCTCTTAACAAGGCCTTTGTCCAGAATGTCTCCGATCTAAATATAATTATATAATTATGCTAAAGTATATAAGTATTACAAATGATGTAGAGATTATTTATATAATATGTATGTTTAAATGCACTATGAACTCAGTAATTCATAGCTTTATTTAAAAAATACTTCTTAAATTAGATAGCTGAATTATTTAAGTAGCCGATAATTCATAAGTGAAGCAGTATATACATATATACGTCATTAAATGTAAGTGAATTCGCGGGACACAGCTTGTATTATATAAAAATCAATAGCATACCCGCTGCGGCAGGGCTTCATTCATTTTCATCACATTCCTCATACGTGCCTGCCGGCTTGAATGTGCTCTTAACCTAGTTTTTGTCCAGAACGTCTCCTATCTGATCAAGAAACGTTCGCCTAGATCTACCTCTTCCGACTGTTCCATTCACACTAGCCTTATAAACTTTCTTAGTCAGTCTTTTCTCGTCCATTCTTTCTACATGTCCAAACCAGCTTAACATACCCTCTTCTATTCTTGTCACTTTATCCAATTTGATGCCACATATCTCTTATCTAAAGTTATACGTACTTAGATTCACGCTTACGTATCATCCGCTTGGGGGCGATAGCTGACAAACTATGATTTATATGCTTCAGTTAAGAATTTCTTAAGCGAAATGTCTAATAAAATAATAAACCTTAGTTTGACTTGAAGATCGAATCCGATATCGAATTATCGGTAAACTTACTACATAAATTAGTCTTAAAAAATATTTCAGAGGCGCTCTTTGTATCAATGTTACATCGGACAAAATAATATAAAATATATGCCAATAAATTCCTCATGTTGTTATCTTACACTTATGTCGTTCTGTATTAATTTTATTTATGTTGCGATGGGGTTGGCATATCTTTATTGAATATAAACCTCAAATAAATTAAGATTAAAGAAAAATTGGATTAAGTAGTACGCGGCACAATTTAGCCTTGTAGAAATTTTGCGGCAGATGTCGTTTTGCGAAGTACCTAGTAATTTTGCGAAGTGAACGCTTTAAGTATTTGTCATTTTGCGAAGCGGACATTTAACGCCAGTTGTCCTTTCACAGAAATTTACAGTTTGCAAAGAGGAAGTTTGTCTAAGGCCTAACCTTTCTCACACGAATTTAATTCAGGGCTGATATTATATAGTGAGCCTCAGTACTATGCGAATACATCCTTACGCGAATACAAGTCCAAATATCGTTACTTTCAGCTTGGCGCGGCGGCAGCGTGTTCCGGAAACGATACGGCTTGCAAGGTCGTCCGCATACCGCCAACATCAGCCACCGGGAACTGCAGCTATGTGAGACCGCCTTTCGTGAACCCGCCAGCATTAGGTACAAGTCAAAAACAACCATATCTCCTGTACTTTGAAGTTTTTTTTCTTTTGAATAGCGATTGCGTATGAGCAAATAAAAATCATGTATTCGAGTACCCACCAGCATTACATGTCAAAAACAACCATATCTCTTGTATTTTAAAGTCTATTATCGCGTTTTCGTATAAGTAAATAAAAATCAAGTATTCGTATTGCGATCAAATTCTGGAATTTCTTTACAAATAAACTTCTTTTATGGTTTACTAGGTTCTGCTAGCGGCTTTGCACATCTGTATCCCATGAGAACATATGCAATTTGGCAAGGAGATAGATTGTATCCTGGGGATATCCTTGCCAAATTTCATTATGAATGAATGAATGAATGAACTCTTTGTTAGACACACATCTTATATTATACTCAGTACACAGATAATAAAAATTTTAGCTACACAGGCTTGCGCTAAGCCTATGCTGCGGATGACGGCGGCCTACGAGCGACTCACGGACGACAGGATTACTATGAAATTAGAAACCGTTCAGCCGTTTAGTCCTGAAAAGGTTACAGATAAACCGAGTTACTTTAGTAATACCGATAATGTTCATGTTTTTTGTGATTTATTGCCCAAATAGGTATATCGAATACGTACACGCATAGTCTCACAAATGTATCTATCTAAAGAAGTAAGGAGAAATGTATTACAACCATAATTTCATTGCACAGATGGCGTGGTCGTTTTAGTGGTCGCCTCGCCACTGTCACTGCGCCGAGTGTCGTGGGTACGAATCCCACACGGGACAAAACTTTGTGTGATCTACAAATGACTTTTCTGAGTCTGGCTGTTTTTGGTTTCCGTTGTTTGATTGTTTTTAATGTCCCCCGCGACACAGGACTCCTAATGCGTGAGTTGTATTTTTAAAAAGAAAAACGAAAAGAAACGTAAGGGAAAGATGTATTACACACCACGTAAAAGTACGCACTACGTAAAATGCAGTTCCAAAGGCAAAGCTTGGAATTTCTTGTCAGGATACCAAATATCACTTTCAAATTGCCCGACCCTTGAATCGAACCATGACCTCATGCAAAACAGTCTCAGGCACAATTTCAGACTTAGTAATACCACCGAGAATTTTAATACAGAATAACGCAATAACACAATTCCCTAACCGGGAATCAAATTCGAGTCCTGAAGCACAGCAGTAGCATTTACTACTGTTGCGCCACCGAGGCAGTCAGAGGCAGAGTATTCAAGTTAAGTCAAGTCAAAAATCTTTATTTCCATAAATATGTATGTAAAAAATTCTTGGACACAATTACTCCATATATAATATGAGCCCTGTATTAAACTGTCCCACTGCTGAGCAACGGCCTCTTCTTAATGTGAGAAGGGTTAGGCCATAGTACACGCTGGCCCAGTGCAGGTTGGCAGACTTTACATATCTTTAACAACATTATTAAGAATTTTTAGAGCTCCCGCACATTGAGCCTATAGTCGCGGCCACAAAACGCGACAACTAGTGGCTCAGTCAAGCTACTAGACGCAGCCACCAATCGCAGCCGCTAGCGGCTAAGTTGCGGCCACCAGCCGCCGCCACTTAGCCGCTACTTTTGGCTGAAATCCGTTCATTTCCATCGTGAGCTTGCAGCGATCGAACATGTTTGTGAAATGAAAACAATATGTATTTTGTCGCAATGTGCATTCAGTTGCAAGCATGCAGCAAGACTGACCTGTATTGGTGGAAACGCGAGCGCCGAGAAGAAGCCGTTTACTGTGGCTGAGTGTGCGTGCGATGCGAGCGACAAAACGTCGCCACAAGTAGCGAGCTCATTAGACTCCCGCAGCTTGTGGCTCGGGCGCGGCCCCTCGAACGTTCGGTTTGCTCCGATACTATACAAAATGTTTGGAAAAGCTCGTCCGCAGCTTGTGGTCGCGTCTAGTGGCCGCGACTAGTGGCTCAATGTGCGGGCAGTCTTATACATGTAGGTTTCCTCACGATATTTTCCTGCACCGTTAAAGCAAACGATAAGTAAATATTTAATACGCACATAATTTTGAAAAGTCAGAGATGCGCGCCTTGGTGATCGAACTCGAGACCTCTGTGTGGCAGTCCAACGATCTCTCAATCTCCCACTAGGCTCTCGCTGCTATCTAAAGGGTGTCCGGTAATTAATGGATATCTCAGGTAGTAGTTAGGATAGATATTTTTTCCTATTTTTTTCTAAACGGCCATCAGTTCCACTATGAAACATTTCCAGGTTATCCATTAATTACCGGACAACCTGTATATTAATTAACTAATATATTAATAAAATATTGCTATCGAGATCAAAAAAGGCCTCGCAAATTAACTAATCATATATTATTATGTTGCTATGATGAGTTATGTATTATCAAAGTATCCTACGATTTATTTCCCGTTCATATCGATTGGATATTAATAATGTATTTCGACTGCGAGGAAAGTTGTTTTCGTTGTTTGTTTGCCGTATGTTATTAGAAAATAATATATTACAGAATGATTAAGGTATATGTTATTGTTTAGTGCCCCGGGCTATTCGGGATTCGACGTTAGTCTTATATTAAGGACATTTCTAAGCTTCGTTATAACATTGTCTATATACAAATAAATAAAATTTAAGTGTTTGTTTGTAATGTCGAAATAACAGCTTTTTACTAAATGCATATAAGGTAAGGAAAGTATATAAGGTAATATTGTCTTCTTTGTGAAAAATATAAATAGTTTTAATAATTTTATTAGCTTAAAAATTAGTAAAATTCAATACTAGTAGTCGTGTAACAGTTTCTAAATTATGTAATACAGTGTTAAATAAACAACGCGATAAAATCAGTATAAATGAGTTTAATTTTAATGAGTAACATTCGCGTAAACAGAAGACAATATTATGTAAATCAATATGGAGAGGAAACAATTACAAAAAAGTAGAATTCAGAAGTATATTAGGTACTTATTTTTTCGTCTGTCTGTTCATTTGATTTTGAAGGGACTTTCACTGGCAGATAGCTGATGTCATAAGGAGTAACTTAGGTAACTTTTATTTTAGAAAAATCTTTTCGAACTGAACACACCCTGTTAAATTTCACGCGGACGAAAACGCGGGTAACAGCTACTATAGAATATATTACTGTTTTGTTTACAGGAGTTAGATAGAGGATTTTATCACTTAGTTTTTACCAGTTGTTTAGGTTAAATTCAATGTAAATAAGAAGGGAGCAGTCCTATAGCTGTCTATCGGGTACATTTAGAGACTTATTAGGCTCTAGAGAGACGTACTGCATTTCAACTGCACTCCGAATACAAAATTGCAGTTTGAATGCAGTAAGTACGCCTGCATTAGAACTGCAGACCAACCGCGCAGTCCATATGCAGTCTGTGTGCAGTTGGCGTGCAATTTCAACAACTGTACGCTAACTGAGAGCTAGCTGCACGGTCGACATGTAGTTCAAATGCAGTTGGTCTAACTCTATAGCAATCAAATGCAGTTGGTCCAACTGCATTTGTACTGCATACAGACTACAAACGGGCTGCGTGGTTGGTTCGCAGTTTAATTGCAGTCGTACTAAATGCATTCAAACTGCAAATTTGCAGTCGGTATACAGTTGAAATGCAGTCCATCTGTCTAGAGCCTTAATGCTGTTACTAAAATTTATTCCAACAATAACTAAGTAATCCTCTTCTGGGAATCGAACCCAACACTTCACGACCGGCCGCAAAAGTAAGTGTAAACTAGGGATGTTGCGATTATTCGCATCTGCATCCGTAATTGCGGAGCTTACGCATCGATTTGGACATCTGCATCCGTATCCACATCCGCGGATGGGAGGCTTCAAATATTCACATCCGCGGATGTCAAAAAATCAGTATCCGCAACATCCCTGGTCACTCTAAACTTACTTTGTAAAGTAAACTAATTAGAATAAGTTAATTTCAATAATTTAAGCTCCTAACTAGTACTGTTATGTTGTAATAAAGAAATAAAAATACCGAGCACAACTGTTCTCATACTCGTTTCATACATATATGCATAATAACTAAGTTCAATTACTATTTCTTAGTGTATCTTATCTTATCTTGTGGGGGGCCAGTCAGTACAGACCGGCGACACTTCGACCCAGTGGGATCTTTTGTGTCGACTTCCCCAATAACGACTGCCATAGATGTTCATGGCAGCTGGGACCGACGGCTTAACGTGCTCTCCGAGGCACGGAGCAGGCGATAATTGTCAATCAATACGCACATAATTTCGAAAAGTCATATACCTCCCAAAGTCAGAGGTGCGCGACGTGGGTTCGAACCCGAAACCTTCTGCATTGCAGTCTGTTGGTCTCCCCACTGAGCTATCGCTGCTCTTTCTTAGTGTAAGTGAACCATTATATTCTGTTTTGAGAGATAACTAAAGTTTCAGGACCTTTAAAGAACTACATATAATACTAACTGTCCTGACAGACGTTGTACTATAAAAACGAAAAACAAAACATATCTTAACCATTCTCGAATCCACTTGAACACACAAAAAAATTCATCCAAATCGGTCCAGCCGTTTAGGAGGAGTTTAATTACAAACACAGAAGATTTATATATATAAACATAATACCAGCCCTGTATTAAACTGTCCCACTGCTGTATTACAATGTAACGTAAAATAACTGTATTACATCTAGGTATATTTCATCAAATGAGGTTAGAGTCCGTCTATTACTTTCCTTGATAAAAAAATATACCAACTTTTTGCCATAGGTATATGAAACTAGCTCGAAAGATCAGACTCATTAAACATACGTATATACGTATGTTTAAAAAAATTAATACGATGTTCTTTATCATTCTGTAGTGTAGTATAAGATCTATTAAATAAGGTATAACATGTATTTTGTACTTTTATTAAACATCGTACTTTTAACTTGAGTGTTTCTTTGATCTTTCCGACGAAATCACCTTACATTTGATTAAAAAGATAATCAAATTTCAAAAAACGTTTTTATCAAAAACGTTTTCCTCATAGCTTTAACGCTATTGTATGCACATAGCAGCGTCAGTGTATGTTGAGTCGACGAAGTTGGTGTCTCGACGCTAGACGCTCGAGTCTCGACGGCCGAAGTCTCGACTTGCTCGGACATCCGACAACAACCAGATACCAACTCGCGCGGTTCAAGTTTCAAATGCACAACACTTGGAGACGAGTGTTGATGCAACTCAACTATAAGTTTATAATAATATCATAGAGAACTCTGGTACGCATTTGCATGCAAGAGTTTTATGTGTAATTTCTGTTGAAAGCGCGTTTGGAGTTTAGACAGACCTTGCTTGGATGGTCTTGAAAGTTGAGTATGACTAAAATTATGGTCCACGTGCACTACGCAGTATAAGGTACTATAAACGAAGCTCATATGCGTCTTCCATTACTCGCCGCTCAATTTCTTATTTCTAGAATCGGATGCAGGTATTATACGGATATTAGAGAGTAGATCTATGGTACAGTGACTGCATCGTACAATATGCTTCTTTGTTGAATAAAAAAGATTCCTAGGAGAAAAACGAAACTCGATTATCTTTAGCTGCATTATTATTTATTTATTTACTTTGTGTTTTCGTTTCGTGCGATCAATTTTTTTAGAACTCTACGTTTTAATTAAATTCGATTTCACCGCTTTCAGATTAAGCTAGAAGGAGAGGCAACTTTCTCTTCTAGATTAATACCCACATGGTGGTCGGTCAGCTTTCCTGATTTTCTGCCTCCACTTCGCATCTTCGACCTCGTCTTCAGTCACTTGGCACTCATTCATATCTTTTTGCACGATATCTTTCCATCTTGTCTTGGGTCTGCCTGGGCAGCACCTTGTAATAAAAGTTTTATTATAGTTTGAAATAAACAACACGAAAGAAAAATCGTTTTTTAACATCACCTATAGAAAGACAAAGCGATGACGTCAGTGAAAATATTTTGGGCAAACTTAAAAGCCAATAGTTTTTATAAATCCTACTCAGCATTTTATGCAATCTCACCAGCATATAGGTAAATAAATGGTTTATAGCAACTTATTATCTATTAAAATAATACATCTAATTAATAAGGCGGATATCCGTTAATGAAAGTACAGAATTATTAAACGACCATCAATCACTGTCATTGCTTTCATAACACTCACCGTGCCTATCAGAAAATACTTACTCATGCTATTTTATAATTATTAATAATATTATAATTATAAAGAGAGTTAGGGCCGCACGTTCACTAGCTGTTAAATTGATGAAGAGTGTATTCATTATATTTTCTTCAGTTTTGTTTCTGGTACTTTTATTCTGCTATTACTTTTTAATCCTGATAATAATAGGAGTTTATTCGTCGGCCTGGATGGCGTAGTGGTTAGTGTAACCAACTGCCACGCCTGAGGTCGCGGGTTCGATTCCCGCACAAGTCAAACATTTGTGTGCATGAACATGGATGTTTGTCTTGGTCTGGGTGTTTCCATGTATAATATGCAAGTATTAAAAAAAAAAGTATATGTATGTTTATCCATTGTCTAGTACACATAGTACAAGCTCTGCTAAGTTTGGGCTAGATGGTGTTTTGTGTATGTGGTAGAATATTATATTAATATAAAGTTGGCGCCTTGTATGAAGAATATCCGTGTCGATTGTCATACATTTCATCAATATTTTTTTAATCATGAAATTTGATGCTTTGCAAATTTTTGCATATATTCATAGCTATTTGTAGTTAGGCTACTATGATTTGTTTACATTAACAATAACGTTAACCATCATGTAATTATGGCAAATTAAAACAACGAATACCTTCGGACAGACACTAAGCGATATATTATAAGCTGTTTTTTTTATTTATTATTAATAATACATGTTATTAATATATTATTGTCTTCTGTTTACGCGAATGTTATTCATTGAAATTAAACTACTATATACGGATTTTATCGCGTTGTTTATTTAACACTGTACCACCTATTACATAATTTTGAAAACTGTTACTACTATTGAATTTTACTAATTTATAAGCTAATAAAATTATTAAAACTATTAAAACTATTTATATTTAGGTTTACCCTTTCCCCGTGACCATGGCTGCTGAAAAGCAACCGAAACGTCGGGGAAAGTGTTTCAATGTTATTAATAATTTAAATAGTCTATTCTCGAATTAAAAATTAATTTTTAAAATAATTGTTTCTTTTTGTACAGAAACCACAAAATTAGGTGTAAGACATAAATTGCAAACAAAATCATAGTTAGACCTAATATTATAAATAAGACACATTTGTAAAGATGTCAAGAGGTTTTAATGTTTGTTACTTAATCACGTGTTACTTGTTAAACGGATTTGGTTGAAGCTTAGCACACACATATACCATCTAGATTAATACTTTTTTGTAACGTTCTCGTGGGATAACTGCGGGGTAAGTCGCGAGCAGAAACTTATTTTGGAATAAATTCGAGCAAACAGCAGCATCGTGCCTTTGAATACGAAATTGTTCCGCTTCCCTATAGACAATTTATATGCAGAGGTACTCCTTTGAGATCGCAAACTATACATTTATAATGTAACATGCCAGGCGTCTGGAACGATGCACCTACCACCATAGATGTACAAGAAATGCTGCCAGTAACTGTGTCATGTCTACCTTCGTAATGCGTTTGCCAATATTTTTCAAAGCCAAATGACACAGACATTTGTGAATGCTATGCAAACTCGGAAGAAAGATAAATAATGGTACAAAGAATCACAAATTTCGTTTATTTATTTGATAAGGGTCACAAACGTGTGTATACAGTGTTTCTTATATGTATACCTATGTAATAATTTTGGGACTAGTTAACGTTATTAGTTAAAACTTTATGCAACGTGTTTAACAGATTGAAATATAATTATTATTCTGCATAATATGATATTAAAAGTTGAATTGTTAACAAATTCAAATCTACTAATATTGTAAAGCTGAAGAGTTTGTTTGTTTGTTTGCTTGAACGCGCTAATCTCAGGAACTACTGGACCGAATTGAAAAATGATTTTAGTGTTGGCTAGCATATTTATCGAGGAAGGTTATAGGCTATATAACATCACGCTATAACCCATGGGAGCGGCGCAGTAATCATAAACGCGAGTGAAACCGCGGGCACATCTAGTAGTTTAATATTTTAGGTATTTAGTACATATTGGTAGGATTACATATTTATGTAAATTGTAACCTTATTCTTCTATACAAAATGCTTTTACGCTCCCTATTAAAACTAAAGCTTAAAATAGGCTCTTAGAAAGACCGCATAGCGATAAATTAATTTAAAATAAATCTTTTACATAATTATTCAGATGAATGGAGTAAACGTGACAACGTAGACACAAACTCTCATCCACACAAGTGTGTGTATCTACATAAATTCATATACATATCTTTATATATATATAAATCTTCTGTACGTGTGTTTGTAATTAAACTCCTCCTAAACGGCTGGACCGATTTCGATGAATTTTTTTGTGTGTGTTCAAGTGGATTCGAGAATGGTTTAGATTTGTATTTTTTATTTTTTTCATTTGTACAGGGCAACGTCTGTCGGGACAACTAGTAATATAATATATAAATCTTCTGCGCGTGTGTTTGTAATTAAACTCCTCCTAAACGGCTGGACCGATTTCGATGAATTTTTTTGTGTGTTAAAGTGGATTCGGGAATTGTTTAGAATTGTTTTTTTTCGTTTGTACAGGTCAACGTCTGTCGGGACAGCTAGTACATATATATAAATCCAATATTATTATTCGCCTCATGATCGACATTGCTATCGCATATACATTTATTTTTTCATTTTAATTTTCTACTATTTTCTGATTATTATGTTTTATAAATAAAAAGCTAAATACTCTAGGAAGAAATCCTATCTCGTAGAAGACTTTACAAAATTTAAACGACGGATGCACAGAACACCCAGACGTGAAATAACTATTTCTGGGTCAAATACCTTCGTGTGATTTCTGTGTCGCGGGGACACAGGAATTAATCTAAGTGGAGTTGTCTTCTTTAAAAATATGACAAAACAATAGGATAGTACTGGTTAAGAAAAAAAATTGTACTAGTTATAGTATAATATAAGAAAGTGTACCTACAATGTATGAGCAAAACAGGGTCCAAGATACACTCATAGCCTAGTTTGAGTCAATGCCACATTATCAGTAATTGATAAAATAACTTTATCTTATCTTATCTCATCTCTGAATTAATTCATAGACAAGCGATAGGAATAAATAATAATGCTACAAATTAGAAACAAATTTATTCTACCAAAAATATTGACGCACAAATGTGTGTTGTTTTTGATCAGATACGAAGTTTTCTCATGGCATTGTAAAGATTTAATTAGTGTATCTATTCAAATCTTTATGCATGTATAATCCTTCAATTGATTACCCTCCATTTCTTGAGAAAGCAAAACTATGTCATAAGAAGTTATACACGTTGGGAGTGGTTTAAACAGCGTCATTCTTGTGCTGTGATTTTGAACTGGTTAAGTAAACACCTTCATCCTACAAAGCCAAATGGAGCCAATGTTGTCTTATTAATATTGTCTCATATTTACGTGAATATAGTAAATGTAAGTTAGGTTAGGTTAGATTAGATTTGGGGGGGCCTGCTATGGATGAATCTTTCAAGCTCCCAACTGGCCCCCATTGGGTGAGAGAGGGAACACCTCAGGTTTTTTAGTGGGTATACTAGCACGTCTTGCTGGGAGTCCCACACACCCCGCCGGTGCCGTCCCCTAGCCGGCGGATAGCGCATCAGTGCATCAAGCATTTTTCATGGAAAACAAAAAAAAATCTTAGATTAGATTTCGCCCTGGGATTTGGAGGCGGAGGTCCAAGCGTTGGTGTATTACTGGCGCGCGGACCTCCGGCTTCATGGCGAGGAACCCTTGCACAGGGCGGTGGAGACGCGAAGGTCCCAGGCTCGACTGGTCCTTGAGGGGAAATGGCAGGAAAGGCTGGCCCAGCCCCACTACAGGGTGAGGACCGTCGAGGCTGTCCATCCTGTGCTAAGGCAGTGGACGGACAGACGGCGCGGACCGCTCACCTACCGGCTTACTCAGGTGCTCTCCGGACACGGCTGTTTCGGAGAGTACCTGTGCAAGATAGCCGGTAGGGAGCCGAAACAAAAAAAAATTATTAGTTTAGATTGCCGAAGGGCGCGAGACGACCTCCAGCCACCCTGAGGTTTGACTTGGGGATTCGGATGGCGTTCAGCACCAGGTCAGAGAGGCGGGGTGCGTGTTCCCACGCGCGCCTCTGTGTCGTGTCCGTCTCCCCTTTAGGGGGGAGACAGTAGGGCTTTTAAGTGAGAAGTGCCTATTTTGGGTAGGTCTTGTTGTGTAGTGGCCTGCCGTTTCGTACGGCGGGCCGAAACCGCAGCGTGGTCACGACCGCATGCGAAAGTGATTCGCGAGGTCTCGTCGATAGCGGTTTTGTCGAGGAATATCGTGGTCGGTTTAGTCGGTATTCCGGGAAGTCCATTTTTATTTCAACATCTTTATTTTTTATTACCCCGTTGAGTCCGACATAACCCCTCCGCCCGCCCCAGCGGAGAGCTTATTATATTACCATGAGTCGGTGCTATAGTGATATATGCGATTATTGTGCCAAAGGTCTTGGATTCCATGCCTGGGCAAATATAGGTAATTGATAGAAGATCCAAATCTTCTATCAATAATGCCTGTCCTGTATTACAGGTGCTTTAATAAAACCCTAAATGGCTTAACTTAGTCGATATCTCTTCAGGATCTAACCCAAGTCCTCGTGAACAGCAGTCGCATTCACAACCCTATCGAGGCAGGACTAATCTAATATATTCGCTATAATATTATAAAGCTGAAGAATTTTTTTGTTTGGTTGAACGCGCTATTCTCAGATCACGCTACGACTAATAGGATTAGACCATTGATGCTCCGCTCCTTTTGGTTTTAGCGTGATGTTATATAGCCCATAGCCTTTCTCGATAAAAGGGCTATCCAACATTAAAATAATTTTCAATTCGAACCAGTAGTTCCTGAGATTAGCGCGTTCAACCAAACAAACAAACAAACAATTAAAAAAATTCTTTAGCTTTATAATATTAGTACAGATGCCATTGTATAATTAATTTATAATTCACTAGATGTGCCTGCGGTTTCACTCGCGTTTATGATTACTGCACCGCTCCCGTGGGTTACAGCGAGATGTTATATAGCCTATAACCTTTCTCGATAAATAGGCTTGCCAACACTAAAAGAATTTTTCAACTCGGACCAGTAGTTCCTGAGATTAGTGCGTTCAAGCAAACAAACAAACTCTTCAGCTTTATAATATTATACATAGTATAGATAAAACACAAACCTTTGCCACTTTAGTCGAGTGGACTATACGACTACCAACGTCTGTCTTATTTAGTCTTTATGACACACGAGTGTAGTGTTCGCAAGTGGCCCACAGTTTTAATTACAAATGCTCGCGTTCGTTACAGTGGCTAATTAGTAACAGATATGTTTTGCAAGTTTGAGCGGACGCAGGCGGACCGTGAAGAGACGACGATCGCGATGTCTTGTGCAGTCATTCTATTTTGTTAGTTGGCGTATCTGTTAATACGACATGTCTTTTTATGCGACTAAGTTAGAAATTACTATGCAGTTTATGAATAGTAATACAATAATCAAAAGACTAAAACGAAAGTCACCTAGAGCTTCTTATCTTATCATATCTTGTGTGGGTGCCAGTCAGTACAGACCGGTGACACTTCGACCCAGTGGGATCTTTTGTGTCGACTTTCCACATACCGACTGCCATAGATGTTCATGGCAGCTGGGACCGACGGCTTAACGTGCTCTCCGAGGCACGGAACAGGCGGTAATTCATAATTCATAATAATTTATTTGTGGAATATAGGTTAGTTATTACAGATCTTAAATATTATGTTAGAGTACCACTATATCCTACCACATTGCGCGGTGTACAAATAATAATAAGGAATAATTAATTATTACAATTGATATATATACAACTCATATTCATATATAAATTATGTAATGTCCAGATTAATTGATTTCAAATGATTAAATAATAATTACAAATGTCAATTATTTACAACACATTTCAAGTTTTAATAATTATGTATATTACATTATTAATTTATCATTGAAATATTCATCCACAGAATAATATGCTTTATTAATTAAGAATTCTTTCAATACATTTTTGAATGACTGGACATTTTCTGCATCTCGTATAGATTTGGGCAGTTTGTTATAGATTTTAGACAAATATGCTGTTGTGGTATAGGGTGGTTTTAGCTTGAACCATATGTAACGTACCAGCTCTGCGTTTATAGTCATAACTTCCGAAAGTCAGAGGTGCGCGACGTGGGTACGAACTCGAGACCCTCTGCATTGCAGTCTGTTGGTCTCCTTACTGAGCTATCGCTGCCACCTAGAGCTTTATAGGCAATTCGAGATTTCCCGCGGCGTCGCTTGCATAAATGTAGGTTAGGTTCGATTATTAATAGTACTTTTATTTGGGTAAAAGGTACTCTATGTCCTTTTCTGCCCTGAAAACGTGTATGAGAAATTTTATGATGATCCGTCGAGTTGTTAAAGCGTGAACGCGCAAAACACGAACAAAGTAATAATAATAACAATAATAATATTCTATCACATACACACAACACCATCTAGCCCAAACTAAGCAGAGCTTGTACCATGGGTACTAAACAATGGATACACATACATATTATATACTTGTTTTTTGTAAATACATACATATTATACATAGAAACACCCAGAACAAGACAAACATCCATGTTCATGCACACAAATGTTTGACTTGTGCGGGAATCGAACGCGCAACCTTAGGCGTGGCAGTCGGTTACACTAACCACTACGTCACGGAGGCCGACTTTTGCATTTATAATATTAGTTAGGTTTATACATAAAGGGCGCATGTCACTAGACTAACGATAATACCTAACTTTATGTTGTGTTAATGTTTGTATGGGGCACATTGCACATATTTGGTAATAGATCCTCGCTGGTTTCAGCATGAATGGGCCGGATCGACCGGGGTAGTACTACCCTCTCACAGAATACCGTCGTGAAGTAACGGTACCCGTACTGTTGCGTTTCGTATTGGTGAGTGAGAGAGTCGGAGGCCCAGTTACCCCGATCCTTTTCCTATCCTTTCCTTTGTCCTTTCCCTCCTTCATTCATTTTTAAAGGGCTGGCATCGCACTTGTAACTCCTTTGGGGTTGCGGGTGTCCATACGCGGCGGTAATCGCTTACCATCAGGTGATCTGTCTGCTAGTTTGCCAAACAAAAGGATAAAAAATTGCAAATAATAACAAAAAAATGTTACAAATAAGTACACGGGTCGCTTGCTAACGTTACTCTAAGCCTATGAGCGCTTGCAATGTAAGGGGTATCATTCGCACATTGCTGAAGCTAGGGAAATGCAAAATGGGGTGATTAGTAAATAATGGGAAGGAATGAACCTCTGATATTACTTACCCAATGGGCGAAATGCAATGTCAGTGTTATTTTTACGTCTGTATTTTGTAAGCTCTTTTATTATATTGTATCGGTTAGAGATAATTGGGGCGTATCTACCAATACGACATGTTTATATGATACCAAGTTAGGAAACAATAGCAGCGATAGCTCAGTGGGAAGACCAACAGACTGCAATGCAAGAAGTTATATGACTTTTCGAAATTATGTGCGTATTGATTGACAAATATCGCCTGCTCCGTGCCTCGGACAGCACGTTAAGCCGTCGGTCCCAGCTGCCATGAACATGATATTAAGGGGTGCGTCTCATAACGTATAAACTCATTTGGTCTAATTTAATTTTATTATCGTTCATAAGATATAATCAACGTGAGATATACCAACTGTTGATATAATTTCTTTACATATAACATTTATTTATTCTAAAACTTAATTAGTATAACGTTGTTTGATATAACGTTTATGTAATCGAAAATCATTTGGTCTAACGTTTAATATGTATATTGTTTTTTTAATCGAAAATCATTAGGTCTAATGTTTAATATATATAAAAAACGTCATTATATATTAACACCCCGACTCAGAATACCCCGGACTCGGATAAGTTAGGTTAGAAGTCTTCGTGATTATTTTTTTTAAACCACCCAGAAATAGGAGTTCGTCGACCTATCTTAGCGCATTAGACAAAATAAGTTTTATATCTTTTGAGTGGTATGTCAAACGATTTTATATTTAATGTATGTTATGCTTATAAAAATTAGTTATTTTAAAATTATATCAATCGTTTATTATATTAACTAATGGCTATATTAAATAAAATTATAGGTTCCGTTGTTATATGTCGTTAATATTAGAGATTTTATTGTTATATCATCTATTACTTACCCGATATTAAGAAATAAGTTGCACAATTAAATCTGTTACTTTTAATGACAGGAATAGACAACAGCTTCTGATCATTTTAAAATAAAAAGAATCTTGTGCAAGTACTTTAAAAGAGGTCACGAAATATACTTGGCACTTGTCTGCGAAGGATAAGACTGCTTCAGAACACAACGTACCTTCGACGGCACTTGAACCACTCTCGGTACATACTCATCGCTGAAAATGTAGTCAGATTAACACCCTCAACGGTATAAAAAATATCGTCTTACTTCTGAATCCTCGAAAGGGTAGGCAGAGACGAATTGCACACACATTTCGCAAGTTGCAATAAAAATATATTCTATCACATACACAGAGCACCATCTAGCCCCTAACTAAGCAGAGCTTGTACTATGGGTACTAGATAATGGATAAAGATACATATGTACTATTTTTTTGTAAATAAATACATATTAGGTTTACATAGAATCATCCAGAACAATAAAAGCATCCATGTCCACACAAATGTTTGACTTGTGCGGGAGTCGAACCCGCGACCTCAGACGTGGCAGTCGGTTACATTAACCACTACGCCATCGAGGCCGCCAGCATAGCCACACACAAAATACGTATGTGTTTATGTGTATAAACATATAACTGCCTCCGTGGCGCAGCGGTAGTGAATGTGACTGCTGTTCACGAGGTCTCGGGTTCGAATCCCAGGTCGGGCCAAGAAAAAGTTATTGGGGTTTTCTGTTAAGAAACTCAGTAGCAGCCCAAAGTTAGGAAGTTGGCGGTGTTAGACACCCTAGAGCCTCGGAAAGCACGTAAAGCCATTGGTCCTGTGCCTGATCTCTCTCCAGTCGTGTCGGATTACCGTCCCATCGGATCATGAGAGTTAGGGAACAGAGAGTGCACTTGTTTTTGCGCACTACATTTGTGCACTATAATATCTCCTACGCAGATGGCCAGTCTCCGTTAAAACTGGCCGCTGTGACCGAAATTCGGTCTGGAGGACATTATACATCCCCCAACGGGGCAGGAAGAACGAGAGTACACCTACATCTCACCAGCTCAATCTTAGATCCAACATAATATAAATCAAGTTTATTGCCGTCTATCAAGCACAGGTACATAGGTACTCCATGCTACTACGTAGAATATCTTAACAGAAAAAAGCAATAACACTATGCTAAACCCGTGAATTGAATCCAAGACCCCAAGCACAGAATTCGCATTCACTGTGCCTCCGAGGCTATATAAAAAACCAATGTATCAATAATACCAGCCGATAAATTTTTATGAACATAAAATACTATAAAATGGAATTCTACTATGGTTATTATTCATAAAAATGTAGCGCTCATAAAATAAATAGATGTCTGCGCTTTATTTTCACCTTCATAACGTTCCCAAGTGGTTATCAAGAAAACATTTAATAATAAATAAAAAGTATCATTTGGAGCGACTCTTTTACGCGTTAGTCGTAACATCCCTCGGGAACATGATGGCGATGGTCCACTTTACGGGATTGCAATCCTTACTCAACATCCCTAACTTGATTCTGAAAAGGAATAAGCTTTGTTATTGTACGGCTATATAATAAATGTCTGGCTGTAAACAGATTTTGATGGAAGGATAGTCATAAATTCAGCAAATCAACACAAATGGACAGTAAGTGGAAAATATACTATAAATCATCATAATTAAATATTTTTTAGATGTCAACTCAAATCAAGCACTCAAATTTCTTTAAGTTTATTGACTCTTTCCCCTTCACCGAATAAATCCTACATTGCGGGGGACTTTTACAATCATTCAAACAATGGACACAAATATACGTAAAATACACTGAACAACTACTCGTAATTTGTGGATCACATTCACAACACGCGGTGGCAATGAAGAGGTACCTAATCACTTAAACTTTTCATTAATGAAAACAAATTCTAATACAAATTAATGAATACAGTACAGAGCTAAGTTATCGTTAATAATTTCACGTGACCGCACGGACGAACATTGTTTATATTCAATACCTCAAAATTTGAAAGTATTTTGATAAATAACTCTCAGAAATGACCGCAACGTTATTATCATTTTGGTAAAATAGACAGTCTTTATTTAGAACACAATGTTAATTTACATGCCATGTTTTTAGGTAAATATTTATGAACACTGAACTACAACTTATTTTGTTAAATCAACATTTATACAAATAAATAAAATTGAAGTGGTTGTTTGTAATGTCAAAATAACAGCTTTTTTCTAAATATATATGAAAGTATATATGGTACTTATAAATTTAAAAAAAACATTTTATCTGTGTGTCCGTTTGTTCCGGCTAATCTCTGAAGCAGCTGGACCGATTTTGACGAGACTTTCACTGGTAGATAGCTAATGTAAGGAGTAACTAAGGCTTTTATATTAGAAAAAGTGTACCGCAAAAAAATTTATACCTTTTTTGTTAAATTTCACGCGGGCGAAGTTACGGATAACAGCTGGTGAAATAATAAGTTTTCTTTTTTTAATATTAATAATATGTTTGCTTGTGAAAATTACCAGTCTCCTTATTAACTACACCTCCAGCTTAGCTAAGAAGCTTATCTTAGATAGAATACGGATTTACGGCCTCTTGATTACAAATCTGGTCTCTTATATTGAGCTACTGGCTTGTCTCGATAAATTATATTATGGTGGACTACGGGGCAAAAACTAGTATATTTATGTAAAGCGGAGCCGTCAACATTCATGCCATTACTCTACGTCACCCAACGTTAAAATAAGCGTCAGGAGCGATTCCAAAATTAGACACTTGATATTGAAAAGCAACTAAAATTACTCTGACTTAATGTTCTATAAACGATGTATACAAGATTTTGAATACATTAGCTCAGTCGGATGAAACGACCGCGTCTAATTCGATTTGTCTAAAGATCGTATCTTTTTAACAATACGAAGGTTTTAGAAAGCCGTGACGTAATAGTAATCGATTGATCCTTGAAGATAAGCAAAGTTGACATGTTTAGTCCTACTAAGTCTAAATCCGATGAATGGTTTACGCGCGATTTAGTAACAAGCGCCCAATAATGACACAAATTTTATAATATTAGTAAAATAAATATAACTGCACGGCAGATAAAAGTATTAGTTTGAGTGATAGTTTCATTACTGTGTTCTCTTTTCTTAGTTTCTTTATAAGTCGTTTTTAAAGGAGAAAAACATTAATTCAGACGTACGTCAAGAACATCTAGATTCTGAACAACTCTTTTTGGATCCACCAACAGTTGTTTCAAGTCTGGGCTTTAATCTAAGTATTTGTGAATCCACAAGAGTTTCTTTAACACGCTTTTATTAGCTTCATACGTATGTTAGTATGTATGTAACGGTAACTTTGAACATGATTTTGACTCCCTTCAAAACGTCGGATTAACACGAAATTTGGCATACTTATCAAGGACCGATGACAATATAATAATTAAGAAAATTTAAAAAATATACATTAAAAATAATTAAAAATAAATAATAGTTAAAAAAACTGGAATACACGCTTTATTAACAAAGCAAACTAAAAAGTAGAAAATAATTTAATAATTTTTATGTAATAAAGCGTGGGGTGCTTTATTAGATATTTTGATAACCCGTGTTTAATAAAGCGTGTATTTTAGTTTTTTTAAACTATTATTTTTTATCTTTGTTTTAGGAGCTTTGTCAATTATATGACTATGCCGCTCCATTGGATTTACTCTTACACTATACTTCACAGCAAAAACTTAAACAAAACATAACTAATCAGTATAAACGTCGTCGTAAGCCCACTTGTACAGTACGTTACAATACTATCTTAGACAGCGGGTATGCCAGAACACTATTACAGCATCCGATATTTTTTAACTATTACTTGGCTCAATACATCGATCCACAAGAGTTGAATATTTGTAAAGCTCCTAGACACCCAGTCATTAATCCTAGTGCGGGAGTGCTTACTACATTTGCATTAATAATATTAGTTATGATTATTATGTACTACCCATCAGGGATGTTGCGGATGCAGATTTTTTGACACCCGCGGATGCGGATGCGAATACGGATATTTGAAAACTCACATCCACGGATGCGGATATCCAAATCGATGCCGAAGCTCCGCAATTACGGATGCGGATGCGAATAGTCGCAACATCCCTGCTACCCATCATCATCATCCTCTTGACCTGGTGCCAATTTATTTGGAATCGGCGTAGTATGTCCTTCGCTTCCATACTTCTCTGTCACCCGTCCTCTGATCATTTACCCCTTTCCCTTTCATATCCATCCTCACACAGTCCATCTATCTTTTCTTTGGCCTTTCTCTCCCTTTTCATCCATCTACCCTCATATTCGTCACTCGCTTACCTACATACGTATCATTTATTCGCATAACATGTCCATACCAAGCCAAACGATTTCCTTTCACCTTCTCGTCTATAAGCACCACTTTTACCCATATTTACATTTAATATTAATTACCTTTACATGTTAAATTTATTTTAACATCGTTGAATTTCTTGTTGTGATATTCCGATACTAAGACTAGATCAGAACACTATTTTGAACAGTAATTATTACAAGAATTGGTCCTATGTTTTTATTGCTTTTATTGTTTAATAATAAGAGTGGGTATTATAACAGCGTATCACAAGCAATTTATATAATTATATATCATGTAGTATATCATTACATTGCACTTATATGATAATAATATCAAATTTGCACCTGTTGGTGATCTGTGGAGATCCGTACTAAAATAAAAATGGTAACCTATCAATAGAAATCGCGTATGTCTTGAAAACTCTTAGAAAATACATTATTTTATCTCAGAGATATTGGTGCCAATTCTGTTGTCACAAAATTCTCTAATCTTAGCTAAAAATCTCTAAAATTTAGTTTAGTCCTGTCAAACGACATTACGTATTCTGAAATCGCTAAAAGTGACAGGACTAAAATAAATTTTAGAGATTTTTAGCTAAGATTAGAGAATTTTGTGACAACAGAATTGGCACCATTATCTCGTTATTTTTGATTGAATTTGGTCTTAGTCATACAAGCAGTTAAAGTCAAAGTCAAAAATCATTTATTCATTTAGGTCACAAAGTAATACTTATGAACGTCAAAATATATGGGTTAGTGAGCTTACTAAGTTACTGAACCTACATTTAGGTTAGTTGCTAGGTT
Organism: Catocala nupta; assembly: GCA_963675205.1. Classification (NCBI taxonomy): domain Eukaryota; kingdom Metazoa; phylum Arthropoda; class Insecta; order Lepidoptera; family Erebidae; genus Catocala; species Catocala nupta. Next base: position 29,865,244 of record OY776090.1, on the reverse strand, counting down.
CAGGCAAAGGGTTAAGCCTATGAGAAGAAACCTGCAAGAAACACACGGCCACTCTTTTAAATCGCCAATTAAATTTAATTTTAGTATTTTACAACTCAGATTAACAAGGTGTTGCAGCCTTTATGCCATATACTACAGACTATAAAAAAACTAAAGATAAAAACAATAATAACTTAATAATATTATAGAGGTTAAATAATTTGGGCTAAGGTATATGTTTTAATATAAATCTAAAATAGGCAGTAGGATGGCATGATGGCGCATACACTTACACTTTATGACAATGCAAAGGCAGTCCGTGACTAAATACGGTTGTGCATTTATATTCTTTTAGTTCTTCATCAGATCATATATAGATGTCATAAGATTCAAAACTTGATTTAACGGATAGCTTGGCTGTCGTCTGGCGTCTGCCAAAACGCTGAGTGTTACGGTTTTGATTTCCATAAGTGAATAAGCAATAAAGCATAAATATGTTGTTAAAAAGTATTTAAGTTAAAATTATATATATATATATAATTATTATAATTTCACCTATACAATCAGCCCTGTAATAAACTGTCCCACTGCTGGGCATGGGCACGGGCCTCTTCTCACTGTGAGGGTTAGGCCATAGTCCACTACGCTAGCCTAGTGCGGGTTGCTGAGACACAAACATAAGCTTCAACTTATATCGGAGTAGTGTTTGCCTGCGATCAATGTCCCGGGTTTGATTCCCGGTTCGAACAAATTTTATTGCATTTTTAGTAAGGAGTTCTGAGTAGTCTGCAAATGTTCCTGATAGATAAAAACATAAAATTTTTAGATTTCGCATGATCGAGGGTACGTGACCAAAAATCTGCTGGCGAAATTCGATAGTAACACCGCTGCCTACCTCTTTAGAATGTATAAGCTACATATATGTTTGTTTATGTCTGAGGATGATTTTTTTCTTTTGAACCCCGTCTATTACAAAATAACTCGCACTTGACCGTATCTTATTCATTTAATGTTAATTCATTCGATGCTTCTGTAATGATACGTCTCTGGTCTCTCGCTATCGACTCGACACCGTTATCGATACCGTACATCGAACCTTAATCACCCCGTATAATAGCATGCATCATGTTTGACTTAAATGCATTAACTTTATTGCCACACACATAACTTATTTCAACGCTAACTTACCTTTCCATTACCGCTTATGCTAGAAACCGTTTTGTAAAGCTAAAGCAATAACTTCAATGTACAGCGAAGTATGAAATTTTCCATAATAATGTAAGTTAGTTGGGTGTGTATTGGTATGAAGGTAGGTGAGATCCCGCTATACAGAGTAACGGCATGAAGCTTGTGTGCGCACGCGCCGAAACAATCGCGCGACGTAATCGCAGCGATTTGTCGCGCCTTGCTGCGACACACTCGGGCTGCCATGCGAGCTTCGTTCATTACCTGCCACAACGTTGTGAAATTGTCCACGACGGACAAATTACACCCGTTATGTGTCATATGCTTCCGAGGAAATGTTATACCTCCGTTGTTAGGATAATGGTATGATACTATGAACGTATAACGGGAACGTGGACTCAATTATGTCTGCCTAGTGAAATAGTTAAATATATATGTATATAGTTTCCATTTCGGATTACATGCATACATAGCCTTATGCTTAAGTTTAGGGTATAAAAGGATAGGCAGAGGTATTTTCTGTACGTGTATTTGTCACTGAATGCTTCCTAAACGGTTGAACCAATTTTGATGTGATTTTTTGGGTGTTTTGATAGATTGGAATAGGACTCGGTAGGTGGGCAGGTAACATTTGTCGGGTCAGCTAGTTTCCTCACTATATATTATAAATGTGAATGTGAGTTTATTTGTTACGCTTTCACGCCTGAACTACTCAACCGGTCATCATAAAATTTCGCATACACGTCAGTGGTGCAGAAAAAGACAGAGAGGTATCGAAAAGGTAAGTACCTTAAATTCAGAAAAAAATCTTTTTTTTATTCTGCTATGTTGGCAGACAAGCATACGGCCCACCTGATGGTAAGTGGTCACCGTAGCCTATAGACGCCTGCAACACCAGAGGCATCACTTGCGCGTTGCCGACCCTTTAGGAAAGGAAGTGGGGAGGAGAAGGAACGGGAAAGGGGAAAGAGGGTGATTGGACCTCCGGCACTCTCACTCACCGAACGAAACGCAACAGTAGGAATACTGCTATTCCACGTCGATATTCTGTGTGAGAGTCCTTCCCTGGTCGAGCCAGTCCAAGCATGCTGAAATTTACTGTTCTCGAGGGATAAAAATTTACAAGGTCTATATTATAGCGGACGACGCCGCGGGAAAATCTTGTTATATACATATACATCTACAATTCGCGATGTCAGCAAACAAATGTACATTTGATGGTAAGCGGTTTCAGTAACAGTATATAACAGTGTCACAAACTACTCTGACACGAGTTTTTTATAGGAGCCACTGTAACAGAAATCGTTCGCTGCACAGTATACAAGAGTCGACTGGTCATCGACTTTAATAATAAACTATTTTCATATGTTCTGTTTGTTTTGATTGGCGTACAAAAAACCAGTTCTCCAAATTGCTCTGCAATTATTTAAATATCCGTCTATCCAAATAACAAGGCATGAAACAGTTATGGTCAATTAACTTCAGACATATCTCCTAAAATAAAATATATTTTGATATCATAATATCCATACATAAACTATGGAATGTTATATGATAAAATGTTAAAAGCAGCTTGTAAGAGAAAAATCATACTAATGAATAATTATTTTAAAAGAACACTGTATGTCTTTTACATCTTTATTACAAATAAATCAGCGTCTGGTTAATATTTTTTATTTTAGTGGTAAACGAGACTCTTCTGAAGCATTCATTTAAAATATATTGCTGACTTAAAACCAATTTTAATATTTTTAAATCGAAATAAGCACTGTATGTATTTCCAATTATTTCCATACAGACACTTATGTACATTTATATAAGCACTTAATGAGCATATTCCCAATAACAATATTTTAACTTTAATTTGAAATGTAAATTGCGCTTATTGTAGACGTTATTTAGGTAATTTAGTTTTGGCCGAAAACGTATTAAGCGTCGGTTAGTGTCGTATCATCTCCAAGTTTATCCGAACAGGAAGAAAATGACGTACGCATTGAAACGAGCCATCAAATTACGAGAAAACAATCTCGTCGAGTACTTCGTGAGTGCGAATTAGAGAGGGCTCTTCTAAGTAGTGATGGTGATTTTAACGATTCTTCGTCTGATTATTATTATCCCGAGTCGAGAGAATCGTCATCAGATTCTGAATACTCGCTAAGCAGTGTCTCAGATGTTCAGATAAATATCCTGGAGCAACTTGATAATAGCGACCAAGAACCAGCTTTGCCTGATTATCAAGATGTTCCATCTGATTACCAAGTAACTTCCTTAGAATTGGCGGAATCGGCCTTGACTCAACCTGTTGAGCAGATATTACAAAGTACGACATCAGCAGCTGTAGAATCAAGCCCTCAACCTATTTCCAGAAGAAGACAACAAGAGAGACCTACGATTCCGTGGTCAGAAACGAACGCGGGAATAGCAAGACTTTATTGGCAATCCAGGTCTAAAAATAAATATACCTGCGAACCCGAAACCAATAGAGTTCTTGAATATATTTTTGGATGATGAATATCTTCAATTTATAGTTGAAGAAACTAATTATCATGCCATACACATACTTCAACACCCCTCTGTAAGAGAAAAATCAAGAATAACTGAATGGAAATATACAAGTATTCTGGAAATGAGAACTTTTATAAGACTAGTATAACACATTCGACTAAATCGCATTACAGACTATTGGAAAACTCATAGACTCATATTCCAGCTTTTAGAAAATGTATGTCTCGTAACCGGTTTTATCACTCTTTAGGTGCTTACATTTTCCGCGTTCAGAGGAAGGTGGTTTAAATAAAGTGAAAGAACTTATCAATCAAGATACAATGAAAATTCAAAGGGATCATTTGTGGGCAAAAGTGTTTGTTTTTGGATGAAAGCATGGTTTTGTGGAGAAGGCGACTTTTTCAAACAGTATATAATAAACAAACGCCATAAATATGGCGTATATATAAATTATTTATTCATATCCTTCAAATGCACGTTCTTAATGCTTTTATACTCTACAATCGCTATTCGGAAAAGCACTTGAATATGTACGATTTTCGCATGGCTTTATCTGAAAAATTACTGCCGTCAACTGCAGTAGTTGACGGCAGTAATTCGGAAACACAACCTGCACAACCTCAACGCCGCAGCCACCAATTGACAAAAATTATTGCTATAACCAGTGAAAATAAAACTGACGGGCCTGGTCTATTTAAAACAACTACAAGAATAAAACGCAAGGTGTGCCGTTATTGTTCTGCTGCCAAAAAAAAACGGAAACAAACTACTTTTCACTGCTTGCTATGTCAAGTCAAGTCAAAGTCAAAAATCATTTATTCATGTAGGTCACAAAGTAACACTTATGAACGTCAAAATATATGGGTTAGTGAGTTTACTAAGTTACTGAAGCTACATTTAGGTTAGTTGCTAGGTTCAGGCAAAGGGTTGAGCCTATGAGAAGAAACCTGCAAGAAACTCACGGCCATTCTTTTAAATCGCGATAAAAAAAAAACAAATGTGACGGGCAACCTGGCTTTCGCAATCAAGAATGCTTTGATTCTTATGAAACGCATAAATGAATATCTAAATTGTATGTCGCTTGTTTGGCTCTTCATATGTCTTCACGAAAATTGTTTTATTTTTATAGAATATCAACAATAATATTTGTGAGCATGCGTTTTGGGTATAAGCTATTTTTTTTAACGCTTGTCTAAGTATTTAATTTCTATGTTTGTTGTGTGTTAGTTTAGAGTGAAAATAGAAGAATAAGATAGAACGCTGTGATATTATTATTGTATAAGGCAGTCATAAATACAACGAAGCTAAAGTGAAGTTCCTGGAAATTATTTGGTTGTAATGTGCAGTGAATTAAAAATAATATTTTGAAGTATATTTTTGTTTTACTCACCCTTATACATAAAAATTGAAATCCTAGGGTAACTATAAAGTCATCTCCCCGCGAAGTTCTACGGCATCAAACGTAAAATGAACTTTAACAACGCCATACGAATCTGCGGGGAGTCAACTCCGCGCGGAGTCGTGCGGCTCTACGTCGTAGAAAGACGACGACGATTCCGCGCGGGTATTATCAATTAGAAGGGGGTAGGGGACAAAATCCAACCTAAAATATACGAAAGCACTATAAAAGTACATAAAACGCACATTTAACACCAAAAAATATGATATCCGGGTGACAATTTTTGATTTGACTAGCTTGGACATCGGCAATGAACCTATTAAAGATTTGCCAGGTCTCAATAGTTCCACTAGGAATATCTCGCCTTGAATTACATCTAATCTAAATCTAAATCTTTGCTTATCTTTTCGAGAATAAACAGCATTGAGTCTATGTTCATGTAACTTTGTGTAAATTGTATCCATGACGATCAACCAGTAATATTAGTTCGTACTACGAATGCCCAACTTATTCTCATTTTATGATTTGAATGAGGTCGCGGGTTCGATTCCCGCACTAATCAAACATTTGTTTGCATGAACATGGACGTTTGTCTTGGACTGGGTGTTTCTATGTATAATATGAATGTATTTAGAAAAAAAAGAAGTATATATAATGTATGTTTATCCATGGTCTAGTACCTATAGTACAAGCTCTGCTTAATTTGGGCTAGATGGTGTTGTGTGTATGTAGTAGAATATTATTATTATTATTTATTGCTTAAGTAAGAGGCTTAGGCCTGATAATCTGTAAGACAGGGTATCCCTGCATCTCCTAAAGGAATAAATATAATCAATAACGTCTATGTATCTTGTCTATTTTTGTAAGGATATGAAATGGATTTATTGTTATTTATTTAATGACCCGGCACAAATTGGGTTCCGTTCTTGTGTTGAACATGGTGCTGAATTCAATTTTATAAGTGAATGCTTGTATGAACTCTTGTATATTAGGTTCTGCTTACTCTTCTAGAATCTTTACATTACATAGTTTTACGCCAATATCCTTGAAGTTGTAGGTAGAGCTGGAATCCACCAGATATACCTAGTTTTATGTATGCCGTAACACGCTCCTCTATTGTAATCCAAGACACCAGGCATATTTTTAGACTCTGTGCTGCCACTGATCATTTCTTGGAAGAGTCTTTAAAACTTACCCCGATGTGGACATCGTACATAGGACCTCTTTCACAGATGTCGCTAAGCCATTGAGGCAGTTTCTAGAAAACAGACGTGGACATTATACAGCGATATGTACCACACGAAGTTTCCGGTACATTTCTCAGTAAATTACTCATATAAACATTAAGAATATTACAAAGATGATTTTACGACGCAGTTGAAAGAAAAATGAAAAGAAATCGGCTTGAAATGTGAACATAAACATATGGCAGATGTTCAGCGTCGGATGTTACGAGTAGTATCAAAGAACGCCAGTATACAGGGACGGTGTTCTCTAAGTGCTATGTGTTTACTCCATAGAAACAGGCGTGTCAAACAATACGACCATTATGGTGTTTTTTTTCAAAGGTGGTAATCAAGCATGTTGCCTGCCAAAGCGGTGGGAGCTCAATGGATAAGGGATGGGACTTGCGATCGAGAAGTCGCAGGTTCGCTACTGATAGGAACCTACTTCTGACACAAGCATTCTAGCTTAGATGGCTTACCATCTGGGTTACAAATTACCCCCTAGGTAAACAAGAATCTTAATAATTTGTAACTCAATTAAATTATCTAGGAAAATTTTATTACACTCTGCATCTTGCAACACTAAATATATCATATGTTATTAAAAAGAGGAACAAAAAGCTTTGGATAATAGCGCATTTTAAAAACCCTTCTACCTCTGTTTATTATAGGGATGTAAGTCAAGGTTTATTTGGCTTTGGTATGCTGTAAGATATTTCTCTAAAGGGGCTGTTTTATGAGATTTTAGTGTGGAAGTTGAACCACCCTATTTCTCTTATATGGACATAAATATATAAATATTCGTACCATTATAAGATAGTCATTCCTTGTATTTATTATACATACTTTTTTAACCCAGTAATTTATACTCGGTTATAATATTTAAAATCTAATAAATAGCTTTTGTATAAATGTCAAAACGCTATGAAAAATAAGATTCCGCCATTGTTCTTTGGTATGGCGGCAGCTTTAAGTCTAAAAAGGGACACAACTTACTTTACAGGATCGTGAACAAAGACATACGTAAAAGCTAGTCTTATATAATCCCGAAAAGACTTAAGCGTATTTGATCTCTGTATCAAATAAATCAATATTGGCTCTAAATGCCAGACGAACTTTTTTTCTAAGAGTTTTATTGGAAATACCTATTTGTTTTTATTAAAGTCGATTGAGCGTTCGAGTTTCCGCCCGTTATGAGAGAAATAAATCCAATTTAGTAAAAGAAAACATCAAAACAAATAAAATCATTAGAAACGAAGTAGTTAGAAGCTTAACAAAATGGCTGCGGAGTTATTTGCTCGACTTTATACTAAATCTTAAAGGCTACCTTTAGAAGGAAACTTTAGTGCTGTGCACATATTTCGCTTTTTTATTTTATCTACAAGAACATACCTATTATTGACATTTAATAGATTTGTTGAACTGTTTTCTGTTAAGAATTTCATAGTAGCATAAAGTCCCATTATCTGTATTTATTAATAATTTCACTCTGTAACGTGTGATCGAGCAGCGATAGCTCAGTGGGGACACCAACAGACTGCGATGCAGAGGGTCTCGGGTTCGAACCCACGTCGCGCACCTCTGACTTTCGGAAGTTATATGACTTTTCGAAATTATGTGCGTATTCATTGATAATTATCCCTTAATATATTGGTCCCGGCTGCCATGAACATCTATGGCAGCCGTTATTGGGGAAGTCGACACAAAAGATCCCACTGGGTCGAAGTGTCGTCGGTCTGTACTGACTGGCCCCCACACAAGATAAGATAACGTGTGATCGAAAACCTAATTGATACAATATAAAACCATTCCTTTGTCCCATTTACTTTCAGTTATATAGCACCGCATTGGTTTTTAGCGGGTCGGTGCTCATTATAACAACACTTATGTTTCAACGCGCATAAGATGAAAACATTAAAATTATTTGTACAATCATATAAGTTACGTACGGCAAAATTTACATGTATAAAGAATCATAAAAACATATGTTTCACGTCGGACTATTCTACATGTGAAAAAGTACAAAGTCTTTATTTCTTAATGCTTTTGCGACGAACGAAACGTATTGCATACGTGCTGTAAATATCCGCAGCTGTTAATTTGCGAAAATTAAAAACAGCGTTTCAAAAAACCGAAGCTACAATAAACAAGATGAAAGGAACTTTGATCACACGACTTTAGATTTCAAAGGAAATTTCTAACAACAACTGTGATCGTGTGATCTTGTGTGAAAGATCACTTTGTATCAGTCTCTGAGCTCTGGGAAGAACGGTAGTGCCGTATAAAAGTAGGATGTCTATTTGTTCGACTTTCCTCCAATAGGAACAAGTTTGAAGTGCCCGGGAGCGACGGGACAACTCGCCACAGCGCCGCTATAGAGCTCTCGTCCCGTTCTCCAAATCCAAAAACTAATTAAACAAATATTTTTGATGTTCTATTTTCAAACAAAATTTTCCCAGTAAATTTAGATTTTATGTTTCACAAAGTAAGAGTTTTAATGAATGAAATTCTGGAACTCCAGAGCTTTACAAGCTCCTTATCCTGTTAAGATGTTTTTACGGATGGAAGCTCTTAAGACGCAATCAACGGACTCGGAGGAATAACTGAGCTTTTGTTGTTTTATCCCTCGTTCACCTGACCTTGCTCGTTAGCCATCATATTGAAGTAATAATAAATCATTCATAATTTATTCTCATGAATATTTAGCAGTCCTCTAGAAATTCTCAAGGGGCTTTCATTAAAAGCGTTTGGAAATCTAGTCGTCAAAGGGTTCTCCGAGGTGTTGTGGGTCACTTCATCAAGTCACGTGGGCGTTTGTGACGTCATGTCACCTAGTTTATTGCTGTCCATGTTGCAATCAATCAGTCGTAATATATCTTTATATATATAAATCTTCTGTGGCTATGTTTGTAATTAAACTCCTCCTAAATGGCTGCACCGATTTTGATGAATTTTTTTGTGTGTGTTCAAGTGGATTCCAGAATGGTTTAGACTTGGTTCTTTTTTCCTTTTTTCGTGTGTACAGGACAACATATGTCGGGACAGCTAGTCCTTTATAAAAATATCAATTAGCTTGGTTTAACATGGATTGCTTCATTAATCTTGCGCATTAATTTGTGTTTATGTTTGTTTGCAATCTCAGGTCTCTAGTCAGACTCCTGGAATAAGCAGTGCTTTTTCTTTGAAAAATAATATTTAGTTGGCACATTGAGTCGTAGAAAACTACTACTACAAGACCACAATAGGTTTATTCTTCACTAGATTTTTTTCACGGCTTCGCGCGTGTAAATGTATGTAAGGTGAGGTTGGATGAGTAAAAGTACTTTTATCTGGATTTCACCCGGAAAAAGAACTATTTCTACCCTATATGCTTTTCTGTTCCTCTGACAACGTGTATGCGAAATTTCATGATGATCGGTCGAGTAGTAGGGAGGGTAGGAGTGAAAGCGTAACAAACAGATAAATAAACAAGCAAACTCACAGACACATTTAATTATATTTATATTAGTTAGGATTAAGTGGGACCTAACAACACCTAGCTGAATGTAGGTGCAATATCCACAACCTGCCTACGTTTTCAGGATTATATTGGCATGATTCTCTGTGTACTATCAGGTACATTGATACATTATTGCTAGTAGTAGAGCCTCGCTGATTTCAGCGTGAATGGACCGGCTTGACCGCAGAAAGACTACCATCTAACAGAATATCGACGTGAAATAGCAGTATTCTTATTGTTGTGTTTCGTTCGGTGAGTGAGAATGCCGGACGCCCAATCACACTCATTCCCCCTTCCCGCTCCTTCACCTTCCTTTCTTAAAGGGTCGGCAACGCGCAAGTGATGCCTCTGGTGTAGCAGGTGTCCATAGGTCACGGTGACCACTTACCACCAGGTGGGCCCACCTGATGCTTGTTTGCCACCTTATTATATAAAAATAAAACTGACAAAAGAATGCTGACAGGAATCAATAACCATCACTCAGTTAGTGAATATCAGTTTATTTCTATACCATCACATTAGTAGGTATAGACGTAAAAAAATATCGTTATTTGATTGATAGGTATGATTGATGTTATCGGACTGTCGGCACCCTGCCTGACTGATAGCCAGTTGATGTTAACAGAAGAATAAACATGAAAATTGATTATCTTGATACAAATGATAAAATGTGGCATTGTATTAGGAATATTACTGCTAGGGATGACGTCGCGGGTTCGGCTATGAATCGTATAGTTTTATAAGGTTTTTAAGTCAACAAATTCTCATTGTCATGAACTGTGTCCAGGAATAGAGGCACTTTCTGTTAGGTATGTAGGGGTCTAAAATCCTAAACGGCGAAATATAGATGTAATATGTGATATAGGTGTGATATTATGTTTGTACGTTATTTACTAACGTATTTTATAATTGACATACATTTTTTATTTGTCAACCGGTTTCCTAGAAATACGCACTAATTGTGTGTGTGTGATCTAACACTACATTCAACTAAACGTGAGATAAGCCTGCATAAAAGTACATATATACAAAATTCTAATCTTTATGTATATTAATACGTGAAGCAAAAACTTTGTACACATTTTTATGAAAATTGCGCGGACGGAGGAGTATGAAATTTGGCACAGTTAAAGTTTATATGGAGAAGGAGAGGCGAATCCTAATATTTTTATAAAATATTCATTAGAAATACATTAAATTATTGAAAAAACACTACACGCACACAACCATGCATTTGACACACGCAGTCGAATCGCGTTCGTACTTCGTAATATTTCGGCATTGTTCGTCTGACGTCGTACAATTCTTCGTAACTATGGTTACGTATACCTTATTTATATGTAATAAAGAAATAAGGAAAAAAAGTAGCAAGCTTAGGAATATCGTCAATGAAAGAGAGTTAAGTAAATAATAAAATAATAAAAAAGATAGGTAAATTAACCTGTATAGCCTTGGCGAAATCTAAATGAAATGTGATTATAAGGGTAAAGTTATAGACAATAAAACCTTAATAACGATCAAACTTAAAAATTTAATCAAGTAATTATGCTCGAAGTTTGACCACTAGGCGACCGCAAGTACTATTTATTATACAAGTATATTTTTAATTCATCTCATCTCAATTTACCAGCGCGTGCAGTAATGACACGTGTGTTATGTCCCGCAAATATTCCAGTATTATTTATACAGCGTCTGGCCGTTAATTAAATTGCATCGGCCTAGCGACTAGTGGAGCTATTGATCGTGATAATTTCGGCCGTCTCTCTACTACCCGAGCTTCTACACGAGGGTATGACTGAATATTTTATTGTGAGTCTGCATGTGGTCATTCGCCCCGATCTATCTTACTGATTTGTTAGTAAGCTGCGCCTTTGTTTATTTAGGGTAAAAGGGTAGGTATCGGAGAGGATAAGATAGACTATTTTAAGCTGCGCATTATTTATTCAATATTTCAGTATTGTGTTATCCGTAAAGCTTATGCGGGTACGTCCCTTTTAGCAGAATGATAAAAACGGAGTCCTTGTTTGTGATGCGACTTCGTTTATCTATATGTCTCGCAGTCACGTACTTATTCCAAATATAGTATTTTATCATCCTTGGTAAACTTTATGCCATTGAACAATTAAATGAAAACAGAAATAACTTATTTGATTGCTTAAGAGTACTTTTAAAGACAGGTTAAGATAAAAATCAGTGCGATTAAGATAAGTGATTGTGTGTGAGCATTATAATATGAAAAGGACTTAATTTGCATGTTTTAAGATATATTTAAATTTCTTTTAATATCGCTTAATTTTTAACAGAAGTAAATAAGCAATCAAATTCTTTGTCTTTGTTAATTTTTATGATTGTTTTGTTTTGTAATGACTAATAATGAGGGAGAATATGCTCAACCGGCTACAAAGCAAGCAAAATGAGACGCATTATGCATATATTTCAAACATTTGTGTGCATGAACATGTATGTTTGTCTTGGTCTGGGTGTTTCTATAAACAAATATACACATATATGTATGTTTATCCATTGTCTAGTACCCATAGTACAAACTCTGCTCGTTTTGGGCTAGATGGTGTTGTGTGTAAGTGAGAGAATACTATTATTATTCTCTTTATTTAAATATTTTCAATATATTTTTCATTTTTAAATATACATATATCTATAAAAATACATATCATTTAAAAATATAAAATATATGGTACCCCACCGGCATCGGGAACAGGGTCCAAGCTGCCGGTGGTTAGGATTCCAGAGATAGGAACCTCCTCACAATGCGTGCTGTATCTAAAAGCACTGCCTTCTGCATCAAACCCTTGATCCAAGCACCCAACGCGAGCCTCTTTAGATGGTGATCGAGGCTCTTGGCTATTAGACCATTGACAGATATGACTATCGGCACAATGATTGCCGAATCAACATCCCACATGTCGACAACCTCGCGAGCCAAATCAAGATATTTAATTTGCTTATCTTTTTCAGCTTTCGCGAGATTGCCATCATGCGGAATGGTGACATCGATAATCAATGCGCGGCGCTCTGATCGATCTATCACCACAATGTCAGGTTTGTTGGCCACAACAGTCCTGTCTGTGATGATAGTTCGATCCCAGTACAACGTGACATGACCATTTTCGAGAACTGATTCAGCTACATACCTGTAGTACGGCTCTTCAACATCTACAAGTTTGTATTTCAGAGCAAGTTGCTGGTGAATAATCCTGGCTACTTGGTTATGTCTGTGCAAATACTCGCCGTTAGCAAGACGAGAACAACCGGAAACTATTTGCCTGAGGGACTCACCAGGTAGGTGGCACGCCCGACAAATGTCAACCGTACCATCCCTCAAGATATATCTCCGGTAGTTATTCGTCTATTATTATTATTATTATATTTGCTTTGTTGTCTGTTGAACATTTAATGGAAACTTATAACAGCCATGCCGGTGTTATAGAGGATAACAATTAAGGCTTCAGGGAATGAAATATATACATAAACATATGACCATCTGCCAACCGGTAGATGAAGAACCAATTTCCTCTTGCTGAGATCCTGGCATATATCAACTAGCACGGTATGTTTAAAACTATGTGAGATGAGTTGAATACACTGCGTGTGCAGAATTGCAGTCCGGCCCGCCCATATATCCAGGTTAGAGGCAAGACTACGACCGACTCTCTGAGGCATTCAGGACTGCAGTGCAGCTTTTCACATTAATCTGTCCACTAACTGCTTCGTGGTTAACTGTTGTTGTAGTGTTTTCGAGTATAGACTGGTTTTAATTGTGTTGCCAGTACAAACGTCAGACTAAATGTAAATTCATATAGGTATTCTTTATTCTCTTTTGTCAGCAGTGGTTTAAATTTATAAAGTTCGAATCAGACTTAAATTTTTCATCTGGCTCCTACACAATAGATTCATTGTTGAAAGATTGATTATCTTCTAAAATAATAAGCCGATATGCCGAGTGTTGTGAGTAATATTTGTTCCGAATCTGGGTATTGCCCCTGGTCCCCTGCGACACAGGAATAATTTCTAATCCAGGAGTAAACTATACAAAACTAAATCGGTTATAAAGTTATACAATTTTGATCTTCTTTTGTAAACGATCTTACAAGTACCGTAAGTGCCAGTCGGACTTAATTTTAATAACTTTTAATCTTTCGCGTTGCATGATACCTATACCTATAGATCTGATCACCACCGCGCCGCTGACGCGAGGGCTGCGCACCCTTAACCTAATCGCGGAGGAAATTGACTTGTTTTCATGTTCTCTGAGTGAATTCTCTAGAGTATCACTGTATATTATAAGTTATAGATTGTAAGTTGGCTAATTCTATTGCATTAGGCTAAGCCTGTAATAATAGATGTAAGCTTTTTATGTAAATGTAAATAAATGTAAATAAAATATATAATACGTAATTATTTTAAGACAAGACAAACATCCATGTTCATGCACACAAATGTTTGACTTGTGCGGGAATCGAACCCGCGACCTCAGGCGTGGCAGTCGGTTACACTAACCACTACGCCATCGAGTTGTCAATTTATTTGATTCATGTACCACAATAGAATTAATGTTAGTATTCCCGGTGGATAGTCCGAAGAAATTCTATTTTAGATTTTTATCCAGAGCTATTAAGAATTCTCTATGGGATATCTCAAACGAAATCTCAAACGAATATGTTGTATGGATAATTAAATAATTTTCTGTTTGTTTAAAAAAACAACTCTCGCTCTATGAATAAATTCTTTCTTAAGGGGCACTTTAAAATTTGAAACAACGATGAGAAAGTTTACCCAGGCTCAGAACAGCCATTTCTGGATCACACAAAGAACAATGCCTATTACTGGCCCAGTTTTGGAACTCATGGACAGCACAATAGGGTTTAAATTACTTGTGGAATAATTACAGTATAATATAATATAATCTATACTAATATAATAAAGCTAAAGAGTTTGTTTGTTTGTTTGAACGCGGTAATCTCAGGAACTACTGATTCGAATTGAAAAATTATTTTAGTGTTGGATAGCTCATTTATCGAGGAAGGCTATATAACATCACGCTACGACCCACGGGGGTGGCGCAGTAATCACAAATGTGGGTGAAACCGCGGCCACGTCTAGTTTATAGCTATTACTAAAGGTGTGCCAAGAAACTTATTCATAATTTCTATTTAAAAAGATTTTCTACGTCAATTTCTGGACGATGTCCGGTGTCATTTTAATAATGAATATATATAGAAGACATCTAAAAGCTGTGTATTATTGCACTTATCCATCATCCGCTTACTGTGAATCCCTATCCATTCCTTTTACTCATAACAACTAAATGACGCTGTAGTCTAACTTCGATACTTTATTAAAAGCATGTGCATACCCACATTGTTTTTTTCGAGGTTATAGAAGTACTTTTTCAAATAAAATATAAACGTGGCAGATCTCTAATCAATCTCAGATTATTAGCTAAGGACTCATTTATCTAATGCAATAACAACAAGTACAATTTTTTACTGTGCACTTCTAGGCCGGTGCCATTATGAAGGGTGGGAATTGTTTTTTTTGCACCGTTTGAGATTTCAACTCCCAGCACTCGGCATTGTGGTAGTGAAGCAAGGTGACTTCTTAAGCCACAACGCTATCTGTGCAAAAAACAATCGTTTTGTAAAGCTATTGATGGACTATAGCAATGTGGTTAAGAAAAGCGTCATTTCTTTATTCCTTAATCCTTCCGTACGTTATAGTTCCTCGGGGAAATTATCTTCTATTTGTAGAGCGGTGAGGATCCGCCGGTTACACGCGAATGTTCGTATTATTTACATAATACATTGATATTAGGTTAAGGATAATGGCCTGGACCGACTTGTTCTTGTTAAGAACTTTGTAAACGAAAGGCTCGGCTACCACTTATATATATTTATTGAAGACCCTTTTGTGAAAGGTACGCCAAGGCTGAGTCTGCCATTGAAATCTGAAATCTGAAATTTCGTTCAAAGAGTACCCCTATTAAGGCGGAGTTTGGGCTGCATAGATGGTGTAGAAAGATGTCTGGCCGCTTGTATTACATTTGTGTAATCCACAAATGATATTCAGAGGTCGAATGTATTTCGTGTCCGTTAGGAAGATTCCTGCAGCTCTCTCTCACTTATAACCAAAACGTGTTCTTATAACCGTGCTGGTGAGTTGATCCTATATCATAAATTTTGCCATAAAGTTATAGAGAGGGATGTCTATCAGATGGGTCTTGAGGTTTTGCTGCTTCAGTAATCTAAATTAAAATAAATTATATCAGTTTTTAAAATAAGACATCATAGAAGTAATTTTTCAAATCAATCTTTTATAATTTATAAATTTTAAAACCTTGAGACGCGGTATCCGTTTTGTAGGTTGCTATAATTCAGTCATAACGGATAAAGGATTTAACTTCGAAGAACGGAGAAGAGTGCCTCAAGCTTTTAAAAAATTATAATTTAGCAAAGCATCACACAGACTTTACCAACAAATTGGGAAAAAGAAAAGATGTGATGTCATTTTTCATTGTGTCATGCAAAATAGTTGCGGCTGAAGTTTCCAGACCTATTAGCCTTTATAAGAGCCGCTTATTGCGACGATTAGTTAAATCAAAGGGTAAGTACCATTATTATTAACCTTGATTAACAATTGGCGACGAAATAAAGACTTAAAATTATAGTTCTAAAAGTGTAATAATATGCTTTCTCCTGACAGACACGCGAACTCCAGAGTCAAATCGAATCTAATGAAATGAGTGAGTGCATACACAATGTTTTGTAATTGTGACTGGATTCCAGTTATTGGAGCATATACCTATATACATTAATAATAACTATGTCTTTAACGGGTGTGTTAAATCTGTTGTCTTAATTTTTTTATGACAGGTAATAATTTATTTACCTTTCATTAAGAAATTAAGGTACCCGGCGAAATTATTTAATTTCGATTTATTGAAAGTAAAATTTATGAAATAAATGGTATATGGTGCAAACAAGCTTCTGTGAGTTTTAATTTACTTATTTAACAAATTTTTGCTATAATATTTTCTAGCCGTTTATGCAAAAGTATTTACTATTTAGCTGTCCAAAAGTGTGTGAATATAAGATTGAACTAGTCCATTGATTGAAAAAATGCATTTAGTTTAGATATGGCTACAGCTACGGATGGCCCGAGACCGGAATGTGAGGAAAACCTAGAGTCCTATGTGCAACAGTGGACGTCTTTCGGCTGAGATAATGGTGATGAAACCAGATCTTTATATGCATATAAACAGCTGGCGAATGTTGGTGTTCGCTCGAAAAGTAACCGATGGATTGACTTGACATTTATACAGAACGTTCCATTTCCATATAAATGTATTTATATAGGTACTTTTATATCTCGAAGTTCTCACGGTGATGGGCAACAGAATATTTTTTATACTTCTACAATAATTATTATCAGACCAAGTCACAGCGAAGCCTGGTCGGATTTAACTAGTAAGGTAATAAAAATGTTTTAAAAGTCAGTAAATCTAACCAGCCTTAAGTAGTAAGCTAAATGTTCCGAATAAGTTAAACCTCTAACTGTTTGACCGTGTTGTCCATTTATATAGAACGCCATTATTTTTAGCTCGGGGCTCAGGCTGGACATTTCTGAGGATAATTGCCTGAACGGGTCGGGACTAAAATAAATCTGATGGAGTAACATTTTAGGCATTTATTGGACACATAAGAGTAGCATGTAACAAACATAAATAAGTGTCCACGTTGACATTTAGTTCGCGGACATTAAATTTATATTAAACTCTTTATTTAAGATTACGTATAAGTAAGTAAGTAAGTATATAAATAATACATATGTATATACTTTAAACATACCTAGTCTCACGCCATTGAAATTAAACGCTTTATACATATATTTTGTCGCGTTATTTATGGCTGCTGTAAAGCAACAGAAACGTCGGGGCAAAGTGTAAATTTAAATATAAATAGTTTTAATTAAATTAAATAGCTTAAATAGTAGTAAAGTTCAATAATAGTAGTGTTAGAGTTTCAAAATCTATACTAATATTATAAGCTAAAGAGTTTGTTTGTTTGTTTGGTTGAACGCGCTAATCTCAGGAACTACTGATACGAATTGAAAAATTCTTTTAGTGCTGGATAGCCCATTTATCGAGAAAGGCTATAGGCTATATAACATCACGCTACAACTAATATGAGTGGAGAATTAATGGAAAATGTTGCAAAATCTGGGAAAATTCTTTTATGTGAAGCAAATGAAGTTGCACGGGTATCCGTACAAAGTGTTTAATTTCAATGTACGAGTATAACATTCGCGTAAACATAAAACAATATTATAGTCTCACATCTTTATTTTCGAAGGGGTAAGCAGAAGTTTATTTTACCCAAATATCGCCAATTATGATTCCAACATATAAGTGAAGGCGACTGCTGTAAATCATGACTTGGGTTCGATGCTGGCGTCGTGTAAAATGCTATGGGGTTATTTTATTAAGAAATTCTCAGTCGCAGCACGGAGCCTAAAACTGTGCACGAAGTCGAAAGTACCCTTAACCTTTATTACGTGGGTTTATATCCAAAATAATAATTTATGGACATAATAACTCAATTACGCTGCCCGACTAAGAAATCTAACCCGAGATATTGTACATGGCAGTCGCATTCTCTACCATAGCCCTGACGCGGTCTAAGCAATACTGGTTTTAAATAATTTTTTAACAAACGATTTCATAGCCTGTACCTGCACGGATGACGAAGTGATTTGAGTTGCTGCCTCGCCACTCTCATTACGCCGAGTGACGTAGAATCGAATCCCACACGGAACAAACATTTTTAGGTTTCACTAATTGGGGTTTCAGGAAACTGGATGTTCTTCTGTTGTTTGAATGTTTGGAAAGTCCATCGCGACACAGGAATTATAACGGGTAGTATTGAACCGTTCCTCAATTGTTTGCCTTTGTTCCACCAAAAATACTAATTGCACAGCAAAATATGCTTACCAAAAATACTAATTGCACAGCAAAAAGAGATCAATCTAAGTCGACGGTGCCTCGCTTCGCGGAGCTTTTTGTGGGTGGGTTTAAGAAGGAACCTAACATAACCTAATCCTTCCGAGACGGAATGCAGTGATTTGAGGCGTATAGGTGCTCGTTATGATATATTTTAGTAAGCATATTTTGCTGTGCAATTAGTATTTTTGGTGGTCATTATATTTAATCCCAATTATAACTAGGGCGGGCGTCGACGTTAAAAAAAAAGGATTTTAAGTTGCCAATTAATTTATATTCTACTTTTGGTGGTGGTCGCACATTAGGCTTGCGGTTGGGTGGTCGTAAATACAAGTTTCCCACCCATAGTTTACTCACATAAACCTATTTGTAACACAAGCACTAAACGCTTGTGTTACTAGAGGTACAAAACACATTATTTTTAAAAGACTAGACCACATTAGGGTTTTCGCTTTGTATCGTATAAACATACAGTTCTTTTTCTCCCTAGCCTTTATTATTCCCAAGTCACTTGGGATCGGCTTTTCTAGTCTAACCGGATTTGACTGGATATCAGTTTTTACACGGAGCGGCTGCCACCTGACCTTCGCAACCCGAAGGCTAACAATACCCTAAGGCTAGACTAGTGTCAAGATATTATAGGGCACTGACTTCCCAATAACGACTGCCATAGATGTGCATGGCAGCCGGGACTGACGGCTTAACGTGCTCTCCGAGGCACGGAGCAGGCGATAATTGTCAATCAATACGCACATAATTTAGAAAAGTCTAATCATACAGTTATCGGAAACAAAGTACACCTAAACAGAACAATTATTTGTGAATCACACAATTTTTTATTAATAGCACGGATAGCATAATGGTTTAAGTGTTTACCTCGCTAATGCCACAACGCAAAGTATTGTGGGTTCGATTCCTATACGGGACAATAAATTGTATGAGCCACAAATTATTGGTCCGAGTTTAGGTTTTATTTATGTCTGTTATTTGAAGTTTGCAAGTTCCCCGCGACACTGGACTATGTTCAAGAGCTTTTAAAACAAAAAGAAACATATGATTTATCCCATGTGAGATTCGGAACTCACAACGTTGCGATATCGGCGAGGCAACTGCTTGCCAAACACGTCCATTCAATCAGAACTTAATAAAACCTACGAAGAAAGTATTACGCGTAAAACAAAGTTAAGAATATAATCGCCATGCCTCATTTCTCATTAGCGTCTATCATCAGACTGCGACCGTGAGGCCTAACTCCGAAGGCCTCGGTAATACGCGGCTCTAAGTCCGAGCCAATAACGGCCCCGCGGATAACAACGTTATTTACTTACGTTATTGAGTCATAACGTTGCCTACCGACGAAAATACTTGCTATTTATTAGTTTAGTAAAGATATATTTGGATATTGGCCGCGCCTTATAAGAAATTCCGGTGAAAATATTTTTTAACAAGATTTTGAATCTAGAAATATTATTACTAGTAAATTGTATTACAAAATATATTAGTGGTCTTGTTAACCTTCCGGCTAAGCTAGAATGCTAATATGAAAAGCAGTAAATGTTATAGTCCAGAGTTTGGATTCGAATCTACGATTAACCGTTTGCACCTCCTGGGCTTATCCATTGCGATACGAACCACTTACACTAAGGAAGTGTGAAGTCTAATAACCTGTGCCTGGTCTCAGTACCTACTGAAGAGATAAGTTATCCGAAAGATAAATCGCATACTGTCTCACTCTTTTTAGGTTAAAGAAGAGAGATGGCAAGACTTTTATCTTATAGATAAATGCTATTTGGAGGTTGTGGAATAGGCCTTTAGTCTCCAGACCTTAATTTCGATAAAGATTTACAAGTCAATAGCTCTATACGAATAATATAATAAAACTGAAGAGTTTGTTTGTTTTGTTTTGTTTGAACGCGCTAATCTCTGGAAATACTCGGCATATTTGAAAACTATTGATTTGCATTTGATAGCCCAATTCTTCAGTAAGGCTATATGACATCACGCTACGGACCACGAGAATGGAGCAGTAATCATAAACACGGCTGAAACCGCGGAGGATAGGTAGTATATTACATAAATACTTAACGGTGTAAATAAACATGACGACGTGACGTGATTTATTTACCCATTCATACATCAAAATGTTTTGTATAGAGAAATAGAATAATAGGTGTGAATTACGTGCGCTGTTTATTATTGTTGATGCTCCTTTACGAGCAATAAACTTATATGAATAACAGATTACACTCATTATCGCACTCCTAAAGTATAAAGCTTGGCCATTATGTTCGAACAAAAGACTACAGTTTCCCCCGTGAATACTAAAAGCTAGAGATGCATTACACCGCGCGCCGGTCAGCTACGGTCATGCATAATCGATTAGCTCACAAATAGATTAAAAATCGATACGTTTGCATTACAGTTTCATTCGATTCTATGTGGCTAAATTACAAATATTATCCGAGACATATGTTGAACTTGCCAACATAAATATTATCGTTCAAAACAAACATTTGGATGTGAATGAAAAATATTTAACGGTTAAATTTGGGTGGGTGTGAATATTTTAGAATGTGAGTTTTGTGTATTTTATCTCATCGCAGTGAGAGTAGATGAAGGAGTATGCACAAACAAATGTATCTGTTGAACGTTGATGATGCTTTCTTTAGAACGCGTAGGAGTTGTTACAAACAAACAGTACAAATGCAAATTTTAGTTTATGAATTAACTAGAGAAACTGTTAATGTTGCTGATGTTTGAAATTCAAAGCATTTAAACTTTTTAGTTTCGATTTCTAAACTCCTTGGCTGGTCCCGTGAAATAAAGTTAGCCTTATGACTTCGGCCAATCGATTAGACCCTGGTTCGTAGACTGGGTTGGCAGAGATCCAGTATGTATGTATCCAGTTTCTGAGAAACTGATCAATGTTAGTCTGTTTGGTTGTTACTACTTTAGTAACAGCCAATCAGATCAGTTTTCATGACTGTGTCTGTTAACTAATCATTGTCATACATCCATCAGTCCATCACGGACCAGCCAAGGTGGGTTGACAGACATCACAAATCTTCCTGATCATTATGTAGAGCCCTCAGATATGTAGATATCTTCTAGATATTGTCTGTTACTGTTTTCAAACTTCAAACTTATTTATTTGTGTGATTTTGGGTACAATAGTTCTTAAGGTATTACAATATTATATGAATCTCCAAAATCTGTCTGGCGGCTTACACATTTTTATTGCTATGTCAGGTGTATTATCTATCTTACAATAATATTCAAAGTTAAATGACACGCACGATAATATAATTATAATTGACAATAAATTACGATAATTAATAATTAGTTAAAATAATGAAATTACAATATTCCATTCCAAATTCCAAAAGTGCTTTGCACTTGTCGGTGTAGCAATCTCTATCTTTCTTTTTCCAATGCCATCTCTTTCAGTTCCTTATAAGTTTCAACTTTACAACTTTTTTGTAACAACAACGGATTACAATAATTAATAATGAATTACAATATTTAATAATAAATTACAATAATTAATAATAAGTTACAATAATTAATAATAATATACAATAATTAATCAAATAAGAAAAAAGAAGATGAAGAGAGAAGAGTTTTGTTTTTCAGACACGTAGATTTCTTCTAGATATTGTATGTACGTACTTGTGTAATTAACTAATTATGACAAAATTTAAACAAGTACAATTTAAAAGCTTTACTATTTTATTTTTCTGACCATGTCATTCAGAACTCTCAAAATATCTGAAGTAAATCTGCATGTAGATTTACTCCAGGTATTTTTTGTTACCGTTTCAGATACTTGTGTTTAAATCAAATTATGACACAGTTAATAGAAGTACAATAAAACGGTATCGCGGTAAAAGGAGGCGCGTTAAGCGAGAAATTAGTGTATAACGTAGCGAGAAATGAGTCAGTAACGGTACCTAACATGCAGTGTTGGTATTGTCGAGTATTGTCTACAGCCGCAGTCACCGTGGAGGATGAGCACGACTAATGGATTTTGTATTACGAGTACGTAATGTCCTTTGCTTGCATGTGATTGTTAGAGGAGACTATAATGTGGTCATGTGCCTTACGTTATGTGGCCCAGAAAGGGGTAGGCAGAGATGGATTAAACTTAGCCTTGGACAGCCTATGGTTTTAGGTTAACGGTATACGTTAAACACATTTTTCATGTGAGCCCGCATTTTCGAAAGCCTATTTTTGCACTCTTCACAAGTCTCTTCTGAAATGGCCCTGGAGGTAGATTTCCTATTTTGAAAGAGACGTTTCTCCCTTTCTTCGTTTGTCTCATTTAAACGGCGCTTGTCTCATATTATTATGAGCAGCGCGTTTAGTAGGTGTAACCATATTCAAACAAATAAAATCAGTTATCGAACTTCAGATTCAATAAAAACCGAGAAATATACAAAATTTAACAAAAAATAAACCGTTTTTCTTTAGAGTCGGTGTCAGCCGCCCGCGCCGCGTGCTGCGTCTATGTGTGTAAATGTGCATGCCAATGTTATGTTATGTTTATAGTAAGACATCTCATGTTTAAGTAGTTACAAACCTACATTGGCTGACACCGACTCCATTAATAACAATAATTTAATTATTCACAAGAATACGCAATTATGTTTTAACTTCTTAGTGCATTTTTGTTTTAGAATATTCTTTATTGAAGTCGGTTTTCCTTTTTGTTAAAATGTTGTTTATTTTATATTATAGCACGTTGGCAAACTGGCATTGAAATTGGCTAATAATACGTTATTACTGTAACGTATGAATGTAATTAACGTCAGGTGAATCATTTGCGTGTTACGAGGTAATAAAAAAATATTTTTACCAATATGGTAAAAAGGCATACCTATGGTCCCCATTCTATTTTTTTTGTATGTGTTAGTTGCACGACTACGGGTAACTCTGATACTGAGCCTGGGAATTAAGGGTGAGATGAACAGTAAAGAACAAGAAAGGTAGGTATGGTCGACTGGTAGCCTTTAGGCTCGCTCATCGCGTGAAACGTAGTAATAGTGTTATTACTTTTACGCCTGTTTTCTGCAGAATATTTCATGGGAAACCGGCTTATTCCTACTGCCACTTTCTTTTTTAAACGTCCTCTAAAATATTAAGGCGAAATGCAGATATGCAGCTTTTCTCATAATATTATTCATTGACATTTAAGCAAGCTACATTACCATATAATATATACATATATATCTTTGTAATGTCAGAGGTGCGTCGTGCTTCTTCGTAGCAATCCAACGGTCTCCCACTCAGCTAATCCTGCCATAAACCCTATAAACACACGAAAACAATATCATTATTCTACGACATGTATAAATATGACGCGCACATCGCCACAATAAACAAATCATGCGTCTTATGCAGTGACTGCGGCTGCGTACGCGTTGCTGCATGCATTATCGCTCGATAGTAAAAACTCACACAGACACCACAGAGGCAGTATGGTATAAACCATTGAATAGTCAATGAGATGCACCCCGGCATTGATCTGTGACGTCCGATTCACTTCCTGATATTCCACGTTTTGTATTCACTTTAGATATTGTTATTGTTTATGTATGACCGTTTTTAAAGTCAATGTAAGTATGTGTACTATTTCTTGTGGCTTTAATATATTTAAATATGTAACAACTAACATACTACGGTTTATTATTTAGATTATGAGCGTTTGCAATACAAATATGTCTGTAAAAAGTAATTGCATTGTTAGTGCAAGTAAAAACAGCAACGGTTTAATTACTGACAGTACAATATCTCCATTAAGAGATCTATAACGTATATAAGAAAGCAGTAGCCCAAAGTAATGCTTCTTGTTTAACTTGGAGATGATTCTCCAACTGGAGTCTCCAGGTTTTACTGGAGATAATGTTGTGTTGTACTTTTTATCCTCTTTCTTTATTTTCGTGTGGTTAGTGGCCAACCTGTTGTCAAGAGTTGTTCAAGCCGCCCGTAGGCCTCTGACATGGCTTAACGACTGCTGTAAATTTGGCAACAACCGGGAATCGACATTTTACGTGCCCTCCGAAGCACGGAGACGCTCAGATGAAATACCACTAACTGGTCACCCATCTATAGATTGACCGCACCCAACGTTGCTTAAAATTGCTAATCGTTTACCGATCAGTGAGTGCAACTGGCTATGAGCGCCTCTGTACTTTTTTATAAAACTTGGCTTAAAATTCGAGGATAGTGCGCCCAAATAAGATTAGAAAATTTGCTACCTGCTGGTTAACTGCAGTAGATATTGGTCCACTATATATTATATCTCCATTTCTAATTCAGGGGATCAGGCTATTTAGATTAGGATTAAATTTCACAGACTAAACGGACATCGATGTCGCAGTTAAATATTTTCGAAAACCACATCGATGTTGTTCAGTGGGTTTTGCAAAATACCAGGCGGATAGACGGACAGTCAGATAAAAATCCTAAATATAATTTGGGTTCAAACTCTAAATAGTCGATTTATTTACAGATTTGATTTGTTACAGTTTAATAATATATATCATATAGAAGAATTATTACGGACATACATATTCACGCCCATTTCGCTAAGCTTCGCGAGCCTATTCTTATCTGCCATACACAATGCCAGACTCCATGCTGCTACCGTAAATTGCTTAAGAGAAAAACATATTATTGTCCCCATAACAACAAACTATTTTCAAACAATATAACGTGAAAGTAACAATATGTAAGTGAACGTGCAGGCATAGAGCGCAATCGTATTAGCATCGTCCAGGATCCTAGTGCGCGTTGTTTTTACGTTAACGCGATTGAAACGTTTACCGCGTTTGGCTCTCTGATTGGTAAAGAGCTTGGAGCGGGCCAATCGGAGCACCGAACGTCATAAACGTGTCGATCGCGTTAACATTAAACAAACTCGCACTAAGCACTCAGGTGTCCACGAGGTAGGTCCACGCGACACTTGGCCGACGTAGACGCAGTTCCCAGGCGCAGGCGCATGCTCAGAATACATTAGGCGTCGATGAGTTATTGCACTTTCCTTCGCACTTTATGCGACGTTTGTTTATAGTTGACACTCATGTAATACTTGTTTATAATTAGATTTCTTGCGAGTTCCGGGATTGACTGGCGGTTCTTGGTATCCTGGATTTCTAGTAGGTACCTATTCTGGTTTTCCTTAAGAATGCTTTAGCTTTGCGAGTCTGTGTTTTCGTAAAATGGCGACGCATTGTTGTGCGGCTGCTTTAGAGATGAGTGCGTCTGCCACCAGACTTTTGAGCTGCCGCGGTCAGGTCGCTTCCAGGCATAGTTGTCTTTTTAATAACGTCTGGCATTTCAGCAATTGACAGATTATTGAACGTTATTGTTTTGTGTATAATTACACTAGAGTCTCCTCTCTAACTGCCGCACTAAGAATAATTCCGCAGTTGCACTTATAAACATTCAAGCAACGAACATAAGGAACTCAGAACGACTATTTGTTCATGTCACAAACATTTTTCTTGTGTAATCATCGAACCCGTAGCACGAGATATGATGGCAGTGGTGTGGTGATCACCTACACCACTACGTCATCTATGCAGTCAAAGTCAAAGTCGCAAAATTTATGGCGTATTGCAAATAAGACTCGATTTGGATCTTCGAATAAGTTTGCAGTATCAAGTATAAACGGAAATCATAATTAAAAGTACAGAGCTACAATGTTTTGCATGATTCATAAATAGGTCCTACAAAATAGGGAAGATAGACATTGTATCAACTGTAAACACAATACTGCCCCGATACGCAATTTAGCTTGAAATGGCGTAATCAACCAGAAGAATTGTTGGTAAGCATATAATAATTATACTATCATTATTAATGTCATTATAAAACAAACAAATATTCAGATGCGGGCCATATTAAGTAAAAAGCATAGATTTCCTATCCAAGTTTGTAAAATCTACGATATCCGAAGGTATGTAAACGACATCTATTGGTATGCGTTAATAAATATTATGTTGAGCGCTTGGTTTGCTGTTATGGCAATGTAGAGGCTAGCGAGCGATTAGAAAATCTCTTGTGCAACGTTAACTAACCATAAAAATAAAATAAAATATATTTTCTGTATGTTATCTTTATCCCAGCATTGAAGTGAAATTTACTATAATGTGCATTAAGTCTACGACGAAGTGCGATGGTAAATTATGACATACAATGGAGAGCCAGCGATTTTTAAAATACGGGCTAGTCTCCGTTAAAGAATCGCTGTGTCCTTTAAAAGTATGCTATTGTAAAACTATCATAATGTATACCTTCTCATACTTTGTGTTTACATAATGTTATTTGTTGTACTGTTACATAAAGCAATGAATATTTATTATTTTTATTATATGCAAAGATAAAATCACTGTAATATTACACAATATTAAACGTAGCTGTTATAAATAGAACTTTGTATTGAAATTAAAATACTTTACAAGGCTATAATAGTTTAATAATTTAATAGTTTATTTTAGTGACAAATTAGGAACTATTTTAGATTATTTATACTTAAGTAGGCAAGCTTTCTCCGTATCACCAATAAATAAATAATGTTCGATACTTTAAAATAAATAGTCTTAAGGCATTGAGATGAATACCATCTCAATCCGTGCCCATGGCTACCTAAAGGCAGCCAAAACGTTGCGAAATTGTAAATATGAATAATAAAATGAAATCGTAAATATTTGTAAATAAAATAAACAGCGTTAATATTCCAATAAAAAGTTTAATTTCAATGTAAACGTCGGACGTGTAAACATAAAACTATTTGATTTTTGATTTTTACGTTGGTAAAAGTTTATGCTCATATTATTAGCCAAACATGAGGTCTCTCGTGAAATGTTCAGAGTATGTTTTTCAGAACATCGAATAGTGGCAACAGCAGTTTTAAATTTACCTGTTCAGAAGTTGACAGAAGTCAACCTAAAAGAGGCCAAACCATTTCAGGTAAAATATGGCAATTATCCCCTTGCCTACTGTACCGAGGATGTTCAGTTATGATACCATGTATATGCAAAAGAGTATCACTAAAACAAGATGCCGGATAGATCATTGAATGTCATCGACTTCGATCTCGGGGCAGTGTCCTGAGTCCAAGCTTCCTTACAAGGGAGCACAAAGAATCATTACTGGTCGACCATTAGGCGTACGTGACATCGCACAACTCCTGGTCTATAATTACACTGCAATCCTGCATGTATAATTATATAGTTGGCTGCAATCATTGCAATACAATGTTGTTTATAACAAAGATTTGTAGTAACATACCATGGGTTCTATTTTAAGAAATATAAATGATCGGTCTAACGCCTATAAAAGGTCACAGAGAATGGATTCTAGAGTCGAGACTCCGACTTGGTATACGTAAGGTAACCAGCCAGTAGCACTGATAGATGGAAGAACTTCATGTATACTTACTTACCATTAAACTACACATTTCGTTTACATTGCGACTGAATGTTGTTTTTTTGGAATGTTCTGGCGTGATTGATGTGATAAGAGTGAGACCAGAAATCTGCAGTCTGCTCACTAAAAAAAGGCATGTGCCCATGATTTCTGTAATTCATACAATCCTATCTAAATACTTAGATAAAAGTACAGTATGTAAACCTGTATTCTCCTGTCTTGGAACCGAACCCACAGCGTTCGAAGTGTCGGAGCAAGATGACCACTTAAATTACCGTACCATCTATGTCTTCAATTATGATAAATTACCGAAAACCGAACTTCATAATTGACTTATGCATGCGTAACTAAATCTATAAGGCAGTACCATTACATAACTCTTCGACTTTTCGAAAAATTCGGAAGTTATATAACTTTTCGAAATTATGTGCGTATTGATTAACAATTATCGCCTGCTCCGTGCCTCGGAGAGCACCTTAAGCCGTCGGTCCCGGCTGCCATGAACATCTATGGCAGTCGTTACTGGGAAGTCAGTGCCCTATAATATCCTGACACTGGTCTAGCCTTAGAGTATCGTTAGCCTTCGGGTTGCGGAGGTCAGGTGGCAGCGGCTCCGTATAAAAACTGATATCCAGTTAAATCCGGTTAGACTAGAAAAGCCGACCCAAAGTGACTTGGGATTAATAAAGACTAGGTAAAAGAAAGAATATATCAATGGATATTTCGAATCTGGGTACCTGTTGTTTGTGTCTGTAACGTGCCTCGTGATACATTAATTATTACTAGTGAGATAGTGTCTTTAAACAAATAAGTATAATACGTGTGTGTCGATAATAAATCCTGAATACTTGTTGCGTGAACTCAACACGGCATACAAAACATACCCTAAAAGAGAACACACATACATACATCTAAATATTTCATAATTTATCTCTCACAAAATAGACGTCCTAACTTCGAATCCAAAAAGTAATCGTTGAATAAGCATCGCCCGAATTCTGGAAACACAAAATCCAGTCCTCGATATTTCAATATCTACTTACATCAAACGTGAAAATTCACGAAGATTTCTTACAAAAGCTTTCCTTACTCCAAACTTTATATATTTGAACAAGTTCTTACCTATAAAAGGCCTGTCCTAAGGCCTTTCATCAGAAACACACCCCATTCAAGGCAGGCCAGTATGTAGATACCTTTCAAAACCTATACGAATCTAAAGTGGCGACTGGACAGTAGTTTGTGAATGTTATAATAAAAAAGTTACGATATAGGACATAAAAAACAGAATATTGAGTAATATCGTAAAATTCTCCTTTGTCTCGGGCATGGAGTATGTTTTATAAGTGGTTGGGAGGGTCAATGTACCTTGTATGAAAGCTGCTGACTGGTCAACTCAACAGTATTAACGTAAATAATTCAGAAGGAAATGTGTATTATTTTGGTTGTGCTTGTATTAGAAGGATTAAGATTAATGAGGGAAGTATTTAGTTAGTAATTCATGCTGTATATAACTGAGGAGTAAGGCATAGGTGTATGTCATATAAATTTCATGCGGCAAGGAGGGGGATCTATAAACTTTAAAAGGGCACATTCTGGTTGCCACACTGGTACTGCGAATTTTAAGACACTCCAAACGCTTTATGCAGTGGGTTGCAATTGCCCGACCCGGGAATTGAACCCAGTACAGCTTTGTAACTGTGTGATCAGCCCTAATTGGTAATGTGTCGTTAGAGTGGTGGATACTAACACATCTATCCCTCCTATTCCTCCTTCCTTTCATCGCGTCTAGAGATGGCGCAGAAGTTAAAGTGATCAACTCGCCTATACGCCGCGCCAACTGTTGTGCATTGGATCTACACACAGGACAAACATTTCTGTGATTCATAAATTTGTGTCTGTTGTTTTAATGTTTGTAAAGCCTGCCGAACACAGAAACTAAACGTGGTGCGGGATTTGTCTGTTTAAAAAAATATATGAGTGTTTTTTATTTTTCCTGATTAGCGAAAATCGGTTACGATGCATACTAGATGGACGTATCAACTTTGACATTCATAAGTGTTACCTTGTAACCTAATTTGAATAAATTTATTTTGATTGATTGATTATATATACAGCATCTTTAAGAAGCAATGGTTATAATAAAATACAGCCTTGTTGTAAATTTTCGTCAATTTAAAAAGGGGTGTCTGTGAGGCAAGATAAGATAAGAATAATATTTATTGTACACCGATATCAATTGAATTCGGTTTACATAACATTAGCAGGATTTGTACAAAGGCAGCCTTATCGTCAGAAGCAATATCTTACGGCTGTTTCTTGCCTAAATGCTTCTTGGAAAGACTTTTAATTTAATTAAGAACTTTAACTATTTCACTTTAATGTTTATAATTGAACTAGCTAAACACGTTTGCAATTTTAATATCCTGTTCCCGTGGGCGCTTCGAGATAATAAAGAATATAAAAAGTTTTTATATAGAAATTCAACGTTCTGTATCCATTTCAAGTTAATCCATATCATACAGCTGAATTATTTTGTAGGAAGAATATTTAGCTGCTTGCGGTCTTACCATAATTTAGGTTTAAATAAGAGTAAAAAGTACATGTAAAGAAAGAAAAATTAGAGTTTTGAAAACTTGTGCGATCTCGTTTCCGAATTTTGTTCGTCTTCACTGATCACCATTCAAATCATAATCGAATGTTCGGAATTTGATTTGATAGACAGGTCGTGATGATCACCTCGACCTATCATGTTTATGATGTTTCGCATTGGCCTCGGATGATAATGATTTCATACTTCAGAATGTTTAGCAAGCTTTCGAATAATTGCTTAAATTTTGAATAGTTCGAGCAGGTGTAGGTCTGGTGGTTTCAGCATGAATGGGCCGGATCGACCGGGGTAGTACTACCCTCTCACAGAATGCCGGCGTGAAGTAACGGTACCTGTACTGTTGCGTTTCGTATCGGTGAGTGAGAGAGCCGGAGGCTCAGTTACCCCGATCCTTTTCCTATCCTTTCCATTCTCCTTTCCCTCCTTCATTGCTTTTTAAAGGGCTGGCAACGCACTTGTAACTCCTTTGGGGTTGCGGGTGTCCATGGGTGGCGGTAATCGCTTACCATCAGGCGATTCGTCTGCTCGATTGCCGCTTTATGCCATAAAAAAAAAATTGTATCTAATACAGACGACATAACACGACTGTATGTCTCCGAAGAGGCAGGTAGAGTTATATTACATTCACAAGAGGGTGAGCTTATAATTACTATCTACTGGGTATATATTTGGACCCTGTGATACCTAATACTGAGAATTTCCTAATAAAAAATTCCCAAACGGAACCGGGTGTCACGATCGCAGACAAACAAATTGATGCTACAGACCCAACAAGTTAATCTAAATGACATACTGCAATATTTCAAAACAAACTATATATTTAGAATTTAAAAACTTGTAAACTGTAGACAGAAACAATCATTTCAGTTGTTTACAGGGCAGTTGTTGATGATTTATAGTTATTATAATTTTTATGACGCCGCCGTTTTATTTCAATTTTATTATGGCTATTATCTCTGTCTAGTCAGTAAAAATTAAATGGCAAATAAATCACAATGGTTCGGTGTAAAATGAATCAGACATTACATAACATGCATAAAGCTTGCTGAATTGTCATAAAGGTAGAAAGAACAGTCCTTCTAAGACTTCATATAGCTACTGAGTATTTTCTCACAGGAAAACCGAGTAACATTTTGCACGACTCGGGAATGAAATTCGGTACCATGACCGGCTGTAAACATGACCGCAAGCTTGAACAATGGGATCACGCGTGTTTTGAAGATCAACACATTTTGAGAAATTTGAGGAGGGTAGATAGATGTTGTTAAATAGTACCATCTGTTTATTAATTTGATAATATTTTATATTATGGAAAATAAAATGTATAACAACAAGAAAATTCTAAAGCATGTTTTACCTCGCCGTTGCCATCGGTGGTGATACGAATGAGGTGGTTGCAGGAAATCGACGTAAGAGTTTTAACAGGCTATGTTTATCTAACTCTACCAGTTCTTTCTTTTGAATTCATGTTTACAGTAGTAATTACATATGAACAATCGTGCTTTAGGGAATACCTAAGAGCATGCAAAGCGCGATTATTATATTGCTGGCGATTATGGACTACCATTATAACCGCTTAACTTAATGTGGATTGGGGACCATAACTTTGTTTTCATCTAAGCAGTACTAAAATATGTATAATAATTACATTACATGCATACATAGAAACGAAAATACGATTGTACGAGTCTTTGGCAAACGATTAATGCGTTCATAAATCTAATAAAATCCTATGCTTATGTTGAAAAGTTGTTGAAAGGGAATAAGGCATATATCATTTCATCCTCGTTCTTATAATATAGACGAGATTTGTCGGCCGATGAGTCAGTGACACACGGTTAGGCCGGCAACAGACATAAACCAAATCCGAGCTATCAACATTTGCATCGGTCCCTATATATATATATAATTTTAAAAAACAATAATAAATACAATTAAACAGAAAACGGTACATGGAGATCAAATTAGGCAACTGCGTCAGCTATTGTTGCAGTATAGACTGCAACGCTGGTATTCTCGCAGGCCTACTAAAAGTAATTTATTAATACACACCAATGAATAAAAAAATATAATAATATAATATCAGCCTTGTAATAAACTGTCCCACTGCTGAGCACGGGCCTCTTCTCAGTGTGAGAAGGGTTAGGCCATAGTCCACCACGCTGGCCTAGTGCAGGTTGGCAGACTTTACATATCTTCAAGAACATTATGGAGAACTCTCAGACATGCAGGTTTCCTCACGGTGTTTTCCTTCACCGTTAAAGCAAGCGATAATCATTATTTAATACGCATATAACTTCGAAAAGTCAGAGATGCGCGCCTTGGGTTCGAACACGAGACCTCTGCGTGGCAGTCCAACGGTTTCCCTCTAGGCTATAATAAAAAAATGGGATAAAAATAATAAATATAAACTTATAACAATATATTTATACTATATTCATATATAAAAGTATATATATATATATATATATTTATAACTTTTATAGTTACAAAATAAAGGGCCTACAAATAAACGTTCACATTTAAAAGACAGTGCATTTTCAAGCTATTTAGTTTAGCGCTAGATTTATAATAATACAAATAAGATTGGACTGACATTGCACGTTAATGCGTTGTAATAGCATTGACATAATATCGTTTTACGTCACGACAAACAATAAATCAAATATTGAGAAACATTTATCAATAATAAAATAGGTTAACATACGAAATGTTGTGTTTGAGGTCAATTGAAGTTCAATCACGTCAATGTACGTAAATATTGATGTTTAATTTGGCAAATAACTGAACATTTACGAAGTATGTTAATGCAGAGTTGTTTTTGCAATGATTGAAATAATAATAAATTATTAATTAATTATAAATTGACTCTTTTACGTATGTATAAAAATTGGTATTAACTGCTAATTTGTTTGCGTGACATTTGTATTATATTCGAAACGGGTATTGACGGGATCATGCATATTGTTTACCTTTTTGATGCTTGACGTTTCAACAAGGTTACACTGGCCGTGGTCATACGCTGGCTAGTGTTGCGATGTGTGGCTATGTTTGGAAGGTAGAAGAATCTTTATCTACTTTCACATTTCGCATATATTATTAGTGCATGTAGGTACCAAAGTAAACATGTTATTTGTTTATGTCTGATATACCAATAATTCTGCTATAAAGTATTTCAGAATGATCCATTATTTACGGTATGTAGATGTTTGGTAGATATAATAGTAGTACCACAATCTAGGTGAGTCTCGGGATAAATAAATGAAATGCCGTTTGAGTAAATGTTAATTTGTATTGTCAATTCACAGTACAACATTTTGTTACACGATAGTTTAACACAATTATAATGTCTAGAAGTTACGAGTATGTATGTGTGTGCACCCGTCCGAACCCGAGACAGCCGCGGTTCGGGGAAACTCGCCATTGCTCGGTATTATAATAATATGTGGTGTCATTCTATACATCATGCAAAAGGAAAGTTTAAAACATATAATAGCGCCATATTGTCCTTGCACTAGAGTATACGCGAATGCCACAGTATGTATTTGCCGTAAGTCAGCTACCAGGCTTAGGCACTGTTTCTTTAGTACGCAGTGCTCTGTAACGCATTGAATTGGGCCGTAGTACGCGTTATAAGCGTGAATATCGACTATAAATAAAATTTATATGAAAATATGTACTAGTCCCTGCACGCGACTTGGCTCGCGCGGTTTGCCTTTTTATGGTGTTCTTAAGAACATAGGTGGTGAATTGAGGGTGAACCTACTCCTTCGGAGATATTCAGTAATTAAACTATGATAAAAAAAACAAAACAATCTGAAATAAATTTATTCAAGTTATGTTACAAGGTAACACTTATGAATGTCAAAGTTACACTTTTTTTTTGTGAATGTACATTTACTGCCACGTTCAGCAAAGCAAGGGTGTAGGGCTCATGAGAAGAATGGACAAGAAACTAACTAAACCTTTTTTTTAATCGCCATATTATATATTATATTATACTAGATTTTCCCCGCGGTTTCACCCGCGTAAGTCCCGTTCCCGTAAGAATATCGGGATAAAAAGTAGGCTATTTGTGTGTGAATCCAGGTCTCCAGCTATCTACATACCAAGTTTCATCGCAATCGGTCCAGTAGTTTTTGTATGAAAGAGTAACAAACATCCATACATCCATACATCCTCACAAACTTTCACATTTATAATATTAGTAAAATATAATAATATAATATATCCTATATTATATTATTATATTTTATTATATTATACTATATACCATTATAATTTAAGTAAGTTATAGATTCGGCAGACCAGTTCAACAAATTGTGCGATATTGGTGGCAATTCTGTTGTCACAAAATTCTCTTATCTTAGCTAAATATCTCTAAAATTTAATTTAGTCCTGTCACTTGTAGCGATTTCAGAATATGAAATGTCGTTTGACAAGACTAAACTAAATTTTAGAGATTTTTAGCTAAGATAAGAGAATTTTGTAACAACAGAATTGGCACCATTGTCTGATTAAATATATAATATATCCTTCCGCAGATAGGTTTAGAAGAATATTACATTTTTAAGATATGCGAATTACGTTGTTGTATAGAGCTAGTATGCACATAATTTACTTAATCATAATTATGAGGAAATCTCTAATCGACATCAAACATTAATTATCTCAGTACGTGTCCGATATAATATTTGATTTAGGTAGATATATTGATTATGAGCGAACAGTTCGTGATGTTTATTCGTCCTTGTCGATACGTCCTTCTTCGAAATCGAGTGTTGAAACGACTTTGAAAGTTCGCGGAATGTAGTTTCCATTGATGAGAATTTTCGACATCGCGCCGACGATAGAGGATAGACGGTTTCCTGGGAAATTTACATCAGTCATCTAATCAAATTGGCGAGAGACCTTGTCGTATCTATTCTATTTAAGTCGTTATAAACTATAAGGCGTTCTACAAACGACGGATGAGGGCAGACTTTGGCGATCAGACAATTCGAGCAGCATTATAGAGCGCATTGAACGTACACGAAAGACAAAGAGGATAAGTCCAGTGGTGTCCGCTCTAGTCCGGCAGACGTCAATAAAATAAATCGCGGCCGCTCGCCGTGTCGACCGTACCTGCGAAAAGCCACGGACGAAAATGGACAGAGTTAAAGTTTTCCGTCCGTTGGAAAATAAGGTCGTCAGCGGAACGCCTAATGAACTGCTATTCGGCAATTCATATAAAATGGTTCTTGTTATGGAAGTACAGGGTCTGCTTAGTTAGACTATATATAGGTAAATATGTTTACAAACGTTAAAACAAAGAAGTTCTCGAGTATGTATGTGTGAATCACATAGCTTTATCTCGCGCATGGATCAAGACAACAACAGTCGGCGCATTATTAACCGCTAAAGTAACTATGAGAACCAATGTGCCTTCTCGTAGTATTCAAATTTAATTTTATCTAAGTAAGTAGTCGTTGTCGATTTCTACGTAATCTTTATAGGTATATAATTCTGCTGTATGTGTCCTCTTGTCTCTCCACCAAAACGACCTGACCAATATTGATGAAATTTTTTATTTGTTTCTGAGGGATATCTGTATGGTTTAGCTTAAAAATCGGATTCGGTGGCGTATCGGGTCGCTAATTTCTAAGGTAAATATTTTTTTATTTCGGTTACTACGTCTATCTGGTCCGCAATTCCATATTCAATATAATATTAGACACAACTTCTATTGTCAACCGTGACTACAATCGATGTAAGTCGGTCGAAACGTCGGCAAATAAATAAATAATTATTACCTATAAATAATGACTAATGCATTAACACTTGCATGTATGTATGTAAGTTTT
Organism: Catocala nupta; assembly: GCA_963675205.1. NCBI lineage: Eukaryota > Metazoa > Arthropoda > Insecta > Lepidoptera > Erebidae > Catocala > Catocala nupta. The sequence goes on along the minus strand of OY776090.1, from coordinate 29,828,552 downwards.
AATGCGGTAGAGTGCCTGCTAAATCTTTATTATATCATAATAATTATAATCTTTGAAATTAAACTACTATATACGGATTTTATCGCGTTGTTTATTTGACACTCTATTACATAATTAAGAAACTGTTACACTAGTTACTACACATACTACTACTATTAAACTTTACTAATTCTGAAGCTAAATAAATTATGAAAACTTTTATAACTATTTTGATTTAATTTTACACTTTCCCCGACGTTTCGGTTGCTTTTCAGCAGCCATGGTCACGGGGAGAATTATAATCTTTATGATTTTAGTCTATTTTATTCGCATGCTTTTTCTTGTTTTTCATTGTATATTGTTTATTTTTATACGTATTCATTGCATATTTTTATTAATGTGTGTTCCTTTCTACATCTAAAATTTCCAAATTACCAATATCTTAGATGTAGACGTTTTTTATTGTACTTCATAAAACTGATGTAGGTACAATCTCACATGCAGTAATTTATAGTAATAATTTACAAGTTCTTATTGATTACTTGATGTGAATCCAGCATGCGCTAAAAGTAAGACGACTTACAAATTAAATTAAAATTTTGACAATATTAGAATTATAACTAATGATAACAATATTTCTTCATAAAAACAAATCTTTAAGTTTAGACGTAGTTGAGGCTACGGAACCAGCAAAACATCTATATCACCCCGAACGGAGTTGGCCAAAGAAATCATACGAGAAAGAGGCGAAATATAACCTATATTGGTTCGGCTATGCGGTGAAAAAAAGTTTTACGGTTTACTAAGCGGCTGTTATTACGCGGAATACACATGAACACTTTCTGTAATAGTTCGGGCGAATCTATAAACTGTTAATTAATTTATACAGAAAAATGACTTCTAAGGATTTCCTACGCGAGCTTAACGCCTTCATTTTGTACGGCATTTGTTGTTGAAAATCTTTTTTGAACTCGCTCTATCCTGTCGGAGTGCACCTGATATGACGGGCTCCAAACCATACTACCATATTCCAGAATACTACGTATAATACTGTTGTATATAGAGAGGGTTAGGTATGGTTCTTTAAAATTTTTATTTCTCTTACAATGAAGCCTGTTAATTTTGAAGCTTTTCCAATCATCTGATCGTAGTGATTTCGAAAACTTAAACTACTGTCTAAGAGACTCAGTCAAGTCAATTTCGTGTTAGCTTCCTACGGTGAATAGCATTTCTTGGACTCTTTAAAGAAGACTGGGATGGCAGGGGCCAGCTTGCTCCTTCCACTGGCAAGCACACGGCTCCTTTTACGAAAAGTCGGCTAAGCGCAGCTGTTTACACGTCATTAGGTCACCGTAACCGCTTACCATCTGGCGTGCCATATGCTTGTATGCCATCTTGTGGTATAAGATAGGTACAGTATTATATACCTACATTACGATAATCTTTGAATTCTTGGTGTTTGGCAATGTAGTTGTGTAAATTTAAGATAAGATTTTCTATCGATCTAGGGATCCTAAATTGAATTCTAGGATTGAGCAAAGTGGTACTTTAATTTTTAACTTAGATGCGAATTAATATTAATTAGCTTCTTATGCATTATTCATTATTACACTTATTAATCTAACATATTTACACACGTATTAGCAAAGACCAAGAAACTATAAAAAGACAAATAATGACATATACAACATATCACAGATATAACGCACAACCTTAAACGCCCCAATTAGATTATTAAATCGTAATAATAATATAATCATTAAAATGTTACTTTTATGTACACTTTTATGTTTTGGCTACACATCAAGTTAGACACCCTATATACGCATAACAACGCTACATACAAAATAGAGAATAGTCAGGAAGGGACAGTGCATAGTGGTGTCGATGTAATGGATAGAGCGTAACAAAAATATAACGCACTCTCTCGCACGATTCGCAGCGTTCAATTACTAATAGTTTAAAGTCCAAACAGTCTAGGTTGATGTATCGCTGTATGTACTTAAATATTTTAATGTAACGAATTAGTTCTCCTTATTGTGCGCGGATATTATGGGTATATTACAATAAATCTAACATTATTGCCTTTAAAAAACTTATTGCCTAGAATTATGATACATTTTCGTTTATTTCAGCTGTTTAATAAATGGGTGACTATAATTTAATTCGGTTTAAATATATTAGGGATAAAATTTACCTATATTAAAAATTGCTGTAATTGATTTAGTAGCCGATTTTGAACAAACTATTTTCAGGATGTGTGTTTAATATGTCACATGTCGTATAATAACAAAAATTACAAAACTGGTTTAGGCGCCGTAGAATTGGTTAGTATCGTTGTCAGCTGGTAACGTTCCCAGAAGAGAAGAGATTGTCACATTGATTAGCAATGCTGATTCTTTAGGATAAGAAAAATAGCGTGTGGCTATCAATCCCACAGCACTCGGTAATCAACAATCAAGCAACCGAAACTCACCCAACCGTCTGATTATGCTAACTGCCTAACAAAACCCACACAATATATTACATAAAACATGTAAATATGAATCCTAACGCGCAAATTTATATCACATTAATTCAGACGTTTATTTACGCGTTGAATCAATTCTCGAGGGCCACACATGCGCGGGCGCTCCCTTCGGGCCCACTCCTCCAATAAATCAAGCAAAACCACAATATTTACACTAGCTAGCTGCTCTGTCTTCCGTGTACCGTTTGGTACTGCGTGATGAATGATGGCGGGAAACGGCCGCTGTATTATGAGTAGCCGAGAGATGTGACTGTGCTTCCGACAACTGTATTTTAATGTTGTAAATGATAGTTTTGTTTGTATGTTATGGCTGTAGCTTGGATATCAGCAGATAGAGGTTCTGGATACCTACTTTATGCTTGAATGTTTTAGGTTCTATACTATAAATATGCGTATAATAGTCATACGTGTATATGCCTAATGGATTAGGCTGAGATGTAAGCCTATATATATTCGGCAGATTTGTTTTTAGGTACTAATAATAATGTCCTCCAGACCGAATTTCGGCCACGGCGGCCCGTCTTAACGGAGACTGGCCAATACGCAGAAGATATTATAGTGCACAAGTGTGTGCGCAAACACAAGTGCACTCTTTGTTCCCTAACTCTCATGATCCAATGGAACGGTAATCTGACACGATCGGAGAGAGATCCGGCGCAGGATCAACAGCTTTACGTGCTTTCCGAGGCACGGGGGTGTCTTACACCGTCAACTACCTAACTCCGGGCTGCTATTGAAATTTCTTAACAGAAAAACCTAATAACTTTTGGATGGCCCGACCCGGGATTTGCACCGGAGGCCTCATGCACATCATTGCTTTCACTACCACTGCGCCACGGAGGCGGTCAAGTTGTAGGTACTATATTATTAGCGGCCAGTTTATTGATGATACGAGATAGGATTGTCATTGGTGTCAAATAGCTAAGAATGCAGCAGAAGCTTCTCGAAGGGAAGGAGAAAAATAGGAAAGATATTTTTTTTGTTTGTTTAAGGGGATGATATGACATTTTAAGAGTGTTAGACAACGGTTGGCAACACTGTCTCTAAAATGTCAGGCCTCGCACTGAACGTACACGTTTGTAAATTAGACTTAGATTAAATATTAAGAAACAGTGTATTAATATTAATATAATAATAAATAAACCACATTAATATTTGATTTATAAGGTTCATTTTTGATGAAATAAAGAATTTGAATTTGAAGACCACTAAAAAAGATTTTTTATTGAAACGACGAGAATTTCTCTACAGAATAATTCTTTAACACGTTACTCGCTATGAGACCAATGGGCTGGTCAAAAATCATGGACTCTAATTAGATTATCTCTCGAAAGCCGAAAGGCCGAGCACGAGCAAGCTGAACACTAGTATATAAAATTATATAAGCAAAATGTAATATGTTATTCTAGATACAATAAAAATGAATTAAGGACATTTTATATAATCCATACACTAGTGCGATATGCCGTTGACATTGTAATATAAATAGAATGGCGACATATCCGTATATGTCGGCAATCTATTTACATGGCGAATAAAATTATAATTCAATATTTATAGCGGTTGTTAGTCACGATAATATTACTATTATTCGACATTGCGGTTATAAATTAACTGTTAGAATATTTAGGTCAAGTATGACCGATGCTTTTTTTTAATAGACAGCTCATGAAATAATTCTTGTGTCGCTGGAGAGTTTACAAACATTCAAACAAAGGACACAAAGAAAGAACACTTAGACTCACAACTCTCGAAACAATAGCCATGGCGAGGAGACTTATTTGAGGTCGATTGCTACGTTGACTGGTTCATAACCCCAGGTTCGATTCTCGTAGTGATTTTTTTAAGGGTAAACATATATGCAAGCAGCTAAGCAAAACTATTTTAAACTGTAACCTCTAAGTACTTAAAAATTTATGTATTGTGTTTAATTAATATACAATTAATTTGTTTTTAAACTTTTCTCTAAAACAAGCAAATTATATATAAAAAAAGTTAAAGTAAAATCCTCTATACATAAATTAAAAATTTATCGTGAGTGTCTTTGAACGATTCTGGGACCGGCACAGAATCCGCTATGAATTTTTTTGTATTTATAGCACAAGATTTCTTAGTGTTTAGTTTTACAGTAAACTGCTATATGTAGGTAAAGCCAGATTACGTGGCAAACATAGCATAGCAAGGTTTTGGATACAGCTCTACTTACCCTTTCGGAGATATCCAGCCGTGAGTCTACGAAAGGTCATTCGCCGACCTATTTGTTGGTTAATTATCCTGTGTGTCTGTCCGCAAAGTTTATTGGGACTAATGAGTCGTACGACTTGTTTGCTCGAAGACTTTATACGACTTCGTGTTATTGACCAGCGAAATGTTCTACTATATGGTGATATATAACGTTTATCTGTCATTTTGAATTTCTTCTAAACGGCAACTTTGGTTCCCTACTATATTTCTGGATAAAGTTGAGTCCTATGAGACGCCGAATACGCTTCGCGTGTGTCGCTTATCCACGATGGCCGAATTATGATGCTTAGTGCGAATAGTATACGTCCAACTAATTATCCCCTAAGGGGCTGGTAGAGATTTCTAATACCTACATTTCCGTAGTTATGTTTTACCGTCCACATAATAGCGAGTTCATTGCCATTTTATCCATCCATTTATTCATATATTATTCACATTTTGTGTCGGCTCCGTTCGCCCCTTGAGTTTCGCCCCTTCTGATAAAATGTTCTGTTCGCCCCTTATTCGTGGCCACGATCGCCCCTTCATAAGGCGCAAACGGCACATTAATATTTATTTATTTATTTTAGTGTAGCTGCTCGCCCCCCGTACAAGGTTTTTATAGAAATTTGAAGTATCTAAGTACAGTCAGCTGAAATAAAATAATCTAATACTGGATATACTGAAAAGTATGATTTAAATACTCAATATGTAATCATAAAAAAATATTTCAATTAAAATGTAGTTTATTTAATACAGACATACACATCTCAAACTTTTTAATCTAAATCTTCGCACACTTATTATCTACGCTAAAACTTTTCAAATAGACGGAGTCACTTTTCATTTACCAAATAGCATTAATTAGTAGCTACTGTTCTTTAAGCTTTTAGTTTAATACTTCACATATATGTGAAATAGGCGCCCGGCATACAAAAAACAAAATCCAACATGCTGATCGCTAACGTTTCTGACTGTACTTTTCATCGGCTAGTAATCGGGGACAAAACTGAGTATCTAAAATGCCACGGGGCGAACGCGTACACTTACTTACGTAATCAGGGGCGAAACTCAAGGGGCGAACGGAGCTGATACCCAATTTCCATGTTTATCGATCCATTGTCAAATCCTTTAATTCTCTATATGTATTTGCATTTTCTATTTCTTACAGTTGATCTGTATAATTCCTTTAAGGTCTTTGCCTCCTTGAAATTTGTCATGTCTGAGTCAGTGACCAAACATATTTCCTCTCCTATTCTCTATTAGATTATTATTACTGTATTATTATTGCCATCTACAGGGCACATTTTCAAACTCGGCTCTCCTCCTATCTATCTTATCTTATCCTGTGTGGGGGCCAGTCAGTACAGACCGGTGACACTTCGGCCCTATGGGATCTTTTGTGTCGACAGCCCCAATAACGACTGCCATAGATGTTCATGGCGTCGGGACCGACGGCTTAACGTGCTCTCCGAGGCACGGAGCGGGTGATAATTGTCAATCAATACGCACATAATTTCGAAAAGTCATATAATTTCCGAAAGTCAGAGGTGTGCGACGTGGGTTCGAACCCGAGACCCATTGCATTGCAGTCTGTTGGTCTCCCCACTGAGTTATCGCTGCTGCTCTTGCTACCTAACTCTACTGCTGAAAGCTAATATTTATTTGAATTATAGGTAAACAAATTACTCTAGACTTAGTTTTGTAGACGTAAAGTTTGTAATAACAGTTGCAAGTGTTGTTAAATTTGTGAAAAGTTTTAAACATCGCTTTTTATCATTGCTATCGGTTTTATTTTAAGAGAAAATAATATTAGTATAATAGCCGCCCTGTATTGCCTGTCCCACTGCTGGGCATGGGCCTATTCTCATAGTCCACCACGTAGGGCTAGTGTGGATTGGCAGACTTCACATATCTTCGAGAACATTATGGAGAACGCTCAGACATGCTATTCCTGACTATATGTTTCATCTCCGTTAAAGCGATAAGTAGCTATTTAATACGCACATAACTTCGAAAAGTCAGAGATGGGCGCCTTGGGATCGAACTGGAGATCTAATAACTTTAAAGTATATTATATTAGTAGCAACAACGAAACTGTAACATCGCCTGGCAGAAGGCAATAGGTTCATCTTACTAAAATTATAAATGTGAATGTTTGTGAGGATGGATGGAAGTATGTATGTTACTCTTTGACGCAAAAACTACTGAACGGGTTTTGATCAAACTTTACAGTATTATTGTTTATATATCAGAATATGTATCGCCTAAAGGATTTTCTTCCATCTAAGACAAAAATAATGCTTGTGCAGACTTTGATCTTTCCCTTAATTGACTATGGTGATGTGTGTTATTATGACCTAAATGCAGATCTACTCAATAAATATGACCGACTTCTAAATAACTACACTCGATTCATCTATAATCTTCGTAAATATGAACATATTTCATCTCATAGATACACTTTAAAATGGTTATCCATTCGTCAACGCCGTAGTTTGCGTGCCCTTACAGTACCTATTATTTTCTATTCTAACCTTACCAAATGCTCCCACTTATTTAACCTGCCTTTTCCAATACCTATGTTCTAATCATGACAGAAATCTTCGTTCTTCCAATAACCTCCTCTTACTTTATCCCTCTCATACTTCTGGTTTCCTTCATTCTTCTTTCTTCGTCCAGTCTGTTATATTGTGGAATGCGTTCCCTCATAAATCAGGATATCTACAAACCGTTACACTTTCAAGGTAAATGTACGTGCTCTCCTCCTTGACAGTTTATCAGAGAATACATATATATGAGTATATATTTTATTTAGATTATATAATATGTTTATTGATATGTATATATTATGTACAAGTATTTTCCATGCTACTATGTATAAGCACCTACTTCATTTTATCTCTGCATCACCCTACGGTTGACTGGTAGAGCATGCCCTTGGCAGATGTATTGTTCTATGCATTAAGTTAAAAAAAAAACATATAGGTTACTAAAAATCTATCTTAAAATCTTATCTCTAAAAACAGAGCTGGTGATATGTGTGTCTAATACATCTCTGCCTACCCCTTAGGATATATCTGAAGGCTATTTTCACACAAATTATACTTGTTGATACTAACATTAACTCAAATTAGTCAACAAATAGATATATTATAATTATGTTCAATAAGTAATAAGATATTTATAGTAGATGGAATAAACATCGGAAATCATAAATATTAATGTAAGCACGGTCACAATGTTTATTGCAGCGTAATAAAGTAAGTGATGTGATGTCGTGTGCACTCACGACGGACTGCATCACAGAACAGCTAAACAGCCTAAAGGAAATTATATTATACTTCATATATAAGCGATAACGTAGTGGGGAACCGTTAGACTGCCATGCAAAGGTCTCGAGTTCGATCCCAAGGCGCGCATCTCCGACTTTTCAAAGTTATGTGCGTATTAAATAGTTAATTATCGCTTGCTTTAACAGCGAGGGCAAACATGGTGAGGAAACCTGCATATCTAAGAGTTCTTTCTCAATAATGTTCTTAAAGATATATGAAGTCTGGCAACCCGCACTGAGAAGAGGCCCGTGCCCAGCAGTGGGACCGTTTAATACAGGGCTGATATATTATTATTCATATTTACGAAAACTGGGCAAGCCTAAAATGAAATGATATAGAGCGAAATCAAAATTAAGAAAGCCTAATTCATAAAAATAATTATTTAGTGATGCGAGGTTTTGAATACGACTGCTATGTAAACCTCATTTATGTGAGGGCAGGTCTCTGAGCCGGCTAAAATGAAAAATTGTGTTTTTCTGTTTTAATAAATTATCTGTAGCGGTGTCTGGCAATGTCTGTCTGGTAAATGGCAATACGTTCGCCTCCTTTTACATGAGATACATAATTATAGCTGCGCGAAATGTGGGTAATACATTTCGGCCTGTCTCTTCCCTTCGGGATACTCCCAAAGAGAAGACGTGTTACTATGTATGAATATGTCTTACACTTTAATTCTTTCTATGAGTTCTCGTAAATTACTTACTTACTTCATACACTTTAATTCTTTCTATGAGTTCTCGTAAATTTTAAAAGGAAAAACTGGTTGGTATGCTCAAGGTTGAGTGTTCTTTGTTGAGTATTAATAAATGGTAAGAGCGCAATAACCTGCGGAAATATTCCACATGTAAATGGGACCGCACTGGTTCTGCCACGGTCAATTTTGACGTCACTTAAACTTTCATTTTTAAGTTCTGAATAATTACCGTTACAAAAGGGAATGTTATAATTTTGTCTGTATATTGTTTACAGTATCATCGTTGTATACAAGGGGGAGCCAGGTGTGCACGGCCTAGGGTATTGATTTCTGGGGCAGGTGTTATGATTTAACCAGAAATAATAAGAGTAGGTCTTAAGAGATAGACCTTTGTTGCTGCTAGGGACTAAGGACTACTTCTACCCTTGAGAATAACCCTAAATACGCCAATAGGCACCATAGCTCTTATACAGTTTTTTTAAATTTGGTTTTATCTATATGATTTTAGTCTTACGAGTGGTTGAGATCGGCTAAGCCAATTATGAGTTCTGTTTATAGTCAGTTTAGTTTTATAGTTAGTACAGAGATCTTAGTTACATATAAAATGTTATTAGATTAAAAGTCTCTGTTAAAAGACGTAATTAGTCTATGCAATCTATTTATGTCGTATGTATTATGTAAAATGTTAACCAACTTCATATCATACAAATATGTTCACAAAGCAAAACACGAAAAAATTTTTTAATTAAAATTCTGATCCTTTATTTGCTAAAATGTCTTTTTTTATACAGATGGTTGTTATACAAGATTAGAGCAACACATTTGACATCAAAGTCTCATGGCATGCAAATATATATAGTTCACAATTATGTACATACATCATTTTTTAAAATTATTAACATTATACGTTTTACAATTTAAGTACTCATTCCCAGAATAAAAACAATTCTGATATTTTGAGTCCGTTGTTTTCGACTTCAACTATTATACATATCTAGCTTTTCCCTTTATTCATCTGTCGTTTTACTTGATTATTACAAATGAACGAATTCCTCACTTATGTAATTTTCCAACAAATTTGCTATTTTGAAATGTATTTGCTCCGAGCTCACGGAACATTTTCTCGATATAGTTTTATAAGTTATAGATAGAAATAAATGGAAGGAGAGTTGGTCTTTGCTCTTAACATTACAGGCCTATAATAAAATTAATACATATATAAATCGGCAGACTAAAAGCCAGCGCAGTACCATTTTCTCCTCTGCTTGTAAATCTATTTTTTTTTAATGGAATGTGCTTTTGTTTCTGTAGTATCATTACTACATATTATTAAACAAAATACCCCGCCGCGTCTGTCTGTCTGTTCGCGATAAACACAAAAACTAGTAAACGAATTTACATGCAGTTTTACCAATAAACAAAGTGATTTATGAAGAAGGTTTAGGTGTAAAATTTGTTATGATTTTGTACTACCTGTGCGAAGCCGGAGCGGGTCGCTAGTTGATATTAAATCAATAGAAACAGTTCTTTAATAGTTAAGAAAATTCATTTTCCTAAAATTTTCATATATGATTATGGTCGAATTCCAATCATAGAGCGGCCACTAGTAATATATAAACAGTATAAGTAGGTATCACAATACAATAAAATTAAACTACTATATTATACGGATTTTATCGCGTTGTTTGTTTAACACTGTACCTATTACATAATTTTGAAAACTGTTACATTACTACTACTATTGAATTTTACTAATTTATAAGCTAATGAAATTATTAAAACTATTAAAACTATTAAAACTATTTGTATTTAGGTTTACACTTTCCCCGACGTTTCGGTTGCTTTTCAGCAGCCATGGTCACGGGCTCCCCGTGACCATGACTAAATAAATTAGTAAAATTCAATAGTAGTAGCAGTAGTGTAACAGTTTTCAAAATTATGTAATAGATACAGTGTTAAATAAACAACGCGATAAAATCCGTATATAGTAGTTTAATTTCAATGAATAACATTCGCGTAAACAGAAGACAATATTATATCACAATACAAGTTAGGTTAGTATTCGTCTTTGTATAAGTTAGCGTACATATATGTATTCAAATATCTGCGTTTAATAATGCCACCATGTTCGGCTAGATCGGCAGATAAGCCACATTGTCGATAGATTACCTATTAGGCAAGGGTCACACGTTGAAGGAGCCTTTGATAAATATCAGCTATATTCAGCTTGGAATATTTACACATAAATAATATACAACTTGTTAATAAAAGGCGTAGTCATATAAAATAGACGTGATTAAAATAAATTCTGTTGAATACATGCATATGCAGCGATAGCTCAATGGGGAGACCAAGAGATGCAATGCAGAGGGTCTCGAGTTTGAACCCACGTCACGCACGTCTGACTTTCGGAAGTTATATGACTTTTTGAAATTATGTGCGTATTGATTGACAATTATCGCCTGCTCCGTGCCTAGGACAGCACGTTAAGCCGTCGGTCCCGGTTGCCATGAACATCTATGGCAGTCGTTACTGGGAAGTCAGTGCCCTATAATATCCTGACACTGGTCTAGCCTTAGGGTTGCGGAGGTCAGGTGGCAGACGCTCCGTGTAAAAACTAATATCCAGTTAAATCCGGTTAGACCAGAAAAGCCGACCCCAAGTGACTTGGGAATAATAAAGGCTAGGGAGAAGAGACTTAAATTATTAAGACAGTATTAAAAGATTTAGCCTTGGTTTTCTCTCATGGTCTTGAAAGGCAATAACTTACATATCGCGATCATTTAATAAAACCTTACGTTATTTTCGACCAATACATGCAGTATTTTTGTCACTTTTAATCTTTCGCGTTATAGTAATTTTGCCTCTTTTTGCGGACTAAAGCAGGCTCATTGTTATTCTGATACACCTTTACATTCGCGTACCTATACTAAAGCGACATTACATTTTATAGTAACTAGAAAATATTTAAATCATAGACGCATTCTACTTAAGTCGAAATTTGTATATATCTTTCTGATTGGCTAACATGTCATGGACACTATCAACGATGATTCGTTCTTTATCATTTAAATGTAATGTGTGAGCTCACTTTTCTTGTGAGGACACATCGTGCGATCTAAGTACGGTGAAGGCAGGATAGCCGATTCTCTATTCTAAAATTCAATACAATCAATCACCCTTACCGTTTTCGATATCATGCTTTTATTCATTACTTTTCTTTGAATTTATACTCCACTCCAGCGCATAGAAAAACGAGATAACGGAAGCTCAGCATTCATACATTTCATCCTAATCTACATTTTAATAACTCCACATTAAATCCCCGACGTTTCGGTCGCACGTGCACTATGAATACGACTTAAGACCAAATCCCACGTGTTCATAAGCCGTATGAATAGTCCCGTAAAATTCGAGGAAGGAGCTTTCTAAGGCACTGCATGCATAGCTTATGCTTGCAATATCCGCCGACTTCTCTTTGGACTCGCGGTCAATGACCTTTTGGTTGACAGTCACTTGTTATATATATACATCGGTCAAGTGTGGGTTGTACGGTGTACCCACGTACTGAGAATTATGTACCTTAAAAAACGCTTGGAAAGTTATATATATGCATAGTCTCTAGCTTGTATTGGTGTGTAGGCAGATGGTGGTGTGATTTCATGAGGTATGGTAGCGATGAGCAATTGCTGCGAAAAAAGAATATCGAATATTCAAAAGTAGATTCGTTGTCACGACGAATATTCGAATAATTATCCAATATTCGAAACATCCAGTCGATTCGATCGATGAATATGTGTGCGCATGACGAGCTTTTGTATTGTCTTAGACGATAGTGAATTCTAGGCACCTATATCGCGTAATATACATATATCCTCCGTATCCATCGTACTGCATGACGAGTTTCTCTATTAGTCCGCTCTCATACCACATGTATACCGAAAAGCGGTATAGCTACGTTCATATTTGCGTAGAGCTAAAACGTAATTAAACAATCATTAACATACCTATTGTGCATTTGAATTTGTACTACTTACAAAAATTTCGATATGCATGATTATTCGAATAATTCAATTTTTATCGATGATTGGCTATCGCTGGTATTTCTTTTCAAGTCACATTATACGTTTTCTTTGCACTGTTTCTAACGCCATGCTGAGAAATTCTAGATAGTTTCTGGTCACAGTTCCAAACTTTACGCTGAGAAATGAAAATTTCAATAACATTTTGCGCTACCCAGGAATCGTATCCGAGACCTCAAAGACCTTATAGCCGCTTCAGTCATTACCGCTGCGCCATCGTGGCAGTATATTCCAATATACAACAATTATACATAACTACTAAATTACTATTATATAAATTTAGTTATACTATACAACAGTATATTATAATACATTAGCGCAATCTACACAAACGCATTGTATTCTATTAAGCTCAATCGTTGGCAAATAAACCAAGTTGATAAATTGTGTCTCGTCAAATTCACTATCACTTTTGCTGCGGCCAACTTTCTAATGTTACGTAATGTAATTCAATTTTATGTGCTATTGTCATATGTCTATTGAATGAGTAATGTATACAGACAGTAAAATCGCTTGGCATTAACACACAAAGGAGATTATAAAATCACATTAGACAAGCGATATTATTAACTGTTGTGATTATAAAGAACTAGAATTTACTCACGGTTTCGCTCGTGTTAGTGAATTTTTTTTGTCGTAGCCTTTTATTATGTCCTCCCGCTGGGAAAAGCCTTTCCCTTGGACTTCTAAACCACTCAATCCGAAGATATTCCCTGCCAGTCCCTTTCGAAGACGTCCAAGTCATCTCGCCATCTGCGTTTAGGTCTGCCCCGTCGCCGTCGACTGTTTTTGGCATCCAATTGGTCAATAAAAAATTTAATTCCCGTAGGAACAGTACTTTTTTTGTAGATCTATAAAAGAGGGATAAGCGCACCATACACTGTTTTGTTAAATCTCAAAGGGATAAAGGCAGCGTGTTCGCTGAAAGCTCCCAGCCGTAGTCGGCTTGATTTCTTTCGATATCTTCAATAAATAATCATCGTCAAATTTCATCCCATTTACACAAAACCTTAACGAATTGTTCACCTATACCTTCCTCATGAAACACTCTGTAGATTGGTGAAAACCGCATGAAAACCCATCCAGTAGTTTTTGAGTTTATTGTGAACAGACAGTTAGACTGCAGCAGGGGACTTTGTTTTCTAATATGTAATGATAATGACATTATGCGTAGTCGCTTATGTCCTCGAAAGCGTAGGCGGATGTGTAATATATTCATATTTAAATGGTTCTATAATTTTAGGTACCACCTGATAGGGGCTGATAGACGAATAGAGTTTGTGTTGCAGCTTCATACAAATACAATTTGTAAAACAGCAGCATTGTAAAATTAGCGTTAAGAAAAAGAGGCCGTGAATTTCTTGCCCGTTCTTTTCACATGTTCTACGCCCTTGATTTGCTGAAAGTGGTAAATGTAAATCTATATTCTTAATAATATTCTTTTTACGAAAATTGCACGGACGGGGGAGTATGAAATTTGGCATAGGTAAAGTTTATATAGAGAAGGAGTGGCGAATCCTAATATTTTATGAAATATGCATTTAAAATAAATTAATGGGAAAACACGACACACACAGAACCATGCATTTGACACACGCAGTCGAATCGCGTTCGAAGTATTGCTCGTCTGACGTCGTACCATTTTTCGTAACTATGGTTACATATACCTTATTTATATGTAATAAAGAGAAAGAAAACAAAGTCGTCGTATCGTCAAGAGTAAGTTAAGTAAATAATAATTTAAAGATAGGTAAATTAACCTGTATAGCCTTGGCGAAATCTAAATGAAATTTGATTATAAGGGTAAAGTTATGTACAATAGAACCTTAATAAAGATCAAACATATTTAAAATTTAAATCAAGTATGGTCGAATTTTGACCACTAGGCGATCGCTAGTTTATATTATTAATTATGTAGTGTAAACTTGACGTTCATAAGTGTTACCTTGTGACCTACCTTGTAGACGTCTACCGGACACAATTATAGGCTCCGTGCTGTTACAGTAAAAATCTTTATAGAAAATTAAATGACACTTTGCACGACATATGTATATTATGGCACGACACGATAAATGAAAATAGGCTTGCACGCTTTCAGATGGGATTATAGACTAGCGATTATAACAGATTCCTCCTGTACAAGCATGATTCTAAAGAGGAAACAATTTTTAAAATCGTCTGAGTAGTTTTTGAGTTAAAGCCTTACAAACAAACAAACATAAAATAAAATCTTTCCTATTTATTATATCAGTATAGACTAGATATTACCCGCGGCTTTGCTCGCTTAAATGTAGGTTATGTCAATATCGTATCCCTTGGAAACAGTAATTTTTCTGGGTGAAAGGTACTCCTGACAACGTGTACGCAAAGTCTCATGATGATCGGTCAAATAGTTAAGGTGTGAAAGAATAACAAATAAAGTTTTACATGCCCATTTATAATATTAGTAAGTATTAGGATAAGATATCTGTATTTATTTTGGGTCTTATAACATTTATACACTTCGGTACGACGTTGGCCCTTACGGTACAGCCCTACATTTCGTATCCCCTGGGTGTCGCCTGCGAGATAAGTTATAGTTGCTGATAAAGCTCGAAACAGTGGGTCCGGAACACTATCTGTATGTATTATCGGTAATAGAACCTTCGGGTAGCAACCCGTAGGAATCTTACACTTGCAGTAACAGTTTTATTATATTAGTGAAATTGTATAAGCGATTCTTTCGATGTTTTCTATTTTAGTAATCTTTTGGTAGCTGATTGCGAGGGCACTTATTAGTACTTATGTATTAATAGTGTCGAGACAACCATATACAGCAATAAGCCATTCATGCAGTCAATAAAACACAATTATATAGAAACGAAACATTATATAAAAAACAAGTGAGAAACGGCATGCATGATGAATTGCCGTAAATCTTAGAGTTCGAATAAATGGTTCAAGTACTATGCAAAGGTCAGGTGCTACGACGTGACCTTGAGGTCAAAGGTCATAATAATTCCGGGCGTATATCGACTATGCTGGGTCGAAAGACGTTGACCGCGAGTCTCTAGCTGTTACGGTTCATGTGTTAAAAGTTGTATAACAGACAGACAGACGGACAAAGCTGTTGTATAAGAATTTTTCGAACTCTAAAAACAAGTCAATCCATTTGGAGACACAAAGATACAGATGCTGCATTTTTATATATAAAGATTAATATATAGTCATTCAACAATAGACTGCACTGCGCATTCAAATAACGGACACATCCGTTGTTTTAATGTTTGTAAAGTCCCCAACACAGGAATTAGTGCAGTGCGGGAAGAGACATATAAAAAGAATAAGAAAACTTAATCCATTCACTTCCACGGACAAAACCATATGGATTCATATAACATAACTAATCAACAATAAATTCGAATGAACCTCAACCATTATTTGAATACGTTTCAACCATTCCATAATTCGAAGACTTATTCTTATTGAGTAAGTATTCGAATTTTGAAATGGTTTCTATTACACACTGCATAAATGCATTAAAGTACATTGCATACGCGAGTATGTCTATGGTCGTAGGTCGGTGACCGTACGCCTCGCATCATATCAGGCATCGCTTAAAGAAGCAAAGTACTATGCAGTGAACGCTCTCTATCCAACGTATGAAGGCTCCATTCACCCTGATGCATACACGACGGAGACGTTTCCATGGTTTTGTTGCTTTATAAGGACTGTGTTAGGCGTAAGATGAATACGTAAGGAGTTTCTGAAGTAAAATTCTTGTAAGGATTTGCTGCTTGGGTTTTTGTTTAAAGTTATTGGAGATCTATTCACTCTTGAGCTTGTGTGACTACGACGGTAGTTGTAGGTAAGCGTCGTGACGAACGCGCTTAGATTTTCGAATTAGGTAGTTACGTTATCGGACTTACTCTGTGGTGTAACGTTAGTGAATGCGACTACTGTGCATGAGGTCTCGAGTTTGATTCTCTGGTCAATCAAAGAGTTCAGTCAGAACAAAAATTAATAATAGCCCAGAATTAGGGAGGCATTGCCGTTGCTTCTGCACCTTATCTCTCGTACTTCGCGTCGGATTGCCGTCCTATCGGATTGGATATGAGAGCTAGGGAATAAAGATTGTATTTATTTGTGTTTGTGCACATACGACCACTATAATGTCGCCGTGATCAAAAATCAGTCTAGAGAACATGATAATAAAAATACAAAATAAATTTGGTAACCCGACTCGAGTGTCTAACCCGGTACCACTGAGGCAGTTAAATGTAAAAGTACAATAACCGTTTACCTTCAATAGGATTATGTCTGACACTGGCGCCAATTTTAGTAGTAAATAAGAATTATAATTATACACAAAGCTAATGTTCTGCCACTCTCACAACGCACATCTGTCGTGATGTTGTTCCGTACGTCCAACGTCGGTTAATGAACGTGTCAAGACGTCCGACGCACCGCATTGCATGAAAAATGACTTGCCCCATACTAAAATATATCATTTCACAACAGATTAGTGACTTTGAATTTGATTCTTTCTTCATTTTGATTTAGCTTGTACTTATGTTATTATTTTATCGACCGTCAGAGATTTTTAACCAGGTTAGTACCCAAAACTCACCCTATGAGGCGAACAAAACTCGTACGTGTTTCCAGATCTCGCAACCGAGTTGTGGTGAGATTTTAACTGAAACAATAGCTACGTATAGACTATAGACATGGCTCGGATGCGAGTTCTGGGCACACGAAGGTATTTATTTTGTTGCCATAGAGTACGTGCTGGGCACTGAAAGGGTAAAGAAATTTTATTTTATACAACTAAGATGGCAAACTAGCCTAAGGCCCACCTGATGGTAAATGGTCACCGTAGCCTATGGAAGCCTGCAATACCAGAGGCGTCACTTACGCGTTGCCGATCCTTTAGGAAAGGAAGTGGGAAGTAGAAGGAGCGGGAAGAGGAAAAGAGGTTGATTGGGCCTCCGGCACTTTCAATCACTGAACGACGATAACAGCAGGAATACTGCTATTTCAAGTCGATATTCTGTGAGAGAGTAGGCCTTCCCCAGTCGAGCCGGCCCATTCATGCTAAAATCAGCGAGGCTCTACTACTTAGAACATATACCTCAGCAAATTATTCATCAGCATATTTTATTAAGAACGTATGGTATGGCTGTATGCACACAAATTTCATCAGTTATGTTTTAATTGCCACGTTATAGAGGGTAATGCTATAAGTGTCCACCGGGTACGTTACAAGACGCCGAGCAACTACTGAGAGTTTCCTAATAGAAAATCCTAATAACGCTTAGATCCTACGTAATAGAGAGAAATAATATTGCCGTCAAATATGACAGCGAGCTGTTATTGAGAATGTTCTAATAGAAAATCCTGGTAACGGTTTGCCTGAAATGTCCTGATAGAAAACACAATTTCGCTATGCCCGACAGGAATGGAACGAGAACGAGACAATTCAAAGGCAAATATATAGACGGCCTCGATGGCGTAGTGGTTAGTGTAACCGACGCTACGCATGATGTCGCGGGTTCGATTCCTGCACAAGTCAAACATTGCGTGCATAGACATGGATTTTTGTCTTGGTCTGAGTGTTTCTATGTATAATATGTATGTATGTACAAAATAAAAGTATATTTGTATGTTTATCCATTGTATCGTATCCATAGTACAAGCTCTGCTTAGTTTGGGCTAGATGGTGTTGTGTGTGATAGAATATTATAGAATATTATTATATAGATAAGTTTATATCATTACAGCAATAAGCTATAATCTTAGTTTAGTTTGGGGTTTGCTGCGGCTTTCACTTGACATTACAACGGTATTTATGATTCTTAAAAACCTTAGGATTTAAGTGTACATTTAGTATGAATATGAACTCTCACTTCCAAATTGCGAACCGCTAAAATAAAATTTCTTTACATAGAAACCTTAAGAAATTTCATAAATATTATTTTCAAATTCTAATTGTCTAATAAGAATTTCTTGCGAAACTCAATAACACATTTCGAAACCCTGAAAAACAAATTCAAAACTCAAGAGCGGCAGTTACGCGCCACTCGTTGGCATTCACAGATTAATAACATAGATTACAAAGAAACTGTAACGGAAATAACAAAACTAATACTCAACAGTACACGAATTGGGTTAAATATAGAACACACTAACGTGTCAATGATTCAATTCCAATCAAACATTTGATTTATGACTACTATTTCCGTTCTCAATAATTAAATGGAAAAATAACATGATATCTTATGTTCTGTGGCACTTGTGCGCATGCGTCAGCGGAGAAACGGCGCCGGCGCATGTGCCGCGCTCGCTCCAGTACCGCGTCGAAAGATGCGCGATACGGAGTGCGTTACGGTTGTACCAAGTTTATATGTTTTACGTGTGTACACGCTGCCATCTGCACCGTAGGCGTATTGTTTAATTAAATTGATTTTGTTACTGCATCGTATATTACAACATAGAGTTAACACTGCGCCATATAGTTAATGATTCAATATTGCAACCTAAATGTTGGGACATTAACCAATTTTATGTCAAAAGCACAAGACTGCTGATTCATTGACAACCATAGAAGCTATAACATGTGTACTGCTATTATACAATGGGTTTAAGTCAGGAGAGCAGGCAGGCCAGTTTTACTGCGTGATTTCGTACTCCCGGAGAACAGCGCTCACTCGTTGAGCTCGATATGCCGGCGCATTATCTTCGACCAGCACGAATTGGTTACCTTAATTTATTCTGGATGGTGTGATAATGCTATCAATATTACCTGTCTTGTACAAATTAGCTGTCATAGAGCTTTGGTACGGAATCAAATGCGTTTGAGCTCTAATCATTATTCTACCTCAAATATATACCGATTTGCCACCTTGCTGAACAGTTCCAGTGGCAGTTATTTGCCTTTCGGGATTCCCAGGCCGTCTCCAAACTCGGAGACATCGGTTATCAGGGTGCGTACTAATCCGTGTTTCGTCAACGAAAAGACAATTACGCCAGACATCTTCTTTTTCGTCTTCATAGTTTTGATGCTACCTGGCCCTCTGCAATATGCGTCGCGTCAAACGTGCTCGCCAGGATCTCCTTGATGGTAATCTAAAGCGGTGTAAACAATTACGAATGGTCTAACTGCTAATATCCAGTCCAGTAGTAGCTTGCAGCTCTAATCTTAGTTTGGTAGCGTTAATTACTGTATCATGGGCGCAAGAAGTTTGATGTAGCGCTTCTGAACATCACTAATGACAGCCACGTCACTGCGTGGTCGATCAGCCAGGTTGCCCATGCTCCAGTACCTCTGCAGGGTAGTAACGACGCAGGTTTGAGAAACGGAGACTCTGGCTGCGATTTGCCTTGTAGAATAACCTTCTTCACGCAATAACACTGTTTTTGCTGGCAAGACTTCAGACAGTCCACCTGGCATTTGCCAAATAAATGGACAATTTTAGAAAAAAACATTAAAACTGCTTTCAGGCAGAAACAAGAATGAGGGTCATTTATCATTTGTCTTATCGTTATTGTATAAAAAAACAAAAGAATATTTTAAGATTTCTACATTTAATTAAATTAATTAAATTTTGATACGGGAAAAATATCTTATCTTTTTCAAGTGAACGTGGACTTTTTTGATGTGTGTATATTGAGTTGGTTTTTCTGCTGTCACCACAGTCGCCTTAAGTAGATCATTTGAACACATCGCAAAGTTATATGGCTATCTGTTCAGGAACTATTTTCTTTTTCTTATTATTCTCTTCGAGGACCTCTACTTTTAGTGGATACATCTAATTATGCTAAAAGTTTTATTTATTGGTCAGGTCTACGTGAAAGAAGTTTATCGACGTGGCATATATACGTGGTCATCCGTCCACATCCCCAGTGTTTATTGGGTATTGACCTCTTTACGATTGATCCATCATGTTTTCGTCAAATATTTGTACCGCTACGTAACTAAATCCCGCGCGTGTTACGACAAGTGGATACAGACCGTTGCACTAGTTAATGAATGAAAATAATACGGACGTGAAATATGACGCAATTTTAACCGCTATAATCGTTGCGTTTTATGCTTCTGAGTATTTTTGGCATTTAGTATTTTTTATCCTACTTGCTTTTGCCCGAGACTTCACTCGTGAATAGTGTTTTTTTCTGGTTAACGAGTCAAGTGTCGAGCGAACATACGTTTGTCCGTTTGTGTATTGTTTGCAAAATGTTTTTTTTTCGACACTCAGGAGGAGGGTACCTTATCCGCTTCTGTACCTCTGACAACATCTAAGCAAAATTTCATGATGATCGGTCAAGTATTTCGGGCGTTAAGGCGTAACAAATAAACTCACATTCGCAATTATAATATTAATATAGTTAAGAGGATAGGATTATATTGTACATGACCAATTTAAATAGAAACAATTTAATACCTAGTCGGTTTTGGATGGGTTATCGATCCGATGTTTCTTTTAAAATTGCTAGATATTTTAGTTACTTAATTCTTGTTAGGTCTTCCATCTAAATTAATATGCAAGTGTTAAGAGTAGATTTACGTCGGTAGGCTTAGAAACCACGACCTCTAGATCCCAAGTCCGATGTCTTATTCATTGGGCTGCCATCACCCGATACACGTATCCTTGCCCTTGATCTTAAAAACCAAGGATAGGTGTATCATGGCTTTATTTCTCCATGTATGTATAGGCGACCCTAAGAATCCTAACTGATATTATGTATATAATATGGGCTCAAATGCCATCCTTATGGTGGAGTCGACTAGAGTGTGTACCAACAAGTTTGGGTCCTCATACCTCCGCCGAACGATCAAGGCATGGAATTCTCTGCCAAGGCACGTGTTTCCTTCTTCCTTCAATCCTGGGTCCTTTAAGCGGGCGTGAAAAAGCACCTTCTCAGTTCGTTAAAGTAGAGACCTCAACATCGCCTCGGCTGCTATAAGGACGATGTAGAGGCCACTGCTCTTAGACCACACGACTGCTTACCATCAGGTGGAGTGTGGTCATAAATAATGTAAATGCGAATGTGAGTTTGTTTTTTTTGTTAGTTTGTTACGCTTCACGCCTTTATTACTTAATCGATCGTCCAAAAATAAACGATATCAAGTATACAGAAAAGGATGTAGGGTACTCTTCATCTAGAGAAAATCCTATTAAACCTAACCTAACCTACTTTAGTTGCAAGTGAGAATAATCTTATAATCATGTTTTAAAATCATATTGCAAATTTTTGAGATTCGTCAAAATAATTGGCGGGTCATATTATGTAAGTCTGGTAGCTCTGGGGTCTGCGTTTAATTGATAACTCATTAACGCTTTGCCTGACCAGCTATCCGACGATTGGCAGTAAACATAAGTGCATAATTATGCCACAGGACTAACGAGGCGGTCAATGAAATGCAATTAACGTAGCACTTACTACCGCAGCTGCTATTTTTGGTTTGCGGACACAATTTATGATTGAATATCTATTTGCGCATTGTGGTTGCGGTAAGTTCGTCAGTAGTTTGAAGGACAGATATTTTTTAAGATTTATTTATTAAGAATCACTAACATCTGTTAACACTGTTACTTGCAAGAATATACATTAAAATAATAATAAACCAAGTATCACAATCAATCACAACATGGCATTCGGACATGATAATTTATAACTTAATTCATCCTCTTGCCCTATTTGGGGTCGGCGCAACATGTCTTTCTCTTCCGTAAATCACTATCACTCGTCATCTCAGAACTCACACCCTTTCTGGCCATATCATCTTTTATGCAATCCATCCATATTTCTTGGGTCTTCCTCTACTAGAGAATACTTGCACCTCCATACTCAGAGCTCTCCTAACAACATTTCTTTCATCTCTTCTCATCACGTGTCCATACCATGACAAACGTTCACTCCTCAATTTTGCCGTCACAAGTGCCACTTTCAAACTTCCTCTAATATACTTATTCCTTACTTTATCCATCCTGGTCACACCACACATCCATCTTAACATTCGCATCTCTGCTACATGCAAACGTCTCTCATCCATCACTCTTGTAGCCCAACATGACGATATGACGGCAGGCCTTATTATGGTCTTATAACTTAATTAAAAATATATATTTCTGAAACTAATTCAAATATTTACACTATAGAAACTAAAAGTAGGTACTCCTAACCACGATAAAAATGAACACAAATTAAAGATTTAAAGGTGCTTATTTTTAAAGTGGTCTATTAGCGTGGATCGAAACTTGCCAAGTGAGTGCATGGATATCGACAAGATCACTATATTAATTTACGAACATTGAAAATAAAAGATTAGATCCCTAAAAAGTCTTTTGGTTAACTAAATCGGACCAAGATTTTCAAGTCTAATAAATTTTATATTAGAACTTGTTCTTACTCGCGATTTTGTTCATGTTAATTAAAAATTACCGTGTGTACTATATAATAAAATTTCATAAATTATTATTCGATTTAGCAAGTAATGTATCGAAATTAACCCATGGTGCGGTCACGGATTTTGACTTGACTGCATGGAGGATAAGCAAGAGGTCACACTGCTACCGCCACACTAAATTTGGAATACCATACAAGATAATAATTGTTTGTATGATCCACAATAGAACTGAGCCTGGGTATAGTTTGTGTCTGTAAATTGTATGTTTGTGAAGTCTCCCACGACACAGAGTGACATCTTAAAAAACAAAACGGTCGAGTGTTATGAAAGTCTATTAGTACACAGATAACATTATTACAAATATAATATATAGGTTTAAATATGCAGGACGCAATTTGTATATTATTGGAAATTTCATCATAATTATTATCATCATCATCATATATATAGTATTACTTACACCGTATTAAGATAATTCCCGAAAGCTAGGCAGATGGATTTCAAACCGATATTTTGCCTTTACGTTATAGTATTTCTTTATAGTAAACGGCGATTATATTAACGTTGCCAGACACCGAGATGGTTCTAATTTCTTTTTTAACAGATTACTCCATAGAAATTTTCCAAAGCCGCAATGTAACCGAAGATCTCACGATCAGCCAGCAGTAAACACATGCCACATTCAACAATTGCATTTGTATTTTTAGCCTCGACATAGGCTTTGCCTGTGTGTGGCTATCAATGTTAATGGTAATGGTAAATTGGACTGCATAAAAACATTATTAGTATTTTTGGAGTTAAGAAGCTTAAAATTGGTTTGGTTTTTACAGATATCTACAACATTTCTTTAGTTTTATTATAGCCACAAAGTTGTAGCAATGTGAGTCTCTACCACACAAAGCCAAATATTTGTTATTTTCCGTACCGTGACGTGGCCACAATTAGTTAATTCTGTATTTTTCCGCTCTGATCGGCACGTGACATATAACACAACACAATTGACTTTTTATATCCTGCTAAATATGAAGGTGTAAACTTGTGAATATGTTTGAATTTTTGTTACTTACATGTAGAACTGTAATAGATTTCGAAGAAATTTGGCACATACATAGTTAGACCATGCCTTACACTTGAGATACTTTTTTAATTCCTCCTCTGTTTGGCAAGCGCTTTTATTTCATAGAGATAGCTCAATATTTTTTTATAGAGATATTTAAACACAATACAACTTGACTACATGAATGGTGTAATGGTGTAAGTGATCGCCTTGCCGCTATCACTGCACCGAGAGTTGTGGGTTCGAATCCCACACGGGATGAAAAATTCTGTGATCCACAAATGGTCATTCCAAGTCTGCGTGTTCTTTGTGTCTGTTGTATGAATATTTGTAGAGTCCCCCGCGACACAGGAATTACTTTAAGTGCAGAATAAAGACACAATCCAGTGTCTTTAAAAAAAACAAATAATAGTTTAGTATCTATTCTCCTCTATTTGTCAACCTATTTTCAGTATTTATATATAATATAACAATATAATTTCTCAGATAAACAATAAACGAATGTGAAAAAGTACAGAATTATTGGAAGTTTATGTTACCTTACCACAAATTTTCATCAATAATTATTGTCGAATTTCAACCATTGGGCGATCACTAGTTAGTTTAAATGTAAATACATATACAGGGTGTGGCGTAAATAATGGATAACCCTGAAACTGTCGACTGGCCATATTATCATCTATCATTTACCCCACTTATATCACCATATGCCACCATACATTTATTTTTCGATACAGGGGCCCGAAAATGTATAATTCTATAGAAAACATGTTAAAATTTGAGAATAATTATTTTTGCAAAGTTGTCTTAGATTGTAACAAAAAAATTTGATACTGGTCTGATAATACAAGTATTCAGATGTGACATAAAAGAAACAGAACGAGAAAATGTCGCCAGTTGTAGAAATGGCAGCTGATTTTGTATGAGTAAGTACGATTTTATTTAAAATATAAAAAATATCAATAATTTGGTCATCCATGGTCATATAAGAGGGGTAAATGATAGATGATAATCAGGCCAGTCGTCAGTTTCAGAGTTATCCATTATTTACGCCATACCCGGTATAAATAAGTGTACAAAACTGCATATCCTTTGATTAATTCTTGCATTAAGAAGTTGCCATACATTCGCCACATCTGGCCCTAAGTGATCGTTCAGTCCACCCATAAAGGATAAAGAGTGCACTTCAATACGACTAGACAGTGCTAATCACATTGTAAAGTAAGATTAATGTGTGTTTATCTGTCCGTTACATATGCATTTAATTAAAGATTTATGTGTCAGATTGTGATGTTGGGCTCGGGGCCTTAGGTTGTGTTTTATTAATCCTACAGTTCCTAGCTTCGATGTTCTAGACGGGCAAATTTTAACTTGCTACGATCCTGGCATGGCTTATTTGCTTTATTCACTTTTATTATATTGATTGATTTATTTATTTGCTCAAACACGTGTATACATACAGTAATAAATAATGCATGCAAGTTGTTAATTTGTTTTTTTGTTCATTCATGTTTGCCGCAATATAATGGCGTGCAAATATGATTATAGAATTTAATGAAAAAGTAATAAAATAATAACAAGGATAATAACTAAAAATAAATGTCAGAATAAGTATATAAACAAAAATTTAAAAGTCAAATGTAAATATAAAATCATAATCCATTAAAATTAATACATGCAATGAAATTATCTGTCAAAAATTCTGAAATTCTATGGTATACTTTGTTCAGTAGTAGTGACTTCAACTGTTTTTTAAATGTTTCATTACTAAGCTCTTTCCAAGCCTTTGGTAATTTATTGAAAATGACTGGAGCCATGCAGAAGACGCTCTTGCGCATAAGCGTTGTTCTAGCAGTGTGTGGACATAATTTAGTATTATCACGTCTATTTCTGGGCCTTACATCTGCCATACGAGGAGATAAGTCTGGGTTAGATATTACGAATAGCGCAATTTCTAAGATTTAAATAGATGGCATCGTGAGTATTTTATTTTGCTTAAAATAGGCCTTACAATTATCAGTAGGTTTCAGCTTAGAGTACACACATCATCCCTTAAGTATTGTTATTGCATTTGCCAAAATAAGACAGCACGTTACAGAGTTATTATATATATAGCTTTGACTCGTTCTCTCGTTCAATGTAACAGTTAGATCCAGAAATAAACGAAACAAACACTCGTGTTTGTTTGAACGCACAAAAATATTATCATTATATTATACTATAAAATTATCAGAACATTTCTTCAGTTTTAGAATGTAAGCATTGACAGCAGAAGAAAGGAAGTTCTAAAACTAAAAAGGGATATATGCTGTATAATCGATTTAAATCGCTATTAAAATCGCAGACGGAAGCGAAATAACGATATAAAATGTCAAACGCTTTGTTTTGCTACCGGTATTTTACCGTTATCGCATATCACCAGACGTATGGCGTCCGCCGCGTATACTCACTGACATATTGATGTGTCCACGGCTCTACGCATTAACATAACGCTAATATTTATGGTCGCGTGAACAACACAGCCGCGGTCTCGATGGCTACGTTATATTGTCAAGATCAACCCGTCTGATGTATTTTTGGTTGTTTGATAAATGTATCTGCTACCGGGCATGATTGTCAAAAACATTGGAAATATTCGGGAGCTCCTATTATCTGTGTGTGTAAATCGCTATTCGCTTGTCTATCTTCTGTAGAGTACGCATTTTACAAGCTGTGATTATTAGTAACACGTAATAGAGAGCGAGCTTATTGCTTTCTTCCGGCACATACCATGGAACGAAATCCGGGATATTATGTTAGGCCGCAAACAAGATGCCTCGGGACCATCGCTTTTTCATTTGTTCTATCTTTCGAATATAACTAATATTACACGTAGTGATCTCGAGCTCTAACTAAAGCATGCATGTTAGTTATAAAAAACAAAGGTTCCTATACAATAATTAATTACACCTCGCTTTAATAGCAAAGGAAAATATAGTGAGGCAACATGTATGTCTGAGAGTTATCTGTGTTGTTTTTGATGATACGTAAAATCTGCTGACCCGCAGTGAACTGGAGTGGTGGTCTACGACCTAACCCTTCTTATACCGAGACGAGGTCTGTGCCCAACAAAGGCATAATATATAATTAAGGCTAATATCGAATATTTGCGAGTCAGAACATCGAGTCGAAACTAAATTAAATATTGACTTTGGAAAACTTTTTAGTAAATATTATATTCTCACGTCGAAGTTCAACGAAATATTGGATTTATCTTAAATTCCTTTGAAATATGGGTACCTTATTAAAGTTAGCATTTCGTTCACAAGAGGTGAAGTAAAAATTAATTTGAACTCCTCACAATGAGGTAAAAGTTGCCATAATTGTACTGACATATCCTTATACATCCAACATACTTTGTGTAGCCTTTTGCAATATATTGAGGTCAATGATATCGAATTTCGTGACTCATCATTGCAAAACATCGTACAAGACGCCTACAGCTACCATGCATCATTACGAGTATGTATCAGTAAGAAAGAGTGATCCTACGCAGGAAGACCTTGTCTCGAAAATATTCGAAGGGCCGTCACCACGGAATCGTAAGGACAGCATGATGGATGTGGCATTGAATGGAGGAAAAGCACGGCAAACGGTATCGCCAAAAATACATTGGAAAACGGCAAAACCGAGATCATAATTATATATTTGCTATCATTATATTAAATTACAAAGACTGCCTCGATGGATTCTGGGAATTAGTTTGAATTTATTCTTCTGTGTAATCGTGAGTTATCAGGTTGGATGTCCAGGCAATATGTTATAGTGCTTCTCTGCTAGGAATCTCTCAGTAACAACACATGCTCTTGCACACTCTGCATTGGCCTATTGGCTGGCAGATTGCAATTGACTCGCCACTAATTACGTAACACCTATAACGTCTGTCTTAATGTGGGTGTAATATTCTTCAGCCTACTCCTTAGTGGATATTCTATGTCATATTATCTTTACCTAAGAAACTGAGTTTAATACTGTTTCTGCTGGTATTTTTCAAACTGGTAAAATTTTTAAGACAGTAAGCAATAATATTATTCATTGAAATTAAACTACTATATACGGATTACGGATAATATAGTGCTAAATAAACAACGCGATAAAATCCGTATATAGTAGTTTAATTTCAACAGTAAGCAATGCTTAAATAAATAATCATGTGGTTAAATCTGAATTTACTGCCAAATATGCTGTACTAAAGTTCGGTAAAGGGAAGTTTATGGTGATGGTCACGGTAAATGACATTCTAAGTAATTATCGCGCTATTTTTATAAAATTAGAAGTTTGATAATAATGATTACGACCAACTTTGTGATACGCGCTTAACACGTGTATGCCACATCTATCATCGTTACTATTCCATGTCCATCACACTCCTCACTGCCACGGATATTTTTGTCGTCGGTTATTTTAACCATCGGAGTTATTTTGCCTATTCATCTATCATATTGTGGCTTCGCTGTCGACTCAATGGACTCTGACGGCAAAAATTATTTAATTTGAGATTTACAGGAGATATTTGTCTCATTTCATTAGCTATTGGTAGAAATAAATCAACTTAATGTCTGGTTGGTGAATGCCGCGGGCACCATGTTGGCTTGAATGCCGTCATATATCTGTCTATACTTGTATATTCTTATCATAATTAATGAGTTTGTTTGCTTTGTGAACTTTTACTGTTCCAATTAGAGCAGAACATATGTTTTACTAGTCACTCCACGCCCTTTTAACCGCGTAAAAAAGTGGCTGCTTTTTTGGGTACCGCACTCTGTTGATAAATTCAGAAGTAAAATGTATTAAACTATTATTCAACCGAAACTCAGTACCGTGGTAAAAATAACATATTATGAGTAATATAATATAATAATAATATTATATCATATACACACAACACCATCTAGCCCAAACTAAGCAGAGCTTGCACTATGGGTGCTAGACAATGGATAAACATACATATATACTTTTTTTTTGTAAATATATACTTATTATACATAGAAACACCCAGACAAAGACAAACATGTCCATGCACACAAATGTTTGACTTGTGCGGGAATTGAACCCGCACCCTCAAGCGGGGCAGTCGGTTACACTAACTACTACGCCATCGAGGCCGCCATAATCTTGGAGTGTGTTTAGTCATAGAAATTCATCGGCTAGCAGTTGTATTTGGATAAAACTTAACCAAGGCTTAATTAAAAACAAATATTGAAACATCCAAACTTTGTAAATATTATTTTGTTACTTTTCCATACTAATACATAAATGTAAACGACTTTACTTTGGTTCATTTTTGTTGGTATAACCATATCTAATAGTATCCCCTCAGGGGGACAGTAGGGACAAAATTAGTGGTAGTCTATTTGTGTAGTGGCCTGCCGTTTCATACGGCGGGCCGAAACCTCGGCAGGGTCGCGATTGCATGTGAAAGCGATTCGCGCGGTCCCGCCGATTGCGGTTATGTCGAGGAACATCGTGGTAGGTTTAGTCGGTATT
Organism: Catocala nupta; assembly: GCA_963675205.1. Taxonomy (NCBI): domain Eukaryota; kingdom Metazoa; phylum Arthropoda; class Insecta; order Lepidoptera; family Erebidae; genus Catocala; species Catocala nupta. The sequence goes on along the minus strand of OY776090.1, from coordinate 29,798,739 downwards.
AACGGGATGACACTCACCATCTTTCAACGGTGAGTCCGACATAACCTCTCCGTCACCCCGCGGAGAGGTATGCGTCAAAGCATACCCCCACGTTAAAAAAACAAAAAATGAAAAACTATATCTAATAGTATAACGTTGAATCACATGGTATATAACTGTAGAATAAAAAGGAAAATAAACCGTACATGTCAAATAAAGAAAACCTTCTTAAGAAGCCCTAACTCGAACTACACACAGTACAATCCATAAATTCCTGTTCAATTTCAATAAATATAATCATACTATTTGTAGCAATAAGTTATGTGCTACAACACTAAATGTATGCATACGAAACCGCAGTCCAAACATATTAATACAGTGTAATACCACCGTTTCCAATTCAGCTATAAACCAAATAGTACAGTCACCTTCAGTAAGATATATGCGAGAAAGAGTTCCATTCAAATGTCTACATCCAACATGCCAAAATATTGTATACATTAATGTGGCAAAATATGATAGTAAGTAAATAATCATTTATTCGTCGGAATATACAGGTTGATTGGTAAAAGACTGGACATATTGAAGTAGGGTATTCATTACTCGATTCTAGACCCGAATATCTAAAAAGATAGGTACTTAAAATTTGACCTAGTAAAGGAGTCTGCCCACTACACCATCTCATACCATGACCGTGCTAGAAACGTATCAGACACGAAAAGCAACACGATATGCCCTGCTATAGGAACTGCTGGTCGGTGACGGCACGGTCTAATGGGCATAGTCTTATACATTTCCTTACAAATAATATTTTTTTGCCTGATACGTTCCTAGCACGGTCATTGTATGAGACGGGCTAGTGGGCAGACTCCTTTATCCAATAAAAACTTAATGTGCGGACACTCTTGCGCATATACCAAAGCTAAACAAAACCTCCGCCCCCGCCCCCCGCTACCGCACCCCGCACTCTCCCAAATTTGCACCCCCACCCGTTCTTGTCTTATCAAAGGCCATTAGTAACGGTAGCAGCTGTGTGCGAGGCGCGCAGTGTCCACATTTTATGGATATTTCATACAAATTTTCATAAAGGTTTTCTTTGCAGGTTCCACAGAATTTTTATTTTATTTTTTATTTTTATTTTTTATTTTATTTTTACATAATAGGTATAGTTACAGACACCAGATCAGTAATCTCATAGTAATAAATTGAACATAGTAAAGCTTCAAATCTGTAGTCCACTTAAAACTATACACATCGTTCATAAATATGATAACAGAGCTTCAGTTAAATGATGAACAGTAATAAATAATCAGATTTAGGGAATATATAATTATTGAATACATAGATATTTAGTAGGATGCGGTTACAAAATAGTATTTACTAATTGGCAGTAATTAAACGTTTAGGATCTTAAGGGTTTGTACATATTGTTTTTAAGAAGAGAGCTTTTAAATACATTCAAACTATCATTGAAAATATCTATTTGAGAGCATATTCGGTTATATTGACTGCACATTCTTGATATTGGGTTATTGTGTGAAACATTATTGTTGCTAGATGATATTACAAAAAGTTGTGGTGTGCGCACAGATCGCAATGGCGCCTTGAATTTCAATTTTTCGACAAGTTGTGTGTCCGATAAGCCATTTACAATTTTGAATAGTGTACACAAGTCACTCATCCATCTCCTTTGCTCAAGAGTAATCATTTTGAACTCCTGAAGTCGATCATTGTACTCTTTTATCTTACGCCTTAAGCCTAACTTTGAACACAGCGCTCTAACGAATCGCATTTGTATTGCCTCAATTCGATCTATATGAGTCCCATAGATAGGCAACCATACAGAGGAGCAGTATTCTAATATACTACGGAGCAGACAGTAATACAAAGCCATCAAAGAGCTAGCTTTTTTAAAAGGTCTCGCATTACGAAGTATAAAAGACAACATACGGTTTGCTTTAGCGCAGATGTGGTCGTAATGAGGCCTAAAGGACATCGTACAGTCGAAAATCACTCCTAAATCACGAACCATATTAACCCTCTCTAGAGCGATATCTTTAATATAATACACATAGTTAATTGGTTTTTTGCTTTTCGTGAATGAAATTACTTGGCATTTCTTAATATTTAGGGACATAGAGTTTCTGTCACACCATTCGACAATAGTATTTATATCGGACTGGAGATATTCGCAATCATGATGGTCAGAAATGCGTCTAAAGATTTTTAAATCGTCTGCGTATGCCAAACATTCACTTTTAAGCTCTTGTAACAAATCATTGATAAATAAAAGAAATAGGAGGGGGCCCAAGTTAGATCCTTGCGGAACACCGGATTTAGCCAAAAAAGGAACATATTCGTACCCACGCCTTACGTCTGACCATAAATTATCATGTCCTTAAGTATGTACAATGTTTAACCAGTCACACTGTATTATACATAGTTCTTAATGTTTATATAGTTCCGAACCATATTTTACCATACAAATGGTTTATTTATAAAAAATATGCATTTAATTATATCATAGCATGCTAATGCATGAAAAAAATTGTGATATGCTAATGCATATCACAATTTTTTGTCGTCTAAGTATTCTATAACAGTATAAGAATATTTATTTAATAATTAATATAATTTTTAATGTAGTTACTGTAACTTGTCAATTCTAAATAAAAATATGTTCCAAAACTTTGTAACCGTCGATATTTCATAAGTTTGTATACCCCATGATCTAAAGCGTTGTATACAACTATGGCTTAATCACGAAAAAAATATTATAAATGTATTTAATACTAGAATTTTCCCGTGAATTCGATCGTTTGGGATCAGTACTTTTTCTGGACCCTAAGTCCTTTTCTGTACCCCTGATAACCCATGGAGTAGTTTATTTAGTTATTCAACAACATAAACTTACGGTATTGTATACACCGCATCGCTTATGTGCTAGTGTAAGTTTACAGATATTATTAAAAATAAATACAATAATAAAATCTAGCTTTACAACAATAAAAAAAATAAAAACACAAAGGAACATTATACAGTTAAATTACATATAACAAATTATTTTTATACATACACAATTTATTCTGCCTAACAGTATTTGCTTTATCATTTAACAATATTTAAATAAACATATATATTTTTTTAAATTATAACGGCTATCGAAGAATATGTCTGTGTCTGAAATATCTTTAAGAAATTTATTTACGAGGTAAATCGCGCTATCCGTGGGACTATTAGCGACTTGCGGAGATCGCCATGATGGTGGGCATGCAAAGAGTCGGCGGTACTGACGTCCAATACCACGAATGTACTGGTTAGGCACGTATAAATGTATACATTTATTAGTTAAGGCCTGAAAGCGTCATAAACAAACAAGCAGAAAAAAAAACAAATAAACTCACATTAACATTTATAACATTAGTTAGGATTGGGAAATTAGGATATTGGCCCATTAATTTAGACATTTTGACGAAATAATTGTCCGTGTGTGTTTCGTCTACTTACACCTTTTTGAAGGCGACTGTACTTGCTTACTTTGTTGACAGTATTCAATTTGCATCTATGTACCCATTACTACATTCGCAATAAATCTAATAGCCCCAATGTATACTGGCATCTTGTGCATGCAGGTCCATTATTGTACGCGGCAGACTAAGTGGGGTCAAATTCCTGGCTTTAATGTATAGTAGAGATGTGCTTTTATCGATAAAACATCGAATCATTCGATTGTTCAATTGAATCGAAATATTCGATTGATTATTTTATTATTATTCGAATACAGTGATTGTCGATTGAATGTTTCTTTGATTAAATATTTCTTGATTGTGTTGTATCTTGAATAAATGTAATTAGTTGCTAAGTAAAATTAATAAATCTACGACATTCAAATACAAATAAATGTACATACTTGACTTAAAAAAAGTATTAGAATATCGTCAGAATGATTGACTACTACTGATAAATCGTACTATTATCAAAACAAGTTTCGAATTATAAACAGAAATCAGGAATTGATCAACACTCGTATACGGATACAATTTTCAAATAACTACTCGTAGCAATTGCACATCCCTAGAGTCCCCTAATATAACCTAGCAAATAACCTGCGCGAACCAATTGTCTGGGCTGAGTTATGCGCACTGACAACTCACCCATTAAGGATCATTTGTCTTTATTGTCAGTATAAGGAAATAAAGTGATTTTTAATAAGCACTAGAATTTTCCTTCGAATGCGTTCGTGTTAAATACGATTCAACATAAAAGGCAAGGCCGATATAATTAAGTCTTTTTAGTATTAAATAAAATAAAAACCATCTTGTTTCATTCTTTATTGTTTCAATTCACTCGGAGAGCCTGGATAGGCTAAAAACATAATGAAAAAACAAGTAAAAATTGGTTTATTACTGCAAAAATATAGAGAGGTGGAATAATATAAAAGGAAAATATAAATAACTATAATAGTGCTTGTGCCATAGAATACCAGCCTGTTTCCCAGAGGGGTAGGCAGAGACTAAGGATTTCCATTTGCTACGATCCTGACACACTTCTCTGGCTTCATTTACTTTCATAACATTCCTCATACACGCTCAATACATTAGTACCAATATGTACTCTATATACCTGCATACATTTTGCAGAGAGCTTAATTTAAAAGCATACAAGGCCTAGTTTAAATCCAAAAAACTAATATATATTCTGGACTAATATTTCAGTAAGGTACGCTGGGGTTCATAATATTTAATTAGAAACATCGCTTAGATTTTAAGTTGAACACCAAGCTTTTTATACTGTATAAAACTTAGTTAATTAATTAGGTAACTTTGCCTTTTTCTAAGGCAAAACTATACCAAGTTTTCTATTCTTGTTTTCTTATTCAATTGCGTAGATTCATGATAATGTTTAAGAAGGCTTATAAAAAGCGGAATTGCCTTATACAAGTAAGTTACTGTTTAAAAAATTTTCCTGAACCATGTATTTAAACACATTATATGATTTAACCGGATATTTGACCGCATACCGAACCAACATATCCATTCTTAAGGAACTCAGAACAACTATGAAGCTATCCACCAACTGTTTCCAACGAATACTTAGGTATTTTGGACACATAGCTCGCAGGAATCCTGACAACCTAGAAAAGCTGATGGTAGTTGGACAGGTCGACGGGAAAAGACCACGTGTTGGTCAGACTTAGTCAAAAAGTTAACCGGCCTCCCAATACCTGAAGCTTTTATGACCGCCGAGGATAGGAACAAGTGTAAAATTGTAATGCAAGAAGTGATCAAGGATTATACTTCTACTGGACACGACCTTCAGCAATGAAGACAGCGACCAAGAAGAAGATGTGATTTAAATGAACATGAGCATGTTTTAAAATCCTAAAAAATGCTATCTGATCACCTCTAAATATTCGTATCGTGATGTCTCTAATACCTAGATCCAGTTTAATACGAGTAGATAAGTAAATATAAAGCTTATTGTCAAGAAGTTCTCAATAGCCGCTCGGAGTCTGAAACTGTGTTTGATAGAAGACAACAAGCTCGACCTCTATAACGTAAAACCTATAAACCATAATTGGCAATATGGTTGTGATACATCTTTGCCTACTCATTCGCGGCGTTAGGACTAGACAGACTATTCTCACATATATGTAGATAAATAAACAGTACGATTTATACGGTAAATTGATATACAAAGGGTATTCGCGACGCATCACCGCATACTAACAAGCAGGTCTACTCGTCCGGAATACACACCACGGCACCGAACCCTGGCCTTCGTCGCCGAATAACATCCGGGGCAGACCCATGAATAAACAATCACGCCTCGGGGAAAATGGACCGAATATAAATAAATATATTTGTGCGATATAACTAGCTCGCGTTATATTTAGATTGCGGTTGAACAACATGTTTTTTTTAACTATAAATAATTTTCCTTGTTCCAGTAACCGAAGAAATCGTTACTAATATTATGTTACGAATGTTAGTTTGTTTGTTTGTTACGGTTTCAGGCCTTGACTACTCGACCGATCATCATGAAATTTCGCATACACGTTGCCCGGGAAACAGAAAAGGACATAGGGATAGGACAGAAGGAGAGAGGACATACATATCATAAAATACTGTAACTAAGCTTTTTTTGGAGACAAGCGAATCACTTTCACTGTTGTAAAGCGTATAGACCACTACAGGAAAATACCTATCTTTTGGTTAATTTTAACTCTACTGTTCTCTTAAGGGCGGACGGACACAGGGCACAGAGGCGCGCGTGCGAACACGCACGCCACCTCTCAGACCTGGTGCTGGTCGGATGACGGGCAGGCCGACGAGGCCCACCACCACATGTAAAACCTCACGGTAGCTGGAGGTCATCTCGCGCCCTACTGTTACTAACCTAACTTACATTAACACGAGCGAAGCCGAGGTCAAAATCTAGTACTCTATATTTTAACCTATACTCTATTTTTGTAACCATTAATCTTCTTGTTCCAGACAGTGAGTGTAAAACTCTGTATATTTCAAAAGTTTCGTTTTATCTCAATTAACAAGATTATTTTCTGAATAGATATTGATGTTAACTTTGGAAATTGGCTAAAGGCTATTGTTAGAGTGCGTACCAACAAGTTTGGGTCCTCATACCTCTGCCGAACGATCAAGGCATGGAATTCTCTGCCAAGGCACGTGTTTCCTTTTTCCTTCAATCCTGGGTCCTTTAAGCGGGGCGTGAAAAAGCACCTTCTCAGGCCGTCAAAGTAGAGACCTCAACATCGCCTCGGCTGCTATGAGGACTGCTTACCATCAGGCGGAGTGCGATCATTTTGACGAGCAAAAAAAAGAAAAGAAAATTGTGGTGGTCGGGTACTTGTTAGTTTCTAAATACGTGGAATCGATGTGATCGTGTTTCTACAAGAAATAACGATGATAATCATTTGTTCGCTACTAGTTATCATTTCTCTAGTTATTTATTAGTTTTTATCTACTTAGTTAGTTATTTAGACGATCTCGATGGCGTAGTGGTTAGTGTAACCGACTGCCACGCCTAAGGTTGCGGGTTTGATTCCCGCACAAGTCAAACATTTATGTGCATGGGCATGAATGTTTGTCTTGGTCTGGGTGTTTCTATGTATAATATGTACGTATTTACCAAAAAAAAGTATATGTTAGTTTATCCATTGTCTAGTACCCATAGTACAAGCTCTGCTTAGTTTGGGCTAGATGGTGTTGTGTGTATGTGATAGAATATTATTATTTGGCAATAGTACTTTTTCTGTATGACATATACCCTATGTCCTTCTTTGTATCGCTGACAAAGTGTATGTGAAATTTAATGGTTATCGGTCGAGTAGTTAAGGCACGAAAGCGTTACAAACAAACTATGTGAGTTTGTTTATAATATAAGTTAGGATGAGAATTGGTAATACAAATAAATTAGTAAAATATAATTGGTAATATAAAGAAAAGAATTGAGCGTGTGCGCGTGCGCGCGCGTGTGTGTAATAATCGATATTTTGAGAAGATATCGATTATTACACACGCGCTCACACACGTACACTCAATCATTTTCTTCGTTAGTATGATTACGTTAGTATAATATACATATTTATGTTATTTTTCATGTATGCTCTGCTCCTATTAGTCGTAGCGTGATGTTATATAGCTTATAGCCTTCTTCGATAAATGGGCTATCCAACACTAAAATAATTTAACGAACCAGTAATTCCTAAGATTAGCGCGTTTGATAAATTAACCTACAGAGCCATCTATTAACAATTTATCGAACTAACCGATAAATACACACTACTATCTTTTAAGTTGGACTAAATTACAGATAGTTACGAAGTTTGATCAAAATCGGTTCAGTAGTTTCAGAGTTTATCCCGAACATACATCGTGACACGAGATTTTTATATAATATGTAGGTATGTATTTTAAGGCATCACAAATTTATTTGTATGAACATACAATTAATTATTTACTTACTGTGGCCTGATACCCATAACGCAAATTAGATCTTACCATGGGTATCAGTGTTTCGAATCCTCCTTTTGTGTCCTAAGTTTGGTCAACTTTTCTTGCTAAAAAAATACTTGTATCTTTTTGGTAGTAAATAATTTATTTATTATTATTATGCGTTACATTGTACTTACAGGAACTCTTATTAGCCACAATTTTTTAGCAATTTAGTCGGCAATTACGTTTGTGTGCCGTTTAGAGTAGTAAAGTATTCGGAAATCTTATGCTCGTATAACGTAAGATATATAGAGTGCTTGCAAAACGCCTGATCGCCAGTCATGCTGGAAGCATAGCCATTTTTGGGTACGTTTCTAGCTGACAAAGATGCTAACGACCTCTTCGAAACATAGACTTGATTAGTAAATATTCCGTTATTCGTAATTATTTGTAAGTATAATGTATTTTTTTTATATAAACTCATTTGTAGTAATAATGAATAATTTATGAAAGAAAAAAAAATAAATAATGAAAAGCAGTTCATTCTTCATACCTAGCAATAATAAATGCTAGTATACATCACGATCCCATTATCCTGTCCCACGCCTCACGCATTATATTGCAGAGTAAACTAGTTACTCAATTAAAAAAGAAATATTGTAATCTTTTATTTGGCGCTGCCTTTCCCATCCGGCCATTACCGGTCTGTCCGCGCTGACGAAAAAAGTTAAATAAACAGGTTGTTTATCCGTTCCACAGTCGTTAAGATAATTACGGAGAATATACTACATGTATATTGTCCATAAATTGTAATAAATGTGGTAAAAAGTTTGCTGTAATTGGTGTGGAGTTTCGAAATAGAATGAACTCTTCCCGCGAGTATGAGATGGTTTAAGGTTGTTTGATGAGCTGACGCATCCTTACTAATATTATAAACGCAAATGTAAGTCTGTTTATTTGTTACCCTTTCAGGCTTTGATTACTGGACCGATCATCACGAGATTTCGCTTATACGTTGTCACAGAAATGGACATAGAGCACCTTTCACCCAGAATAAAGTACTGTTTCCGGGGGCAGCCTGGAGCAAAAGTAAGTAATATCTATATATTAATACGTGAAGCAAAAACTTTGTACCCCTTTTTACGAAAATTGCGCGAAAGGAGGTGTATGGAACTTGGCACAGTTAAAGTTTATATGGAGAAGGAGAGGCGAATAAAAAATATGCATTAGAAATACATTAAATTAATGAAAAGACACTACACGTACACAATCATGCATTTGACACACGCAGTCGAATCGCATTCGTAGTATTTCAGCAAGGTTCGGTTAATGTCGTACATATTTTCGTAACTATGGTTACATACTTTAAATACCTATTGTGTACAATATCGTGGCATATATAATAACTACCAAACTTAAAATTTAAATCAATTATGGTCGAACTGACTGCTTGGCGACCGCTAACTGATAATAAATATATATAATATCAGCCCTGCATTGAAACTGTCCCACTGCTGGGCACGGGCCTCTTCTCAGTGTGAGAAGGGTTAGGCCATAGTCCACCACGCTGGCCTAGTATAGAACAAAACTGCCAGAAATATCCAGAAGTATACTAGATAACTAGTATACCAGTTCTAATTGCAAGTTATTTCAGGTACGTATTATTTTCATTAATTAACTAGTGCAGCGATGGCTCAGTGGGGAGACCAACAGACTGCAATGCAGAGGGTCTCGGGTTCGAATCCACGTCGCGCACCTCTGACTTTTGGAAGTTGTATGACTTTTCGAAATTATGAGCGTATTGATTGACAATTATCGCCAGCTCCGTGCCTTGGAGAGCACGTTAAGCCGTCGGTCCCGGCTGCCATGAACATCTATGACAGTTATTATTGGGAAGTCAGTGCACTATAATATCCTGACACTGGTCTAGCCTTAGGGTATCGTTAGCCTTCGGGTTGCGGCGGGCAGGTGGAAGCCGTTCCGTGTAAAAACTGATATCCAGTCAAATCTGGTTAGACCAGAAAAGCCGACCCCAAGTGACTTGGGAATAATAAAGGCTAAGGAGAAGAAGCGGCGACAGCCTAGTGGGTATCCGTTGGACTGCCCTCGAGTTCGATCCCAAGGCGCGTTTCTCTGACTTTTCGAAGCTACTATTAAATAGATAATTATCGCTTGCTTTAATGGTGAAGGAAAAACATTGTGAGGAAGCCTTCATGTCTTCTCAATAATGTTCTTGAAGATATGTGTAGTCTACCAACCCGCACTGGGCCAGCGTGGTGGACTATGGCCTAACCCTTCTCACACTGAGAAGAGGCCCATGCTCAGCAGTGGGACAGTTTAATACAGGGCTGATATTATTATTATATAACTAGTGTAAAGATCCGTGGCGCAGCGGTAGTGAATGCGACTGCTGTGCATGAGGTCTCGGGTTCGAATCCCGGGTCGGGCCAACAAAAAGATATTGGATTTTTCTGTTTAGAAATCTCAATACGAGCCCAGAGTTAGAAAGTTGGCGGTGTTAGACACCCCCGTGCCTCAGAAAGAACGTAAAGCCGTTGGTCCTGCGCCTGATCTCCCTCCGGTCGTGTCGGATTACCGTCACATCGGATCATGAGTGTTAGGAAACAAAGAGTGCACTTGTGTTTGCGCACACACTTGTGCACTATAATATCTCCTGCGCAGATGGCCAGTCTCCGTTAAGATTGGTCGCCGTGACCGAAATTCGATCTGGAGGACATTATTATTATAACTAGTGTATCTGTATTCATTTGTCGTAATATATGCGGGATTTAGTCATATAGCGGTACAAATATTTGACTCTAAAAACTAGTTATCTATATACATTGCCCCCCATAAATACTACTTGAAGTACCTATACATAATAGCGATAATTTGAAGCAGATAGATAGTTTGATCTATATTGCAAGACTCTTAGCCCTGCAATAAGGAGCAAACTATGAAACATATCTCCAATTCAATGTCATACATTGATTAGTATAAGATACCGTAAAAGTGGTCTTACGTCAATATTTTTCAACTCCTTCCTTCAGTGTGGCAGTAACAGTAATGGATAAGGGGGTGAACTTGCGATCGAGAGGTAGCGGGTTCGAATACCTCCTATTACATTACAACTAATACCTTCACTTCTGCTTTTAGCATAGAGGCATTCCTTTCAAATAATGAGAACTCGCACTGCGTAAGTCCTTAGATAGTCGTAGCAAAATAACCATTTTCTTATTCATATGCTGGGTTTCCACGGCTTTTTATGGAAACGAAATTCTATTAGTCAGAGGACAATTACTCTTATTGTAACTTATTCCAAAATTTCTGGGACTTCTTTTAGTAAGATCAGAATCGTGCTGGCTACACTCCTGGTGCTACAAGCGTTCAGAAGCTAGAGTAACCGCCTTCAATCAGGCAAACTGTATGCTGGCTTGCAGTATTCATTTATAACTCCTCCGCCACCCGGCAGATGCTAACATCATATTAAACTTAGGGAGAGAGACTAACTAGCATTTTAGTAATGCATCGTACATTCGTAGCTCTCGCTAGTGCCCCCTGATGGCTGGCAATATGACAAAGGTGATTTGTTTAATACAGCAATTGTCGTAGATTTTATTTCATTTACGTGTGTAGCATCACGCGTATGCATATGAAGGGGTAGTCAGAGTTATACACAACACCCTGTGCTAGTACTCATACTTTGCTTACAGCAAAAATCTAATGATAATTGACGTTACTGGAATCAAATCTGTGAGGTATTCCACGAAGCACACCCAAACGAAGCACACCCAGACGAAGCAGAGTAACAAAGTATTCCATGAAGCACACCAGGCATCAAATAAAAATATAAAATAATTAATTTTCTATTCCACGAAGCACACCTACTCGAGTACCACCTACGGGTGTGCCTCCTTGTGTATCCTTTATGTGTGCTTCGTCTAGATGTGCTTCGTTTGGGTGTGCTTCGTGGAATACCTCAAATCTGTGCGTGAAGCTCGAAAATAAACAAGTATTTACTCGATAATAATAATACGTTAAAAGAAAATTGCTTTACACTTAATATCATGTTGCCAATTCTCAATAATATAAAGAACTAAACACAATAAACCACAAAATTATCAAGATCCTAACTAATATTCCTAACTAATATTATAAATGCGAATGTGAGTTTGATTGTTTGTTACGCTTTCACGCCTTAACTGCTCGACCAATCATTATGAAATTTCGCGGTTTGTTCTGCATTTGCCCCTACATTACGTCCCACATTTCAAAATGTTCCTCATTCGCCCCTCTTTTTAAATTATTCCTTTTTCACCCTACATTTTTGTATATATGGTTAACAAAACAAAACATGGTTTAAAATTATTTTAAATCTTTTGTTATCAGGTTCGTGATGTCATGCAATCATAAGCCTAAAGTTTTACTGAGAGATCAACGAGGTATTTTAAAATATTTTTCGGATGACGGTACAACAAGAACCCCATACAAAAAAAGAGGGCAAAAAAAGGAAGTATCTGGGACGAAAGACGAATTACATTAAGAAATTAATATTTATTTAATTTTAGAGGCATATAAGGAACATTTTACGCCTGTCACTAACAAACTTTCACTAACAGACAGACACACAGACACACATAGTGTTTTCATGAACCTCTTCGAAGAAAACTCACAGGTTAATAAAACATAAATGAAATATCAATATTCATAGTCAACACAAAAAATATTCTTAAGAATTGTTGTTTCTGCTATTTCACAGTATTTAATAATAATATCAAACCCATTGTTGTACAATCAATCAGTAACAAAGAAGCTTGAACAAAAACCAAAGCTTTATGAATACGATAAGTGTCTATCTATAAATATAATACTCTAGCAATCAACTAACAAAGTACTGGACCGTTATGAATTAGCATCGCAGCCTGTGTAAAGGTACTGGCAAACATGCTACTTTTAAACCGATTACGAGCCAGTTATTATTCAACTGTATATCTTTCTTTCTTTTCGTGTGGTTAGTGGCCAACCTGTTGTCAAGAATTGTTCAAGCCCGTAGGCCTCTGACATGGCTTAATGACTGCTGTCAATTTGACAACAACTGGGACTGACTTTTTACGTGCCCTCCGAAGCACGGAGACGCTCAGATGAAATACCACTAAGCGGTCACCCATCTATAGACTAAATGCACCCAACGTTGCTTAACCTCGCAAATCGTTTACCAATCAGTGAGTGGAACTGGCTATGATAACTGTAAATTATATTATTTCATCAATAATCGGCAATTTTGTCGAGTTACCATAGAGATCTAAACGCAGTTTATTGCATACAGCCATTAAAATATTACAGTAAAATGTCTTTGCTTTTAATCTATTAATACTATTTAAAAAAGAATTTTTCAAAATCATTCCATGATCATGGCCAGTGAAAAGCAATCGAAATGTCAGAGAAAAGGTAAATTTAAATAGTTAAAAGCAATTATTTGTTAAATAAACTTTGAAGAATTATTTACTTTTAAACCATTACATTATGTATGTGCGAGTAAGACAAAGAACACTAATTTGATATTGCGACCGTGTGTAGACAGTTCGATGCAGTCACTAAAACCCGTGACGTTGACACCGCGATTAAACGCAGAGTCGCACAATCGCTGCGTCGTTGCGGTCGCAAAATCGCGGGTCATCGCAGCTAAAAGCAGCATATGTGCGGTGACGCTTACTCCGACTTGATTACAATCACGGCGCACCAGAGCCATTCAACCGACGTGCGTAGGCTATGCTTAATGGTTTGCATACACAACACCGTGAGTTATCTATTCATGTGATCCACTTGGACTTTTTAATTAGATGGGACATTCAACTGTGTGAAGTATTAATGCGTAGGATTCATCATATATGTCAGTCGCAGCTGAGGTGTTGTGACTTTGTTTTTTGCAAGAGTTTATTTTTACTATTTTAACAGGCTCCCTGTTCCATAAATCACATAACAATAATTGCTTATTCGTTGGCGTAGTCTTCGTTGAAAACGTAATTTATGTCGATCACAATATGCTTCATATCTTTAGTCCTTCTAAACTCTTTGTAAAGACTTTTATTTATGGAATAAACAAATATTATTATTAAAGAAAGAATTGAAATCTGTTTAATATTTTATAAAAGACGAAATTTTGCTTAGTTTTTAAGTAGAACCTTAAGCTTCCAAATTGTGTAGATCCATCAATATCTGTTAAGTAATTCTTGCATAATACAGAAACAAACATACAGACAGAGAAAAAATTAAATATACATTGTTTAGGTTCCATACGCCTCTAAGCAGTCAATACCAATTTTGCAACAATGTACAGACAGAACCTCGTTACAACCTTTTAATAGAAGTATAAATTTTTATCACAACAACTTGCTTTAAGTCATAGCAGTTCCCGCGCAATTATTTTTGTCGTTGTTTTTCTGAGGAACAAGAAGGTAATGAGACTAGGGGCGGAACCCCCTCCGGTGGCGAAACTCAATCAAGTGAAGCCATGCAACTTTAGCTTGGTGGTCGAACTTCTAAGACTGGCAGTGTGCCCCGGCGTTGTCCGAGCTCTGTCTGGCTAGACGGTGGGAGCTTAACTTAATTTAAGTTGGCTACTATGAAAGGTTGTTCCTAATTGCAAGTTATTGGGTAAGCTGAATTTAGGTCAAGCCTGTCCTTATGTACAATATATTATATCGATTAATAACCAAAAGTAACTGATATAAAGATGTAAAAGTTTGTGATGAATGTTGGATGTTTGCGACTTAATCACATGCAAATCTTTAAACTGATTTAAACAGAACTTGGCTGACATATTAAAAGTCCCTAAAATACAATAAATATATATATTTTCTACCATTTATCTGATCATAATCCATTTTCCTTTTGTTATACACCGTGAATGCACCTGACACTAAGAGTTAGTATTCGTAATAATATACATACTGACAAACAAACCGTTTCCGTGCAAAGTGATCGGTGGCGCGTGAGCGGCCCCGCGGCTTGACATCTGACCTTCCAACAATGCTAGTTATTAGCTACCCTTCGAATGCGTATTAATTGCCAACTTATAAAAAACGAATAAATATAACATTTCTTGCTTAGGAAATTACGCAGTTATTTTTATTGTACGGTAGAAAGTTGAGCAATAAAGTTATTTAGGACGTTTTAATAGGAAATTAAATTAATATTTTGTAGGCCTTTGCACACAAAGAGTGTAACAGAAAGTTGACGTTACACTTTGTTTAGGCTTGGATAATGTGTTTCTACGTGATTTATAAATATTGGAGACAACCTTAATGGTATTTTAGTAGTTTTTATATAGTAAGGAGGCAAATAAGCATAACAATTGTTGGTAGTCGGTTTCTATGACTTATTAAACGCTTGTGGAATAGCTGGGTGACCGCTTAGTGGCATTTCATCTGAGCGTCTCCGTACTTCGGAGGGCACGTAAAAAGTCGGTCCCAGTTGTTGCCAAATTGACAGAAGTCGTAAAGCCATGTCAGACACCTACATAAGAGCGGTTTGAACAACTCTTGACAACAGGTTGGCCACTAACCACATGAAAAGAAGAAGAGTAGATAAGCGCGTTGCTAACGTTATGCTGCTAACAGAAGGTACAAAGAGTACTGTGTTATGTCTATGTTGACAGCGTAGTTCTTCCTGAAGACAACCGAACTCTGACTATTAATTTCTTATTTTATGTGTCTTTATTAAGATTCTAACAAGGAACACACACCCCCTCTCGGATAATAGTTTAGAATTATTTTTGTAGTATCTCCATCGAATCCATAATACTAGCACACAGGTAGGAGCGAGATGACCACTAGCCTATTTTGCTATGGTGTTAAACTCATTTAAAATAGTCATCAAAATTATGAAAGAGACATATAGTTTAAAATAGTTATCAAAATTATGAAAGACTATATCCTGGGCCGAGAGTCAAATCTTATATCAAACGTAACCGTAACACAAATTTATGCAATACAAACTTCAGGCAGACATCATTTTCCTAAGAAGTCGAACCAATTAATAAAATGAGTCTATATTAATAGCGATATAAGAACATGTGTAATTACGTCTCACAAAAGTACCCTTATTCAATGTCTACTTAAGGCACTACCGTTACAATACATGAGTAGCAAAAAACGTCATCTAAAACATTCCCTCGTCAGGGTACTGAACCTTGGACCTTTCGTATAAAAACTAGTTGAACAACTAACGACTCTATGGTAATACAAAAAGTGATCGCCTCTTAGAATACGTTACGATTGAGAAATAATTGGTCAAGCGTGAACTGGTACTTCGTTCGAAGTTCCGTAACTAAAAGTAGGGTTCTACGGAGGCAATTTATGCTAGGCATTAGCTATTATGTAAATAAAACATTTTTCTTCCTATCTTTCTTCATTCTTTCTTTCTTATTACATAGGTTCACGTCTATACATCTACCTTATCTTGTAAATGACATTGAAATAGTAGTGAATATGAATGCTTGGACATTAATAAATTATATTTTTTATATGATATTTATAACTGGCATTAACCTACTTTTTAATTTATTTTATCGCGACATTACTTAATTAAATTATTTTGGTGATTATAATTGATAAAGTTGACATTTTATTAGGAATAGTTATAATTATTATGAATGCTTGTAAGTAATATAATGTATTTAATCTTATACAATATGTTGTGGCTGTAATTTATTTTAATGGATTGTTTATTTAAATGTACCTACGTAATAATTTTTTAACAATTTTTATTTTTTGTAATATTCAGACACAATTGTAATAAATTGTTAATTAAGTAAATAAACAAAAAAAAAATATATATTGAAATTAAACTACTATATACGGATTTTATCGCGTTATTTATATAGCACTGTATTACAAAATTTTGAAAATATTACACTACTACTACTATTGATTTTATTTTACTAATTTATAAGCTAATAAAATTATTTAAACTATTAAATCTATTTATTTTTGGTTTACACTTTCCCCGACGTTTCGGTTGCTTTCCAGCAGCCATGGTCACAGGGAGTCTCCCCGTGACCATGGCTGCTGAAAAGCAACCGAAACGTCGGGGAAAGTGTATATGATTGTGTGCAATAGTAGTAGTAGTGTAATATTTTTAAAATTTTGTAATACAGTGCTAAATAAACAACGCGATAAAATCCGTATATAGTAGTTTAATTTCAATGAATAACATTCGCGTAAATAGAAGACAATATTATATAAATATATATATTACCTAGACCTTAGATCCTGTTAGCTAAGTTTTAGCTATCTCGTAATTGCCTTATACGTGGTATTCTAGAATATGTGCTGTTACACACAAACAGAAAGGCCCAGTAACACTTTACACTATCTGAGCATTGATCCTGGGATCTCAAAATCGAAAATATATATAAGCGCTAACGTATACCGCGGAACTAACAAAAGGCAATTTCTGTTTAAATCTTTAGCAAAATAAGTATAGACATTTTTAATATTTGATTGAGATCTCGGTGGCCTTGTAGTATAGTATGCGACGTCTGGAAATAAAGTCTCGCGTACAATTACCAGCTTGAGCAAAGTATTATTTGATTTCTCAGTCAAATAGTTTTCAGTAGCTGTACGGACTCTGGATCTGTGTCCGGTAAACGCTAATCGGCTCGCCCTCTATGGTGTAGGACCTAAAACTATCTTTGTCGAAATGTGGGTGTAATACAACAATGCCACTTTAGCGATATGAGCGTAAGACTATGTATAGGTATCCGTCTTCTTCTCCCTAGCCTTTATTATTCCCAAGTCACTTGGAGTCAGCTTTTCTAATCTAACCGGATTTGACTGGATATCAGGTTTTACACGGAGTGGCTGCCACCTGACCTCCGCAACCCGAAGGCTAACGATACCCTAAGGCTAGATTAGTGTCAGGATATGATAGGGCACTGACTCCCCAATAACGACTGTTGTTGATGTTCATGGCAGCCGGGACCGACGGCTTAACGTGCTCTCCGAGACACGGAGCAGGCGATAATTGTCAATCAATACGCACATAATTTCGAAAAGTCATATAACTTCCGAAAGTCAGAGGTGCGCGACGTGGATTTGAACCCGAGACCCTCTGCATTGCAGTCTGTTGGTCTCCTCACTGAGCTATCGCTACTGCTTATGTATAGGTTCTGCTTCTTTTCTTTCTGCTGCTTATGTATCCATGATTACAAGAATGACGAAATGGTATAAGTAGTCGCCTTGCCACCGCCACTGTGCCGAGGGCTTTGGCACACGTGCCAAAAATTTATCAATCAATCAGTCAGTCCACCGCAGTCCACAGCTTGACATAGCCCTCTCCCATTTTACGACATAACATCCGGTCTTCTGTCTTCCGCATCCAGTCTGACCCAGCAACCTTTTTCAGGTCATCGGTCAATCTAATCGGAGGGCGGCCTACTTTACGTTAACCAAGTCGCAGTCTCCAGTTAGGACTCGCTTGCTCCAACGGCCATCGGTCCTTCTACAGATATGGCCAGCCCATTGCCACTTCAGCTTGCTTATTCTGCGAGCTATGTCGGTAACCTTGGTTCTTTGACGGATAACCTCATTTCTAAGTTTATCCCAAGCATAGTTCACTCCATAGCCCGCTGGATGACTTTAAATTTTTGGATTAGCACTACCGTGAGTGTCCATGTTTTGGCACCATAGGTCATAACATACCTGTTATGACCTATGGTGCCGACACGTAATGGACGTACTGGTCTTCAGGCATGCTGTAAAGGCGATGAGAAAACCTGACGAAGAATACGAAACGCAAAAATTTCTGTGATCCACAAATTGGTGTTCTGAGTCTGGGTGTACTTTGTGTTTTTGTTTGAATGTTTGTAAAGTTAAGAGAGAGGGAGTCGTAAAAAAGAAGTTGCAGCACTGAATTTATAGCTTTTCCCAATAGGGTCGCCTTCTATTACATACATGGAATTTAAAAACCTGTCAAGTTGGTGAAATATTGCTGTAATACAGGTTGTATTTGTATTAGATCCTCGCTGGTTTCAGCATAAATGGGCCGGATTGACCGGGGTAGTACTACCCTCTCACATAATACCGGCGTGAAGTAACGGTACCCGTACTGTTGCGTTTCGTATCGGTGAGTGAGATAGCCGGAGGCCCAGTTACCCCAATCCTTTTCCTATCCTTTCCTCAGTCCTTTCCCTCCTTCATTCCTTTTTAAAGGGCTGGCAACGCACTTGTAACTCCTTTGGGGTTGCGAGTGTCCATGGGCGGCGGTAATCGTTTACCATCAGGCGATCCGTCTGCTCGTTTGCCGCCCTAAGCCATAAAAAAAAAAAAAAACAGCTAGAAGCATGAGATTACGTATACATACATTGATTCACGCCTGTTTCCCAGAGGGGTAGGTAGAGACTACGGATTTCCATTGGCTACGACCCTGACACACGTCTCTGGTTTCATTCACTTTCATAACATTCCTCATACACGCTCGCCGGTTTAAGGTGCTCTTAACCTAGCTTATCCAGAACCTCTCCGATCTGATCAAGCAACGTTCACCTAGGTCTTCTCCTTGCGACTGTTCCATTCACACTAGCCTTATAAACGTTTTTAGTCTTTTCTCTTCCATTATTTCTACATG
Organism: Catocala nupta; assembly: GCA_963675205.1. Lineage (NCBI taxonomy): Eukaryota > Metazoa > Arthropoda > Insecta > Lepidoptera > Erebidae > Catocala > Catocala nupta. The sequence goes on along the minus strand of OY776090.1, from coordinate 29,779,177 downwards.
CCCAAACCAGCTTAACGTACCCTTTTCTATTCTTGTCACTATCCACTTTCATGCCGCATAATATATGTACATATATCTTTTAAAGATTAAGGACAAACTGGCTCGTTTAATCTTCGCATGCAAGGAACCCTATATAAGGGGTCGATACTGGTCACATACAGTGTTGTACCGGACGCAAATGGGCAGGCCGTTATCTGAACCTACCTGGTGGGAACGAAGCCTGCCAACCGGTCTGACTGCGGTAATTACTCGCCTAGATTGATTGCGACCATCTTTGATACCTTGTACCTGTACCTACTAGGAGATAACCGTCAGTACTGTTATATGTTTAATGCATCACAAGCCTACCGTTTTAATCATGTAGTGTGATTATTACAGTGTAAGTTTTGTAGTTAATTGTAAACATGTTATGGCTTAGTAACTTGACTTGATTTCATGAATGGCGTAGAGGGCAAGCGGTCGCTTTGACACTGATGCTGCATTGAGTGTTGTGTGAATGAATCCGAGACGTGACAATTATCGAATAATTGTCACGTCTCGGATTCATTATTGTACATGTATTGATTGGTCTGAGTTTGTGTGTATTTTGTGTCTGTTTGTTTGTAAAGTATTCTGCGATGCGGCGATTTGGTTTGTTCCGCAATCACCCCTACATTACGTCCCACATTCCAAAATGTTCCTCATTCGCCCCTCTTTTTTAATTATTCCTTTTTCGTCCTACATTTTTGAGCATATGGTTAGCAAAACAAAACATGTTTAAAAATGATTTTAAGTCTTTTCAATGTCGTGATGTCATGCAATCATAAGCCTAAAGTTTCGCCAAGAGATCAAGGAGGTATTTTAATATATTTTTGGGCTGACGGTACATCAAAATCTACTATACAAAAAAAAACAGGGTCAAAAAGGAACATAATTCGAAATAGGAATTACGCTAAGAAATTAATATTTATCAAAATTTCGGGGCATATGAGGAACAATTTTTGGGGCGAATGCGTATTTTTACATTCGGGTCGAAACACGAGGGTCGAATGCGGAATAAGTCGGTGATTTATCTGTAATCGGGAGCAGTCTTTTGTAAGAAAATCTATCAGTGATTATTGATATTGTTTGTCCGGTCCGAGAATCGAGTACGAAACAATCAGCGTCGAAGTGCATTAAGTGCGTGATGCGTGGTCACCACTGAAATTACTATGCGACCATTATCTTAGCTAGACACATAATATTCTATCACATACACACAACACCATCTAGCCCAAACTAAGCAGAGCTTGTACTATGGGTACTAGACAATGAATAAATATACATATATACTTAGTTTTCGTAAATACATTCATACAAACATCCATGTTCATGCACACAAATGTTTGACTCGCGCGGGAATCGAACCCGCGATCTCAGGCGTGGCAGTCGGTTACACTAACCACTACGCCATCGAGGCCGTCAAAGTTAAATTAATTTTATAACACTTTGTTGGACTCAGGAATCAAACCTGCGACCTTAAACTCTGCAGTCGCATTCACTATCGCTGCGCCAACGAAGCAACATAATGTCGTATACCGTATCTTAATTGAGCTATTTATAGCTCAATTATACACAGTGGGCATCAAATTGGCACGTGTAAGTACACGTGGGCAAAGCCAATAAAACAGGAACTACCGGAACATATGATTATAAACCCTGTGTTGTGTTTACTCGACTTAATTTAGTAAACATAAACTCACACGTGCCGAATAATAGAAAATGTCCTACGGGGATCTTTCTAGTTAACTGACATTTATTCAACCCTGTTTTCCAGAGGGGGAACGCAAGCCTGTTTCTATGTATTTACATTTAATTTGCCTATTATTTAGCTGTTGGCACGTTTTCTGTGTACAAGCAGACAAAGGACGGCATTTTCTATCTACGTTATAAGTTATGCAACTGTTCTTAAATTCGCTAAACCTACGGTTGATATTCGCTATGAGATTTTATCATTAAACGATTTTTGAAAATGTCGTCTGAGAACGTAAGACTTAAATGACTTTATTTAATTATTTTGTTATTATTTATTTAACGATTAAGCTTACAGTTACATCAAACACCCGCGGCCCTGGGTGGTACGTGACTAAATGGACTTCTGGTAATTACCGTGTATTCATGTTGCCACTACAGAGCGCGGGCAACGTATCTATAGTTTATAAATCATTGCTGATCGACGTTTCACGTGATCAGAAGGCTGGTCTTTTCTTGGCCCAAAGAATCAGCATTGCCATTCAACGTGGCAATGCTGTCATTCTTCTGGGCACGTTACCCGTTGATAGCGATGCTGACGAATTCTACGATGCCTAAACCATTTTTGTTAATATTTAGTATTATAATTATTTATTAGTGTTTTTGTAATTATGTTATATTTTAATACGTTTGTAAATATATATTAGATTAATTAGTTTTAAAATTAATAATGTAAATATATTATAAAAATGTTAAAAAACACAACACAATATAAAAATGTTAACAATTCCTATTTACATACATATTAAATATTTAATGAATAATGTATTTGAAAGTGAACAAAATCCTCGCGATGCAGCCAGTAACATAATAAAATTTCAGGTGAGTAAAGATCTTAATGTCCCATATTAAGATCTGTACTCACCTGAAAATGTTATATTATAAATAAAAAAATATAAATTTTCAAATTATAAACATAACAAATATAATAAGCTCACATTTTCTCTCTACCGAAAGCCTCGATGGAACAGCAGTAGTAAATACTATTGCTGTATATGAGGCCGATTAATATTAGCACCGAGTCAGGATTTGTGCCTGGTAAATCATAATCCCCCAGGCATGGGCAGGCCAAGTAGGCCTGTATAATGCGGTAAACAAAATCATAGCTGGTGGAGGCCTACCTCTGGCAGAATATAAGTGTAAGAATTTATTTATTTATTGTTAATTAAAGCGGTTAAAGAAACCAATTACAATTACATGAATATAATATAATATAATATAATATAATATAATTTTTGCAAATGGCTTCAAATTTAATTGTGCCTTGATAATTATATGTTGTAGACAGATAAAGAATTAGTTGACAACAAGCCATGAAGCGATACACACCTGAAGAATGTGGAATTATTGTTACTGTGACCAATTTTCGGTCTGTTGTTTTAATGCAGCGTGAATTTCGTCGTGGTTTTCCTTGTCGTCGTGTTCCGGACCCGGATTGTTGTGTGTAAGGGAGGTGCCTCATTAGTGCGTTGCGTTGCGTCGTCGCAACGGATCAACGCATTGTATGTCACATCTGCGCTGCGACGACGCACGTCGCAGCGCAAAAGGGCGACGCACGCACTGATTTCAGTCTTCATTCCACAATGGATCAAAACACAGTCCGTCGTCGCACCGGAGCTCCGACAGCGCAGCGCAACACCCCGCTTCGTTTCTCGTCCGTCGATCCGTTAAAACGTCGTGTGCGACGACGCAACATATTAATGTGGCATGACACAAAAAATATATGGAAAACGACGCAATGTAGACAGTGCGACGATGCAACGCAATGCAACGCACTAATGAGGCATCACCCTAAGTGAACAATTGGGGCATAGCAAAACACACATGAAATGCATGTAGAGCCATTGCATCCCCTCAGAGTGACTTTTTGATGTGGCATTTGCAGTGAAAAAGTAATTGGTCTTATTTTTTGGGAAGCCGATGGCATGCGTCGTAACCGAAACTGGTGAGCGTTACAGGCAACTGTTAAATGAGATTTTTTTTGCCGCAAGTTGCTGAATTGGGTCTTGAGCATTGTTGGTTCCAGCAGGAAAGAACAAGCGCTCACACAGCTCGGGCAACGATGGAAATTTTGAGACACCAATTTTCGAGGCATGTGGTTCTCCCATTTTGGGGATTTGAACTGTCGTCCGTGCCGTCCAGACCACCAGATCTAACGGAGCCAGAATTCTTCCAATGGGATTTTTTTAAATCTCGCGTTTATCATAATAAAATACTTTACAAGTATCGAAAGCTTACATTGAAGAAGAAATTGCCAATTTGGAGCCAGTTGTTTTGCGAGAAACAATTCAAAATGCTGTAAAACGAGCACAATTGGTAATCAAATCGAAAGATGGTAATTTAAGCGATATCATTTTTTTATCTTAATGTCATCAATTTTACATTCAAATATACTTTTTTTTTAATTTCTAACGAAATTGTCGCTAGTTCACACTATGACATGACTTTTGCGCCACCTTGTATAAAAGAAAGGACACTTAGTTAACATAGACTTAATTTAAAACAGTCAACTTCCACTCTAGGAATAACTCTTGTGTTGCGAAGGTGTTTTCTTCATACCCGTTAGTAAGATAACATCGTATCGAGCATCTTATTTATCCTATACTACTTTCTTAGTCCTCGACAAGTAGAGGCTAGTACATGGAGGCCGGCTAATTAACAGGACGGTCTAACCACAGACTTGGCTACAAATTACTAAGAAGCAATTTCATTGATTACTTTGAGTTCGCACTTCCCGTACACAACGACGCAACGAACGCCTATTTCACGAATTAGTAAGGTCGATGGATATGACAGGCAGTCCATATGCGTGCTACAAAGCGGGTCATATAGCCAGCTTTATAAAGTTGGGCTACATAATATAATGGCGACTTAAAAGAGTGGCAGTAAATTTTTTGCAGGTATCTCAAGAGCCCTTTATTTGAACTTAGCTACTATCATAATATGTCCATAAGTGTTATTTGGAGACCTAAATGAATAAATTAGTTTAACATATTTAAATATTATTTAAAATAGTGCATGCTGAACAGCACCTAAAGCCGATGGATCTCTAATGAATATTTGTAGTTTTTCTCATAAGAATACAATACTCATTTATTTGAGAAATACAAGTTAAGTATATATGGGTATAATAATTAATACAAATATTTATGGTGTTGAAAATGAAAATCCTATATTAAATTTATCCTCAAATATTTTGACATACCTTAGATATATGTACCTGTCTCTTTTATATACATATACATACTTACCCATTTACTACTTTTGTTATACATATTTACCTCTCCCATACAAAGATGTTAGCGTGTGACCAATCTAAAAACTAATAACAAAATGAAAGACTTTCCTTTTATTCTTTATTAGTTTAGTAAGATCAAAATTGTAGATAGTAGGTATTAAATTTGATACCATATCCATTAGACTGTCGTCATAAATCCTTGTCTTATCCAGACAAGTTATTGCGCTAGATCTACTTATCTCGATGATCTACTAATTATTTCTGCGAGTGTCGGCTAAGCCGGGAGCTCATTAAAACGGTGCGACTGGAGAAAACAGATAGTTATCGAGAAGCTTCCTTAGCTAGCGCGTTGACTTGAAAAGATGAAGTTGTTAACTGATAATTGTCGTTGGGCAGGCTTGTTAATTAATAAAATATTGAGATGTCGTAATAATGTTCTGTTAAGATATATATAATCTTCTGGCGGTTATCCTATAGGTGGCGATTAGCGGAGAGCGAGATTTTATTAATATATTTTCTAGCTCTTACGGTTACGGTTTCGCTTGCTTTTTCTGGATGTAAAGTACTATTTGTCCTTTTTTTGGCGAAATTTTTTGTTGATAAGTCACATTCGCATTTATAACATTCGTTAGAATTATGTAGCTATTTTCTCTCAAGATTATACTTCTGGTAAACGGTGACTCTATCCTATGATTGATAACAATGCCATGGGTATAACTTGCGTCTTGCCAACCTTAAGAGAGAAATTAAAGGTTGGACGAAAGGAATGGAATGGGACGTGTAGGTATGAGTTGCCAGACTTTTTATTCACAGGGCGAAATGCAGTAACAGAGTTATTATTATTACACTAGAATGGGTACAACCTAAACACAATAAGACTAGAAATTTTGCGTTGTGGTCGCTTTGCCGCTGCCACTGTGCCGTGGGTTGTGTGTTGGATTCCCAAAAAAGACAAAAAGAATTGTGATCCTTCAATAGTTGTACAGAGTCTGGATGTTCTTTGTGTCCGTTGTTTAACTGTCTGTAAAGTCTTCGCGACACAGAATTTATTTCAAGTGAGACACGTACCTTTAAAAATCTAGAATTATGGAGTTGTTATCATGGACACTATTCTATTCCATTATTCCTATATATTCCATTTTTTGTATGTTTTATTTTCTTATGTATTGGTTTGTAATAAATTATTATTTAGTAGGCCTGCGAGAATACCAGCGTTGTAGTCTATACTGCAACAATAGCTGACGCAGTGCCTAATTTGATCTCCATGTACCGCCTTCTGTTAAATTGTGTTCATTATTGTTTTTTTTTAATTATGTATTTATGATAAAGGCTGGAAGGCAGGTTAAGAGCATCTTAAACCGGCGAGCGTGTATGAGGAATGTTATGAAAGTGAATGAAGCCAGAGAAGTGAAGAGATCGTAGTAAATGGAAATCCGTAGTCTCTGCCTACCCCTCTGGGAAACAGGCGTGAATTTATGTATTTATGTATGTATGTATGTATGTATGTATGAAGATTCAAATAAAATATTTTTCTATCCTTCTTCTTTCTTTCTATATAGCATTAAAATGGCCACACCATATTGCTTGCTATTTAATCATTCATTGCCGAATATATAATGTCCTCATGTACCTCTACATATCATTTGTCCGTAACGTGTAAATATACGAGTCGTATTTGTATTCAGTCACCGAGGAAATCACACCACATCGCGTTGTTTACCGGCGAACGAACCGTGCGGAAAATTATACACACAAGTTTCCGACTCAAAGTAACTAGAGAATGAACTCCATTATTCATTCTGTTTCGTACTAAAATAAACCGAGCAATACGTACTGAAATTAACTAGCGTCGTGGTATAATGTAGGGCGCTGTTCCGCCTAGATACAGCTGTTCATAAGACTAGAATTGCTAGTATTTCGGGACGTTTAAACTGTGTTGTTGTTTTATCACAAAGTAATGCATTACAAAGTTAGTTGTATGAGGTCAAGACTAGGTGGTGGCGCGGTATTATGCGACTGATGTGCGTGAGGATGAAGGTTCGATTCCCAGGTCGGGCAGTGTTAGAATTTTTTTTCTTTAATTTTATTACCGTCACGGCTTCTGGTACTACGTTCGATATACGCCACTTGGAAACGCGTGGAATTTAAAACTAATTCTGGTAGAATAGGTTATATAAAACTGATGATAATAATAGGAATTAAGGATAATTAAAGATTTTCTTTTTTAATTTATCCGCTGTAGTTGTTCATATCCATAGTCGCATCTATATTCTTATTGTGAAGGTTTAATTACGACTATGTATGGATTAACATTGCTAGGTTTAAACAAATTATTTTGAAATTATAACATAGCACACATGCCCTCCTATAACATATATTTATTATATATACAATTACCTTACAAAACGGCGGGGCAAAACTCACGACGGGGCAGCGAACACGAGTTCTCACGACAACTTTTTCGAAACTTATGCCAATAAGCAACAGGGTAGTCGGTTCTTAACAACCATCTTTAAAAGACTCCTACTTACTAAGTGGGTTTAAAGCCTTAACACAAACATAAAAAAGCGCCATATAAGAGACTTCTTATCAACTTCATGCCGTAGTTACCCGAGTTTAGCTTGTAAACTTGTAAACAAACGTGTTACGTAGACATACACCTGAGTATCTCCCAAAGGGTAGGTACTACACATGTCGCCAGCTATTATCGTTATAAACATGATATTTTAAGAAATATAATGCATCATGTAATTTTCTTCGTTGAAAAATAGTATATTAAATGTTTGAGATATCGATTTGGTGGGAACATTATATTTTGGAATCTTACAAGATATTTTAAATATAATGCTTTAAGTACTTTTCTTTATTGAAAAGGATTATATTAGATTCAAATTTAAATTATTTATTTGCTAGAACAGGGTACATATTACAGGTGTCAAAATCAAACACAAAGTTCACAGCATATTCTGTCCAATGGGATGTCCAAATGAGAAATGATGTACTACATAATAATGTCCCACAGCTGGGCATGGGCTCTTTCTTATTGTGAGAAGCGTTAGGCCATAGTTTACCACGCTGACCCAGTGCGAGTTGGCAGACTTCACATATCTTCGAGAACATTATAGAGAACTCTCAGACATACAGTTTTCCTCACGGTGTGTGACCTTCACCGTTAAAGCGAGCGATAATCAACTGTTTATTACGCACATAACTTTGAAAAGTCAGAGATGCGCGCCTTGGGTCGAACTTGAGGCCTCTGCGTGACTGGCTATCACCGTTGTGTGTGTGTTTTGTATCGCCATTTCATTTACTAATATTAAAATCTGAAATCTTGCAAAGTTTGTTACTCAATAACCATTAAACAGATTAGAATTAAACTTTACATACAGATAGACCATATTATGCTGAATTAACACATAGAATACTTTTTATCTTAGGATTCACACGAGCAAAACCGCGAGCAGAATATAGTCCAACTTATTTATTTTTAATAATATTTCTTTATTTGCAAGAAATTCGATTGTTTTAAATACTAATTACAATAAAAATGGGTCTGCACCCATTATTTACAGTAATTCCACTGTCCTCCTTAATAGGTTACAGATTAGCCTGTGATAAGGAGTAAATATTTCCTAACTGCCGCGCAGTTCGTTTCTTTATTGGCACTTACATAAATTCTAGCCTAGATCGAGACGGACGCGGAGCCGGATCTGTGTGCTCGATATATTCCTCACACGTTTGCGCAAATATCTGTAACGTTAGGTAACTGACTGCTTTTTAGGTCCCGTTTTGCGATTACGTTAACATCCTAACTTAACTTAACTGTGAATGTGAGATTGTTGCTGTCACGCCAAAAACCAAACGCCAAACGGAGATAGGGCATACCCTATCTCCGTTTGGCGTTTGGTTTTTGCGTGACGTTTCAGGGATGAAACGTATTTCATCCCTGAAACGTACCAAACAGTGGGTACTTTCCTTCTGGAGAAAGAAAGTACCCACTGTTTTAAGGACTTGATCATGTCCTAGTTTCAAATATTAGGATATTTTTATCCAGGTACACTTTCTAGTGAGTTTTTCGAGAACGAGACCGCAATGACATACTACGTTTGTGACACTATATAAATATTCATATTCGTGAAGATTTTGTTCCTAAATCAAACGTTTAACAGATTTTGTTACAACATGACGCAGAAATAGAATGTGACCGGGATTAAAATATGGAATATACTTTATCCCGCTTTACGGTCCCGTGTAACTTTCCCTAGTCATGGGCAGAACTCCGTATTATAACTAATATTATAAATACGAATGTGAGTTTGGTTGTTTGTTACGCTTTCATGCCTTAACTACTCGACCGATGATTATGAAATTTCTCATAAACGTTTTCAAGAAAACAGAAAAGGACATTTGCTGTCTTTGCGAGGATTTACAAGTGCCACTATTTACGTTGAATAACAGTATGAAAGTGCCACGGTCGTGTACTTGCGATGCTGCGCGCGCACGCCTCGTCTTGTACGCAGTGTACGCGTATCGCCAGCGCCGCTACTTCGTATGCGCGTACGCACTCCACGTGTAATGATGAAGGGCATTAACTATGTATTCTGTGGCAATTATTGTAATTTATTGGCAATATTGTGAATATTCAACGTGGCGTCTCTTCCGGGTATGTGTAAAAAGGTTTCGCGGCGACACCGCGACGCCTCCTATTAGCAGAACTCCATTTAAATGTAGCTACGTCTCCAGTTTATTTATTATATCATTTGTAAATAATTAAAATATTAGACCCATGTCTCCGTGTAAGCCTCTTAAAGGACCGGGTAAATTTTTTATGCAATATGTTTGAAAAATACCTGTGATAAGAGGAACATAAAAATAATATCAGACCTGTATTAAACTGTGCCACTGCTGGACACAGGCCTCTTCTCAGTGTGAGAAGGGTTAGTTCATAGCCGACCACATTAGCCCAGTGCGAGTTGGCAGACTTCACATAACTTCGAAAACATCATGCAGAACTCTCAGACATCTAAGTTTCCTTATGATGGTTGCCTTCACCGTTAAAGCAATTGATAATTAACTACTCAATACGCACATAACATCGAAAAGACAGAGATGCGCGCCTTGGGATCTAAAACCTCTGCGTGGCAGTTCAACGGTTTCCCACCAGTCTCCTGTAACAGGGTATGAATAATAATTCGCAATGCAATGAGATTATCATGGGATCTAAACACGACACTGGCACACGGCGTCTAGATACAATAGGTTTTGAATTATGTCTGGCACTCCAACAATTGTGAGGTAAAGACGTAAAGGACGTGGTGTGTACGCGTTGCGTTTCGATAGATGAATGAGAACGCCGGATTACTAATTACACTTTTGGACCCCTCTTTTTTGCCTTCTACTGTAACACTCGGATATCGTCCTTGACGTCACAAATACACAGGCACCTGTTTATCAGGCAGAGGATGTGCTTTAAGGAGTCTACCCGCTACCCCGTCTCATACCATGACCGTGCTAGGAACGTATCAGACACGAAAAGCAACACGATACGCCCTGCTTTAGGAACTGCTGGTCGGTGACGGAACGGTCTAGTGGGCATAGTGGGCAGACTCCTTTACTGTAAGCTTTGCTGTTTACGGTGGGCAAGGACTTGATTGTTTTCTTTAAATGTTTTTTTAAAACGACAGCTTCCGCTCGTATAATTCAGGTATCGCGGGGCTCTACAGGCATACACATAATGGACACAAAGAAAACGCTGACACGAAACAATCATTTGTGGATCACTCATATTTTTGTGTCGTGTGGGATTCGAACACACAAAACATGACGTAGGACTATTCCTACGTCATGTTTGACGCCTCGACGATAGCGTCGAGGCGGCCACTTATACCTTTACGCCATCCGTTTTTGCTTATGTTCTGTTGTTCTTTTGTTTGTTTTTTTAATTGCTTCTGTGACGCAATAAAACTGGCTATGCCCATTAGTGGTGGCTAGTGCATACCATAGGCTGAGCCGCTGCGATATCACGCCGACCACCAACAGCAAAGATAAGTATCTGTAATTATCTGTAAAGCCCTTCCCGTATATACAGGTGTAAGGTGTAAGGTGCATGTCTGAATATTATTTGCATAATATTTTCTTCTGTTTACGCGACAGTTATTAATTGAAATTAAACTCATTTATACAGATTTTATCGCGTTGTTTATTTAACACTGTATTCTGTATTGTGACCATGGCTGCTGAAAAGCAACCGAAACGTCGGGGAAAGTATAAACCTAAATATAAATAGTTATAATAATTTTATTAGCTTAAAAATTAGTAAAATTTAATAGTAGTAGTAGTGTAACAGTTTTAAAATTATGTAATACAGTGTTAAATAAACAACGCTATAAAATCCGTATAAATGAGTTTAATTTCAATGAATATTATTTATCATTTTCAGCACAGACCGCAATGTCAGTAAGACCGCAAGTGAATTCACGCGTTATATTTTGTCTCTTTGATGACATAAAGTCGGTTGTGAGCTTAACTTGATGTCGGGTCGACACCTGCAAACAATTCCAGGGCTGTCGCTATTCAGAAGTGACTTAGATTGACTTTTATATAGTAAAAGTAAGTTACGAGAGATAAGGCTTCGCTAAAACTGGATTTCCGTTTAAACCGTAGCAGTACGTCTGGCTATATGTCTTTTTACCCGACTACGGCAAAGCCAAAAGGAAGGGTAATGATTTTGGCAGTCTGGGTATGTATGTTTGTATGTTCCACCGTAGCGCGTAAACTACTGAACCGATTTTAATGAATGAGGTGTCAATGGATTCATAATAATGGCCCGGGTGACATAGGCTATATAAATTTTAAATTCGTTCCTTTTTAAACCCTTTTTTATGTAGTTGGGATATAGTTTTTAAACATTTATTATGAAAGAAAGTCGTTTCTGTGGCCTCTTCTTTTAGTTTCTATTTCTATTTTATATTGCTTAGATAGTATACTCTTGTATACAAGTGGCGGTTACTGTCTTCTACAAAGTGTAATGCTTGCTGCTTTTGAATTAGTCAAAATTAATATGTTAAAAGCATTACCCATATTTACGCCAATGCTATTAATGGTAATGAAAAGATGATTAGCCTAGTCTCTCTGTGACCATGGCTGCTGAATAATAACCGAAAACTCGAAGAAAGTAAACATAGCGCTCATCAGTGAGGGCCTGCATTCAAGAGTGTCTGGAAACCACTTGGCTAACTTACACCACAGGATCACTGAAGCAGACTTTAGACTATCTTTATCATCTACTAGATTTTGCACACGGTTTCGGTCGCATAAATGTAGGTTAGGTTAGTAATAGGCCTTTTTAGAGTTCGAAAAACTCTTATACAGCAGCTTTGTCCGTCCGTCCGTCCGAACTTTCTACTCAAGAACCGTAAGAGCTAGAGACTCGCGGTCAACGCCATTCGACTCAACATAGTCGATAAACCCCCGAAATTACTATGACCTTTGACCTCTGACCTCACATGGTATCACGTGACCTTTGCATATTACTTGAACCATTTTGCCAAACTGCAAGATTTACGACAATTCATTGACGTTTCCCACTTGTTTTAGATTAAAGGTGTCCTTTTCTGTTCTCCTAACAATGTGCATGCGAAATTTTATGATGATAGGTTGAGTAGTTAAGGCATGAATGCGTAACAAACAGACAAATAAAAATGTCTATCGGTCATCGTTCTTTGATATATTTACCGTATACCTATAATAAATAAGTATTTTCGCTACCGAAACTATAATATAATGAATAGGTACTACTTAAGCGAACTGGAATCACACGGTTTGGTCCCTCCCTAAAAGCTATCAGAAGCATCAACGATAACGATTATCTTCTATTGCCAGAAAATACCCCGTTAAAAGTATAATCAAGAATATTAAACACATAAAACTGTAATGCTTCCCTTTGAAAGGTACATATTTATTTTTATGGTGTTTTTATTCGTTCTATAAGGTCAAAGCGATGAACACAACCCTACACGCACATAGCGAACAAGATATCGAGATGAAACGAAACCAAATTAAACTTTGAACGCAAAATTTTATTATGCTGTATTTGTATTTTATAATGAAATGGAAAATTTAGGAAGCAGGTAAATGTGGACTGTAATCATTAATACTTTGATATAGGTACAATTACGTCTAAATACATAAGCAATGGGTTTATTTGTTAATATTTCAATAATAATTGGAAGGTGAATCGAAATGATTTTCAATGAAGCTGTAAAGGTGGATGTTTTTCTGTAGGATTCGTTCGAATGAACTGAGGTGGAAATTAAATTTCCACTCATAATTTTATTTAAACTAAATTTCGCTGCGTTTGTGTAGATCATTCAATATATTTCAATTCTTTTGAGAATGGAAATTTTGGGAATTTTCGCGGATGAAAGGTCGTTTTGTGTAACCCTTACAATGTGTATGTCAAATTGCATGATGATCGAGCTATGGCGTGAAAGCGATCAAACAAACAAAGATACTCATATTCGCATTTATTCTGTTAGTTAGGATTAGGAAGTAATAGTGATATTGGACTCAACCATTTTTATTTACTTTCATTATGACTATGAGTTCATTCTCAAGATCCAGCTTTGGTTTTCTATTGGCAAATAAATAGGAGATCATCACTGATGGTTAGCAGTTAACCTAGCCTATGAAAGAAACCTTCCTTTCATTCCTTTGAATCTTTCGATACAGATAGATAAGATTAGGTAGGTTGTGAGAAGCGACAGCTCAGTGGAGAGACCAACAGACTACAATGCAGAGGGTCTCGGGTTCGAACCCACGCCGAGCACCTCTGACTTTCGGAAGGTATATGACTTTTCAAAATTATGTGCGTATTGATTGACAATTATCGCCTGCTCCGTGCCTCGGAAAGCACGTTAAGCCGTCGGTCCTGGCTGTAATTAATATCTATGGCAGTCGTTATTGGGAAGTCAGTACCCTATAATATCCTGACACTGGTCTAGCCTTAGGGTATCGTTAGCCTTCGGGTTGCGGAGGTCAGGTGGTAGCCGCTCCGTGTAAAAACTGATATCTAGTCAAATCCAGTTAGACTAGAAAAGCCAAGACTTGGGAATAATAAAGGCTAGGGGAAGAAGAGATAAGATTAGGTATAAAAAGGTAAAATTATTAAGTCAAAGTCAACTTGTGTAACACTTATGAACGTCAAAATGTATAGTTTAGTGAGTTTACTAAGTTACTGAAGCTATATTTAGGTTAGTTGATAGGCTCATAAAAAGGGTTGAGCCTTTGTAAAGTAGTAGTAGACAAAAAACATAAATAAAAGAAACATAAGGTAATTTATTACACCGTGGTAGGTTTGGTCGGTATTACCGGATATCTTTCCCCGGTAAGTCGGACGTAACCTCTTTGTCGCCCCGCATGCTTAAATGCATGACCACACGTAAAACATAATAAAAAAAATGGTAATTCATTCCAATGCAAAAAACATATTCCAACTTACAACAGAAAATTCGTATACATAGCAAATAACAAGTTGAGAAGTCGTATGTCTACCGAGGTTCATCGACTTTGCAATTACGAAAGCGTCGAACTGTAAATAATTAATGTGATTACAAGTTGAAAGCTAACAATTTAACACATTAAAGTAATTGATAGTTCGATGGTTGGACAACCGCAGAACCGGGCGCCGAAGGGCGCGTGATGACCTTCAGCCACCCTAAGGTTTGACCTAGGGGTGGTGGGCTGTGTGGGCCTGCTCGCCACCCAATCAGCATCAGGTCCGAGAGGCGGCGTGCGTGTTCCCACGTGCGCCTTTGTCGTCTTTGTCCCCCCCAGGAGGACGGCGGAGGAAGTATTTTTTGTGCAGTGGCCTGCCGTTTCTCATGGCGGGGTCGCGATTGCATGTGAAAGCGATTCGCGCGGCTGTCTACGGTTATGTCGAGGAACACCGTGGTAGGTTTAGTCGGTATTACCTTTTCCCCAGTGAGCCCGACATAACCTCTCTCCGTCGCCCCACGGCAAGCGTCAAAGCATACCCCCACGTAAAAATAAAAATAATATTACAACTTGGGGTGAAGTTTGTTTGTACGAAAGTTTAACTTTTCTCTGTCTGTGTCTGTAATGGGGTATACACGTACACAAATTCATACGCCTGTATATGTTCATAGGTGTAGATAAACATTTCGCCAGCTATGATTATGTCGATTGTCGTATCAAGCATTTTGAAATTACATGTTACTATTGAAAGTTCAGCTACGGCATTTTCATCCTACACAAAATAAGCCTTGTGTTATGTTATATTGGTGTTGTGTGTATGTGGTAGAATATTATTATTATTATTCTCTTTATTTAAATATTTTCAATATATTTTTCATTTTTAAATATACATATATCTATAAAAATACATTTAAAAATATAAAATTATTATTATTATTATTATTATTATATTCCTGGGCATTTTAATCCTACAGAAAATCTAAGTCTATCCAGAACAACGCGTGCTGGGCTCAGATGCCATCCTTACACGGTGGAGTGGACTAGAGTGCGTACCAACTCTCTGCCGAACGATCAAGGCATGAAATTCTCTGCCAAGGCACGTGTTTCCTTCTTCCTTCAATCCTGGGTCCTTTAAGCGGGGCGTGAAAAAGCACCTTCTCAGGCCGTCAAAGTAGAGACCTCAACATCGCCGCGGCTGCTATGAGGACGATGTGGAGGCCACTGCTCTTAGACCACACGACTGCTTACCATCAGGCGGAGTGTGGTCATTTTGACGAGCAAAACAAAAAATAAAAAAAAATAAAAAAAGTTGTGTTATATTCCTGGGTCTCTTTTTTAGTCTAAGGATATATTCTGGTTAGGGTTAGGCATTCTTGTATAATGGAAGTAATATGAGCTTAAAAACCTGTGATGTGTAACACTGCATTTAAATTTTATTCGCATGTGTTTACTACACTATATTGAATAGAGTGCGTCCTTGACTTTATACGGTAGTTCAGTATCGCTTCGTGTACAATTGTATTTGAATATCATTCGAATATAAATATGTGCATCACTACTACAGGCTAGGTTTCGGAGTCTCTTAATATGGCACTGTGGGGACAGCAGTCGACCAGCAATGTTACATGCGATGATGGCGCAATGACGCTTTTATGATAGGCAAGGTTTTGCTGATGTTGCAAGCATGCTAAAGTGATGGTAACTTGGAAATTGTTTTATCATTAGGCGGGCTTATGCCTTCTTAATTGTATAAATGCAAACTTGACCGTATTATCGGCAGCGATAGCCTAGTGGGAAACCGTTAGGCTGCCACGCCGAGGTCTCGAGTTCGATCCCAAGGTACGCATCTCTGACTTTCGAAGTTACGTGCGTATTAAATAGTTAATTATCGCTAGCTTTACCGGTGAAGGAAAACATCGTGAGAAAACCTACATGTCTGAGAGTTCTACATAATGTTGTCAAAGATATGTAAAGTCTGCCAATCCGCATTGGGCCAGCATGGTCGACTATGGCCTAACAGTTCTCGCACTGAGAAGAGGCCCGTGCCCAGCAGTGGGACAGTATAATACAGGGCTGATATGATTATATATATATATATATATATATATATATATATATATTATAAACTTTACCCTTAATACTAAGAGTGACTTAAGGTCGTAAAAGGACATTTATAAGGTCAGCAATGTACTAAATATTGGTGACCTCATAAATGTTCATTTACGACCTTTTAAATTACCATTTAAAAGATCGTAAAAGGACATTTATGAGGTCAGCCATGCTTGTAATCTGTTATTTATTTAAATTTGAAGTTTGTAAGAAATCAATTTAATTCAAAACATAAGCATAATTATAACTTTAATTAAATCAGATACTTAGTCTTAGCTATCGGATTTCAATAAGAGTTGTAATTTTCATGATCTATAGACTTTATGTAAACAATTAGTTCTAACTCAAAAGAAGCTTTAGGCGTTTCGTTTATTGTATGTATATTTTAATACCATAACATTATGGTTGAAATTTCAAAAGTTGCTACCACACAAAGCTATTCGACATTCATACGCTACACGATTGAACACTAATACATATTATAAATGTGAAAGTTTGTGTAGATGTATGTCACTTAATCTCGCTCTAAAGTATTGAACAGATTTGAAAAGTAATAAAAGACGTAGTACATATTAACACATAGGATCAATGGGACTCCAAGTTCCAATAGGACTCAGGGAGGTGAAGCTGAAGCAAAAACTATAAATATCGTATTTCATAATATTTTGTTATATTAAAATCCTTATTGTGCGGTCCCGTCTGTGTGCGCCGGGTCTTAAAGATAACCCTTCAAGCAACTGAAAAGCATATTTTTGCTCAAAAACTTGGACCTTAATTTATAATTTAAACTGAAGCATGTATGCAAAGGGTTAAAGTATACAGGTTTGAAGTTTTCAACTATGTCTAATAACATAATATCAACGAATCCATTCAGACATCTCAAGCTTAAACTTTTAAGAATTTAATAAGTTATAAGTTACAAAAGTGTCTGAAAACTTTATATTGAATATAATACTGAAGGGGTGTTAGTTTGACTATAACATAGATATACATGACAAGAGTTTGTAGTCTCATACGAGAGCCAATAAAAATAGACCTTCATCGAGATAAATTAAATTATATTCAATTCTTATCTATATTAAATTATAAAGTCAAACATTTGTGTGAATAAACATGGATGTTTGTCTTGGTCTGGATATTTCTTTGTATAATATGTAGGTATTTACAAAAAAAAATAGTATATATGTATGTTTATCCATCGTCTAGTACCCATAGTTCAAGCTCTGCTTCGTTTGGGCTAGACGGTGTTGTATGTATGTGGTAAAATATTATTATTATTATTATTATTATTATAACGCTAAAGAGTTTATTGTTGATCGTGCTAAGCTCTGAAACTGCAAGTTCTCTTTGTATTCGATAGTCCAGTTCTTCAGCAAGATTATACAACACCACGCTATAAGCTAGGGGAGCAGCGCAGTAATTATAAAGGTGGGCGAAACCGCAGAGGGAAAGCCAGTTAAATTATAACTAGCGGTCGCCATTATACAATAAAGATATATAGACTAAGGTATTACACCCACATTTGGCTAGGTGTTTTAAGTTCCCATGTGAAGAAGAGTAGCGATAGCTCAGTGGGGAGACCAACAGACTGCAATGCAGAGGGTCTCGGGTTCGAACCCATGTTGTGAACCCATGAAATTAAGTGCGTATTGATTGACAATTATCGCCTGCTCCGTGCCTCGAAGAGCACGTTAAGCCAACGGTCCCGGCTGCCATGAACATCTATGGCAGTCGTTACTGGGAAGCCAGTGCCCTATAATATCCTGACACTGGTCTAGCCTTAGGGTATCGTTAGCCTTCGGGTTGCGGAGGTCAAGTGGCAGCCGCTTCGTGTAAAACCTGATATCCAGTCAAATCCAGTTAGACCAGAAAAGCCGATCCCAAGTGACTTGGAAATAATAAAGACTAGGGAGAAGAATGGATTTTAAAAATAATGGTACTATGTTCTTTTTTTAAATATTCTACCTTTGATTTTCGAATACATTCAAAATCATCCATCATAAAAATGATGTATGCAATCGCAGCGCAGAAAATTCGAGATAGCTACTTGCATAAACTTTCTTTGTTCCGCAAACAGTAAATGGGCTGTTTCAAACTGCAAGTAAACGAGGAGTGGTTTATGCAAGTGACCTACTTGCGTGAGTGCATCGGCATAACACTTGATAGCTGGTCGAACATCTGGCGACTGTAAGCACGTCTTGTTCTCACGCAGCCGTTTGATGTTAAACAACATTATGGCTCCTATACATCGAGTAACAAGTTTGTGGCTTACTGTTTGTTAGCCGACACTGAGTTACAAATTATTGCAGTGGTAGTCAATTTGCTGCAAACAAAGACCGAATCGAAAATCGGTGAAATCAATGGTAATGCATGCTATAAGTGTGCTTAAGCTCTGACAAACTAGTGGAATACTCAGTCTCTCCTCTCGGTGAACAATGCGCAAGTTTGTAAAAACGTTTGCATTTTTGTTACATAGTCATTTGTAAATGATTAAATAGATTTGGATGAAAGTTTAAACACAAATGCATAGATTGTATATTGGATCAACACATTTTTTTTTTTTTTTTTTTTTTTTTAGCATTAGCACTTGTATATTTACTAATACTTACTTACTTATAAAGCACTTTTGTTCAGCACATTTTTAAGATTTACATATTACATATTATAAAATTTTATAATACATACACACAACACCATCTAGCCCAAACTAAGCAGAGCTTGTATTATGGGTACTAGACAATGGATAAACATACATAGATTTTTTAAGACACTTTTAATCCCAGTATTAATTCCTATAGGATTCATACGGACGAAGATATAAGCAAAAAATTGTATCTGATATTTTATTTAGATTTGTTTTTTATTAATAATATGGTTTCAAAAATAGAGCTGCTGTCTTAAGTTGTCTATAAGTAATAAACTTTAGAAGATTTTGATGGAACATTCGCATTTGCCAGTCAACCGTTTTATGAGGTGCCATTTGAATAGTGGAAAGGGGCTCTTAGAGGTCTGCTAGTTCAGTAATAAATTGTTTCGAGATTCTATTGAAGTTGTATATAGAGTTGGTGAATGTGGTCTGCGCGTCTAGATTGAGTAGTTTATGGTACTTTGCAAATTAAACGCTCAAACAAAGTGAAATTTGAATGAACACACTTTAATGAACAGCCATATGTGACTGCTATGATGAAGAAATATAAAAGTAATGCTGCGTTATTTCAGAGAAAAGTCCTCTGTTTCTCTTTTATTTTAATAGCGTTTAAACTTCAGACATTGTATATTTATATGGGTTTTGTCTCTGGGTATTCTGTCAAGACATTTTCAGTGCCAGGATGGCGCCTAAAACTGTGTCCAGTAGACTGCAATCGTCCTATATAGCGATGGCCATAAAACCATATCTGAAGAAAACTGACTGTGATACATTTATGCCTACCTTTTGGGTATGTAGACATGAGACTATCCTATGTATGAATGATGATGAAGAAAATCTTACGCACACGACTAGTTTTAAATTTAATATGACCACACCATCTATACATTCACGTTATTTATGCAGATATCTTGCCATAGGGTCAAGCCTTTGCCTAAACCTAGAACCTAACTAACCTAAACGTTACCAGTCACTTTTTTATTCAATTACGGTGGCAATCAAGTATACGTTCCACCTGATGGTAAGTGGTCACCGTAGCCTATGGACGCCTGCAAAACCAGAGGCATCACTTGCGCGTTGCCGACCCTTTAGGATAGGAAGAAAAGAAAATGTAAGTGGGAAGGAAAAAAGTAAAGTGAGTGGGAAGGGGGAAAGAGGGTGATTGGGCCGCCGGCACTCTCTTTCTCCGAACGAATAACATCAGTAGGAATACTGCCATTTCACGTCGATATTCTGTGAGAGGGTAGTCCTTCGCCGGTCGAGCCGGCCCATTTGTGCTGAAATCAGCGAAGCTCTTACTTTACATATGTTATGTCAATTACCTATAAACTATATACTTAGTTATTTTAATAGCGGCAATATACCAGTAGTGAGACCAATGGATTTTGAAAGAAAGACAAATATATCTCGAATTCAAAACCACAGTTCGAATCTCTGCCGTTTCGAAGTTAGTTGTTAGGCTTGTTTCACACGTACCACAACCATACTACAGCCACAACTACACCACAATCACACCGCGTGAGCGGGCGCAATTTTGTATTGAAAATGAATGGTAGAATTTACACGGACCACATTTTGCCGTCATTATCGACCACGTGGGTGATACCGACCACATCGCAACCGCAACGCAACTACCAGCGACACCGCGAACTAGCGTCCGACCACATCGCAGACACAACGTTGCGTTGACGCTCCGACACTGCGCTCGACAACGAAAACCGGTGTTGAACTGACTGTCTGCACTCGTCAGCGTCACTGCGTCGTCGCAACTACTAACGACAACTCAACCACATCCACATTTTGTAAGAACTACGCAACTGCAAAAAGTTGCAGCGACACTATTCACACGTAACCGCTGCTTGATCACCTTTTGTCGCGTCGATGTGGTGTGATGTAGTACGTGTGAATGAAGCCTTAGCTTCTGATTAGTTGCCAGTTTTCAGTTAGAGCTGGGTGGGTGACGCAGAAGTACACATTTGCCAATTATATTTCCAACAATCAACAAAAAAAACACGATAACACTATGCTTCATAAGGGAATCGAAACGAATACCTCACCATCTGTCGCAAATATAAGTAAAGACTTATGTCAAGGCTCACCAACGATGATTCGAAGATGTCATCCTAATTTATATTATAAATGCGAACGCGAGTTTGTTTGTTTGTTACGCTTCCAAGCCTTAACTACTCGACCGAATATCATGAAAATTCTCATACACGTTGTCAGAGGAACAGAAAAAGGACATAGGGAATCTTTCATCCAAAAAAAGTTAATAACCTAACCTACATACGCGAGCGAAGACGCGAAAAATTTTGTGATTATGTAATTATTGCAATGCAAAAAAATACACTTTTAATCTATTGACCAACGCTTGAACCCTGGGACCCAGATACAATGGAAAAAGTATTGTGTCTGGGAACCGAGGTCCGAGCGTTGGTCAATAGATTAAAAATGTTCTTATGTTTTGGCTTGGAGTCTGGCTAATTAAGGAGTTAAATATAAAAACAGACCAACAGTAAAACACGAGACCGTGGTTTTAAACTTTTTGTTGGGTTATGTCGCTTTTTGGTAATTTTATTTGGGTAGGTATTCAGGAGAGGTTACAAAAGTACGCTAAAATATTTTTGTAACAAAACAGATTTTGTAGAATGCTCGCTGCCCATGTTGCTGTTTAATTGTTGTTTTTCAAATGGTTAAAAACGGCAATTAAAAAGAAGCAGGTAGTTTCAACATTTACTATACTGTTAGTAAAATTTTACAAGTACAAATTACTCTTTAATATTAAAAAGGGCAACTTTTATATTAAGGTACAAGGGCTTATAAATATTTACAGGAAAAAAACATGAAGAAATATATTCATGTGTGTTACGCAACCATTTATTGAAGTGAAAACTTCTTTAAGCGTGTTGAGCAATTTTTGGGTGAACAAAAATCATGGAACTCGCGACATTGTCACCGAATGCTTTCTATGAGCTATAATATGTGTACTGTGTATATATGTGTACTTCTTGGGTGAACAAAAACCGTGAAACTCGCGTCATCGTCACCGCACGCTAGTTACTTAGTTTTCACTTCTATCGGCAGTCCCCAAAGACTGCCCTGCATGTTTTTGTTACTTGCTTAATCATGTTGGCAAGCCACCGGACAAATTGAAAGAATAGGTAAGGTACGCAGTAAGCTACCATACAAGTGCAAGAAATGGGCGACGTATGTAAAAATAATTGGTAACAGCGCGAATATCCACTCACTCATACTGACTGATACCCGATTGAAAGCATAGCAGGTCCTTAAGCAGACTAGAAAGCCTGCTTACCTCAGATACCTACATCATGATTTCTTGGCTGCGACCTTCTGTAGGGCAATGGGTCATATCTATTTTGAAACATCTACTTTTTCCATGTGCTCATACTCACAAAGCAATGCACAAAATTAACGGCGGTGCCAATTAATCAACAACGCTATTTATTTACTTTTATTTACTTATTCGTCGTTTTTCGCTATTCGTGTAGCGATAGTCTAGTCGGAAACTGTTGGACTGCCACGCAGAGGTCTCGAGTTCGAACCCAAGGCGCGCATCTCTGACTTTTTGAAGTTATATGCGTAATAGTAAATTATCGCTTGCTTTAACGGTGAAGGAAAACATCGTGAGGAAACCTGCATGTCTGAGAGTTCTCCATAGTGTTCTCGAAGATATGTAAAGTCTGCCAACCCGCACTAGGCCAGCGTGGTGGACTATGGCCTAACCCTTCTCACACTGAGAAGAGGCCCGTGCCCAGTAGTTTAATACAGGGCTGATATTATTATTATTATTTGTGTAAAGTGTGACTGCACGGTTTACGTCGTGGTTTATGTGGTCGTCTTGCCACTGCCGTCGCGCCGATTGTTATGGGTTCGAACCAGGGATGTTGCAAATATTCGCATCCGCATTCGCAATTGCGGAGCTGCCGCATCGATTTGAACATCTGCATCCGCATCCGGATTCGCAATAAATAACGCTAAAGAAATCAATTGTTCAGTAGTACGTGTTTAATTTATGAACCTTTGCAAAACAGGCTTGAACCTGCGAAGGCGGTGATATTAGACACTATTTATTAAATAAAATGAACAATTTTATTAACATCCGCATCCACAATAGCGCAGCTTCCGCATCGATTTGGACATCCGCATCCGAATCCGCAGCCGTGGATGTGAGTCTTCGAATATCCGTATCAGCATCCGCATCCACAGATATCAAGAAATCTGCATCCGCGAATCTGGTTCAAACCCCACACGAGACAAAAAATTGTGTGATCCACAAATTGTTGTCCGAGTCTGGATGTTCGTAGTGTCCATTGTCTGAATGTTTATAAACTCCCCAGAGACACAGGAATAACCAGTATTTTAAAAAAAAGTTATATTACACAACTTTTATACCTACACATATATTGCAAATTATTTCACGTTTCAGTTTTGAATTTCAACCTCCAATAGTTCATTTTAGTCAAGGATGCACCTGCCGCGCGGAGGACATTTCTTTATTGTTTCTCGGTGAACAGACCTCGCTCCAAAATGCACGAGCTTGTAACGTATTTTATTTCCCAGTATTTCATTTAAGTATTAATTATATAAATGTTTTATAAAACGAAAGTGACTGTTACCATTAGTTTCTATTTATATAAAGTAAATACATTGTAAAACTCTATTGTAATTAAATAGTACACTCTGAAGGGCTTAACGGGTGTATTACTACAACATTTAGCCAGCTATGTTTCTAAAATCCAGCTAAAAACTCTCGCGTATATACGAGCATAATTCTACTTAAATTGATGTATATACAATTTATGCTGTAGAAGAGGTAGCAAAAATACCCATAACATAAATCTCCAGTACCTTTTTGTCGCATACAGCACAAAATGCAACGCTTTTAAAAACGCTCGTCTAAGCACATACAGCATTCAAAATGACGTATCGGTCATAAAATCTCATGTCTGGTGTTAAAAATAGGACATGTAGCGACAAAAAAAACATTGCAATAAACACAGGTTCATTACAATTCTATTGGAAGGCTTTTTAAGGGACGACGCTGTAAAAGCGCTCGTGCTATTGCGGCCTTGATGTCTTAGTGTCTGTATACACGTTCTAACTACCGGATAACCGGCACCGGGTATTAAGAAACAATAAGTCTGTCTACACGGTTACGAAGTAATTTTAATTTTGCCATTGCTATGTGTATTTTGGGTTCGACGGATAGTATATACGTGGGTGATCTACAAACAATTGTTGTTGTTGTGAGTCTAGCGATCTTATATGGCGATCGTCTGGCGATTTTTATTTCATTTGTAAAGGAAGCCGCGATACTCATGCGTCAGAGAGACATTTCTGCGTTAGGTCGGGTATTAGCTCTCTTTTTGTACACGAAAAAGTTAATGTTTGTCTGTTACTGGCACAATCAAGCTGTCAAACGATAGCAAGGTATATGTCAAAGCTACCTACGTCTGCTCTGACTTTGCTTTATGGTTAGTTAGCAATTAAACGTTAATCACCACGTCACAGAAATACAATGATGGAGGCAGAATACAAATTTATGTGGTGCGATTAGATAATACTTCGCTCGACTACAGTCTTTGTTGTGGTTAAAATATAACCTATGTCTTTTTCTATACCCCTGACAACGTGTATGCGAAATTTCAGGAGTATCGGTCGACTACTAGTTAAGGCATGACAAAAAACTCAAAACTCGAAATCATTTATTGCGAAAATCTCTCCATAATCCGCCTGAAGGCATGCAATTTTATAGGTATTTTGTCTCTAATGACATTACACATACATTACTAATAATCACATAAAATTCATAAACTAAATACAACTAAATTAAAAATAATAAATGTCAGGCAATGTTATTGAGGTATATGTCAAATAAGAATATATTATATGTCAAACAATAATTAAAAATTAAAATATGTCACGTCAATAAATAAATAATACCATGTGTTATTTCTCATTATTATTACACACAAACTCACATTTGCATTTATAATATTATATACGTTAGGAAATTTGATTACTTATTGAGTACTGGAGATTAAATCACCAATGCTTTCAATAAAATCTAGCTTTAATATATAATCTGATAACCGGCTGGTGGCGCGTGTAAATGGGTACTTATAGGAGCTTTATCGTAGTACAGTTGTTTCAGTGATTGAAAACATCGAGATAGAATTAAATGGCAATGGAAACTGGGACACGGTCAATCCATGAGTCGGTCACAATAAGTTAGCAAGCTATCTGTGGTTATCCTGTTGTCTTATTACGACAATCGAGTACCTAGGGTTCCATAGATAAGTTTACTACATAAAAATAGTAAAGAAGTGTATTCATCTTGTTAATATTGGCTTTACGGATGGCGTTGTGATTTACGTAGCCGCCTGACCACTGCCTCTGCGTCTTGTGGGGTTCGATACCTACACTGATCAAAAAATTCTGTGATTCACAAATGGTTGTTCCGAGGTTGGGTGTTTGAATGTTTGTAAAATTTTACCGTGGCACAGAAATTATTCCCATTGAGGGAAGTCTCCTTTTCAAAAACAAACTTATACATAGGTACTTAAGTTTTTGAATTTTGCTTGCATTTCGTAAACAAACTCAACAAAGCACATTAAAGGTACGCTAGTGCATGTGATTTATTTTAATCTTCTTGACTATATGTGGTTTGTAAGACAAAACCCCGGACAGCGGTAGGAAAGCTTATACATAAAATATAGGGCTGATATTTTATTTTAAACAGTAATATGTAGGTATAGACATAAATCTAAATAATATCAGTCTCATATATAAACTGTCACTGGCACGGGCCTCTTCTTAGTGTTAGTAGGGATAGGCTATGGCCCAGTGCTGTTTGGAAGACTTCATATATTAACTTCGAGAACATTATGGAAAATGCACAGACACAGGTTTCCTTACGATGTTTTCCATCACCATTAAAGCAAGCGATAATTAAATTAATTAAAGTCTAAACAAACATTTAAAATCCCTTAACATTTAGTTCTATCTACTCATATAACATATACTTTACTAATCAAACTAGCTAACTCAAAAGTGCTGCGTTTTCCTAGATTAACGAACGCTCGCTGAGTTTGCAATGACATCGCTGTTAAACTTACTGAGGTCGCGGGAGGGAGGGGAGGTTTACTGAGCTCGAACACTCAGAATGGAGTCAATAGACACTGGGGTGCTTAGATGAGCTTGAGAGAGGTCTTAATGCATTGCATATGAAATGGTGTCGTGTTTACAGGTTACGTAACTAATTTGTAGTAGTACTTTTATTTTTAAACAACTAAGGTAGTAAATAATGTAAACAAATATGTATTTTAATCATGTAGAATCGATGAGGAAAAATATTGGGACACTTGATACGGACAACTTTATAAAGAGGAATATAGAAAGAAGAAGAAAAAGGGGTAAACCAAGAAGAAGTTACATAATTCAGGTGAAGAGAAAAACGAATGTCAAGTCGTAACAAGAGGTCAAAATAATGGCAGAGAATAAAGAGATATAGAAGAGGCTCCACTGACAAGAGCAAAGCTCTTCAATTGATTGATTGATTGAAAGTGGTATTAAGCGAACGGCCCGCCCAGGAGTAAGAAATTATCGTAAGCTATAGACACTTGCAGCCTTAGCTGATTTTTACTAACTTTTTAATAAACAGAGTCCCTATGCTGCTAGTACAATAGACAGAGTTCCTGGCACTGCAAATAGATTTTCTTAAAGAACATGTAAACAGATAACTACATGAACACGCCATAAGGTTGTAAGGTTTCTGTGGGGTAGCGGTATTCCCCAAGCCGGATTTATCAAGCTTAAGCTAAATTCCAGGTTTAAAAAGGATTCTGGGATGCTGTACCTTGATAACGTTAGTGTGATCGCATTCTACCTACACCCAGTTTTTTAAGGGAAATCAATACCAACATTAATAAACAGACGATTAAACGCATATCAATTGCTGGCATTAGCTGACTGAATATAGCAACTAATTAAATTAGTTGACATGGGTTTGATTTCGACACATCGTTGATTAGAATTGTGAAAGTGTCAGAGTTTTTCAAGCCGACATATTAAAATGTCTATGCAAAACTTAGAACCAAAGAAAAACACAATTAAGTTTTATCGGATTTTTTGTGTTCAAAATGATATTACTTCATTGTTCAGACTGCTTCTTGAATGTCTGTAGGACAATTAAGAGGTAACGTACGGAAATTTAGGACGAATTTATAAATGTGTATCACGGTACGAACAGGTGGCACGAAATTTTGGCATTTACGTATCATGATATCGGAGTTACGGTTCATAGCTCTTAGAGGTACGAAATGGAAGTTGTCTTTCAACAGCACTTCGTATACTTTATTTCGTCCTATATTACTGTTTACAATTCAATAAAAATAAAGTATACAAAATAATGTTTCCATAATCAATAAATGATATCCACTATCATAAAAAGCTTTTGAAAATAAACTAAGAAATGTGCTCTCAAAACATTAACAAAATATTGCTTATTTTTCTGATCCGACCTATATTTTTGTACAAACAGTTGGTAACCAATTCATAACTAGTTGCGCAAGCGGTTATGCCAACGAATCATATGTACAGTTCTATGCATGTATAAGTATATCTTTAAGCAATTGAGTACCTATACCAACACCTATATATTTTTTCAGATGACATACCTGACAAAATATGTAGGTACCACATAATAGAAGACGAGCTATTTACCCTCCACCGGCCATATTACTCTAGGTATCAAACCCATCGGGAAATAGATCCACTTACAATTTTGTCACTAGACCAATAAGATCACTACAACACATAATATAGTTAATGACAATTTTACTGTCTCGTTGGCGTATTGGACTAGTTTTGCTTGCCAGCCAATAAGATCCTGGTATCGATTCTCCTAAATGATGCCATTACGTATTGCTACAACTACAATTTACTCAGGAGTTACGGTTAATGTCCTCCATACCAAATTTCGGTCACGGCGGCCAATCTTAACAGAGACTGACCATATGCTCAGGAGATATTTTAATGCACAAGTGTGTGCGCAAACACAAGTGCACTTTCTATTCCCTAACTGGTATGATCCGAATATGGGACGGTAATCCGATACGAGAGACCAGGCGCACAATACCAACGGCTTATCCGAGGCACGGGGGTTTCTAACACCGCCAGCTGCCTAACTCCGGGCTGCTATTGAGATATCTTAACAGAAATCCCAATAATTAGAAATAGTTTGTCTAGTTACGGTTACTGTATCTGTATTGTTCCAGTAGACGTCACTATACTTCATGCTTTCAATTACGCGCGGTCTAAAACATAGCTTGTGAAATGTCTATATGTGATATACTCTGCCTGCCCCTTAGAAGACATGAAGGCATGGGTTACACATATATTAAAAAGTTGAATAATTTACCCTTCGAATCTGCCCTCGGTGCCGGGTCCGATTTCCCGGTCTAGCAAGTGCTATTAAGTTTATTGGCAAGATTTTTTAGTAGCAACAGTATTTGAAATTTTGGCTTTTAAAAATCTATTGAGGTCTCATTGCTCCCAAAAGTATACTTGGCAAAATGCCTATTTGAGGATATTCAGGCTTAAATATGACATAAATCATAATTCCAACAATTTACCCTTCGGATTAGCCATCAATCAGACTGTAGTCCAAGGTAAAACTAAATTGTTACCATGAGAGATATATCTGTTTCAAAGTTCACGATACCAAGGTCGGTAGTCAACGCAAATAGCGCTTTCATGGATATGGGATTTCCATTTCCCTTTACAACATAATAGACTAGATATTGGCCAAACTTCGATGAAACGCAATAAAGACATCATTCGCTGCGAATTTGAATTATACTGGCAGCAATATTTGCAAGTATATTTGGTTGGTTTGATATAGTGATATGAGTTCATCGATTCAATATCAATTCATTCGAATTACAAAATGAATCGAATAATTTGAAACTTTGATCATTCGAACGCATTAATTGTTGATGTTTGATTATGTATTTGTCATACGCAAATACAATTGTCCATAGGCGGATAAAAATACCAAAATTAAAAATGATCGCTTACGATTTTAATAATAATTAGTGATTGCCACTAATTTAACAACAATAGATAACAAATAGAGAATCATACAATTTATGAATATTTAAAATTTTTGTAACTAATGTACATTACTAATTTGGTATAATAATAATGTCGTCCAGACCGAATTTCGGCCACGGCGGCCAATCTCAACGGAGACTGGCCATCTGCGCAGGAGATATTATAGTGCATAAGTGTGTGCGCAAACACAAGTGCACTCTCTGTTCCCTAACTTTCATGGATCCAATGGCACGTGTTTACGCTTTAAGACCGATGTCATGACACCGGGTTTTTATAATTTATTAATTGATTACAGTGGTAAAACATGAATACAGTCCATAAAGTACTTAATATAGGTAATATAATATGGGTGCCTGTACTAGGGTAAACCGCACAGGCGTTAAGGGCACTTACAATATACTACTAGGAACTAAATTATATACAATTAACCATACTTATTATATAAATATATGCAAAAATAGGCCAAGATTATAATTATTATCATGGAACATGGAACTTGTTATTACTTATTTAACAACAATCAACAAATCTTCAGTATCCTCATAATTTAAAGTTTGTAAGTACTGACAGACTATCCGCTTAGATCTTATATAACTTAGGTCATATATAGCTGTTTGTTTATTTATCTTGTTATAAAGAAAAGGCCCTAAGAATGCGAAAAATCTATTTGTAAAAACAAACTTTGATTCAGAAAGTGTGGTACAGACAATATCTTTTCGTCTTTTAGTGTTAGTAAGGTTGATGTTATACGTAAGCGTTGCGTGCTGTTTAAGTACAGTGTACATTATAAAAAGCTGTCGGACAGTTAATACATTACAATTTTCATACAAAAGATGTGTGGAAAAGCGGTAGGGTCGTCGGGTTGCTACTTTTAAAAGCACTCTTTGTGCTCGTTCAATATTTAACATGAAGGATTTTGCGCTACCGCCCCATGAAGTAATGCAATATTGTATTATAGACTGACACAATGCCTTATAGATCTGTATGATGAGTTTGTGATCAGCAATAAGGCGTAATTTTTTGAAAACAAATAATAATTTGCGTACTCTGTTAGTTAAAACAGTTATATGTTCTTTAAAGGAGAGTGTGTCGTCTCATATAACACCTAAATATTTAATATTAGTAGTGTTTGAGATAACAGGACATGTGCAAGCAGTAATGTTATTACAGTAATGTGCATATAGATTAATGTGACTTAAATGAGGTTGGTGTCTACGCATACAAAATTTAATAAATTTTGTTTTTTCAGTATTCAAGGTGAGCATATTATATTGAAGCCATTTGTTAACTATATTAAAACCGCACTGTGCATATTCATAGACTTCCGCAATGGTGTCAGCGGAAAAAAGGAGCGCAGTATCGTCTGCGTATGAAACAATTTTTCCATGATGTAGACTTAGATTACAGAAATCGTTAATGTACACCAGAAAGAGGGTACCTTCGAGGACGCTTCCTTGAGGAATACCGAATTGGGGTAATTTCAAATCGGCACTGACGACATTATCTATCTTGATACATTGGTACTTATCTTGTAGATAGTCTGTGAGAAGCTGTAACTGTGTGCCCCTAATTCCTAGTGCCTTCAATTTTTTTAGAAGCATAGGAACAGACACGGTGTCAAATGCCTTCGCCAGATCAAGGAAAATGCCAATTACCTGCTTACTCTTCCCAAGTTCCTCTGAGGTATTAAATGATGTACTGCGTCTGCTGTTGATAACTTAGGTCTAAAACCGAATTGCCTGTCGGAGAAGAGGGAGTTCTTTTCAATATATGTTACTAATCTTTTATTAATAATTTTTCCAGTATTTTGGAGAAAGAAGGTAATAGTGAGATGGGCCTGTAGTTCGTCACGAGATTTTTATTACCGGATTTATGTATTGGTATTACTATTGCTTTCTTAAGACATTTGGGAAAGATGCCATCCGAGAGGCAATTTCGAAAAATATGCGTTAATGGACGCACCAGAATGTGCTTACAGGCTTTGAGAATGGGTTTAACTCCAAGGATTATTGAGTGTTTTTGTTACGCAAGTATTAATTACATGGGTTATGGTAACCGCGAACCATAGGCAAACCGCATATTTGTTTGCTACTTATTAAAAGAGAAGAGACAAAGAGAAAGAGGAAAGGACATAAAGCGAGGTAGAGAGAGAAATGAACATGTTGCCTGTATCTATCCATTTCACTCTATCTGTTTTCACTTAGAGACGAGGACTGAGAAATAAAAACAGAGAAACCGCACTAGTCTTTTGAATTAAATTAAATTGGATGAATAAACCCTATGACCTGTTGATTCTTTGGAAGGCCGCCAGCAGTTCTCTATACAGACGGCATTGTGCTCACCGTAGCGGTGTTAGTATTCATGCTTTATACCAGGATGCAATGTGGTCCACAGTTATAATGACGCCAGCAATTGTTATTCGTATACTCCTTTAGAAACAAGACACATAACTAACGATAGATGATTATCGATTAAAAATTCGAATTATTCGAATGTTCAAGTAAATCGATGTATTCGAATCTTTGATAAAATCTAATGGTATGAAATAGTTCGATGGATGGTTGATTAATTAGCAACGTATTAGTCTTAAGCAAATACAAACGCAGATACCGCTATTCGTTGTTCACGCAAAAGATCTATCAAATGATGTTTTGAATATTCGATTAAGATTTGAGGTAAATTCAGTGAAGACGAGGTGATCAGCATGCGGATGTATACAAGTTTCGAATATTCGATGTCTACTTTCGTCACAATTACACATTGCTACACACTACTCAATCTATTTAGTTTTGTGCAATTATAATCTGATATGACCTTCTTTTTAGGCAAAACTCAACTGCGTTCCTACAGTTGTTTAGCAATGGTGACTAGATAAAACAAGAGTTTTGAAAATCGTATAGTTTCAGTAAAGGTAAACCGTCTTGGAACACGAAATGTTTCTTTTTTTAAAGTATACAGAAGGAGTTGAAAGAATAATTATTTATAATATTCTTTCAACTCCATCTGATAATTTAAAAAAGTGTTCTAGTTGGAACCGGTTATATTCCTAGGAGAGATTTGTTGCTTGTTAGAAAATGTTTAGTAGCACTGCACTACTTACAGTCATACCTGTTTGTCCCTGGTAAGGTAGCAGAGGTGCAATACTCCAACATTTTGCCAGGTATCCTTTTGGATCCCAAAGGATAGCCCTATCATGTGGGTCTTCAATATACACCTAAAGATCCGACTGCGACCCTATTTACGTTAACTCTATAAACACAGCCGAACTACAGAAAACCAAATAACTTTGCACGAGCCGGCATCGAATCCGAAATCTTATGATCGCTGGATATACTACAAGATAATCAGGAAGGACTTCATAAAGTCTTATAAGACGTAACATCTTTAAACCTGTTATTTTTCATTAACTGCAAAGAGATTTTATCTGATGTGAAATGGGCGCATAAATTATACAATTATCTCAGACAGCGCTAGGCTTTGTCCCGTAAATATTTTCTCTTAGAACATCTCCGATTTTCTGACAGTTTTTAATGTATCGAGTGAAATTATAAGAGATCTGCGTCGTCTCGGGGAAGCGAAGTGTAGGTTACGCTTGTCTGTAAATATTTTACGTTTTATCGATCACTCAAGTTCAGCTTTTAATATTTATATAACTTTCCAAATGTGCTAAAATAGAGAAATTTAAAACTATAACTAAAGAAAGAATATCCAAAGGTGCCTTGGGGCCAAGAAGGAAAACGGAACCTTTTCCATTTCATATGATATTCCAAACCAGGTAAATATCGAAATCAAACTTCCAAAAAGAGAACACAGAATGTGTCAGTGAACCATCGCGCAGTGTCGCTAGGTATCAAATTCTGGGAAATAATTATTAACTACTATGGGATAGTACGGTTTTTTTTTTTAAATATGATGTAGTTTAATACAGTCATCATTTTTCTGGACGTACTACGACAACTTCTGCACTAAAGATAGTAGAGGAGTTTACAAAATATATCCATTCATACAGACACAAATAAATAATAGTTTAAAAAAATTTAATATACGCTTTATTAAAAAGATAACTTAATAATTTTAAAGTAAAAATGCCTGGGGCGGGGATTATCAAAATGTCTTAGAAAGCATCCCACGCTTTTTTACATTAAAATTATTAAATTATTTTCAACTATTTTTAATAAAGTGTGTCTTTAGTTTTTAAACTATTGTTTATTTTAATTTTTACAAACTATATTTTCAAATCAATCCGTCTGTTTGAAAGAGGTGAAAATCACGTTCAAAGATTCCGTTACATAGATTCATAGATACATACCAAGCTAATAAAAGCGTGATAAAAATACCCAGACTTGGAATAATCACTTTTAGTTTATACAAAATTAATTACTATTGCGTGAGATGCTAATCCACAATACTTAGCGCAGCTTAGTCCCGCTGCGCTGCTTGACTATTGCATTGACCGTACAGTCATATAATTGTAAACAGAAATGTCTTCTATTTTAAATAATTGCTACCACGTCGACCGTTTGCATAAAACCTGTCATAACTTATCGCCACTAAATAGGTACTAAATTGAAATGACGCGGTCACCTGTTGAATACAGTTGGATCATCGCCAGTTTGCTCGAGACCGTTTAATATGTATAGCAGGTGGCAGGTGGCGCCACAATACCTTATAATAATGCTTAGTACCTTAGATTATTGCAAGGATGCCTATTTTATATAAATAAGCTTGTCTCTACGTTCACCATATATACAGAGCGTCCGGTAATTAATGGATAACCTGAAAATGTCTTATAGTGGAACTGATGGCCGTTCAGAAAAAAAATATGAAAAATAATCTATCCTAACTACTACCTGAGATATGTGTTTTTTTTATTTACCATGTATAACTTTCTTGTATACTACGACCATAAATGAATGAAATCCATCGGTTTTTTGTTGTTTTAATATTAAACACTAATTATGCTAATAGATAGACAGTCAAAAGTATGCTATGCTAATATAGCTTGCACTTTTAAATAAACTTTTTCTTTTTTTTTTTTTTCTGAACGGCCTTCAGTTCTACTATAAGACATTTCAAGGTTATCCATTAATTACCGGACACCCTGTATATAGGGTCATATTCTTACACAAATATCCCCGAAACGGTAGGCAGCGGTCTTAAAATAACATATCTTAAAAATATACGTGATGATGTTTGTAATACGTTTATATTCCACCAAATATGGTTTTAGGGTTTTCGTAGTTGAGTCTACTGCAGTATATTAGGCTCAGTTCTGGAATTGAGCCCGGTAGGCAAAAATTTTAAGTATAATCCCTGAACTCCACCGAAAATTTCTGGAAAAGAAGTCTGTTGCCATCTACCGGGCACCGTTTCAGACTTCGTAATACTACTAAAAAATTTTTAACACAAAACCGAACAACACTTCGCTTGATCCAGGTCCACGCACAGCCAATGAGACAGTCGGTTTTCTTTTTTTAAAGGCATCTCTCCCCTTCAATAGTAATAATGACCGTGTCACGGGGGACTTGACAACCATTCAGACAAGTGACACAAAGATGGATTACACATTGTTTTGTGCCTTCTCCCTTGATTCAAACTCACAAAATTAGGCAGTGGCGTAGCAACCACTTTAGTTATCCATGTAGTTATTTTACAAAACATTTAACAAAGTTCACTAGCATACTTAGCGACGCCGCATTTATCATAATGTATAATCATTAGTTTTGCAACAAGCTGCTGAATACTAACGCGACGAAGAAAACATATCATTATGACACAAGCCTGAAGGCACCGACGTAATATTTGTTAGAAATGAGTAAATGATACCCCGCAGGGGAGTTATTAGGCTGTTAGTACGGTTGTGTGATTTAAAGGCAAATTATATGTGAAACGATAAACGTTTGAATAAAGGGGCTTCTAAATTTTAAACTGGCAATATTACGGAGTTTCTTCTACCTAGCATTATGAGTCGTGGTCTATGTCAGGGATCTTGCGACTAAGTCTCGTAACGTAGCGATGCACGATTTTTTGTTAAACTAAGTCTGTAAGTAAGTTGGACTAAGTCATGTCATTCCTAACGACATCAGCCTAGCGTTTCTTTGGTCATCCTCGATGTCAATGCTCCTGGGACTAAACACTATTTTAACCTATCTTGAAGTAAAGTTGTATACACAATATACTATACACTCCCTTGCCTTTATATATTAGGGATATGCTTGTATGTCAAAAGATACAATTATTTTTTCGAAATGAATCAACAGTTCTCCAGCAGATTAAATAAAAAGAATTATGGTAAATTGCGTGTACCTAGCCAAAAATTGAACTTATTTAGTAGAAATATATATTGTATGGCAATTAAAATTTATAATAAATTACTAACAGAATTTCAAATATTACCTACGAGCAAGTTCAAAAGTAAAATATTTTCGTTTTATTAATCACAAATTTGGAATTGTATAACAAATTTTTATTGACTGCAATTTTAATTTATAAATATTTACTCACGATGTAACTAATATTTTGACATTAATATACAATTCCTTGACATTGTAATTTAATTGATAATATTTTGTAATTTTTATTGTAAACTGAAATATTATATTAATTTAATTCATTATACTATAAAATTAATTGTTTACTCAAGTAATGAAATCATAATCATAATATTTCTACACCAGCAATGGTAGTATGTATGAATAAATGTTGAATATATATGACCCTAATGTACCATATACTTAGAAATAAATGATATATTATATACTAGTTTTGTGCCAAAAATTTAGGAGGATTATAGAGTCATCATTCAACTAGTTTGAGTGTGGTGCACCGAGCCAAAATAAGCGACATCGGCTAGAGGATCCTAATTGATACAGTTGTACTCTGTAGTCATCAACATCCACAACCAAAGTGACAGGGAAAGTACTGTCGACACGAAAAGAAGAAAAGAACTGTGCAAAGAAAATGTTGAGTTCTGAGGCCGACAGTTGGCGTTATTGTCCAATTATTGATACGTCGCTTGATACGTCTATCGAAGCAGTTAGTATTTATAATGTTAGTTACCTAAACATGATAAATCCGAATGTGAGTTTGTTTGTACGTTTGTTTATTACACTTTCACGCCTTAACTACTCAACGAATCATCTTAAAATTTCGCATACCTACACGTTGTCATACAGAAAAGATTCGGAAGAGAAAAAGTGCTGTTCACGGGGGATAGAAATTTATTGTCTTGACATTTCTATAAAGTAATGCTAAAACTATAGCATTACCCAAAATAATCTCGCGATGCTAATATTATAAAGCTGAAGAATCTGTTTGTTTGTTTGGTTTAACGCCCAAATCTCAGGAACTACTGGTTTGAATTACAAAAATATATTTTAGTGTTGGATAGCCCATTTATCGAGGATGGCTATAAGCTATATAACACCACGCTATGACCAATAGCAGCAAAAAATTATTCAAAAACGGGAAATAATCTCTTATGTGTCGTAGACGAAGTTGCGCGATTCAGCTAGTATACAATATATGGTAATGTTATAAATACAACAACGTTATTTTCAGTTAAAAACAATGTTGTATTAATAATACAATATAATATAAAGTAGGGCTTGCGTCAAACCTAGATCTAAATCTAAATAGAGCTAGTTTTAAAACAAGTACATTATAACTTTGTTAGTCGGTGAAACAACTGTTCTAAAATTAGATCAAGTTTGAGAGCATTAGTCAGGATGGTGCTCCAATCCCTATACTTTAAATAAATCATAGTTAATATTATAAATACGAATGTATGTTTGTTTGCTTATTTATTTATTTCGCTTTCATGCCTTAACCACTAGACCGATCATCATGTAATTTCGCCTACAAGTTATTAGGGGTATAGAAAAGGACAAAGGATACCAGGTAGGGTAAGGTCTTTATCCAGCAAAAGTACTGTTACTAATCTAACCCAGTAGACCGTAACAGGCTGGCCTTATAATATAAAATGGCTCCTAAAATACGGCTGGCGAAATGTGGGTGTTCATGCACATTGCATTCATCACACACCTCTGCCTTTCTTTTTAGGGATATTCAGGCATAAATCTATATGTGTATTTAAGCATATATTATTATGCCTATATCTTTATATATACATGTATAAATCTTCTGTGCGTATGTTTGTAATTAAACTCCTCCTAAACGGCTGGACCGATTTTGATGAAATTTTGTGCGTGTTCAAGTGGATTCGAGAAACGTTTAGATTTGTTTTTTTTCGTGTGTACAAGACAACGTCTGTCGGGTCCACTAGTAAATAATAATATACTGTGAGACGTGTTCATTCATTTTCGTCACAGTATATAATAAATATTATATATAAATAAAGCTCTGTATTAAACTGTCGCACTGCTGGGTATAGACCTATTCTCAGCGTGAGAAGGATTAGGCCGTAGTCCACCACGCTGGCCCAGTGCGGGTTGGTAGACTTCACATATCTTCGAGAACATCATGGGGAACTCTCGGACATGTAGGTTTCCTAACGATGTTTTCCTTCACCGTTAAAGCAAGCGATAATCAGCTATTTAATACGCACATAACTTTGAAAAGACAGAGATCGAACCTTGCACCTTAGATTCGAACTCGAGACCTCTGTGTGGCAGTCGAACGGTCTCCCACTATTGGCTATCGCTACTGTTATAAATATTACACTGTGACCAAAATGAATATTATTAACTTTGATTAAGGGAAGACGTTCTGTTAAAGTAAACTGTGAACTCGGTCCATTATTCTTAGTGAAAATCTTAAGTAAAATGTTTTTCGGAAAAGTGAGAAACTTTACTGAAACAAATAAATCTGAAATAAAAAATTATGGCGTATTCATAATAATTACGTTGCTTTTAAGCAAATTGTTTGCAAGAAGTTTTCCATGAAGTTTATACAAAGTATGTAGCTATATATAATATCACTTTAATACTTTTACTATTGATCAACAGCAATGAGATGATGTCTTCAGATGTATATTGAAATTACAACAAGGTTCGACTATTTAAACGTACAATAAAGGAAGACAACATGGACAACGCTGTGGTTAAAGTTGTTGCCTCGGCACTGCCAGAGCGTGTTGTACTAGTGTTGTGAGTTCGATTGCCAGTCGCGGTAAAGATTAGTGTGATCTACGAATAGTTGTACCGAATCTAGATATCCTTTGAGTGCGTTGTTTAGATACTTGCATAGTTCCTTACTTTATTGCTATTTGTCTGTTTAAATGCAAATTGCAATGCTTAATTGGATTAAATACTTTTTGCTCGTCTGTCTATTTGTACCACCATTACGCGAAAAAGAGCACACAGAACTGATTACAATGCGATTTACGCAGTTTAATAGCTTAGAAATCACCTTTTATTTTTGATTATGTTTTATTCGATTTTGTTAAGCGGAACTGGAAATTATGTATAGTGAAATGTGAAAGAAATCACGAGAAAACAAAGGTAACGCGGATGATGTCGAAGGCAAATGTTAGTTAAACATATAAACAACAGCCTGAGATAAATAAATTAGGAAACCAATCAGTATTTAAAAGTAGTATCTTCAATGAATTCTAAAACGTTTCTCAGCTATATTGCCTAGACAATTGATTGGCCCACCTGTTCAGCTTTCGAACTAGTATAAACATAGGAGAGTTCAGAGCTAAATAATACCGTTGAGGATTTATTAAGAGCCAGTATGTGCGAAGATATTTGCCAGTTGTTGAACACTCGACGTGCTTAAAAGAGTATGTAATTTATCACTCTCTTAGACTACCATCTGCTGTAGTTTGTTGATAGTAAGCAATTGTAGTAAAGGTTTCTTACGGCACTTGAAACGGTTTACTTATGATATCATAGAAAACTTTGTTCAATGATAAAAATGCATGACGTGATATTAACGCGTGCACATATGTATACTATTTACATGTCAAGGTCAAAAACCCCTTTCCTAAACCCGAAAGAGCTGCATTTTCAGATCAAATGCTCAAATCTTATTATAATTTGCCTGATACGGGAATCGAAGACGAGACTTGTGGATAGAGTAAACGTAAACACTATTAGAAACTTAAAAGGAAACTTACAAGAGATTCTAAAGATAAGCAAAAACTCATAATATAATATTGAGTTATTAAGTACTTCGTACTAAAGGGGACATCTCAAGTAAATTTTATGTAACACAAGTTAGGGTGCTTACTTTCTAACTCACTCAAGCTAAACCAGTCGATAACTAGAACGTCGCGTGTAAGAACAATATTAATAAATCAGTTATGTCAGACACATAACGGCATGTTATGAAGAATAAAATTTAGTAGCCAAAAAAAAAATTATTAAAGACTACGATGTAGTACATGATATGTACTCAAAGTAATATAATTAGGTTTTTTTTCCCGCAGTGGTCAGTAAGCACTTATATATACGCGTGATCAACGGCACAAACTTTTCCCATTTGCTCTGAATATAAAACTAATATGAAATAGCTTGTTTTGCTTCGGTGCAGAACAACTGAAGTTCGATGGCCAAGCCTGGCTGCTTGTGTGTGCATATGGAGAATGGATTAGGAAACTTGTGTATCCAAGATGTATGGAGGCAAAAGTTTCCATAGTATAATTTTATGTTCCTAGTTAAAATGTTCGGGCTAAGATAAAAGTTACTAAGCACCTACAAAATAAATTCTAAAAAAATTATTTATTTCTTCCTTTTATAAGTGATAAACGAGAGGCAGTAAAAAGTTCCATTTCATTGTTACGTGAGCATTATAAACTAATCAATACCTATAATAAAATTGTAACTGCTTGTTGTCTCTAAATAGGACATATTGAAAAACAAATAAAAAAACAAAAATACCAATTTTGTTCGTACGCGCTTTACGCAAAAATCACGCACGAAATTAAATTAAATTTTCATATTTGTATTGCTAGAGATTAGCAGCGATAGCTCAGTGGGGAGACCAACAGACTGCAATGCAGAGGGTCTCGGGTTCGACGTCGCGCACCTCTGACTTTCGGAAGTTATATGAGTTTTCGAAATTATGTGCGTATTGATTGACAATTATCGCCTGCTCCGTGCCTCGGAGAGTACGTAAAGTCGTCGGTCTCGGCTGTCATGAAC
This sequence comes from Catocala nupta, assembly GCA_963675205.1. NCBI lineage: Eukaryota > Metazoa > Arthropoda > Insecta > Lepidoptera > Erebidae > Catocala > Catocala nupta. The sequence continues at coordinate 29,738,673 of OY776090.1, read as the reverse complement.
ATCTATGGTAGTCGTTATTGGGAAGTCAATGCCTAGATAATATCCTGACGCTGGTCTAGCCTTACGGTATCGTTAGCCTTCGGATTGCGGAGGTCATGTGGCAGCCGCTCCGTGTAAAAACTTATATCCAATTAAAATCTGGTTAGACCAAAAAAGTTGACCCCAAGTGACCTGGGAACAATAAAGGCTAGGGAGAAGATTTGTATTGCGAGAGTCCTCAATTAAAATCTAGTGCGTGTTTCATCTTGAATAGATAGCAACCCAATAACACTTTTAAAACTACTGTTTGAACCCAAAAATTTACAGTATTCTTTGCTCAGGAGAGCAAAGAATGGCTCTGTTAAGAATTTCTTGATTCTTGGTACTTGGTTCCGGCAATGTCCAGCACATTACATTACAACTGAGAAATAGATTCTAGAGTTAGAGGACAATAGGCTTGCCCTGTTGTTTATAAATCACAGTCTAGCTTATTATTACGTTGGGAATTAAACATAGTTGGCAAAATGTATATGTAACGTACTTCTGCAAAGTCCTTTGGGGATTAGCAGGCGTGAAAGATGAAGTAACAAATAGTCGCTGTAATATCAGTGGACAGAGCTGCTGTTTATTACAACAGGGAATGTAACCTGATTATGGAGACATGACGTCCATAGGGACAAATGGCGCGTGTTAGATATTTATGATATAAAAATAAAGAGGGTTTATCTCTTCTTAAATATAGAATATGTAAAAGGTACTATCGAAGTTTCAGGCATTGGTAGAACGGCCAATTTATTTTTTTGGCGTTAACTAGTAACACTAATACTTCCTTGCGTTATGCCGAGAGAGTAACAGGTCTGGCAAGTAATTTCACAATTAATAACACGTCATTAATTTCTTGTCACCCTATCTCCGATTCCTTTTCACTAAAGTCGGCAACGCGCAAGTGATTCTCCTAAGGTAAATTAACTGCTTACCTTCAGGCGGACTGTGTACTTCTTTGCCAGTTAGTAAAGCCTCATATCATTATATTAACGATAGGCTAGACAGAGGCATCTTGCTGTTATTTAGAATTCTCCGGATATATATCTCGGTGTATACACTGCCTATATTTATATCGCTAAATTAAGGAGGCAGTCTAAAATATGTAGATAGTAAAATCATACAAAATTACGAGCCAAGTCCACCATAATAATACCTGCAATAACGGGTAACGTGCTTAATGTTCCTTGTCTACTTGCTGATAGCTTGGTTATAATGCATAAATAGCGTCTGATGATAATTTCACACAATAGAAATGTATTGACGTCTCCCGAACACAATTTTATCCACTCTTACTAGCCAGAGTTTCTTAACAAAAAATGTCTTCACATTTTACGCAATAATCGATATTGCGACCCATAGTTGCAATCTATGTCAATGCAAATCATGATAGTACTTTTTTTTTTTTTTTAACAAACACAACTCCCCGCATTAGGACTAAATCCTGTGTCGCGGGGGACTTTACTAACATACAACTAACGGACACAATGAACACCCAGACTCGAAACAATAATTTATTAATCACACAAAGTGTTGTCTCGTGTGGGGATCGAACCCACAACACTCGGCGCAGTGTCAAGCGGCGAGGTGGCCGTCTAAACCACTACGCCAACCGTGCAGTCTCTAAAATAATAGATACAAATAATACAAATAATAGATGAAATTATAAACCAAACCTACCAATAATGTCTTAAATTAACGCGAATGTTATACGTTGAATTTTTTTTTTCTTTTTTTTTTTATTTTTCTCGTCAAAATGACCACACTCCGCCTGATGGTAAGCAGTCGTGTGGTCTAAGAGCAGTGGCCTCCACATCGTCCTCATAGCAGCCGAGGCGATGTTGAGGTCTCTACTTTGACGGCCTGAGAAGGTGCTTTTTCACGCCCCGCTTAAAGGACCCAGGATTGAAGGAAGAAGGAAACACGTGCCTTGGCAGAGAATTCCATGCCTTGATCGTTCGGCAGAGGTATGAGGACCCAAACTTGTTGGATTATACTTTACTACCATTAAGCTATTAAAGTTTTTTTAATTGTTGATATTTACACTGTTGCCCATATTTCGGTTGCTCTTCAGTAGCCGTCTTAGTTCCTCGTGACTATGGGAAAGTACATAATAATATAATCCTTACTAATATTATAAACGCGGAAGTATGTATGGATGTATGGATGTTTGTTACTCTTTCACGCAAAAACGACTGGACCGATTGCGATAAAACTTGGTATGTAGATAGCTGGAAATCAGGATTCACTCATAGGCTACTTTTTATTCCAATATTCCCACGGGATTTACGCGGGTGAAACCGCGGGGAAAAACTAGTTCTAAATAATTTAATAATACTAAAATTTAATAGTCTTATTAGTTTGATAGATTCAAAATTAACTTAAAGCTTTTCAAAAAAACCGTGGTAAATCCGTATGAAGCAGTTTAATTACAAACAAAATCTACCAAATTAAATCTAATAACAGTTAAAGTTTCCAGTCCACCATTAGAAAAGAAAATAATTTCTTAATTACTCCGAAGCTTTAGGCAAAAGATCGTGAAAATTTGAGGAGTTAAATATTCATAAGGTAACGAGCTCTCTTGTTTCTTGCCATCAAGTTTGAGTAATTACTTGCTCTTGTCGTTCTGTTTGAGATACCTCAATGTAAAAAAGTCCTTGCCTTACCATATTTAATTCATGACCCTTTGTCAAACAATATTGCTTAATCCACCTAAAACAGAAGTAACTTTTTTTTTTGTTATGGTGTAGTTTGGCAAACGAGCAGACAAATCGTCTGATGGTAAGCGATTACCGCTGCCCATGGACACCCACAACCCCAAAAGAGATACAAGTGCGTTGCCAGCCCTTTAAAAAGGAATGAAGGAGGGAAAGGAGAAAGGAAAGGATAGGAAAAGGATCGGGGTAACTGGGCCTCCGGCTCTCTAACTCACCAATACGAAACGCAATAGTACGGGTACCGTTACTTCACGCCGGTATTCTGTGAGAGGGTAGTACTACCCCGGTCGATTCGGCTCATTTATGCTGAAACCAGCGAGGATCTACTACCAACTTATTAAACTTTTTAACTTATTTGAATCCGGTTATTACTCGCGGCTTTACTCGCATGGATTATTTGTTTTAATTCAGGACAGACATACAAACACAACTGTGGCGACGCGACCACTTAAACTTTGTTGTTTGGCACTGCCATTATACCGAGTGTTGTGTGATCCACAAAAAATTCCGTTGTTTCGACTTTGAGTATTCTTTAATCCCGTTGTTTAAATATTTGGAAAGTCCGTCTTTAAGACTAGCAAAAAATAATGGAGACGTATTTTTCTTTTGTCACACAAACTAATAATAACGGAGATACAACGGGTTTAAATTTCGTGTTACGTCACTTGTCGGTACAAATTTTATAAGACAGTGACGTCACAAGCCCCCCATTCCCGAACTTTAATGCGTTACATAATATTGTCTTCTGTTTACGCGAATGTTATTCATTGAAATTATATATATAGTAGTTTAATTTCAATTTAATGCGTTATTTCTTAGTAAATATTCCATGTTTTGTTAAAACAAACATTAGGTGTCCAATATTTTTTGCTAATCTAAAAGATGAATTAATTCGTGTCACTTATTTTTAACCCTGTCAACATGCCTATTATTGCTCATGTGGGAGCGGTATTATTAAGGTAAGAAAAAATAAATCTATCTGTATGCTAAACATAATTCAATTCCATTTTACATTTCCACATCCAACAGTCACCACGTAATTTAATACCAAAAATCCAAATATAAACAGATATGATATTAGTATTACATAAAGCTCCTTAGTGTATATTTTTATTATGCTTGATAAAGGTGAAGTAAAAAACATCTTTAAACATTCATAAGACAAGTAACCAAAGTCTCTAATAACAAGCTTACCCTAACGTTACATGTTGATTATCAGACACGCAATGTTGGCGCCGCTGTCACGAATACTCTCAAGTGACGTCACAATACTAAACATAAATATAAATGTGCGAGGGAGACAACGAATCGCGACCACAACCACAACCGAGACGCCCTTGACACAACACTGCGATGGCGATGTGACACCGCTGAAAACATTGACAATGAAAATAAATTATGCACTGGTTTGGGTTACTGAACTTGGTGCGTGCTCTGCTGTGCTTATTTTTTATGTAGATTGACTAGAGGACAGTATCTGTTGTAGAAAATATAAATTATTATGTTAGTTAATTGTTTAAAATAAATAAACACCTGGTCAAAATCCTTGTGTTGAAACAACGGATACAAAAACAATCAGACACGAAACATCTTTCTTTGTCGTGTGAGTGAGTATTGAACCCATAACAGTTTGTGCACTAACAATCAACCGACTTAATGAATCATTTCGTCATTCATTTTATTAATTATTTACTTTAGGGGTAAGGTTATTAGATTTTATTAGATTATTAGATTGATTGCTTGAAGTACAATAATAGCTTGAATGGCTAAGTAACATCAACAAAAGGAAAACACCTTATGATGTGTTTCTACAATGAGTAGGATTGCTAAACCTCATATGGAGACGATATTCTTCATTATAAGTATCAATGACTTGTTTTTGTTACCAAAGGGAATTGTCCACTTTGTATGGGAGTTTTGGCTTGGAATGGACAGTCACTGAGAATAATAATGATATATTAATTTAGAAGCATTAACCTGTAAAAATAAGAAAATAAAAAAATGGTGTCCAGGTGTTCCTAATTCGTTTCTTGTGGTGGTTTATATAAAGGTAATTGAAATAAAAAATCATTGTTTTTATGTTACTTTTTTATAATTCTGATTCATATGTTACTAAAATGTTATCTAAGAACTGGGCTGGTGGATTAAAATTGTTTTGATATCTTGCCCAACTCCAAAACCAAATAAGTAATTGTCATTATATGGGCGCAGCAACCTACTGTCCGCCGACCGTAGGATCGTCGTTAATTGTTTTTATGTATGAATTCTGTTCGCGCTAAGCCAATAATGAACAGCTCCCTTTAATTGGCAACATGCAAAAAGTAGCACTAAGGTGTTCCAAGAGTTGTTTAGGACTTGATAATATAGTAAGTAATATGAAAGAGGATTTAAGTAGCAAGCCGGTTCATTAGTACCGTTTGAAAGGCTATCTTGCCAAGAAAACTAGTTCATTCTTAGGTATAGGAAACCGGCGTAAAAGTAGTAACACTATTACTGCGTTTTGCCCAGTAAGCAAGAGTTCTCGAAGTATAATAATAATAATATTCTACCACATACACACAACACCATCTAGCCCAAACTAAGCAGAGCTTGTACTATGGGTACTACTAGACAATGGATAAACATACATATATACTTTTTTTTGTAAATACATACATATACATAGAAACACCCAGACCAAGACAAACATCCATGTTCATGCACACAAATGTTTGACTTGTGCGGGAATCGAACTCGCGAGTTTAGGCGTTGCAGTCGGTAGCACTAACCACTACGCCACCAAGGCCGACTTAACTTATCCATTATTTTTCTCTCATCTCATCTTTGATGATTTTCACTGGTAGTGGCATCCCGTGTGTATTTATACCCTTGGTATTATAAATGATCACAGGTCGTAGTCTATAAGCGCTTGTAAACGCTTACCGTAGTTACTGTAGTAACCGATTACCGTAATACCTGCTTATCATCAGCTACGGTCTGAGCATGAACCAAAAAATACCTCGTATTAAAAAAATATACGTATGAGATACGCTCACTTAATTAGATGACTTGCATAAGTTCAAGCCTTCTCTTTCGCGCTGCAGGTTAAATCTACAAAAAGTCTCGTCTTGAACTGTGTTGGTTTCATGCCGGTAACCATAATAACCAACTGATATTACCAAAGTAACTGTAGAAAACTCAGATTATAACAGCCAATTCGAATGTGAGTTTGGAAGTGAGATTTTACAGAATTAACCGGCTGATCAGAAGTTAAAACATTTTTATATGTCACGGTCATGTCACTGTAGACTGATCACGTTGTATCACATGTGACGTAACATGATCCGATGTCCCACTACACCTGTAAACGATCGCATGGACGCATCTATTCCCGTCACTCCATTCAGCTGTTATTTCTGTTACCTCGCAGCGTATATTTGGCGTTTATTAACCAGACGATAACCGCTTGGTGACGCGCGACTTGTTCCTGGCCAAAATATTGAAATAGATTCGTTCCATGAATCTGTTTTTATATCATTGCGTCACATTGTATATAACCGAAACGGTAGGCAGAAGTATAACACAAATACCAATCAATAGGCAGGCAATACAGAGTGATCCTATCGCAGTTTATCGGACATATCTTTTGTTTCTGTATTGCTGCTAAGAATTTCCTGGTAGAAAAATCATAGGAAAACCGCGATCGACAGCTTTAAAACAAATACCTTCAGCAGCAAGCTTATGACGCCGGGTCATCTAGGCAGTAAACGGTGGACGTACACTGCCTAACTACTAATATTATAAATGAGCATGTGGGTTTGTTTGTTTAGCTTGTTGCCTTAACTATCCGAGCGATCATAATTCAATTTTGCATACACGTTGTTAAGGGTGTACCCTTAAAAGGACGTAAGGTACCTTTCATTTCAAAGGATAAATTCATCTTGTAACGAATGTATTCATATGTATGTACCTTTGAGAGAAAATAAAACATAAAACATATATTATATTCAGAAAAAAGTACTGTTACAAATCTGACTTACATTTACGCGAGCGATGCCACGGACATATTCTAGTATGAAATAAAACATATTTTATTGTAATTGCTTTAGTGATGCCAAGAAAATACCGTATTTATGAGCTTTTATCACTCACTTAATTATTAGAAAGAGCACTAGTTCATATATGTACCTTCAAAAGTATTATAAAGACATTCATATCGTTTAACAATCATTGTAACATAATTTGTACCAAAAACATTCAAGCTTTATAATAATAAATATAAATCTAACAATATTTTCCAGTCCATTATAGCATAGTGTTTTCCTTATAAAGTTGTATCCCTTATTCAGCTGAGGGCCCTTTCAGCCAAAGATTATACTCTTACAAGTCAACTAAATTGTATTATGATATAAAATATGAAGGAATATTCTGGCCCAAGAGACTCGCTGACTAAAACTACCTAACTTAAATTTTGGAGTAGTTTCTTTACAAAATAATTGCTTTAACATTGTGTTAGAAGCCATTGTTGTCTAACAGTTAATTATTTCAGACACAATTATTAAAACTGACAAGTTCATCTTCTGAAATATTAGGAAACACTGCCTAGACAATAATTCTACTAATATTTTAAGTGTATAAGTTTAGAAGATCTTTAGATGTTTGTTATTCAATCACAGTAAACAATAGAATGGATTTGGATAATATTTGACACATAGATAGATGACCATGAGATCCATTAATTCAAGGAATACTTCGAATTTGATTTACAGGTCGCGTAAAAAGTTAAGATAAGAAATTATCAGCAAGCAAATGGTGTCAAGCCTATGTCCGAGCATTGAACATTTTGCAGTTTACAAGGCAATATTCCAGTATCCAGATTGCCTCTGAACCCTTCAGGTGAAATTCCTCAGAGACACCACATGCTATGTTTCACGATCCGAGAATTGAACCCGGATGGTATCAACAGTAAACCTATGCACAGATTCACGCTATTGATTCAGCTGAAAAATCTTATTACAGTGAAGAATTAGTTACTAACAATACTCACTTTATTGGTGCTTGTCTTGTTAAACAGTAGATAATTTTGATACTAAAGTAAACTTTAATTATTTGTATAGATCCAAATTAATTAAAAAACTTCCTAAAACCGCCGTTTGTAAGGGCTCTAGGCAGTTTTGCAATTATCCATAAACTTGTTACTAACGGTCTTCTCGCGTCATAACCTCAAAATATTTACTCCTGGACGAAAATATCAAATTTTCAATTAACCAAAGAGGCTTCAATTACAAACGCTTACATAATAAAAGTAGGTCGATTTTTCCAATGTTTGGTCAAACATGTGACTTTGATTTTAGAAACCTTCAAAGTTATATAAATAATCTCGTAATTTAATTTGCCCAAGATACATTTAATGTCCAAATTTCCTGATAATTTTGGCGTAATAAATATTTGATATCGGTACCGGAATTTAATCATCTTGCTTCTTCGGCGAACAATGTTATTAATATATCTTGTAAATAGATATTGATCGATGTAAAGGAGCCTATATATAGTGGCGAGTGATATTTTTTTAAGCATATCTTTAACACAAATTATTGGCACGGTATAAACTTTTACACTTTATTTATGTAATAGGTACACACGGCTACACATCAAGTTAGACACCTATATACGCATAACTACGCTACATACGAAATAGAGAATTGTCTGAAAGGGCCAGTGCATAGTGGTGTCGATGTAATGGTAAGGATAGAGCGTAACAAAAATATAACGCACTCTCTCGCACGATTCGCAGCGTTCAACTTCTAATAGTTCAAAGTCCAAATAATCTAGGTTGATGTGTCGCTGTGTGTAGTAGTAAGTAGGTAGTATTTGACGCTTGACGTTTCAGCCAAGTGGCACTGGTTTGGTCAACAGCAGCTTCGTTTATTCGTTCTGCGACCCACATCATACGCAAACCAACTTGGCCATGATATTATGCAAACACATAGCATGATCATGATTATCATGATAGAAAAGAATTGGAACACTTTTTCTGTATGATACGATTGCACGGATGACGCTGTGGTCGCCTTGTCGTTGCTACTGCGCCGAGTGTTATGGATTCGAATCCTACACGGGACAAATTTGTGTGATCCACCAATGATTCTTCTGACACTGGGTTTTCTTTGTGTCCGTTGTTTGAATGTTTATAAAGGCACAGAGACAGGAATAAATCAACAAACATTTGAAAAAAAAACAATGTCTAATCGTTACGGTAATATGAAAGCTGTAAGTAGTCTTTCCTAATGTTGCAGTGGCTTACGTGATGATCACGTTACAACGGTCAAGGCGCCGTTCTGATACCGTAAGACGCGATATTAAGTGTCTTTGTAGTGTATATGTTTTGCATAGCCTCTGGAAATACAGGAATTGTTTCTGAAATCACAACATCTATTAAATTAAAAGAAATGGAAATAATCATATTTTTTATCTCTTGCTTGTATTAGTTGGTGGGTTAAAGGGTTCCATACCAATATGCTGGCAAGCATATATTTTTTCGAAGCACGTAATTTTAAGGTTAAAATACCCGTGAAAGAGAAGCTCACAAATAATATAATCATAGGATGTTTTTTGAAGTGTAGTTATATTCTCCGTGGCTATTTCTGTCCTTGTAATTGGAATTGATGACGTAGATGGTGCTACGTAAGTTTTTTATGTAATGATAGGTAATTGCCAGAGAGAAGTATAAGTTTTTAAATAATATATTGGTGTGGGACGCAACGTATGCCTTTGCGCTATCATATCGTCCTAGCACAGCAAGTTATGCGGGTGCTGCTGATGCATCAGCAGATAAAATATCGACACCTTATTGATAATTGCATATCTGAGCCGCTCAGGATCAAAACGCTAGGGCCATGGGATCCAAGTGCTAGATGTATTTGTAGAGACCAAACTAAGCGGCTGTTAGATGCGTAGTTAAACATATAGATCTGGGCTTTCATATATTTATAATTTTTTCTTGGTTAGTTGTTTTTTATATGTAATATTGTATTATTATATGTATTGGAAATAAACAATATATTATATTGATTTATAGATACATATATAAATATAGATACATTTATGGTCCTAAGCCTCCCCGAAGGTATACACAAAGATGTAGAAGGCGTACATCTTTTCCCTCGTAATAATTGTTGGATCTTAAATTATATTAGTAGGTATACTGAGGATGTATGAATATACATATATGTACTATCGACTAGAGCAACGGTTGACCATTTCAGAAAAATTTTCGCATACATATGTTGACTTTAAGTGAAAGCGCCCTTAAAAAAAGCCCTTGTAAAAAATTCAAACAGAAAGGTCGTAGTTGTGGCCTGCTATGCGATTTTAACCTTAGGAGTGGTCATCCGTCGCTCAAGTCGATAGTACATCCACATCTTTCTAACTACGATTATATTTTAAGGTGCCAAAATTAAGTGGGAGCGAACCTATTGATGTCTATCAAGCCGTACCAGATTCCTTTGCTGATAATTTTAGACATGTAATCTCAATAATTCTTTGACCGGGAAATTAAACACCTGTGCAAATATAAGAGTCGTATTCGCGCTACACTATGCCACCAAGGCCGTCTACATGTTTTAATATCGTATACTTGACTGAATTCGTCGGCCTCGATGGCGTAGTGGTCAGTGTAACCAACTGCCGCACAAGTCAAACATTTGTATGCATGAACATGGATGTTTGTCTTGGTCTGGGTGTTTCTATGTATAATATGTATATATTTACAAAAAAGAAGTATCTAAGTATGTTTATCCATTGTCTAGTACCCATTGTATGTATAAGCTCTGCTTAGTTTGGGCTAGATGGTATTGTGTGTATGTGGTAGAATATTATTGAAAAAAAAAAATTACAGACTTACTTAAAATACTGTATTTTACAGACAAAAATATCCAACAACAGATCTTAAACTTTTACCAAATTCATATCGTTCCTAAAAAATTACATCAACAAAATCTATTTACCCGCCTTAAATCTCCAAAGAGATTTTCTCTGCGATAAAGTCTACCGTAATATTCCTCTATTAAACTGTAACAATAGACATCCTAGCTAGTGTTGGCAGGGACGCCAGGCCTTCTTTGCAATTAACCCGGTTTTCCTTCCATTCAAAAGTAATTAGCGCTTTCCACAGCGACTGTAGCGAAGATAGACACAACATAAAAGTGACGTTGATGATAAAATAATGATAATTTAAAACAAGATAGTACTAGAAAATGTTTCTGATACAATTCTATACCATATAATGGTAATTTGAGGGTAATTCGCTTTATTTAGAACAAGCTGTGCGTTTCACCCGCGTTTATAGTTACTGCACTGCCCCTGTGGGTCGTAGCGTGATGTTATATAATCTATAGCCATTCTCGATAAATAGGCTATCAAACACTAAAATAATTTTTCAATTCGAACCAGTAGTTCCTGAGATTATCGCGTTCAACCAAACAAATAAACTTTTCAGCTCTAAAATATTAGTATAGATAAGCTATTGGATATGCCTTTCATAGCATAAAAATTAAAATACATTTTTTTGTGTTGGTGTATTCTTCGTTGACATAAAGTAATGCTTGACGTCTATCGTAGACAAGGGTTTGACTACCGGGTCGTACAAAGTTATAGTTAGTTATCCGTATCTTATCTTGTGTGGGGGCCAGTCAGCACAGACCGGCGACTCTTCGACCCAGTGGGATATTTTGTGTCGACTTCCCCAATAACGACTGCCATAGATGTTCATGGCAGCTGGGACCGACGGCTTGACTTGCTCGCCGAGGCACGGAGCAGGCGATAATTGTCAGTCAATACGCAAATAATTTCGCAAAGTCATATAACTTCCGAAAGTCAGAGGTGCGTTACGTGGGTTCGAACCCGAGACCTTCTGCATTGCAGTCTGTTGGTCTCCCCACTGGGCTATCGCTGCTCTTTTTAGTTTTCCATAAGTGATGGCTACAGCTTACTATCAGGTGGGTCTGCCACCAACAGCGTGTATGATGAGTTTCAAAAACTGGTTTACAAATTACTAGTATTCGTGTTAAACTCTCCAGCTAAGTTTTAATGCTTGTATTAGGAGTGGGTTTATGTCGATAGCGTAATAGGTCGAGCTATTGGGCCAATGCCACTTTTTCTTGTATGTACATTTATGTTTTTCCTGTTATAGAATTGCGTTTAACCGCGATCTCACCTGATGGTAAGTGACGATACAGTAAACGATGGAGCCCACTTGCCTGGAAGATACAGCTATTCACTCTCGACTTGAAGATACCCAGATTGTACTCATCGGGAAACACAGACTTAGGTAGCGAGTTCCATTCCTTTGCGGTACGCTTTATAAAAGTGGAAGCAAAGCGCTTCGTGCGTAAATTTGGTATACCTACCCTGTACCTGTGGTGCTGGTCTGTTTGTGTGGTCGTCCGATGGTAGAATGGGGAAGGAGAAATCAAATTATGCAGTTCCTCTGCACTCTCTCCGAAATCTATCCGATAGAATATCGAAAAATTGGCAACCTTACGACATATGTACTTCCTGAACCATGATTCATGACGTAACAAATTATTTGATCCTAAAGCTACGGAATTAAACTACTATATACGGATTTTATCGCGTTGTTTATTTATACACTTTCCCCACCGTTTCGGTTGCTTTTCAGCAGCCATGCTCACGGGGAGACTAGCTGCTGAAAAGCAACCGAAACGTCGGGGAAAGTGTAAACCTAAATATAAATAGTTTAAATAGTTTAAATAATTTTATTAGCTTATAAATTAGTAAAATTCAATAGTAGTAGTAGTGTAACAGTTTCTAAATTATGTAAATAAACAACGCGATAAAATCCATATATACCTAGTAGTTTAATTTCAATGAGTTATTCATTGAAATTAAACGCGTAAACAGAAGACAATATTACCAAAGTTACGGCTTAAAAGCACTCGATCATCGAAGTCGACGAGCAATATTTCTACGATACTCTAATATTTTATTTGATGCTGTTATACGCACACCGAATAAACCTTTCGCTTCGATGAAAAAGGGTTAAGCCTTGTAATAAGGTTCGCATATGTTTACTTACGTACCGAGTATATTTGAACGCGTGATCATTGTTGATACTGAAAACATTTACCAATTTTAAAAAACAGATAGGTTTTGTTAATTAAAACATACGCATACTTATGCCATTTTATTTTTATGGGGTAGGCAGAGATGTGTTATATATGACTAAATGTTTCGTTCATTTTATACGTTCCTCCGTTATATACATCACTCCGGTCCATTAACTTTCTCTTTGTGCAGTAAAAGAACGAGGTGTTTAAAGTAGTATTCCATCCGGCTCAACCGTAGAAGTACTATCCTCTAATCATCTCTTACCTTTCCTTCTTCTAACCCCTTCTCTTTTCAGTTTCGCATAGACTGCGGTAACTTCTTTCCACAAGGTAACAGTACAACAAGCTTGTTGCCCACTTATACGGTTTGCGGCAGGTATGGGCTTGGATATGTTTGTAATCACTTCTGTCATACAAATAACTCACAGTCGTGTTCATGAGCGGGTACTACCACTCGCCATCAGATGAGTGATTGGCATTCATCACATGCAACCAAAAAACAAAAGATAACTATGGTTTCAAATTGCAAAAATTATACACGCCACAGATTTCAACTTTTTAGTAGTCTTCTCGCTGCGATTGAGCTAGGTGATGTGTGTTCGATGTCGACACGGGACAAAATTGGTATGATGAACAAATAGTTGCACCGAGTTTAAATGGTTTTTTAATGTTTATTAAATCCCAGCGACAAATAAAATCAAATAAATCCTTTACAGACAAGTTATTATAATAAAAATAAGTTAAAATATATTAGGTAATAATAGGTTCGACGTGTTCGCGAATAAAGACATTTTATATTTCTTTTTGGACTTTATAGTATATTTACTACGTTAATTAAATGGTACTAAAAGTACAGCTCCTTAAGTATCGCGCTGGCCCTAAAGTACCGTAAAATATCTCGCAGAAAACATATTAAAAGACGTGGATTACGCGGGGTCAATGTCCTTTCCCATCCCGGTTTTCCACACAAAATCTTTATATTATCACAAGACAACATTATAGTAAAAAATACTGCGCTCTTACCAAAGTAATATGTAAGAGCTAGAACTAAACCCTATGTTTGTGCTTGTGTATACGTATTATCGTGAGGTTTTGGGCTGTTCTGTTAAAAAATCTTCAATAGGAAGAAGGAAATGTACCCAGCAAATAACAATATAGTCACCCTCTATAAAAAGAGATCTAAAAAAATATTGGCTATATGTAAGTGTAATATCTGTCTATCTCTGAACTTTCTATTAATATATTCGTAACAGAAATTTACTCACAACAACCATGATTTTGGTCGGTGTCGGCTGGAAGTCCATCAACCGGGCTCGTTACCAGACTCTCTCGTGAAAATTACATATGTAATCTATCAATTATTGGAATGCCAAACTTAATTGAAAGATGCTTGTGACTGTCTGGTGGTGTGCCACTGCCGCTTAATAGGTTAATAGAAGTCCCAAGACCTTTTGACTTGGCAAACATAAGCGCAAACTTATGACGGTAAAGTCGCCTGAAACAGAGGGTTTATCGTTCAGTAACTTTTCAAATGTATCTACCGTAACCCGTATAAGATAAAACTACCAAGTAGGCTTTTGTTACACTAGACTAGAATCTATGAGGATATTGACCTTTTCTGGTCTAGCTGTACCTTAAAATATCAACGAGGTTTTATTATCGAACAAATGTCTAACAAGCAACAAAACGTTGTATTTTATTACTACATGTCCAAATTTACAATGTAGTATAAATGTGTCAATTACAAAGCGAATAATTAGGCTTCTCCATTTCCAATAATTTATTATAAACATGAACAGGTAATAAAAAGTTTCGTAAACATTGAGTTATTGAGTACCTACTACACACTAAAGGTGACTTAGACTATATCAGTTTTCTTATAAACAGAGACGACTAAAATACAAACTCAAAGTCACAATCATTGATTAATTTAGGTCACAAAGTAACACTTATGAACGTCAAAATATATAGGTTAGTGAGTTTACTAAGTTACTGAAGCTAAATTTAGGTTAGTTAGTTAATTTAGGTTCAGGCAAAGGGTTGGGTCGCGACCGCATGCAAAAGTGATTCGCGCGCCCCGTCGATAGTGGTTTTGTCGAGGAACACCGTGGTAGGTTTAATCGGTATTCCGGGAGGTACATTATTCTTATTCCATCTTTCTTTTACCCCGGCGAGTCCGACATAATCCCTCCGCCCGACCCCGCGGAGGGGTATGCATCAATGCATTCACCCAGGTAAAAAAAAAAGAAAAGGCAATCGATTGAGCCTGTGAGAAGAAACCTGCAAGAAACTCACGGCCTCTCTTTTAAATGGCCAATTAAATATAATTTCAGTAATTTTACAACTCATATCAAGACTATAAAAATCTAAAATTTATAACAATAATTACTGAATAATTTATAGGACATAAAATAATAAGGATTTAGTAGAATAATTGAAATTAGTTTCTGTAGTAGGCAGCAGAATGGCATGAGTGTAAGTGTATACGCCACAATTACACTTTGTGACAATGCAATTGTCCGTGACTAAATGCGGTTGTGCATCCATATTATGTTTAATTTTATTTTCAATAATCATCGAAATGGGAAGCGCGATACAAGTGGATGCTGTATCTAACAGTACACCATACCTATTTCTTGAAAACGGTTTATACGAGTACATACGTAGACTCAGAACATTGTCGAAATACACAGAGATCATAGAATTTCATTTCAGATGCTTAGATAATTTATTTTTTATTTTCTTTCATTCACTTTTATCACAATTTTTATGTACGCGCTCCATTGAAGGTAATAGGGTACGTTAAATCTGGCTAGTCTTTAGAATATCTATGCAGGAATTGCAGGTAAAAGTTTCCCCGATGTTTAGCTTTTTCTATTTTATGCACAATTAGCACAACGTAGACTCAGAGTGGGAGGAATTATTTGTGTATCAAACAAATAATTGTTGCGTGTGGGATTCGAATACTCATACGTTGTCAACTGGTTGCCCGCTTTGCCATGCAAGTAATCACTAACAAGACAGTATAAAACTAAAAATACTATTTACAAATGAAGATACCAAACACTTAAATATAAGGCGAGTCGAACGTACCCGCCAAATTACGTGTTTCACCTCTTTTTTCAACCATACATTCTCTCACATACACCACATACTTATCTGCCTACCAAATATATTCAAATGTGTTTGATCCAATTCAGTGCCGTGTTCGACAATCCGAAATAACAGCCTCTCCGGAATCGTATTGCCCCTGACATGCTCACCTTGACCCACTTGTGGTCATCCTAGTCCATGCCAGGATCTGCCAACCTTGCAGCTTCTTTATTATAATTAAGTGTTATTGCAGCCATTCATTATAAGAAATAATTAGGGAAAGTAAAAATTCTTTTGCAGAACGGATAACTCGAAGAAGTAAAATACTTATATTAGGAGCTTATAAATTTAACGGGTCAGATAAAATTAGTGAAATTAATGAATTTAAAAAAAATATCAATCCGACATTCAACACTTCAAAAAAAGAGCGTAACCCCTTTTTAAAAGGCCGGCAATGCACTTGTAACTCCTCTGGTGTTGCAGTGTCCATGGTTGGCGGTAATCGATTATCATCAGGCAATCCGTCGGCTCGTTTGCCAACAAACCAATAAAAAAATAAAAAACATATCGTATATTTAATTCGCTTTGCAGTCCGGTCGTCGTTGCCAAGATATACTCGTGAATCTATCCTTAAAGTAACCGAATTATATTCGCGAAATATATATCACATTTATAATATTTGTTAAGACAATCGCAAACACAAAATTAAATAACAAAAATAATACTCAAATTAATCCTAGGAATAGCACAGCAGTTTTAAAGAAGCAATTATTATAAAAAAATGTGTGATCAATAAATAGTTCTCTGTATCTTAGTGAGCTTATATATTTTAATGTTTGTGACTGACTGTCGCAGGCAGACAAAGGCGTCTGCCAGAGTCAGTCATCATCACGCCGCACCACGACGATGCCATTTGTAACAATTTGGTATTATACCCTAAAATCGACCTTTTCTGAACTGTGTATTTATTGAGACTGCAAAGAACATTATCATTGGACATTTATATTATGATTTGAACACATATTGTCCTACAATATATTTTCCGGCAATTACTTTTCCAGTCCGTAGCGACAACATATTGCGTGGATATGTCAACAAAAGCAACTTTTAATAAGCTTGCAACCTCTGTCTCTTGTCGCGTCGCCAGGTGCGCGCGACACCGCGACAGGCCAGTATTGATACTAAACAAGGCATAAAAGAACAACGGACTTCGTTCAGAGACACTCGGTTAGATAGACTGCGCTCACTCATACAAATCGGTCATTGTATGTTTACAATAGATACCGGAAGATGTGAGGATTGTTGTCTTTGAAACAATTTTTATCTGAGATGCTTTAACTTCGTTTTAATAGATTTTGAATTAATGTTTTTTATTTATATGTGGCCATTGGTATCCTGAATGCAGTAATTGATTTTCAGCTGAGTATAGGTTTCAATTCTAAACCGTTAATACTCCAGCTGCTCGTTTTTAAGGGCCATGGCCAGTAAAAGTCGTAATAGACAGAGTTTATCTCACAAAATTTTACCACAAAATATAAACATGACGAATTGTCGTTTGTCTGATAAGACGCTGTGGAGTCCCACGGGTGATCTGTCATCTTTACTATCAACCGATAAGACTGTGTTACTGGGACGCTTAGATAATATACTATGAGATTACAAGGTCATCTCGCCAGTTCTATAGGCACCGCATTCATTATTACAATCCTCATTGGTTTCTGTTAGAACCTTTACGTATCCTATCATAATAGAATAGTTTCAAAGCAAATATTGAAAACGGTTTCCAATGTAAGGACTAATAACTCGCCTATCTACATTCAGGATCTTAAACAAATTTAATTCATATTCATCATATTATTATGATAATACATTATAATATAAATAAAAGATTTAATAAAAATTTACCAAGTCAAACATTTATGCTAGAAGTTTTCACAGATTAGATAAAATGTTTAACTGACAGGTCTTATCTTCGCGTCGAGTCAACCAAAAAGTGTTAGCACTGGCACTCAGCAACATGATCATTGCCTAAACTCACGCGAGAAAAAATAAATGAAATTAGCGGCATTTTTTAAATATAGAACTAGTAGTATTCCTTTATTTTAGTGGTGTTTAAATTAGTTTTAACACCTACTTTACGTGATGTTGTTTAAATGTGTGCTGTTTTTATGTGCGCTAGTGCATATGTGTGCGTGTGGTCGAGTGTTGGTGGTGTTTCCCATGCCGGGGAGAAGTCACACCACACTTGGAGATGCAGTGGTACGGAGCTTGCTGAAAGGAGGACACGATGTATGTTTAAGGATCAATCTATACAAATAAATAAAATTGAAGTGTCTGTTTGTAATGTCACAATAACAGCCTTTTCCTCTTGGACTTCCCAATCACTCTGTTGGTGGATATCCCTTGACCTTATGACCTTATAACCCCCTATATCTCGGGGATCTTTTGACTCGCAGGGCCCATAGTCAAACTCGACCGAGGGATGACCCCAAGACAAGGTGTCTGTACACCTAGTAACAAGGCAATCGGTCCAGTGGCTTCGAAGCTATGCCTGTCACTAACAGACTGACACACAGACCCACATAGTGTTTCCATTAACCTCTTCGAGGAAGACTCAGAGGTTAATAAGATAAATTATTTATGCAATTGTCGTAATGATGAATCAAAGGAGAAAATAATGAACATTTATTTATCGTAAAAAAGCATATTAGGCTTCTCTTATCGTAGACACGCTACTAAACAACAAAGAAACTGATTAAGTTACAAAACTACCTATGAATTCATTGCTGAGTCTTAAAATTGTAATTTCATTGTGATTTATTCCAACTGTCGGGCACCATTGCGATGCCACAACCAGTCATATATAGAGTTACCCTAATTAAAATGCCTTAAACTTACGCTTAAAGTTCACAAGTTCGATCTCATGACAAGAAACCCTCTGGGCCAACAGAGAGTTTACATTTGACGTTTAGATAAATTAATAGTTCGTAACTGTATTTTAAACAAATTTTATTAAGAAAATTGATTATAATTACAAATTTTGTAGACAAATACAAACAGCTTAAATTTGACCAAGGAGACAGTCTAATTCCTATTCTTCGTCTCTGTCGTTTCGCTCTTGGCAGAGCGGTTGTGGTTACTTTGAGACGTCCACGTCGGTGGTAGAGGCGGACGCAGCTCTTCGCGCGATCACCCGCCATATCTCCCTGTTGACAGACTGTTTAGCGCAGTCTATATGCGTCTTCCTACTACGGACTTTACTTGATCAGTCCAGCGTATACGTGACCTGCCTCGCAATCTGGTTCCCTCCATTTTTCCCTGCACAAATTACTATCAATATAGTTAAACAAGGCATTCAGCACTTACAGAGTACCTAAAGGATTATCTAATGTACATACATATGGTTTTATAAATTAGCAGTACGTAACCTCGAGATAAGCCTATTTACGCTCGGAAAGATCTGTTAATATAAAAAGCCACTCAGATCATAATACTAAAAATCCCTTGGGATTACATTTACATTCACAAACGTATGTTATTCGGCAAACAGAAAATGTATGTAAAATAAACAAGACGAAATGTGTATGTGTTAGTTATTATTACAGCTATTTTATAGGTTAGTTGTATGGCATAATATATTGTTACAAGGGGTGCTTAAAGCTCGTTCTATACGTAGGCCGATAATACTAGTTATAATGATTTATTGAAACTATAATGGGATGATCCATATTGGTATATCAAAATTAACGACCTGTTATTTGATTGTTTGGCTTACCATAAATATATTATATCTTTGGCAAGATATATATTTGACATAACTTGAAAACAATAAAAATACCAACAACCAGTATTCATTACTGTTATGGCTCTTCTGACAGATTGCTACCTAGAGTATATATCTATCTTTGGGTCATACTAAGAAAATGGGAAATTAATAAAATAAATGAGTTTAATAGTATAGTATAGTAATGTAACAGTTTCTATATTATGTAATAGAGTGTTAAATAAACAACGCGATAAAATCCGTATATAGTAGTTTAATTTCAATGGGAAATTAATTTTGGTATTCAGTCAAAAAAATGTAATATACTTATAAGATATTCTTTCATATACACACAACACCATTTACCCCAAACTAAGCAGAGCTTGTACTATGGGTACTATGGGTACAGGATAATGGATAAACAAACATATATACATTTTTTTGTAAATACGTACATATTATACATAGAAACACCCAAACTAAGACAAACATCTATGTTCATGCACACAAATATTTGACTTGTGCGGGAATTGAACCTGTGACCTCAGGCGTGGTAGTCGGTTACACTAACCACTACGCCATCGAGGCCATCAATAAAAATGAATGATATAAGAGTAACTATTTTTTTAGCAAGGATTTAAATCAAAGATTGCCCGTAACCGAACTTAGATCGCAAATAAAGTGTTCACACTAAGCAAGGTGCCTCATTAGTGCGTTGCGTTGCGTCGTCGCAACGGATCAACGCATTGTATGTCACATCTTGGTTGCGACGACGCACGACGTCGTAGCGCAAAAGGGCGACGCACGCACTGATTTCAGTCTTCATTCCACAATGGATCGGAACCCTGTCCGTCGTCGCACCGGAGCTCCGACAGCGCAGCGCAGCATCCGCTTCGAGTCTCGTCCGTCGATCCGTTAAAACGACGCAACGCATTAATGTGGCATGTCACAAAAAATATATGGAATACGACGCAGCGTCGACGCTGCGACGTCGCAAAGCAACGCAACGCACTAATGAGGCATCACCCTAAGAAGAGTGGTTTTAAACATTAAATTTACATATATGATAGAGAACGATAGTATTCAATTTTCGGTATGAGTAAGCGTTATCCTAACTATATTCTAACTAATATTATAAATGCAAATGTGAGTTTGTTTTTTACGCTTTACATACATGTCTTCAGGGTTACAGAAAAGATATAAGGTACCTGTAATGCAGAAAAAAGTATTGTGAGATCCGAAGGATATCTAGTAATAATATATTTATAATTCAGATGGCATGTTAGCATTATATGTCAGATGACAACAACTCCAGAAAAGTGACCATATTTAAAACTTGTGTGGTATTTATGATTTACATAGACAGTGCAGCGCGAATCGCTTTCACATGCAATCGCGACCCCGCCGAGGTTTCGGCCCGCCATGTGAAATGGCCCTTATGAGGGGATGAAGACACGACACAGAGGCGCGAGGTTCTGCGGTTGAGGAGAGAGTTTAAGCGCTCCTTCTCCCGCTCCGCCGCCTCCTTGATGGAAATTACTTCCTCATAGAAGGAGGTGACTGCGTTCCACGATCTCTCACTCCGGGCCATAGACTGAATCACGGCCGGGAGCGAGAGAGGAAATAAATTTGCATAAGCTTTTAGAGCCCTTAAGAACGATTTTACAAAATAATAGTTATATTTTATTTTAGTCTTGGAGCGCTTGGGAGCAAAATAGGGCGAGAATAAGCCCTTCTGAAGTCCAAAAATAGTTAAAGATGTGTCTATACTAATAATAATATGATAAAGAGGAAAGATTTGATCTTTTGTTTGTTTGTGGCAATATAACTCAAAAAATATTAAACCGATCCTAAAATTATTTAACATTTAACATATTATATTTTTAAAAGGTACAGTTACTAAATTTTTTTTTTTCGTAGCTTCTTATTTTATGTCGCACTCACCGGGGAAAGATGGTGAATGACATCCCGGTAATACCGACTAAACCTACCACGGTGTTCCTCGACATAACCGCAATCGGTGGGACCGCGCGAATCGCTTTCACGTGCAATCGCGACCCCGCCGAGGTTTCGGCCCGCCGTATGAAACGGCAGGCCACTACCCAAATAGACAACCACTAATTTTACTGTTCCCCTGTGGGCGGGACGGACACACGACACGCAGGCGCGCGTGGGAACACGCACGCCGCCTCTCGGACCTGGTGTTGATCGGGTGGCGGGCAGGCCCACGAAGCCCACCACCCCCAGGTCAAACCTCAGGGTGGCTGGAGGTCGTCAAGCGCCCTCCAGCGCCCGGCTCTGCGGTTGGGGAGAGGGTTTAAGCGTTCCCTCTCCCGCTCCGCCGCCTCCTTGATGGAAATCACTTCCTCACAAAAGGAGGCGACGGCCTTCCACGACCTCTCACTCCGGACCATATACTGCACAACGGCCGGGTGCGAGAGGGCAACTAATCCGACTGCCGCGATCAACTCACGGCGCTGCGATGCCCAGGCGGGGCATTACTAACATAATCTAATCTACTTTTACGCAGGCAAAGCCTTGAGTAAAAGCTAGTATTTTAAAAGATTCGCTTCGTTTTCAGGTGACGTACATCACAACATTTACTCAAGTGTCGAGCGAACGTGTCAATGTTATCAACGTTAGTCCTCCTGGTGAACAATATGATCCAGGTATGTATTTTTAATTACTCTTTATGTAAATATGGTATAGATATCCCAGATAAAGATGGTGAGATGAGCTAGACTTCATTAAAATATTGATCCTTAGCAGCTTTGTATAGAAAAAGATGGAAGGAGAGTGGGGTGGCCGTTGATCTGCAGTAGGACGTAAGAGACTTATAAAAATAATACCATGGGTAACCGCTTACCACCTAACAGACTGCTTTCACCTAAGTTAGAAGATAACTATCAATAATCGACCCTGGCAAAGAGCCCGATAGATGACAATAGACTCGCCCCGTAGAACGTAGGTCTGAAAACATAGCCATTTGTGGCGTTTGAAGTCCTTATTTACAATCGGACTAACTACTAGTAGTAAATTGAATTAAATTATGAGTTATATGAGTTAAACGATTGGACAGACAATGGGTCATCTGCCTTCGTGCCCCATGAGCCCAGAATCGTGCACACTGGATGACCTGTAACAGGGTAAACTAAATGCAATCCACGTTGCCGAAAACTGATCAAAAATTGTATAAAATGTGTTAACATCGACACGATAAGTAAATTGTTAAACAAATAACTAAAAGCAAAAAGTGCATATTCTTCCACTTATTTTGAAGTTGGTTAAACTACCCCAAACCGCGATTCATAATTTATTCGATGATAATATCAAAACTAAATATAAATTTCAAACAATTTTAGTGCTTTTTTTCTTTGAAAAATGGTGCGGGTCAATAAACACATGGCTGGTTTCTGCATATATTGTCAAGAACTAGGTATTAAAAATCGACTCATATACGTAGAAAAATATATATTCTGATAAAACATTATTCTTTAATATAAATTCTTTAATATTTTCATTATTCTTTAATATAAATATAAAATGGATTTCGTATTTCGCATTACCCTTTGATCTTAAAGTATATTTTGCTTAAACTCTTTTAATAAAACACGCGAAAGAGCTGCTGTTATAATGGAATAACAATTATTACAGCAGCTTTTTAAACCTGTTTGCTTAACGTTTCAATTATTTTATATTAAAACTGAATAGTTCATGAAAATAGCTGAATTTAATTTAAGAATTTTATGGTGCATTTAGTTTACAGTACTAATAATATCATTAATATTTTGAACTATTTTCATTCTTTAACTATATAAGGAGTATGTTTAAATATTTTTTGTCGAAGGGGCATTAAAAATTATTTATTAGTTCTTAATCAGAGCGGCCGCCCGGCCAATTTCACAATTTTTATTACATAATATTTTTAGCACCTTACACAGGTTCTATTAAAAAAAACACAGAAATTAATTAATAAATGTATTATTTAAACTAAATTATTAACAAAACAACAATTATGGAACAATTAGCTGTTAACTTAATGTGAACACAAATTACATATTATATCATATTACAAATTATGACAAGCACTTGGCAACGATCTTACCGATTGAAGCTAATGAAACAAAATGGCCGAGTCAATGTGCCGACCGTCTTTATATAGGAATTGCTCGGTATTACTACAAAATAAAATCCGTTGGTCTTGATTATCCTTATAATATATATAAAAAAAAAACAAAATCACAGGAGCCATTATAAATGCTCGGTCTCTCGAAAGAAAATTGTAAAACAAACGAACGATGTTTCCAGTGACATCGTTTGTTTTTCTTAACAGAAATATTAGCATCGTTTTGCAACAAAAAGGAAGAATCAGAGTATAAAGGCGCTTGTATTATTATTATTTATTGTTATTATGATTATCAAAAATGCCTCGGGGGCGCACCAGTAGTGCGGTCACAACTACTATGTATGATTTCTCAGGTTTAATTTTCGGGTTTGCTAAGTATTGTTGGGTTTTTTGCCAAGAAATCCTCCGTACTATGTATGCATCAGCACAGCGTATGTGCCCGATAGATGGCAATACGCTTACCGCCAATACGTGGAACCTAAATCATACTTAGCGAAATGTGGGTGTAATACATCCTAACCTGGGAATATTCCCAGAAGGGGAGGTTAGGCATGGGACTATGTAGAATTTTAGTGATTGTGTTCATAATTACTGCGACGACGATTTACAAAAACAAGGAAATCATTTAAAATTATTGCTAACTAATCCTGTTACGTGGAACCTAAAAAATATTAGGTGACATGTGAATGTTATGTATAATTGCTTACCCTTTCGAGTATAAATATACAGGTGTGTGTGTTTGGATGGCTGATAATTGTGTCTTCTTTCTTCAGATGGTGATCGTCCTCGGTTGTCAGAACTGCTTCAAAGTTCAATCCCGTCCAGTCACGAGCTGACTACAGGCGCCAAGTACGCTGTTAGGGCACTAAGACATGAAGATGTGCAGTTGCTGATGAAGAAAAAGTTGGTCACCTTCGACGTGGTGGTAGCTGAGTGGTTCTACAGTGGACTCTTGGCTCCGTAAGTAGTTACCACATTTTACAAACAGAATGTGGAGTAAAATCGTCCGTTGTTCCTTTATGTTTACCAAAAAGTAAATCATTTATACATACATACTTAATATATGCCTGATGACAAGCAGCGATAGCTCAGTGCGGAGACCAACAGACTGCAAGGCAGAGGGTCTCGGGTTCGAACCCACGTCGCGCACCTCTGACTTTCGGAAGCTTTATGACTTTTCGAAATTATGTGCGTATTGATTGACAATTATCGCCTGCTCCGTGCCTCGGAGAGCACGTTAAGCCGTCGGTCCCGGCTGCCATGAACGTCTATGGCAGTCGTTATTGGGGAAGTCGACACAAAAGATCCCACTGGGTCGAAGTGTCGCCGGTCTGTACTGACTGGCCCCCACACAAGATAAGATAAGATATATGCCTGATGGCATGAGCGGAGATGTAATGATAGTTGTAAGTGATTATTATATAAATAAATAAATGAAAAAGGAATAAATGTATCACATCCACATTTCACCTGCTGTGTTTTCGGATCCTACGTTAGAGGGTGAGCCTGCTGTCTTCTACAGGGCACATTTCTAGATTCAGTGCTGTTACTGATGTAGGGTAGTATGAGTGGTTTATTGTGGAATAACTTCTTAATAAATATATGAAATATATAACTGGTACCAGTTACACATAAATACATACTAAAGGTACCATCTAACACATCATCGACGTCTGCCGGTCTGCGCTATCACATACTCCTGTATTTTTTTAATGATACTTTGCTTGATGTGTACATCGAATCTCTGGCCTAACGATCGGGCTTACAGAATCACCTGAAACATCATCTGGAACAATTTTTCAGACATCCGACTTTTTTCCTTGTCCGTTTCATGACTCGAATCTAAAACTTCATCCACCACAGCCTGAATTAGCCATTAGATAAAAAAGGCTCTGAACATATATCACGTGTATACGGACATTAGGGTAGGCAGATACTGTCTTCCAATTGAGGAAAATAACATAATTATTTTTCTAGTATGAAATATTAAAGCCAAAAAAAAGTTTCTTGGCTTTCATTGCAAGGTTTGCAGGATACAAATGTAAAAAAGAAACGATGATATAAATCACTTGCAAAGTTATTAAGATAATTACACTACAGCAGTTGGGTTCTGCGCTTTACTAGTTTTTGCCTAATTAATGAATAAATTTCTTACGCTTTATAAGAATAACGTCCTCATAATTCATCATATTTAGCTAAAATATTTTAGATTATTATATTTATTCGATGTTTAAATTAAAACTTTATAACACATAAATTATAAAATTAAAACTAAAATAAGGGTAAGAAGAATAATTTCAAATCTAAATAGATTAAAACATTTTAAGGTTCTCGCCTTTCGGGCATACCACAATAGTGGCGGTAAGTCCCATGATAGAGGAGTGGCTGACATAGGTAATGACTGGCCACAGTGGTTTTGGCCAGTTCCTGTGTCGCATAGGCCACCATTAATACTAAAAGCAACTAATAGCGAAAAGTATTAATTTTCATTAAATAACGAGGAATAAAAACATTACATATCTATTTTTGTGTATTTATGAAGTCAGTATCTTATAAAATTTTAAAATAGCTGACTTTTTATGTAAAGCTTATCTCTCTACAGTGAATTTGCGTTCACGTTGCGGAAAAATGTATTTACTACAGTAAATACATTTTTTCGATAAGGTTTGGTAAGACAGGAAAAACATATTAAAATTCAGAGAGAGATGTAGAGATGTTTTGCGGTTATAATTCTCTAACTACTAATATTTTTAGCCTTTACATTGAAGTAGGTGACGAGTCGAGTATGGCCGATAACCGAGCACAGTACCAGATTATGGGTAGCTTATAAGAATGTCCTAACACAGAAACCCAAGTACAATTTACCCGACACAAGAATCGAAACCGAGGTCTCGTAGTTATGCAGACTTATGCCACTGGACTAGAGAACTGTCTCCTGAAATTAAAAATATTTTGTTTTCTTACTTTTTCTTAATCACTGAATTCATTAATATTGAAAACATTATACATAAAGATTATGATAAAATGGAGCCGAATTTTTCTGAAGAATGTGAAATTGAAATTATTTTCAGTGATTGTTGCCGTCATTTTGGCGGGTTATCAAAGGATTCAAGTAAAATTTGGAGTAATATTGGTGAGGCTTGTAGATTAGGAATGTTACGAAGGTGATTTTATTCGAATTGGAATTGAAATTGAGGATTTTATAACTTCTGCGAAGCTGAAAGTGAATCGGAAGCGGAGGTCGCAAGATTTACTTTTCAAATGGCAATATATATTATTAATTATATTATTTGCTTCTATATTCACGTAACGTAGGTGCTTAAACGTTCACTTTTTAGCTCCCGATTTCGGTTCCAGACTTGGGCAAAGAGTTATTGGATATTTCAGTCAAGAAATTCGCAGTGGTAGCACGGAGTCTGCGACAGTACCCGGCAATAGACTCGCCTTTGTTACATGGGAACTTAAAATATGGCTCGCAAATGAGAGTCTAATACACATCTACATACATACCTTCGATAAAAATTTAATACAGTTATATTACTAAAAACATGAGTACAAACATTTTTCTATTAGTAAAGTCACATTTCACTGATTATTTTAAAAGAATTTTTTCCTATTAAACAAATCACTATCTGCAGTGATGGATGTGCTAACGCCATGGAAAAAGCGACTATAGCGCTGTTTAAGCACTTGCAAATAATCAATCATTTTCGTAGCACCGTAATAAGTAATATTGTTGTTGAAGATCAATGTTAAACAATATAGACCGAATGTCTTTCAACCTAATGGTTGCGTAAGTTGTAGGTACAGAATCTTGTCTAAGTATGTATTAAGTATTATTAGTTGTGAATTATTTGTATGTGTATGAGTTTTTTTGTATAACTCTTTCATGGGTGTATCGCTATCATTTCACTATAAGAAAATACTAAGTGAGAGTTCGCCATCGAATACCATGCAATATTTGAGCATTATCATATTTAAGGCCTATCCGAATCGTTCAAAACAAAGTTTAATAATACCATTCGACATTTTCAACGTTTCGGATATTTCGATTTGCTTGCAGAATCTAATCGTACTTATTTTCTACCGATAAAAGCTCATTGTGAGTTCGTTTGGCCTGGTTTGCTGTATCTATATATTTTTTTAATCATCTCACTTAGTTCGTACCTACTAAAATGGCGAATATTAAATAGGACCGCTTGTTCTATTCATAATGTTTCTGAGTATTACTCTTATTACTTTGGTATATTTTTTGTAAGCAATAAATTTTGGTGAATCGCGTTATGTATTATAGTATATTAAATTCTCTCATCCTTAGCTTAGCAGAAGTGTTCGAGTGTCCACTGGTATGGTACAGTCCAGTAGATGCTTCCTGGATGAACTTGCAGCTGGTGCATGAAGCACCCAACCCGGCGTACGCGGTAGACCTGCAGGCCAGCAACATGGTGGCAGAGATATCGACTGTGAACGAGAGAGCGCATAGGATATGGAGACAGGCCTATATGACTGCTTGGCAATAGTGAGTATTTTAGTAGATTTTTATAAAGGCATTCAAATATTTCCTATGTCAACAAACTCAAAGAACAACCACATTCGACACAACTATTTGTGGACCACACAAATGTTCGTCCCGTGAGAGGATAGGACCTACAACACTCGTCTCCGTACAGTCAAGTTATATACAATTTATAGTTATATTATGCATTTCGTTAGACAACCAATGTGGCAAAGAAGCATGAAAAAACGTAAGCACGTCTCTTCGGGGCTGTGTAAAACAATGATAAACAAACTCACTCGAAGCCAGCGGGTATGGTTAAAAAAAATGGCTAAGCGTTATTGCATTTTAACTCTCAACTCGCCTGCTCCGTGGCTCGGAGAGCATGTTAAGCCGTCGGTCCCGGCTGCCATGAACATCTATGGCAGTCTTTAATGGGAAGTCAGTGCCCTCTTATATCCTGACACTGGTCTAGCCTTAGGGTATCGTCAGCCTTTGGGTTGCGGAGGTCAGATGGCAGTCACTCTATATAAAAACTGATATCCAGTCAAATCCGGTTAGACTAGAAAGCCGACCCAAGTGACTTGGGAATAATAAAGGCTAGGTCAAAGATTTTCGGTAATACCACGGCCGTTGCCCTATAGTCGGCAATAGGCTTGCCCTTGTTACGTGACTGACTGGGACCTAAAATCAAACCAGGCAAAAGTTGAGCGTAATACGCCTTTGGATACGTCGATCGTCTAATATTTATCAATTGAAGACGTTGTTAAACGAGATGGGTGTAAGAACCCAGGATTTAACCTCTTCGTCTTCATATGCCTTTTTTCCATCAGCTTTTTGTAATGTCCCACTGCTAGACAAAAGCCTCTCCCCTGGACTTCCAAATCACTCTGTTGGTGGATATGCCCTGATCTTATGACCTTGTAAAGACCCTCGAGATATAGGGGTCCTATATCTCGAGGGTCTTTTGACACAAAGGGCCCATATGCAAACTCGACCAAGGGATGACCCAAGGTGTCTGCACACCAAGTAACAAGTCAATCGGTGCAGTGGTTCCGGAGCTATGCCTGTCACTAACAAACTGTCGCTAATAGACAGACACGCAGACCCACATAGTGTTTTCATTAACCTCTTCGAAGAAGACTCAGAGGTTAATAACATTACATAATTATCAATGACAACAAACATCAAAGTATGCGAAGGTGGAAGGCAGACAATTTAATGAGAGACGGTCGATGACCCGCGACTGTAATTGGCAACAAGTGGATAAAGACATGGCGGACTAAATTGCCATTAAATATGCAGACGCGCCGTAATGAGAATAAACCTGGCCATATGGCTGGACATTAAGAAACATGGCTACTTTACAAAGTGTTATTATTTTTCATGACTGGCTCGTTAGTTTAATGGCTAGTATATTCGAATACCCGGTCGGTTACTGGGCTCATCGGGTATTCCGAGGACTGGGATTTTCTGAATAGAAAAAAATTTCTCTCTCTTTTCTTACAAGCTGCTATAGGGAATAATAGCAGCTTGGAATTAGGTAGTTGTTGGTGTTACCTCATGCCTTCATAATCAAGTAAATCTTGAACCTGGTTTGTCTCCAGTCATATCGGAATTAAGTGAGAGTATATATATAGTATAGAATAAAACAGCAGACCAGTGTTTTATTAGAATATTAACTACGCAAAAAGCTTTTCATCATTATTGTTTACTCATGGTGATCGAAATTTGGTGTGAAAGACATGATTTTCTTCAGGGATCTTCTGAGATGCCCTTTAAAAATTGTAAGATCAAAATGCAGTCGAGCTATTCAACATTGAATTATGTAAGTTTATATATTAATGAGTAGGATTTTACGTATGTTACCTCTAATATTGGAATCATGCATATGCTAAGGAAATAATATTTAGATCGCATTCGTATTAGACATGTTGGTCGATAAAAATAATCGTGCAATTTTCCCTCTTAATCGTAATTTTACGTTTCTTATAATTCGTTTTCAAGAAGTACATACTGCCCTATAAATTTCGTAGGCTCTCTATATAATTCTATTTCTAAAATACCTATAGACTGTTCTTGTCTGAAATAAAGATATTTTTATATATATTTATAAATAAAACCTATTATTTTTATTATTATATATAGCGTATTTAATATTATTTCGTAAGTCTTTAGATAGTTCCTTCTCTATCTGGAGACAAAAGCTCTCATTTGAATACTACAGCGTTACATAATAACATTTTCTCTTCTAGTTATGTGACCCGATACATTGAGGCTACCTTATACTACGAGCAATACCAACTAGCATTTCAGCGGCGTGGGCGCACCCCGCCTTACTATGACGAGCTGATATACTCCGGCGCAATGCTGCTCATCAACTCGCATCCAACCCTTGGACAGAACTTACCGTTGCCGAACAGCGCCAAATATGTTGGTGGACACCATTTGGGAGCGGCTGCTGAACCGCTGTCAAAGGTAATGAACAGCTTCATATTCGAAAAAGGTCAAGTAGGTAAGTGGTGCTCATGAATGAAAAAGACCTGGGGCTAAAGCCAATACAAATATTTTCTATTGCGTAGGTAGTTATACTTGCTGATAGTAACCATGTCTTATGGAAGTCTACGAAGTCAATCTCTGTTCTGCTACTGCCTTTCGATACAGTAGTGGTCTTTAGAGTTGTTTAATGATATTACGCAACCTGTGCGATAAACGATCGCTGAAAGCCAACGGTGTTACACAAATTCGTTTTTAGGCGGTATGGAGAAATCATAATGTGTGTGATAGTTTTAGCTGTTGTGTAAAGTATTATCTCAGAAGGTTAAAGGTTCCATTACTCGGAAGATACGGAAGATAGAGACCTTAAACCGAATCCAATTTGATTGTATAAAAATATATTTGAAAAGCATCGTAAATAAAATGTATGATAATGAGCTACCTAAAATCTATAAATTTTTGAAGTGAAATCTTCTTTAGGCGCGTTGAGCACTTTTTGGGTGAATAAAAATCATGAAACTCGCGTCATCGTCACCGAACGCTTTCCATGAGCTATATGTATACTGTGTAAATATATATGTACTTTTTGGGTGAACAAAAAGCGTGAAACTCACGTCATCGTCACCGCACGCTCGTTAGGTACCTACTTAGTTTTCACTTCTATCGGCAGTCCCCAAAGACTGCCCCGCATAATTATATTCTTATAAAATGTTGCTTGACTTGTATAGAACTTCTTGCGAAAATAATAACTGCCAAATTAAATTGACTGACACTCGCAACATTACAAGGACGCGCAACCCTCCTTGACTTGGCAAAAAACAGTCTATTCTTAGAATATAATTGATCCTTTCAGGTTCTATACGACGGGTCGCGAACGTTTTTAGAAAACCCTGCTTTTAGCTGTATTTAAAAATAATTTGTAGAACATAATTTGTTTGCTGTGTTTTTAGGTAGTATTTTTAAATTAATACATGTAAATAACGTAAAAATTATATCAGCCCTGCTTCAGAAACATATGGCGTAATCTTTCTGAAATAGGCACCATGCTGGCCCAGTGCTGTTTAGGTTAGAATGCCTTGAAAACAATATAAAGCTTTTGGACATGCTGCTTTTTCTTTATAGTTCTAAAAATTCCATTTTTATTAAAAAAGATGACGCCGGCCCTAGTCATAATTCCCCTCTCGTGGGGACTTTACTAACATTCAAACAACGGACACAAAGAACACACAGACTCTGAACAGCCATTTGTGAATCACATAATTCTTTGTCCCGTTTAGGATTCGAACCCACAACACTCGGCGCAGTGGTAACGGCAAGGTGACCTCTCAAACCACGACACCATCCGTGTAGTCAATATATGTAGTTATTTATTATTTATACGCATATATTTCCAGATCGAATTTAAGACCTATGCGTAGCAGGCAAGCAAGTCCACTTGTCCATTAGGCTAAATATTGCTACTTATGTTTGTATTACACATTATATATTAAAAAACACACACATACACACCCATACACAAACACATACACACACACTGATACACACACAACTCACATCTTTCGTTTACTTTCTAACATATGAATTGCTTTTGTAATCATAGAATCTTTTGTGTAAATTATATGGGAGAAGACACTGACTTTCTGTAACACAGGTTTTGTATCTAGCACAGGAATCAGGACTTCATAGGAAATATGTATACAATTTTATGTTATTATATGTATAAATAAAATAAGTAAATTATACATAATTATGTATTTGAACTTGATCACTTCTTGTCTAGACGAGGTGGTACCGAAGTTAGTACCCCATGAAGTTACATTAATCCATCAATAATACATTTCACTAAAGTTGTAGAAATATTAAACAACAGCATAATAAACGATAGAATATCAATGTAAAAAGCACAGTAACACTGGTTTTAGTCACGCAACGATTGACGTCGCGTTGACATGGCTTGATTAATCTATCAGATGTTTCGTAAAGATCGATCGAGAGTGACGATCTCTATGTCAATATAATATAATAAAGTAGCTGGTTTATGTAATATTAAAGAATGTTCCGTAAGTGAGGTAAAACCACAAATCACAGACTGGCTCCTTACACTTATATGATCGAACTGAAAACCTTTTAGTGAAAAGTACTTGATTTATGACCATTTCTGATTAAATTAATTATTAATTTAAAATCTTCTTGAGAGTATAATATATATTATAAGTTTATAAACATATTTATATATAAATATATATACATGTAAAATACAAATATCACACAAATAAATACCTATCTTAAGATATTCAGTTTCAGCTATTTATTAATTTTTAATTAATATTCATAATGCCGACCGAGCTTACGTTGTAACCATTTTGGTAAACGTATTAGTCACCCACAGGACAAGCTTGCCTAGTGTGTTGCTTTCTTTGGTAATAAATAAATTTTTATTTTTTCATTTCATTTCAATAACCGAACGAAATCCAATATGATATTTACATATTATGATCATCGTCCCGTATTTTCCAAACATAAAAATACTTCAGCTATTTGCAAACAGGTGCCAATTTATAAACGTGTTTTCCAGACTTCACTCATATTACCATAGCTCAGTCTAAATGAAATAATCAACAGGAATAAATACAATTGATTGACTGTTTCATAGGCCATGACCTCGTTTAACTACTGAACCCAATGTTTGATAGTTCACCAAGGCACTCGGTGAAACCCTCGTAAACTTATTTTATTATCGTTTAGACCAGACAGATATGTTTTAAGTTTTATTTTCGGATAAGGTCGCGTTTTGGTAAACAGACAAATTATAGTTTACCGATTGGTGAAGTTTGTTCTATTTAGACCAAACTCTACACTAACTGAAGTCGTTGACAAAACTTAGTCTGAGATAGGAGTAATTTTACTGTTTGAATATAAAGGTCATAAACTAACTTATAACTTACTTATAGTTAGTTTGTATATGAATTCACTGCTTCAAGAATATGGAACGTTGACGAAACAGGTGTCACGACGGTACAGAAGCCTAAAAAAATAGTTGCTGCCCGGGGTCAAAAACAGGTCGGTGCGATCACATCTGCCGAAAGAGGGACACTTCTTACTCTTGCATGTGCCATAAATGCTGCTGGGAATTCAGTTCCGATGTTCGTGTTTCCCAGAATGAGATACACGGATCTTTTTCTTCGTACTGGACCAGTAGATGCGATTGGAGCGGGAAATTCTTCGGGATGGATGACAGAATTAGAATTTTTTAAATTTATGGATCATTTCATTCAACATGTCAAGCCTTCTGCTGAACAGCCCGTTCTGCTCCTTTTGGATAACTATAGCTCGCACGTAAATTTTCATGTCGTTGAGAAAGCCAAAATAAACAACATAATCATGCTGTCATTTCCACCGCACTGCTCTCACAATTTACAACCATTAGATGTAGGAGTTTATGGTCCTTTTAAAAACCACCTTAATCGAACACAGACTGCCTGGATGTATAATCATCCAGGAAAAACCATGACGATTCATGAACTTCCTGCCGTGGTGAAAGATTCACTGCCTTTGGCCCTAAATCCTGCAAATATCATGAGTGGATTCAGATCAACAGGGATATGGCCCTTCAATCCTGACATTTTTCAAGACAGTGACTTTGCACCTTCTTATGTCACTGATCGCCCTAATCCAGAAACAGATTGTCCCATGACTTCGCAGAACATCTCCAATTTGACACTAGACCTGTAAAATCCAGAATTGTTAGATTCTGCACCTCAACTGAACATAAGCACCACTGAAATCATACAGGCAATAGAAACAGCAACAAATCCAATGCCTGACACTACTAAAAATATTCCTGTTTCACCTTGTCCAAATCCCGTTAGTTCGCAAGATACAGAATGTTTGACTACATCACTGACTCAAAAAGAAAATGAAATAGAATTGTCGATACCAGGTCCATCTGGTATACAAAGTAAATTTGAAAAATTTTCACCTTCAAAAATAAGACCCTTTCCTAAAGCAGTAGCTCGAAAACAATCTATCAACAGTCGTCGTAAACGCAAATCCGCTGTGCTAACCGACACACCTGAAAAAGACTCATTAAAAAGAGAGTATGAAGAAAAACTGGCAAAGACCAAAAAAACGTGTGACAAAACTAAAGGAAAAGGCAAAGGTAAAGGAAAAGGAAAAGGTAAAGGTAAAGGAAAGTCCTCGAAAATGAGCGAAGAAGGAAAAGAAAAGGTGAAGAAAAAAATTTTGGTTTCCGATTCAGATTCTGATACTGATGAATGGTTTTGTTTAGTGTGTAGCGAAAGTTATAGCACCTCGATAAAAGAAGATTGGGTAGAATGTTTAGAATGCAAAATGTGGGCCCATGTCAAATGTGTAACGGGAAATGTTTGCTCATTCATTTGCATTAATTGCAATTCTGATGAAGACTGATTTAATATTTGTGTGTGATATTGTTACCTACCTCTATAAAAATTACTATATATCTTTCCATAATATAAGTGCCTTAAAAATGTTAGATCCAAAGTATTTTAGTTTGCCAAAAGTTTATTAAAATAACTTATTAAGAAGTGGAAGTGGATAATTTAATTACTACAAGTTGTTATTTGCAGACAAAGTCTGTGTTTTTATATAAGATTTAAAAATGTTCCTGCCAAAGTGATTTTCTACCAAAAAAAACTTAAATAATTACCATAATAGATATTATAATTACTCATAAATGTTAGAAGACTGTATAAAGTGATCTCTATTGTTTATATCGTTTTGAAATACTAATAAAAAAATATATATCACTGATGATTTTGTTCATTTATCTACCGTAACATCGTGCCCCGATGATGTAACAACTAGCCCCAATTCCGGGGTAAGATGTTACAATCTACTTGTTTAGTTAAATTCTCCATTGTGAAAAAATTACATAAATTTTAATAATTTTTCAGTCATATTTTCATAGCTAAATAGACATACTAACATTACAAGTTATCAAATGTATAATTTATTTGATAGCTTTTGTCATATTAACAACTATCTAAAAATTGTAACAACGTGCCCCCCGCTCCCTTTATGCTTCGTGATACTTTGAGCTCATGTTGCGTTAATGGAAACATCAATAAATTCAAACTACCCGTATAATGTTCAGGTTGTTTGAAATTACTTCACACCTCAATATCAGAAGCACACCTTAGTCTCCCCGTGACCAGGGCTGCCGGAAAAGCAGACGAAAATTCGGAGAAAGTGTAAATAAAAATAGTTGAAATTTAAATAAACTGCGATAAAATTCATAATAAATAGTTTAATTTCAACGTTTATCCATATTTAATATTTTAAAGTTTGTATAGAGTTCGTATATTTTAATGCGCTAACTTTAGTAAGTCAGATTATATGTTTTTTGCTCATTACATGATCCGGTTATTTAGCATCGATTTTATGAACCATTACCGTCACGCTAGCGATAAGCACAGTTGTTTTCGAATTATTTACTAATATGTTGACATTACACATAAGTGGGCTGAGTCCTTGACCATAAAAAGTACTCTTCATAACTATTCCTATTGTGCACTAATGTGTACTGAAATAATTATGCCTAAAAGGACGTAGTTGCTCGCAAATATATTGGCGTATTTAAATGGCCATGTTTGATTTGTTCTGTTTGGTTCATCTATGTTGTGTGTGCTCTGTCAGAATCTTGGTAGCACAAGACTTACAGGCGCAACAGAGCACCCGTGGTCAAAAAACGAGCGGAATACCAACGGCATAAATACTCATTTCTTGATTTGAATTGAACGGATTCTTAGTGTATGAAGTCGTTTGATTTCAAATTTTGCAGGGAGCCTTTTTAGTGTATTCAGCCAAAACTTATTCCGCTGGGGTAGAACGTTCTTTCAGACACACTTCATTCTCCAGTAAAATGCATAATCACAAGTTTTAGTGTGTCAGGTAAGGTTAATATATAATGTATATGTGGGCCATTCATTTATTACGTAAGACGATTTTTACTAGTTTCAACCCCCTATCCCCTTAAATAAGAAAAATAAGAATAGGTCGACCCCTCCCCGCTGTTTAATATTTATTATGTTAGAATCTAAAGGAAAAAATGAATATACGTTTGGTTGGTTTTTATGTTTATTTTTAAAAGTAGGTAACAATTTTTAGGAACGTTTACATGTTCGATGGAATCATTTTAATCATTTGGATATAATCACTATATAACATTTTCAGTCCAGGGGCTCAAAACTCACTCAGAAAGTGAATCTGCCACTGGAACATCTCTAATATCATGTTGCTTCTTCTTGGTCATTCCGGATTGTAACGTCATCGATGTCCACCCATTCTACATCAGCCTCGATGCGACACAAAACTTCTTTGCTTCGCCTTGAAAATATGGCTGAAGCTTTTTCTTTTTCTATATTTGAGATTGCCCAAGAAGTTTATTGTGAAGTTGCGTTGCCTTTTTTGATGCAAAGTATTTAGAGCATACTATACAAATTCTGTCTATTAGCGCATGTATAAAAATGCACAAGTTTGCCTTATATAACAAAATACCTAAATCACTATAGGTGTGCAAAATCTCTAACGGTTCCATCGATTTCTTCAGGAACCCATTGTCAGATCCAGATTCATATTTTGACAATCGAAACTGTGATATACTGTTTAAAATAAAACGAACGTACGTTTAATGTACCTACATATCTTATCTTATCTTATGTATGGGGGCCAGTCAGCACAGACCGGCGACACTTCGACCCATTGGGATCTTTTGTGTCAGCCCCAAGATTTATCCCTTAGCTATCTCCCTATGAATGTACTGCATCAATCGTAGCGTACACTTCAGAGGGAGAAGCCTTAAGTCCTCAGGGTTTGGATATGCCAATCCCATCAGACCCATCCTCAATCCAGCCAACGCGTCGCATTCACATAGTAGGTGCGATATGGACTCGTCCTGTTCACCACAGGCTCTGCAAATCGAATTGTGAGCTAATCTCAATCTGCACAGGAAGTCGTTGGTGCCAAAATGGCCAGTGAACGCTCCTGTGAGCAGGCGTATTTGGCTCTTGTTATACCCGCAGAACTTCCGGGTGAAGCCTGTGGCTCTGTTTGCAATGAATTTCTTGGAGTGTTCCAGACCCCTCAGGGCCTTCCACTCTAGCCTGTGCTTTTCATTGCCATGTGCATTCAAAGCTGCCTTGACGGTGCTCTCAGAGAGTCCCACGAATGGCTCGAGGCCCACAAACAGTTGCTCCAAGCCCTTTCTGGCTAATTCTTCAGCCTCCTCATTGCCCTGCACCCCTGCATGCCCCGGAACCCACACCAGTCTGACTGTGTTCTTCCTGCCAAGTTTGTTTAGGACCTTAACACAGTTCAGGACCAGTCTGGAGTCTACCCTACACGAGTCCAGAGCCTTGAGAGCAGCTTGACTGTCACTGAGAATATACACAGTCCTGTCAGTGACATTACTGTTGATATTCTCCTGAGCACAGGCAATTATAGCATAGGTTTCCGCTTGGAAGACCGTTGCATATTTGCCCATGCTATGGCTCACCTTGCAGTCGTTGGTACCAGCCACCAGGTGGATACCAGCGCCCGATCCTGTTTCCATTTTGAAACCATCAGTGTACCAGATGAGACAACCCTTGTCAGGGGATTGTAGACCTTGTCTCTATTCGTCCCTTGTGGGGACCTTTATTTTAAAATTCTTTTTGAATATGTGCAATGGTTGCATTTTGTCGCATCCCATGCTCATAATCCTTTTGAGATCCTTTGAAATCTCCAATTTTGTGTGTCGAGTTAAGAGAGATGTTGACGCTCCACAGCCCATGCACAGATAGTCTGTGTAGCACCTTTATCGCCTCTGACTCCACAACAATGTGTAGCGGCGTTAGATCCAGCAGGACCTCTAACGCTGCCGTTGGCGTAGTCGGGAACGCCCCTGTTATAGCCATGCAGGCCAATCGCTGCACCTTTGACAGCGCGATCCTGCATGTAGCTAGTTTAGTTCTTGGCCACCAGACAATGCTTCCATACGTGAGTATAGGTCTTATCATCATCGTGTATAGCCACTTGATGACCTTGGGCTTTAGCCCCCAGGTCTTCCCATAAGTAAAACGAATCATGCCGAAGACCCGCTGGGCCTTCTCTATGACTTTGTCTACATGAGGTTTCCACGTTAGTTTTCTATCTAAGGTCATGCCTAGATACTTCACCTCCATGGACCATTGTAACTGCGTACCATACATGGAGAGAGTTCCCAACCCTGTCAGATCCCTCATCCTAGTAAACGGCACGACAGTCGTTTTCCCTGGGTTGATCGATAAATGATTGCTACTGCACCATTTTTCCATCGTAATCAGGGCCTTCTGCATGAGACTAGATACCGTACTCGGGAACTTTCCATTGACGCTGAGCTACCTAAAATCTATACATTTTTGAAGTGAAATCTTCTTTAGGCGCGTTGAGCACTCTTTGGGTGAACAAAAAGTGTGAAACTCGCGTCATCGTCACCGCACGCTAGTTAGGTACCTACTTAATTTTCACTTCTATCGGCAGTCCCCAAAGACTGCCCCGCATAATTATATTCTTACAAAATGTTGCTTGACTTGTATAGAACTTCTTGCGAAAATAATAACTGCCAAATTAAATTGACTGACACTCGCAACATTACAAGGACGCGCAACCCTCCTTGACTTGGCAAAAAACAGTCTATTCTTAGAATATAATTGATCCTTTCAGGTTGTATACGACGGGTTGCGAACGTTTTTAGAAAACCCTGCTTTTAGCTGTATTTAAAAATAATTTGTAGAACATAATTTGTTTGCTGTGTTTTTAGGTAGTATTTTTAAATGTATACATGAAAATA
This sequence comes from Catocala nupta, assembly GCA_963675205.1. Classification (NCBI taxonomy): domain Eukaryota; kingdom Metazoa; phylum Arthropoda; class Insecta; order Lepidoptera; family Erebidae; genus Catocala; species Catocala nupta. The sequence goes on along the minus strand of OY776090.1, from coordinate 29,699,008 downwards.
ATGTAAAAATTATATCAGCCCTGCTTCAGAAACATATGGCGTAATCTTTCTGAAATAGGCACCATGCTAGTCCAGTGCGGTTTAGGTTACACTGCCTTGAAAACAATATAAAGCTTTTGAACATGCTGGTTTTCTTTATAGTTCTAAAATTCTTTTTTTTATTTAAAAAGACAATTTGCGCACTAGTCATAATGTCATCTCGCGCGGACTTTACAAACATTCAAACAACGGACATAAAGAACACACAGACTCTGAACAGCCATTTGTGGACCACACAAATTTTTGTCCCGTCTGGGATTCAAACCCACAACACTCGGCGCAGTGGTCGTGACCTCTTAAACTACGACGCCGTACGTGTAGTCAATACATGTAGTTATTTATTGTTTATACGCATTATATTTCCAGATCGAATTTAAGACCTATGCGTAGCAAACAAGCAAGTCCACTTGTCCATTAGGCTAAATATTGCTATTTATGTGTGTATTACACATTACATACTAAAAACACACACATACACACGCACACACTAACACACACACACACTCACTGACGCACACACACACAACTCACATCTTTCGTTTACTTTCTAACATATGAATTGCTTTTGTAATCATAGAATCTTTTGTGTAAATTATATGGGAGAAGACACTGACTTCCTGTAACACAGGTTTCGTACCTAGCACAGGAATCAGGACTTCATAGGAAATGTGTTAACAATTGTATGTTATTATATAAATAAAATAAGTAAATAATTATACATAATTATGTATTCGAACTTGATCACTTCTTGTTTAGACGAGGTGGTACCGAAGTTAGTACTCCATGAAGTTAAATTAATCCATCAATAATACATTTCACTAAAGTTGTAGAAATATTAAATAACAGCACAATAAACGATAGAATATATCAATGTAAAAAGCACAGTAACACTGGTTTTAGTCACGCAACGATTGACATCGCGTTGACATGGCTTGATTAATCTATCAGATGTTTCGTAAAGCCTCGATCGAAAGTGACGATGTCTTTGTCAATATAATATAATAGGGTAGCTGGTTTATGTGATATTAAAGAATGTTCCGTAAGTGAGGCAAAAACACAAATCACAGACTGGCTCTTTATACTGTCATATGATCGAACTGAAAATCATTTAGTGAAAAGTACTTGATTTATGATCATTTCTGCTTAAATTATTCATTTAAAATCTTATTGAGAGTATAATATATATTATAAGTTTATAAACATATTTATATATAAATATATATACATGTAAAATACAAATATCACACAAATAAATACCTATCTTAAGATATTCAGTTTCAGCTATTTATTAATTTTTAATTAATATTCATAATGCCGACCGAGCTTACTTTGTAACCATTTTGGTAAACGTATTAGTCACCCACAGGACAAGCTTGCGTAGTGTGTTGCTTTCTTTGGTAATAAATAAATTTTTATTTTTTCATTTCATTTCAATAACCGAACGAAATCCAATATGATATTTACATATTATGATCATCGTCCCGTATTTTCCAAACATAAAAATACTTCAGCTATTTGCAAACAGGTGCCAATTTATAAACGTGTTTTCCAGACTTCACTCATATTACCATAGCTCAGTCTAAATGAAATAATCAACAGGAATAAATACAATTGATTGACTGTTTCATAGGCCATGACCTCGTTTAACTACTGAACCCAATGTTTGATAGTTCACCGAGGCACTCGGTGAAACCCTCGTAAACTTATTTTATTATCGTTTAGACCAGACAGATATGTTTTAAGTTTTATTTTCGGATAAGGTCGCGTTTTGGTAAACAGACAAATTATAGTTTACCGATTGGTGAAGTTTGTTCTATTTAGACCAAACTCTACACTAACTGAAGTCGTTGACAAAACTTAGTCTGAGATAAGAGTAATTTTACTGTTTGAATATAAAGTTCATAAACTTATACAGCATGTAACATTTAAGTGAGGTCATATATTATATAAGGGTCGTACAGTTGAGACCATGATGATGACCATGACAACTTATTATTATCAGTATTCAAAAATAAAATCCTGAATACTGACAATAATCCAAAGTCGAAGTCAAAATGAAGTCAATGTATTAATGTTCATATTTGTCATAATGGGACTTGCGACAGATTGTTTTTATGCTCCACCCTCTTTGCAATCTCGAGGCATTCGCATGCCCGTTACACCACCCAAGCGATCGAAAAAAATCTTTCTCCAATAATTACTATTTATACTCTACTAAATTATATTCGCTTCATTGAGTCATTGTTTATGTAAGAGTTTATGGAAGTATAAATATTCAAGTCATTTGCATAATTTTCCATGGCTGGCCTTGCGTGACGCCTAAATATATAAAAAATATGCATATACAGTAATTACTTCTCAGTATAATTATTATTTTAATCAAGAATACTTGATGTAAGCATTGCATTTACCTTAGAAGTCTGATCATGCCATAAGTGCAAGAAGTGTGACGATACAGATCAATAGACATGGGTTTTTATTCCATAAAGGTACTTACGCGTTGTGTCTACCAGATGGTAAGTAGTTATCGTTGCTTATGGTCGAAGGTAATACTAGCGGTAGTACAATAAACGATGCCGATACGTATTTATTTACGTATCGACCTCGATGAGTGGTCAGTGTAACCGACTGCCACGCCTGAGGTCGCGGGTTCGATTTCCGCACAAGTCAAACATTTGTGTGCATGAACATAAATGTTTGTCTTGGCCTGGGTTTTTCTATATGTAATATGTAAGTATTTACAAAAAAAAAATTAAATATGTATGTTTATCTACTGTCTAGTACCCATAGTAGAAGCTCTGCTTAGTTTGGGATAGATGGTGTGGTGTGTATGTGATAGAATATTATTATTAATATTATCTTGCATAGATCGTGGTAATGGGTTGACAGTCAACCCGTAAGTGACCCGTAACAGTCAAGTGATTTAAGCGATCGCTTTCCCACTGCTTTGATTGTTGTGCCTTCAATCCCTAAACGGCACAAAAAATGTCTGAACCACATTTCTGGCTCAGAATTTTTTTGTGCCGTCACAATAATATCAATATTAATAATATCAATAGTTGTTACAAGTCTAGGAGCTCATTATTTAAATGTTTGTAAAGTCCTACGCGACACAAAAATTATTCCTAGTACGGCAGCTGTCTTTCATAAGAAATATATTAAAAGACCTAACTTTCCATTTCTTAGGAACTGCAAGCTATCTTTAACAACGCCAAAAACGGCGTCATCTATGTAAACCTGGGTTCAACCATCAGCGAAGAGATCCCCATTGAGACGGTACAGCAAATATTGAAAGTGTTCAGACATTTGGAACAAGACGTTATCTGGAAGTACGGAGACAAGTTGGAGCATGTGCCGTCGAATGTCCACCTGATGGAATGGGTGCCACAACAGGCTGTATTGAGTAAGTTATTTACATATGTATATAGACTTACATACATACATAATACATAAATTCACGCCTGTTTCCCAGAGGGGTAGGCAGAGACTACGGATTTCCATTTGCTACGATCCTGACACACTTCTCTGGCTTCATTCACTTTCATAACATTCCTCATACACGCTCGCCGGTTTAAGGTGCTCTTAATCTGGCCTTTATCCAGAACGTCTCCGATCTGATCAAGAAACGTTCGCCTAGGTCTTCCCCTTGCAACTATTCCATTCACACTAGCCTTATAAACTTTCTTAGTCAGTCTGTTCTCGTCCATTCTTTCTACATGCCCAAACCAACTTAACATACCCTTTTCTATTCTCGTCACTATATCCACTTTTATGCCGCATCTCTCTCTAATCACACTATTCCTTATTCTATCTTTCAGAGTCACACCACATATATTTCTCAGCGCTCTCATTTCTACAGCATTTATTCTGCTCTCATGCTTCTTTTGCCATACCCAACTTTCACTTCCATGCATAAGTGTAGGCACTAATAGTCCTGTATGAACAGCCAAACGTGCCTTTTCGGATACATTTCGACTGTTCATAAAAGCGCGTAGAGCGCCATTCACTTTATTGCCAGCAATCGTTCTTCTTTCAATATCTCCCTCATGTGTACCATCCCTTGTAAACAAAGTACTCAAATATACAAACTCTTTCACTTGTTCCACTTGTTCTCCATCAATCATAATATTGCACATCGTCATGCACTCCTCCCTTTCAAATACCATTACTTTCGTCTTGCTTACATTCATTTTCATTCCTTTTCTCTCAAAAGCACCATGCATAATAGTTACCATCGCCTGTAACTCTTCCGCCGATGACGCAAGTATTACTTGGTCATCAGCATAAAGTAGACATTTGACAAGTAACTCATTCATTCTTAATCCCCATTCACAATCTTTTAAATCTTTCAAACAATTGTCCATGTATAGGTTAAACAGCCAGGGTGACGCTACACATCCTTGTCTAACACCTTTTTTGATATTAAACCATTCTGTGTAAGTCCCATTTATCCTAACACAAGCTCTGGAATCTTCATAAAGAGATTTCAGAGCTCGTGTGAGGTTGCTATTCACTCCATACATGGACAAAACCGACCAAAGTTCATTCCTCACCACTTTATCATAAGCCTTTTCCAGATCCACGAATGCGCAATAGACCTTTTGACCTTTGGCCAAAACTTTCTCGGCTATGCTCCGTAAGGAAAAGACCTGATCCGTACATCCCATACCCTTTCGAAATCCCGTTTGTGCATCCCATATTTTCTCGTCGGTTACTTTCACAATCCTTTCAATTAACATTTTCGCATACAATTTACCGACGAGGCTGAGCAAGCTAATGCCTCTATAGCTTTTGCAATCTTGCTGTGAGCCTTTTCCCTTGTATAAAGGTACTATGACGGCCTTGCACCAATCACTAGGTACACGGCCGGTATTCCAGCACAAGTTAAAAAGGCGGCACAACTGATTTACTATGAGACCCTGTCCAGCTGTCAGCATTTCGACTGTAATCCTATCATAACCACCAGCCTTTCCTAATTTCATGCTTTTCAATGCTTTCATTATTTCATCTATACTAATAGGGCTTTCATCATTCCTATCATTATCATTCATTTCGAAACTTTGCCCTTGCCATTCCTCTCTTTCAAATAAACTTTCAAAATATTCCTTCCATCGATTCAGTACGCTCTTTTCTTCATTCAGTAAACTTCCATTCTTATCTCTGATCGATTTCAGCTCTGTGGTTAGGGATTTACCTCGAACCGAGCGAATGGATTTCCAGAAAAACATATTATAATTCTTCTATATCATCAATGTCACTAAATCTTTCAAATCTTTCCCTCAATTTATTGTTATACTCGTCTTTCAATACTTCATCTTGCAAATTTTCTACTTTTATTCGTTCTTGGGCACTTGTTTGGGTAGGTATATGGTGTCGCCATCCTTTGAAGAGGCCCCGTATCCGGCTCATAACCAAAAAATGGTCGGTATGGACACCAATACCTCTATATACCCGAGTGTCCAAGACATTCTTTCTCAATCTTTCATCCACTACAACAAAGTCAATCATACTACTTCTCACATTCTTTGCTTCCCTTGTATACTGGTGGATTCTTTTGTGGGCAAACATAGTGTTTGTCACACAAAGACTCCACTCCAAACACAGCTCAAGCAAACTTTTCCCATTCTCATTCACACTTTTGTCTCCATACTTGCCTAAAACCCTTTCGTATTCTTCACGCTTTACTCCCACCCAACCATTGAAATCCCCTAACATTATCAACCTCTCGTGTTCCTTGCATTTCCTCAGGACATCTCTTAAACTCTCCCAAAAATCTTCTCTTTCTTCCCGTGCACTCTGAGACATACCCGTTGCCATGTTTACGGGTGCATAGACCCCTACCATGAACACACGAGTAATCCCCACTTTCATTCTCATCCATAATAACCTAGCATTCACATATTCAAATTCTTTTACGCACTCATTCATTCTAGCAGACAAAATAACACCAACTCCCTGACAGGCTCTGGTATTGGTAGTCACGCCGGACCAATACGCCGTGTAGGGTCCATGCCTAGTGGTGTTACAACCTTTCCTTTTCGTCTCATTCACGCACAGGACATCAATCTTTCTCTCATTCATCATCTGACATACTTCATTCAATTTTCCATCCATCCCTCCTCCGACATTCAATGTAGCAAAACGGCTTTCCGTAGGCCACTGTTCGCCCTCGCGAGAAACGAGACGTGACGGGTGGCGGACCGCGTCGCCGCCATGCGGATAATTTGTATTTGTCAAATCCATAGGCGTTCCCACGATTGGTAGGGAAAATACTGTCCACTTCCGCAGAGCCCTTTACGGAGGTAAGGTGGATCCATCCTGTGCCCTGTGACCACCAGCACAGGCACCCTCCGTTCAAGACCAGCTTTCCCTCTGGCCACGAATCCATCAGCACGGGTCGGTTAACACCTTGGATCGGGGTTTATTTTCGGGTCTGCTCTGAAATTTGAAATTTGGTTTGACTTCGGAGTTTTCCTTCTCCTAGACAGGTTGCAAGCCAATGCTAACGAGGCCCATCTCCCCGGGTGTGATTTCGGAGTTTTCCTTCTCCTAGACAGGTTGCAAGCCAATGCTAACGAGGCCTATCTCCCCGGGTGTGATTTCGGAGTTTTCCTTCTCCTAGACAGGTTGCAAGCCAATGCTAACGAGGCCCATCTCCCCGATAGATAGACTTAATGCTGAATATATCGGAGAGGGTAGGCACAGGTGTATTTTTAAGGATCTAAGTAATGAGGATTAATTTAGTATGCAGCTATTACAAATGTTCTACCCCAAAAGCCAATAATACGTTATTTTACCTAGAAATCTTATGACTGGAATTAAAGGATTTACCTTACCAAAGAATTGATGAGGCAACAACAGGAAAAAATGTTTGCGTACAAATTAATTTCTGGTTGGATTGGTGTACAATTTGATATACTTACTTATATTTCTCGTCTCGCATAGGCTTATTTAAGGAGAAGCTCGTGGCAGAGCAGTGTCACAAATTACTTAGACATACATAGCCAGGTGAACATAGCGATCCCCGTATTTGTAGTCAGCAGACTGGTGTCCCGAGCTGAAGGAAGATCTTACATAAGCTTTACAGGACTGTCCTTTGGAGAGTGGGTTAGAAGTCATGTTTAATTATTATGAGGTCATAGATGGTCAAAATTATTCCGTCGTAATTAATCACTGGACGCCGCTCGCCAGCTCTTGATGCTCTCCAACTAGGTGATCCTAAAAAGTGGCTGAATGAAAAGTTGTAGGCACAAACTGGAAGACTATGACTAGCAATGCACTGTAATAGTCTGATTGAGATTATATTAATATTTATTTTTGCATCTGCAATGATTACATAAGTAGCTGAATATTCGATAAATTTCGAACACCAACATTATTTTTTAATGATTATTTTATGAATTAAAATTTTCTTCAGATTTCGTGGTAATGAGTATTCCTAAATTGTAACTAGGCTTTTATAATTATGATTGCTGTTAAAACGAGTATTAATATTTTGGAATAATAGAACGATTCTAATGTCAATCTCGCATATATTTATCAACTCTCAGAGTAGTAATGGATTGGCTTTACAGAAATCTTGTTACAATTAACCTACAAAAACTAAGTTTATAACTTTTCCAAAGTTGGCACCGCAAAACTTCGTTCTGAGAGCACATGCGTGTCACTTTGTTACTCTTGGAAATAATTGCTCATGCGTTACATTGTCCCGAACCACTGAAATTAAATATCTAAGGGTGCAGATAGATCAACGTCTAACTTGGCAACCACATATAAAGTCACTCGCTTCTAGAATAAGAACAATAATCTACAACTTTAAAAATTGCGTCAATCAGCAAATGCATACACGCTGAAGATGGTCTACCTTACACTATGTCAATTTCTTCTAACATACTGTGCTGTGGTATGAAGAGGAGCATCAAAGACTGTATTTCTAGAACTCGAAAGTGCCCAAAGGGCAATGCTGAAGGTTATGGCATTGAAACCGTTGCGATACCCTACTACTGACCTCTACAAAGAATGCCAAGTTCTTACTGTCTGGCAACTTTACATCCTTCGCTCTGTATTAAGAAAGCATAAGACGTTGACATATAGAACGAAACAATTAAAAGATAAACGTAGAAGCCATACTGTTTGTAAAGTAGTAAAGCACAGTACGACTGCGGCGAGCCACCAATACTACGTCTTGAATACACGCCTATACAATAAAGTCCATAAAACCTTGGGTATTCACTCACTGATTTACAGGGAAGTCATATTTAAGGTGACAAAATGGTTGATGTCACTTGACTATGCCTGCACTGAAACTCTTCTAAATAGTATGTTTTGCACACAATGACCCATTTCAACATCACTCTCCCAACATAAATTAAACAAACACAAACGCGCGTCTACGCCCATGATGGGAGAGTACAGGCACGCACGATTGTGTAGAGAGCATAATCATCTGTAAGTGGCCATCATCGCCTATAATCGTGACTAATCGGTGAATTGTCGGTACATCAAAGGAATGCGTGCCGATGATCGTGTGCGTATCCACAGAATCGTCCATCAATCAGTCGCACGGCAGGGGTTAAGTAACAAGGTAGTGGTTTTTTAGCGGGAACGCCGCATATTCATGGCTTGATTGAAATTAAAAAAAACAAACCCTTAAAATTTGTACGGTTGGAGACGTAAAAATGAAATCGCAAGCCAAAAGCTACGCACACGCACACGCACACGCACACGCACACGCATATCACACCCGCAAACGCACACGCACACGATTCTGCATTGTTACTAAATATTAAGTGCAACGTATGCTTCGGAGGAACACTGACTTCCACAATACAGACACACACACATACACAATACATTACATATTTACACAATACCTAGTTTGGGAGGCAGCTGTTTCAACATTTTATTATTAATTTGCTAGTCTGTATGTTCCTTTTAAGAATCTATGTACATTGTGCCTTATCTGGTATGGAAATAAATTATTATTATTATGTTTCTCTTATCACAGGTATTTTCTAACATATTATATTAGAAAATACCTGGGCCTTTGGGAGGCTTACACGGAGACATGGGTCCAACGTGAAGAGGCCCTTCGAGAGTTTTAATCAAATACGTGGGATGGAACGCCAACAGCGGCACTAGCCGCAGCAGGCGTAGTGCTATTGCTACGTGTGGATTCTAATATATTGGCTATAGGTATGGGTGTTTGGTGGACCGGTATATAGCTAACTATGGTCGTGACAACGGAGACCTGGAGCGGGTTTCTCCGTAGTTATGCCCTTGAAAATGACACTTCCACCCCCAAGCATATAGCTCTAGCGGCCCCCTCTCTGACCGACCGACCAAGGCAAGCCAGAGTTGAGAGTCCTACGTGCGCTCTTGAAGTTCCACCCCAGTCAACCAATAACGGCAAGCCGGGGACGAGGCCCTAATCGACTCTCTGAGGCGCTTTATTTAACCTGGTGATACATTTTTTGTTTATATCACAAGGCAAAGGTGGTAGTTTAAAAGCTAGTGTACTGTGCCTTCCGATATCACGTTAGTCATGATGAGATAACGACTGTCCCAGAGAGGTTTATTATTATTATTATTATAACTAACGACGTTCACTCTACATCTAAATTAATAGTTTTTACACTAGTGTTGTCATGGGGTAAACATAAAATACACAGACAAGCGTACATTTTAAAATTAAAGCTTGTCCATCTGTATTAACCTAATCTATGACAGCATGGTTGTTAATCACTCAATGCTACCTGCGACCATTTTGTTTGTCTGAACCCCTTTACCTTTATTCATTCAATATCCGTTCCGATTGATCAAAGCGGTTTCTGTTTCCCATTATCGAATCATCGACATCAATAGGCATATCTCGTGTTATGGTAATATTGGTAGAGTGTATTTATAATTAATGTATGGGAAAGTATAAATTATTAATTTATTTTGCTTTTAAAAAGGATATCAAAAACAGATTCATACGGCGCGAGATTATGTATGTTTATACACAGTCTTACGCCTGTACATATATTTCAGAAAGATTAGGCAGATATAATAATAATAATAATAATTTATTGCATAAAATAGGTACACTGTTTGACACACATTCTTTGTTTTGTAATATTAATATGTACAATATAATGTCGCAATCAGCATATACAATACATCCACATTTCGCCAATTATGGCATTAGGTCCATAGTAAGGGATGAGTTTATAGCCGTCTATTGGACAAAGTTCGTGATGCTACTGCGCATTTCGTAACAGAAAACTCCAACAAGACTTTTTGCTACCCGGGAACGAGTACTGACGCTAAGCTATGAGGCGGCCTATTGCCTTAAGACTGCGCCGAGCGAAATGTGCCTAAACAGGCGGTCAAAGTTAAGTTGAAAAAATCAACACTTTTGTTTAATACAAATATAAAATATACATTTACCATAACAATGAATGTGTTTACAATTACTCCGTGTAAAAAACTTGAAATAATTAATATTTTCGCCTACAAAATTGCGTAAATTTACACGAAAAATGCAAAAACGTAAGCTCGTGTTACGTGATTTTTAGATTATAACAGTAGAAATCTATCCTATTTTACAGCTTAAACGAAACATAAATAGTTATATTAAAATTTGTCCGTCCCAAATATTTAAGTTATTGGTTGGCAATAAAGATACATATTTATCAAAAAAGTACTTCAAATCCTCCATACAATTTTACTATGGCGGCCGCGCGTCGATTTGAATATCGAGCTCTGTCATTCAGTCCAACCGCGTCTTACGCTCGGCGCAGTCTTAAGCAAGAAAAACCATACCGAGAAATGTCATTACTATAGTAATAGTAAGCTTTTATTTACAAAGTGTATATTAGGTGTTAAATATTTTATAATAGGTATTTAAAATTTCACGGGCTTTTACTACCATAGAAAATTTTAGAGCACTACGCAATCTATAGCTAGTTAAGTTCACATAAGACGGATGGGCTTTTAAATTAATTAAAACATACTTGTATTTTTGTAGGTCACCGTATTAGCTTATTTTTATTCGTAGGCTCACATCACATTTTAGAAAACAATAATATTCTAAATTGTAATGGTTTTATATCACACGAATTTTCCTTAAGGATATGTATGTAATTTGATAGATATACTTTACTAAGTGTGCGGTATCCATTTACCTGTTTCGCTTATGTTTTAAATACACCAATCACATTTACGTAAAGGTGACGAATCAATAATAAGCCAATATCTTTTTCTTTAGTATCGAAAACGCTTTCTTTATCCTTTAGCTTTTAATAACAACAATATTATTAATATGAAAGTATATTTATATGTGTAGGGACACTGCTAACGCTTTAGTTGTATATAGTCAAGCACAAGAATGCGATATTGCCGATCGACGGTATCACATACTTGCGTATGGCTATAAAAAACGAAAGCATTAGTAACGTTCCTAAATTTTGTCATATCCTCGCGTCAGAAATGCGTTTTGATATTGTTTTCGATGCTTATCATCTATCTTTCGAATGATATATCTATCGGACTAATCGGGACTTCTCGGGTTTGACTGCTATCTCAAGTAAAATGTTAGTGAGGTTTTCTGTAGGAAAACTACTTGCGACACAAATGAGTTTAACAATTCGCCCGATGGGTAGCAATAGAGTCGCTTCATATTATGTGTTAGTCAGTAAAGGTGAAACATATAGTTGCCTACCCCTTTGGAGATATATACAACTGACTCTATTTCATTATAAATCTTCGAAACAACATCAATACCGCGCCATGAAGTTTTTTCAGTATGTAAGAGAAATTATTGAAATTCAATGTATTAAACAACGTTAGTTGAACGTACAAAGAATAAAATATGTAAATACAAAAATAGCCTCACACCTTTGTCCCCGAGAACTTAGGCAGAGAAGTTTTGTACCTACATTTCACCAGTTACTGTTTTAGGCCCACGTCCCATTTAACAGGTGGCACGCCTGTTACTGTTTACCGGGCACAGATCCAGACTCTGTTTTGCTACTGAGAAATTTACTGCAGAATAATCCAATAATAAAATGTCCTCCAGACCGAATTTTGGTCACGGCGCGGGCGGCCAATCTTAATGGAGACTGGCCATCTGCGCAGGAGATATTATAGTGCACAAGCGTATGCGCAAACACAAGTGCACTCTCTGTTCCCTAACTCTCATGATTCGATGGGACGGTAATCCGACACGACCGGAGAGAGATCAGGCGCAGGACCAACGGCTTTATGTGCTTTCCGAGGCACGGGGGTGTCCAACACCGCCAACTTCCTAACTTCGGTTTGTTATTGAGATTTCTTAACAGAAAACCCAATAACTTTTTGCTGGCCCGACCCGCGATTCGAACCCGAGACCTCATGTACAGCAGTCGCATTCATTACCATTGAGCCACTGGAATCAAGCATAAAAAGCCGCGATAGCCCAATAGATAAGGCATCAAACTTGTGATCGTCATAAATTTGAATCCCAACCATTGCATTACAGACATGAACCCGCTCCTAACACAAACATAATAGCTTAACTGGAGAGGTTAACAAGAATACTATTAATTTTAGTAAATTTAGGCTACCTAAAGTACTAGTAGTCATTTAAAAAAGCAATTGACTATGACAATTTCTTTTTTTGAATAACTACTCTCGCACACGTTATTGTTACGCCACTAAGTAAATAGATGGAATATGCATAAAATACTCTCTTCTTGTCTTCAGAGCATCCCAATACAACGATGATAATAAGTCACGCAGGCTACCTCTCCTACACAGAGGCAATGTTTTACGGAGTTCCTATGGTAGGCATACCGGTATTCGGAGACCAGCTGCTGACCACGGATCTCGTTGCAGCCAGGGGACGAGGTATCAAAGTGCACTACACTGATAAGCTGGCATTCAAACTCAAGGAAGCCATCAATGAAGTTTTCGCGAATTACTCGTAAGTATCACCAATTTTTCTATGGTAATAATGGTCTCCAGATCGAATTTTGGTCACATTTGCCGATATTGACGGATACATCTACAAGAAGATGTAAGAGTATAGTGTAGAAGTGTGTGCGTAAACACTATTGCACTCTTTATTACCTTACTCTCATAGTTCCATTGGACGGCAATGCGAAATGATAATAGCTGCAGAAATAACAGCTTTAAATTTATACCGAAGCACAGAGATAAAAAAACATTGCTAAACTTTTAACTCCGAACTGCAAGTATGGAGAATTTCTTGAAAACCTAGTTACTTTTGGACAAACTAGGCTATTTTATACTACCAAGGAGGCAAACTTTTATACAACAAGCCTTATGTTAAGTGGTAACCATATTATATCACTTGCAGCACCAGCTATAATACCACACGTCTTCAATAATATAGAAAAATAGGAAAGCACGCAGACTGCGCCATATACAGCCACGCTTTACGAGCTGTGTTAAACATATGCGCAAACTTATGCTAAGAGACTAACGAGGTGGACTTCAGCACAACTTTTTGAGCCAGGGAAGACTCCTGGCTCACTTAAAGCAAAAATATCTTTGGCTGCGATGTACAGCAGAGTGATGATTTTTCTGCAGCCTGATTGATATCGCATTTTATACGACAAATATATAATAATATAATACCTCTTTTTAATATTATTACCATATACCCTAATGCACAACAAATAAAGTCGTGTACGTTATAGTACGAGTTTGTGTAGTGGTTACCATGGCAACAGCGACAGTCGCTATTGCAATACGTTTTTATAATACAGAGTCAAAAAGCTACCCATAAGAATTACGTTATTTTGATATATTCAAAACAAGCTCTTATAGTTACTTGTAGAATTTTCCATACATTATTCCAGTATTATTTACGATGTCTCTAGCTTATTTCCCCGAAGACATACATACAAGTGTCAACACCTCCTTTGTTTCACAATTTTATTTGTACAATTTTCACGAGTTGTTTTATTTGGTTGGGAGTTCCATTAATCTTTATGTGGTCATTAACTTAATGTGCCGTTTAGTCGTCGACTCAACAAAAGTAATATAAATTATAATGATTTATATTTCAGCTTACTTATTCGCTTTCGTATAATAAATTGAGAATGACAAATAATGATGATAGTTGTAAATTTCTGTTTTTGCTCTGGTTTATTGTAACACTAGATGTGTCCGCGGTGTCACTCGCGTTTATGGTTACTGCGCCGCCCCCGTGGGTCATAGCGTGATGTTATATAGCCTATAGCCTTCCTTGATAAATAGGCTATCCAACACTAAAAGAATTTTTCAATTCGAGCCAATAGTTCCTGAGATTAACGCGTTCAACCAAACAACAAACAAGCAAACTCTTCAGCTTTGTAATATTAGTATAGATGGATACTACGCAGAACATAGTTTGTCTACCTCATAGGTGTGCGATCGTAAGGTTTGATTAAATTATTGGACAAAGTAATCATACCTTGTTAGAATTTATATATTGTTAATGATTCATATTCTACCATTATTCATTTAGACATATTTATTGGCTACCTATTTTATTGTTATGTGGACTAGGAAACATACAGAATTTCGCCTGTCTTTTAAATTCTAAATATTTATTATTACTATGATCTTTCTGCATTAGTATTACCATTAAGTATTTTGTTACTTTTCACTGTACGATTTGTTCGCTTATATAATCTTTTAAAGTTAGCGACCTGCCTTTTTTACTATCATGTTCATAAATCATAAATATTAAATACTAATATTTATATTGCTCACTTCATTTGTGCATGCAGTGGCTACCTTAAAAGGTTATGCAAGTGACTAGGAATTTAATGTTTTTTTTTATTATTGTGAATGCATTCTTGTAATAACCACTGGTGGTCCGAAAATAAATAAATACCTTAGATTTAATACAACTATGGTTCCTATAATGGCGTTAGGATATGGACATCACCATCATAGAAGACATCATCCACAAAGTAGCACTCATGAGGGATTTTGGACTTATTGAAGTGGCGCTGCGGTGTGAGTAAGGATCTAGTATGATCTTTAACCAGATACTTCTGGTATTGAAAGCGAAAACACAGCCTTATGTCTCGAGCGTGATGGTTTGCAGGTTCATAGAATGTAATGCGATTACTAATAACTTAGTTTTTGTTCCCGAAATACCCTGGCATTGGATGCTATCATAAGCCATAGCAACCGCTTACCATTAGCTAGGCTGAATGCATGTTCGCTACCTCAGTACCATAAATATAATAAACCCCACTCTTCTCCTTTAGATACCGAAGCAACGCTAAAGAAGCATCCCAAATCTTACACAAACCCTTGGTGCCACCGTCCCAAGAGTTGAGGTACTGGGTTGAACTGGTGATGTCGACCAAAGGAGCTGGACATCTTCGGTCTCCTGCCCTGCCATTGAACATGATGGAGAGGTACCACATAGATGTTGCAGGATTGATCTTCTTGATGTACTGGTTCTTAACAAAGGTTGCAAAGTTGATAAAGGTGTACTGGGATGACTTTGGCACGGATTGCGGACAAGAAGAGAAAGAAAAGAATGAGTAGTTCAAAGAAATATTGTATATTATGTTTAAGTTACTATTTATAAATAAAATAAGTTTAAAATATAGTTGTGTTTTGCTTGCATATTAAAAACCCTCCTATTCCCAATCCCCAAGCACTCAAGCAGTCAGTACTGATAAAAATGTTTTATGAATCCCTACAGCTTATCAAAATGATTGTCAATTACAATTCCAATACCTTATACATTTGACTACTACTCATATTACCTACATCTAATTTAATTTTAATTAAACTATAACACAAGTTTAAAATAGAAAATATAAGAGATATATTATCGTTAAAACGAGTATAACTGACGAAGTGACTGTAACGACTGTATGTTAATTATTTTAATTAGCGTGGTTTACGACCGACTCCGAAATAGACACAGTTTAAATGTTGATGTAAAAATAACAGTTAAACCTGTATAAGTAAACGAAATTTGAGAGAAAGTACGTCCTAAAAACGTTTTTTAAACGTTAATGTAAATGTTATACATTTAATCTTAGTCTACCCGTGACCATGGCTGCTGAAAAGCAACCGAAACATCGGGGTAAGTGTAAAATTAAATCTAAATAGTTCTTTAATTAAATAGCTTAAATTGAAGTAAACAGTAACTAGTAAAAGGGTTTAACAATAGTAGTTTAAAGGTTCAAACTTATGTAATAATAGTGTTTTATAAAAATTAAACAAAGCAATAAAATCCGTATAAAGTTTGTTTAATTTCAATAGAACTTGACAGTGAAATTAAATGTGATCTTATGAATATTGAAACAACTGATACAAGAAATACATAGACTTGAAACAGCTATTGAGAATGAAAGAATTTTATGTCTCGTATGAGAATCTGATCTACAATACAACGCGTATTGGCGTGTCAAGGATACGCCTCAAACCACTGCATAATAATATGTAAATCTTAATACTTTTCTGTGACCATACGATTTATGAACATACAAGATTTTGCACGCGTCTTCGCTCGCCTAAATGTAGGTTAGGTTAGGGTTGCAACAGTGCTTTTTTCTTGATGAAATGTACCCTATGTTCTTTGCTGTTGCTCTGACAACGTGTATGCCAAATTTCATGATGATCGATCAAGTAGTTAAGGCGTGAAAGCGTGACAAACAATTCACATTCGCATTTATAATATTAAATAGGATTAGGTTGTTACTATTGTCCTATTGACAATAAGGCAATGGGTCGCCAGAATCCCTCACGACCTGGGTTCAAAAAACTCATTTATAAAATGTAAGTTCTTCTATTAGAAAATACCGAGAATTACTTAATTCCAAGATCCGGTCTCTAATATGAAACTGTACCCAATAGATTGCTTTTAAATCATTACGTATATTAACGAAAACATTTGCTCCCTTAATAAACTCAAATAGCTTTCATTTTCAACCAAATATTCAACACAAACCAGTCCTATGGAAGTTTCTTAAGCGACACCAAGGCAAGAACTGGTCCAAATATTTCATTATCATTTGAACTATCACCAGATTCCTTGTACCCAGTACCCGGAACTAGTTTTAAATAGTTACTTGAATCGTATTGGAATGATAAAGTTAGCTGTACAATCAGAAAGCGCATGCCATATTCCTGAGGGAAAAAGTTTCGCAATTCGCGATGCATGCGTAATGGCGATGCGACAAGCTGCGAATTTATATTAGCTTCGTATTAGAAGCAAGGTTAGTAAACAAAGCCTCATGTTTTGGCTTCAACTCTACGGGTTCTTGTTTTTTTTTTTTTGCGGGAAAAATTATATGATCTTTTAGTTCCGATTTCATACGATTCTGATACTATACTTGTGCCGAGTCTGAAGTTTCGGTGTGAAAGTTACTTGAATTTGTGTAAGTCCTTCCGACAGACTCAAGACTCGACAGTACTCAACACAGGAATAAAATAATATACAGGGTGTCCGGTAATTAATGGATAACCTTCAAATGTCTTATAGTAGAACTGATGGCCGTTCAGAAAAAATATGAAAATTATCTATCCTAGCTACTACCTGAGATATGATTTTTTTTATTACCATATTTAACTTTCTTGTAAACTACGACCATAAATTAATGAATTCCATCGGTTTTTTGTTGTTTTATTATTACACACTAATTATGCTTATAGATAGACAGTCAAAAGTATGACTAGCTATTGCACTTTTTTAATTATTATTTTCTTTTTAATTTTTTTTTGTCAGTTCTACTGTAAGATATTAATCCATTAATTACTGGACATTCTTTATTTTCATGTTTGAAATAATGAATACACTTTTCAGGATAAACGTATATAGGACAAAAAAAATATGTAATCTACATACCTACTGTATGTACTACATATATACAGTTCCGAGTCTAGAGGTTTGTTGTGCACGTTGTTTAAATACGGTATTTGTAAAGTTCTCCACGACACAGTAATCATTCCTAGTGCTGGAGTAGTCATTTTTATTAAAAATTATTAAGTGTTCTACTTGATTGGACTGCCTCTGTTCTCATATTTTTAAAATGTACCTAGTTTATAAACATAATTTAAGCCCTATACGTTTTCCTTGTGTATGTATGTAGCAGAACCACATTTATTGTATTTTTGTTGTAATTAAAGCATTTGCCTCCGTTAGTGCATCACTAGTATCGGGTGACCAACTGAAAACCAGCGCTGGTGCACTCAATTTGGGTGCCCAGCTAATGCTGAGGTGACCCTTTTCGGCGAGGGCATACACATTTTGTTGTTTTAATATGTATAATATTTTTTGTTTATTTTGTTATAACTAATTGTGTGTGCTCTGTACGAAATAAACATGATTTCTTTCTTCTTTCTTTCTTTCTATTGGTCTTACGATAATATAAGTTTTCCCTTATACGTGTGTTTGGTTTGTCATTAAATACGGCAAGATCGATCGCCGAGCACAGCAAAGTATTGTGATGTTTTTATCTTATCTTATCTTGTGTGGGGGCCAGTCAGTACAGACCGGCGACACTTCGACCCAGTGGGATCTTTTGTGTCGACTTCCCCAATAACGACTGCCATAGATGTTTATGGTAGTCGGGACCGACGGCTTAACGTGCTCTCCGAGGCACGGAGCAGGCGATAATTGTCAATCAATATATATTGTTATGCAACTCTGCTATAACGCGAATATTTTTAGTAGCTGTGCGGTATAATTAAGAAAATTGGGCCGGTAGCCCTTAGTATTTATTTATTTATATATATTTCGAAAACATACATAACAATATAACATACTTTAAATGAATTAATAATTATATACTGTCCTATTAAGTTGCCATTGATGAACAATGCATTTAGAAAGGAATCTAAAGGCAAAATTAATAATACAATAAAATGATGATATCAGCTCTTCAGCTCTCCTGGGTTACTGGACAAAACCCTATTCTCCTCAGTATGAAAAGCATTAGGTTACAGTCTACCATATTGACCCAGTACCGGTAGGCAGATTTAACACATTTTCGAGATTATTATGTAAAACTCTAAGACCTCAATGACACAGCGGTAGCGGATGCAACTGCTGCACCAGAAGTCTCGGTTTCGATGCCCGGTTTGATTAAAGTGTTTGGGGTTGTTTCGTGAATTCTCAGTGAGGTTCTTGCACGGAGGCTAGGATAGTACCCGGTAGATGGTAATAGGCTTAGCTTCCTATTACGTGGGACTGAACACTATTGCTGACGAAATATAGATGTAGGTATAATACACCTCTGCTTTTCTCGTTGGAGATATAAGATAGACTGTCTACATATCTTTCTTTTAATACAATTCCCGCATTCGGCGTAATTCCTGTGACTCTGGGAACTTAAAGAACATTTAAGCAACGGACACAAAGAACATTCAAGCTCGGAAAAACCTTGAGTCCATGACAATCAACTCCATGACGATGGCGTAGTCGTTAGTGTAACTGACTGCCACGCCTGAGGTCGCAGGTTCGATTCCCGTACAAGTCAAACATTTGTGCGCATGAACATGGATGTTTGTCTTGGTCTGGGTGTTTGTATGTATAATATGTATGTATTTAGAAAAAAAGGATATATGTATGTTTATCCATTGTCTAGTACCCATAGTACAAGGTCTGCTTAGTTTGGGCTAGATGGTGTTGTATGTATGTGATAGAATATTATTATTATTCACAGTTATTTATTATTAATCAATAAAAATTACATTTTAAACATATTTATAAAAAAAACATTTTATTATTATGTTTCTCTTATCACAGGTACTTTCTTTTTCTTTCTTCTTTCTTTCTATTTTCTTTCTTTTCTTTCTTTTTTATTATTATTATTATTATGAAATAATTTTTTTTCCCGTGTGGGATTTGAATGGAAGTACTCAACCTTGTTTAAAAAGAACACAACATTTAACGACAATCAAAAACAGAAGAGGATACTTGGTTACCTTATACGACATGATGACTTCATAAAAAACATCATAAAATTAAAAGTGGAAGGAAAGAGTGGAAAAGGCACACACAGTTAGAACATTCACTGACCAAATAAAGGAAAAGGCGAAGGTCATATCTTATAAGGAGGTCAAGGGATCGGCTGTATATCGAGAAAGATGGCGTATAGTCCACCGACAAGAGCAAAGCTCTTAAATATGAAAAAGAAGTGGGGTTCGAACCCACAACACTCAGCGTAATGGCAGTGACGAGGTTACTACTTAAATCACTATACCATCCGTGCAGTCATAGTAATGTATTATGTATGTACAAATATGTATGAAGCCAGTTGTTCAGTATGATGAACTTCATCTTCAGAATTACACTTAGTTACAATCCATCACTCAACAGCGTTGGGTTAATGGGACGACGGTTATTGATGGTAGCGAGAAAATATTATATTTGCAAAGTTATTCCATTTCCCAGTTGCACACGGAGAGTTGTTGAAAGATAAGTGAAGTTATATAGACAACTATGAGATCATTTGATGGATATCTTGTGATGATTGAATGTTGCGTGTATTAATTTTTTTAACTGACTACAAAAAGGAAGAACATGCTTAGTCTCATGTTTCTGCGTCCAAAGGAATAGGTAGAGGTGTTTTACACTCTCATTTCGTCAACCATGATTTTAGGATCCACGTAATTAAAGTAGAGCTTATTGCTGTATACCAGTCAACATTTCGCACCCCGTGCTGAATAGAATTTCTTAACAAATAAATCCAATAACACTTTGCCGAGAAAGTGTTATTGAATCCGACCTGGTAATTGAACCCAAGACCTCAAACACGACCGCTTTACTACAGAGGTAATATTAAAAAAGGTAGTTAATTTCATATTCATTGATTATATGACAGGTGTTAAACTAGTTAACGGTATTTAACAACAAAGGAAACCTTTTACAACTAACGCACATAAAGTTTCTTTAAAACAAGGTTAATTTTATTATATTAAGAAAATAAATAGGTGCCTTTTATTAAATAAATGTTTAAAACAGTTTCTTAGTTTTTATTTAGTTCACGTTTTCACGCAAGTTTTTTAGTGTTTTACATAAAGAGCTTTTGCACGCGGCTTCGCTAAACGTAAAAGTAGATTAGGTTAGGTTAAGTTATGTTAGTAACAGGATTTTTTAAAATAATTAAATAGCAAGCGTATGTTCTTCGGTGATAATATAGTTTTCTAATGGTGAAATAGACTAGTATAGATATATACCTAGACCCACGCTTCTATCCTCGAACGGGTAGTTAAAATTGTATTGCCCTCCTATCGCCAGCTTTATTTAGCACTTAAATCTATGTTTAGATTCTATGTAATACGGTACGAGCCTATTACTGCGAAAAGTAATAACACTGTCCAACTCGAGTATCGGGAAAAGTATCTAACTCATAGAAGTCGCATTCACTCCCAACTGAAGCATCACACAGAGTATTTTCAAATTTTTTTGGCTTCTTATCTAATAAAAACCTTAAAGACTAAATTGTATGCGGACGGAATTGTGAGTAAAAGCTAGTATGAAAATAACTATTAATCATCCAAATTACAATTTAATTAAATAAATGTCAATAAGATTATTCGTTTCGTTGTGTTCATTCGAACTGATGACCATTATTAGTCATCATTACATTAATCGGAAATAATGAGTGACTCGACGATTTTCGACTATAAATTAAGTAAGACATTATCAAAGCAATTCATAGAAATTTAAACATAGATATTAATCGAATAAAAATTGAATTATTCTAGTATTCGAATAAATAAAATATAATTGTACATAGCTATATTAAATCAATATTATTGCGATCTTTCAAGATCACACGCATGGCAAATTATAACTACATACATATATTTACAATGATGGAATACTATCGGCATTACAAACAACAAACTTGCTTTGAATTTATAATATACGAGTTTAATGGTGGACAAATGGATACTGAACGATAATTACTATCATTAAACTTTATGATCATTCGCTATTTACTCTCCGATAAAGCCATGGACCGCTATAAGATAACAACAAATAATAAATTGCGTAGGCCTCTCTTTGAAGAACGCCTACTACAATCTCTTGTGAGTACGAAATATATTAAATTTGGTTAGTGACAAAGAAGGGTTGTCAATTAGCTGATGAAAGGGAGACACTTCGTAAAATTAATATCTGATGTTTTACAAAATTATTAGGCTGCCTTAGTTTATGAACAGAGTGATTATAATTATATTATATTGTGATCTATGGTTTGATTTATACTTCAGTAGCGCGGAGATGTAAATGAGATTATTGTACCTATATATGAGGCTCGAGTACGATTTCCAAATCGGGCAGATTGGATTTTTCTGTCAAGAAATTCTCACGGTGTCTGGTAGTTCAGATTCGTGTCAGTTAGACGACAACGGTCTTAGTCGCTGTTAAATCGACGGCATCTGTCTATCATGTATGATTTATGACTCAGATTAAATATATATTTTAGTCGCCATATTTTTATACAACAACATTTTCTTTTTATAGATGGCAAACAAGCATACGGCTCTTCATGGAAGCGATTACTGTAGCTTATAATAGCTTGCAGTATCAAGAGGACCAGGCGCACGTTTTGACCTTAGGGAAAATGGAATAAAGATTATATGATAGAACAGAAATGGGCGAGCTAGGTATGTGAGCTTCCAGACCCCTTACCGTTTCCTTACCGTGAGTGAGACACAGTATCAATATTACCTTTTAGGCTGGCTATCTATAAGAGTGTGGTACTCTCCCTGACGAGACGGCTCATTCGTACTGATTATTTTATTTTTTAATAATTTCTGTGTCACGGGGGATTTTTCATACATTCAAACAACGGGCATAAGGAATGCCCAGACTCGGAATAACTATTTGCGAATCACACAATTTTTGTCTCGTGTGGAGTTCGAACCCTAACACTCGGTGCAGTAGCAGTGGCTAGACGACAACCTACACACTAATAATTACAAACGTCATCCGTGTAGCCCTTACCAAATAAGTTAGCAACGAAAGGCTCGTTAATTTCCATGAATTTGATAAGGAAATTTAGAGAACATTTACATATCTTTGAATATCACGTATGTAATCTATACTTATACTGTAAATCTGAAGAGTTTGTTTGTTTCATTGAAAGCGCTAATCTCAGGAACTACTGCTTCGAATTGAAAAATTATTTTTGTGTTGGATAGCCCATTTATCGAGGAAGGACACGCTACGACCCATGGGAGCGGCGAAGTAACTATAAACGCGTGTGAAACCGCGGGCACATCTAGTACTAGATAGAAAAATACGTAAAACCTAGATATCTGTAGTATAACAGGGTACCGAGTGCAAGTTGTTTTTACGTTAACGCGATCGAAACGGTTACCGCGTTCGGCTCTCTGATTGGTTTAGAGCTTGGAGCGGGCCAATCAGAGCGCCTAACGTCATAAACGTGTCGATCGCGTTAACGTAAAACAAATTCGCACTCGGCACTCAGTTATCGTAGCTGCTAGACTGAACTAGCTCTCGTATAAACATCCCATTATTTGTGTAAGTAATAGGTGAACGGAATACGGTACTCGTTGGCACGAGCCAGCATCCAGAACCAAATGCTCGATCGATGGATTTAGTTAACTATTTTTAGCATAATTCGTTCTGTGGGATACGCTTATAAATCCTGAAGTTTATAATTGTTAATGGAAATACCGCTATTTAAAATTAGAGATATAAATGTGCCTAAAATCGGGCAAAGTATAAATATGATTGTGTGCGAAACTCTTATATATGCTAATATTATAAAGCTGATGAGTTTGTTTGTTTGTGTGGTTGAACGCGCTAATCTCAGGAACTACTGCTTCGAATTAAAAAAGTCTTTTGGTGTTGGGTAGCCCATTTATTAAGGAAGGCTATAGGCTATATAACATCACGCTATGACCAATAGGAGCGGCGCATCAATGTAACATGTTGCAAAAACGGGGAAAATTCTCTTATGTGAAGTAGACGAAGTTGTGCGGGTCAACTAGTTTCTTATAAGCAACTCAGATTACACTACGTTTATAAACAAGAAAATGAGTACCCGCAAAGCTTTAAGCACCAAGATTTAAGTCTAGTTCTTGCAAGAGTAAATAAGCTTCATACAATTAAATCAAGGACATTAATAGCAACGACTTGTTCCATCGTACAAAATTTAAAAAAAAAATCTCTTTGCTGTCAATGCCACTTTTATAGCCAATAGTTAATATAAAATTTCCCATAAAAAAATTGTTAGTTACCGAGATACTAAAATGAAATCAACATGACATTACTGACGATAGCTTTGCTCAATATACGTACATAAAACGTACGACAAAATATCTATAGTTACTTTACCCAAAAGCAATCTTTAAGAGATAGCTGTTTCATGGGTATCTTTATCATGTCACGTACTGTAATTATTCTTTCACAAAATCACGATTTGGTAATCATCTTGGCTGTATATGTATATATAATATTATAAAGCTCAAGAGTTTGTTTGCTTTGTTGAACGCCCCAATCTCAGGAAATACAGGCCCGATATAAAAAATTATTTTACTGTTGGATAGCCCTTTTATCGAGATATAACAGGGCAATTTAACATTACGCTACAACCAATAGGAGCGGAGCATCAATGAAAAATGTTGCAAAGGCGGGGAAAATTCTTTTATGTGAAGCGGACGAAGTTGCGCGTGTCAGCTAATCAGTTCATATATATATATATATTCGATGACGGCGACCTTAGAAATCATGGACCTTTTCATTGATGAGCCCTAATATGGCTTTCTAGACCAAACTTGGTCTTAAATGTCCTACGACACGTGTGGCAGTAGAGTTGGCTGAGACGGTTTTCATCAAACGTCTTAATCTTATTAAAGATGGTCGATCACCATGTAGACCTTATTGTAGCAAGCTTCTCCCAAGACGAAACGTCGATACCGCAAGCGTTTAGGTGACGCTTGAACACATTTTTATAGCGGAGATGCTGGTTCAACGCATTTAAATTACGATCAATATTAAATCTCTAATCGGGTGTATATTTTGCACATTACTATGCGGTAATATAATTTCTGAACAACTACAAGTATCGAAAAATACTGAACCCAAAAATATGATAAATGATACCCGAGATTGTCACACGTCACCATTTCTATTACCGTTAAATTTATTGTAATATTAGGTACAGTAAATTGTATCTACTATGTTGCAACAGTAAGTGCTTGAGACCAGTTTCCTGTACAAGTCTCTGTTTATATCTACAGCCATAAATACTCTGATATTCAGACATAAAATGAAAATATGTTTCCTTTGGCAATTGTACGGCAATAAAACGCGCGATGTCTTTGACAAATATCGTTTACTACATTTCATATCGGATAAAAATTTTATAAATTCATAAAATTGCCACGGTTTTAGAAAAATGAATGTTTTTTGCGCAAGCCTATCGATAATTGATAAATATATATAAATATATATATAGATTAGACATGCAAATGTATGTATGTTTATATAAAGACTTTAACTAGACTCGTAAGTACGTAAATGGGCTGACGTATGCTTTAAAGACTAAGCAGAAGTGTACTAGAGTAGCAATTGCGCCAGGAACCGGTTAGAAGATTCCCATAGTAGAGCCAGTCTATAGCCGTATGTCGGGCATATGTTCCTAGTCAATGCCGCTACTAAGAATTCTGTAACAGAAAAACACAATTATACTTTGTCTGACTCGGCAATCGAACCTCACGACCGATGATAATAAAGTGCAAGTTTATGTATGAACACTGAGTCAGTCATTAATAGCAGTATGCAGCTTTTGTCTGTTACGTCTTTGCAGGTTTATCGCTGAACCTTTAGTATAATATCTTGCAACCTAAGGATAATAAAAGGATAATGGCATACCTACACTCGTTGCTGTACATGTTGCTTTTCAACAGCCATAGACATGAGGAGACAATGTGGTATTCCGTATGATTTCTTAAAATGTAAAGTACTTTTAAAACAACATTATTGATTTTAAACTGCGCGTGTTTCAATCTAAATGCAAGAGAACATTTCAAATTCTAAGTACCCACTAAAAATAACTCCACCATTTCAATCTACAAAAGCCGGTCTCGTTTACTACAAAATTATTGACCAAAGAAAGCATTAAAAGGACATCGTAACACTTCTTATTAGTTAAGAGAACCAATATTGAATTGAAGTGAACGACCGAATGGTCGCATGCGCCCGCTCCTTTACTCCTTTTTACTTTCCCCACTAAACGCGATTAACGATACTTCATTATTGTCTTAATCCGATACCTCTTTTTACAAAATTAGTCTCTCTTTCGGAACCTATAAGGCTTATTTTACTGTTCCCTAATTTGACAAGGGTGATAGTTAAGAGTGGAAATAAAAACGTTATTAATGAACCTCAGTGGACAGTCGCCTCCTGTTCGCTAACGTCTCTTCAAGGATAAGCACCCACAAAATCCATTTGTAAAGACACTTGCAGTCTGCTACCGAAATTAATTTAATTTAGAGGAAGATGGCGAGGTTCATGCTTTGGCTAAAGCATTTCCTTGCCAATGAAATAATCTATTTTCGACTCTAGAGTAGGTACTTATTATATGGTTAAACAAAATAATATGAAGCCGATGAAAAACCTAATTAAGCTAAATACTTTTTAAACTCCTGCAATAAACTTCAGATAAAATTTGTTGCGGGTCCCACGACAGTTAAACTTGCCGCGCGTGAAGTTCTACGGTAAGTTAACTGTCTTGCATTGTGTTTGAGTGCCAGTACTCTGTATTTTATAAGGTTACATTGTCACAATCAAAGATCTTCAAAATATAAAAATAACAATGATATTATGAAAAAGAAAACAAAATGGCAAATTTATGAAGTAATTTTGCTTTGTTAAAACATCAACATTAGAGAGACATTCCGATTAACATCAAAATTTCTATCTTATGCGAGTGAGTGCGCAAAGTAATTGAAATGCAACACCTAATGAAAAATCTTTTGTATTGTGTATAGACACTGAAATATAATTGTACTTATTTTAAGTCACGGCTTTGTCTGAAAGAAATGTATTGTTTCTAAACATCTTGCCTTTATTATGTGAACATGAGTTTGATTATTTGTTGTACTGATCATCATGAAATTACGCATACACGTTGTCAGTAGTACAAAACAGGACATCGGATACACACAGAAAAAGGACTGCTCTCGAGGGTTAAAAATTATCGATGAAATCTTGAATAACGCAAGCGAAGCCGTTGGCAAAATGTAGTTTATATATAGAGTTTAACTTAATTTGTGTGTTTTTCATTTGGCGGCCTCGATGGCGTAGTGGTTAGTGTAACCGACTGCCATGCTTGAGGTCGCGGCTTCGATTCCCGCACAAGTCAAACATTTGTGTGCATGGTCATGGATGTTCGTCTTAGCCTGGGTGTTTCTATGTATAATATGTATACATTTACAAAAAAGTATATAATGTATGTTTACCCATTGTCTAGTACCCATAGCACAAGCTCTGCTTAGTTTGGGCTAGATGTTGTTGTGTGTATGTGATAGAATATTACTATTATAATTTTCTTTATTTCTATTTTTTTCTAATTATTACATTTTTAAATATAAATATAAAAACTATACATATTTAAAAATATAAAAACTGAAATGACCCACCGACATCTGGAACAAGGTCCAAGCTGCCGGTGGTTAGGGCCCCAAAGAGAGGAATCTCCTCACAATACGCGCCGTGTCGAGTAGTACTGCCTTTTGGATTAAGGACTTGATCCAGCCATCTAACGCGAGCCTCTGCAGGTGGTGGTCGAGGCTCTTAGGTCTTAAACCATTGACTGTAATGACTATCGGCACAATGATCGCACACGCCACATGTCGACAATCTCGTGAGCTAGGTTCAAGTATTTCAACTCTTTTTCTTTTTCAGCTTTCACAAGATTCCCGTCATGTGGAATGGTGACATCGATGATCATTGCTAGGCGTTCCAATCGGTCTATCAGCACAATATCTGGCTTGTTCGCCACAATTGTCCTATCAGTGATGATAGACCGATCCCAGTACAAAGTAGCACGACCATTTTCGAGAACTGAATCGGGCACATACCTGCAATACGGCACTTCAGATTCCACAAGGTCATACTTCAAGGCAAGTTGCTGATGGACAATCCTGGCTACTTGGTTGTGTCTATGCAAATACTCTCTATTGGCAAGACGAGAACAACCGGAGATAATATGTCTGAGAGATTCTCCGGGCTGGTGACATGCCCGACATATGTCAAACATCCCATCCTTCAGGATATATCTCCGGTAGTTGTTCATCATAACAACTTCGTCCATAATTGCACAGACAAAACCTTCGGTCTCAGCGAAGAGATCGCCAAATCGTAGCCAGGACACCGATGACTGAAAATCTATGTCGGGCCCATTCAGGGCCTGGAAAAAGCGTCCATGCAGCTCTTTTCCTTTCCATACATCCCTTCGCTCGTCAGTTCCTAGTATAACAGGTTTGCACCAGTTCTCTTTAGCCAGAGCAAGTGGGGTAAAGCCCGTATCCACTGCTACTACATCGCGATGCACGCCCACATCAGTTCGAAGAAAATATTCTCTGAGATTACACACCTCACGGTTGTGGAGGGTCTTAGCATTTAAAAAACCGCGACTTCCACACTTCCGCGGGATGTACAATCTCATTACCGAGGAGCGCGGGTGGAGCATTCGGTATGCAGTCAACAATGTACGGGCCTTTCTATCCAGGGCATCTAATTCCGTTTGTGTCCATCTGAGTATGCCAAAGGAGTACATAAGGATCGGCATGGCCCAACCGTTACAGGCGCGGACCCTGTTGCCGCCTGACAAAAGACTTTTCAATATTTTTTTCAAGCGGCTAAAGAAGCGCTCCTGCAACGCCCGTTTCATACCGTCCTCAGTGATACTCAATGCCTGTGACATACCCAGATATTTATAGTTTTCATTTGCAGAGAGAGATCTAAGTCTAGTGAAATCTGAAAGTTCAATGCCATCAAATTCCAAAATCCTGCCCCGCTTTACATACATAACTGCACATTTGTCAACACCAAACTCCATCCTGATGGAGTTACTGAAGTTTTCAGTTACCTTAAGTAACGCTGTCAGTTGGGGTCTGGTGGAGGCAAATAGTTTTAAGTCATCCATGTAAAGAAGGTGAGATATAACTTGACCATCTCTCCGCAATCGATAGCCTAGCCCTGAACTCTCAAGTAAAGTACTAAGAGGGTTCAGTGCTAGACAGAACCATAAGGGACTCAAACTGTCGCCCTGGAATATACCTCGCTTGATCTTGAGAGATACACCGCTTTCCCCGATCCAGCGATATCCTGGATAGCGTAAAACCGTTCTCCACTGCCTCATACATTATTTCAAGAAAGTGCAAAGAGTTGCATCAGCTTTCTTGCCCGTTCTTCTCATCAGCCCTACACACCCTTGCTTTGCTGAACGTGGCAGTAAATGTAAATTCACAGGAAAAAAAAATTAAGTGTAACTTTGACATTCATAAGTGTTACCTTGTAACCTAATTTGAATAAATTTATTTTGATTTTGATTTTGATTTTGACTTTATACAACTCCAGCACCCTCAAGAGCCATGTATGTGGTACAGAGTCATAGGCCTTCTTATAATCTATCCAGCATGTCGCAAGATCTTTCCTAAGGCGGTGTACTTGTTGACTGATGGTCATGTCAATCAGGAGTAGCTCTTTAGTACCACGGGCCCCACTTCTACATCCATTTTGAGATACAGACATGATGTTGTTTGCTGTAATATGTAGTGAAAGTTTAGATCTCAAAATGGATGTAAGAAGTTTATAGACCGTCGGTAGCCATGTTATCGGTCTATAATTTTTTGGGTCCGTGACACTACCTGATTTGTAAAGCAGATGGGTGGTGCCAGAGGTCAAAAAGTCAGGCAGCGATCCTGATTCCAAAGATGACTGGAATAGGGACGCCAAGCATGCATGTGCACTGCGGAACTATTTGAACCAGAAGTTGTGCAGTCCGTCCGGTCCCGCTGCTTTCCAATTTGGTAACGAACGAACCGCACAAGAAATATCTTCTGGTTGTATGTTAATTGGCTCCATTTGTGGTATAGTGTCACATGTCCGCCAAACATCCCCAAAGCAATCCCCCTCTTCGTGATCGACGGGTGTCGACCAGATACTACGCCAAAAAGCAGTCGTGGCTTCTGTATCTGGTAGACAACCATCCTCACTAGAATCAGGTTGCTCCCACCTTCTGTACACCCACCTTGCATCTCTCTGGAATTCACGATTTTGGAAATATCGGTCAGCTCTTTTTTTGTAGCGTCTCACTCGGCTTGCCCACACACAAATTCTCTGTTTCAGGAAGTCGATGCGTTCTGTAATCCGGGTGACATAATCTTGGGGACATACGTCAGTCCCTGCGAACGCCCGAGTCACATAACGCATCACTCTCGGTCGTGTATTATCCTCCCTGAAACAGATAAGCTTGCCGATGAGTGCCCTGGACTCAGCGATACGACGCTCAATCCTGCACTGCCACGCTGGCATAGGATTTCTGGGTCGAGCAGCTGGCTTTATGTCTGAATTTTTAATACCAGCCACTCGACATGCCGTAGCAGCCGCACAGTACAAAATTGAGTGTGTATAGCTAAGACTTTCACTGTCTACTTAATAAGCAGGCAGTAATGAGTCCAAGGCACACACCAGCGCTAAATTCTTTTTGTGCATAGGCAACCTTGGTAGACGTGGTCTATTTTTTGAATAGACGTCCCGATATTCCCGCAATGTGCACTCCAAAGTACTTCTTAATTGTTCATTGTACTGGGTACTTACGTGTGTAGCCCTGTTATCCACCTCTTCACTAATATTATTATCATTTGGCCTCGATGCCTCATGAAGTCTTTGAGGCATTATCTGGATAGAAGAAGTGACAGGAGGGCTACTTCGTACGTCGGAGCGTAGCCTCTTAAGTGCGGCATCGTCCAGCAACCTACAACGCTGGATGGCACGCAGTTGGTCCGACAGTCTTTGAGCCGAGACGTTGACGGCCGGTCCCAAGTCCTGAAACAGAGGCAGTATTCGATCACGGTACGCACTGAGTTTGATTCCCCTCTCTGTTGCACAAAATATGCCCGCATGACATTTTCATTCATAGATTTAGTCCACTTCATGCGGCGCACATTACCACCGACAGCGGAGACCCTGTTCGAGGCCGGTAGATCTCGGGGTCCCAAGCAGGACGGTGGCCGGCGTCTCCCCCGCCGACTTACAGGTGGTGGCGACGTCGGCGGGCAAAAATACTCGTCGCTCGAAGGGCTCGACACCTCATTGCACGTCGGGGTCGCAGGTGCAGGTGCCGATGGCTGCGAGGTGGAGCTGAGCGACGGGTCCGGTGATGGTTTTATTATTATTATTATTATTTTAATATTTTCCTTTCAAATGGACTCCTTATGGTAAGGAGTAATTTATGTGCTGACTGGAGAGCGAAGGCTTTAACCTAGTTGCTAATAATGAAGCTGATATGGCAATCCTTATTTGCAACCTAGTAAGATAAATTTTTAGGTCCCATTTAAGAACCCAGGATTTAAAGAGTCCAGAATTGGTATTTCTTCCTAAACACCAATAATAATTCTGTATTCATTATAAATATTATTAAAATCTATACAATAAGTTTATATATACTACGTATTAGAAGTCCCTGGCGCAGCGGTAGTGAATGCGACTGCTGTGCATGAGGTCTCGGGTTCTAATCCCGGTTCGGGCCAACAAAAAGTTATTGGGTTTGTCTATTAAGAAATCTCAATACGAGCCCAGAGTTAGGAAGTTGGCGGTGTTAGACACCCCCGTGCCTCGGAAAGCACGTAAAGCCGTTGATCCTGCGCCTGATCTCTCTCTGGTCGTGTCGGATTATTCATCCCATCGGATAATGAGAGTTAGGGAATAGATATCTCCTGCGCCGATGGCCAGTCTCCGTTACGATTGACCGCCGTGAGCGAAATTCGGTCAGGAGGACATTATTAGAAGAGATAACTCAATTAGATTGCTTGTAACACGCATTAGAGTGTATGCCCTTTAACTCAGTCTGAGCCTTACAGTTACTGCAACGACATGTTTGAGTTAACTCCGCTTAAATTCTGAATCCATCCACTAAAACCAGAAACCGAACCATACCGTGGTTCATAGTGTGATTCAGAATAGCCTGTCAAGTCTCAGAATACAAGACATAATTAAAAATGTATTATGTCTAGCCACCGGTGTGCCGCTGGTACACAATAAGTTAATTGCCAGCGAACCGTTTTCCATACCATCAGCCACGGGCAAATGTCAGTCAGTCGCCATATAAAATAACAGTAGGCAAAAACATTAGAAGAGATACAATATGTATCATGACTATAATATAAACTCACAAGTTAGTGTGATTATAATAAGATAACGAATGAAGGCAACGTCAATATTTTACGAAAGTATGTTCTCTGAGACTTTATTTAATAAGAAAATAGTTTTCTTCGATAGAAGCTTATGGGTTTCGGTCGGCTATCTTTATTCGTCCGATATCCTGTTCGTATTCCGACATTTTGGTTTTTCCTTACTGCTTACTAAAGTAATCCATTTATTCAGCGGTTGCAGAAATTGAATGATATCATGAAATCCTTACACGGCTCAACCGGGGAAGGAGTACTCTCTCACAGAATATCGACGTGAAACAGCAATATTCCTACTGCTGTGTTTCGTTCGATGAGTGAGAGTGCCAGAGGCCCAATCACCTTCCTTCCCCCTTCCCGCTCCTTCTCCTTCCCACTTCCTTTCCTAAAGGGTCGGCAACGCGCAAGTGATGCTTTTGTTGTTGCAGGCGTCCATAGGCTACGGTAACCACTTACCATCAGGTGGGCCGTATGCTTGTTAGCCAATTTAGATGTATAAAAAAAAAAACATTCAATAGTATTCATCCTTCTATTCAATGAATTCTTCACAGATGGCCTAGTCGCCATCCTGCTCCCACCAGTGCCTCCAGTTGTATCCTCTGGATCCAATTCCTTTCCTTCATCACATTATTCGTCAACATGTAATATTTAC
Organism: Catocala nupta; assembly: GCA_963675205.1. Lineage (NCBI taxonomy): Eukaryota > Metazoa > Arthropoda > Insecta > Lepidoptera > Erebidae > Catocala > Catocala nupta. Next base: position 29,665,914 of record OY776090.1, on the reverse strand, counting down.
ATATTTACATTTCACGGATTATTATAGGCCTGCATCATTATGCGCAGTGGTGCAGTCAGTTATTTTAAAGTCAGCTCGAGTTTCTTGTCTAAGCTTAGAGATTAGAGATCATATGTATAATAACCTGCGTTTATCTGTCATGTTGGACGCATGTCCCCGTGTGAGCCTCCCAAAGACGTTACGTTACGTACGTTAGGTATTTTCCTAACGTACTAGGGAAATACCCGTGAAAGAGAAACAAATAATAACAATATTCTATCACATACACACAAAAGCCCGTACTATGGGTACTAGACAATGGATAAACAGACATATATACTTTCTTTTTGTAAAGAAAAAGCATATGATTTCGTCCTGGCAACATTTTACATGAAAATGTTTTTGGTGGGATAAGTGTTGTCATAATACACTGCATAATGTAAGTGTCGCCAATAACACAATGTATTGTTCTCTATGTAATAAGTGAGCTCTTCTTCTTTTACCAGTCTTGGTAAATGGTCCTGAATTATGGCATGCGGTTAGTAGTTAACGCAGATGACCAAGCCTTCGTCTCTCCGTAAATTACTCTAAAAATATTGTTTCAGTACAATGTTCAAAGGAATACATTCACAGGATACAAGCTGATTGGTACAAATTGAATTGGTTTGGTAAGCTGCTAAGGAACTTGTTCTAGGAAGTACCTAAATACTATATAATAACATATGTTACAAACCTGGATTGCCGTGTTAGCGCAGCAATAGTGAATGCGAATACTGTACATGACGTTAAGGGTCCGATTCCTGGGCAAGCAAAGTGATATCTGTATTTTCTTTCAATAATTTTTTAGCACCAGCAACATGTCTGGAATTTTGTTCGGCTCACGACAATAGGTTCGCCCCCTGAGTACTAGATGATTTAAAATGCCTGGCGAAATACATATGTTGTATATAATTGTAATACACCACAGCCTACCCCTTTGGGGTTTATAGGCGTAAGACTACATAGACTTATACATACTCTTCTTTTCCTTTTCCTTAGCCTTTATTATTCCCAAGTTACTCGGAGTCGGCTTTTTCTAGTCTAACCGGATTTAACTGGATATCAGTTTTTACACGGAGCGGCGCCACCTGACCTCCGCAACCCGAAGGCTAACGATACCCTAAGACTAAACCAGTGTCAGGATATTAAGGGTACTGACTTCCCCAATAACGACTACCATAGATGTTCATGGCAGCCGGGACCGACGGCTTAAAGTGCTCTCCGAGGAACGGAGCAGGCAATAATTTTCAATCAATACGCACATAATTTCGAAAAGTCATAACTTCCGAAAGTCGGAGGTGCGCGACGTGGGTTCGAATTGAGTCATTTGAGCATTGCAGTCTGTTGGTCTCCCCACTGAGCTATCGCTGCTCATACATACATATGTATAATATATAAACAATAGCACCAATATCGTTAATACTAACGGTATATCACGTTTATACATATGTTCTACATACCAGTTCCAGTTCGGTTTGAAAAATATTTTTGATACTTGATGGCCCAATTCTTTTGGAAGGTTATAGGCTATTAATCGCGCGATCATGGAAACTGCGGAGGACGGCTAGCTACAGATAAAAATACTGGAAACCTTCAATAAGATCTAAGAGTTTTAGAACGGCAATAGTAATGGTGGACCGGAAATTACGAGGTATTATTACTTCCGTTCTATAATTACTTTGTTGATTCATACTGTATTATTGCGACTTTAATGGCTTGACAAATTGTTATTATTTTTATAATATTACTTATTTATTGCTCTCTGCTCTGCACGTTTAGTATATGACCAAAGAGGCGCCGTTATGATTTATTATCATAACTAAGAGTTTCTTAAAAATAATCCAGAGGCACAAATCCGTTGGCCTTTTAGCCTTGGTCACGGATTGGATGGAACTAAAAAAAAATAGCCAAACATGTAAAGTAAGTCGGCCAAACCTCATGTTTAATCAATCTAACTGAATGTTTAATATGATTGAGGATATTTATTGACTATTAACAATATATTATACATTATTCATTGCATTAATAAATCTAATTTAAATTTACAAACGTATTCTACAATAACAGAGCCTCGCTGATTTCAGCATGAATGGGCCGGCTCGACCGGGGAAGGACTACCTTCTCACAGAATATCGACGTGAAATAGCAGTATCCTCACTGTTGTGTTTCGGTCGGTGAGTGAGAGTGCCGGAGACCCGATCACCCCCTTTCCCTCTTCCCGCTCCTTCTCCTTCCCACTTCCTTTCCTAAAAGGTCGGCAACGCGCAAGTGATGCCTCTGGTGTTGCAGGCGTCCATAGGCTACGGTGACTACTTACCATCAGGTGGGCCACATGCAAGTTTGCCAAATCTTTATATATATTATTCTTCTGTACGTGTGTTGACAGTGAACTCCTCCTAAACGGCTGGACCGATTTGAATGAAATTTTTTGTGGGATTCGAGGATGGTTTAGATTTGGGTTTTTTTTTTTCGCTTGTTCAGGACAACGTCTGTCGGGACAGCTAGCTAGTTATATAAAAAAAAACAAAAGCAAAGTAATAATAAAAAAACTAATAATTATAATTAATTAATAATATTTCCAAACATAGTTTAAGCGACGTAGAAATATTAAATCACTTATTTCACGCGTATATCCAGGGAGGCGTAGGCAGAGGTATTTTACACCCACATTTTGCTAACTATGGTTTTAGGTCCCATGCATAGGGCCCAAACGTATTTATGGTCTATCGGCCACAGCTACAGACACCGTGCTTGTACTAAGAATTTCACGACAGAAAAACCTAATAGCACGTTTCTTGACCCCAGAATTGAACCCGAGGCCACATAATCAGCAGTTGCTCCTTTGCGCTAACGAGGCAGATAGCATCGGTGCCTTATAATCTTTACTAATACTTATGAATTCAATAGTTTAAAATCTCGGGACGGTCCTACTTTTATGTAGGTAATATTAATGTCCTCCAGACCGAATTTAGGTCACGGCGAAGATTGGCCCTCTTAGCGGAGACTGGCCATCGGCGCAATAGATATTATAGTGCACAAGTGTGTGCGCAAACAGAAGTACACTCTCTGTTCTCTAACTCTCAGGATCCGATGGGACGGCAATCCTACACGACTGGAGAGAGATCAAGCGCAGGACCAACGGCTTGACGAGCTTTCCGAGGCACGGGGGTGTCTAACGCTGCCAACTTCCCATCTCTGTGCTGCTAGTGAGATTTCTTAACAGAAAACCCTAATAACTTTTTGTTGTTCCGACCCGGGATTCGAACCCGAGAACTCATGCACAGCACTCGCAATAACTACCGCTGCGCCACGAAGGCAGTGTATGTAGGTACCACCTGGGCAGAGCCGCACGCGAAAGCTAATAATTAAATAAAAATAAACAGTCAAGTAAACCTAGTTTCTATTACAAAGCTCTAGACTCTTTTAAACACGCCATGTCTGTATATTTCGCACAAAGCTGTCTTACACAATACTTCCAAGAAGATATCCTCCACGTTCACATCAAATTATCTTATTTATATCATAAATATTTCCCGCGGGGATAACCTACACCTACATATCACACACAAATAATATGCTTCGCTGTGTAAACAAGAAGCAAAACTTTAGTTATTTCGGTAATATAACCAAAATACAATATTATTGGTAAACAGTGTAACTAGCGAAACAACGTGGGCTTAAATTAACCGTATCTTAGATTACTAAAGCGAATAATATCAAGTAATATGTGTAGAAGGGCCAACGAAACAAAAGAAATTATGTAAACATAGTCTTTATTAATTATAAACAAGAAAGATTTGATTTATGTTTGTTTGTTTGTGTTTGACAATCGGTAGATATAGACATACCTACTGACTGTCTGAAGAGACCTTCACAGGGTTGTCAAAGATACAAGCATAAACTTAATATAATTAATAGACCGATTGCTGTGATGTCAATCCTAACATGGAAATCAAATAGTTTCCAATAAAAACCAACTGTTCTGATTTTGGAGAACCTTGTTCGAGGCTACTCTATTGTATAAACAAAATGAATCTTAATTTCCAGTAAATACGTATATGCAGCAGATGACTGCTGTGCTTGAGGACCCGGGTTCGACATTTGGATTGGGCGAAGCATTATAAGGTTTTCTGCCCACTAATCCTCATTAGTCGCACGGAGTCTGCAAACGTGCCTGATGACTCCCTTCCTAACACGTGGAACCTGATAATAGACCTAACGCGTTCTGGGTTTATTGTAACAAGGCTGAAGTATATCTCTGCTTAGCCCTTATGTCCTTAGTCGTGAGACTATGTATGTATATGAAGGTATAAGCTTGTTAGTTTTAAAGTTAAATTTTATAAAACCGACCCATGGTGTATTGGGAATTAAAAACATAAATATCCACGTGTGTGCGTCCCTCTGCTAATACACGGCCTCGTGTCGACACATATTACTGTCTAGTCGTTACATGTGACTTCGTTCACCCTTGCGTATTAGCGGCCTCGATGGCGTAGTGGTTAGTGGAACCGACTGTCACCCCTAAAGTCGTGGGTTCGATTCCCGTACAAGTGAAACATTTGTGTGCATGGAAAAGGACGTTTGTCTTGGTCTAGGTGTTACTATGTATAATGTGTAAGTATTTACAAAAAAATGTATATTATGTTCATCCATTGTCTGGTACCCATAGTACAAGCTCTGCTTAGTTTGGGCTAGATAGTGTTGTGTGTATGTGATATAATATTATTATTATTGAAAACCTTATGCCTTTTTTTGCGGTCCGTGATATTTATATATTTATATACATGCTACTGAAAGACTTTTGATTCATTTATGCTGATATTTTATTTTATTTTTATATTATTATACATATAAACACTTACATACGAATACACACACCCACAAATATATTTACCTACATACATATATATACACATAGGTATATATTCACTGCATATAATGTATTTATTATCATATAGTACCTAATTCTTAAACACTTATTATAAGATACCCAGTCCTTTTATTTTGTATTCATCTTGTAAATTTTTATTTTTCATTTTTGTCCTATGTGTAAATCATTTGATCACAGTAATATTTTGTTTTTAAATAATATGAAATGTTACCCAGAAGTGTAAAATGTATGAAATGTCGACCGAGCTACTTATATTAAAAAACCGGGCATTGTGAACCGAAACAGGCACCCACAGGACAGGCTTTGCCTAGTGTGGGGCCGTTGGATACCAACAAATTGTATGTTCTTTTGGTAATAAATGATTTTTAAATGATTTTTATTTTTATTTTTATTTTATTGAATGAGAATCCGTTCAGCAGTTCGGATGCCCAAAAAGATTTCTTTTCAAATGTATGATGAACTTCAAAATTATCCTTACTAAAATTTACTAAGAATTTCCATTCACACTTACTTACGCGAACACAGGCTATGATAACCATGTATTAGGCGAGCTGTATGCTTGTTTGCCCCGTTTGTAGCATAATAAACAATATTCCGTGTTCACATTGCTACTAAAAATTTCCTTCCATTTTCCATTATACCCGATAGAAAAATCAATGCATCGCGACCATGAAAGCAGTCAACATAATAAAAAACTATAACTATAATCTAACTTCATAGCACCCGTTCATAAAATCGAAACTTTACCCCTTTTTACTCAGTTCTAGGTACTAAATTCTACTCAAAGTCAAAGTCAAAGTCAAAAATCATTTATTCATTTAGGTCACAAAGTAACACTTATGAACGTCAAAATATATGGGTTAGTGAGTTTACTAAGTTACTGAAGCTACATTTAGGTTAGTTGCTAGGTTCAGGCAAAGGGTTGAGCCTATGAGAAGAAACCTGCAAGAAACTCACGGCCACTCTTTTAAATCGCCAATTAAATATAATTTCAGTATTTTACAACTCAGATTAACAAGGTGTTGCAGGCATTATGCCATATACTACAGACTATAAAAAACTAAAGATAGAAACAATAATAACATATACTCCTCTGGACATCAATCCTACACGTATTTGTTTCGAAACGTTTCCGGATATGATAGCAGTTTTATTTATTTGCTTGTTATAGAACGTAAACTAGTTAAAACTTGTATAAATGTCGGTCACATTTCAAACTTTTATTAGACTCTAACCTTATAGTGACAAAAATGATTGTTAGTCGTTTTCGTTTCGTATTGTTTGCTTCATATTTAAAGCTCTCTAAAGTCCTCAAAATTATGTTTTTATCCAACTGTAACTGTGAATTATTCTTTGATATGTGTGATTAGAAAGATAAGAGAAGGTAACAAAGTTGTTAGAAATAAGGTAAAATTATGATGTTAATGGTTAATGACACATGTTTACAGATATATTTTATCCTTTTAAACGACTACTCTCGCACTATAAGAGATTCCTGTGTTCCACTGGCCTTAAGAAACATAAAAAACGGATACAAAGAACATCCAGAATCGGAACAATTATATGTAATCACACAAATGTTTGTTCCGTGTGGGAAGGGAATCCACATCATTCGGCGCAGTGGCAGTAGAGGGGTGACCACATAAACCACTCCGTCATCCATGCCATCTATAATATAGTCATATATTATTACTAGCTGACTCGCCCAACTTAGTCTGCTTCACACAAGAGAAATTGCCCGGTTTTTGCAACATTTTTCATACATAAAATAACCCACAGTCTTCCTTGGTAAATAGGCTATCCAACACTGAAAGAATTTTTCGATTCGAACCAGTAGTTCCTGAGATTAACGCGTTCAACCAACCAAACAAACAAACTCTTTAGCTTTATAATATTAGTGTAGATTATTATTATTTGCAGCCTAATCTGTCCCACTGTAGGGCAAAGGCCTCTCTACTCTCTTTCTACTTCTCTCTTTCTTGAGCTACAACATGCCCGTCTTTATTGTAAAGCTGCAAATCATCTCCATCTGGGCAACAGGTTAATGTTAGGCAAAATTCGTAGTATAGTTAGCAACAAGTTAGTGAGTATAATTTTTAGGTTCATAAGTGTCGCTTTGTGTCCTAAATGAATACATTTTAATGTTACTTTAATCGGCAGGTTATTATAATGGCAAACACAGATATAACCCAAAATCCGATTGCAAAAATACTTGAAGAAATGGCGACTGTCGTGCAAAACATTTATGAATATTATAGTTTATAAGTAGTAGAGCCTCGCTGAATCAGCATGAATGGGCCAGCTCGACTGCGAAAGGACTACCCTCTCACAGAATGTCGACGTAATTTTAATTTTAGTGATTTAAATGCTATGAAAAAAAAAAGAAATATCAGTATACCTACTGTCGTTTGAGAAGTGAGAGTGCCGGAGGCCCAATCACTCTCTTTCCCTCTGCCCGCACCTTCTCCTTCCCACTTCTTTTTCCTTAAAAAGTCGGCAACGCGCAAGCGATACCTCTGGTGTTGCAGGTGTCCATAGTCTACGGTTTGCCACTTTAGTTGTATAAAAAAGAAAAGAAAACATTGCTTAAGTACTTACTTCATATCACTCTTAGTAGTAAAATGGCTCGGTTCCTACAACGTAGGTCTTTAAAAGAAAGCTGATGAAATGTGGTTGTGTTAAACCAATGCTTACTAAGGTCTGTTAAGAATATGCAGCAATTACTGCAGAGAAGCACTGGTCTATCGAGTAAGTATGTATAATGTACGCAAACAAAGAGACTGACAGAAACAGTTGATAATATTACTATTGATATTCATTTATTACAGAGTGATAACCCTATGACTAAGTACGAGAGCTGTAACAGTCTACATATTCAGTGAGCCGTGGAGTCGCTTCCTGCTCCAATCGAGTCCAGTTACGGTAGGTCGGCTCATCGAGCAACAATAAAATCGTGGTTCCGATATAATTGATTATGTATGCCTAATTGGGACAGTAGGGGATTTCAGCTGCTGGTTTATTTTATTGTGTCATGATTGAAGGACTGCCTCGATGGTAAAGTTAATGCGACCGCTGTGCATGAAGTTATCTGTTCGATTCCTGGGTTGGGTCAATTGTAATTAAGATTTTCTGTTGAGGAACTTTCAGTAGTAGCACGGAGTCTACACCAGTGCGTGATAGATGGCATAGCTGGCAAAATAATAATAATAATAATATTCTATCACATACACACAACACCATCTAGCATAAACTAAGCAGAGCTTGTACTATGGAAAATGTGGATGGAATACATTTTTGTCGACACGTTTGGGGATATTGCCGTATGCCGCAATCCGAAGAGACGGTAAACCAGCAAAATGCAAATGACAGTGGTAAACGATTACCGCAGTCAAAGTCCGATCCTTCAAAAAAGAAGTCGAGGCGCTGCTGATTTAAAGGATAAATATGCTGGTCTCTTGCTGATAGTACAGCGATCTCTTGAGGAGCCTGGAAACACTACTCATCACAAAAATGCTACAGAAGATTGTTTAGCTGTAGCATTCTGTAGAATATAGCTAGTACGTATGCGATAAACCGCAATGCGTGCCGAGGCAAAAAAGATGATAGTTGGCAGAATCAAACCCCACTAACTTCCTAACTCCGGTCTGCGAATTTCTTGGCAGTTAAAACCGATTACATTTTACTGGTCTAATCTGGGATGCGAACCCGGGTCCTCTTAATTCTAAGCCATTTACTAGCCGCTAATCTACAGCAGCATTTAATTAAATATAGTATGAAAGAAAGAGAGAAGAGAAAGAGATTCATTGAGCATAAAGGCCGGATAGACAGACATACTGTGGAACCTTAGTAATAGGGCCTTATTAGCACCCTATGGATATGAAACCTTAAACGTGTGTTCTATTGTATACTTTATTACAACATTTGTAAAGCTTCCATGATTTTTCTTCACAATTCAAACATATACTGCCATTATTAAGTCATCCTATTATTTTATCTTATCCATCAGTGATGTGCACCCATCGATCTTTCTTTATCGACGTATCGCCCAATTTATCGACATCGCAGCGACGCTGACCTCGACCTCGTGCCTCAGTTCCAAGTTCAAGTTCGTCGCCTACAACCGTTGCGTGGCGCCTCGTCTATCAATCGATTGACTCGTTTCGCCTCGACGAGCAGCGATCACGATAGATCGATATCTGCGTGAGAAATGCGAGTTAGCTGATTACATCACTATTATTTAAAATAAAACTGTGCATGAATTGTGCTCGACTCGATTCGATTCAATGATTGCGCTTTTGTTTGCGACTACAGTCTGGCCCGGGTTTAGATTAATCGTCCAAAAAATTTGTAACAGACACATTGCTGGTGCAAAGAATAGCTCGGCGCGAACGTCAAATCTTAAGTCTTGTACATTCTAATGCTATATGCACAAGTTTGTTTTTCTTCTTATTTGGTTTTCTTTTTTTGTTTTAATTATAGTAATTAATAATTAGAAATAGTCAACATTTATACTATTACAATTTTAATATGTTGTGTTTTATTGGTGTGTCTAATAAATTACTTTTCTCTCTTTCTTAATGAGTACTTGTGCGGGTTGTATGCTTCATGCAAACGTGTAACAGAGCCGCCTACCCATGAAAGCTGTATCTTTGTAATCCTGTAGCGCAAGCAACTTTAACAACATGCAATGAACGGATACAAAGATCACCCAGACTCTGAGCAATCGTAAGTAAGTGTCACCAATTATTGTCTCATGTTACCAGCGCGCATGTAGCCTAATGGCATGTAGCGCGCACGCATGTAGCCCGCGCGGATATCTTGCGCCTTCGAAGTTTTTTCTATCAACTTTACAACTAGCGATAACTAGTTAATAGGTACACATATAGATCTTTATATATAAAAATCTTATATGCGTGTGTTTGTAATTGAACTCCTCCTAAACGGCTGGACCGATTTTAATGAAATTTTTGAAAATTTTGTGTGTAGTGGATTCCAGAATGGTTTAGATTTGACTAATATCATTGTTAGAGCTTTTATACCTACTCATATTTGCAAAATAACGTTTTGATTTGATTTGATTTTGTCTTTTCGTTTGAACAGGCAACGTCTGTCGGGTCCTCTAGTTTATGTATAAATTTTTTGAACACTGTTCACTATTTCTAAGTTATAAATAATAAAAATAATGTATTATGGCTCACTGCACGTGTTGGGCAACTGTAAGTGCAGTGAGCAGTTGATGCAAATAAATAAAAACCCTTTAAAAAGTCAAAAGTGCGTGCTTTGGGATCGATCTCGATGGTCTACCTAACAGTCCACACAGGTCTCTTAACTAAACGATTGCTACACTCATAATTTCAGATTAATTCTCTACTGTTTCTGATATTAGCTTTAGCGAATATACAAAATAAAATGGATAAATCCAATATAAATTCCAAAGTGCAACACGCTTACCTTTATGCTATGTAATAGAATATCGTATTCCTAAAATCTCGAACTTATTACATTGGCACAAACGTAAATACCCTTGAATGAATACATCGAATGGCGTCGGACGAATCCGGACGGATACGCACGGATTACCGCGGGCACAAAGAGCCGAAGCTCGTAAACTATGCAAGCGGCGACGACGTATACAGTACGTATGTCGGTCGTTATCGATCGAATGCGAATACGGCAGCACGTTTGGTGCTGTGAATTGAAGATATATCTGTTTATTGTGCTGTATTTACATATATTACGTACGAGCAAGTTTATTGCCTCGGTGACGTAGTGAGCGCGAAGCTATGCATGAGGTCTCTCTGATCCGATTTTCAGGTCGTACTTATGTCTGAGCTAGAAATTTTCTTACAGAAAAGCTAGCAGTAAGTTTTTTGTAAGAAAATGGCTAGTTTTACTTCTGGTAATGAATCAACATCAGGATTTTGCTGAAAAAATTCTTTGTAGCTACATGGAGTGTGAAACTGTGCTCGGTAGATGACAATTGGCTCGCCTTGGTTACAAATTACCTAAAATCATAGTTGGTTAGTTGATTAAATCATTCGAATGTAGGTATGAGACTATGTATGTAGGTAATGTGATAACAACAGCTTATTTCCAAAATAATAATTCTAAACAATTAAAATTGATTACCGCGAGCGGACACAAACCAAATACATAAGGATCGGTTTCTATCCCGATTGAATTTCAAAATAATGTAATTAACTTGGTCGTTCATATTATTCCTGATATGCAAAGTTCTTTAATCCTTGGTATGGATTTTTGGAGAACCTTTGGCTTCCTAAACACTTAGAATCAGTCTTGCTTTTAAACAAGTCTGACGCGCACGTCGCTGAGCTACAGACGAATGTCAGTACTCATCTTGTTTCTTATGGTCTTCTAAAAGTCAATCAGAAAGCTACTGCTGACAACCTAATCCCTAAATTTGTCGTTAATTCTTCTCAGAAGCGGGGTCTCGGTTACAATGGCAGTTTTGGTTACAATCCGATTACATAGTTACATAGAAAAGTAGTACAATGATAAAAGGCTGGTCTATCGAATACTACATAGGTATATTTAAAAATGAATGAATAAAAATAAGAGGCTACTATTTCATAAGACCACATAGAATATACCGCAATAAAATTAAAATATATACGTATATAAATAAACCTGACATTGTACAATAAAATAACACATTATTGCCCAGGAGCACGTTTAAAAGCCCAGCTCAACCTTACAGCTCTATGATCGAATCGATCAGCTTCGCTATCTGCGTGCGCGCCGGCGCCGGCGCCAGTTACACACATTACGGGAAGCGCACAACCGCAATCAATACTTTTATGGAGTTGGCAACCCGCCTCGGCTCTCGTAACCTTCATACATCATCAACTAATGATATCAGAGTCAAACGATTCATGTTTTATTACCGAATATTGCTTCATCTCGGTTATAATAACAAACAAGTAAATAAAATAGAAATAACATGAAGGAAAGTTTCAGGCGGAATTTTCCGGCGACTTCTTAGAGGAAACATATTCTTACGAATACGGCATGATCTAGAAACAAGAGTTTGGTAAAGAATGACTAGTTGCTACATATAAAAGTAATTCGAATATTCGAAAATTGTATAAGGCCGAATCCGAATGATGATCAATTCGTTTTCACTATTTAAACTTCGAATCGTAACAGTAGGTATATGTAGTATACTGGATTTTTTTTCTGGATTAAAAAGCATCCTATTTCCTTTTCTCTACCCTTGACAATGTTTATGCGAAATTGTATGTTAATCGGTAGAGTAAATAAGGTGTAAAAGCGTAACAAACAAATAAACAATCTTACATTCGTATTTATAATATTAGTAAAGATTGTAATACTCAAAACTCTATGAAATCGTGGTTAATCATGCTGATGATAATTTGACGACAGTGTTGATCTTTTTTGGAATGGTTAATTTATAATTAAAGATTTAATAAATGTCAACAATTAATGTATTCGATTAATTACCGATGTTTCAAATATCTCGAATTGTTAACCGATAAACGAGCATAATCGGTTTAGTGACGCTCTTTGTTGTCTTAAAAATTGTAACAGTATCAAATTCAAATAGAGAATGAAAAATGTTAAGACCTATCCTTTAGTTTACCGCTAACTTTTGGGTCTTACACAAGCAAAGAGTGCGAAAACTGGTAGCAAAGTTTGTACCATAAATAGCCAATAAGGACTAGCCGACACCTATATTATTTACTATAGAGACTGGAAGTTCATAGCCATTTGCTCTCACTGATCGGTAAACGATTAGCGAGGTTAAGCAACGTTGGGTGCGGTCAGTCTATAGATGGGTGACCGCTTAGTGGTATTTCATCTGAGCGTCTCCGTGCATCGGAGAGCACGTAAAAAGTCGGGCCCGATTATTGCCAAATTGACAGCAGTCGTTAATGGACGGAGGCCTACGGGCGGCTTGAACAACTCTTGACAACAGGTTGGCCACTAACCACACGAAAAGAATAAGAAGACTGCAAGTTTAGGTATAGTTATCAATCCATATACTTCATTAATTTTATATACATACGTAGACTCACATTTACTGTGTCTGGGAGCAGTAAACAAAAATTACCAATATCCAGCCTTTTTTTATTATTTTTACTTTTTAAAGACTAGGAATAAATTACTGAATCGCGTGAGATTACCAACATTCAAAAAACGGACAAAATAACATCCAGACTCGGTACAACCATTTGTGGATCACACAAATTGTTGTCTCATCTGGGATTCGAACCCACAACATTCGGCGCAGTAGCAGTGGCAAGGCGACCACTTAAAACCATGCAGTCGAGTTGGTACGATCCAAGCATTGATGGCATCCAGGCACCTTAACCTCTGGTGATCTCAATTCCTTGTGCTTGCTGTATCCTTTAAATCGGCAATAGATAAGAGATACCACAATAATGCCAGCTTTCACTTATGAAAGCTACTGTAGCTGTAACTTATTATAGGAACCATTATTCCTCATACCCCTGCCGAACAATCAAAGCATGGAATTCTCTACCCAGGCACGTGTTTCCTTCTGCCTTCAATCCTGGGTCCTTTAAGCGGGGCGTAAAAAAGTACCTTCTCAGGACGTCAAAGTAGGGTCTGCTCTTAGACCACACGACTGCTTTCCATCAGGCGGAGTATGGTCAATTTGACAAGCAAAAAAAAAACAGTCAACATATGCTTATTTTCCACCTATATCGTATAGAAAGGGGATCCTTACATAATACGTCGAAGTTGGTTTATCTTCTACTCTCTTTCCTCTTTAGCAGTTTAGCGCCTTATATCACTCGATAAGAATCACCTCGTGGCCTCGAAGCACCGAAGTGTACCGAATTAATTAGAACTAAACTTTCTAGCTATCTACAAAGTTTAGTGTACCTTCAAACCACGGCGTCCGGTGAGAGAGCGGCAGTGCTTCCGGCCACATAATACGACTCTCACTTTTTTACTGCAGTATAAACAAAAACTTGAGGTGTACCATTGTTCGTATAGCATTTTGAATGCAATTCTATGTTATTATAAAATTGTACTAGATTATGGCCGTACCCGTGTGACTTCCACAGAAACACATATCGATATAATCTATTCATAAAATTAAATTCTTAATGGCCGATGTCTGTACTTCATACTCTAATATTTCAAAATATAGGTAAGATTTGATTTTTGTTTGTTTGTTTGTAATGATTTAACTCAAAAACTACTCAACTGATTTTCAAAATTCTTTCATCATTAGAAAACTATATTATTACTGAGTAACATAGGCTATATTTAAAAAAAAGTACTTTAATACCTAACTTAACCTTTACTACTTTTACACGAGCGAAGCCGTGAACAAAAGATAGTAAGAGAGATATTTACGAAAGATTCGATAAATGTCTTTACATGAGCTCTAGAATATTGTGTCAGTCAAATAAAATATTATTTTTGTCTGTCTGTCTGTTTGTATGCGCGTTACGCAAAAACGATTACACGAAATCGAATGCGGATTTAAAAGTTGCACTGCTGGAGATCTAAATTAAAATATGGCACATGTTTCAATTTGTTACACCGGCTAGATGTCAAACATTAGATGTGTGTGTAGATCAGCTGCTTCTTACTCGCAAAAAGAAAGAAAACCTTATAGATGTACCTTCTTCCTTCAAGTTCCACGTGTACGAAGTTGCAGAAATACAGGTTTAATATAATAATATTCTATCATATACAGATATCTAGCCTAAACTAAACTAAGCAGAGCTTGTACTATGGGTACTAGACAAAAGATAAACATATATATATACTTATTTGTAAATACATACACATTATACATAGAAACACCCAGACCAAGACAAATATCCATGTTCATGCACACAAATGTTTGACTTGTGCGGGAATGGAACCCGCGACCTCAGGCGTGGCAGTCGGTTACACTAACCACTACGCCGTCGAGACCGACATTTTATAATAAGTATATATAGTAAAACGGTTTATAAGTAGCCGTAAACGTAAGACAATTTATACTAATATTATAAAGCTGATGAGTTTGTGCGCGCTAATCTCAGGAATTACAAGTCCGAATTGAAAAATAATTTTAGTGTTGGATAGCTCATTTATCGAGGAAGGCTATATGCTATATAACATCACGCTACGACCCACGGGGGCGGCGCAGTAATCATAAACGCGGGTGAAACTGCGGACACATCTAGTATTATATAAGTAGGCTTTAAATGTACCTCTGCCACGAGAACAACTATTCTGTCTTACACTTGCAGACGTAACCTAAATTATCCACGATAAAATCTAGTAGTGGCTTTAATTTATACATTTTAAGTCGCATTACGGAACAGAAATAGCCTAAGAGGGAACCGTTGGATTGCGAAATAAAAGTCATCGATTTAAATTTTGGCGATGTATGTATTAGCCCTGTTTGTAAACTATAGTCTTCCACGAGCCTCTTTAAGAGTGTAAGAAGGGTTACTTAATTGTCTACTACGCTCATTTTTCTTCGTACTATATTAAATAGTTCACTATCGGTGTGTTCGTCAAAATTGTTCAATAATGATTTCTGATAATTCTAGTGAGCACAATCCACACTAAGAACGCATGGTGGATCATAATAAAATATGTAGCTCCAGCGGAAAGCAAAATTTATTGTAATATGTGATAATACAATCATAGAAATGCAATAATAGTAAATTTTGGCTAAAACCAATAGATTTTTGCAGCAAGTGTTTTCCCGTGTACGGGGAAAAAGCTTTTTTATTGAAAATTCGTGTTATTTATATTACTAAATTAAAGAAGTAGTTTTTTCCATTTCAAAATTACTCTATTTACTCTATCCCTGTGGCTTGGGGGATTCTACAAACATACAAATAACGCACACAAAATACACCTAGACTTAGGAAAACCATTGGTGGATTACCTGAATCATTGTTCCATATGGGATTCGAACCCACAACACTTTTGGCAGTGGCCAGAGAAGCATTTTCCACCGACTTCTTTCCACTGATTGTCTGCACCACCCACGCAGTCAATCGGAAATAAAAGCGCCCCCAACATTTCTAACAACAGAAATAAAGCCAACAAGTTGACATTTGAAATCATTTCGATTCGATTCTCGATTGAAATCGATAGTATACCTCCTCATTGAGTCACCGGTCGGTGCACATAATCGTGAATGAGCGTCCTTGTACGCGACCTCGTTCAACTGACCACTTTTTGTGTACACATGCACACAAATATACACACACAACAATGTGTTAATATACGTACATATAACCACAGGTCAATGGAAATGAGGAGTCAGATAGCAATCGTAATATTAAAGTTTAAGAAAAAACTGGTCGCTGAAACTGCTGGTCTGATAAGTTAAGCTTGACGTAGTGAAGTTTACAAAATATTAGACTAAATTGGAAGAAAACGCAAGCTATCATGGTAAACATCATGAATTTGAATGGTATTGCCAATTGGAATTGCCCTACTTTGAAAGTTAGCAGCATTACAATTAAGTATCATATGAAAAATAAACTCAAGATATATTCCTGCCGACCAAGACAAACATACATAGAGTTAGATATTCCAGTAGCAGCTGGTAACAGACATCCTCGCTTCTAATCAATACAACCAATGACTTGGATATAATATGGCGAGGGAGAAAATATTACCTACGATCAAAATTAATAGCCAATCGAATAAAAAGTCTAAATTGAAAATTATAACGTAACGGAGCTATTTCTGAACATGTGGAAATCAATTTTGCATAATTGCAATGAGAAAATTTTAAAAGCTGTGGTGGCCCAACACACTAACTCATATTGAAAATTGTACACTATTGTTCTCTATCAAAATTAAATATAAGCTCACTTTTAAGCTTTAGTGCGTAGTTAAGAACGATAAGGACAAATCTATAATTTAATTTTGTGAGAGAAAACACAAATTCCTTTCCAGAGCTTTCTGTGCAATTAAAAACTAGTTGTATACTAGATATAATTGAATAATGTCAATTACTGCAGGTCCATAGCGTGTCGAGGCTACGGCCTACTATGCGGCCGGAGGGACCGGTGGAGGGCACGGAGGGAGGGTGCCTCTATATTAAATACTTCAACTTCACTCAGTATCGTTCCGGAGGACAAAGAAAATATTTGAACTCCGGCAATCATAAATATTGGAGCAAGTATTGGACAATTTTGTCGGTCAATATTTTCTTTATTGGCGATATTTTTGTTTCATTTACTTGGAAGTACTAGGGTATTTATTTTGTGCTACGATTTTGCGTATGTGAGTTGATATGTATACTACTTTTAATATTGCAAATTGTAGATGATTTAATTTCGATATCTTTCTTTGTTGAAAGAAGCCAGTAAGTGATTACTCGGATGGCGTAGCGGGTAAGCTCTGAGTCTGTTCGAATCCCACACGGGACGAATATTATTAAGATTCATAAATAATAATCGTTCTAAACCTGGATGTACTTTGATACATTACTTGTATATTTGTAAGGTTCACCGCGACATGGAATTTGCATCCTATTACGGGACTTGCAGTTTATATAAAAACCAAACATTTTTCATTTTTGTGAGCAAGTAAAACTACAGAAAATAAAAGTTTTAGACTATCGCAATTTCTACACATATTAATTTAAAAGGTAATAAATACCTATTGATTGCCTGACGTTTCGACCGATATCGCCGAAGTATACAATATAAACTTTTAAGCATATTTATTTGTTTAACACATACACACACACAACTATAAAATGCAGTGAAAACTATGTCACTAAAACAGCCTAAATTAATGATAACCTAATTTTCTATTCGTAATAAAATTTTCAGAATCGGCTAAACAGTTGAAAATATTTACCTTAACATGTTAACAAACTTTACCTGCTTCTACAATAGAAGGATCGAAAGTGATTCGGTGAGTTCACTGCTAAAGAGACCATGACATGACCATGTCGCCATTGTATACCATAAACAATATTTGTGCATTTTCCCCACGGTCGTGAAGGCATCGACCCGCAGCAGTGAAAGTCCCATTATTATGGGTTTAGTCATTTTAAACATACGTCTACACAAACTGTTTGTTTTCTATTTTACGATCACATACAGTAAGTATAGGTAATTATGCAAACTATAAATAATATCAAACTATACTATATTATTGCTGCTGCTACGTGCTACGTGCTGGGTTCGAGGGATAAGAATGTAAACAATATTAACGACTAAAACATTAAAACACAACAAACACTATACTACACTTTTTCACTATAACTAGCTTTAAACTCTGTAGTACTTTCGCTTCCGTTCGCTTCGATGAATACTTGACCGCTTACGATTGGCGAGCGCTGGCCTGGCCTTTTATACACGGGTAGAGCGTTTCTGGAGATTTCTAGAAAAGCCATACCCGGTATGTAACAGTACGAAGATTCGAGATAGTTCCAGCGCTGTCTCTACTCGAGAACGTACCGGCGAACTACGTAGTTTCGTTAGACGTCAATAGATGGCGCTGCAATAAATTATTAGATGGAACTGCCGAGTCTTCCCCACAATGCCGAGAGATGGAACTGGGTGTAACATTATCTTATAGAACTTTTTGATTTACTATGCTACATAATATTTACAGATACATTGTTAAATATTATGTAATAACTGCACAGATGGCTTGGTTGTTTAAATGGTCGTCTCTCCATTGCCATTACGCCAAGTGTTGTGAATTCGATCCCTACACAGGGTAACAAATTTTGTTATCCACAAATAGTTGTTCCATGTGTGCATAACTGCATAGTTTGACTG
The DNA here is from genome assembly GCA_963675205.1 of Catocala nupta. Taxonomy (NCBI): domain Eukaryota; kingdom Metazoa; phylum Arthropoda; class Insecta; order Lepidoptera; family Erebidae; genus Catocala; species Catocala nupta. Next base: position 29,647,227 of record OY776090.1, on the reverse strand, counting down.
TTTGATTTTTGTAAAGATCTCCGCGACAAAGTATTTATTGCTACGGCGGAAAATGACTTTAAAAAATATAATATTATAGTACTAGTTTTCTTTTTACAACATACTTACTAGCTTTCCAAAGCCTTAGAAATGTTTTCTTAAATCGATTTAGTAGTTTTTGAGTTAAATCGTTACAAACAAATAAAAAATCAAATATTTTCTCTTTATAATATTAATATAGATGACTGGTTTGAGCAGCTTGAAAAAATTCCTCAAATTTGCTGTCGACTAGAAAACCATAAGACTGGCAGCATTGTCACGTTGAATATGAATGAAACTGCAGCCATCTGATCATATTTATTTTTTACGTTTTTCTCACTGTTGTATTCAGTTTTGTGTACGCCATCACGCTGATATATTCCGAAGACACCTATGTCATCGTACAGTCTAGTACCTATACTAGACTGGCAGATTGGTTCTCTCTTGTCTTTGAAAGTCGAACTTAAGTACTATTATACCATCTGTTATTGCATTCCTTTGGTAATTACAAAACTTCAAACAACACGGTTCAATTCAATCCCACTGCTATCAATTTGGTCATCACCAATACCAACTAAAGGAGTAGTCTTATACAGGTAGACCACAGCTGTTCTCTATAACTAATCAACGAAAACTTATGATTATTATCTATTTAATTAAAACGGTTAAAGCCAATCACTTTAATCAAGATTTTATTAATTACTTGCTGCCCACGTCTATGATTACTTCTTTTCATCTACTAGGTGGCGATGTTATTTCAGCCAATAACCTTTCTCGAGAATGGGCCTATCAAATGCAATTTTTCAAATCCGACTAGCAGTTTCAGAAGTTAGCAAATTCAAACAAATCAACTCTTCAGGTTGCACTGCAAAGCGGGAGACCGTTCCACCGTTATGCAGAGGTCTCGAGCTTCGTTTTCAGAAAGGCTATTGACGAATACCTAATTCTAGTTCTAATTCTATCATAATTATGTGACTCCAATAAGTATAAGTAAGGATGGCAAGCTATTTCTGAGAATATCTTAACAGAAGAACTCAATAACACTATGCCAGACCCCAAAATAAACCCAAGACAGCACAGAACTCGTATTCGATACCGATACGCCGCCGACTCGTAAGAATTAGAAATAATATTTATTTTAAAAGCATCTTCTACGCTTTAGATTATATATAAGCATTACTACATATTTTATTGAAACTAAAACGAATGCAATACATGAATAAAACTAGCAACAACTGCATAAACAGACACAAAATATGAAATCCAAGAGCTTTTTATAAACAGAAAACTGTTGCGTAAAAAAGCTCGCTTCTCTGTGATCAAACATATTTTACATATCTCTATTGGCTGTCAACGTGTCTTTTTGTTCTCCAAATGGGTAAAACGCACGCAAAGATACATAAATAATAAATAACACGTAACGAACTAACTATCAAACACACACACAGACACACAAGCGTAATTAAAATGTGTCTATGTCACAGTCAAGTCGTACTTTCTGCCATTATTTAAAGCGCCTAATAAATAGTTAAGAGATTCAAGCGAAAGCAGTGACAAGTGGTAAAGTTGATGACATTCAAAACGACAGGAGCTTCTGAGAATATAATTATACTAGTTTTCCCCGCGATTTTACCCGCGTAAATCCCATCCCCGTGGAAATATCGGAATAAAAGTAGTCTATGTGTGAATCCAGGTTTCCAGCTATCTACGTACCAAGTTTCATCGCAATCAGTTCAGTAGTTTTTGCAGTAACAAACATCCATACATTCATACAAACTTTCGCGTTTATAATATTAGTAAGGATATATTATTGAGCAAAATGTATTAGTATTTATGCCTAAATTATTTCGAATAGTTAGTCGACATGCATCAAATAGGATTATATAAATCTGAAAGAAGTACATCGGAATCGTAGATTTAAGTCCTTCTTCATTTAAGTTTCTTTACTGTCGGTGTGTATATAATATTATCTTTCTTTATTATTTACGAGTTTGTAACAATAACAAAAAAATACCAATTACATATTTAGATTATAGTAATAAGTAGTGTATAATAAAAGTCATTATTTATCTATTTGTAAATAGAATAACGTTTTATAAAGATGACCGAACAGCCATATTTAAGGGCGTTTCGTTATACGATGAATTTTACAACTATACTGCGACACATTTCTATGTGTGCTACTAGTCACATCTAATACGTATACACAAATATTTAAAACAAATGCATAATATAAGTATGTGTGTGTGTCAGCAGACAACAGGAAGGGCTGTCATCGATGCCATTCGGTGCAACTCGGCGCGAACGGCAGCGGCCGGTAAAACTGCGGACGTTTGAAACTAGGACGAAAACGAAATGCGCAGTTATTTTCATATTTAACTAGTGTAACAGCCGACGTTGTGAGAGCTTAGTGATATGGGTCGAATGTAACACTTATAGTACACGCTTGTATCTCGGAGGGGGTAGGCAGACATGTTTTAGACAGGTACCTACAATTTACTAGGTATGGTTCTAGGTCTCACTTAAATAGGAGGAAGTTTTTTTTTTTTTTTAATTTTATTTTATTTAGGGTTTTCTTTTTAAAAAAAAAAAACATATCAAACCCATTGTACATATACAAGAGCTTAACTAATTATATAAAAATGGCTATCGAGGAAGTCGATGCTGAGTCCGCGGTATTAGCCGGTAAAATGCTGACGTTATTTCCGAAGTAGGATAACTCAAAGCACTTTGTAAAATTCCTACATCCAACCTATTAATACCAAACTTTCTCATCATGGACTCAGGAGGAAGTTATAACAGTCAGTGCGGTACATTGTTAAAAAATTTACGGCCTCGATGGCGTAGTGGTTAGTGTAACCGACTGCCACGCCTGAGGTCACAGGTTCGATTACCGCACATGTCAAATATTTGTGTGCATGTACATGGATGTTTGTCTTGGTGTGTGTGTTTCTATGTATAATATGGACGAATTTACAAAGTATATATGTATGTTTATCCATTGTCCAGTACCTACCCATAGTACAAGCTCTGCTTAGTTTGGGCTAGATGGTGTTGTGTGTATGTGATAGAATATTATTATTATTATTAAAGAAGGCTTATATAGCATTTTCTATTGGCCTCTATGGTAGATAGAGTTAAATTACATACCCACGTCTTGTTAGCTACGATTTTAGATCCTACATATTAGAAGATGAATTTATTGCCGTTCACAGGGACAGTTCCAGACTCTACACTGCTACTAAGAATTATCTGACAGCTAATCTGTGTGTTCTGTGAGTCCGTTGTTTAAATGGTTCTAAAGTCTCCAGCGACACGGGAATGAATAAAGACATGAAACAAAAATAAAATTTGTTGATAGATATGAAATACAAATACTATTTCGGTTCCAGACATCCTAATTAGTTAATTGAGTTAGTTATGAAACTATTTTAATGTGCAGACACACACAGACATCGTGTCTAAGCACGCTTGATTTTATTCTATTGAACCAATGTGTTTTAAAATTGCTACTAAATATAAAAATAAATAGGTTAATGTAAAAACGCAAAAATGTATCTTTATCTATTAATAGTTGTTGTAAATAATGAAAAGTATACTTTAAAACTAGGTTAGTACATGTAGTTTAAGATAAACTTCAACAACAACTAAACAAGATTGATGAATGAATAAACAAGTGAACAAAATACTTTATAAACAACAATTTTGACGTTTATTAGTAATTTTTTACAATGTTTATGTTTTCATGTAAAAGGAAAAATATTTATTAGAATTCAATGAAGTATGTTTTGGAATTTGGCGGCATGTATACCATAATCATTTGAATGATCATCTTGACAATGTCGAACTTGAGTATGATCTAATACGTGACTAAGGATGACCGCAAATTAAAGTCTTTTTGTCATGTTATAAGTCTCGGATTCGATCACCGAGCGGATTAAGTTTAAGACTGCGCCGAGCGTAAGATGCGGTTGGACTGAATGACAGAGCTCGATATTCAAATCGGCGCGCGGCCACCATAGTAAAATTGTACGGAGGATTTGAAGTGCTTTTTTGATAAATATGTATCTTTATTGTCAACCATTAACTTAAATATTTGAGACGGACAAATTGTAATACAACTATTTATGTTTCGTTTAAGCTGTAAAATAGGATAGATTTCTACTGTTATAATCTAAAAATCACTGAACACGAGCTTACGTTTTTGCATTTTTCGTGCAAATTTACGTAATTTTGTAGGCGAAAATATTAACTATTTTAAGTTTTTTACACGGAGTATTTGTAAACACATTTATTGTTGTTTGTGGTAAATGTATATTTTATATTTGTATTAAACAAAAAGTGTTGATTTTATCAACTTAACTGTGACCGCCTGTTTTGGCATATTTCGCTCGGCGCAGTTTTAAACGAAAATCAGAGTCGTTTTGTCACGTTATAACTGCAGGGTTCAATCATTAATCGCAGCTAAGACTGAGCACAATCGAAAGTATATTTGTCACTTTATAAGTCTGAAGTGGAAGGAACCTGATGGCATCTTTTTATACTTATAAGCTCAACTTAGCTTTACGAACAGTAAATCCACAAACCAATTGATTTTGACGTACGTATTATTTTGTAATCTAAACGAATAAATTATAATTTTACGAAGTCAACGTCAAGTCATAAAAAATATTTATGACTTCACTTTGACTTCGTTAAGTCACCTTACTACGTAAGCATATACATGTTTTAGAGTGCGTTTCCACTGACGCGAAGATGGACGGAGTGGAGCGGAGAAGAGCAGTGAAAAGTAGCAAGTGTTTCCATTGAAGCGGAACATGGCGGAGCGGAGCGTCGCAAAGCGGAGCGAGGCGGAGTATAGCGGAGCGGGACGGAGCAAAGAAGACGGAGCTGTAATGCTCTTTTTATCCGGTGTCTTTCACTATGATTACCCACACCATATCTTTGGATTCATTGCATTTGAATGTTATCAGTCGTGTATGTCATAAACATGGAAATTTTGACACTTTCAATTAGTTTCTCATCCATTTTGATTCATATACAATATCGTAGACGTGTGAAGTGTATGACGTAATATCGCTAAATAAACTAAAATGCAGCGCACGAGTCCTTTCTTGACAGCGTCAGGATATTATAGGACACTGACTTCCCAATAACGTCTGCTATAGATGTTCATGGCAGCCGGGACCGACGACTTAACGAGCTCTCCGAGGCACGAAGCAGGCAATAATTGTCAATCAATACGCACATAATTTCGAAAAGTTATATAACTTCCCAAAGCCAGTGGTGCGCGACGTGAGTTTGAACCCGAGACCCCCTGCATTGCAGTCTGTTGGTCTCCCCACTGAGATATCGTTGCTTACTTAAATATTGTAATACAAGTAATATAAATAAACTAGATGTGCCTGTGGTTTCACTCGCCTTTATGATTACTGCACCGCTCCCGTGGGTTATAGCGTGATGTTATATAGCCTATAACCTTCCTCGATAAATAGGCTAGCCAACACTAAAATAATTTTCAATTCAGACCAGTAGTTCTTGAGATTAGCGCGTTCAAGCAAACAAACAAACAAACGAACTCTTCAGCTTTATAATATTAGTTTAGATTAGCCAATAAATTTACTAATCTATTTATATCACTCGTAATAAACAAACTGAACAAGAGATAAAACCTTTCTAACAAACATATTTAGTACTTGGCAACCAGTTTAATATTCAGAGAAATTTCAATTCGAACGTTCATCAAAATTTCTAACTTTCCAACAACTTTCCCGACGACCGCTAAAATGGACAATCTAGGTAAAGTATCTGTAACGTTTAATATGCTGTAAGTACTTACCTAGCAAATAGACAGTTTTATGATCTAGCCGTAAATGGGTTGACTGCATATTGTTTTATAAACATACATACATATATGTACGTCAATCTCTTAGTTGTGATTCTGTCTAGGTAGGGTTAAGAGTATCTCGTTGGTCGGTGGCATGAAGAGGTTGTGGTATAACCTCAAATGTATACCACGAGACTAATTGTGAGGTCCTTAGTGTCCAGGTTCAGTTACCAGGTTTTATGTACTCTCTACACATTGATGGGGAAAGGCTGGCCTCCTATTATGAGGTTTTCTGGTCCTTATGGGCACAGGTTTTACCTTTTTTAAGTACCAGCTGCAAACAATTTGTACCTAACATGACTGATATGCTTACATTTAAAAATGTATCTCATGTACGGTATGATCAGGGAAACAATAAATTAATTCATTCATTTATTCATTCGTTCATTCATAATTCATTCATTCATACTATTTAAGAAGTGTAATAGTTTCAAAATTACAATAATAAAAGTGTTAAATAAACGACGCAATAAAGACCGTAAATATTGTCTTGGTGGATTAACTTAAAGGAACTGCCGCATTTTGAGTGAAAGACTCATTTAAATTAACACATAAGTAACCAGCGGACCCGATAGATGTTGTCCTATAAAGAAGAAAAAAAACAATTCTAAACCATTCTCGAATCCACTTAAACACACACAAATAATTTCGTCAAAATCGGTCCAGCCGTTTAGGAGGAGTTTAATTACAAATTCACGCACAGAAGATTTATATATATAAAGATTATCGTGAAAATGCCATCACTAATATTAATATTATAAATTTAAAAGTTTGTGAAAGAGTAACAAAGATCAGATGAATTTTTGTTACTCTTTAACGCAAAATCTACTGAACGGATTTTGATGAATCTTTACAGTATTGTTGTTTATACATCAGAATAACATATAGGCTACTAAAATGTAGTCACTAATAAGTTAACAAGAATATCACACTATAACACAAAGATCAACGATCTATTAATGAAAAATTACATACGCGTGAAACATAACCTCTTTTTTTTAAGTCGGTTAAAATAACTCACTACTTCACTTTTCACCGCCATACTTTTAAACTATAAAGCTAAATCGATATCAAAAGCTTGTGTCTCATAAATCACTGAAACATTAACAGCGAGTCTCTTCATTAGTTTGTAAACAAATTAACCGGTTTATGCGCCGGCGCAGCTCGGATGAAAGAGTTGACGGATCTCTTGCGGATAATAAACCTATATATTTCATGTTAGCGTCGCTCTTTGTGGTTTAGTGTCGTATGTCGGTTTGTTATGGCAACAAGCCTGTATTATACTCGTAGATATGCGGTAAAGCTATTTTTGACTCGCGTTTTTTATCGTTTTCCTGGAATTATTGTTTAGCTTCAGCGTGGAAGTAACAACTATGTTAAGAACCTAATAAAACTGTCTTTCTAAATGATGATGTCGTTCAGACAACATTTTGGTTATAGCGGCAATCTTGGTGGTGACTGACCAAATGAGCAGGAGATAAACTGAACAAGTGTGGGCGCAAACGCAAGTGCATTCTCCGTTCACTAAGGCCCAGTTCCTATATCAAGAAACGAGTTGGTTTAGCTACGGATAGTTAAATTTTGACATATTTTTCATAGAACATGTGTCAAAAATTAACTGTCCGTATGTAAAACGACTCGTACCTTGATATAGGAACTGGGCCTTAGTCTCATAATCGGATGGGATGGCAATCTGAAACGACCGGAGAGAGATCAGTCGTAGGACCAACGGCTTAAATTGTTTGGTAAAACATCCCAATGACTTCATATTGACTCGACTCGAGATTCGACCGGGAGATCTAATGCCATACAGTTGCCTCTACTCCTGCTGCACCACAGAAGCAGTCATTGTATTTTTCATGTCTAAGTAGTTACTTTGCCATTATGCCAAGACTAATGTTAGGTGTTCAATTACCATACGTGATAAAAAAAAATGTGATACGCAAGTAATTGTACCAAGTCTGTTATACAGTAATTATTTCTAGTGCGGAAGATGTCTTTGAAACAAAAGAAAGATGCATGATGTTCTGGAGGAGTAGCCAGACACTACATATTTTCATTTGCTTGGATTCTAGCATATCTGTCTTGCTTTATTCAATCGCATTGTATTCAACCCATAAGTTAGGTCTGCTTTTGGTATTTTCCCAGAATGTCTCTAATCTATATGCCTTCAAGCATGTGAGAGGGAAAGAGAGAAATCCTCTTTCTCTTTCCCATGCTTGAAAGCAGAAAAATATAATTTTATAATATATAATTAAAAGAGAGAGACGGAGGACTCTCTCTCTCTATCTCTCTCTCTTTCTAATAATATTTTTCTGCCACACAGTTGTGTGGAACGATGCTCTATTTTTAAGCGGAATGTATATGTACGAAAATAAAATGTTATCGTAAATATTTGTGGCTACTTCCTTATTTGGAAATTCCTAGCTTAAATTATTATATTTGTCGTCGACTTATATCTATGAAGTGTGAATCGCGCTGTATTTAAATAAACTACTGCTTATTTTTCTCTAACATTATTACACAGAACGTGTTATGAAAAATGTAAACTAACTTTCTTTTAAAATAGATTTACAAACAAAATACATATTGTACCCTTATTTCTAAAACTGGCTCATTTTAAAGTATATAACTAGAACAATATGTTCTAGTTGTATGTATACTCAGCAAGCTGTATTGTTTTCTTGAATTATCTGAACAACATCCAAATATTTACGAAAGTTTAGTCTAGGCGGCGCAAGCTTCGGGCACGCCACGATCGTGGCGGTAAGTCCCGTGTTTGAGGAGTGGCTGGAGAGGCGGCATGGCGCCCTCACCTTCCGGCTGACACAGGTTCTGACTGGCCACGGATGTTTTGGCCGGTTCCTGTGTCGTATACGCCGGCAAGAGACGCCCGGTTGTCACCACTGCGGCGACTGCCGCGACGTTATTGAGGACACGGCGCTGCACACTTTGGCGGTTTGCCCCGCCTGGGCATCGCAGCGTCGTGATTTGATCGCGGCAGTCGGATCGGTTGCCCTCTCGCTCCCGGCCGTAGTTCAGTCTATGGTCCGGAGTGAGAGGTCGTGGAACGCCGTCGCCTCCTTTTGCGAGGAAGTGATTTCCATCAAGGAGGCGGCAGAGCGGGAGAGGGAGCGTTTAAACCCTCTCCCCAACCGCAGAGCCGGGCGCCGGAGGGCGCGAGATGACCTCCAGCCACCCTGAGGTTTGACCTGGGGGTGGCGGGCTTTGTGGGCCTGCCCGCCATCCGTTCAGCACCAGGTCCGAGAGGCGGCGTGCGTGTTCCCACGCGCGCCTCTGTGTCGAGTCCGTCTTCCCTCTAGGGGGGAGACAGTAGGGTTTTATTTGAAGTAGTACCTATTTTGGGTAGGTCTTTCGTGTAGTGGCCTGCCGTTTCATACGGCGGGCCGTAACCTCGGCGGGGTCGCGACCGCATGCGAAAGCGATTCGCGCGGCCCCGTCGGTAGTGGTTGTGTCGAGGAACACCGTGGTAGGTTTAGTCGGTATTCCGGGAGGTACATTATCTTCTTTTTTAACATCTTTATTTTACCCCGGCGAGTCCGACATAATCCCTCCGCCCGCCCCCGCGGAGGGATATGCGTCATTGCATTCCCCCACGTAAAAAAAAAAAAAAAAAAAAAAAAAAAAAAAAAAAAAAAAGGCGGCGCAAGCTTCGCAATTGCACATTTTTGTAACGGATTTGTAGTTCCATAATTTTATCGCGGTATTATATAAAATATTTTTCTAAACGTATATAGGTATTTTATACTTACGAGTACGACTATCTCAGTGGCGGAGCGATAGTGAATGCGATTGCTGTAGTTAATTTATGGCTAGATGCCCAATTCGGGCACGCTAGCAAAATAAGCTAATATAATTCTGCCTATTCTTACAGAGATATAATAGTGAGATTATAATTCAACAAGTATGTTTTGTTTTATACCGTAACCATATAAGAACTGCGGCATGCCCACAGGATACGGCCTCTGGTGAAGATTATATGACGCGCGCGTGTTTTGCCGACAGCATATTGCCCATTTATAATTTAAGCATTAATTACCATTCAAAATCAATTTTGTTTCAAAACACAAGTAATACTGCTCCTATTTATTTAAATTATTATTTAATTAAATAGAACAGTATTACTTGTGTAATATTATTATATTTTATTGGTTTAATGTTACGCTTACAAGACTTTATTTGCGTTTGGAGCCTTGGATTCGTTTGCCATATCGATCTGACTTTATATGACAAAAATATTCAATAACTTAGACTTTGACTTTGCATTTGGTTTCAGTTTGTTTTTGGTTTCAGTGTTTGCCTCGCCACTGTTACCGCACCTTGTGTTGTGGGTTCAAATCCCACACGCGACAAAAAGTGGTGTGTTCCATAAATGATTGTCCCAAGCCTGGATTTTTGTGTCCATTGTTTGAATGTTTGTAAAGTCTCCTGCAGTACAAGAATTATGCCCAGTACGGGAGTTGTCTTTTTTAAAAGAAACGACGTAATCAAAATGACGTCAGACGACGATTAAAAGGATCTACTGGTCCTTTTAAAACACTCCAAATAAGTATGGTCATCAGTAGATTACCATACTTATTCGGATTATTTTTTATGAAAAAAGAGAGAAATGGGAATTCAGACTGTGTCGCGGGAGACTTTATCAACATAATAATAATATCCTCCTGACCGAATTTCGGTCACGGCGGCCAATCTTAATGTAGACTGGCCATCTGCGCAGGAGATATTATAGTGCAGAAGTGTGTGCGCAAACACAAGTGCACTCTCTGTTCCCTAACTCTCATGATCCGATGAGACGAATAATCCGACACGACCGGAGAGAGATCAGGCGCAGGACCAACGGCTTTACGTGCTTTCCGAGGTACGGGGGTGTCTAACACCACCAACTTCCTACCTCCGGACTCGTATTGAGATTTCATAACAGAAAAACCCAATAACTTTTCGTTGGCCCGACCCGGGATTCGAACCCGAGACCTCATGCACAGCAGTCGCATTCACTACCGCTGCGCCACGGAGGCAGTTAAGCATATGACGATCGCAAAATACACCCAGACTCGGAACAATCATTTGTGGATCATACACATAATTGCGCCGTATGAAACTTGAACTGGCAACAGCAGAGTAACCACCGATTGCCCACTGCGTTATCCACACAGTCAGCCCCTTACACATAAGTGGTAAATGTTGAGTGTGGCATTTCTCTGCCAATCTATACCAAAATTATAAATAGAAAATCGCTTTATTTAGTAATAAAGCTATAAGGAATATTGTTAACGAGCGTATTCTCGACAACAAGCTGTGTAGATTGGCGAGGAAATTTGAATTATGAAATTTATACAAATAAAAAAAAAAGGATTAGATTTTTGTATGTATGGATTTAAACCAAAAACTACATAACCGATTTTTTAAATTATTTCACCGTTAGCAAGCCATATTATCACCGAGTAACATAGACTATATTTTATAAAAAAAACCTACTGTTACTAACATAACCGAACCTACTTTTATGCGACCGATGCCGCAGGCAACATCTAGTTTCTACATAAATAAACGATTTTTGCAAGTTAATGTGCCATTTTCACGAATAGTTCGCTAAGTAGTCTCGTATTTAACATAAATGATCCATTAAAAGAACAAAATTATAAGTTCATTAAAAATTTATTGAAACTAGTCTACGAACTTTAAAAGTTAACTTGTTTAAAGCATTTTTTTATTATTAAAACGCATTATGAATTTATTTTCATGACTAGTTTTACCCGCGAATTTTTTCGGATAAACTAACATCTTGCCCGTGACGTCGTCAACGTGAGTCGCACAAGTAGCTTTTCCTTCGATTCTACTGAACAGAATCTGGTGAAACATGTTTCTTGATTAGCTCTACCAAAATTTCTTTCTTTATATAAACGATGCCCTCGCTGTACATATATGAAACGTCTATGTTCGTCAAAAATAATTTACATAAATTTGTTCGAGTAACTAGTCAGCGCCGCCCGTTGTGATCGGTTACAAACAGTTGGGTTTAGAACTGCGTTATATGGAAATAGTATTTTTGTAATGGCACCAAGGGTCTATAATAAATTACCCACATAAGATAAGATAGCCTTCGGGTTGCAGATATCAGGTGGCAGCCGCTCCGTGTAAAAACTGATATCCAGTCAAATCCGGTTAGACTAGAAAAGCCGACCCCAAGTGCCTTGGGAATTATAAAGGCTAGGGAGAAGAAGAAGTTAATATGTATTTATGTTCATATAAGTGGTCATTGTGTTTATGCAAATAAATTAATTATTATTATTATATTTACATTTTATTTTTTCGGCTTGCCGGTAAGATGCTGATGGCACGGGGCCATCAGTTTCTTACCGGCTAGTTTTAGTATTCTTATCTTATTCGGGGGCCAGTCAGTGTAGACCGGTGACACTTCGACCCAGTGGGATCTTTTGTGTCGGCCCCGAGGTCTATCCTTGAGCTATCTCCCTATGAATATACTGCATGAGTCGCAGCGTACACTTCAGAGAGAGAAGCCTGAAGTTTTCAAGGTTCGGATATGCCAATAGTTTTAGTATTTGCTTGTGATTGTGGACGAAGTGGGTACGTGTGTTAGTGATGGCGTGTTATCCGGTCCGTGTTTAGTATTACTGCCTTTTGCAGAAGATAGTAAGTTTTTGGTGGTAAGTTTAAGGTTTTTAGGAATCGGTGTAGTTGCTTTGGTATGACGCCTGTGGTTAAGAGAACTATAGGAATAATGATAACTTTTTGTAAATGCCATATTCGAATTTTTCTATCTTTTAGTTCAATATATTTACTAAGTTATTCTGCTATTGTGGTTTGTAGGTTGTGTGTCTTTGGTACGACGACGTCTATAAGGTATCCGGTTTTGGTTGTTTATTATCTCTGTGATGGTACTTCTCTGACCGAGTCATACAATATCGATAACCAGAATTGTATTCAAATGATATTCGAAGGTTTAACAAAATCAACACAAATGACGTGTAGATGCTCGAAGTTCTTGGCTATCATTATTATCTATGTATACTAATTTTGTAAAGATAAGATAGAATACATTTTTGCTTGTTTGACTGTAAGGGTTTATTACAAAACGACTCAACCGATTTAAAAAATTACTTCACAATAAGAAGGCTATATTATTAGCGAGTAACATAGGCTATATTTTATATAAAAAAAAAATGGACTGTTAGTAACTTAATAACCTAACCTACTTTTATGAGAGTGAAGGTGGGAGGGAAATCTAGTTCAAATATAAAATAATTTAGTACACTTACTTAGTATATACATATATACAGTTATTCCATTCGAATAATAAATGTACGTACATAATTGTATTCGATTATGCGGTGATTATCTGGTCTACGAATCGTTTTCAAAGCTCTGAAAGTACTCTTCCAATTCTAATTTACTCGTACCTAAATAGTAAAGAAATAAAGGTCATCTCTTAAGATAAATATGAGACATGAAACAGCAAATAAAATGAATGTAAATAATCAAATAGAAGATAAACAGAGAATAGAATATTTGCTTAAAATAGAACAGTTTTAGACAAAAGGTCAGACGTCTATTATTTACACGTGATACATAGAAAGTAGTTGAATGTTTGAATTACAAATAGACTAGAGCCTAATAATAGGCCAATTATATATACCCTTTTCGACAGATACAATTGAAATCAATGTCTAGACAGGAAGTACGTTAAAACCGAATTAATCTTGATTATTTATGTACATGTAAGTGGATGCTCCTATTTACCATACTGCTGCTTTAGAGGCTACCATCAAATGTTCATGGAGAAATGGTTGCAGCACCTTACAGTTATGATTTGTAAACGAAATATTATTGTACACTTGGCGACTAAAAAGAGTGGCTATGAGTTTCTTGTCCGTTCTTCTCATGAGCCCTACACCCTTGCTTTGCTGAACGTGGCGGTAAATGTAAATTCACAGGAAAAAATTACGTGTAACTTTGACATTCATAAGTGTTACCTTGTAACCTAATTTGAATAAATTTATTTTGATTTGATTTGATTTAATTTGAAGGCATCTATTGTGAGGTTTGAGACTTTAAGTACGTAATTCCTTTTATTACTAACTAGATGTTCCTCGCGGTTTTACCCACGTTTGTCATAACTACTCTGTCTGCTATAGTCTTTTTTACTTCTGGATAATGTAGCTTTCTAATGGTAAAAGAATTTATTCAATTACAAACTAAAATACTAAAATTTTCTCTTTATAGTATTAGTGTATAAATAGATTTTTGTACTAGTGCTATTTGGTCAAGTCCAAATTACTTATAATTTAAACAAAGGACAGCATAACAACATAAAATAATTATTTATAATTTTTGGATTGCTAATCAAATCAAATCGTTAGCTACCTAAATCATATTCTTAGTTGCTTGTCATAATTAGCTTGGCTTGTTGTGTATACTCTTGACATCGCAAAAGTTCACGAGCGACTGTTAACACTTACCATCAGGATGACCGGTACCTCGTTCACCACTAGGGCAGACCCTTCCCTCTACAGACTACTTCAGTTTATGATATAGCGTACCCACTTTCCCACCTGTTAGGCATATAAGTGGGAGCCGCTGTACTTTCCAGTGCCCGAGAGCACCTTCAGGGACCAGTTATAGACAAGTCTTGTCCCAGTTCTCGTAAGCGAGCTACCTCGTGCCCAAGTTCGCCACTAGGGCAATAAAAAAAGTTACCTTGCATATAAATCTACAGCTAGAAAGTATGCTACAAGTGTCTTGCTTTAAAAAATCTATCAATGATGCGAGTAATTTCTAGACAGTAATAATGTAAAGTTAAATAGGTAGTGCTTTTAAAGCCTTTTGTTATAAGTTATTAACAATTATAAAGACGCCAAAGTAGGTATCAGAGAACTTGTAAAAACTTTATGTATAAACAGACATCTGGCCTGGTTTGTTATATGTAGGTACCCTACAAATACCTAATTAAGAAAATAAAAGATTATCTACAAATATTATGAAACAAAATAAAAAGATTGAAAATTTAAGAAAAATAGATTTAGGTTCTCTGCTGTTTCTCAATCACGCGTAAACCTTTGGGTGAATATCGCAAACAGATAAACCATGTAGGGGATCAAAAGAGAGAACACTTCTTTCTCGAGATGCGTACCGGTGGGATACACACGATTAAAACCGCGTTACTAGTTAATTACTAAAATAAACGAACATATAAAACTTCTAGATTATTCCAAAATGCAATGAAACTTCTCAGCTTTACTGCAGTGGGAAATATTAGAGAGTTATATCGACCCAGCACCATAAATACCTGCAGGACTGCCAATCGATAATTGAATTCTTCCACGTCTGGTAACAGGTTCAGCTCGTCCAGATAACTCGGATATTTCCGTAGCGTGGCGAGTCACCGGTAGTGGCAATTATCACTAACTATGTTACAGTTACCGGTCAGTGCGTTGCCCACGTGTACGCCCACTCGTGATCTACGGGTTAAGTACCATTTCCGGCGGATTGACTACTTGATTAGGATACTACTTAAAGCGGAATAATGTAATTAAGTTGTTGGTTATTGTGGCTTATTAAGGGAAAGATTGTTGTTTGGTGTCTCACGGATATTGTATGCGTCATAAAAGCTCAAACTAAAAAAATGCTAGTTGAATATACAATATTATATTATATTCGTGTGATAAAACAGTTTGCCAACTTGGTTATTTACTTTTCTTGGGCAAAATAACTATTAAATCTATTGCTTTAGCTTTTGCCCGCAGCTTCACTCCGGAACAATGTTTTTTTCTAGATCAAAGGTAACCTGTGTCCTTTTTAACACGCTTTTATTAGCTTCATACGTATGTTAGTATGTTTGAACATGATTTGGACCCCTTCAAAACGTCGGCTTGACTCGAAATTTGGCATACTTATCAAAGACCAAATAGTCAAAAGTTTAAAAAAACAATAGTTTAAAAAAACTAAAAAACACGGTTTATTAAAAAAACAAACTAAAAAATGTAGAAAATTATTTAATAAATTTAATGTAAAATGGCGTGGGGTGCGGTATATCAAAATATCTTAGAAAGCACTCTACTACCCTACTTTTTTAGTTTATTTCTTTTTTAATAAAGATTTTTTTAGGTTTTTAAACTATTGCTTTTTATACCCCTGATAATGTGCATGCGAATTTCATGTTGAGCGGTCTAGCAGTCAATGCGTAAAAGCGTAACAGAGAAACTATCTCACATTCGCAATTATAATATTAGTTGGGATAATATAGGTCGAATAATATAACTTTGCAAGTTCAAGTAACCTTTTTAAGTCATTATTTAACAAGCGAGAAATGGCAATGAATTGGCGTAAATATGTATTAAAGTTCGAAAAAATGGTATCACGTGACAGTGGTCAGGGGTCAAAGATCATTTCGGGGATATCGACTATGCTGAGTCGAATGGCGTTGACCGTAAGTCTCTAGCTCTTACGGTTCTTGAGTTGAAAGTTGTACAACAGACAGACGGACAAAGCTGTTGTATAAGAGTTTTACGAACTCTAAAAACATAATTCAAAGGTGAACATGTACCATGTAAGTAACTCACAAAGAGAAGAATCTAACTAATATTATATTTGAGAATGTGAGTTTGTTTGTTTTTACGCTTTCAAGCCTTAACTACTCGCCTACAAAAAAATACATAGGGGTTCCATTTCTCTTTCATCCAGAAAAAGAACTATTAACGAGTGATAGAAATTTATAGACTAAATCTTTATTAACGCGATCGATGCTGCGGGAAAAATCTAATAAAGGATAATGTACAACAAGGAAAATGTTTCTAAAATACTAACACTATTAATGTATTCTTAGTATTACACAAGGATTCCCGGGATCATTTATTAGATCGTTATACGAGGAAAGGCACGTATAACCATGGATGATTGACTGATGTGAATCATTACTCAAATCGGCTCGCTCATCCGGCCTGCTTTAACATGGCCAAGAGATTGAGATCAACGATGCTGGCAGATCTATACATGCCTACTATAATAATATATTGTAACTGGGGGATGACTGTACACAGAAGATATTTAAAAATTATATACATATGTAGAGCTGTGGTAACTATTATTTTTAGAATTTTTGTGTCCGTGTGTATATTTGGGACATCACGCAAAAACTACTGCACAATATTGAATGCGGTTTTCCAAGTTGTATTGCTGAAAGTTTAACTTAAAGCTGGTGCATGTTTCTATCGATACGCAGATACGAAAAGCAAAATATTTCTTAAAATAATACGTAATAAAATGTCTATCTGAAAGGCACACGGCTTTAACGAAGCAACACGTAATTGAACAACGCAACCTCAACCATATCGTTTTGTATCAATTTGTTATTAAATTCTTTCCATTAAATAAAAACAAACGTAATTATCAGCGTTTCTTTTTTCATGGTTATAATACAAAAAATAAATGAACTTTTCCCTCAGGTTCAATTTCATAATTTTTAAGGATCGAATGCATAAGTTTTTCTTAGTAAGCATTGTCCATTGTCAATTTTATTATCCCTTAATATTAATTAAAGTGTATTACAAATTCATTGCGCAAGTCATGTTTCAAGTTACAACTAATAGACGGAACCTATTACTCTCCACGGAGCACAAATCCGACTCCATGCTGCCTGATTCTGTTGTAAATTTTCTTTCAGAAAAACACAAAACCACTTTGCCTTTTCCGGAAAATCAGGATCTCATTTTTAACCGCAAACGTAAACAAAAAGTTGTGGCACTACATCTTTTAAAATATTGTGCTAGCAGGTTCGGCCTCTTAAAAATTTGGTGTCAGAAGTGGGATCTCGTAAATAGTGTCTGTTGATGCCTAGAGATCCGAATCCCAGAGACCCTAGTTTGTGTGATCGACGGTAAGACGGAACCTAAGGTTGTGCCCGTATCACTCTTCCAAGGTCGACGATAAGTCTCTGCGCAGCAGCGAGAGCCCACGCCACACTGGTCGCCGCGAAACCTAGATTGGTCGACAGTCAGCCTCCACCGCAACGTGTGAGCATGTGTGGATGTATTTATCCTCGTTAGATACAGTTACCATTTGATATGCATATTTATGTGGATGCTACTGTCGGGAATTTTCCACGAATCATTGAAAAATAAACCGCACAGCGCCAGAACACTCCTGTTTACACGTTAAGGTGACGTCCTATCAATGCGATTTAAAATATTTATTTTGAGGCTAGAGCAAGTCATTTTTATGTTCGTTGTTTCAAAGTTTGTAAAGTCCCTTGTGACAGAGGCAGATATAATTGGTACACTATGGAGCATAGTAAAATTTTGGATCAAAAGTACTCGTGAGTTTCTTGTCTGTCCTTATTATGGGTTCTACAACTATACTCTTGATTTGTTGAACATGGCTACAGATAAATGTAAATATATGTATAGTACAGTTAAGTGTTACGTCGTTCATAAGTCTAGCTATCTGACCTATATGAATAAATATATTTGGATTCTGATTTCGCATTATTACTAGCACAGCGGTGGCACTTTCATATACAATCACATTTTTTTAAACAAAAGCTCGTCTTTATAAAAATGTTTGGAAAATGGTGATGTTTGTGAAAATGATTGGAACAGTGCATGTTTGTTATTTATTCATGTGTAAAGCTTAACGGATTTAGATAAAACTTTGCACATATATAGATCATATCCTAGGTTATCACATAGTATACTTTTTCTCTAGCACGGTATCTGTGTTATCCACGGATAAAGATTCTACGCAAATAAAACCTATTATAATATAACACATTAAGTAATCGTAATTAATGATAATGTTCCCCGAAAATTAGTCCACATGGCATCAAAAACCGTAATGGATACTGGAATTAATTAAGAACCACTTATAATAAATCATATTTTAATTGTCGACACACGCTTATCATTCTGATCACGTTGTGGGGTGCGAAATGGAAAGGGTTGCTTTGGGGTTCATAAATCATGCGGTTACCCTTTCTGTCGTTACATTATACTGATATTTGATATAATGTTGGAACCCCATCCATAATAGCGATGGAAACTAAGGGCTCTTTATAATAGAAAACATGTGAATAGGAATTACAAATTGCCGTAATATTAATAGCAGGAGTTCTAATGATAAGTTTGCACTTATGTAAGGCTGACATCGGAGTCCTGGGTTAGGGAAATATTATTGAGTATTTCTGTTAAACAATTATATTTTATTCTGTACTTAGTTTGAAGTCAGTACTAAGTCAAAGTAACGTACACGTTTGAGACACATGTTTTTGCATAATTACTTTCTTATTATAATAATGCTACATTATTGTCATGTGGCGTTTCATAGACACTATGTCAGAAATTATATCAGGTATATTAAATAATTTACCTGATATATCTGCTTTCTTCAAAACTTCACGATTGTAGTTATCTGAAATCCGTAGTCTCTATCTGTCTCTGGGTCACAGACATAAAAATGTGTATTTTTGTACGAGATCATACATACTCTCTTCTATGTATATATACATATGGTTTATGGTAATCCTATAATTAAACAGTTTTTACTCAGAGTATGTAGGTAATAACTAAATTAAAAAATATGTAGTCACCTGCAAAACCTACGCGAAGAGACCATACTTTAAGCGCTCGTCACAACTCAGCGAGACGATAAAACAAACCATTTAGCATCGAATCCTCGCTCGTATTACACTATTAGATAAGCCACGCCTCGTGCCCGTCAATGCACGTGAAACACGCGCCATTTACATATTACATCAGTTAATAATACACACGGTCTACTTTTTGTAGAAATCGAACCAGCCATGAGATGTTCCCGATTATAAAATTAACTATTAATATCGTGACCATATTCTGCAGCAGGGGGAACGGTCCAACAAGTTTGGGTTCTCATACTTCTGCCGGACGATCAAGGCATGTAATTCCCTGCCAAGGCACATGTTTCCTTCTTCCTTCAATCCTGGGTCCTTTAAGTGGAACGTGGAAAAGCACCTTCTCAGGCCGTCAAAGTAGAGACCTCAACATCGCCTCGGCTGCTATGAGGACGGTGTGAAGACCACTGCTCTTAGACCACACGACTGCTTACCATCAGGCGGAGTGTGGTCATTTGGACGAGCAAAAAAAAAAAATATAAATGCGAAAGTGAGTTTGTTTATTTGTTCATTTACTTGTTACGCTTTCACGTCTAAATTTCTTGAACTATCATTATAAAATTTCGCATACACGTTGTCAGAGATACAGAAAAAAACATTGGATATCTTTCATCCAGAAAAAACTTCTGTTGCTAACCTAACCTACATTTACGCAAGCGAAGCCGTGTGCATAACTTGGTGTAAATTAAAGAAATGGTTACTGTAATGTCAACCATTTCCATACTAACCAACCATCGACAATTAACTACACAAAAGTCTTTGGCAACGCAATTTTGTCGAAACTTAAACTGTAACTGTGTTAACATAAAGTCAGTTGAGACATACACATATTTAGGATTAACCGTAGATAGTAATTTCAATTGGAAAACGCATGTAAATAACGTCAGCGACAGGCTTAGGTCAGTCCTGGGTAAATTCTATCAACTTAAACAAGTTATCAACAAGCGTACAATGTCAATGGTTTATTATTCTCTTGCAGACTCAGTACTTAGCTACGGTCTTAGCGTCTATGGACGTACATTTGTTACATACATAAAAGAAATAAAATGTATACAGACGAGGCTCATTAAATATTTAGTTAGTAGAAAATTAAAAAAACTATGCAATAGCGACTATGAAAAACTATACTCTGTAAGTAAAATATTGCCTGTAGATCTAAAAGTTAACTTTCTAATAGCCATGGAACAATATTATACAGATCAGTACAAAATTAATGTAGATAACAAATACAATACAAGACAGGTAACACAAGGAAAGCTACTCATACCAAAAGTTACTAATTACTACGGAGAAAGAATGACTGAATATCTAGTCCCTAAAATATTTAATAATATAGATATGTTAAGAACAGAACCTAAAATAAGTAAAAATATGTTAAAATCGAAACTCAAGTGTCTACTGCTCGGCGACGGTGATATTAGGATGAGTGAGGTTCATTCTCGCGGTGCAGATGACACTTGAATTTCGCTTTCGCTTTATCTAATAATAATTATTAATACTTAATATTGTTAACGAGCGTATCTCGCCAACAAGCTGTATAGCTTGGCGAGGAAATTTGAATGTGTACTTTTGTATTACAAGTGAATAAAAATTTAAAAAAAAAAAAAAAAAAAAAAAACATCGCTCTACAAAAAGTTGCTAGTCTACTTCATTTCAACATATTCAGATTTTTTAGTTGCGTCGGTGCACTCAAATAAACTGGCCATAAAACATACCTTAGTACATCAAAAATTTAATAGCTGGTCTGTTGCAGTCAAGGGTGCGGTCAGACAGCTAACGGTAGTGGGTTCGGCGCCAGCTTATGTAACACCAAACCAATAACGATATCAGGCCATGGTTAAACCGCAGAATAAAAACAGATCGGTATTGACGAATGGTGATTAAATTCTATTTAAAATTTATGCTTATTGGTCGTTTCTCACGAATTTACACGAATTACGCAAAACGTCACTTATTACAAATAAATTTTAGGTGTTCTTTCGCACACCTTTTTGTTCAGATCGGTTCGTGTCGAACTCAAATTATGAGGGTGTGTGCGAGTCGACACTTGAAAAATATAATTATTATTAAAAAGTGTCGTTCAGCACAATTCGTGCGAACAGATTCATGCGAAAGGACCAATAAGCCAAAACATAAGAAATGCAAAGATGTATTTTATGAGATACGATATACGTAAATAAAAATCTCACATCTATATCTTCGAAGGGGTAGGCAGCGGTGTATCTTGTTTGGGAACCGGCTGCCACGCCTGAGGTCGCGGGTTCGATTCCCGCACAAGTCAATCATTTGTGTGCATGAACATGGATGTTTGTCTTGGTCTGGGTATTGCTATGTATAATATGGATGTATTTACAAAAAAAAGTTTATATGTATGTTTGTCCATTGTCTAGTACCTATGGTACAAGCTCTACTTAGTTTGGGCTAGATGGTGTTGTTTGTATGTGATAGAATATATATATTATAATAAGCCGTATTTTATAAGATACGATACACGTAACTAAATAGAGTCACATCTATATCTTCAATGGGGTAGGCAGAGGTGTATCTTATTTAGAAATGTATAGGAGATTGTATCCAAATAAATGAAAGGTCCAGTCAACACAGAATTCTGTATTATGTTCATGCTGATAGATGTGGTTCTTCTTCCTACGGCAGCGTCGTGACTTCTTTTTTAGCGGAGTTGATGATACGTCCTCTGGTACTGCCAGTCGTTATACGGGCTGCGGCAAATACCTACCATCCGAATAATCAATTGGTTTTTGCCTTCAAGATGATATAAAGAGAAAAACGCAAAGCAAAGCGAAATAACGCTTAACAACCACGGATGACGCATTGATTAAGGTAGCCACTACACCACAAAGTGTTGTGAGTTCGATACTTATTCGGGATATAAATTTGTCTCATACACAAATAGTTATTCTTCTCCCTAGCCTTTATTATTCCCAAGTCACTTGGGTCAGCTTTTCTGGTCTAACCGGATTTGACTGGATATCAGTTTTTACACGGAGCGGTTGCCACCTGACTTCCGCAACCCAAAGGCTAACGATACCCTAAGGCTAGACCTAGTTGGGATATTATAGGGCACTGACCTCCCAGTAACCATAGATGCTCTGCCATAGATGTTTATAGCAGCCGGGACCGACGGCTTTACGTGCTCTCCGAGGCATGGAGCAGGCGATAATTGTCAATCAATACGCACATAATTTCGAAAAGTCATATAACTTCCGAAAGTCAGAGGTGCGCGACGTGCGTTCAAACCCGAGATTCTCTGCATTGCAGTCTGTTGGTCTCCCTACTGAGCTATTGCTATTATATTCATACACAAATAGTTGTTTCTATAATATATTCATTGTATCTATTGTATCAATATTTTTGAAGTCAATCGCTATACAGATAATACGCATTAACTTATTAAACTTTGTCTGTGGTCTAAAGTAAAGAGTGAAATCGAAATAATGTCATTCGGGCATCAAACCAACGTGATAAAAGTCAACAGTACAAACACATATTGTATTGCCGTACCATTACAGTAAAAGGTTATAAATCATGTTTATATGTTTCATAACACTAAGGTCAACCATTACGCTTTAAGTCGTAACATACATGTATATTTTTATTGGCGGCGTTTACACGCGCGATTTTAGACGCACTACACTTTCGCAATAAAGAAAGCTCTTGTACAAAAAACAGAAAACTGAATTAGTAGGTAGTTATAAAATTTACATACATTGACGATTACTTCGAAAGGATAGGCAAAAGTTGACTGACTGCAATAGTCTCGGATTTAAACCAAGTAGGTACAATTCCAGACTGGTGTTAAAATTCAAAATTGATTCGGATTCCATTCCTGCTTCAGAAAATGTAATTTAGTTCTTGAGTAAATAAATTTTTGCAAGTATACAGCTATCGTGTTCTATTCTGTGCTATCCAGGGAATATCGTGGGCTTGCTATTATATGATTTACGGTACGGTTGACTTGATTGCGTTTCCTTTAAATTGCTTCTTTGATGTCAAGAAACATGTGGCAATGACCGACGGTTACCATCAGATGAGTCTAGCTTATCTGCTAACAACAACAACAATCTATGAATATATTACAAGATTATACCCGCGACTTCGCTCGCATAAATGAAGGTTAGTAACAGCACTTTTCTGGATAAAAGGTACTCTATGACCGTTTCTGTGCCCCCGACAATGTGTATGTGAAATATAATGATGATCTGTCCAGTAGTTAAGGCGTGAATGTGTAACAAACAAATTTACAATCGCATGTATGATATTAGTTAAGATTACATGATCGAAAATGGCTGTATCCCTTTCTAAGCAACGTGTATGTAAGTGCCTGCAATACAAAAAACGATTCTATACTATCTATACTAGCGGCCGCCTAATGGTCAAAATTTAACCATAATTGAATTAATGGGCCGGATCTACCGGGGTAGTACTACCCTCTCACAGAATACCGGCGTGAAGTAATGGTACCCGTACCGTTGCGTATCGTAATGGTGAGTGAGAGAGCCGGAGGCCCAGTTACCCCGATCCTTTTCCTATCCTTTCCTTTGTCCTTTCCCTCTTTCATTCCTTCTTAAAGGGCTGGCAACGCACTTGTACCTCCTTTGGGGTTGCAGGTGTCCATGGGCGGCGGTACTCGCTTACCATTAGGCGATCCGTCTGCTCGTTTGCCAACCTATACCATAAAAAAAAAAAAGTTGTTAAGGTTTTATTGTCTAGAACTAATAATCACATTTAATTTAGATTTCGATCTATACAGGTTAATTTACCTATATTTCTCAAACAAATTATTATTTACTTAAATATACTCTTTAATTGACGATATTCCAAGCTTGCTACGTTGTTTTCTTTATTACATATAAATACGTAAATATATTATAATATAAATAGTATATATCATTCCAATCCGCTCAAAGTTTGTCTGTAACATATTGCTGATAATGTCATTATATATTGATATATGGAACCATAGTTACGCGATTCGACTGCGTGTGTCAAATGCTTGGTTGTGTGCGTGTAGTGTTTTTTCATTAATTTAATGTATTTCTAATGCATATTTTATATAAATATTAGGGTTCGCCGCTCCTTCTCCATATGAACTTTAATTGCAAAATTTCATACTCTTCCGTCCGCGCAATTTTCGTAAAAACTGGTACAAATTTTTTGCTTCACGTATTAATATATAGATTCTTCTTTTTTGATTTATTATAATAATTAAATTAAATCACAATAATTATATGTACAAAAGTCAATGAGAATAATATTTTTAAATGTATGTATGTGTATAAATATATATGTATATAAATGTAATCACGACACAGGGCAGTCACTCTACAACATTTTTATTTTCAAACTACAATCTTCGCACTAGGAATAAATGCTGTGTCGCGGCAGACTTTACAAACGTTCAAATAACGGATACAAAGAATACGGAACATTTACTTCTGGAACACACACATTTTTGTCCTGTGTGGGAATCGAATGGCGAGGCAACTACTTAGGCGACTAATCTATCCATGCAATCATGCAATGTTTTTCGCGGCACGCCAACCTTAATGACATTATCCGTAATGCTCTTGTCACCGCCGGCGTGCCAGCTCGTCTTGAACCTAATGGTTTGGCACGTGACGATGGGAAGAGACCGGACGGTATGTCATTGATGCCTTGGAAGATGGGTAGGCCCTTGGTGTGGGACGCAACGTGTACCCTTGCGCCATCACATCTTCCCAGCACCGTGGGTTGTGCTGGTGCTGCCGCTGCATCCGCGGAGACTCTCAAACGGCGCAAATACAAAAACTTGGCAGGGGATAATGTTTTTGAGCCGTTTGTGGTCGAAACGCTAGGGTCATGGGATCCCAGTGCTCTCTATAGAGACATAGCGAAAAGGTTAATCGACGCTTCCCGTGACCAGAGGGCTGGCCTTTATTTCGCGTAAAGAATAAGCATTGTGAAGTCGAATGTGATGCGGAGGAATTCTGTGACGCCTATTAGAGAGTTTTAGTTGTCTTTTTCTTTTTTAGTTCTGTTATACAATATTTTAGGTATAAGTTAGTTTTAAAGAATTGTGTTTATATTATATATATAATTAAGGCGTGCAAAAATTAGTAAAAATAAAATTACTATATGATTAACTCGTGCGATTGTTTGCGCGTGTAATAACGTGTGTGTAAAATACATATATTACCATAAACAATCTTCTTGATAATAATCATTAACACATATCAGTTGTCAGTGAGCCAAAGATTAGAAAGTTTTAATTTAATAATGTTACGCGAACGCTTTCACTTGTCAATCACATGAGGGCTGACATAATCGCATCGTAATTATGCGATACTGTTTGTTACGTAATGTTACAACATACATACATAATATATTCACGGCTGTATATCCTGGAGAGGATAGGTAGAGGTGGCCGACAGCTATATTTTTTTACTATGTTTAGAACTTTAGACCTTACGTAGGGCACGGGCCTATTGGTAAGAACCAGACACATTTTATATGTTAAGTTGTTACTTAAAACTTGCGTATAAGGCAGTTTAATAACTTTTGCATGACGCAGAAATCGAACTCGGGTGACCAACACCTTTTTTTTTTTTTTTTTTTGACCCAGGAAAATCCTTTATGGATACCTCCTCCCCCGGGGGGGGGGGAAGGAAGTTATGTGCGACTCTCCGCCCGGGGTCGGTATACACACTAAAAACCTGGGGTGAGCAGTCCCTCCGCCGACGGGGTGGAGCGAGATGGGGTCGCGTTAGCAGTCACCATCCCGCCCCGGCGGTTGGCCCGGCTGATGGTAACCGGGCCTCAGCACCTGTGGAGGGGTGGCCTTGCTCACCAAGGGCACCCCCCAGACGTGTGGGGCCGTGCAAGCCGGTAGAGAGTCCCCCGACTCTGTACCAGTGACCCCACTATACAGGAGCGAGAAGGCGGGCAAATCGCCTCCTCCTCGCTCCCATCCGTCTGCGCCGGAGAGGGTCAGCGAGGGGATAGTTCTCCCTGACCCTCTCCGCGGCCTCCTTCTGCGCCATGACAGCCTCACAGAAGGAGACCACTGCCTGCCACGACCTCTTGCCGCCGAGCATGGCGTTGATCACGCTCGGCAGGGAGAGATCCCCGCCTATTACGGCCGAAAGCGTGTGCCACTGAGGCCCCCACGCGGCACACGCCTCCAACGTATGGAACGCCGTGTCTTCCGGCGCCCCACACTCGTGGCAGACCGGGGTCGCCTCCCGTCTCGCGATCTGGTACAAATACTTTCCGAAGCATCCGTGCCCGGAAAGCACCTGCACCAGTCGGAAGGTCAGCGACCCGAATCGCCGCCCAAGCCACCCCCGAAGGACCGGGCGAATGGCCTCCACCGTCCACTGGCCCGGGACCGGTGGAGCCAGGTCCTCCGTCCACCGCCTCAGCAGGGCGGCCCGCGCCTGTCGCCGCATGCGCGCGACCTCCTCCCACCCCGGGGGCTCCCCGCGGGACCTCCTCGCCGTTACGAAGTGGTAAACTTCGGCGAGAATCTCCGCTTGTAGCTCCCAGGGGGGGTCACTGGCCAGCACGCACGCAGCTGTCCAGGACACCGTCCGGTAGGGTAACCACCCCCTATAGTAAGCGTACCGAACATCCTCTATTTTTCGCGCATAATTATATGTTTACAGAATGCGTTAGTCCCGTTGTAATAATTACCGCGCTTATATGTTTAATTATGTAGATAGAGATTAGATTATTTAATTGTCCTTCAGTTTTCCCAAGTAGTAGTACAGCATCTGAACATCAAGCATTCCAATAGATTTTTTGAATTATCAGTGAAAGCCAAAGTTCACCATGATAGCCCAATGCGGATTGGCAAACTTCACACATCTTCGACAACATTATGTAAAACTCAGACATATACATAAAGTCTTCTCACGATATTTTTCTTAGCAGTTAAAGCAAGGAATAATTACCGATTTGGATCAAACTTAAGACCTCTGCGTTGCAGTCCAATAGTTTCCCACTATGCTATCGCTCTTCTTCATCTTTTGTGTGATAAAAAAGACAACCAAGTATAAGAGAATTTTCCCTGTTTTTCGCAACATTTTTCATAGATGCTCCGCTCCTACTGGGCGTAGAGTGATGTTATATAGCTTATAGCCTTCCTTGATAAATGGGCTATCCAACACTAAAATATTTTTTGAATTCGAACCAGTAGTTCCTGAGAACAGCAGCAATAGCCTACTGGGAGACCATTGAACTGCCACACAAAGGTCTCGAGTTCAATCCCAACGCTCTGACTTTTCGAAGTTATGTGCGTATTAGTTAATCATCGTTCGCTTTAACGGTGAAAGAAAACATCGCGACGAATCCTGCATGTCTGAAAGTTCTCCATAATGTTCTCGAAGATACGCGAAGTCTACCAAACACGAGTGGGCAAGCATGGTAAACTATGGCCTAACCCTTCTCACACAGAGAAGAGGCCGGCGCCCAGCAGTAGGACAGTTTAATGCAAAGCTAATATTATTATGATTAATTACCCTCTTGTATACGTTGTATAACAGCAGCCACCCTCGTCAATACGTAAGTGTGAAAGCATGTTAATGAATTAAGCCGAACATGTACCGTGGATAGAACAAGCAAGGATCGCGCATATATTACTTAATTGTGCAAACTAATTTACATACACACATATATTCACGCATGTTTATTGCTAAAGTGGTACGCATAATTACATCGACATTTAAGTCTGTTTTCGATGAAAGTGGGAAGGAAGGGAGGTATGTGTAAACAGCTAAAAGCTTTATATTAACATAACGTGATCTTTTCAAACCCAAAGTTATTGGCTATTACTACACATATCCTCTCCCCTCCGCTTTGGTTGAAGCCAGGCTTTAGACTGGGACTTCTTAGTAATGTACCATCTTTTCTTTTATTTCCGTCGCAGGGTAGGCAACAGTTCTGTTGATTCCACGCCTTCACGAAATTAGACAACGGACACAGAGGTTACACAGACCAGGAAAACTATAAGTGGCTTGCAGAACATTTGAGCCCTTTGAGAATCGAACACCCCGATGTGTCCATTTAAACAACTGCGGCAACCGTGCATGCAGTTGGAACATTACTGCATTATTACAAATGAGGCATAGTGAATTAAAATTCATTTATCTACACTATAATAACGCCGCAGATATCAAAAAGTTTATATACCTAAAAATCTTCACAAAAACAGCTGAAATATCTAATAAAGGACAGAAATTGACTACTTGGACTTTAGAATTTATGTCTGTCTGTATGTTCCCTTAAAACTCGAGATTAGCTAGACAGATTGTAATAAAATCTTTATTGTGTAATGTAACTTAAAATTGAAGCATGTTTCATTTAGTAACAGAACTATTCTTGAGATACAGTTTGATCTCACTGTAAAGATTGGTGAAGGCACCAGTACTAAATAAATGTGATACCTACTTACTAGTTTCCTTATAAACAGTAACGTATGTTAGCTATAATAGTAAAGTTTATTCGTGCAGGTCAAATTCCTCCAAGACGAAGCCTCTGGCACTTATCCAACTCCGCCCCTTACTTACGCAGAGGCATTAAATTTAATATTTCTGTCGTACATATCACTTCACGAGGGAGTTGTACTGCGGCATTTGTTATGTTTTACTTATATGTAGATATAGAAAGAAAGAAAGAAACATTTATTCGCACGAAACATGGTTACAAGGTTGTTGGAAAAAAAGAACATGTCCACAACATATTTCGCCTTTTCTAGGCATGCGAATACTAAAATCTTATAAATAAATGTTTACATAGCTTAAGAACAGTATGTATAGTATATGTTGACATTACGGCTGCTTATGGCTGAAGGGTTACGCAAAAGCGTTATGTCCTATATCACGATCCAACTTACAGCAAACATCACACTGTTGAGGCAACCACTTATTCTTCATTTGTTTTTCTTTCCGTCCAGCTTATCCTTTCCATCCTTCCCCAACACTACATTTCGAATGACGCTAGCCTTTCTCTGTCCCTTCTGTGTCACGTCAAGATTCGCCATACAAGATTATTATTGGGTTAGGCAAAAGCGTTTCAGTCCTACGTAGCGATCAAACCCTCAGCACGTAGCATACTGTTGAGTAAACCACGTAAATTAAAAAGACTACGAGGCAAAGCCTTTTTGTAAAAAGACGTTATAATTGTAATCATTTATTTGCAAACTAAATGTACATACATTAGATTTTAAATATTTTATGATAGGGAGTTTTATTTATTTTAATACCACATACAGCGATCATTACAGGTAATAAATACTTAACCTAATGCAATGGATGCAGAATTTACTTAATATGTACACCCTAATACTATTTATTCCTTCACCTTCACCTTCGCCCTAACACATAGCGGACTTTTATAGCCATAGCAAATTAGTGGGCAATGCGAAATATATCTATATCTAGTTTAAACAAAACAGAAAGCATTCAAAATGTATCCATATAAAGCACTGATTGTAATTTATGAAGAAAGCTTGTATATATGCGTGGTCTACGACTATCTCCGAAGAGGTAAACATCCATATTTTACCAGCTAGGTTTCAGCTGCTACGGGAGAACTAGCCAATGTCATCATCCGAGGACAGCTGCTGACTCTATACTCATACTCTGAATTCCTTGGCAGAAAATGACAATTACACTGCCCGACATAGAAATAAACTCAAAAACATCATTCAAATAATAATAAATAATAAATTATTCATTTCCAAAAAGATACATTTTTAGTTTCACAAAAGTTCAACAAACTAGATACACAAATAGTTTCGGAACACTGATACCCATGGTAAGATTTCAAAGCAATGCGCCACGATTGTAGTAAAACAGAATCACCTATTACATGATGGTCGACTATGCTTTTTAAACCCACTCTAAGAGGATTAAATACAAAAAGGTATTCGCCCGTAAAGTCTCTGTATGAAAACAATTCGTATCAGTAATCCCGCCGAGGCCGCGGGCTACACGTTTCAACAATTCAAATAAAATATTAATCCGTTTTCAAATTGGTATTGGCCTATAAGGTCCATGTTTAAAACATATATTTTACTATTAGCCGTATTAGATTTGCCGCACTTAAACGAAATTTTTCCTAACATATAACTCAACATCATTTAATGTCTTATTGGTATAAGGTATTGTTCAGTCGGTGCTATGGCATAGGTTTTGAGTTTATTCAGGAGTTGTGAGGTTCAAGTTCTAACACTGAATTTATAAAATTCGACAATTCGTACATTTTATGACCGCTTATCCAAATGATGATTAAATAGTTAATCGAATATTCGAAAGTTCATTCAATGGTGTGTCGATCGATCGATCATGTTTCGAAGTTTATCGACGCAAAGGGGTTAATACTCTGTCGACGTTTGTTGACAGTGTTTTTTATAGACCCGGATGAATTTAATGATCACTTTTGCCCTTACTTCTGTGCCTGTAATATTGCATGACAATGTTTTCATATATGTCATGATAAAAAGTCTATGTCCTGACATATACGACAGTCAAAGACAACTTATTAGGTCGACCTCCTAATGTTTTCAAGCCCTGAACAATCGAATGGCATATTATAGTAATTGTATTGAGGTAGTGATTACCTTATCCACATGTGTCTTTGTAAAACACCCTCTTTTCAAAATAAATAATCTGGAGTCTCGGATGCATCTACTATTAATTTCATGATATAAAAACCGAATCACACTTTGAAACGGAGACGATATTAAACTTCAAATTTAAAACAAACTTATGTTACTAACTACTTTAATAGAAATTACTCAAAGCTTTTTAGAGCAAATAAATGTTATAACTATTTATCTCTTAGTATCGCTGTAGTAAATTCTATGGAATGAATTGGCTTCATTCTGACTTCTCGCTACATATATCTCTTTCAAAGCCAGTAGTAATAATCATACGTTCGTATAATAATTACATACTTTAGCTGTAATGAAACTAATATGGCTGCCTCCGCAGCGATGGTCATTCACCATCAGGCTGTTGAATTGTTTTCGGCTCTCGGATTGATCAAAGTGTTATTTTATGCTTCTGTTTAGAAGTTCTGAGTAGCAGCACGGAGACTGGAACTGGGTCTGGTAAAATTCAATCAGCTCGTCTCCTATTTTCGGTAATCTAAAACCATAGCTGGCGTGATATGGGTATTTTAAAACTTTGACTACTTCTTAGGGGTAAATCAGTAATGCCTTTTAAATCTACCTATGACTGCGTCGTTCATTTCGCCTTAGTTAGGTATTGCCTATTATATTAGTATTCCTGTACTGCTTCGTTGGTCCAGTCAGTGGTAGTGTAGGTATACGACTGCGGATCATGAGGTCTCGGGTACGATTCCCGGGTCGGGCTTGGAAAACGTTACTACGATTTTCCATCGAGAATTTCTTAGTAGCAATTTATTAAGAATTTCTGTCAAGAAGTTCTTAATAATTAGCTCGGAGTTAGAAAGTTGACGGTGTTTCACCTCCGTGCGTCGGAAAGCACGTTAAACATAGTGGGTCCCGGCTGTCATGAACATCTATGGAGCCCTACGCCCTCAAATATCCTGACTGACTCCTAAGTCTAACCATAGAATGATATTATTCTTCTGGGTTACAGAGGTCAGATGGCAGTCGCTCCGTGTAAAAACTGATATTCAGCTAAATTTCGTTAGACCAGAAATAAGCGGATCATGGCATAAGCTGAGATTAATAATCGCTTGGAAGAAGAAGAGATACTGATGCCCAGGTCATACAAAATTCTGTTTTCCTGTTAAGAAGTAGCATTCTAGAAATGTGTCCATCGATAGCAATGCTCGCTATTTATTACATGAAATCTAAGAAGAAATGTTCATGTAGAATACTAACTATAGTTTTATGTTGCACGACTGCTTTGGCCATTGATACCTCAACACAAGCTTGCGTACGCCTATGAGGTCCTAGATTTGATAACCGAAACGTACAAAATGTTATTTGGATTTTAATAAGAGATCCGCAATGGCTTCATTGAGTACTTCTCTGCCCTCTCTCTTTCTCTATTATTTTTATAAAAAAATTACTAGCAATTTGGTTTTCAATTTACTAGTTTTCTTGTTAACCCCTCTAGCTACGCTAGAATGCTTGTGTTAGGAGTGGGTTAACGTCAGTAGTGCAATGGTTGAGATTCGAACCCGCGACCTCTCGATCGCAAGTCCAATACCTTATCCATTGGGCTACCGCCGCTACGTTAAGCTACTTGTTAGGTGGGCGTCAATAAGCTCACCCGTATTGCGTGGGACCTGCTTTATATTAAAGTCTTATGTAAATCGCATTAGTACCAGCTATTTACCTTATCGAGTTTACCAACTGTTTATAAACCTACATACTAAACACATTTCACCACAACCTAAAATAATATGACCTTCCAAACACGTATAACCTCAAACAGCTAACCCAACATCGGCAATAAACACCAAATAAATTACCAAGTAGCCACAAACTTCCGTTTTTTAACTACTGCTAATCATTTAGAACGTCTAGACGCAATTCCCACATAAGTCACGTTACCAATTCGACAGTAAACCTTGAGATCGTATTAAAGCTATTAACGGATACCGCACAAGCTATGGAAACAGATAAATTCTTTTCATACGCTACGTAATTGAAATTCATTTAATTTGTACGCACTAATTGGTGGGTAGTGAGAACTTGTTGATCTTAAGATATATCCGGAGATAAATAATTACGTGTATATCGGTGTTGAAATTTAGGATGTATGATTGATTAAGTGTACATTCACTTTGAGTTCAAATAATTCGTTTTTATGGTTAGAATAATTTTGCATAAATGGGAATAAAATATTAATTCAGTTATTTTCCAATTCATCCAAATGATTACCTCTTGAATCCGTGGCTTAACTTTACTGTTGATCGTAAAGTCCCAGGTTTGATTCTGTGGACGGATAAATGGTATTGTGGTTTTGTTAGGAATTTTTCAATAGTAGCACGAAGTATGAAAATGTATCCAACAGAAGGTAATATATGTACATACTTGTCCAAACGAAGGATCTAAAACATATCTTGTGGACCTATGTGTACTTTCCATGTTATATTTGTAGAGTCATCTTCATTTAAAAGCAACCAAGAAATCTAAAATTATACTTTTTTATACGGATTGTATCTCAGTTTGCTGATCTGTCTATCTTACCTTCCCTTGTCAATTGCCTACAAGTATGAGACATTCACATACATAATCATTTTGTATTTTACATGTGCATGGTTTATGCAACAACGTATGATTTTTCTTTTAAATCATTTTTATATTTTTGTTATGTCGCATTGTGGCAAATATTTTTCTTCCAAATTATTAACTACTATGTAAAATGGCATAAAATCATAGACTTCCCATACTACAATGTTGGTAACCCGTTTCTGATTCCATCAAACATCGTTGGCATACTCAAGCTGTCTTAAAAAAAACAGCCATGAATCGTCCAAGCGTGTCATGTCATTAACACAAACATAATATAATCAAATTAACGTAAAAACCAAATAAAATTCTACGAAAAGTGAGTCTAGCTCTCATTACCTAGTGACTGAGTGAACGAATACTCGTGTAGTAGGAAGTAATAACGTGGCATGGAAGCAATGAGTCGGGAGCGTGGGCGCGTCTATTGTGCGGGCGCAGCGAGGCATGCCGCCGCGGCCCTCTCGGCATTGTACGCAAATGTGCCACGAGAACAGCTGATTGACTTCAATATTAAAGGTGAATTGGAAATGTAAGATGGAAACGGGAAGGAAAAACGGCTAACAAGGAAAATAAAGTATAAAAACTTTTATACGTTATCGATATCTTTGAGAAAATATTTAGTTACCTACTAGATTTTATGAACGGCTTCGCTTGTATTAATCTGGATTTCGTCTATTAACTTCTATTCTTCGGGAACTGTACTTGTTTTCTGGATGAAAGATACCCTATGTCTTTGTCTTTACTTACTTGTAACACAGTGTGTCTATGATGATCGGTCGTGTAGTAAAGACGAGAAAGAACGAAAGAAACAAACAAACAAAACCACGTTCGCATTATTTTATAATATTAGTTAGGATAGGTTAAGTACGACCACATATTTCTTTGAACACGTTTGAATTCCTTGTAAAAAATAATAGTTAAAATAGTAAAAAACACGCTTTATTAAAAAAGCAAACTAAAAAGTAGAAAATAATTTAATAATTTTTATGCAAAAAATCGTGGGGTTATCAAAATATCTTAGAAAGCACCCCACGTTTTTTACATAAAATTATTAAATTATTTTCTTCTTTTTTGTTTGCTTTTTTAATAAAGCGTGTTTTAGTGTTTTTAAACTATTATTTAATTTTATTTTTTTTATATTTTTGAATATTATTCTACTGTCATCGGTCCTTGATAAGTATGCCAAATTTCAAATTAATCCGACGTTTTGAAGGGGGTCAAAATCATGTTCAAAGTTTCCGTTACATACATACATACTAACATACGTATGAAGCTAATAAAAGCGTGTTAAAAAGATAACTGTGGAGTTACTGAGGACGTTTATCGTTGACTGGTAAAATATGGCCATATAAAAAAGAATAGGTATGTTTCGGACATTTGCAAGATTAATCGTAATTTAGTAGCGCCATCAAAATGTTGTATAATAAACAGTATAAATAAATAGTGTTACGCCTATATGACCGAAAGGGTAATAGGTAG
Source organism: Catocala nupta (assembly GCA_963675205.1). Lineage (NCBI taxonomy): Eukaryota > Metazoa > Arthropoda > Insecta > Lepidoptera > Erebidae > Catocala > Catocala nupta. The sequence continues at coordinate 29,611,929 of OY776090.1, read as the reverse complement.
TTAATATCTTACATAATAAGGAGCGAGCCTATTGTCTCTCTCTGTCTCAGGCACGGGCACAGTACCAGATTTAGTATTGCTACTGACAGTTTCATAATATCTAAACCCAATAATACTCTGTCTGACAAAGACTGCCAAAAATCGAACCATGACTTCGTGTAGGTACAGCGCATTTATCCATCATTATAATAATATAATATTACTACTACTACTCTACTACTAACGTGATCACGTTTGTGTCAAAAGGCCTCCGAAATATAAAGTAAGATTTTAGAAAGATCAAAATGACATATTATATACTTCGCAGGCCGTCTTCCGAGTCGATTTCCAGGTCCTTCCCTACATATTTAGTTATTTAGAGCTTTCTCCATCAATCATATCTATCAATAATATAATCATATTGAAGAATTGTTTTTGACCGAGTTCTCTACAAGACGCGGTTTATTAAAATTGCACCTCGAACTCGATTAACGCTTCGTTAGTAACGAATTGTTTTTGCCAGTCACTATGAAAATCCTTAATTTTAACAGCCCAGTCAGATGTGAGTTTGTTAGTGAGATTTAGCAGAATTGCACGTCTGAATACAGTTGTTAAAACAGAAATGAATACGTTTAAACATAATGTTGCAAAACCTAGAAACAAAGAGCTTACCAAAGATTCCTGCCAACAGTAATTACACAACTGAGAGAGCTACTAATCAAAGTCACCTTGTAAGGTCATTGTGTCGATAATTAACATGTTTCTACACAATACCCTACACACACATCGGCCTTTACATACATAGAATCCCGCTGGTATATTTCGGTTACGATATTTCGCCAACTATATTTTAAATTGCATTTATTTGGCTTTTTAATATATTATTGCCCTTATTGGTCTCATGCATAATTTTGCGTCGATCTTGAGCTCTAGGTTCGATACCCAAGTCGAATGGAAAGGAAGTGTTTCAAGTTAGAGATTAAATGTGTTTGCATAACAGCAAAAGACTCACATCCTATTAAATTGGAACTAAAAGAAAGCTAGCGATTCTTTTTACTACTAACTTGGTAAAATAGCGTACGATCCGTCCAAAGGCTTAACTTTACCTAACTTCCCATAGTTACCATAATGGCGGGCTGTCCTACTCTTAAAACAGACCTCTGCTTACCAACAGAACATAAGTTTGTGCGTCAATAAATTTCACTAAGACCTACAGGTTTATATAATCAATTAACCTGTCAAATACATACATTGTCCGAAAACACGTGTTTCAATGCCTTCTAGTTTTTGCCAACTTCTTTCTATTATTAAACTGACAAAAACGAATAACACTACCTCTAATCGAACTGTCTCCTTAAAAGGCATCAAATTGAATTGAGGAGTGATCGAGGAAAGACCCCTCTGCCCTCAGGCATGTTTATAAATTGAAAAGAATAAGCACTCAGTGTGACTGTCACTCACACTGCTGAGTGACGGGATGACGGTGACATTTGGCTGCAGGCGATTAGAAAGTAAATTTACCGAATTTCGCACAGTCATGTAATTGTAAAATTGCATGGAAAGTAAATGGTATATCAATCTACGTGTACATTATAAATATAGACTCATGTCTGTTTTGGTGTAAGCAGAGACTAGATTTCCATTTGCTACTGTTCTAGTAAATCTTTCTTATTTTATTTACTCGCATTACATTTAGGTATCATGCGTTCATGTTGATTTAATATTTTTTTTAAGACTACTCCCGCACTAGTAATTATTTCTGTATTTTGACGTTTCTTTAGTATATTTCGGTTAAGAAGTGTTCCCTAGGTTTTACTCTATAATCAGATCTTCCTATTAATTTTCTGGTGACAGCACAGCGTAGGTTTCATCCGGAAAAATACTTTCTTCTTATCGAAATCCGGCGAAAAGTTCGCAAGATGGTAAGAGAGCCGGTGGCTCAAACACCTACCTTTTCTATTTCTTTCTTTTTACGGCATCTTTAATTCCTTTTTTCGACGAAACATATAGTTTGATAACACTTGCGTGATAACTATAGTATCTATTGTGAGTGAACATAGACTACAGCTACTCTCTATGTAAATACTAAAAGCGGTGTACATAACATTCTAATAAGTTAGTAGACATAATGCTTTCAGAGATAGTCTTGCTGTACATACCGTGTCTTAGAAGTAACAGTAGTAAAGTGTAATCGCACTATGTGTTGCAGATTTAAGTACAAAAAACAAAAATAATATTGATCCGCAGATCGTTGTTATTTTAAATTTGGGTGTTTTCTATGACTGTTGTTTGTTCTGACTAACTCATTTTATTCATTTATTCAATTTCATTTAATTCTTTATTGCCATTAACAATATTTTACAAAAAAAGAAATCGCGTTTTAAGAATTAATTTCCGAATCGGATATCTTTTATTCGTGATAACTCTAAGTTAATAGCTTTTAACAGTTTTTTAAATGGGCAAAGATAGAGCCTATCAATCACATGTAAATAATTAAATATCCAATCAATCTAGAGCCATCCAGGCAGATAAAAAACCGAGAGTGATTAATGTACTTCGTTTAATAGGGCTTCTTTAGTCGTATGATTTAAGGTTAAGTACGAGGCTGATTGAGGATTGTGAAATCGACATTCTAAGAACAAATCTTAAGTCGAGTAAAAGTTGATTGTAATCTTGTTTATATGGTTTGGATCACATTTCGTAGTATTTGTCTTATGTTTACGCGAATGTTATACATTGAAATCAAACACTTTATACGGATTTTGTCGCGTTGTTTATTTTACTTTATAGCACTTTTATTACATAATTCTGATAGCTCTAATACTACTATTATTAAACTTTACTACAATTTAAACTATTTTAATTAATTAAAACTATTTATTTTTAAGTTTACACTTTGCCCGACGTTTCGGTTGCTTAACAGCAGCCATGTTCACGGGGAGACTTAGATGGTAGTTGTCTCAATGTTCAGTGTAGTTATTTCAAAGTACCCGAACATAATTTAATCTTTGATGTTTCTATTTAAGCAGAATGAAAAATGAGTTCACATTTCGTTCTTTTTTAAATAACACCTCAGCAATGATATTCATGTAATGTGGAGGACTTTACAAATATTAAAACAACGGACATAAAAAACATCCATATTTGGAATAACCAACATCAATTTTTAGCCCGTACGGCGCTACTGACTGCCCGGAAAAATAATGGCTGAAAAAAGATATATTAATTCAGTCGACTAAGGAGGCACCTAATCACTAGATTAATTGAGCAACTGCTAATGCAAGTGCTCAGTATCAAATCGACATATTTATGTTCTTGCGCAAACTCATCCTACACTGCACTTATCCTTGTTTAAGATTTGTTTTCTTTTTGTTATCATAATTATAACTAATCTTATATATAAAATTCTCGTGTCACAATGTTAGTTACCATACTCCGAAACGGCTTGACCGATTTTTATGAAATATTATATGCATATTTAGTAGGTCTGAGAATCGGCTACTATCTATTTTTGTCCATCCCTAACATTTTTTTTTAATCTTTTGGTCAAAATATTTAGTTCTTTTATGGCAGAACAACGTTTGCCGCGTCAGCTAGTATTTAAATAAAATTAAGACACATTGCAATTTGCTGACAATCAGTTTTATATCTTAGGTACCTATATTTAATTTGTTAGACAATGTACGACTTGTAATTAAAAGATGACTAATCAATATTTTGTTTTCATACATAATTAATTAGCTTTAGTTATATTCTATTTAATAATTATTATATTGTTTAGGCAAACAATAGATATTGTTACGTTTAGATTTATATTTTATTCCTTTTTTGATTATAATTGTGTTATGACTATCTTATCTATTATATTTTTTTGTAACTGAGACCCTGCCTACCTGTGATACTGTTTCTAACTAGTACAGGAGAAATATGACCTTTTATACAAATTTTCAGAATCTTAAGTTTTATTTGTGCATTTACATAAGGTTGAAATATTTGTAACTGTATTGTTTTTGTTCAATAAACTATTTTTATCATTAAAAACTCTCGACGCAGTATCAATGATGAGGCGACCATTTTAATAACGATGCCATTCGTGCAATCAATGTTTTAATAACACACTATTTTTATTATATTTATATTTTCAATTAGTTTAGTTACATTGCACATTTACAAGTACACGCTTACTTTTCCAACGAGGTTTCTTGTCAGAGATATTTTAGTTGCAGAATGGTAATTAGAATAGTGCTTGTAAAACAGTACTAATCACATATTGCCTCCGTGGCGCAGCGGCAGTGAATGCGACTGCTATGCATGAGGTCTCGCGTTTGAATCCCGGTTTGGGCCAACAAACAGGTTTGCAGTTACTAAATCTCAATAGCAGCCCGGAGTTAGGAAGTTGGCGGTGTAAGACACACCCGTGCCTCGGAAAGCACGTAAAGCCGTTGGTCCTGCGCCCGATCTCTCTCCGGTCGTTTCGGATTACCGTCCCATCGGATCATGAGAGTTAGGGAAAAGAGAGCGCACTTGTGTTTGCGCACACACTTGTGCACTATAATATCTCCTGCGTAATTGGCCAGTCTCCGTTATAACTGCCTGCCGTGGCCGAAATTCGGTCTGGAGCATATTATATATACAACATATTCATCGTAAAGTTTTAAAATTAATAATATACAACTAACAACAATATTTGAAACACGATTTCGTCCGCTTTAATGGCAGGGGCTCGAATACTGGATAAAAGTATCCTAAGAGATAATTCAGGACACGATCTACCTGTGTCAAGTTTCATCCATATCAGGTTACATATATACGGTTTACACTGAATAAAATAATTTATTTATGTAAATCTGCTACAAGTGGTTTAAATCCTAATAAATAGAAGGCGAGCTTATTGTTGTCTATCAGTTTCACACCAGAAACTCAACAATAATTTGCCCAACCTGGACTTTGAACCCAAGAACCTCTTACACAGCAGTCGCATTCACCATAGTTGTTTCACTAAGGAAATGAATGAGAGACTAAGCAGGTAAATTATATTTAATACTTTATCTATGTTAGCTTGGAATTCTGTATACCTAATACATTTCTACAGTACTTACAAACATAATTAACTACCCAGAATTACTACATTTTCATTTAGTAATATTAACAATTAATCACAACAGATTAGTATAATTAATGATTACGATCAAAGTTCGACAATAATTAATCAAATAACGTGGTGTTATAATGTAATTGAATCATATACAGGGTGATTTTGAAATCGTGTAATTCCTTTTAACCACGCATTCTACTGGTGATATAGAATAACCCTGACCATATTTTTTCTTAATTAGAATAATGGTTTCGGCAAAATTAGAGTACAGATTTTTTTCATGAAATGATTTCAAATAGTCATATTTTAACCACCTGACACAATCTTAATATTTTACTAATTTAAAAATAATAACATAACAATAACTGATGTCGTAAATAATAAGGGGCAATAAAAAGGACCGCCCGTTATTATTTACGACATTAATTATTAATATGTTTTTTTATTTTAATTAGTAAAAAATTAAAATTGCCTCGGTTGGTTAACATATGACTATCTGACACCATTTTACGAAAAAAACGGAACAATAATATTTCAAAAAAAATAATTCTAATTAAATAAAAATATGGTCAGGGTTATTCTATATCACCAGTAGAATGCGTGGTTAAAAGGAATTACACGATTTCAAAATCACCCTGTATATCTAACAATTAACTAAAGCTGTTCACTGATTGTTTATTAGGTACTTTTGTGTCGCTTAAAGACTTGTTACACCAAAACGAATAGTTTGTTCCGCATTCGCCCCTACATGAAGTCCCACATTCCAAAATGTTCCTCATTCGCCCCTCTTTTTTAATTACTCCTTTTTCATCCTACATTTTTGAGCATATAGTTAGCGAAACAAAACATGTTTAAAAATTTTTTTGAATTTTCAATTTCGTGCTCGTGACGTCATGCAATCATAAGCCTAAAGTTTTGCCGAGAAATCAAAGAGGTATTTTAAAATATTTTTCGGATGACGGTACATCAAAATCTGCTATACAAAGAAAAAGAGGTCAGAGAAAGAACATAATTAGGGACAAAAAGGAATTACGTTAAGGAATTAACATTCATCTAAATTTCGGGGCATATGAGGAATAATTTTTGGGTCGAATACGTATTTTTACATTCGGGACAAAACATGAAGGTCGAATGCGGAATAAACCAAACAAACATAGTTTATTTTGTTAATAGATATTATTATTAAACCTAACATTGTTCAATTATTGGTGTTATAATTTCTGCAGAATTAGGTCTGAATATAATAAAGATTTGCTTATTTTTATAACAAGAAAGAAAGAAAGAAATTTATTGCTATACAGCTGGGCACAATGAGTATAAAGATAAAAATAAATAACAAAAATAATAATAAAAAAGGGAGAAATAAAAACACAGTAACATAAAATATTCAATAAACATCCTGACATGCGTCCCACAGCTGCAGCAATCAGGACTCCAGTTCAGCATTTGCCTGGTCTCAAGTCTCAAATCTTAACAAATTATACACTTAAACCTTCCTCATGAATCACTCTGTCTATTGATCAAAACCACACGAAGATCCGTTCAGTAGTTTTGAAGTTTATCGCGAACAGACAGACAGGGGTCTTTGTTTTATAATATGTAGTGAAGGATCTCCATTACCTATGTTGCGGGAGAATTTTCAACATTCAAACAACGGACACAAATAAAACTTAAACCTAAAACAACAGCTTTAATTGTATTTGCGAATCCCACCAATACTTAGATCTGAAAGTACTGGAACTGGTTTATTTGTAGTTTCGCACGAATCTGTGCGAACAGATTAAAGAAGCCACTACCAACCACTAAGCCCTATTTTTATTTAACTGGAAATCCATTTCGGACAGATTCTATTACTGAATAGCAATAATTTATATATGTTACTGTAAAATCCCGTATATTGGTTAATCTTAGGTTTTACCAGTGAATCTTAGGATTTACCAACACGAGTTGGTAAATGTAAGAATTTATTCAAATGGAGTGATTTTTCGTGCCTTTAAACATTACAATTTAGTACTTACTAGATTTTACCAGTGAAAGTTGGTAAATGTTGGTTTTGGGAATAAAACAACAAACATGTTTTATTTTTATTTGGCGGAATGCATTGACGCATACTCTCCGCGGGGCGACGGAGAGGTTATAGACTTACCGGGGACTTACCGGGCGAAAGATGGTGAGTGATATTCCGGTAATACCGACTAAACCCACCACGGTGTTCCTCGATATAACTGCACCGCGGAGCCGCGCGAATCACTTTCACATGCAATCGCGACTCCGTCGAGACCGTATGGAATGGCAGGCCACTACACGACCAGACCTATATTATGGTCACTTCAAAATTTTTACCCTACTTAAGGGGGACAGACACACGACACAAAGACGCGCGTAGGACCACACACGCCGCCTCTCGGACCTGGTGCTGATCGGGTCACCACCCCCAAGTAAAGCCTCAGGGTGGCTGGAGGTCGGTCTCGCGCCCTCCGGCGCCCGCATCTGCGGTTGGGGAGAGGGTTCAAACACTCCCTCTCCCGGTCCACCGCCTCCTTGATGGAAATAACTTCCTCATAGAAGGAGGCGACGGCGTTCCACGACCTCTCACTCCGGATCATACATCTAACCTAAATATAAGCGGAGACGGTAGAGGGAGATGGAACAGGTACGGGGCTGCAGACTACCATGAGTACGAGACCATACGCCGAACACGTTCTGACATGTTTATCTCAACATTTACCATGTCTTGGAGGCAAATTCTAAGATTTACCAAGTGAATGGTGTTTAAAGTTCGAAATAAACGATGATCATACAACGGTTCGAACTTTTACCATTAAGAATTGGTAAATCTTAGGTTTTACTAGAAAATCTTAGGTATTACCGTAGTTCAGGCTTTTACAGTAACATATACACTAGTTTTTTATACTATGTCCGTTTCCGTACAACTGACAACGTATATATGCGAAATTTCATGATGATCGGAAGAGTTGCTAAAATAAGAAAACGTACCAACAAAAAATCTCACATTCGCATTTATAATATTAATTAGGATTATAAATGATGATTACAATACGTCTATATTTTAATTTAGAAGAGTATAATTTGTGATATTTGAGTAGTTTAGTTTCAAAATCCACTAAAATATTTTCACCAAATAATGGTAAATCTCAAAAAAACATTTAAAGACATAATATAAATGGATTCTTTTAGCGGTGTTTGCAACAATCTGCTACTTTTGTGAGCTGATTTAATAGAATTTTAGTTGTAGAAACTATCAGTGCAATGCGATAGAAGCAACGAAGGAGCTTCATATACAAGCGGTTTTTTTTCTGATATCCTTTTGGCGGGTTTTGAAGCTATACTCTTCATTTATGATACAGAGTAGATCGGAACTCTATTTTGAATTACTTTTATTACGAGAATTGACCCTCTGAAGTAATCTAAATCAAAAATCGATTGAGAATCCAGTGAAGATATATTACCCTAAACATGTAATCAAGTTACTGTAGCACTCATTATGTAGTTATTATCAATCAATCAATCAGCTTATATAAAGATCCCTACCCCAATAGTGATTGATTACGTTCGAAGGCCGTTGTTCTTGTAACCAACTTACAAGCGGTATTCAATTAATTTGATTGTGTATATCATGAATCAATTTGCGTGCCGCCATATTATTTCAATAATAATTGGATTTTATATAAGTCAGTTTAGTTTGGCTAGATACGCGCCTGAATATTCTAGAAGGAACACATCGGTATAATAGATATACAATGGTATACCTATTTCACCGATATTTCGCCAGCTAAGTTTTTAAAAAGGCAATTGACTGCATGAATTTCATTTTGGTTTTAGAAGTCGCTTCACTCATGAGAGTATTTAATCCTACGGAACCAAAACTGTTCATAGTACCTACTAGTACGTATTCTTGTTAAGCCATCCAACTGAGCTAATTGCTTATTTTTTTTTAAAGCAGCGATGGCTCAGTGGGGCATCCAACAGACTGCAATGCAGAGGGTCTCGGGTTCGAACCCACGACGCGCACCTCTGACTTTCGAAATGTATATGACTTTTCGAAATTATGTGCGTATTGATTGACAATTATCGCCTGCCTCGGAGAGCACGTTACACCTCGCTATGGCAGTCGTTATTGGGAAGTCGACACAAAAGATCCCACTGGGTCGAAGTGTTGCCGGTCTGTACTGACTGGCCCCATTGAATTTAAACTACTCTATACGGATTTTATCGCGTTGTTTATTTAACACTGTACTTATTACATAATTTTGAAAACTGTTACACTACTACTACTATTGAATTTAACTAATTAATAAGCTAATAAAATTATTAAAACTATTTATATTTAGGTTTACACTTTCCCCGACGTTTCGGTTGCTTTTCAGCAGCCATGGTCACGGGGAGACTAAGATGGTAGTTGTCTCAATTTTCCAGTGTATTTATTTCAAAGTACCCGAACATAATTTAATCTTTGGTGTTTCTATTTACGCAGAATGAGCTCAAAGTATCTTGAAGTCTGGGTTTGATTATTTGAATTACTGGATCCCAAGCTGTACATTCCCCTGGTCAGCGGGTCTACGTTGGTAGTGCAATAGTTGGGATTCGAACCCATGACCGCTCGATTGCAAGTTCTAATACCAATGGATATTGGGATAAGGATATTGACGTTCATTAGTGTTACTTTGTGACCTAAATTAATAAATGATTTTTGACTTTGATAAAAACTTGCGATCGTGAGGCAGAGTTACGAAAATATATTATGTATTGAAATTAAACTACTATATACGGATTTTATCGCGTTGTTTATTTATCACTGTATTACAAAATTTTGAAAATATTACTCTACTACTACTATTGATTTTATTTGACTAATTTATAAGCTAATAAAATTATTTAAACTATTAAATCTATTTATTTTTGGTTTACACTTTCCCCGACGTTTCGGGTGCTTTCTCCCCGTGACCATGGCTGCTGAAAAGCACCCGAAACGTCGGGGAAAGTGTAAACCAAAAATAAATAGATTTAATAGTTTAAATAATTTTATTAGCTTATAAATTAGTCAAATAAAATCAATAGTAGTAGTAGAGTAATATTTTCAAAATTTTGTAATACAGTGATAAATAAACAACGCGATAAAATCCGTATATAGTAGTTTAATTTCAATGAATAACATTCGCGTAAACAGAAGACAATATTATATATTATGTATTCGAAATTAAATTGTATGTAAAGGCGTCCGCAATAGAGAGGTAAAAACGAGTTGGAAATTGCTTTTATACAAAACAAAACTTATCGCCAACTACTCATTTTCTAGACTCCTTTCTATTACTGTAAAACTTACAGTAGATTCGGGAATTGGACACATTACCTAACAATTCGTTGTGAACGTAAGCATAAACTTCTACGTAATCAAAAATGATTAACCAACTTGTGGCCGCCATGGTTAAATTAATTAAATTTTATATAAATCAGTTTCTGTAAAAAATAATAACATTCGACTTTAATTGTTGTGTCGAAATTGAGTCGTTTTTACGCATGTCAGTGTTGAATAACGGTGGCTGCGGACTGTATGAAATATTAAGGTTAATTAACAGTTTATTTTGCATGATATACTTGTACACTTTATTATAAAGATGATTTTTATACGATAATTTTTTTAAGCATGTTGCACGGACAGTGGTTTAGGTAAGTGGTCGCCTCGCTACGGCACCGAGCGTTATAGGTTCGATTCGCATACGGGACAAACATTTGTGTGATGTAGAAATAGTTGTTTTTAGTCTCGGTGTCCTTTTTGTGCGTTATTTGAATGTTTGTAAAGTCTCTCGCAACACAGAAATTAATTCTTGTGTTGGAGTTGTCCTTCTATATAAAAATGTATAAGTACAGCTCTCCGGATGGTTAGCAGTTACCACCGCTTGGCATACCAGTGCTGCAACACGCGTGATGTCGACCCTCAAACTAAGGAAGGGGCCTGCGCACAGCGAGTTTTTTAAACGCGCCTTTGACGCTTTTTAGAAACGTGCGTCGACGACGCGTTTTTATCTTACAGAGCAGTTTGTTGTCGTTTGTATCGATACACACGCGCGTCAGCATCGCGTTTGTATCGATTCAAACGCGCGCCACCGGCTCGTCTGTATCAATACACACGCGCGTCAGCATCGCGTTTGTATCGATTCAAACGCGCGACACCGGCTCGTCTGTATCAATACACACGCGCTTTAGCATTGCGTTTGTATCGATTCAAACGCGTGACACCGGCGCGTCACTAGTGCAATAACAAAGCGCATGAAATCAATGCTGACTCGATCGACGCCATCTTGCTACTGTTGACGAGGTTCTGCTTAAAAACGCAATATGTCAGCGCGTTTATATCGATACACACGCGCGTTTGCATCGCTCTGTATCGATTCAAACGCGTGTTTGAATTTATACAGGTGTGCAAAGGTCTACAGTCTGCGGTCTGACTCGCGTGCGTATCACATCAGTATCCCTACAAACGCGTGTCGACGGCGCGTTTACAAAACTTGGTGTGCACAGGCCCTTAGAATAGTAGTAAAATAGGAGAATAATACGCGGGGCGAACCAAACCTTTCGTAGGTATTAGTACTAAATGATTGAATATACCCATGATATTTATTTAAGAAAAAAAGCTAAAGCTAAAGCTTATATTTTATGAATAAATGAATGAATGAATGAATGAATGAAAGAAGGTATCTACAATAATTTTTTAATTATCTTCTTTATTCCGTGGCGCAAGTGTGCACTACTTGAATTTAGTAAATGTTTATTTTGTTAGGTAATTTATTAAGGATCTTTACCTTATAGCAGCTCCCATCTAATCAACTTTTTAATGAATTGCAATGCCACCCGGTTGGTCATGCGAATAATTTTACACAAATTATTATATTCAAAGTAAAATGAATCTCTGTCTATCAAACTTGTAAAAGTAATTTTTCTGTTAGAAATTTCTCATTAGTAACCCGAAATCTGGCAATGTTTATGGAAGATTCCAATAGCCTCTCCCTTTTATTAAATGAGATTTAAAAATCACAGCTTGCGAATTTTGAACTTAATTTATAAAATTTCTCAGAAAAAGACCTTTAATTTTGTAGTCAATAATTGGAGTTAAAGTAAAGTAGTGACATCTAGCTACATTAAAATGATACATTAGGCTCAAAGTTTTGAAGTGAGTTCAAAAGTATAACACGAGATGACGCTTTCATTAAAATATGCTTCTGCTATTTCACTAGCGACATCTAGTAACTGATTTTGAAATTAAATAGCCAGAACGTTTTTATATATACTTAAGTATTTGCCGCTAGATGGCCTTAAACTATATGTTGCTAAATTCTTCAGAAACATTTAAAACTCTTAACGTACAGTACAGTACACTTGTACTAAAGAGTTTCTTGGACTAACTGTCCAAGAAACTCTATGTAATGGAATTTAATTATTATTATATTATAAAAGCATACTTTTTAATAGAATGATTTCATTTTATCCATAAGGAAGGATCCCTCACAATAAAAACGATTTAACGTTAATTATGTAAGTAAGTAATAAATAATTAACAGACAATATACCTAATCAACTTTTGTAATAGCTTCTTTGTAATTCTTCGCAAAGCAAAATTATATCTTTTTCATTAATTTTACATTGTATAGAAACTACGACAAATAAAAACCAATAGCTCATAAACTAACAGACGTTTTTATATATTATTAGGTACAAATTAAAAGATTTGGTTACATCAAATCAACCGATACCTATGTACAGAAAGGAAACCTACAAACTGCATAAACAAATCAATGTTATTTGACTCCTACAAACAAAGCCCGACTAACCTAATAAGTTGTAACAACTAATATCCTGACATAAAGTTCAGTGTACTGAAGTAAACTGTCTGTAACCAGACGACCGACTCAGCCTTGACCGAGTGCAGTAGGTTTACACAGCGAGTTCATGGCAACTACAGTTTAAATGTTTTGTACCTACAGTCACAATTCCTCTGGGAGCACTGACATATTTGATAGATAGTTTGTTTTTATTAAATGACTGCACTGTAGGACAGATCATAATATGATAGTTTGTTATCTTGTATAGCGTAAACTACTATGCCGATATTAATAGGATTCATGACCGTTGGACTGCCATGCTGAGGTTTCGAGTTCTATCACAAAGCACGCACCTCTTAGAAAGTAATGTGCGTATTAAATAGTTAATTATCGCACGCTTTTACGACGAAAGAACATATTGTGAGAACACCTGTTTGTGTGAGAGTTCTTTTAGTGTTCTCGAAAATGTGTTCAGCTTGCCTACCTGCACCGGACCAGCATGGTGAACCAACCTTTTTAAATTAAGAAGAGTCCTGTGCCCACTAGTAGGGCAGTCTGTATACAGAGCGTATATTATTATATAAAAAACGTTATACAAACAAAACTTTTTTTTCATGTCTTGACAGCAAAAAAGTATTTATTGTTTAGGAGGTCCCTTGCCTTGGTTTGTATATTACTTGGGGGCAAAATTATTAAAAAGCTACGCCTCAACGTTGTTAGCCGATATTTATTCGTTAATTATTGATTTTAAGGTGCCTTTTTGTGCAGTCGTTTCAGTTATTGGATTTATATTATCTACCGAGTATTTCTTTCTTTTGTACCAATTTTCTCGTTGGTTCTATATTTCAAACAAACAAACAAACTATATATAATATTAGTATAGATGAGAATTGTGTTAAAGTAACTAATTGAGGTTGTTTAGTATAAGTATCTAAAACTAAAAACCTATTGCATTTTTACTTTTATAGGACCATTCTTCTATTATATTCTACTAGATTTTGTTCACGTAAATATAGGTTAGGTAGGCAACAGTATTTTTTTCTGGATAAAAGGTACCCTATGTCCTTTTTTTGCATCCCTGACAACGTGTATATAAAATTTCATGATGATCTGTTGAGTAGTTAAGGTGTGAAAGAGTAACAAACAAACAAACCCACATTCTCATTTATAATATTAGTTAAGATTTTATGTTATTTCTATTTATTTATTATATTCATCTTATCGCTTCGAATGTGAACGTTGATCAAAAGTATGGCAATATATTTCGCCCTGATCGTGCAAAGCGATTAAGGAGATATCGGCAACTCGGGTGCCAAGAATGGGGGTAGGGAACATCCGCTTAAGTGATCTCCGGAACTACGAAAGTGCCACGTAATACGATTGTAGGGGAGGCTGCTGAAATTGCGTCAGGACGCTTCAGTGGAAATAGAAATGCGATTAAATTGAATTGCGACTCTGAGATTGAGATATGACATGAAGCTTTTTATTTTTACTATAAGATGGTACATATACCCGAAGACTATGGCAACCTGGTGTTCTCACAATTCTCGCAACGTTTCCCTTCTAATAAAATACATGCAACTCGACAGCGAATTGTATGTCCGAGACGACATGACCGCTGAAACAGCTTTATTTTCTACTAAAAGGTTTTTTTTGCTGTTGGTAGCAGACGAGCAAGTGGCCCACCTGATGGAAAGTGCTAACCGCTGCTCATGGACTTCAACAATGACAGGACACAGTAAAGCCGCTGCCTACTGTGAAAGAAGAGCTCTCTTTAAACCTCGTTTGAAGAAGGACACATCATAGCGCTCGAGAAACACCGAAGCAGGCAGTTCATTCCAGAGCATGCACGTAAGTGGGAGAAATGATCGCTGAAAATCCATAAACTGAAGATCCATCTGAACGTAAGCAATTACCAAAGCCTATGGAACACCAGGTTCCACTCCAGCAATGCATCCCTTCAAATAAATATGTATAAAGTGTGTAGCAAAGCTCCTTCTTAAGGAATCTGAATTCTTGAGGATCCTGCTCACTGCAGAAATATCATACAAAGCCGTGTAGCTGCGATCTTCTGCAGGATGAAGTCTAATGCAGGGTAGCTTCTATTCAAATAATTCACATCACTAAGAAAAGCATGTAACCAGTAATAGGCTATTTGATCAGATGCATGTTGTTAACCAGATCGGCAAAAAATATAATGAAGAAGACAATTATTTTAATACTTCAATCTTTAACATCATCGTCGATGTCGATCGCCAACCGTAGATTCAATCTTAAGTTGATTGTTTTATGTTTGCGGAATCAATTTTCTATTTTAAAAACATTCACTTTGTAAGGTAGTATGGATCCAGCTTGACTTAAATCTCAAGTTGTAAAAAGAGTAATTCTAATAATGAAGAAGTTACTGCCGATAGAAAACGAAAATATAATACAACTATTGTATAAGGCTGTATTTGGTTTAACATTGATACGTTCTTCTTAACCCCATATCAGATGTTATTGAATCGATTCGCCAAAAACGTATTGCTTCGTTTTGGTCCGGAAATCGTCGTCCCATGCTCGCAATTCGATTTGTAGGAAATCAGATTGTATCAGCGCGTCACTAACGGTCGATATTCATCTATCTAAAACAGAATTTTAGGAACACCATACAATTTGTTTTTTGCCTCAGAATAAATATTAGATCTTAAATCTTTGAATGTAACTGATTTTTATTTTCGTCGAAAGCAGTATAGCATATGCACGCGTCTTTTCTTCGTAATTACAATCTAATTTTCCAAATGTGTAAAGATTCCATTGCCCAATGAACAATCTTACCTATTACCCTAATTACCCTATTAAATAGAGTTTAGCCGAGCGTCGTGAAGCGTACAACACCGCACGTTTTGTGGCGGGGCGTTAATCCTGTTTAACATATGCTAATAATTTAGATCCCCAAATTAATTGCCCTACTCTGTGGATTATGATAATCCTACCGTAAACCTTGATAATTTATAAGGGTAGAAAATAAAATAACATATTTGGAAACTGTTTCTTTCGAAATTAAGTACTGTTTTAAGAATGTAACAATGATGTCTGCACCATCTGTCGCATCTACTCTCTACGACTGCATGGTTGCCATAGCAACGCGCGGCAACATCCCGGCCGTTGACCCTTCACTCGCGCCGCGCCGCCCGCCTAGCGCGCCCGCCCGCCCTGTATTTGTAAACAATTGTTTTGTGCAATTCGTTATCGATAACGAGCTTCTCAAGTGGCAAGGACAACAGTAGAAGTGTTTAGCGTTAGTGTTTGACGCCAGAGGGCGTGTGTGTGTTCGTTTGACGTCGTAAGGGCGGCGACCTCAAAGCAATTTGAATTCATAGTTGCGTGAGCTTTATGGTATTGTCTGAGGCATTATGTGGATACTATGGGATGGCTATCTATGATGGTACGTAGATTATTTTTGAAGGTTTCATACCCAATTGTATTCGATTTCTGACCTTAGTTTGTCTGTTAGTCTACGATAAAAAGTATTTGCTTTAAATATTTATGTTTTTGGTTATATAAATTTGTGTATCTTATTTTTAAATTCATTTAAGATAATAAATATTAAATTTTGACAGTTATACCTAAATATAACGTTTTGACTTAATTGAATAAGTGATATATAACTTGATTTTAAACAGTGCGTAATGTAGTCTGTTCTTTGTTCAGTCTATCGGTGTCATCGCAAAACAGGTACTAAAAACGATCACATACATATATCGTAGTTACTACGGCTTTCAGTTATGACTATAAATATTAACATTTTATGATCCATTACTCGTTATACTTTTTATTATCGTACGACGTAAGTAGGTATATATTTTGGTAATGTAAACCTTGTATTCAGTTTTATGAGAAGTATTCCTGTAGTAAAACCATCTCTTTAACAGATCAAGTGTAAAAATAGCCATGACATGCGTTTCCATATCCTGTTTTTATAGAAAGAAAGGAAAATATTTTTATTTGCATCTCCTTTTCACAATACAATAAAATATGTATATACTAGCGGACCCGACAGACGATGTAATGTAAACAAGAAAAAAAAACAAGTTGAAACTCGAATAAACCATTCTCAAATCCACTTGAACACACAAAAAAATTCATCGATATCGTTTCAGCCGTTTAGGAGGAGTTTAATTACAAACACACGCATAGAAGATTTATATATATAAAGATACAGAACAGTATATATGTAGTATGGAGACTAATTTATAAAGCATTTTACTGTTTTTGTAGTTATGCATAAACTAACTGCTAATATGTAATCTATACACTTATATTATAAAGAGAAACGCCTGAGGTCGCGGGTTCGATTCTCGCACAAGTCAAATATTTGTGTGCATGAACAGGAATGTTTGTCTTGGTCTGGGTGTTTCTATGTATAATATGTATGTATTTACAAAAAAAAGGATATGTGTATGTTTAAACATTGTCTAGTACCCATAGTACAAGCTCTGCTTAGTTTGGGCTAGTTGGTGTTGTGTGTATGTGATAGAATATTATTATAAACAAAATATCAAATCTTTTCTCTTTGGCTGGGTTGTTGGGTTTAATTCAAAAAGCAATACACCGAATTTTTAAATTCTTTTACTTTTATTTGGCTATATTATCAGCGAGTAACATAGGCTGTATTTTATTTAAAAGCAAAAGAGTAGTATTTCTAACATAACCTTCTTTTACGCGAGCGAAGAGGTGAGCACAAGCTATTATGTAATAAATTAACTATTGAGTCTGAAATATGTGACCAGTTCTCATATCAGTTTTTATATTTAAAAACCATTTCTTTTTACTTTTGACTGCAAACTTGGCTGAAAAGATTTGGAAGTTGTTTATGTGATAAATAATTCATGAGTTAGGCATTGAGTGGAGTGCATGCGGGCATTACAGAGGCCCTACGTGCTTTAGCTGGACCGGAGGGATTTTGCGATTTGTGGAGAAAGGTCATCCATTTCAAACGGGGGACTCCATTATCCACGAGATAAATATAAAATATATTAATCGTGGATACTAATGATAAAGAGAGTTTTTCAAAAATTACATATTTTGCTACTTAAACAGAAAGAAATACATAGAATATTGTAATATTGCTCGAGACTTTTATAGGACATAAACTAATATTGCCTACAATTGAACTTACCAGACATATTAGCTAGAAGTTGTCATTATACCTATTAGTAGTATATTTTATCCTGATCATGGAATTAATAAGTACTTACGTATAACTTATCAAGTCCATGGCCTTAACCGCCAATAACTAAAAAAATAAAATAGCCAACAAGAAGTAACGATGTGCAAGCATTCGAATATTATCGATCAGTAATTAATCGAATGATGTATGTAATTGTTCGAAGAAGCATTCGAATATTATCGACCAGTAATTAATCGAATGATGTATGTAATTGTTTGAAGAAGCATTCGAATATTATTGATAGCGATAGCTCATAGGGGAGACCAACAGACTGCAATGCAGAGGGTCTCGGGTTCGAACCCACGTCGCACACCTCTGACTTTCGGAAGTTATATGACTTTTCGAAATTATGTGCGTATTGATTCACTATTATCGCCTGCTCCGTGCCTCGGAGAGCACGTTAAGCCGTCGGTCCCGGCTGCTATGAACATCTATGCCAGTCGTTATTGGGAAGTCAGAGCCCTCTAATATCCTGACACTGGTCTAGCCTTAGGGTATCGTTAGCTTTCGGGTCGCGGAGGTCAGATTGCAGTCGCTCCGTGTAAAAATTGATATCTAGTCAAATCCGGTTAGACCAGAAAAGCCGACCCCAAGTGACTGGGGAATAATAAAGACTAGGGAGAAGAAGAATTAATCGAATGAGGTATGTAATTGTTAATTTATGTTATATAAACAGAAGGAATCTTATCAATGTGTCTTCATCATCATCAATCATGATTCGATTTAAAATAATACGAGTGATAACACATATATTGACATACGAATGCTATATCGTACGGTATTATATTATGTTTTGTTCTGACAGTCGCGTCTTTCTAAATCGCATAGACATGGATTTGCTTCGTACTAAAATAATGGATTACTCTCTAACACATCAATTAACCCAATCCACTTAAAAATCCATCAAACCCTTTTATTAAATTACTTTTAGTATCAAAATTATTCACTTCACTCATAACCATCATGCGATTTTCCATAGCGTGTATTGCGAACTGTCTGCGTGATGCCATAGTACGGCTTACATCACGAATATTGCAGGCAGACCCGCCCTACCGTGACATGCGAAATGTAATTAAAGCTCTGGCTGTCTCCATTAAGAATAATGAGGTTAATATGAAATGATATAGTACTTGAATATGAACTTATCGTTAGTACGATAATACAAGTTAATATAGTACCTATACTGGATTTTGTTTACTCTTGTAAATGTAAATTAGATTATGTTAGGTAGTGATAATAAAAGTAATTTTTCTGGATGAAAGGTACGCTCTGTCCTTTTCGGTACTCCTGACAACATAATATATGTATATGACACAGTATGCGAAATTTCATGATGGTCGGTTGAGTTGTTGAAACGTAACGATCAAACAAACTCACATGCCCATTTATAATAGTTAGGATTTACGTCTAATATTGAATGTAGTAGGTTGGACAGTGTTATCAAATTTTGGTGTTTGTTTCTTGTCGACTGCGTCAGTAGCGTAGCGATATTAAATGCGACTGCTGAGCCCGAGGTCTCGGGTTTAAGTGCCGTGTCGAACAAAGTATCATTGAGATTTTGCTGTCAATACATTTCCAGTAGAAACATTGAATCTGGTAGTGCGTCTGAGATACAGAAATAGACTCGCCCTCTTTTACGTGAGACCGGACGGATCGAATCTCATTGTAGGTAATAATGGGTGTAATTCACCCCTACTTAAGGCTTAAGCGAAGCGAGGCTGCGAAGCGAAGAAACGGAGAAATATTAACCAATAGGATTGCATACTGGAGCGGCGGGCGCGGAGATTTTATATTCAATAGACAGGCAGCCTAAAACTTTGACGGTATAGGTGTGTACATGTTTTGTAGTTTTATAACAGTGTTCATAAAAAAATACCAGCCCGGTAAAAGTGCGACCATGGCATCAGAAATCTCCATTAAGTTCATGTTTCGTATAAAATCAACCTAATTTGAAACTACTATCCATGCTAACACGCACACATAATTTATTATCACATAAATATTAATTAGGTTTTCTATGAAACCTAGAATTTCAGTACAATGTTTAACAGTTATTATAATCAAACACGCTTTTTCGACCCGTGGCTTGACTACTTTAATGTATTTTTAAAAAGACAACTTCCAACTCATATCTCTTTTTCACAGAGTACTATACAAACATAGAATTACCGGTCACAAAGTACACTCGGATTTGAAACAATTATTAGTGGATCACAAAAATAATTGTCCATCGTAAGATTCGAAACCACAACTGCTAAGTTATCCCGTGCAGTAACATGGACCGTCTCGCTCTCCTACCCTGTTTTAGGTTAGAGCGTGCTGGCCTTGGTCACATTCAGCCCATCTGCTTATCTGACAAAATGTAACCTGACCGGAGCACTAAGCGTTCCTATAAGGTACATTAATACCTAGCACGATAGCGTTAATTGCCGCTATCAATCTATTATATAGATAAACAATGGAACGTTGAAAATTATTGAATATAGATAAATACGAAGTCAAAGTCAAAAAAAAATTTCATATGTAAGTACGTCTAAGTTTATGACTTAGTGACATTATTAATCATCATCATCATCAGGCTATAATAGTCCACTGCTGGACATAGCCCTTTCCCAAAGAGCGCCACAGCGCTCTGTCTTCAGCTTTCCGCATCCAGCATCTGCCTGAATGAAGATTATTAATGAAGGCATTTAATTTATATTTAGGCTAGTTGTTAGGTTCAGGCAACGAGTAAGCGTATGGGAAGATACCTACAAGAAATTCATAGCTTCTCTTTTAAATGGCAATATTTCCGTATTTTGAGTATATATAGTATTTTTGCCTCGCTGATTTCAGCATAAAAGGCCGGCTCGACCGGGAAAGGACTACCCTCTAACAGAATATCGACGTGAAGTAGCAGTATTCCTACTATTGTGTTTCGTTCGGTGAGTAAGAGTGCCAGAGGAAAGAATCACCCTCTTTCCCCCTTCCCACTCCTTGTTATTCCCACTTCATTTTTCTCTTCTTCCTTTCCTAAAGGGTCGGCAACGCGCAAGTGATGCCTCTGGTGTTGCAGGCGTCCATAGGCTACGGTGACCACTTAACATCAGGTGGGTGGGTACGTTCGTTTACCAACTTAGACGCATAAAAACAAAGAAAATTTTAGTCTCACATATCGTACTCTATCCCAAAAGGGTACCCGTTTGCAGCGCTGTATGAAATATGCCTTAGGTTCTACGCAATAGAAGATACGACTATTAACGTTTACCAGACTCCGTGCTGCAACTGTAAATATTCTTGCCAGAAAATTTTCATAACACTTCCTTTTCTGGAGATCAAAATTAAGATCTAATGCTCACTGCCGCTATTCCACCCAGGTTACTTCCAAAAGTTCTAGCTCGTTTGACTCTATATTTCTGCTTTCCAACAGCAAAATGTTTTTTCCGCACAAATTCGTTCCGCATTATGTCAAACCTGGATACCACATAATGGTTTATTCCCTGCATAAACTACTTGACAGGGTATATAATTTGATGTTTTATCGTGTTAACCTAAATACGAGGAAATACACGAAATGACGCTTGTTTGCCTGACCTCGTACCATACGGTACACTGTACCCAATTCCATCGGGATAAATACGTGCTAGTAATATTTGACCTCTTTAAATGTAACATTATATAGTCTCACGCTTATATCCTCGATAGAGTAATCAGAGGTAAAGGAATTACACCATTATTCTGACGGCTATCCTTTTTGGCTTTTAGTAACAAAGGATGGCCTAGTGCCGTCTACAAGGCACCGTTTCAGACATGCTGCTACTGATAATTTCTATATAGAAAATCCAAAATCTTCTAATGAGATGTCATGCACAGCAACCACATCTTTTAATGCGATTATTCATAAGGCAAAGCAGCGATAGCTCAGTGGGGAGACCAACAGACTGCAATGCAGAGGGTCTCGAGTTCGAACCCACGTCACGCACCTCTGACTTTCGGAAGTTATATGACTTTTCGAATATTATGTGCGTATGATGATGACAATTTTATGATTGACAATTTTATTATCGCCTGCTCCGTGCCTCGCCGTCGAGCCCAGCTGCCATAAACATCTATGGCAGTCGTTATTGGGAAGCAGTGCCCTCTAATATCCTGACACTGGTCTAGCCTTAGGGTATCGTTAGCCTTCGGGTTGCGGAGGTCAGGTGGCAGCCGCTCCGTGTAAAAACTGATATCCAGTCAAATCCGGTTAGACTAGAAAAGCCGATCCCTGGTGACTTGGAAAAATAAAGGTTATTTTCATTTGCCCTCTAACCTACATGCATGCATGCAGCAAAAACTCTAATAAACTTCGAGTATTTTTAAGGAAAATCCGATCAAGTAAATGAGATCTCAAAATCTTGCGGATATAGCACGTACATATGTATTGCCAGATCCTTTATATCACGATTGTGATCCTAAAAAGTTATATTATGTAACTATATTCTATATCAGTAACCAAATATAAGTTAACTGGTATGTAGAGAAAGTTCATAATTTAGTACCCATCTCTTTATATTGTGTTTCTTTTTTATCACCACTATTTTATAAAAATAAATATACTCGTTCTCTAATGAAAACGAGTATATTCTGACAGCAATAACGTGATGATTTGAGAGTGGTTTGTTCGTTTACCAAATAAAACAAGTAACAAAAATGGAATATAGATTCCTCATGTATAATGCATGGTGGGTCGCATCGATCCAGTAGGCTTATCTACCTCCCTTACGTTGCAGTTTGAAGCTTTGTTCTTGATGCCAGTCTGCGGTTGATACGGTCATTAATCATACAGCCTCCCCTCTATAAACCTGTAAGATGTATTTGTTAATGTACAGCCTTTTCGTTGAATATACGAGCAGTCCTTTATGCTTACCAAAATTTATTTTGAATCCTTACTAATGTTATAAATGCAAATGTTACTTTGATGTACTTTAACGTCTTACCGATCACTGTGAAATTTTGCATACACGTTTCAAGTGTACAAAAAAGGATATAAAGAACCTTAAATCCAAAAAAATCTACTGGTACTGTTCTCGAGGTATAGAAATTTACTGACAAAATGTACTATAACGCGAGCAAGCCGAGGGTAAAATCTAGTATTAAAATGATTAAGTTATTTAACCTTCTATATTTGCAGGCTAGTTTGGGGTCAATGTAACACTGTATTTTGCATTATCTTTGAAAATAAAGTAACTATAACTAACTATATCCAGGGTGTCCTGTAATTAATGGATAACCTTAAAATGTCTTATAATAGAACTGAAGGCCGTACGGAATAAAGAAATATATATATATATTAAAAAGTGCAAGTTATATTAGCATAGCATACTTTTGACTGTCTATCTTTTAGCATAATTAGTGTTTAATAATAAAACAACAAAAAACCGATGGATTTCATTCATTTATGGTCGTAGTATACAAGAAAGTTATACATGTTAATTAAAAAAAAAACACATATCTCAGGTAGTAGTTAGGATAGATTTTTTTCATATTTTTTTCTGAACGGCCATCAGTGACATTATAAGACATTTCCAGGTTATCCATTAATTACCAGATACCCTGTATGTGTTTTTAAATATATACGATCATATTCACACGGGCGTCGGCAAAGATGTATTAAATCCACATCTCATCAGTTTTGGCTGATCGGATCCCCACGTCAAAGGAGGCCTGCCGATTGTCTATCGAATGGCGCAATGACAATTACTATAATTTGACTGCTATGCACGAGGTGAGTTCAAATCCCGAGTCTTTCTAACAAATAAAGCACTTTTGCTTTATTTGAATTAGAATAATTCAATTTGAAGTTAGGCAAGTAAGGATTAGACATTTTGCGGTGTTGCGCATCCTCGTCCTTCGAAATGCATATAAAATGTTGAATTACCGTCACGTCGGATTATAAGAGTGAGGGAATAGAAAGTGTGCTTGTGTTTACGCACGCACTTGTTCACTACAATATCTCTTGGGCTAATAGCCAGTCTCCGTTTATATTGGCCGCCGTGACCGAAATTCGGGCCTTATACCTTATAACGTTAAGTTTTAGACTCCCTCTATTGAGAACATTCTTACACGAAAACTAAACAACACTTTGTCTGTTTCAGACCTGTACACGTGTCAACGTTAAAGCTCTCAGTTCTCCAACAGTCTATAATATATATGTAGGTCATTATTAATATCCAATCAGCGTTAATATCTTTTATTACAACTTAATGGAGGGTCCATTAGTTCTAAATACGTAGGGGTTCACTCGCAGGGGTCAAGTTCAGTGGGTCCCAATAAATAACACATGTTAGATAATATCTTATCTTATAAGATAACCTATTCGTGCATTCATTAGGGATTGTTATCGAAGCCGCCACATTGTCTGTACCCGTGTGGTCTGTTAGAGCGAAGGGTTCCAATTAGTTATTCCGCAGTTTAATTCGAGTGTGCAGAATTTTGAACAGCTGTTATTGCTCTCTCTGACTGCCTTAGTGACGCAGTATTAGTATTTGCGACTGCTGTGCAAGAGATATTGGGGGTGATTCCCTGCTGGCAGTATTAATAGTGGTTTTATAAGGAAATTCTTAGTGGCAGTACAACGTTGGAGATTTGTCTGTTAGACGGCAATGCCCCATATTCCGTGAGACCTCAAATGTCTCTAATAAATTATTTCAAACGCTTTCACGGCAAAAATAAAACTAGGAAACATAAAAAGCGCAATTGGAAACTTCGCTCTGAAATCCGACTAATAGATTTATTTATTTATTTATTAAATGTGAAAGTTGGTAAAAACTTTTGGAAGTTTGAATGGGTGTGATTGATCTTGCGGAAAACTTTAAACGAATTCGGGTAAAACTTGGCACACAGATAGACCATGTTTTGAATTCACACGGAGAACTTCTTATTCCGGTATACAGTTTCACGGAATTTTTGCGAGTGAAGCTGCGGGCAGAAACTCGTATAATAATCTATACTAATATAATAAAGCTGAAGAGTTTGTTTGTTTGTTTGCTTGAACGCGCTTATCTCAGGAACTACTGATCCGAATTGAAAAATTCTTGTAGAGTTGGATAGCTTATTTATCGAGGTAAGCTATAGGCTATATACCATTACGCTACGACTAATTGGAGCAGAGTAGCAATGAAAAATGTTGCAAAAACGGGGTAAATTCTGTTATCTTATATGAAGCAGGTAAAGTTGCGCGGGTCAGCTAGTATAATATAATAAAATCAGCTCTGTAAGCTGTCCTACTGCTTGGCCTCTACTCAGTCTAAGAAGGGTTAGGCAATAGTCCACTACACTGTCCTAGTGTGAGTTGGTTGACATAACACCTCTTTGAGAACATTATTGAGAACTCTCAGACATGCAGGATTCCACACCATATATTCCTTCACTATTAAAGTAAGCGATAATAAACAAAAGCATATAACTCGGCAAATCAGAGGTGCGTGTCTTAGAATCAAACCCGTGACAGACCCGAGACATCTGCAGAGCGATTTAACGGTCTCCCATTAAGCTATCGCGACTAAAGAAACTCGTATTACATTAAATATTTTCTTTCCTTACAATCAAGCAATTTCTATTCACTTGTTTAAGAATATTTACTCCTAAATTCCTTAAATTGTTCACTGTCTATATCTCGCCTCGCGATAAACACTTGAACTATTTTCGTCTACGTTTCTGAAAGCTTGAACATCACTGGAACACTAAAGCATGCTATAAACAAACATAAGCAATTAACACGAAAAAATACAAGAAGATAAATACAGTATAAAAGCCATAATAGCCGACTAATAGCAAAATGGATGTCGGAATAGAAAGATATTGAAGGCAAGCCTAAACATAATAATAATAATAATTGTCTGCCCATTGCATTGATGCTATTAGAGTATTCAGGGCAGACGCCGTTTTTCATCCATAGTCAGTCACAGAGCATATACCGGTCCACCAAACACCCATACCTATAGCCCATATATTAGAATCCATACGTAGATATAGTCCTACGCCTGCTGCGGCTAGTGCCGCTGTAGGTGTTCCATCCCACCTTTAATTAAAACTCTTGAAGGGCCTCTTCACGTTGGACCCATGTCTCCGTGTAAGCCTCCCAAAGGGCCAGGTATTTTCTAATATAATATCTTAGAAATTACCTGTGATAAGAGAAACATAATAATTATTATTATTGCGAATAAAGATGGAATACAGAGGTGTTACAGAAAATTTATAGTGCTTCCATATTCAGCCATGCAGCATGCAACATTTTTTATAAATATAATATAATAAAAATAAGAAAAAAAAGGAAAGAAAAATATTCATTATTATGTAGGTACTAATTTAATTAATGAGAGCATGTCGGCATTTATAAAATTATTTTGTAATGTAAAGATATTCAGTTACATTATAATATGCCTCCGTGGCGCAGCGGTAGTGAATGCGACTCCTGTGCATGAGGTCTCGGGTTCGAATGCCGGGTCGGGCCAACAAAAAGCTATTGGGTTTTCTGTTAAGAAATCTCAATACGAGCCCGAAGTTAGGAAGTTGGCGGTGTTAGACATCCACGTGCCTCGGAAAGCACGTAAAGCCGTTGGTCCTGCGCCTGATCTCTCTCCGGTCGTGTCGGATTATTCGTCCCATCGGATCATGAGAGTTAGGGAACAGAGAGTGCACTTGTGTTTGCGCACACACTTGTGCACTATAATATATCCAGCGCCGATGGCCATTCTCCGTTAAGATTGGCCACCGTGACCGAAATTCGGTCAGGAAGACATTATTATTAATATGCCTTACTAATAAGAAATCCTTTTAGTAAAGATTTCAGTTTATCTACATTACTACAGTTTATTATACATGAATAAACTTTGTATAACTGCACGAATGGCGTAGGGCTTTAAAGGGTCGCCTTACCGTTGCCATTGCGCCGAGGGTTGTGAATTCGAATCCCACATGGGACAAAACTTTGTGTGATCCACAAATTGTTGTTCCGAATCTAGGTTTTCCTTATGTCCGATGTTTAAATGTTTGTAAAGTCTCCCGCGACACAGGAATTATGCCAGGTGCGGAAGATGCCTTTAAAAAAAAAAGAACGTCATAAATATATAAAAATATTAGCAATATATTCGTGTTCTATAGACTATCTTAGGTCTATTCTTAAGTTTCAAGTTATCTTCATGGAGTGAGAGCAGCGATAGCTCAGTAGAGAGACCAACAGACTGCAATGCAGAGGGTCTCGGGTTCGAACCCACGTCGCGCACCACTGACTTTCGGCAGTTATATGACTTTTCGAAATTATGTGCGTATTGATTGACAATAATCGCCTGGTCCGTGCCTCGGAGAGCACGTTAAGCGGTCGGTCCCGGCTGCCATGAACGTCTATGGCAGTCGTTATTGGGGAAGTTGACACAAAAGATCCCACTGGGTCGAAGTGTCGCCAGTCTATACTGACTGGCCTCCACATAAGATAAGATAAGATAACATCATCTCACATTTTACTTCTTTAGGGATTTTATTATGAAGAATTATTTTATCCTATTCTAGTAGTAGTTTGAAATAGTTCAATTGAAAACGAGAACAGCTCTTATATTATGATATAGGTTGTAGGCAAACCGACTGCCACGCCTGAGGTCACGGGTTCGAATCCCCCACAAGTCAAACATTTGTGTGCATGGACATGGATGTTTGTCTTGGTCTGGGTGTTTCTATGTGTAATATGTATGTGCATATTTACAAAAATAAACTGTATGTTTATCCATTGTCTAGTACCCATAGCATAAGCTCTGCGTAGTTTGGGCTAGATGGTGTTGTGTGTATGTGATAGAATATTATTAATAATTAATTTTATTACGTGGTCATACATACATATTTCTTTTTCCATGTATGTATATATCTATGCTCACACTCGCTCAGTATTGTATTGTATTATAAACACTCTCTTGATGATCAAATAAACAGGCACTTTGAACACGCAGTTGTAGTTTTCCCTACAATGTCTATTAAACAATAATGCCTAATTTATGAGAATTGCCCCAGTCCAACATAAAAAACAAACATTTGCATTGCAGATTTCGATAGAGAATTTGATTACAATAATACCCAAAAATGTTATGTTGTCCAGATCCGAGAAACCAACGCTAGACTTCATGCACAGCAACCACATCTACCACTACTGATCCACCAAGGCCACAAATTATTGTATACAAACATTATGTAACCCATAGCACATGCGTACATTTTATCTATGAACTGTCTAACAGATCTGACAGAAATTTATTTGTTCAACATTAACGACCACAGCGATAAACATCTATTCCACAGCGTGTAACAATTATGTGTGGTTATATTTAATAGTGTCGTTATCTTATACAAATGTCGTAAAAATATCAAAGACAATAATTGTTTTCTTGATAATAGGTATATAGATTCTCGCCTGTATAAGGGGCAGGCAGAGATAATTTGCTTTGGCTATTTTATAGAACTCGCGATTTAGAGGGCAAGCCTGTTCCCGTGAATCGGGTATATCTTCTGTCCGCTGCTACTGAGGATTTTCAAAGCTTCCTTTTTCCGGGTGAAGCTCACAGAAAGCTTTCAAAGCAGAGCTACATAGCATTTTGCTCGGTGTAAGAAACGAATCGAATATATCCTGCACGGCAAAAATGAGCACAAATAGATTTCACATAGAGTATCTTATCTTATCTTAAATACGGGGGCCAGTCAGTGCAGACGTCGACACTTCGACACAGTGGGATCTTTTGTGTCGGCCCCAAGATCTATCCTTTAGCTATCTCCTTATGAATGTACTGCATCAGCCGCAGTGTACACTTCAGAGGGAGAAGCCTGACGTCTTCGGGGTTTGGATATGCCAATCCCATCAGACCCATTCTCAATCCAGCCAACGCGTCACATTCACACAGTAGATGCGATATGGACTCATCCTGTTCACAACAGGCTCTGCAGATCAGATTGTTTGCCAATCCCAATCTGCACAGGAAGTGGTTGCAGCCAAAATGGCCAATGAATGCTCCTGTGAGTAGGCGTATTTGACCCTTATTGTATCCGGGTGAAGCTAACATAAAGTAACATAGTATCTTCATATTTTATATTAATTGCATAAGTAAGTTAATATTTTAGAAACTTAATTACTTTATTAAAAAATACTACAGTCGGTACAGAGTCCACATCTTATTAATAAATATCTACATATATATGTTTAACTCAACCAATAATTAAAAGCAACAATCAGGCTCTATATTTTTCATTAGGTCAAAAATACATACACAGTTTCACGCCTCACGCTATGTGTTATAGGTACCCACCCAAATTTACGTCAGCCATGACCAGTTATGGTTGAAGTTTTCAGATAATGCGGGGCACAATGCCGCACTTCACTTTCACTGAGAAATGCTTAACAGAAAATCCCAATAATACACCGGGTAATCTAACCGAGTTATCAAAGCAGCGGCATGCCTAACACTGCGTCAAGTGGCAGATCAAAATTACAACCAAAATTACTACGCGTTCCTGTAACTCACTATCAAATCAAATCAAAAATCATGTACTTATTCATTAAGGTCACAAAGTAACACTTATAAACGGTAAAATATAACGATTACTATATTTCAAGACCGCCATTGATCATAATACCTATATATTAATACCTTTCGGCTACAATCGTGAAACTCGAGTAATCGTCATTCAGCTGTTTGTTATCAACCGCGCGAGACGTAGCACGTCTTATCAGTCCCTAGAAGCAATTATAAACAAGATTAATTACATGTATTGGAGATAGTTTCAGTTGTTCAATAAATAGACATTATGAAGTGTGTGTTACAGTGATATTATATTAAAATTGTGAATGTCTACGTGGTCCGCGCTTAAGGTAAATTTTAATTATATTATTTACTAACTTCTGCTTGCACCTTTCTTTGTGTAAAAAGAAGTTGATCTATCATGCCTACTCTTCTCTAGGTAACAAAGAACTAATAATATACTTGAACCGCCATTTTAAAATGATGACCTTCCTCGTTTTATGTCAGTCGGTTAAAACCAATAACTAGTAATTATGAACTTCGTTTTGTATAGAATTTTAAATTTAATTGGGATCTTGCTATTATCAAACCATTTGCTTAACCGATTTCGATGAAACATACCTTAGATGTTGAGCCAAAAATAAGCAACCAAGTGTCATTAAAAGTGCAGTAATTTTCATGTAATACGTGTACATACAAACGAACTATAATTTAATTTTTTTTTATTTCACTCAGGAGTCTATCTAGTAATTATTTCTACGATTAATATAATATAAAATAATAATAATAATTTTGACTGTATTTATAACCCGTCTCACTGTTGGGCATCAGTTTCTTCTCAGTGTGAGGAGAGTTAGGCCATCGTCAATTACACTGGCTCAGTGTGGGTTGTCAGACTTCAGATATATTATATTTGAGTATATAATTGAGAACTCTTAAACACACGGGTTTCCACACAACATTTCATAAAAAAATATTATTATTAACTCGACCTTGATACAATTTTAGTATATATATTTGTTGTGTTTTATAACTGGCCTGTTTTAATACGTTTCTTGACTTGCCCCAGTTATATCGTGGAAATGCTGAAATAATTAGGGCAGCTTCCATAAACTTTACCTAATTAATTCTCATAGGTATATACTATAACCGTATCCCCATGGATAAGCTACATTCCATTGTATTGTTAATACAATGCAGGTTTGATACCCGATACATTTTTCCGGGTTGCATATAAATATGCAAGTGGGTAAATTAAAAACAGAATATGATATTAATTAAACAATATTGTTTTAATTATATAAATAAAATAATATTTTATAATAACTAGCGTTCTGCACCCCTTCTCTATAATTACAAAAAAAGAAAGAAAATAAATAATATGATATTTTCTTGCATTCTTTCTATATAAACTATGCCAAATTTCACATTTCTCTTTGCTTAAATAATATACTAATATTATTATATACATTTTAACCATTACTAATATTATATGCCAACTTGTTTCTACCCGCGATTTCACTTGCCGGTACTCAACGCGATCGCATATCTAGATAAAAAAATTAAGCTTTAATCTAGGACATGATCTATTTGTGTCGAGTTTCATAAATATAATTTAACAGCTACAAATATGCTTGCGATAACCTTGTGCTTATTATGTAATGGAAAAAGTCATATCTTCCGGTATTTTTATATGTATACATACAAATAAATAAAATTGAAGTGTGAGTTTGTAATGTCAAAATAACAGCTTTTTACTAAATGCATACTATATACGTTACTTAAATTAAAGGAAAAAAATTTTTACATTTTTTGTCTTTCTGTCTATCTGTTTATTCCGGCAAGTTTTGACGGAAATTTCAGTGGCAGATTGCTAATGTTACAAGGAATAACTAAGGCTACTTTTATTTTAGAAAAATCTCTGCGTACTGAACAAACACATTTTGTTTAATTCCACGTGGTCGAAGTCACGGGTAACTGCTAGTTTAACATAAAAATACTGGCAGATGCGTCTTTTACTGATTCCAAATAGGAGAAAATTCAATTCTGTTTTTTTTTTGTCTACCTCTTTTTCCGTTAAGACGGCCGTACTCCTCTGGCGCCCTTTAGGGATACGGACATATATCTATGTATATGTGAATATAGTGAAAAGAATATAAAAGGGTATGTTAAGCTGATTTGGGCATGTAAAAAGGATGGATGAGGAAATACTGACTAAGAAAGTTTATAAGATTAGTATGAGAGATATAGTACGTTTACTGTTCAGATCGGAGACGTTCTGGACAAAGGCCAGATTAAGAGCACCTTAAACTGGCGAGCGTGTATGAGGAATGTGATGAAAGTGAATGAAGCCAGAGAAGTGTGTCAGGGTCATAGCAAATGGAAATCCGTAGTCTCTGCCTATCCCTCTGGGAAACAGGCGTGAATCTATGTATGTATATCTATATATATACTAATTGAAAATAAAATAGGATATTACTTGTTAATGTATAAACAAGTGGCTTATCGGTTATGATAACGCAATAATCTAAGGCGCAGGTTCGGCCTCACATGGAATACTGTTCTCATCTTTGGGCAGGGGCACCGCAGTACCAGCTTCTCCCTCTGAACCGCATTTAAAGGAGAGCGACTCGAATCGTCGACTGCCAGGATGTTTCAAATCGGCTAGACCCCTTGGCGCTGCGTAGAGATGTGGCCTCGCTATGCATCTTCTATAGCTTTTATTACGGGGAGTGCTCCGAGGAATTGTTCGGACTGATCCCTGTCGCCTCTGTTCGCCATTGTCCTACACAACAGCATTTTAATTCCCAGCATTTAGATGGTTGGCAGTCCACAACTGTGCATTTCTCTAGGAATTTTCTGCCTCGCACAACAAAACTGTGGAATGAGCTGTCGCTTGCGGTATTTCCGGACCAACACGACCTTCAACACTTCAAGAATAGAGCGTACTCCTTTTTAAAAGGCCGGCAACGCACTTGTTACTCCTCTGGTGTTGCGGGTGTTCATGGGTGGAGGTAATCGCTTACCGTCAGGCGATCCGTCTGCAGGCTTGCCACGAAGTCATAAAGAAAAAAAAAATGATGAGCTCTCTTCACCATGTGCTGGAAAATAACGTAATTGTAAATATTATTCACGAACCTAGATTTTTCTTTGGACTTGTTCGATTAGGTATCAGTAGTGAATGTGACTGCTATGCTTTGAAGTCTCGGGTGCGATTCTCGAATTGGGCAAAGTGTTGTTAAAGTTCCTGTGAAGATATTCGCAGTAGCAGTATGGAGTGTGGAATTTTGACTCCTTATTACGCCGTACTCAATACCTTACCTGATGAAATATCAACGTAGTCTTACACCTCTGCTTACCTCTTCGCTATATCTACCCTCAAAATGACCAGTTGCCGAAAACTGCTCTTATGTTTGCATCCATTCCTAGGGTACTAATGCCAGGATCAGACATAGTATTAATAGATATTGCTTTTGGCGCACTGGTGGTGACGGGGACGATCGCTTAAACCACTGTGCCATCCGAAGAATCTAATTTGACTTCGATCTACTGTAGGATATCGTGTCAAATGGAGTTTTAGCTCAAAAGATTTCTTTATAACATTCTAAAATTATTTCTAACATATTGAGTCGCAGTGGCACACCGGCGGTCAACCACAATACGATTCTAATTATAAGCGATAAAAAAGAGGCCGTGGCTTTCTTGCAGGTTTCTTGCAGCAACTAACCCAAATGTAGCTTCATGAATTCACTAACCAATAAACTTTTACGACGTTCACAAGTGTTACTTTGTGACCCAAATGAATAACTTTGACATTGACTTTGAAGAGATTCTGGTAAAATGTGGTGACTTTTTAATTGTCAATATATGTACTTGGATAGACGCACACATCCTTCACCGTGGGTGGTCGATAAAATAGCTATGATACAATCACTAATGAATGCGGTTATTATCTTGAACCATTATAAACTGAACCCATTATGCAGATTCTAACAGTATATATTTCAAATTATATAATGGGACTAGCTGACCCACGCAACTTCGTCTGCATTGATGCTCCACTCCTATTGGTCATAGCGTGATGTTATATAGCCTGTAGCCTTCCTCGATAAATAGGCTATTCAACACTAAAATAATTTTTTAATTCGAACCAATAGTTCCTGAGATTAGCGCTTTCAACGAAACAAACAAACTCTTCAGCTTTATAATATTAGTTTAGATAGTATAGATTATGTAATACCAACCCTGTATATAAATTTCTTACTGCTAGGCTTGGGCTTCTTCTCAATGTAAAAGGTTCGACTACAATCCACTATGGTACAGTACAGGTTGTTCGAATATTATAGAGAGCTCTCAGACATGCAGGTTTTCTCACGATGTTTTCATTCACCGTTGAAGCGAGCGATAATTAACCAATTAATACGCAGACAGACGTTGAGGCAGAAACGTTCTGAAGTGGTGGCCACGCACCAGAAAACGCAGCAGGGGTAGGCTCCCCATTAGGTGGACCAACAACTCGGTAAGGTGTACGGGAATCGGTTGGATGCGGGTGGCCCAAGACCGGTCTGTGTGGAAAACCTTGGGGCAGGCCTGTGTCCAGCTGTGGATGTCTTGCCACTGAAATGATGAATACGCAGATAACTTGAAATAGTCAGAGTTGGTACCTTTGGAATTAAACTTGAGACCTCTGCGTAATAAACCAACGATCTTCTTTTAGGCAATCGCTGCTTGCTATTTCATATTATTAAACTTCATATAAAGAAATATTGAATAATAATTCATGAAGTTGCTAGATAAGCTTATCAATATTTTTTATACTGATAACCTTTTGTATATTAAAATTGTTATTATAATAATAACAGAATTGAAGTTTAATTTTTATAAATTTAACCTGCCTTGTTGCTTCTATGGAATAAGTTTGCACTTATTTTTGCGACCGATTAAGAGATCCCAGCTTATATTACCAGATTCAACATGTGATTTCGACGGCTAAGTTTTGCGGTTTCTCGTAATAAGATTCAAACCTATTGGTGTCTACGAAGCACATTTTATTAGCCGGAAAACCTAATATAATAACACTTTGTCCAACTTGGTACTCGGGTCTTTACGATGTTACGGTACCAAATAGATAATGGTATTCCACTCACTAATTTAATATATTGAATTATACTTGACGGCAATCCACTGTCATAAAATAATTTCGAAGAGAGGAACCCACTATGAATCCTCGGATTATTGCAATAGAAAATGGTTGTCAATACCGAACTACTACTCTGATGGTGGACAGCCGCGTACTCCAACTTGTAATATTCCAATTCGAACACAAAATACGTTTCGACACGAGTTTGAACTCTGCGCCAACCACCCTCAGGATCGTTTGTCCATTCGTGCAGTCAACTCCTCAATAAAGTTAATTAAGAGTAAAATTGTTTGTTATTACCATTTTTACCTGTGAACCTGCTCTCCTGCGGAATAGCAAACCGGTGTAAGACTATTAATACTGCGTTTCACCTGGTAAGTAAAATACAGGCGGTTCACATCTTAGGAGTATAGGTGGTAGTCTCCTATCCTCATACTTCCACGATTCCTTTCCATTGATATAATATTTAATTCCTTGTCTTAAGGACTGGCTATGCGGTAGCGTTGTTCTAAAAGCAATTACGATGGATTTCTGCCATATATTAATTCGATTTAGTATAACCCAATCAGCGAGCATACCTGTATAGACGAAATTATATCTCACCTTATGAAAATATTATTGTAGTTGTCTTCACGAACGGCGCGGAACAAGCAAGTGGTCCCGGCCCGCCTCTGCCACTGCTGCGAGTGCTGTAAGTTCAAACCCCATACGGGTCAAAAATTCAAGTGACCCAGAAATAATATTGCCAAGGCTGTTTGTAGTTCTTTCTGTTTGTTGTTTGAATGCTTGGTAATTTCCCCGCAACACAAGGATGATTTTAAATGCGGAGTTGGCTTGGTAAAATATTCAATCAACAATAACAGTTGTATAGGCAAATTTATACCTCAAACTTATAAAAGTGGTATTATATATAGTTATGCGTTTTAATTACTTAGGGTGACCTACAGAGGCGACAAAGTCCAGCCACGTGTTGCAAGGTGGCCACCCTCTGTATAAAACAGGTAATTGGGTGATATCGCTCGTTATAGATTACGACTACGGTGACCACACGGTACGATAAACAAGGATAAACTTATTTTTATTGTTTCTAGTGGTCAAAGAGCTAGCAGCTCTTCTGGAAGTAGGCGGTAACCGAGGTCTATGAATATGGTTAATCTTTTTGACATCACATAAGTACTTCCAAGTGTACACAGTAAAACTACTGTCTACCGTAAACATCATAGAAAAGGGATAGGAGAAGGAAGGGAAGACTAAAATTTATATAATAAGACTAACTAACTATCTAAAAGAATGATTGGGTTGCCAGCTTATTTAGATAGTTTACTGCCTATAATTAATCGTATCGGTAAAATAAATAAATCGTTTAAAATATGAGTGTGATTAAAGATTTAGTAGTTTATACACTATACTACTAAATCTTTAATGTACCGTGTGTAAGTTACATACACACTGAAATTTCAAATCTATAGCAATATTTAGACTTTTGCGATACCAATCTTATCTTATCTTGTGTGGGGGCCAGTCAGTACAGACCAACGACACTTCGACCCAGTGGGATCTTTTGTGTCGACTTCCCCTATAACGACGGCCATAGATGTTCATGGCGGCCGGGACCGACGGCTTAACGTGCTCTCCGAGGCACGGAGCAGGCGATAATTGTCAATCAATACGCACATAATTTCGAAAAGTCATATAACTTCCGAAAGTCATAGGTGCGCGACGTGGGTTCGAACCCGAAACCCTCTGCAATGCAGTCTGTTGGTCTCCCCACTGAGCTATCGCTGTTCGCCTGCGATACTAATAGTTTTATTTAAAATTTATAGTATATATATAATTAACTAAGACACAATGCTTCGACAGGTAGGTGTGTATTTCACACACGTATCACCAAATGTGTTTATGTCCACGTAATAGGAAGCGAACAAATTGACTTCTACAAACTTAACCAAAAATGTAACTCTTCAACCGTTCAGAAATCGATCCCGTGACATCACAATCGGAATATACTACTACTTAAAACGGTTTTCTTAATGCATACAAAAACTGTCTCTGACTAAGCAAACGTGTGGCGACCATGAGCTAAAGCAATCGCAGTTGTGTGTTTGGGCGGTGACGCACGCTCAGGTCAACAACTCGCCCCTACCAGCTATAGGGTCGACACTTGCACACACAGTATGTTAAACTTAACGATTAATACACGTGTTCGACACGTGTATTTGTTGATCTTTAAACATAAAAACCATGGGCTAGTGAGAAAATTATGAGTGGAAATTTCCACCGGTGAATGAGACTATACGGATCGTGAAGTGGTTTGAGCGATTTACTAATCCTAGTGTTGTGGGCTCGAATCTCACACGGGACTAAATGTGCGACCCGCGAATACTTCCGAGTCTGTTCTTTGTGTCAGTTGTTTGAATATTTTGAAGGAAGTGGCTGTATAGAGATTATTTGTAATTGGGATTCGAACTCACAACACTCGGCGCATTGATAATGGTCACCATTACGACATCCACCCAGTTAAAAATCTTGTCTTATAAAAAGCCGTGTAAGCCAATAGTAGCATAGGATATATTTTGATTATACAGCGCAAGTAAATCCATAGGCTTCACCTAATATTGTAAAACAAGTTAAGTAGTGTAACAACCCTAAACAGCTGAAGCAATAAAGGCGATCGTTCATAAGTAGCGCAGCAGTTCAACACCCCTACAGCCGAACGTAGGTATTTTATACCCCGACTCATAAAAATGTAATTAATTAGTCCGTTTTGGGCGTAGGAGCTGCCTCATTCGAAAGCTTTTTAAGGTGATTGAGATGTTTTGATAACTGAACGTTTTTTAATATAATGTTGTCCGCTTAATGGAATCCCTGTTTTGCTTTTTAACATTAACTTTGCAGATGTTGTAATAACTTTATTTTTTAAATATTGCTAGCAATTTGTGAAATTACTAGCATTCATGTTAACCCCTCCAGCTAGGCTAAAATACTTATGTTGTGAATTAGGAATGGGTTCACGTCGGAAGTGCAATGGGTGTGATTCGAACCCGCGACGTCTCGTCCGTGTCTTATCCATTGGGCTACCACCGCTTCCACTGAAACTGAATTGAACTGGCATAAAGAAGTAGGTTCTTTTTATTATCTTGCTGAAAGGGCAGCTATATAATAAGCCTATACGCTGGCGAAACGTGGACCTTAAGACAAAGAGTTGGAAGCTTTTGAGATGTGGTGCTGGCGTCGAATGGAAAAAGTGCCCTGGACAGAAAAAGTTACTAACACAGAAATATTGACAAGAGTAAATGTAAATCATGAAATTTTGAAACACATAGAGAACAGAAGGGGTAAAATGATAGAACATCTAATTCGACATGATAATTTTATCACAAATATAATGGAAAGGAAGATAGAAGCAAGAAGGAAGAGAGGAAGACCAAGAAGAAGGTACACCGATCAATTGAAAGAAGTTGTGAAAGTTTAAACTTATAAGGAACTCAAAGAGATGGCATTGGATAGAGAAAGATGGAGATTGCTACACCGACAAGTGCAAAGCACTTAAGTTTTGGATGGATGGAAAGGGCAGCTTTTACACTAGGGGTGTTCCTTGTGTTGACAATGACTTACCAGGCTTAACAAAGTATTAAGTAATATTTCTGTTAGGTAATTCTTACTTTGGCTGTGCTAACTATCTAGTGTGCAAAGATTTCGTTAAGATCCTATTCGTCTGTAGCTATCTAGATAAAGAGGGATGGCATCTTGATGAAATATCTGCTATCCTTTCCGGTGATATTCAAATAGACATTCTTAGTGTCACACCTATATCTCGAAAGAGTTAAGCAGACCTCAATTAGACTATGATTTTAAATGCTAAGCAATAGAGGACGAGCCTGTTGCCGCCTACCGGAAGAAGTGCTAGACTCCACGCTGCTTCCGAAAATTTCTTGTCAGAAATACTTATTAACACTACTCGACCCGCGAAGTCGAATCCTAAATCTCATACACAGCAAACGCAGTCATTACTGCTGTGCTACTGAGGCAGTGTTCGGATAAATTTAGGCATCAAAAATGTATAATCAATACTACACTAATGGTACCAATTAATTTAGATTTATCGTCCAACGTGACATAATTTAGTCAATAAATAATATAAAGTGTTTTATCCAACTTTCCGGTTAGCAATAACTGTTCGCGGTATGCTGTTTATGTGTTCTGACGTGTTTCGTGTTAATATTATATTATATGTTGTAATATTCATAATAAATAACAAACCATACTCTATAGTGACGCGCGTAGTTAGTGTACAGTGATATTTTTGCGCAAAATGCCGATATTATTCAGCGCCGTCGCCAGCGGTTCACTGGTGCTAGCACAGTGTGCCTCCTGTAGAGGCAACTTCACAGAAGTGACCCGTGAGGTACTCTTGAAAGTACCTCCTCGTGACGAAATACTTACCTACACCAGCGGAAAGTTCCACTTCCACTATATATCAGCAAATAAATTGGTTTACTTCTGCATCACCGACGACAAGTTCGCCAGGCAGAAAGCGTTTGAGTTTCTCGAAGCAGTTAAGAAAAAATTTGTAATATTGTTGTTCGGCAATGTGCATTCTGCTGCGTTGACATCCGCAGCAATGAAGCATCCAACTGAAGGAGACTATGCTCGTGTACTGGAGAAAGAAATGGCACCATACAATGAAACTAAAGTCACTCTGCCTACAATAAAAGCACAATTGGATGAGCTAAAAAGTATAATGGTAAAAGATGTCGAGAGATTAGCGTTAAGAGGAGAACGGATGGAAACTTTATTGGATAGAACGGAGGGGTTGGCACAAGTTACGACCACATATGTGGAAACTTCACAGAAGGTCCAGCGCAAGTACTGGTGGCAGAATATGAAGTTGTATATTATACTGGTGATGATCGCGCCGGTGCTTGTATACTTTATTGGAGCGATGGCGTGCGGTGGGCTGACATGGAAGAACTGTGTTGGTTGAATGTTGCTATAGCAAGAGCGTTTTCCTGCTCCTGCTTATTACGCACTATGTATATTACCGCACCTTATCAATCGATGTCGATGAACAAGCCACGATCGATATATGGAGCAATCGAGCGACTTTGTGCTGTAGGTTCTGTCGCCGATCGATGTCATTCGGTATCTTTCTACTATCGATAAACGCCTCTATCATAGTCGATCCATTAGGTGTGGTAATATCCTACTAGTGCGATTATTGGGGTACGACTGACATACATAGGTGATTAGAACGTTCTTTCTACAGTAGTAGTTTGCATTGCGAATTAGTACAAATATTTGCATTGTTTGGTGAAAATGTAATCAGCATTGTATTTTATGCATAAAGTTGGTTATGTCGGCATCATACAAATATTTGTACAAACATATTTTGTCTCGTTGATATAATTGTAAATGTTTACTGTATTTCATAATATGTATATATAAAAACGTAATTAGAATTGAATACAGGTAATATTATTAAGGTAAACGAACCGTTTGTCCTTAGAAGAATGATATTTGTTTAAAAATAATGTAGTTGTTAATAAAATATAATATAATGATACAAATTTGATGGTAAACGTTTTATTTAGCCACACATATTGTTAATGTATTTATTAATTTACCACTTCGATTGCAGAGTTGAGTAAGTTGTATATACATACCTTACTTTTAACATACTCAACAATGTTTTGTAAGTGATACGCCAATCCGATAATCCGATCATGTAAATTAATAATTTCACTGTTTTACGTTTTCACGTAGTTTTTGATAGACATAGTATTAATTACAATACATTATGTAGTTATTACATAATTATAATCAATCAATTAAAATATATTTATATCGATTAAGTTTTTCATATCAATCATTTAGAGGTAACTAAAAAATTTAACTGGCTTATGTTCTTAGAAATCGCTCAGTACTCAGTAACCCGATAAAAGCAATAAAGGCTCTATTACGTTGAACCTAAAACATAACAATCAAAATTCAAACTGCATGGACGGTGTAGGAATTTAAGTGGTTGCCTTTAACTGCCAGTGCGCCGAGTGTTGGGGGTTCGATTCCCAACGGGATAATAAATTGTATCAAAGTCAAAGTCAAAAATCTTTATTTCCATAAAAATGAGCAAACTGTTCTTGGACACGTCAATTCACTATTATATTAATAAAAAAGTAAAATAAATAAATAGAAAATAAAAAATTTGCATTGGAAAAAGCCTGTTCGAGGGGTAATATATAATAATAAATATTTAATGTATAATGTAAAAAAAATTATCTTAGTAATTCTAATTTCATAATTTGTATTTAAATATTAAAAGAACTTTGATAATACTATAATTTT
The DNA here is from genome assembly GCA_963675205.1 of Catocala nupta. NCBI lineage: Eukaryota > Metazoa > Arthropoda > Insecta > Lepidoptera > Erebidae > Catocala > Catocala nupta. The sequence goes on along the minus strand of OY776090.1, from coordinate 29,570,807 downwards.
CCTAGAATAGACTGTAAACTATAAAATTATATAATAAGACCTTTTTGCACACCATTGTTATGGTAGAATGTACAGAACCATTATTGTAATTATTGACATCTATTGTATGTACTACATTCTGGCAAATAAACGAATTTGTAGAGCTTTCATGAGAAGAAGCAGGCAAGAAACTGTGTGATATGTGTGTGATCCACAAATGGTTGTTCCAAATCTAGATGTTCTTGGTGGCCGTTGTTTGAATGTTTGTAAAGTCTCCCGGCATGGAGGACTTATTCCTAGTTGTTTTCTAAAAAAAAATTTTTTTACATATATTTTAATCACACCTTTGTGACATTCAAGCATGATTAATGCCTATAATTTTGTTATTTTGTTCATTCACAAAATATTTGTTGTTTAAGCTTTTGACTCTTTATTGTTATGAATTATGATTGCGACCGATCTCGCTCTGTTGGCTACATTAGCGTGACGTTTATTTATATCTTTTTCCTTATTTTGGTCACACTATCGACTCATATAACAGTATGTAGTAGTTTATTTGTATTTTTTATAGTATAAAGGTGGTAAACACTACGGCCATGTAGGCGGTACAGGGTAGGGTCAGTCTTCAACTAAATTTCCATTACACTTTTTTATTGCTGCTGTTAAGCGGTTTGTCTAATGGTAAGCAGTAACCGTTGCTTTAGGAGGTACAAGAGGCTGGACAAAAAAGAAAGCGAGAGTGTGATCAGACTTCCAGTTCTATCAATCTTTGAATGACACAATAGTAAATATATGTAGTTACTACTTTTCGTCGATATTCTAAGAGTGGGTAGTACTTCTTTGGTCAAGCCGGCTTGTTCATGCTGATACCAGCTACGCTCAAACAACTTTACAAGACAGACAGTTACGGACTACAAGCACAATGGACACTTATTCTCTGCTGCCAACACACACTTTAAGAAGCCTGAAAACTCTACTTACCGCAAAAACAGCACAAGGCTGTTCCTTTTCATTCTTCTGTACAGTTTTAAATTTTAGTTTAAAACAATCTTAGACTGTAGCACCCAGTACGCCATAGTCCTTAAATATACCCATTGGTGAATTAAACAACTACATATATACGGATTTTATTGCGTTGTGAATTTTTTATAAAACTTTATTATTTCCTAATTTTGAAGTCTCTCCGTGAACATGGCTGCTGAAAAGCAGCTGTCGGGGAAAGTTTAAAATTAAATCTAAATAGTTTTTATAATTTAAATATCTTAAATAGAAGTAAAGTATTTAATAATAGTAGCTAAAAGTTTCAAAATTATGTAATATTTAAAGATTGTTATTAAAAAAAAATAACAACACGATTAAATCCATATAAAGCTATTTAATTTCAAAAATACGATATTTTGTTTGTGAATTTATACTTTTTCACGCGGCTAAGAGCAACTTATGAGTGTAACTTTTGATATAGAGATAGGTTATAGACCGGAGAAACACTAACTACTAATTTACGGTTATTGTCTATATAATTAAATAAAGGTAGCCGCACATAAAGTTAGTCATTTAATATAAGTATATAATAATATATTATAGCATATGTTATGTTTGATGTTAGTCTAGTCTAGCGAGCTCTTTGAGGTAAGACGGCGACTTTCAGTTTTATACGCGTGTAATTCATTTGAAGTGTGTCTAAAATCGCTAGTGGAATTTATTTGCGAACACGACCTTGATTCTTAAAAGTTTATAGCTGATGCGCAAAGTGCGTCAGCCAAGCCATATATGCATTGTTCATGCCAATCTTTATCCATAGCTGATTCAGTTTAATCATAAATCGCTGTTCTGAATTATAAAATATATTTATTAAAATTAAAATATGAATCATTTTTACACGTTAGGAATTCTTCAAGTCTTGAAGTCATAGAAGTCATCAAAACGTTAAGACTTAACGTTTTGATAATGTACAACACATTGCACTACATGCCCTTTCCTAATACAAGCAATTAAATATGTCTGTACAAGCCCGCTAATCAACTATTATAAATATTTAACATCTAATATATGTACACTTAGTTTGCAAATAAATGATTTGAATTTGAATAAGCCTAGCTAATATAAAAATAATACAAAATCTTGCAACCTAAATAGCTAGAAATCTTTTAAATAAAACTTTACTACAAAAAGTTGGCTTGCTTATTTACATGTGTATTTTTTTTAGTTTTACATCTATATACTTGTATGAATATCAATATGTGTAATATCTTTCATCGTGTACACGGTCTTGCTATAAAATTTTGTACTTCCTACATAATATAATGTGAGTATTTTAATTAAATAGATAAACAGCATAGGCAAGAATGAAGAGATGTACTACAAGTTAACCACATAAAGAGCTTTTTATATGTTACACGTATAAATAAAAATAATATCGTATAGAAGAATACTAATATAGACTGCTACGTTGGCTGGTTAGTGTTTGTTGCATTTACGCTTGCTGTCTTGAAAAACCAGAATTGATAGCCAGGTCGGAAAAATATCACTGCGTTTTTTAAAAAGACAATTCTAATTATCCGCTCCACCAACATGACGTTTGTATCAAGCAGATAGCAATAAATTCGCTCTCTAGGACAAGAGATTTTTTTATAAGTAAGTTTACAAATTTTCTTACGGCCAAGCAAACGGTTACTACCATAACTCAGCTATATACAACATATGATTGTGTGCAATACGAGAGGTATACCCAAGCACCCTCTAAAAACCTCGGCTCCTACTGTATATTTTAGACTAATTCTGTAGATTTTTAGACTCTAATCAGTTTTGCCTTATGTATAATCGACCATTAAATAATATGCTTCTTTCTTAATAAGGATTATAGAGGACTTTTGCCGGAAATTATTTTTTTTCACTGGAATGTGTTTGTGTACTGACGTATTTAGCGTTAATATCATTTTGATGTTAAATATTCAAGATAAAACTAAATGTAACTACAGTGACACATGTATTTAGTGTATAGTGACATTTTTGCACAAAATGCCGATATTGTACAGCGCAGTCGCTAGAGGTTTAGTGATTCTGACTCAGTATGCGTCCTGTGATGGCAACTTCACAGAAGTGACACAAGAGATACTGCTAAAAGTACCTTCTCATGACGAAATGCTTACCTATACCAGCGGAAGCTTCCATTTCCACTACATAGCGGCAAATGAGCTGGTTTACTTCTGCATCTCCAACAGTAAGTTCCCCAGACAAGAAGCGTTCTCGTTTCTCGAAGTGATCAAGAGGAACTTCCAGTTATTGTGGTGTCTGGATCACATCTGGCCAACGGCTGAAATACCTTATGCAGAAACAAAGTACCCGAGTGACGGAGACTTCGCCCGTGTCTTGAAGAGAGAGATGACACGATACAATTACAACAAAGTTTCTAGAATACATACTGAATTGGTTGAGCTTAAAGATATAATAGAGCGAATTGTTAACGCGATGCTTTTAAGAAGAGAAAAGGAGTTACAAGAATTGTTGGCCACATCGGAGAAGTTGGCGCAAAATGCAGAAATATTTAAGAAAATCTCGTTAAAACTCAAACAAAAATACCGGTGGCGGCGATTGAGGCTTTATATTATTGCAGTGATGATTATGTCGCTAGTTGTGTACTTCATTGGTGCGGTGGTGTGCGGTGGATTAGCGTGGAAAGACTGCCTTGGTTGAAATTGTTGCCTCAGTTGGGACACCGACTCCAAAAATAGCAATAATTGTACGTTATGTTATCCTAATAATTTGCTCGTCTTTTAAGCAGTCTACACATATATCAAAAATATTTTATTTTTGTTAAATAAGTCTATTTAAAAAAATTATGTCACTATTTGTTATCAGGGCACTTATTACATTATTCCAGACGGACTATATGCTATATAATAATGTTACATAAAGCAAATCGCACGATTCTGTTAGGTATGTATACTGATATATGCAGTATAATAATGTCTATTTTTAGAATTTTCCTCATTTTGATCATAATAAATTGAACTAAACGATATATTATGCAAGAATTACCATAATGATTACCATATCCGTATTATATACAATAAATATTATACAATACATATTATTACACTATTATATAAAATGTAATCCTAACTAAAATTATAAATGAAAAAAAAAGGAACGGAAAGATTTTTTTTTATTATGGCACACTAAACAAAAGAAATAAATAAAAACAAAATAAAAAGCAGAATATTAAGTAATAAAACAAATACTACAACACTATAATTTCATTTCATTTCTGCTCACTGGCAACACCACACCTTCCGCCTAACTTAACGGAAACTGTCTCCCTTGATGGGAGGCAGTTAAGGCTAGTATTGTCAGTGAGCAACGATACAAACAATAATCTATTCAATATTTAAGATTGACTTAAGTTTTAAAAGTAATATGAAAGTGTGTGTCCCATCAGTGCCAAAATTTGGACATCGCTCAGCGTACGTTGCGATTGTTCAATGCAAATCTGAGTTTGTTTGTTTGTAACGCCTTAACTCCTCGACCGATCAAAATCCAATATGATTTTTAGAATAAATATTATTTAATTGTCGAATTAAACAAATTAAAAAGAATATAGTTCCAATAATAACATGTAATCTATGGAATCCAGTAGCTACAAAAAAGTTGAATCATAAATTCTATCAGCGATAGTAAATGGAGCTTCAAAAGCTTGTAATATTGTAAAATAAATTCCTGAAATAATTGTATTAAGATCTTGAGTTGTTTGGGAATTATTATTTTCTATTAAAGCATGATGAGATCAAGTTACAGAAACTCTTGAACTAATTAAAATAATAGTATTAAGTAAAGGAATTTAAAAATGATTAAATGGTTGTAATTCTTATTGGAGGTCATAGTGCTCCAATTTCAATATTAGGTGATAAACTTCTATGAAAGAAAGCTCAAAAAAGAGATAAGAAAAAAATATTGACAAAATCCATATCAACGCGAGCGAAGCCGCGGGGAAATCCTAGTATTATATCATTTATGGCCGCCTCGTCACTGCCGCCGCGCCTAGTATTGTGGGTTCGATTCCATACGGGACAAAAATTTGTGTGATCCACAATTATTAATAATAATTATTATTCTAATAATAATATTCTACCACATACACACAACAACATCTAGCCCAAACTAAGGAGAGCTTGTACTATGGGTACTAGACAATGGAAAAACATACATGTAGACCTTTTTTGTAAATTCATACATATTATACATAGAAACACCCAGACCAAGACAAACATCCATGTTCATGCACACAAATGTTTGACTTGTGCGGGAATCGAACCCGCGACCTTAGGCGTGGCAGTCGGTTACACTAACTTTGTTTCCATTGTTTGAATGTTTGTGAAGTCCCCCAAAACACAGGCGTGCATTAACGCCCGCCCACATATGTGGGCGGGCGTTAATGCATATGTATACGTTCTTACGTTACTCGTCCTGCGCAAATTGGTTACTATTTGAAATTTGATTTAAATAAACTATTGTAACAACTACACACATCAGCTAATATAAGAAAAAAATATGAATTTGAATTGTATTGTTTATAAACATTTGGCCATTGAAAAGAGTGGTCATGTGTTTCTTGCCTGCTTCTTCTCATTAAAGCTTTACTCCTCGAACGGGCTTTTTCAACGCAAAATTTTTATTTCCTTCAATTTATTTTTATGAATATAATTTTTAATGGTACTTCCTTTCTTCTCCTAAAATTGTTTGTCCGAAAATCATTATCCATAACACGTTTGCTATAAACTTCAGTAAATAACCATAATGTTCAAAAATTCAAAATTTTTTTTTACTTATAAATGTCATAAATGTCATAATATTGGGTACTATAATAATTGAATCTTTAAGCATGAAATAAAGATATGTCCTAAGTATTGTATTATATAATGTGTATATTCCAGATGTTCATTTATAATAATTAATTGCTCGAGCGCTGTTACAAGCAGGCACGTTATTGAGTTCTCTTTAAAAAATTATTTACAAAAGTTATTAAAATCGTATTTTAGTGCAAGTGACATATCAGTGGGTGGACAATCGGACTACGAACCAAATAGTGAAAACTGTGACTGTGCATAGAAACAATCGTGAAATATTATTAAAAAACTGTTAGTTCAAAAATTCATTTTTCTGTGTTTTGTTACCGGTAAATGACATTGACATATAATAGGCAAGGTCAACGTGTTCATAAAGACTAAACTACCTATTTCAAACCATCTGCGTGTGCTCTATAAGCAGTTACCTTATTTAACATCTGTACCAACTGTTTAAATAGCCCTGTGCGGACGGCGTCAGATCTGAGGTGTTAAAGTCATGAGTTCGATCCCCACTGATAATTGAACTTTTTGCATTTTAAAATATTTATTTTATTTTTATTTGTACTATTATAATATATTATATTTTTGTTTTATTAAACATTTTATCACAATGAAATGTAATGGTTGCCTAAAAACTTTCAAGCTACTGGCCGACACAAACTATTTAACCTGCTCATCTGTCACATGTGCACAAACCTATTGTGCACTCTGTATCAATCCATCAAAGTTAACAAACGAGAAGAAAAAGGTCTGGAAATGTCCGGATTGCTGTGCACTTCTAAAAAAGGTAGGCGATAATAGTTCAACCCCTTTACACACCACTGATGATAATATTACCATTAGAAAGAAGACTGATATAAATATAGACGTCACCACGAGCTCTGAGGTAAAGGAGTTAGTAGATGAAGTGCGTCTTCTTACGCAAGAGATTCATTCCCTAAAGAAACAGCTTGAAGACACAACAATCTCACTCACTTGCTGTCACACTAAGCTGGAAGATTTAGAATCCTATATAGCTGCCAATGAAGCTCGTATCAAGACATTGGAACATCGAGAAGATACCAAAGACCGAGAAATAAAGTTACTGGAATCAAAGGTATCAGATCTACAGCAAGAAATAAATAACCAGGCCCAATACCATCTCAGAAATGAAATAGAATTGGCAGGAATTCCCGAACATCCAAATGAAAACCTGCACCATATTGCTCTTTTGGCCGCATGAAAAGTGGGCGTCAGCTTGGATGATTGCGATGTTGACTGGGTAACTAGAGTGGGGCCGCGAGTAATATCCGCTTTATCTGCCGAGCGCACCACAGCGTCCTCAAGGCCTGTTGTGCGCCTCCTTCGCCGTAGCAAAAAAGATCAGATATTAAAATCTTCTAGATCGAGAAGAAACATTACAAGTGCTGATCTTGAGGTTCCAGGCCAATCGCAAAAAATATTTTATAACGAGAGGTTAACCAAAGAGAACAGATTGCTTTTTCGTGCGGCGCGAACAAAGGCTAAGGAAAACGGATACTCCTTCTGCTGGTGCACTCAAGGAAATATATTCGTCAAACAACGGCTGCTGTACCAGTACGTACTCAAGATGACCTCTCTAACATCTTTACGTTTGCCGCCGTAAATAAAAATGTATACTGATGTAAACTCTCATATTTTTTTGTACTGTTTTATTATGCAGAATTATATATATACAATATTGTTATGCTATAAATACCATATTCATATTCATATCACTCATGTAACGTATTTTTTACATATACTGCTGTTATACTTTATATATTATATTTATATTCATATAAACACACACAAATGGTGTAACAATTCATGCAGTATGAGTAATGGCATTTCTTTTAAATTTTCTCTATCTTTCTTATGTAACAAGCGGGGTCCATTTCATGAACCTTTTATAAATACATTAGTAAATAATGAATTTCTATATGCTGAGTTGAGTTTATGTATACTAAACAAAATTCTCTATATCAAGGCAAGATTGTTCAGAAACAGTGGTAGCAAATTTCTGCTCCTATTTTGTGGAAGCTGTTTATACCAAATCGTAATACTAAAAATTCTTCTGATTACTCATTCTTAGTTTCCTCGTCATTGATAACACTACTATTAATGAGATAGACTCGGTAGGTATAAATTGTCATTCGATCGAAGCCCCTGAAGAATGCTAAACGGCAATCACTACAGCTCAAACCTTTAAAATATTAACCTTTAACATAAGAAGTCTAAACAAAAACTTCGATAATTTTATTATAACTCTTATGAGGTTTGCTATCCCATTTGAGGCTATTGTTTGTTTTGACAGAATGTTGGCTTGATGAATATACTATAATACCACATATGCAGTCATATACAAGCTATAGTACAAAAAAATATATCAACCAAAATTCTGGCGTTGTAGTTTACATTCGAGAAACCCTAACAGTTAACGTTTCGGAACCGGATATTAGAGATGCCAACTGTCTACAGCTGGATTTGTCGAATGGGGTAACAATCTTTGGGATATATCGCCCGCCGTCGTTTAAAAACTTATGCAATTTTCTGAACTCCCTTCACAGTATACTTGACGTTTTTACAAATAAATCAAAGACTTTAATTTTAGCAGGTGACATTAATATAAATTTACTATCACCTACGAACAGTGACTCAGAATATCTATGCCTTATGGCAGAACACGGTCTTATGCCTGCAATAACCGGTTCAACTAGAGGAGATGCATGCCTCGATCATATTTTCGTGAATTCTTTTGAAAATGCAGTAGGTGTTATTTGTTCCTCAGATATCACTGATCATGATTTAGTATTACTAGGTTTAACTATTAAAAAGTCACAAAATCGTTGCCAGGATCGATCAGTCATAAAACGAGATATGGAATCTATAAAAAACGAGTTGTTACAAATAGATCTATTTCCACATTTTGAAGACCTAAATATAAACCAAATAGTAGACCGTTTCTGCAATCAATTGACTGAGATAATAAATAAACATACACGGAGAGTTCGAATCATACCAAATACAACATCAAACCGTGGATCACGCCAGGACTTATCCGTCTAAAGACTGAGTTCGAAAACAATGAGCTAGCAAATAGTACAAAAGACCCAAAAAAAATGTGAAGGACGATCAAGACAGTGTGCCATTTAAATAAAACAAAAAAAGAAGCAAAAGAACTACTTACGCTTCAAAATAGTTTGGATACTAAAAGCTCATTAAACATTTGCAGCACTTATTTTGCAGCAGTAGGACAGGGATTAGCTAGTACCATATTAAACAAACTACAATTAACACAAGAACTTCTGGCTACTAAAGTTGAAAGTAAACAAATAAGAGACTCTTTTTTCCTAGTTCGTACTGACTACATCGAAGTGGATTCATTGATACGCTCGCTACAAAACGACAAAGCCCCAAAACGGAATGGCCTGACGAATCTTCTCCTTAAATATATCAGGAATATTATTGTACCACCTCTAACGGAAATTTTTAACTTTAGTTTAAAAACTGGCATTTTTCAGCCGTTTGGAAGATAGCATCTATAACCCCAATTTACAAAAATAGGCCTAGAAACTCACCAGAGAGCTACCATCCTATATCACTGTTGTCGGCCTTCTCTAAATTGCTGAAAAAGATAGTTAATAATAGGCTAGTACGGTATCTTGACTCAAACCATCTCATTTCTGACAATCAGTTTGGATTCAGGAAGCAAAAATCAACCGAGGAAGCTGTTACATTGCTAACTTCAAAAGTGTCATCTCACCTTGATAGAAGCAGACATAGTTTAGGTATTTTCTTGGATTTAGCGAAAGCTTTTGATACTGTCGCAATACCTATACTGGTTCAGAAATTAGAACAGCACTTTGGCATAAGAGGCGTGGCACTAGAATGGTTTAAAAGCTACTTGACAGGGAGAAAACACTGTGTCAGGGTCGGAGACCATATAAGTGACTTACATGATATTAATTTCGGCGTTCCGCAGGGCCCTACTCTCTTTATAATGTACATGAACGATATTCACAACATTACTGGTCCCGACATTATTTGCTATGCTGATGATACTGCATTAGTGTTTAACGGCACAACTTGGTCTGAGGTGTTTCTATGTGCACAGGAGGGAATGAAACGAGTGTCAATGTGGTTAAACTGCAATCTTTTAACACTAAACACTAGTAAAACTAAATATATATGTTTCCACAAAACAGCTGTGTTGGCTACAAAAAACACATTCACGATCAAGTTACACACCTGCATAGATCAGGAACGTTACAGCTGTGAGATTTTACATAGAACTGACAATGTAAGATAGCTCGGTGTAATTCTTGATAAAAATCTCAATTTCAAGGAGCACTTAAACTTTCTTTCAAGTAGAGTGAGGAAAACGGTAAATGTTATGAGACTGCTTCGCTCATCTGCTTCAACGAACACTCTTCATCACATTTATTTCGCTCTGAGTCAATCACTCATTCAATATTGTATATCCTGTTGAAGGAGTGCCTCCAAAACTTTTATGATGTGTGTAGAAAGAGCTCAACGTTCTGTTCTAAAGACGATGCTCAAAAAGCCCTTCAGGTACTCCACTAATAAACTTTACAAAGAATGTAAAGTTCTAAATGTGCGACAATTATATATGATGACGACGATCCTTAAAGTGCACAAATCAATAATAAATTCACAAAATCATCAGATTTTACTACAACAACGGACATATAAAATTCCTGCCCCAAGGGTTAACACGTCTTTTGCTAAGCGCTTTAGTCCATTCAAAGACTGTTATGTTTACAATAAAGTGGCCCGCTCTTGTGATATCAAGCATAGTTCTATGAGAGAAGTTAAAGTAAAGGTATCAAAATGGCTTTCTTCTCTAAGCTATGACTTCACTGAACAGTTATTTGTACACATTTCTTAACATTTAGAATTATATACCTGCGGATACACACATTATAAAACTCTCCTAAGTAACAATATATCATATATATCTATTGTTTATATAATTATTTATCTTACTACTTAGTATACACATATAATTATTTATTTCCATTTTATTGTTCATTTAAATGCATGTGTTTATTATTTTATCATTTATTTATCCTGTATTATTATGTAGTTAATAGAAAAGTTTAAATGTCTGCTTACTGACTTCTACCGAGCAAACTGTACTAAATTGTAAACTGTAAAAATCGCAAACATCGGCATCCACAGGACAGGCTTGCCTAGTGTGGAGCCAATGGATACTATGTGTATGTATATGTACTGTTTTGGCAATAAAAACATTTTTTATTTTTTTTTAATTTTAATAAAATTGTTAGTCCAAAAATATTTTCTAAAAAGTAGGTTGTAGTGACAGAAACTAATCGCTGTGAATCCGACTCCACGCAGTCGTGTCTGCCCTACCCCTAGAGTGCAATTTAGAATCGCGTAGGCGCGTAGGGGCGAGGCGGCCCGCGGGCTGAGGAGCAGGAGGCTGCGAGCGAGCCACCGTGGCTAAGACTAAGCCGCGGTGGTAAGTGAAAACCGTCTGCGACGATTAGCACGCGTGGGACCGCCGGCGACCCGCAGCGCCGGCGCCGTGACAAAAGCCAAGCTTTGTAATACAAATTAGTTTTAAAATCATTATTAAGATAAATAAACATAAAAAATTTGAATTTAGGACTTACAACTTTTATTGAAAACGATTTTAAGTCTTATGTATATTATTGAATGTAATATTTATGACAAATAAATTTAGGGCATATTGTGTTTAGGGATTTTAATTTTATGACATATGATATCATGTGACATAAAGATCGGGCAAGTTATCATTCGGACAAATGATGATTAGGACAAAAAAAATATGGCACTTTAGATTATGGATAAAAAAGTTAGGTAACAAATCGAATCGTAAACCATTTTTAATTGACGTGTCCAAGAATTGTTTGCACATTTTTAAGAAAATAAAGATTTTTGACTTTGGTCACACTATCATTCACGCAGATAACACGAAAGGTGTAGACGGAGCATAACACAACCACTTATCATCAAACGGCTTGCCTTGAACCCTGTTTGCTATCTGAGTTTTCAGAAAACTGCTTGTAACTTCAGTCATCTTAAATGAATAATTATTCATTTACGCAAATTCTTTAAGGAGGAATAACTATTACAATTCTATAAATACAAAATAATAAACCATGGGGAAATCCAAAGGACACACGTGTTATTTGAAATAATATATAATAAATGTTTCTTTATATAGAATTCTATTAATATTATATTAATTAAATAGACGTACAGTTATTAATAATTGTACAAATGTGATGATTAATAAAAGTAATCATTGTAATGTATAAGTTTACTATAAATTTAATTTGGTTTTCTACATATAAAATTTATTAAAAAAATTGGACGAATTTGCACGGGTCAGCTAGTTTTATATACAACGAACTGACCTGCGCTACTTCGTCTGCTTCACATAAGAGAATTTCCCCCGTTTTTGCAACTCGATAAATCGGCTATCCAACACTAAAATATTTTTTCAATTCGAACCAATGGTTCATGAGATTAGCGCGTTCAACCAAACAAACTCTGCAGCTTTATAATTTTAGTATAGATCTCAGGCATTCTAATACAACATACTTACTGTAGATAATGTAGAACTGTACATCTAATGGCTATAAAAGGATATGTCCTTTAGAACCATTAAAACATATTCAAGCTGTAAACAATTATATATGTATGTGTGACCGCATCTTACCTCGTGCAGACGTGCATCTGTGTTACCGAGTTTCTTGGCCATACCCAGCCAAGTTTCATTCTTGTCGGCCTCGATGGCGTAGTGGTTAGTGTAACCGACTGCCACACCTGAGGTCGCGAGTTCGATTCCCGCACAAGTCAAACATTTGTGTGCATGAACATGGATGTTTGTCTTGGTCTAGGTGTTTCTATGTATAATATGTAGGAATTTACAAAAAAAGTATACATGTATGTTTATCCATTGTCTAGTACCCATAGTACAAGCTCTGCTTAGTTTGGGCTAGATAGTGTTGTGTGTATGTATGTGGTAGAATATTATTATTATTCAATTATTTTTTATGCACAAAGAGCGCATGCGTGAGCATGCGCTCTTTATAATAATTACTAAACTATCAATGTATGTATTACCATACCATACCATTGAGTCTCTATTTTTAGTTTAACTTTTCTATTCTTTATTCCCTTTTAATTTTTTATTAATATATTTAGAGTTTTTTATTTTATTTTTGTTAGATGTGGTTGCCTATAAGTAAATGAACACAAGGTATGTCTGTAAATTAGTATTTAGATGTAAGGAAATGTATATCATTTGCTGGCGATCCAAATAAATAAATGAATTACATTGCTGCATGCATATGCAGCAATGTAATTATCTAGGCGTTATGTTACGGCTATGTATGAATATTCACAAAACTTTACCCGGAAATATAAATTACTTATCATCATTATTGAACAGGTAATCATCGAAACTATTAATTAATTGTTATTATGTGGTCACAATCTTCAAACCACAAGCAAAACGTTCCGATATGAAGATCTTCCTGTATTGCGCCTGCGCATCGACAAATGCTTGATTAATTACAAATTACTGTACCTACAATTAATTAGTCGGCTATTGCAGATTTATTAATTTGAGTCACTGTTTTCCGTATACCACCATTAGCATTGAGTTTATCAAATACTTAGGCATCCATGTTTGATGGTATGGTTTGGGTGATTAAATGTATTGTAACATGTAACTTAGTATGATTACAAGTAAAGGCAGAAAGTACTATTAAATAAATTTTGACCTCATCTTTTTTCCAAATACGGCTTATATACGGCTTTGACTTAACTACTAAATATGTAGTAAAAGGTGGCAAACCTGAAGACCCACCTGGTGATAAGCAGTAATAGTTGCGAAGGAATGCGTATTCTTGTGAGGAGGCCATTCGATTGCTTCTAGTGTGATTCTACGAGATACACCACAGACATGTTTAAACTATGTATGTGAGTACATACGCTACGTTAGCGAGCCTGCGCGAATGGAGCCTGTGTTGCCAGTGCAAGAAGTGACCCACAAAGCCTGCTAAAGCAAGCCTTTAACCCGTTGAGCGCCTGATTTATAAAGTGAAAGGAAGGCCTTGGCGGTTATGAACACCTGGTGTTCACACAACACGCGAGAGATTAATCTTTATTGGCCGCATAAATACAAGACAAAGTTATTTATAATATTCTGTAAGGTATTTCTGCAGTCAGACTGCTAGGAGCTTAAGAAGTTCTGCTTTGTATTTTCTCTCAATCCTCTACTACCATTATATCTCTGCAATCCAAAGACAAAACAATAAAAAAAAGATATCACAATAATATATCTATGTGATTTCAAACGCCCCATATCCGCTGTTATAGAAGATCTTGCCAATTAACACTTATCGTTTTACATGCGCACTTAAACCGTTTCCCGCATTTCTACTATTCCAAGAATCTCAATTTGATCCACTTTCATTGAATTTATCAACCGTTTTGTTTTTATTATCAACAATATTGTATTTCAGTGTATTCTGATAATAGGATTGATATACGATAAGTTCGTCAAATAAACATAACCACAAATATATTTTACAGGAACTAATGTGGTTTCAGCAGCGTCTGCGTAAGTAGTACGATACAAGGGACACGTACCTCACACTAATTACCATCGGACCAAAATAAACGTAGATACTCCGACCATTGTGTGAATACCCATAAACATGGTTTTCCTCCTTGATAACATTTACTGGGAACCTTTGTTCAATTGTACTGTTATACAATGATCATGTTCCAGTTTTAGCAGACAATTTTATTACCTTAGGTAATTCCGCGAAAAGGGTTTTAATAGGCCATGTGATAACTACTCGTTAGTCCTATTTCCTGGAACCGTTTTTCAGGCAATAGGATTCACGGATTTCTGTTATGCATGCGTTGCAAATTAATAAATTGACTACAGCGTAACGTAAAATAAGCATTGTAATATTTGATCTTGATGTGAATTGAAACTATTTATCTTTCTAATGTTTGGTAATTTTTAAGGAGAATTGTGATGATGTCATGTGATGTTTGTATGTAATGTCATCAATACAAGACCAAATTTTGACAGAAAGAACAATAGCTAGAGAAATGAAAAGGATATATATGATATTTTAACTACTGTATGATATTTTGTAAAATAGGTCTTGGACAACTTGTTATATCCGAGAAATAATGTCAAAATTAATATATAAGACAAAATATTTATTTTTGTGTTACTTTATGTTTCTAGAAGTCCTTAAGAAGTTGTTCTCTCATCATGAGGACTATTGATCTTTGCCTATTGAGCTGATATCTCGCCAATGCCTGATTGCTTTGCAAGGTTTGTTCCGAATTCGTACCTGATGTTTCGTCCCAAGCGTAGAAATACGCATTCGTCCCAAAAAACGTTCCATATATGTCCCTAAATTTAAATAAATATTAATTTCTTAATGTTGTCTTTCATCCCAGATTATGTTCCTTTATTGTACCTCTTTTTTTTGTATGGAGTTTTTGTTGTACCGTCAGCCGAAAAATATTTTAAAATACTTTGGTGATCTCTCAGTAAAACTTTGGGCTTATAATTGCATAACATCATGAACCTGACAACAAAAGATTTAAAATAATTTTAAACCATGTTTTGTTTTGTTAACCGTATGTAAAAAATGAAGGGCGAAAAAAAAAATTATTTGAAAAGAGAGGCGAATGAGGAACATTTTGGAATGTGGGACGTAATGTAGGGGCAAATGCGGAACAAACCCTTTGCAAGCGTCCCACTCTCTAGTCTACGGTAAATGCTTGCTATCAAATGGACAGTGTGCTCGCTTGCTACCTTGGTTGTATATAAAAAGAATACATTAACTATTTATAACTACACGGATGGCGTAGCGGTTTAATTGATCGTCTTGCCACTGTCACTGCGCCGTGTTGTAGGTTCGAATCCCACACGGGACAAAAATTTGTGTGATCCACAAATGGTTGTTCCAAATCTGGATGTTCTTTGTGTCCGTTGTTTGAATGTTTGTAAAGTCTCCAGAAAAATACAGGAATTATTCTTAGTGTGTGGGTAGTAATAACATTATCAACCCTATATGTTAACTGTCCCTCTGCTAGCCACAGGGTTATTCTCAGTGTGAGGATGTATTTTATCGCCGTTAAAGCGAGCTATTATTAACTAATCAATACGCATATAACTTGGAAAGGTCAGAGGTGCGTGCCTTGTAATCAAACTTGACACCTCTGCGTGACAGTCCAATTATCTCCTCCTAGGTTATCGCTGCTTTACCTCTAGGTAGAGATTAAGAAAGCGACATAAATAAATTATTTGTGCAATAGTAACATTAACATTAAATTGACCGCAACACGTTCGTTGTGCCTAAGAGATAATCTAAAAGAATAATGGCATACATACTGATGGTTCGCGAGGCTATTGAAATCAAAATACATCCTAATTTCAATATAGAAGATGGTTGGAATTTACCACCAGCTTGGGATCCAGTAATTCAAATAGTCAAACCCAAGAAAAAGCAAACCACAGCTAGACTTCATGACACTTTGAGCTCATTCTGCGTAAATAGAAACACCAATGATTAAATTATGTTCGGGTACTTTGAAATAACTACACTGGAACATTGAGACAACTACCATCTTAGTCTCCCCGTGACCGTCTGACCATGGCTGCTAAAAAGCAACCGAAACGTCTGTGAAAGTGTAAACTTAAATATAAATAGTTTTAATAATTTAATTAGCTTAAAATTAGTAAAGTTTAATAGTAGTATAGCAGTATAACAGTTTCTAAATTATGTAATAGTGTTTAATAAACATCGCGATAAAATCCGTATATAGTAGTTTAATTTCAATGATTAACATTCGCGAAAACAGAAGACGATATTATATAAATACTAGCTGACACGACAAACGTTGTTTTGCCATAGAAAATGTTTTGACCAAAAGATTTAAAAAAATGTTAGGGGTAGACAACCCTTATCACTAAGGGGTATGAAAAATAGATTTTAGCCGATTCTCAGACCTAGTAAACATGCATAAAAAAAAAAAACAAAATCAAAATAAATTTATTCAAATTAGGTTACAAGGTAACACTTATGAATGTCAAAGTTACACGTTTTTTTTTTACCTGTGAATTTACATTTACTGCCATACATATAAAATTTCATAAAAATCGATCAAGCCGTTTCGGAGGAGTATGGTAACTAACATTGTGACACGAGAATTTTATGTACAAGATGTTTAGTTTGATTTAAATGGTTGTTGAATAGTAGGTTCTATTCAACAAATAATTTATATTAAGCTATATAATTATGTATACATATAGGAAGAGTATCAATACGTAGGTATGTCATTATTATTTTTGATTACCTCTTAGGTAGAACGGACGTATTGCGGTCAGTTTAATGTCAAAAAACAGTAGGTGTGCCCGAATGCTGATATAGTGTGCACAATATGTTTTAATTACTTATTATTTAGCTGATCTCATTGTAACTCATGATACTTTTTGTATAGTTTTATTTTTAGACGGCCAGCCGATATAGGTTACTGTAGCTTGTTGCTTGTAATTCCAAGTGTATCACTCGCGTTGCCGATACTACTCGTAGTAAATGGGGATTTAAAAATGGATTAGAAAACTTCACTGGTAGTTTTGATGCACGGATGGCGCTGTGGCTTAAGCGGACACCTCGCCACCGCCCCTGCGTCGAGTGTTGTGGGTTCGAATACCACAGGAAAAGATTTTTTTTTTATCTTATAGTTTGGCAAACTACCTGGCGGATCGCCTGATGGTAAGCGATTACCGCCGCCCATGGACACCCGCAAACCCAAAGGAGTTACAAGTGCGTTGCCAGCTCTTTAATAAGGAATGAAGGAGGGCAAGGACAAAGGAAAGGATAGGAAAAGAATCGGGGTAACTGGGCCTCCGGCTCTCTCACTCACCAATACGATACGCAACAGTACGGGTACCGTTACTTCACGCCGGTATTCTGTGAGAGGGTAGTACTACCCCGGTCGATCCGACCCATTCATGCTGAAACCAGCAAGGATCTACTACCAATAAAAATTTTGTGTGATCCATAAATGATTGTCCAGAATCTGGATGTTATGTGCGTTGTTTGAATGTTTGTAAAGTCCCGCGCGATATAGGCGTTATTCCTAGTACTGGAGTTGTCTTTTTTAATACCAAATACTGGTAAATCTTACGTACCTAGCGAAATGGAGTTTCTCTCACACTGTGAAAAACTGCAACCTTTCAGCGATATAAGTAGCTAAACATTTAATTATTTTCTAACATCAGTTTATAAATTAAAACTTCCTAATCATCCTAAGGCATTTTTAAGTATCCTTCAAATATTGAGAGAAAATATCAAAATCTTAGAAATGTTCATGGACTTATGTCGCTGACTACACTGGGTGTGCCGACTCATTCGTATTATCTGCAAGTAATTGAAAACAGTAAACTCTTCTTCTCTACCTAATAGGAAGCGGTAGTAGCTATTCTGGATATGCTGCATTTCTTTGGCAATGTAGCAGACCGGATTAAAAACCCCACAATACGCTTTAAAACGCAAATCGCTGACGTCACCCAGTAGGCTGCAAATCTCAAATGGGATTGGGCTGGACATGTTTGTCGCATGTCGTAAGATCCTTGGGCTGAAATTAGCACAGACTGGATCACAGATAGTGCTAAGCGTGGTAGACTAAATCGTCGATGGCGGGACGAATTAAGTAGCTACAAGAGAGACTGGTGCCAACTAGCGCATAACAGGTATACGTGTAAAAGCGAGAGGGCAGTCTTTGCCCTGCAGTGGGACAAAGATGTAGCATGCTTTATATGCATACACAAAAATGTATAATTGCCAAAATAATATATTGCGGGGCAATACTGCCGTAGATAGACAAATGTATTGTGTCAATGCATCGAGTAGGTCGGTTCAACTGTGTTTTGTTTACGTGTTCCGTTGTGCGAGCGCGTAAACGCGTATGTGAGGACGTCACTTTACGCAGACGTTTACCTGATTATACAATCTGAACAGGTAAAACGGAGCGTGTAAAAGGAATTTATATCGATTATCAAATGCTATTATAATTTGGAATAACTGCATAGGATAAATATAAAGTGTTCTGGTTGGAGAGTTAGGGTAGCGATTTAACAAATCCCTGAGGTTTTACCTGGGGGTGGTGGGCTTCGTGGGCCTGCCCGCCATCCGATCAGCACCAGGTCCTTGAGGCAGCGTGCGTGTTCTCAACCGCGCCTCTGTGTCATGTCTGTCTCCCCTCTAGGCGGAGGGGGGGGGGGACAGTAGGGGTTTTAAAAGTAGTGGTGACCAAAGGGTAGGTCTTATCGTATAGTGGGCTGCCGTTTCATACTGAGGCGTATGCGTCAGATTCCACCAGGAACAAAAAAAAAAACTCATCATATTTAATACCACTATGGATTGTATATAGATCAGAAAATACGACAGAAAAATCTTATAATATAAATTATAACAAATCTGGTAGATTCGTAAGGGAAAAAAAATCTTAAATAGCAAATAACTTTTTTTTTTACGTTGGCTGCTGAAATTTGTTTCATTAAGAATATCTCGATATTTGGCGAATACAATTATTTCATTTGGCATCACTATTTTAAAAAGTACTATATATAACTTATGACTTATGACTTAATCATCTGCAAGGTTAAAGCTGGTAGTCGCCTAGGAACAGTATTGGCATTAGATGTAACCTACTACGTGACTGGCTGACCGCATGACACAGTCTTGCGGTCATACACTACCACACCTTAGACTAGTTACTAATAGATTGGTTTTCCTCCTTATCCCTCCACTTAACGACTTGTATTGTTAAGTTCTTTAGTAGCCAAAGCGCTAAAACATTGTTAGAAGAACAGATATCTATAATTTTGTCGTACGTTTATGCGAATGTTATTCATTAAATTAAACTACTTTATACGGCTTTTATATGTGTTCGACTGCTTTTACAATAGTCAAACCCAAGAAGAAGCAAAAGACAGCTAGACTTCATGATATTTTGAACTCATTCTGCGTAAAAAGAAACACAAATAATTAAATTATGTTTAGGTAATTTGAAATAACTACAGTTCAGAACATTGAGACAACTACCATCTTAGTCTCCCAGTGAGCATAGCTGTAAGCTACCGAAATGTCGGCCAAGTGTAAACTTAAAATATAAATAGTTTTAATAATATAATAAGCTTAAAAAGTATTCGAATTCAATAGTAGTTGTGTAACCGTTTAAAACTCATGTAATAAAGTGTTAAATAAAAAACGCGATAAATCCGTATAAAGTAGATTAATTTCAACAGTTATCTATATTCTTTTTGACGGGCCATTTATAACGGATGGCGTTTTATAGAGATTTCTAGCAGTTTCTGTTTAAATAATAAGCATTCTTGTTAAACCTTCCAGCTCAACTAGAACATTTGTGTTAGGAGATAGCCTTCATCTCGGTAGAGTAATGGGTGGGGCTCGAATCCACAAACTTTGAGTCGCAATTCCAATAAATTACCTATTCGGCAACCGCATTTTAAAATACCGAATCCTAAAATCCAATTTTTTTTTATTTTTTTTTTATTGCTTAGTCTGGCAAACGAACAAACGGATCGCCTGATGGTAAGCGATTACCGCCGCCCATGGACACCCGCAACCCCAAAGGAGTTACAAATGCGTTGCCAGCCCTTTAAAAAGGAATAAAGGAGGGAAAGAACAAAGGAAAGGATAGGAAAAGGATCGGAGAAACTGGGCCTCCGGCTCTCTCACTCACCGATACGAAACGCAAAAGTACGGGTACCGTTACTTCACGCCGGTATTCTGTGAGAGGGTAGTACTACCCCGGTCGATCCGGCCCATTCATGCTGAAACCAGCGAGGATCTATTACCTCAAGAAAAAGAGAACTATTGCTAGTGCAGCAGTTAACCTCTTTCAAATATACACCAATAGTATTCATAAAAAATCCTTACTAAAGGCTTAATATGTACAATAATCAGTAAGTCTATTAAACAATTCGTATTTGTTTTTTGGTGTCTCATTCTCCTTAATTATCTACAGCATTAGACAAGCTAGCTTTCTGAAGCATTTTATAACATTTATTTTTGAAATCTTGTTGTGACTTTATAAACTTCTTGTACGCTTTATGAACAAGTCCGTGTGGCTTTATAAAGGTAATTCATAAAATCAATAATACCACAATACTAGATGGGACGGCCATCTGCCGTTTCCGTGAAGAACAACTTTGGTACCGTAAGCCATGTTGTAACTGTACCATAAATAAGCCATTGTTTCAAGTTAAAAACTCACAGGTAGCAGTTCTTTCATTAGTCTAGAAACCTTATTCACCCTCTTATAAAGGGCATCCTTCCTTATTACTAAAAAAGCGCCATTTTAATTACATTTTACAAAATATTTGGAAACAAAAGATATGCAGATAGGCTAAGACTATAAAGATTAACTAGTGGTACTTGTATAGTATTATATTATTTGTGCTCGTGGTTTGAAATTTAGCATATTGTTTTAAATGTAGCTTGGCTTCTACAATTATTGTTAAAGGATTATTTTTGTTGAAATTAAACTACTATATACGGATTTTATCGCGTTGTTTATTTAGCACTGTATTACAAAATTTTGAAAATATTACACTACTACTGATTTTATTTTACTAATTTATAAGCTAATAAAATTATTTAAACTATTATATAATTTTATATATATATTTTTTTTGATATTTTGTTTGTTTGTTGTTGTCTGATAAGTGAGATAACCTAGACTTGTGCTAGAGTTTATTATTGTTGTTATTAATTGACTACTGTTATTATTGATTGGGATATTCCATCTGAATGCGAGACACGTGATGGCGTTTGTATTATTTTATTTTATAGGTCATTAGTCGAGTAAATAATTACTAATATTGTTGTTGTTATAATCTCTTGCATAATATAAACATATTGCGTGTCAAATCTGCACAATAACAATGTCTAATGTGTATTTGTTATGTACTACATGGTCATATCATATTGTTTATATAGGTATATATACAAGTGAAGGACTAACTTGCCTAAAGTTTCCTAACGAAAGCCATATGTGTATTTCAAATATTAACGCCGCGGTTACTAAAAGGTTTGTCAATTTTAACCTAATGTCATGAGATTTCATTGGCTGTTGCTAGTTCAGTCAGCCCATAATTGCAGAAAACAAGCTTAAATAACAACAAATTGTTATGTTATGTTTTTAAATAACATAAAATCCGTCTTTTTCCCTCTTTATGCTACAAATATCACGGGCATGTCGTAGATGTCAGTGTGCCTACCAGAGGACAAGTATGGTAGTACTGAATTAAGTAAAATGCTTTAATACTACATTTTAGAAAAGCGAAACATTAAGCTTTATTATTATAATGCTGAGATTTTGAGCTGATATAATGGTACCAAAGATATTGCTGTTGATATATTCCTGAAAACTTTTATGAAGCTTACTAACAAAACAATCTAATTTTGAGCAACGTAGCAAGCACTTTCTGTTTTGTTGGTCTCTTTGTGTATGTTCAAAGCAGACCGTGAGATATCGGATAAAATTCCTAGATCGAACACAGTAATATTAGTTCCCGATTGATAAATTCTTACAAAATACAACAAATGGTCTCTCCGGAATCGTACCTGGTAGATGGCAAGGCTTGCCTCTTATCACGTGTAAGAGCAGCTCGAATAACATACAATACTTTTGATTACCCCTTCGACATTACACAGCCAGGAGTAAATAACTTCAAAGGGAAAAATATAAAAATCCATGAAGTATTTTCCGTGATGAAATGATCTAACCCATGAATAATGAATAAATAAAACAACAGCATGAACACCTATGGCAGTCGTTATTGAGAAGTCAGTACCCTATAATATCCTGACACTGGTCTAGCCTTAGGGTATCGTTAGCCTTTGGGTTGCGGAGGTCAGGTGGCAGCCACTCCGTGTAAAAACTGATATCCAGTCAAATCCAGTTAGACCAGAAAAGTCGACCTCAAGTAACTTGGGAATAATAAAGGCTAGGGAGAAGAATTCTGGTCTAACCTTAGAATATCATTCCCTTGGGACAGGGCGATCAGAGTCCTTGCCACAATGGAAAGCTATGTTATTACAAACACGCCGAAGAGACAGCGCATTACAGTGTGTAGTTTAGTCTAACTCCCGCGCATGCAGTGAAAATGCTTAAAGAAAAATTTAAAAAATAGCGGTGTGCCCTAAACGGCTGCTGCGGCGTTAAAGCTGTATTTGTTATTATTAATATTATGGAATCTTTATATAAAAACAAATGGCACACAGCAAATTGTCCATGTTTATATCAGGGATGTACATGGACTTACATGGACTTTAGCAATGTCAAGAACATTGCTAAAGTCCTTGAGCGGTGGTTAACACTTACCAGGTAGGCCGCTAATTCGCCAACAAAATCAATAAAAAATATCCATTCTACAGAATCCTAATTTAATAACCGTGTGTTCTGTTGTCAGCAGAAGTATTACTGCCCTTGCACAAGTAGCATGGTTACTCCTTGTTTGAAACGTTCGTTATGTGCGAGTGATAATCCTTATTTTTTTTTTTAACGTGGGGGAATGCTTTGACGCATACCTCTTCGCGAGGCGACGGAGAGGTTATGTCGGAGTCACCGGGGAAAGATGGTGAGTGACGTCCCGGTAATACCGACTAAACCTACCACGGTGTTCCTCGACATAACCACAATCGGCGGGGCCGCGCGAATCGCTTTCACATGCAATCGCGATCCCGCCGAGTTTTCGGCCCGCCGTATGAAACGGCAGGCCACTACACAAATTTACAACCACTAATTTTACTGTCCCTCTGAGGGCGGGACGGACACACGATACAGAGGCGCGCGTGGGAACACGCACGCCGCCTCTCGGACCTGGTGCTGATCGGGTGGCGGGCAGGCCCACGAAGCCCACCACCCCCAGGTCCGGTCTAGGCCCTCCGGCGCCCGGCTCTGCGGTTGGGGAGAGGGTTTAAGCGTTCCCTCTCCCGCGCTCCGCCGCCTCCTTGATGGAAATGACTCCCTCACAGAAGGAGGCGACGGCGCTCCACGACCTCTCACTCCGGACCATAGACTGAACTACGGCCGGGAGCGAGAGGGCAACCGATCCGACTGCCGCGATCAACTCACGGCGCTGCGATGCCCAGGCGGGGCAATCCGCCAAAGTGTGCAGCGCCGTGTCCACAACAACGTCGTGGCAGTCGCCGCAGTGGTGACAACCGGGCGTCTCTTGCCGGCCTATGCGACACAGGAACTGGCCAAAACAACCATGGCCAGTCATTACCTGTGTCAGCCAGAAGGTGATGACGCCATGCCGTCTCTCCAGCCATTCCTCAAACACGGGACTTACCGCCACAATCGTGGCGTGCCCGGCGAGTACTAGACCTCATGTTACATTTGCAACTGTCCATCAGCCATAATAACTGATACAGCTAACGGATCATAGTCTTTTTTGCCACCTTTGAATCATAGAAATTTTCCACGACAACGTCATCATCTTAGGCATGCCAATATTTTGTTAAAATCGGTTCAACGATTTAACCAGAAAAAGTCCGAACATTAAATGCGAATATTATATGCGAAAGTACGGCTTTCGCATATAATATTCATAAATCATCAAAATCATCAATTCAATTATCATATTCAACTTATGCAGGGCGAAGAATATAGCTACGAGTATATCTATATAAATAGTCAAATCCAAAACAACTCAGTACTTTTTTCTCCTCTGTTTGCCAACCACTCTTTTTTTAAATTTTAGCTTTTGTGTCATATCCTTATGAAAATAGTTTTTTATTTCAATGTACAATTTATTTTTGAAGTGGATAGTTTTAAAAAACTAGAATCTTGATTGAAACGTTTCTTTCTGGGCTTTTAAGCTATATCCATGCTAATATTTCGTTCAAATCGGTTTAACGGTATAATCATAAAAAGTCAAAAATCCTACCAAGCTACTTTCACATATATAATATTTCTTTAAATATAAGTCTCATGATAATGTTACTGTGGAATTTGCACAGCAGATGCACGATTCGCTTTGTCCTTTTTTACATAATTACGATGCGCACCTGTCCACATGCGGGCTGTCTCCGAGTGCCCTTGACAACGTGTGGGAACGAGAACCAAGTCCCAGGATTACCATAACCGACCGGCTGTTAAATACAGATACACCTGTGTAGACTCAAGCCTCAGTATCCCCAAAGGGGTAGGACTAGGTATATTCCATTTAACCTGTGTGTAATCAGAGCTAGTATTTTCATTCTGTGTACTATCGGTTGTTTAAGTATAACTTAAATACCAGTGGGATGATACACAAATTTTATGCTGCATAGATGGTGTAATGGTTTAAGTGGGCGCCTCGCCGCGGCCACTGCGCCGAGTGATGTGGGTTCGAATCCCACACGGGACAAAAAAATTTATGATCCACAAATGGTTGTTTTGGGTCTGGGTGCTCTTTGTGTCCGTTGTTTAAATGTTTGTGAAGTCCCCCGTGATACATGAATTATTCCTAATGCGGCAGTTGTTTATTAAAAAAGAAAAAGAAAGAAAGGAATAAGGCTATTGCCTTCTACCCAGTGTATTATGACCATGTGTTGCTATTTAGAATTTTTGACAATTCTGCGATCCGGTATCCGAATGTTGTTCGATTTATTGTCGCTGAGAATAATTCGAATAATAGTCGAATATTCAACACGTTTTATTTGATGATGGCACGATTGACATGTATCGTGGTCGATAGATCATGCTCAACGATGTACAGTATGGTCACAGATAACAGTGATGACATTTTTGATAAAGTGCTCCTCCTAATATCTAAATGCCATGACGTTATGTCACGTGAGTGTTGAGTTACTACGTAATCCAATAATCAATCACTATTATAATTCGAATATTTTGATTTCTTTGAAGATTCGAATATTTGAAATATTTAATCGACAATCGCCAATCGGTAATTGAAAGTGCATTGTGATGCATACCGGCAAAATGGCTGCCAGTATTAGTCGGGTTTATGTTAAAACAAAGAAGTCCTGTTCTTATTATTATAAAAGGATACGGTAAGTGTTTTGTATATTATTAATTCTATTTAGTTATTTGAATGTAGAGTGCCCATATGTGGAACTGGTATTAATTTCAATAGATACAAGGAAAGCAAACTTGTTTAACGTAATTAAGATCACACCAAATTAATATAAAACAACCCATAATGTATTGTTCGTGAAATAATTATTTCGTACTTTGCCTGCGTTTCGTAATGTAAGTAATTAGATTTTATTGAAGTTGATATTTTGTTGGCTAATCGACCAAAAATGCCTTTGAGAAGATTTTAGGCCCATTTTTAGTCTGAAGCGTGGGTTAACCTTTCATATCGAAGTAAACTCGTTCCTAGTAACGCGATGGTTTTCATGACATGTGATGACTACTGATACTTTTATACATTGTGACATACATAACACATTTTGTTCCTGTTTTTATTTTTGTACTTACGACATTTTTTTACGAGATCCTTCCATTTATAGCTTTTTGCAAACACCAGTGTCGAATACAGTGATTTATATCCTTAATCATAAATTCAGAAATAATCCAAAAATAAAATGTCTGCGTTGAAGTGCATCTGACGGATCTTATCGTAACTCACACAGATAAAACTTTCTTTGTTTACATGCACAATAGGGATGCGTCAGTGTGCGTTTCGGGACTCGGGCGCAGGCGCAACGGCAGGTGCCTCTTATTCATACAACATTCAACTTTTAGTCGTCAACTTGATCGGTTCGAAAACACACTAAAATATTTAAAAAAATATTTTTTCCTTTATATACTTTGGTTATGCTGTGTAGTCAAGATAAACGTTTCATATATACAGAAGTAAGTGTGTGCGTCGATTAGTGTTTGTTTGTGTGGGCGTTAATACGTCAATCAGCTGATTTGTGCTTGTTTGAATATTGTCGGTGAGTTTTATTATCAAAATATAATACCTACAATGTTTATTTTGGCTTTCAGTAGTGTATAGGACGTAATAGGTACTCTTATTTAATATTATAAATGCGAAAAAGTGTTTGTTTGTTTGTTACGCTTTCACGCCTTAACTACTTGATCGATCATCATGAAATTTCGCATACACTTTATCAGAGGAACAGATAAATGCATTGAGTACCATTCATCCAGACAGTGATTTTTATTGTTTTAGTAATAGTAAGTATACGCGAGCGAAGCCGCGGGAAAAACTAGCAAATTTAAAAAGTGTAAATTTAAATATAAATAATTTTAATTCATTTAAATAGCTTAAATTGTAGTAAAGTTCAATAATAGTAGTGTTAGTTTCAAAATTATGTAATAAAGTGTTTTAAAATAAACAACGTGACAAAAGCCGTATAAAGTAGCTTAATTTTATTCGCGTAAATATATGACAATATTAAATAATGATTTTATGAATAAGTATTCATTACGTTTTTTAAATCTTGTGTCTTTGGAATCTTCGAAATGGGTAAGGGTAAAAATGATATACTTTTTCATTGCATGATTCATATAGGTAACGGAAAACAGGTAAAATTGATTATACTTAGTAGGAATTTATATACTTCTTTGAAAGGCTCGATGTTTAAGTAACAGCGATAGCCTATTGGGAAACTGTTGGACTGCAACGCAGGGGTATCAAGTTCGATCCCAAGGCGCGCATCTCTGACTTTTAGAAGTTATGTGCTCATTAAATAGTTATTTATTATTACTTTAACGGTGAATTAACACATCCTGAGGAAACCTGTATGAGAGTTTCGAAGTACTTTCGATCGATAGTTAGCACGATTGACTTGATCGTTACGTACTACGTCAAATGACACGAAATTTACACTCGGGCTTCTGAGCCGTCTTGGTAGATTATTACTTTTAACCCTTCTCACACTGAAAAGAGGCTAGCAGTGGGACATTTTATAAACAGGGATATTATTTATTATTATTATTATTTTTGTAAACTCACTAACTATTTTGACGTTTATAAGTGTTACTTTGTGACCCCAATGAATAAATGATTTTGACTTTGAATTTAACTTTGATGTTTCGGCCAGGTTGAACTGGCTGTGGTCACAAGCAGATTGTATGACTTAATAAAAGCGCTATAAAATTCTTGGGAAGTGTCTAATATCTTATCTTATCTTGTGTTCACTTCGACCCAGTGGGATCTTTTGTGTCGACTTCCCCAATAACGACTGCCATAGATGTTCATGGCAGCCGGGACCGACGGCTTAACGTGCTTTTCGAGGCACGGAGCAGGCGATAATTGTCAATCAATATGCACTTAATTTCGAAAAGTCATATAACTTCCGAAAGTCATAGGTATGCGACGTGGGTCCGAACCCGAGACCCTCTGCATTGCAGTGTGTTTGTCTCCCCACTGAGCTATCGCTGCTCGAAGAGTCTAATAACTTTTTTATATATTTCTAACTGCACCATTGTTCCCAAGGTATGTTTGCGGTTACGTTTGTTCATCGTGAGGGTTCATTACTGGGCTGGGGAAAGTAGGTACTATCGATTATTTCTGTAAGTAAATTCTTAGTAACAGTCGTTCCCGGTAACCAAAAGCCCCGCCCTCTTTTACGTAGGGTTGAAAATATAACTGGCAACATTATATAGCCATATGTCCATATTATGTTTTTTATTTAGTGTAAAGGTTCGAGGGATCTAAAATCGTGAAGCGTTCTATGTAAGGCAGCAATTCCCATAGCAGGTATCTGTGATGTGACGTCACATCGCAGAATTAGCATACTTAGGTGAAGTTAGGTGTTGACTCTAAGGGCCTATTCCACAACTTCCAAATAACATTTATCTATTAGATAAAAGTCTCGCCATCTCTCTTCTTTAACCTAACAAGAGTGAGACAGCATGTGATTTATATTTCGGATAATTTTTCTTGATAGTTGTGCAACTGGCCTTTAGTGTTTTTAAAGTATCGGCCTCGATGGCGTAGTGTTTAGTGTAACCGACTACCATGCCTGAGGTCGCGGGTTCGATTCCCGCACAAGTCAAATATTTGTGTGCATGAACATGGATTTTTGTCTTGGTCTGGGTGTTTCCATGTATAATATGTATGTATTTACCAATAAAAAGTATATATGTATGTTTATCCATTGTCTAGATGGCGTAGTGGTTAGTGTAACCGACTGCCACGCCTGAGGTCGCGGGTTCAATTCCCGCACAAGTCAAATATTTGTGTGCATGAACATGGATGTTTATCTTGGTCTGGGTGTTTCTATGTATAATATGTATGTATTTGCCAAAAAATAGTATATACCTATGTTTATCCATTGTCTAGTACCCATAGTACAAGCTCTGTTTAGTTTGGGCTAGATGGTGATGTGTGTATGTGGTAGAATATTATTATATTATATTAGAGTTATTATGTCATAAAGCGAACACACCATTAAGTTAAGTACTCCTCATTCAAGATGAATAATTGAGTTAGGACTGTAGGCAGTGCAAGAAGTTGATTCACCCAAGAGTTTGAAACCACAAATCCGATACTGTAAACATTGGACCTCATCCTCATGGCTTATCTATAGCCTAGCTTAGTTCCTGTAGATTGTGTTGAGTACTTGCAGAGTAATCTTATAAATATGAGACCATAATTTAATATATAGATATGACAGATGACAAGCAGGTGGCTTGTCAACCGTCCGTCACCGTCACGGTACCATAAAATTATTCATGAACTTCTACCATTCCTACTAGATACAATAATCAACTGTCATAATTTAACCAAATACAGATACCCTGTCAATCAAAAGCACGATACACGACATGTATACAAACAATACACGTGGACCGGTGCCGCAGCAATAGTGAATGCGACTGCTATACAATTTCCAGGTCGAGGGAAATATTATAGAATTTGCTACTAAGAGATTATCAGTAGCAACATGGTATTTAGAACTATGCCCAGTAAGACGTGAAATGTGGCTGTAATATATGTTTTGTTATCCCTTCAGGGTTATATGTATGTGTACCGGCTGTAGTTAATGCGATCGTTGTACATGAGGTCTCGAGTTGGAATCCCGGGGTGGACCAACAAAAAGTTACTGATAAGAAATCTCAATATCACATAGATACCTCCGTGCCTCGGAAAGTACGTAAAGCCGATGGTCCTGCGCCTGATCTCTCTCCGGTTGTGTCGGATTACCGTTCTATCTCATGATAAGAGTTAGGAAACAGAGAGTGCACTTGTGTTTGCGCACACACTTGTGCACTATAATACCTCCTGCGCAGATGGCCAGTCCCCGTTAGATTGGCGCCTTGATTATTATTTTTATGTGTGTAGACGTGGTTCTGCAATTCAGACGTCATCCGAGCAAATCCTGGTTACCTCACAATCCAACAAATAATCATGACATCTTCGCGCGATGATAAAAATCGGATGTCCTAAGTTTGGTCGCATCGTATCGTCGCGTGACCTATGAGCGCGAGTATAGGGATTGCCCGATGCAAATATTCCACGAATAGCGGTTAGGACAGATAATTGAATCCTGTACGTTCAACGAGGATGGTTTACGAAGTAAGTTCGAACAAAATAGTAAACAGTAGTTGCACCAGCCGATCACAGTTTATTTAAGTGACATATTAGGCGCTGACAATTACTTTCGTAATCCACAAATTGTTTTTTATAAGTTTGGGTGTACTTTGAGACAGTTAGCTGTATGTTGAACAAGTACCAGCACTATTGCGGGTGTCGCCTTTTAAGTAAAATAGATAATGTAATAATCAAATATTGTAAACACCATTACATCGCGCGCATATCAATAAGAACATCAATTCGCTGGTTTATATAAAACCTAGATTTTTGCCGCGGCTTCGCTTGCTTATATGTAGGCTAGGTTAGTAATAGTGGTACTTTTTTCTGGATAAAAGGTAACCTATGTCCTTTTCTGTACCCCTGACAACCTGTAGAAAAAATTCATGATGACCAGTGACTAGTTAAGGCATGAAAGCGTAAAAAACAAACTCACATTCGCATTTATAACATAAGTTGGGATTACGCTCGCATTAATGTGATGGTCTCATAACCACGTGCAAACAAGACCATGCTTTATAATAATAATAATAATATTTTACCACATACACACAACACCATCTAGCCCAAACTAAGCAGAACTTGTACTATAGGTACTAGACAATGGATAAAGATACATATATATACTTTTTTTTAGTAAATATATACGTATTATACATAGAAACACCCAGACCAAGACAAACATCCATGTTCATGCACACAAATGTTTGACTTGAGCGGAAATCGAACCCACAACCTCAGGCGTGGCAGTCGGTTACACTAACCACTACACCATCGAGCCATTTATGCCATGACTACTGACACTTAAAACAGCTATCCGATCGACAGATAGCTTATGATGTACTAGGCTACCATAAAATGCAAGGCGGTCATCAATGAAGACTACTAGATAAAGCCAAAGTTCTCAATGTCATGTCTTTTGAATAATTCCGTCATACTCGCCTGTTTCGCGACTCTTGGCATGGTGGTATCTTATCTGTCGATCTGATAAACGCTAGATGGGCTACTCGTACATGGTGTAAGCACGGCTGTTGAATATTGAGTGCTGTTTAGGTCCTTAAAGGCAATCGTTTAGTTAAATACTTCCTGTATGACAGCGATGGCGGCACGTGACTATATTTTTATCGCTAAATTTTCATGTCTGGCTTTCTTGCACACATTTGATTTTACAATGCCCGTCACGAGCATTGTAAAATCATTATTTTTTAGGGTAGTATTTTAAATGCACCGCAAAAAAATACTAATTGCACAGCAAAATATGCTTACCAAAAATACTCATTGCAAAGCAAAATCTATATATTAATACGTGAAGCAAAAACTTTGTACCCCTTTTTACCAAAGTTGCGCGGACGGAGGAGTATGACATTTGGCACAGTTAAAGTTTATATGGAGAAGGAGGGGCGAATCCTAATATTTATATAAAATATGCGTTAGAAATACATTAAATTAATGAAAAATCACTACACGCACACAACCATGCATTTGACACACGCAGTCGAATCGCGTTCGTAGTATTTCGACATTGTTCGTCTGACGTCGTACAATACCTTATTTATATGTAATAGAGAAAAACAGAAAACAAAGTAGCACGCTTAGGAATTTTAGGTCGAATATTAACCACTAGGCAACCGCTAGTAGGTATATTTAAAGAGATCAAACTAAGTCGACTATTTTTGGGTGGGTTTAAGAAGGAACCTAACATAACCTAACCCTTCCGAGACGGAATGCAGTGTTTTGATGCATATAGGTGCTCGTTATGTTGTGCAATTAGAATTTTAATGGTCATTATATTTAATTCCATTTTTTTATCGTGAGGGAATGAAAACTGTATTAGGGAGGGTATGTCGGTCTCACCCGAGGTAAGATGGTTAGTCCCGGGTCTTATGAGACTAAACCTACCACAGTGTGCCTACTCCAGCTTTGATGGTGGGTGAGTTAATGGAACTGAAACTACTTCAGCGACTTTTGCAAGGACAGCCTATGTTAACTGTTAGGTGAACCTTTTACTAATTAAATGTGAGTTATAGAAATAACATACGAGTTATTTGATGAAAAACGTCATCGCAGCCTTTTAGTGTTTGAAGTACCTTTTTTTTGGTAGATTTTGGAAGATTAATCATGAATTTCCGAACTTAAAAAAAAAGTTTCGACGCTGCAAATACAACGAACCAAGGTCTCGGGTTAGCTAATTGAGTGTGTAATACCCTTTTCTTGTTATTACCTCAACTAAAATTGAATATCCCGAAAGTGTAGGCAGCGATCTATGTATAACACCCACTTCCCACTGGCTATGGTTTTAGAACCCACATTATAGGCGGCGAGCTTATTGCGTCTACTGGCCATACTTTCAGAATTTGAATTTCTTGACATAAAAATCTAAAAGCGAAAAAAAGCAAGAGTCATTCTAATATTAAAACAATTAAACAGAGAGTCTGTGAATATATAAATACCTATATAATTGTACGCATATTATATGCATGTAATTATGAATAGACCGTTATTCTAGGGCGCAGTTTTACTGTATAAAGTTATAATAAATTAATACGTGTAATTTGTTGCATGTTTACATTGATTTACTATACAAAACAATGTCGTAGTGCGGTCAGATTCGCACGCGCCATATTGGCAAGTGTCCTCTTTAGTAAAGCGACCACATGGTACTATAACAATTGTTTGTAGTTGCCAAAAATACCTGAATTGTGCCGACAACCTACTTTGACATTTAATTTGGTAGTAAGGTCAGGTTTTGAAGGTTTCTATTGTAAATGTCGCCGCGATGTCTCGTTGGTATCGTGGTTTTTAGTGGCTACTTCCCACGGCAATGAATTTATTTCTTGCGGACTCGGTTTACAGGTGTGTATAATAAACCCTGTCCGATCCTTAAAGGTGTTATACAGTAGCTTATTATGAGTACGTAAGTGACATCCTTTTATAAAAATCGATAAACATATTACCCCAGTAAATTTGATTTATTTAAAATATTATTTTAATAGATTACCCATGGCAACACCGAAAACTTATTAATCATAATACCTAGGTATGGCGCTACTCCGCGCCTACCTATCTACGCCTTAGAAAAATTCCGCCAAAAGTAGGCCACGCTCCGCGTCCTTATGAAGTTTAGTGGAGTGTTGCTAGACTGTGCGAAATTTCAGTAATTAAGGGTAAACAGCTGATCAATACTGTACTTAAAAATATTATGAAGACATTTTACGGTGATATTGTATTTTTTTATTATTTTTATTAGCATGTTTTTTAACCCCCGACGCAAAAAGACGGGGTTTTATACGTTTGACGTGTCTGTGTGTGTATGTGTGTGTGTGTGTCTGTGGCATCGTAGCTCCCAAAAGGATGAACTGATTTTAATTTTGTTTGAAGAAAATCGGTCCAAGATTGCCGCCGCCACAAAATGGCGGATTACTTATTTTTACAACTTCCTCAATATGGGTATCAAATGAAAGGGCTTGACTAGTAGAATATTATAACTATGATAAATTTCAAAGCCAAGATGGCCGCCACAACAAAATGGCGTATTACTTTTTTTTTCACAACTCTCAATATGGGTACCAAATGAAATCTAAGTCAGGAGAATTTAAAATTTTTAATTTTTGTTTTTTTAGTGAGAAACAAGCCCTTAATTGATCGGACATGGTTTATTATACACACTGTAAATACTGTGTTGTGGAGACTTTGTAATCTTTTAAATAACGAATACAAAGAACACCTAGAATGGGGACAACCATTAGTGAAACACACAAAGTTTTGTCCCGTGTGGGATTCGAACCCACAACACTCGCCGCTGTGTCCACTGTGTCTGCGTCCACTTAAATCACTACGGCATCCGTATTACTACATCAGTTCTAAGTATTACAACAATTGAAAGGACAGCTACCGCCGGATATAATAATTCGTTTTACGCCGAAGGCTTTATTGTTTTTAAAAGCTTATCGCTTTGCTCTTGAATACAAAGAGGACATGATAATAATAGCAAGTTTATCTCTTATACTGGGCATTCCTTAGTATAGTGATAACCTCTCAGGGGGTGATTATATTTGTTATTATGAACAACTTGTTCTGGGACATTACCGAAATCGCGAAAAATAAAACAACTGTTCCATACAAAATCTTTTTATAATGTTGCTAATTATATTAATTTGGCTTGCATATTACTTGTATTCTGTAATTCCTCGAGGTAAGCTTACCTATATTACAAGCGGGTTCACCTTAGCATGGCAAAGGGTAAAATTCGATATCACGATATGCCGATCGCAAGTGCGATGTTTTTTATATTGGGCTACTGTTTACTTTATTATAATACCGAGCCCAAACTAAGCAGAGCTTGTACTATGGGTACTAGACGATGGATAAACATACATATATACTTTTTTTGTTAATACATATATATTATACATAGAAACACCCAGACCAAGACAAACATCCATGTTCATGCACACAAATGTTTGACTTGTGCGGGAATCGAACCCGCGAACTCAGGCGTGGCAATCGGTTACACTAACAACTACGCCATCGAGGCCGCCAGCTGATAATGGAACAGCAGTTTTTTTTCCGATAATTCTTTATTGTATGGAATAGCAGGAATTTTCGTTTTTATTTGGGATCACAAACAAATACTCAATAACATATAAAATTGTGTTCCTTTCTAGATTTTGACTGCGGATTCGCTGGCGATAATGTAGTGTTTGTCAATACGTTTCTGTCCTCCGGGAGCAATACGTTTTTCTAGACGAAAGGTACCCTATGTTATTTTCTGTTCGCCTGACAAATTGCATGATGATCTGATGATTGAGTAGTTAAGCACATTTGCATTTAAGTATAATATTAATCAGGAAGATAGCACTTAAAAAAAACTTAATTAATCACGTAACCAGCACCATTAGCCCCAAAATAATATTGCTAATTATAAAATAATATATAGGTTAAATAAAAGTAAATAACAAAATAAAAATGATACACAGTTAAACAGGCAATAGTGCGGTATATTCTTATAGCCTTAATCTAGCAACTTACCTGAATGTCATGAGTAACTTTCGTAAACTTTCTAAGCTAAATGAAACCCCACGTTATAGAACTGAGTCAATTGCCGTTTTCTGGGCACAGGTCACCAACGGCTGCAATAAAATTTATTAACCGTAAAACACATCCAATATATGACAATAAATACTTCTGCCAACCTGCAAAACAGTTTGTTGATAGACGTAGCTTCCGAATCATTCATTGAGATTTTATATATAGAAAACACAATAACAGTTAGCGGCCCTTAGTTCCCAAAGTGGTCCAGGTGGACAGACAGGCGTGACAAAAAATGGTGGTTAGCAATTCGTAAGCGGGGTCCACGAAAATTTATTTGCTTTCGATAGCGAAGAACTAAAATGTTGGCTTGACTTCTTGACTTCACCTATCAATGTAGGCAGATAATATTTAAAGAATAAGAATTCAGCAACTGTTACTTGTTTAAACGTCGATCGTCGTATATTTTCAGGGTTGCCACTCAATCCGAGAATTACTAAATAAAGAAAGAGAACAACATCTGGGAACCTCTGACTGTTAGCCCAACCGTGGAATCGAACTCAAGCATATGCACAATAGTCGCATATACTGCTGCTGTGCTGAACCAGTCAACAAATGACAATTTCATGATAATCGGTTTAGTAGTTAAGGAGCGAAAGCGTGACAAACAAACTTACATTCACATTTCTAAAATTAGTTAGGATTTGTAAGTCTCCAGCAACACATGACATTATACTAATATTAATTAATATAATATATAACTAATTAATATGTCTCATCTATGCATATATGTACCTATATAACAATAATAACAACCAAATTCAACTTAACAGTATCATGCACGTAGCAGATTTTAATTGTTCCCTATATATTATTTTCCTTTTAAATGACGTAAATCCTTTTTGGGTCAAGTTCCTGGTATTCACGTGAGTTTGTAATACGATAAAGATAAATAAAAAAAATACCAGCGTTATTTAAATGTCATTAACGTCAATGGTATATGACACATATTGTTTTGACAGGAAATTGTGGTGTTGTGATATTGTATTAGCGATTGTATATGACAAAAATCATGATGAGACTGTGTTGAAAACTGGGATTTTGCTTGCCGCAGCAGAACTGGGGCAATACTTCCAGTGGATCTAAACGGCCTTGTGCTGTGCTCCTGCCGTGAGTAAAGGTTCTTTCAATTCCTTGCTAAAAGCACAGTGCTTCTGTTGAATTTGACCATTACTCGTTGTGCATTTTCGTTACATGCACAACGGTTCGTTCCTTGCTGAGTAGTCAAAGCGTGAGATATGTATATCCCAGTGTTGAAAGTATTCTTAGGCTATAGCAAGCGATAATTATGCGGGCCGTATACTGAGATTCTACCTGCAGTTTGGATTGACAGATTGTGCTATCATATGATTCGCAGACATCATACTCATTTTTATACCATTGAATGGAGTCAATTAAATTTTGCGTTCGATTGCTATCGACGATAACTATGATAGTCTCAATTATACATAAGTACCTATATCTAATGCAATGCTTTCGCGCGATGATGTGGTACTAGATTCGAATGCTGAGTCATTCTTTTAAGAACTGAGGACATACTTTTAAGAAATAAATAGTATACTTATGCGTCTGATAAAACTCCTAATTTAGAGGAAAGTAGTTCCTCTAAATTAGGAGTTTTAACCAGTAAACCCGCCGCAAAGCAAAAAAAGTAAAACCGCCGCAAAGCTGTAGAGCTTATCTATACCTATACTAATACCTATATAAAGAGGAAAGATTAGATTTTTTGTTTGTAAGCATTTAACTTAGAAACTATTAAACCGAATTAGAAAATTATTTTACCGTTAGAAAGCCTTCCTTCTTTTTACCTTCCGGAATGCTCTGACGTATACCTCTCCGCGGGGCGACGGGGAGATTATGTCGGGCTCACCGGGGAAAAGGCACCCCGGTAATACCGACTAAATCTACCATGGTGTTCCTCGACATAACCATAGACAGCGAAGCCGCACGAATCGCTTTCACATGCAATCACGACCCTGCCGTGGTTTCGACCCGCTACGCCGCCGTGTGAAACGCCAGGCCACTTACACAAAATACTTCCTCCACCGTCCCCCTGGGGGGGACAAAGACACGACACCACCGTTAGAAAGCTATATTAACACCGCGTAACGTTGGCTATATTTTGTTGAAAAATGTACTGTTACTTACATAACTTAACCTACTATTACGGAAGAGATAAATATATCAAAAACTAGTAGGTATAATATTTATATTATACAGGGTATCCGGTAATTACTGGATAACCTTGAAATGTCTTATAGTAGAACTGACGGCCGTTCAGAAAAATTAAAAATAAAAAAAAAATATTAAAAAGTGCAATCTATTATAGCATAGCATACTTTTGACTATCTATCTATTAGCATAATTAGTGTTTAATAATAAAACAACAAAAAACCGATGGATTTCATTCATTTATGGTCGTAATATACAAGAAAGTTATACATGGTAATTAAAAAAAAACACATATCTCAGGTAGTAGTTAGGATAGATATTTTTGTTTTTCATCATCATCAGTCCACTATAAGACATTTCCAGGTTATCCATTAATTACCGGACACCCTGTATAGTATTTTGATTTAAAACTAGTTTTTGCCGCGGGCATAGGCTACTTTTAAACAAAAATACTTACGTCATCTTCGGCTAATGACCTCTCTGTACCTACATAAAATTACATTGACTGCGACTACATGAAAATGATAAAACACATTCGCCTTTCAGTATTAGTTGGGTTTTTTGTTTTGTTTACTTCTCTTAATTTGATAATGCTCTATCATTTATCGTATGCTGTAACGAACATATTAAACCGTGATTTGCAGCGAGAAGGTTGTCATAAAGTGTTCATCTTCTTTTATATAATTCTTCTATACGTGTGTTGACAGTGAATTCCTCCTAAACGGCTGGACCGATTTGAGTGAATTTTTTTGTGTGTGTTTAAGTGGATTCGAGGATGGTTTAGACTTGTTTTTTTTTTTCGCCTGTACAGTACAACCTCTGTCAGGTCCGCTAGTTAGTGTAATTATATAATAATATTAATATAATGTTGCCGATTATAGAAGAGTGTTATTTCTTGTGTAAGCGTTCATAGGCTACAGTATTCTTTATAATTGGTTGCAATCTTAACGCCTTGAAAACTGGTATAAGATTTTGTGTGTTTTGTTTGAATGCGCTTATCTCTGGAACTACACGTCGGATTTGAAAAATTATTTCTGCATTTGATAGCCCAATTTCTGAGGGAGCTTATAGGATATATAATAATATAACATCACGATATAAGTCACGGGAGTTAAGCAGTAATCGTAAACTTTGGTGAAACCGCGAGTGACTGCTAGTTTGTGTATCTTGTTATAAGTTATGTGTGTTATGATAAAGTTTCATTGTGAGTGGTTTTCGCTTCAATGTCATAAAGGAACTTAACATATTTGCGATGGCTTTAATATAATATTTACCCGCGCCTTTGTGTCAGTGTTATACAAGTCACTTGCGAAGTTATCTTCGAATTGGATTAAACTATGTATTATATAACGTGTTCTATGGAACAGAATTTTATTAATCTTGAACCCCTAAATTACCGTTTTGTGAACACCGCATAAAAATCCGTACAGGAGTTTTTTGTAATGGATACTATGTAAACAATAAAAGTATTGTTTAAGGTTCAAGACAATCCATATTGGTAATTCTTAAACTTTTACAATGCGGTTTAAATATAAAATCGTTTCTCACTCACACTTATAACACCTTCAATATCTATTTTCCCATTGAAGGGCAATTCGGCATGAGCTTTAAGAGATAAGATACAGAACCAACGGCTTAACGAGCTTTTCGTGTTATCGACGTTGCAACACAACTAAAAGTTTGAGAATAAGATACGATAAAAAAAATTACCATCTAATAGGTTTTATTAGCCCAACTTGGGAATTATATTTGAGACCTCATACACATCAATTGCATTTACAACTGCTACGTCACTGAGGCATTATGAATAATGATAAATTTTTATATTAATTTTGAAATAGCTCTATTTGATGTACACCTAGGCTGATGTCAAAAGAAAACTGATTATGTTTTAATAATAATTCCTGTGTTCCGGGGATTTTACAAAAAATCAAATAACGGACACAAAGAACGCCCAGAATTGTCGGCCTCGATGGCGTAGTGGTTAGTGTAAGTGACTGCCACGCCTGAAGTCGCGGGTTCGATTCACGCACAAGTCAAACATTTGTGTGCATGAACATGGATGTTTGTCTTGGTCTGGGTGTTTCTATGTATAATATGTACATATGTATTTACAAAAAAAAAGTATATATGTATGTTTATTCATTGTCTATGTCCCATAGAAGCTCTGAGAGACTAAGATGGTGTTGTGTGTATGTGATAGAAATTAAAATATAATTATTATTCTCTTTATTGACTAATTTTTCTATAATAATTATATTTTAAATATATAATTATAAAAAAACACATTTATAAATATGTATAAAAACTATGAAGAGCCACCGGCATCGGGAACTGGATCCAAGCTACCGAGGGTTAGGGCTCCAGCGAGAGGAACCTCCTCACGATGCGTGCCATGTCAAGCAATACGGCCTTCTGCATCAGAGACTTAAACTAGCCGTCTAACGCGAGCCTCTTCAGATGGTGATCGAAACTCTTGGCAATCAATTATTATTATTAATATATATTAAAACGTGAAGCAAAAACTTTGTACCCCTTTCTTTACGAAAATTGCGCGGACGGAGAAGTATGAAATTTGACACAGTTAAAGTTAGTATGGAGAAGGAGGGGCTAATACTAATATTTTAATAGAAATACATTAATATAATGAAAAAACACTACACCCACACAACCATGTATTTTACACAAGCAGTCGAATCGCGTTCGTAGTATTTCGACATTGTTCGTCTGATGTTATTTATATGTAATAGAGAAAAACAGAAAACAAAGTAGCAAGCTTAGGAATTTTGGTCGAATTTTGACCACTAGACGACCGCTAGTAATTATTATTATTAATAACAATTTGTGGATCACACCAAATTTTTGTCCCGTGTGAGAATCGAACCCACAATATTCGGCGCGGTGGCACTGGCGAGGCGACCACTTCATTCTTTAAGCTATTCGTGCAGTCTGTATGACTGATATAATAACCAAGAATATTGATGTACAATAATAGAATAAAAACAGCCGCGCATTATATAATTAAATATTCCGGTACGATAACTGTAACTATTAATAAATAAAAACTATAATATTAATTTATTACTAATCGTTTCAGGAAAATGCCATTAACTATGTATATAATGTATATATCTTTTGTCATAAGGGATTCCCTTATGACAAAAGATATAGTTATATACCTTGTATCATAACATTGTTATCATTTCTGGGTAATCCCGAAATCAATCGCTGATACTGAAACAGCTTGTTAAAGAAAATGCTTTCAATCAATAATATTTTAGGCTAAATATGTTGTTTTGGCTTAGTAGTCGTTTCGCACGAATTTGTTCGCACAAATTGTGCGAAAAGACACCTTTTTTAAATAATATTCTTTTGTTGTCGTTTCGCACACATGGAATATATTTTCGTGCAAATCGTTCCCGTCTAAAAACCCAGTTGTCCATTCGCATGTTTTCTTTTTTATGCTAATAAAAGTAGAAGTATTGTACATTCGCGCACGAAGGTGATAGTTTAAAAAAAAACAAAGTATACCAATAAATCATTTTTTTTATTTTATTTTAAAAACAACATTCTTCTAAAATAGTGCAAAAATACATATACATATTACTTATATAAAACTGAGCTTTTATTGAGAGAACATATAAATATTATTTATATGCACTTGAAAGTAGTGTGTGCACGAATGTATTTTAATATTTTTCTTATTAAAAATACAAAACATGTGAAACGACACTTGCGTTTTCAGACGGGAACGATTCGCACGAAAATATATTCCATGTGTGCGAAACGACAAAACCATAAAACATATTTTAGAAAAGTGTCCTTTCGCACGATTTGTGCTATCAAATTCGTGCGAAACGACTACTAAGCCGTTGTTTTCATAGTAATATCTCAATACTATCCAAGCTAATATTATAAATGCAAATGTTAAGTATGGAGCATGGTTTCACATTTCCCATTCATGAAACGTACCTTGATTTGTTGGGTTTGAAATGTATATTCTATTACAAAAAATATATATATCCCTAGTTCGACGGGTTATTGCACAAAAGGCCTATGAAGCTCGTTAAATTAGATTATATTTTCACATGCAAACAGAATATGTTTTTCGTTTCAACGTTTGTTTTCACTTATAGCTTGCCAAACCATTTTTTATATGTTACTGTGAATATCCGAGGTGTAGTGTATCTAAGATAAACTAAGATTCACGCGTGTGTATTAACGTCCACGTTTGATTGTTGGGAAAACGAAACCATGAATAGACATACTCCTTTCGCATACACTTTGTCAGGGGTACAGACATAGGATACTTTTCATCCAGAAGGCGTTCTGTGCCCAAGGGATAGAAAATCAGTGACTAAATCTATATTAACGCGTGCGACACCGCCGGCACAGTCTAGTTTTATTATAAACTAGATGTGCCCACGGTTTCATCCGCGTTTATAGTTACTGCCCTCGTGGGTCGTAGCGTGATGTTATATACCCTATAGCCTTCATCGATAAACAGGCTATCCAACACTAAAAGAATTTTTCACTTTGAACCAGTAGTTCCTGAAATTAGCACGTTCAAACAAACAAACAAACTCTTCAGCTATATAATATTAGTATAGATTAGTGTAGATATAGATTGGCTTTTGCGCGCGGCTTTACTCGCTCGAGAGCTTCTTGTTTCAGAATTAAGATGTATGTTCCTTTCTGTACCCCTGGCAACTTGTATGTGAAATTTCATAATGGTTTCATAACGAAACTCACATTTGCATTTATAATATTAAATTAGGATAACTGTACTTGTGTTGATAGGAAATGCAATATACATATATGGCAATAACTTATGTAGTAGAAATTTCATACAAAAACTAAATTTCAAAGAATTATAATTGTACTTTAAATGATATGCTTGGGCTGTCGTTGAACCGAGACACTTTGGGTCTTAATTTTTCGTCCACTAATGTCTGTTTTATTCTGTATATAATATCATTGCTTTCAATTATATAATATACGATTTAAAAATAATTAAAACGTATATAGTAAGTACATATTGCAAACAGTCTTACTATCTTGGCGGCCAAGCGGTAGCATACGCGACTGCTGTGCTAGAAGGATAGGGTTCGACATTATTACATAAACTTATTTCAATAAATGTCCGCGTATTTATTTTTATAAAGACACAGCATAGGTACTAAAAATTTTGGGCTTTAATGGTGGATATTGTTTTTCTGTTGGTATAAGTATAACTATTATAAGACATGTACCTAAAAATTTGCTCCGAAATTACGCTATATCCTAAAATCATTAGTTCAATATTGAAATTCTCACAGATAAAATCAGCCGCCTATGTCAATCGAGCTAGTGTGCACAATCTTTAGGAATACTAAACATTACAAAATACAGTATATCATTTTAATTATCATTAAAATATCCTTATGCAATTTTATGATGACACCTTTATCAATAATAGACACATGAAGTTCTCATCCAATTAAAGGATCTATATAATTATTTATCTATATAACATATTTCCCTTTAAAGCGGAATTCCTAATTAATTAGATATATTAAATGAATTTTCCTCCTAAATTGAATATAAATTTACGAGCACGGCAATAATTGATTACATATGATTTGAACAGGACACGGGAAACATCACGGAGAGGGATTGAACATAATGTTTTAATAGAAGATGATGAGAATTGGTCGTGATGGCTCCCGATGCCGAAGACTGCGAAACAGCGAGGCTGAATGTAGAAGAAGCACATCATGGTCGAAGGATCCTACCAGAAGGCCAACAAGCAGCGACTGCCTGGACTGAAAACGAGGATGAACGACCCGGAGACAACACTAATAGCCCTGGAGAGAACAGAAGACTTTTGCCAAGTGGATCGCCTCCCAAACAGAAGTCTCGCCTCCAAGCAGGCTTGACCTTAGGGGTGCATCCTACGGGCAAATACATTAAGTGCTCTCAAGTCAGCATACAGAAGACGAAGCCAAAGACTAAATTCGAGAAGAGAAAAGACAAAGTCGTAGCCTTATTAAAGCCACCGTACTTCATAATTTCTATGATAGTTGTAATAGTAAGTACTATTTAATTTATGAAATAGAGTAAAAGATGTATAGATTATGTACTCGTAATAGGTACAGTGTTAAATA
Source organism: Catocala nupta (assembly GCA_963675205.1). NCBI lineage: Eukaryota > Metazoa > Arthropoda > Insecta > Lepidoptera > Erebidae > Catocala > Catocala nupta. The sequence continues at coordinate 29,526,933 of OY776090.1, read as the reverse complement.
AACAACGCGATAAAATCCGTATATAGTAGTTTATTTCAATAGATTAAAAGATTTAAATTTTTATAGTTTTAATTTCGCAGCTGTGAGCATTGGTAGATTGATAGTTATCCTTTTCATGAGTCAAGTTTTGACCTGTATACCAAACCAAATTTAAACCTACTCATCAGATTTGTTCATTTCGTTTCCCTTTGCCAATTTTTTTAATTTCTGTTATTTTCTAATATAACCATGTTTACTACTAGATATGTATCTACACGTGGGGAACAAACGATCTTCGCGCGACGCTGGAGTGGTCACCAAGTGAATGGTGGCGAGAACCCTGGAGACTGTTCACCTACGGCTTCGTCCATGCTAGTGTGCCACACCTCGCGCTTAACGCACTAGTGGCTTTAGCTGTAAGTACCTCATATGAACCTCTAAGAACACTACAGAGTCCGACTTCCAGTTCGTCTTTTTTAATTACTGTTCACAAATTTACGTATAACCTCATTACATCTATTCCCAGTGCGTCCTATAAGTTTATCTACGGACGTGGAAGAACATCTTTATTCCAATCAGCAACTTTTGGTAAATTAATGAACTCTATTATTATTTTTAGGTCGGTTGGCCTCTAGAACGTGAGCAGGGCTGGTGGCGTGTGGTCTGTGTGTGGTGTGGAGGTGTCGCCGCTGGTGCTTTAGGTGCGGGTATACTGCAGCCAAACGTGCGCGTCGTCGGTGCCTCGGCAGCTGTGTATGCGCTGCTTACAGCGCATATATCCAATGTGTGCCTTAGGTATGTATTGACTGGCTAATACGTTATACTCGTACTTCTTGAACTACTATTACTATATGCAAAAGTTACCAATTTTGTTTGTTAGGTTGTCATAGAGAAATCGAAATTCTATAATATATCTTACATATATTCTTTTAGAAGGCTTTTTACAGGCTCTCTTTCGCTTTTCAATGATTCGTAGTTTAAAAGAGTGATTAGATAATATGACATATTTAAATTTGCAACGTTTGAAGACCGCTAAAATATTCTCTAGGATTCTCTACAAATTAAATTTTGCCGCAATGACTTACCAAATTATTCTTTCACAGATTCGGTCACATACCTTTGTGGTGGTTCCGTCCTCTTAGCGTGCTAGTGTTGGGTACGTCAGAAATGTGCTGGGCGTTAATGCGAGCGCCTCCTCCTACAGCCGGGCACGCCGCTGCGCATGCGCAGGGATCCTATGAATACGTCGCGTGGGCTGCGCATATACTCGGTGCTTCTATCGGCATACCGCTTGCTTTCTTAGTCTTCACTGGTAAGAGCAACAACTTTTAAAATCTTCATTAAAACAAGTATTTCTCTTCCCAAGTGCTAATCAGCAGAATTCACATAATTTTTAAGAACATTATCCCTAATGTTTTTATAAAATGTATGAAGACCTCTTAGAGCTCTAGATTTTCTTAGAAAATTTAATCGCTAGCGATCATTTACAATTATACATGATCTTAACTAAAATTTATATAACCTATAATCTATTACGATCAATCCTATAATCGACTTTGGGTATAGATGGAAAATTCCAAAAATAAAATCTTTGTCTTTTTATCCCTATCCTAAATATATATATTATTATGTTCTTACAGGTGAAAACTACAGCAAGCCTTACGTCATTGCTTGTCGCGTCATCTCAGGCCTCATAATATTCGCTGGAATTGTACTGGCAGCCATGCATTACGCACAAATCGTCGAAGAAGATCAACCACTATGGTACCTCAACATCAACATGACTTGAAACCTCAAACATAGATAAAGGATCCTTACAAGGTTTAAGGATTTTGGAGCTCGGCCATTCTTGCGCCTTGAAAAGTGCAATTCGCTGATCCGTCCGCTATTCATGATGGAATAGCTTTTGATGGAGTTTACACCTTTGTATCTTTTAGTACAAAGATAGATATGATAATTTATTCATTCACAATGTAGTTGTAAGTGTTATTGGGTTTAAGGTTAGTTGTGATGTAAATTCTAAATTGTGACTCCGCCCTATATTTACAAGTGCTGTTCTAAAACTTTTAATAATGTTAAAAGAATGTTAATCTTATGTGTTGGACAGTAGAGTTTTTAATCGATTGAATTAGTTATTGTGCTTCGTGATTGCAGTTCACGTATTTAATCGAAGCTACTGAATAATGGATTAATGCGTCTAAAATAGTTTAACGATCATTTAAACGGACATTAGTTTAAGTTCAACAATGGCGGAGTAACCTTCTAATGTTATTGATTTCTATGAAATCTTTTATTGTTTTGCATCAAAACGTTAATATTTCGGCTAGTGATATATTTTTTAAGCTTTGTACTTATGCTAACACTAGGACCTGTTTTTCCACCATCTAAGTAATACTTCTCCTGTGATAAATTTTCCTCTAGATAGAGTTATTTGATGCTGGTGAAACAGGCCTTTGCTGTTATTTATTATGAATTAATACATAAAAAGTTACTGTGATTGCATACAGTTTATTAAGTTTATATTTTAAAGAAACTGCGGGGTTCTTATTATTTTATCATTATTTACATTGCTATAAGTTAATGATAACCCTAATGGCATCTTAATTTATTCAAACTTTATCAAAAGGCTAATTAGATGTTTAAAATAACATACATGATATCAATAGTCTCCTTACTTTTGTAAACATACAGTTAATATAACATAGATCATAAACTAAGCTAATAAACACGAAAGAATCGCATTTAATAGTAATGTACTATACACGAACAGAATGATGTCTCGTTCCTTCTTCAAGGATAAGACAAAACGACCAACATCGAAAAGACTCGACTTGTATAATGATAGCATTAAACCTATAATAATTGTAACCAAAGAGATTATTGTGTTCTAGTCGAATGACTCAAGTTTAAGTGTAATACATGACTTAATATTTATTTGTGCTTTTTTATTTATCTACATACGTAAAGATGGAACTTTTATTTATGGATAATATCATTGCATGACAGATGCAAAAACAGACAAGACAGTAGAACAAAAAAATGTTATCAAACAAATTTATAAATTAATTACTACACATCATACTCATGTCATCATACCCATGTCATCATACCCATGTCATCATACCCACATTTAGCCAGCTATGGTTTCAAGTCCACGTCTATCGGAGCGAGCCTATTGTTTACTAGACCAGTCTCCTACTTTGTGCAGGTATGGAGAACTTCTTGACAGAAGAACCTATTGCACATACATTTTGCCCGATCCAGTAATTCTCAAAAGACATGGGACGCAGCGAAATGAAAATTCGCGTCAAATATAAGCTTGCTTGAGTTGTACTCTTAGTAGTAGATATGCCTGGTATTCAAACGAAGATAGACCATCTGCGCAGGCGATATTTCAGTGTATAAGTGGGAGAGCAAATATAAAAGCATTCTTTATTCCATCACTCTTATAGTCTGATAGAACGGCAATCCGACAAGACCAGAGAGATATTAGGCGCAGGACCAGCGGCTTTACGTGCTTTCCAAGGCACAAGGCTATGCAACATCGCTAACTTCCTAACTCTGGACTGCAATTGAGAGTTATTTGGCCTTTCCCAAGTTAACCAAAAACTTATTGGGTTTCCCTGGGTATCTTTGTACCCTATAAGTTTTTGGCTACACGACCCGGAATCGGATTCGATACCTCATGTTTACTGCACAGTTGCATTCACTAAAGCTGCGCCACCAAAGCAGAAACATAAAAAGTACCCGGTTGTCAGCAGTAAGCTCGCTCTCTACTTCTTGAAACCTTAAACAACTGGCTAAATGTATATTTAGTACACATCTGCCTACCCCTCCGGGGAAAACAGGTATAAGTCTAGGTTAAGGAACATCCGACTGTATTGTCCGATAGTAATGTATTGTGCCATTGTATGTATTGTCTTGCATACCATCATGTTGGTCAATAAATCATACTTGGATTACGTCAATACTGTATTTTAAGACCGTTTTAAAAGTTTTAAATACAATATTGATATCAGATTCTTAAGTAAGGGTACCTAGTAACGTGCTATCTTTTATATTTGGAGGAAATTACAAGCAACATATCAAGTATAGGTAGGCGAATGTTTGTAAAGTAATTGATCATCTGTGTAGTTTGTTCAGTGAACTATGGTTAATATAATACAGTAAATAGTCTCTTGAAACAAGTGCAGTGCTATCATTGTCTCACTTGGTGGATAAATAGGAATAGTGTGCCACTTACTTCGTGTAAATTAGTTTTAACCTGGCAATAGATTTCGGATCACATTATACGTAAAAAATAAATTAAAGTAGAATGTTTATTAACAAAAAAATTGTCATATTAGTTTGCTAATTGGTCACCTCGCCACTGCTTCTGCGAATGTTGAGGATTCTTTACACGTTACAAAAAATGTGTGATTCTCAAATGGTTGTTTCTATCCTAGTCTGGATGTTCTTGGTATCAGTTGCTTTAATGTTTTAAGTCTACAGGAACAACGAGATATCACTAAAGCCGTCATTTATTACCCACTAATTTTTAATTTTTCAAGTCAATATTCGGCATCCGGTGTCCAAATACAATGCTTTTTAATTATGCCTAAATATCATTATGATTGTATTGACTTATTAAATTGTTGTGTGCTGTATTGTATGTTGTAGAACAATACAAAAGGAAAACCAAATGCGATTAAACTAGATATCTAATAATAAATACCTTTGTAAACCTAAACCGAGGTTTAAAATATCATACCTCCGACATATTAAACAATGTATATCATGTACAACTAAGTACCAAACGTGACATTCAATTTGAGGCCGTTTATTAACAAAGATTTTAAATGTCTGGCTGAAGTATAAAGATTATTATCGCTGGTACTTTGAACACCTTTACAAAACATTAAATTTGACTGCACCGATAGATAGGTTTAAGTGATCGCATTACCACTATAGCGCACTCGTTATGTGGACTCTATACCCAAACAAAATCTAATGAAAATTTGTGCACTCCACAAGTGGTTGTTTTAAGTCTGGTTTTCTTGTGTACTTTGTCTTGAACTTTGTGTTTTGTGTTATAAGAATATTTTAAAAACAGCGCGACTATGGGAATTCCTCTTTTTAAAAGAACAAAAAATCGTGTTTGTTTCAGCGATAGTATAATAACAACAGAATGTACGTCTACTTTAAACTGATAAAGCTGATAATAGGCTATATTTTACTGATCAAACTATACAAAATATATCCCGTTTCTAATATAAATACAACATTTTATAACTAGGTAAGAATTACGCTTATGCGTTCTTGTGTCTTATATATACTTATATACGTACTGCTTCATGTGATCTTTGTAATTAAAATAAAGTTCAATTTGTACACTTTATTTCGTTGTTTAATTTTAATCACATCGTATCAAATTTTCCTTTTTTAAAGCCTAATATGTGTATGGAAAATAAAACTAACTTTTCCAGAACCTGAAGTCATTTTTATTTTTAGTTTTGTTTTATTGTCGATATAGCCGAAACTTCTTTAGTCTGAAGGTATTCGCAATAATTCAGCAAAAATTTATATGTGTACAAAGAAAAAAGAGGTGTCTTGTGTAAACGATCCATCTCACGTAAAATCTAGCTTTGTCCATTATATGTTAGACAAACTGTACCTATTTTTGGATTAATAAAGATTATTATTATTATCTGCATGGATGACGTAGTGGTCGTCAAACAGTACTTATAAATTTTTTTATGATCTGCAACTAGTTGTTCCAAGTCTGAGAGTAACCTAAATAAAATAATTAAAACAATAAGATATGTACTTTGTGTTCGTTGCTGGAATGTTTGCTAAAATTCTCGTAATGCAGAATTTATGCCTACTACGGGTGTCATCTTTAAAACAAAAATAAAAAAAGAGAACTTAAGAAAAGATCTGACTGAGAGTGCAACGAGCTTAGCGAGGGGTTTCTTCGACTACCTCTCGCTAAGCTCGCTACACCCTCAGTCAGATCTTTTCTCATACATAGGATGGAATACAAATCGATGCACTACACAATGCCTTTATTTTTGTAACTAAAATTACGACTGGTAAGATTTTCCCTCAATTTATAAAGTAAATAATAAATACAATAAAAAAACTCATTATTATAAAGATTTATTACCAAAATAATACTAAATATTATAATTATTTAACTATGTTATAAATCTAGAGTAATTTTACATATATTGAGGTTAGTATAATTAAGGTTTAAGTAAATGCACTATAAGTCTGTGTTCACGGTCCACTCCTCAAGAGCAGTGAAAAAAACCCGAGTCTATGGTAGTCTATGTCGTATGAGATCAATGCCGGCCGTTTTGTATAAATAAATATTTTAACTAACGCTCCCAAGAGAATATAAATTTACAGACACTACTGGACAACATTCGTTTAAATAGGTACATACAGTTTTAGTTTTATATTTGTCCTATATATAATTTGTCGTGGTTACAACAGGCAAATAACATCTAAAACTATTAATGATATTAAATATTTATTCTATCCCAATAAATGAAAATTAGCAGCAGGTGCAATGAGTAATCACTTGCGCCATTTTGTATCGTACTAGCGTTGCGTACATGCTCCGTCTTACTAGCGAAAAAATTTGTGCTAACCAATTTGGTAAGATAATCCTATGAGTTAGTACACCTGCATGAGTATTCGCAAAGGCAAGACGAATCATCGATATGTTGTTTTACATTACTATTAAAAAACATTTAGGTAAAATTTAAATATTTGATTGCAAGTTATGAATATCTAACGACACAACGATGAAATTTTACGAAGTATTACTTCATTCACAAATTTACATTCATTTAAAAACAGTTTGTTTAGAATATGATAAGAGTGCCTTCTTCTTTATTATTTCGAATGCATTCGAATAGCTGCACATTCATATTTTAATTCGAATGTTATCAAAAACCATCGCATTTCGAGAATAAAATTAATTCGCTAGAAACAAAAACCAAAAGAATGGCATCAAAATTTAAAGAATGCGCGCAATGCCGTCCTTTCATTTTCATAGTTTTTTTCTTATATTTAAATGTCCAGTAGTGAACGAATATTTTCATTGGAGCCAAACACACAATCACACAGCTGTACAATAAATGCATATCCATCTTCTCAATTTGCTCAACATCCAAGCGGCTTGCACTGCACTCCTAATTCGGTACACCAACACTCTTGACACGGCGTGGAAAGCTCTGTAATGATTCTACCAACTCTATACATTCTACCATAGATATTACAACCAGCTAATTTCAATAACCCAGCCCCAACTCCCGGCAAACCAGGACCAGGTAAACTGCTAAGGTTTGGAGGCCTCGGCCCTGATGTGAACGCTAAATCTACATCAGGTCTTTCTGTAGGCTTTTCTGTTGGTCTTCTCGTCGTTTTATTCGTGATTGGTCGTGGAGTAGTCTTTTTGATAGCAGTGGCTTCTCCAAGTACTAAATGGTCTATTCTGTTGACAGAGGATGGCAAAATTTTCGGTGGGTTGAATGGCAGAGATGGAAGCGGTATGAATGGGCTGATGGTTGAAGGTGGTCTTCTTGTTGAAGTGAGAGTTGGTGGTGGAGGTTTTGTTGGTGGCTTTGTGGGTGTAGGTTTTTTATATGGAGAAGCAGTAGTTGAGTCATAATTGTCACTTAGAAGGAGTTTTAGTACGCTCCCAAAAGAAAAGCTGTCATCTTCGTCATCTTCATATTCTGCTGAAGTATCGTTTGCTTCTTTAATGTTTGGAGGAGATGTAGTGGTTGTAAAGTTTGTGACAGGTTTTGTTGTAGTAGTAGGAGAAGCAATCGTAGTAGTTGAAGTTGAAACAGCATTCGTTTTCGGAGCCTTAGTTGTAGCGTTATGTGGCGATGTGGTTTTATTGGGGACCTTCACTGGTTGTTTTTCAGTTGGCTTTTCATGGGTTTCCTTATTCACTGTTTTATTAGATGCGATTGGAGCAGGTTGCTGAAGAGTTTTATTTGGTAGTGAAGTCTGAACGGAAGTATACATTGTTTCATTCTCAACCGTTGCTTCCACATGAGTCTTGTTTATTTTGGCTGTTTCTGTCACTGAGGCCATGGTAGTTGTTGTAGTCTTATTTTCTGCAAAAGTAAAGAGATATTTATAGTACATTTGATATCTTAAATTGTTATTTTATAGATAGTTCTAAGTCTATATAAGTACATATTCCGTTGATAGAAGTAAAACTGCCGCTTTTTGCGGTTTCAATAGTTTCTATAAATTTTAAGGTGTGATATTTTAATGCTATGAGGTTAAGCTATTGTCAACCACACCGGTCAAGTATGCTCACATAGAATAACGTCGTCATAAACATTAATAATTCTGAGGTATACAGATTTCCTTCGTGATATTTTCCTACAGTTAAATTAGTGTATTTAAAATGTATTACCATAAAACATTAAAAGACAAAAGTAAATTATCGATTGGATCGATAATTTTTCCATTATACAATCATTGCTACAACAGATCCCATAAAACTACTTCTTTAATTTTACATTACATGTTAGAGGCATTTACTAACGGGCTGCCTGTCTATTGAAGCGTAGCGAGGCTGCGGAGCGAAGAAACGGAGAAAGATTAACAAATAGGAGTTGTGGAGGAACATACTGGAGCGGAGCGGCGATTTTATGTTATACTGGTAGGACTACGTATCTTATTCAACTTGATTGAAACGGCAAGCGTATAATTTAACTTTTCACGTTAGCATGATCGCTTAAATTCCCGTTATCAATAACATAAGATTTCAAAAAAAAAAATCTTTACCTGTATTGCACATGATGTCACCACAGCATTGATCAATTGATTCAGCAGTAGGAGCTTTGAACTCACAACCCGCTGGAGCTCGACATAGGGTTGGTGCACAACTCAGACGTCCCCAGGTACAAATGCACTCACTGCAGTCGATCGTTACACTCTCGCCCTCTGCGATACGCTGGCCATCGTCGGACGTGCATTCACCTGTAAGTTTACATTCGACCATATTTTTTTTATCGATCATATCATTGTTTTCAATACAATTATAATTAAGTACAAGTTAGTTATAATGTATAAATATTAATGACTGATGTAATTAATATATTATTTGGAGAATGAAAACAAATTTGGTGTCAATAATAATTCATATTGATCATGAATGTAACATTTAATGCCACACAATAAAAATAAATGAATTGATGATCATTAATAAGACATTATAAAATATCTGTCGCATTTAAAAAAATAAATTCTCTTTCTCTCTACCAGAGGCTTGATGGAAAGATTTTAAGTTTGTTTAATAATCGATCCTCATTCCATATAGAATTGGCAGTGCCATGCTTACGCAACTGACCAAAAAAGATAAAATAAACGTAAAATAACAAATAAACTCTACCTTTACTGATATCCAGTTGCATTGAAGTAGTAAGATGAGGTACGGCTGGTCCTGATGGTGTGCTTGGATAAACCGCAAAGTACTCGTCAATGATGCCAGGGCCTTTGGGTATGAAGCCACCTGGAATATAGGGGGGTGCTTTTATTATTAACCGGTCAAAATACAGATTAACAACATACACAGGATAATCTGAAGAACAGGTACGTTAGTAAGATTTAGTACAGTATAAGTAAATTTTGACAGATACGCTTTAGAAGTAGAAAAACATGATTACTTAGATAAAAATAATTTCAAACAATATACCTTTTAATTAACATATTTCTTATCGCTAAATTAAATAAACATTACCTTGTCTAACAAAAAGTGTTCACTTTAGGAAAATTCTTTGTATCCTTTATTCACAGATACAAAGTATATTTATTTTTAGATTAACTTTAGAGTTCAAAGCCATAACGTCGCAGGTAAAAAAAAGAAATATATATCTATAATACCTTCAGTCTCAACAGGTGGTGAAAACAGATTAACAGCAGGCGTCTCTAACTCAAACGTAGAACTTGTAATAGGAGCTTTCGTAACGGCTTTTCCTTCATTCATATGACTACCCAAAGACGTTGACACTGTATATTCATGTACGAGGTCATTTTGTACTGGATACCTATTACTGGTTAAGTCTATATCGTGGGTATAAGCCGGTTCTTTCTCTGATATAAAGACAGGATATTGAGTAGGGTGGTATGTATCTTCTCTTCTAGTAAATGACGTGTCTTTGGTATCCGTTGGGTAATATACTGGGAACTTGTCTTCACGTTCAAGTATTGGGTATGTGAGTGGCTCTTTAGGTGAATCATCGTCGACAACGGCATCGGCAGCTACAAAGGGAATGATTCTGAAAAGTAGCAATATAAACGTTTCAATCGATATTTATCAAAATTAGGGTATTACTAGAGTAAAATTTTGCCTATTTAAAATACACTATACTTATGCTGATTCGATACAGATATACATACATACATAGATTTACGCCTGTTTACCAGAGGGGTAGGCAGAGACTACGGATTTCCATTTGCTACGATGCTGACACACTTTCCTAGCTTCATTCACTATCATCCCATTCCTCATAGAAAGATTCTAAGGACTATAATTTTAATAATTGAATTGATGTTACAGATTTACCAACGAAATGGAAGTAAACTTACTTCAAATTAGGTAAAGATGGTGGCAGCGTTGGTTCAGTGTAATCATAATCATAATCTCCTTTAGTCTTTTTCGAACTATTAACTGATTCCACAAGGTCTACTGGCACCGGTATTTTTGAAGCAGTTGCCATCAGTGGTCTTGAAGTAGAATTAGTATTAGCATTTAAAGAACTTGTAACATTTATCGTAAATGTATCGTTTTCATCAAAGTCGCCGTTTACCGATCTATCGGTAATAATATCGTTTGGTGAATAAGTTTGAGCTTCTATACCATTTACAATTGGTACCCTTGGCATTGACTCCATTAGTATTTTTTCAGTGTCATTCAAAGTGATGCTTAGGGGCAAAGAAGTAGATGATAATTCTGCTGTACAATTAATAGTACCATTGATGACAATTTTGACAGTTCCTTCAGGTTGCTCTGTAGTTCTTTCAGTTGTTAGTTCTGTGGTTTCTGCAGCTACTAATTTAGCTGCAGTAATAGCTTTCTGAGTTGTAGTTATTGTAGTAGATTCAGTGTCATTGTGTGGTTTGTCACTTGAACTAGGTGGGAGATCATTTGTTTTTCTCTTTACTTTAATTGTGGTAATTACGTCGTTATTAGTGGCTGAGGCTGTTGGAAGGTTTCTTATAGTATATACGCTGTTTAAAATTTTCTTGGTGGTGCTCTCGATAAGTTTAGACCATTTTTGTGCGTGAAAGGCACGGTCGTCATTTCTTTTAGAAGTTACAATGTTGTACGTACTCGGATGGGCAAATGTGACTCCTGAAATTAGAAAATATTTATTTATTTATTCACAAAATACATCCTGATATCCTTTACAATTAAACAATAAAGTTACGCATACAAAAAAAAATTAATTTATTATTAAACAACAGCATCTTACCCCTCAGATTCTGAATTAAGATTTAAATGTTGAGAATGATCCAAACTCTGAAACTTAACTATTCTCTACATAAGTATTACTTATACATTTTATTTCTCTATATCAAGTTTCTTTACACTAATAAAGTTTGAGTAGATAAAGAAAGAAAGAAAATTATTTATTTTGGCACACAACAGGGTACACCCAAAACATGATGAAATAAAAAATATTAAAAAAGCAAGACCATAATAAAAACCAGAAAACAAAAACAAATACTAACACTATAATAAGAATCATTTAGTTTCTGCTCACTGGCAACACCACACCTTCCGCTTAACTAAACGGAAACCGACTGCCTCCATTCAAAGTCAAGAATAGTATTGTCAGTGAGCAGCGATACAAAAAATAATCTATTAAATTATTTATGTTTAACTTAAGTTTAAAAAGTAATGTGGAAGTGTGTAACACATCAGTGCCAAAATTTGGACATCGCTCAGCGTACGTTGATATTGTTAAATCGCCACACTGGTATTAAGTAAATGCTCAGTTGATAGCGGTTAGATGAAATTCGATTCTATAAATTTTTTTGGAGTACTCTGTTGAGACTTGTTACTCTTTTCAATTCAGAAACCAGGGTCTAGTACCTACCTAGTAAATCAAGTAAAATGCTATCAACGTTACCTTTATGGACATTATGATCGCACTTATACTGGTAAGCGCAGCAGTCACCAGGAGTCATGATCGGTTCGCAGCCATGCAATGGCGGGGCACATGCTTGTTCCTGACATCGCACCGTGCCCTTCAGACAGAAGCACGACGTGCAGTTGTCGTTTGATGCGATGCGCTCTCCTTCTTGCACTATCACACCATCCACTTGGCAATCTAAAAAATATATTATTTATAGGTAGCTTACAGCAGTCACATCCAAAACTCATGCTGTCTGAATTGTGGAGTATCTCCATCCTACAACAGATCAAAGTCAAATAATCACGTGTTCTATTCCTGAGGTAAACAGGGTCTTTAGACCTTTTTATGGACAGTTGTTATTTATGTATATTATATATTATAATAGAGTCACTCCTATATGTGTGGGATAGGCAAAGGTGTAATGCATCAACATTTTACCAGCTAGGTTTTGGTTTTAATTGATAGAGAGAGAGCCAGGAGCATTTCTAGACTCTGTACTGCAATCAGCAAAAATCCAATAATAGTTTGTACGCTACGGGTGTGGCATAAGAGACGTCATGATTGGCGGCATATACAGGGTGATTTTGAAATCGTGTAATTCCTTTTAACCACGCATTCTACTGGTGATATAGAATAACCCTGACCATATTTTTATTTAATTAGATTTATTTTTTTTGAAAAATTATTATTCCGTTTTTTTCGTGAAATGGTGTCAGATAGTCATATGTTAACCAACCGAGGCAATTTTAATTTTTTACTAATTAAAATAAAATAACATATTAATAATTAATGTCGTAAATAATAACGGGTGGTCCTTTTTATTGCCCCTTATTATTTACGACATCAGTTATTGTTATGTTATTATTTTTAAATTAGTAAAATATTAAGATTGTGTCAGGTGGTTAAAATATGACTATTTGAAATCATTTCATGAAAAAAATCTGTACTCTAATTTTGCCGAAACCATTATTCTAATTAAGAAAAAATATGGTCAAGGTTATTCTATATCACCAGTAGAATGCGTGGTTAAAAGGAATTACACGATTTCAAAATCACCCTGTATAAATGTAAACTTATATAACTTATATAAACGTATAACAAGGACGAGGTAGTAATATAAAATTGTAATAATATGCCTTACCAAACGATTTTTCCTGAGTTGGTGCACTCTCATGTTCACAGTAATATCTCTGAGGACAGCAAGCTCCAGCCGTGGGTCTGGGTACGCAGTGCGGCGGAGGCGGTAAACAAGTCGGCCTTACACATCTTCTGACTCCTTTCAGACAGAAACACTGCTCACAGGCCACGCTTGAAGACATGGCCGACCCTGCTGCGTAGATACTCCCACCCTCCACGCACGCTGGAAACACTCCAAGCACAATTTAAAATCAACCGTTGCTTAAGAAAGGAGGGTGATAAGGCAGGCTTAGAGAGTAACGTACCTTGCCCTACAGTAGCTGGTGTAGCGATTTCAGAGTTGTCTTCAACCTCAAAACGCGCGATAGCATCACGTTCCATGTTGGTGATTCCATCTAGAAAACAAAAATAGTTGCTTAGTAATTTTAGTATCAATAGCAATTGTATATTTTTTTATTTCAGTACTCTTGCTATGAGTTTCAATATTTTTAATAGCTCTTGATTAAGAAGAACGTCAACTAACGACGGCGACCTTGCTTTTTCATTTCATTTCGTACTGCGCCTCTAGCGGATACTTTTGTGAACCAAAGGACATGTATCAGTATAAGTACAGGTTTCGGGTAAATATAGTCATCCGATATAGATCGCATGATTTAAATACAATTGTCATAATAAACAAAAACATTAAATGATAATTATAATATCTTTAATTAAAACAATAATTAAAACAAACTAAATGCAATGAACGCCTAACGCCATCTATGAACTGTAACTTACAACGAAGCGGTGTGGCGCGTTTAATCTTAACTAATAATAAATGAATGTAAGTTTTTTTATAACGCTGTCATGTCTTAACTACTGGACCGATCATCATGAAATTTCGCATACACGTAGTCATGGGTACAAAAAAGGACATACCTATAACCCAGAAAAGTGCTATTTCTAAGCGAAACCACGGGCAAAATCTAGTGAAAGAATAAATGTAAATCGAATTCAAACATACACATCATCTACCTATAAGCCTTTCTTGGGCTGAAGATATATTATCTATATAATAATTCATACCTAGTTCCACGTCTCTTTTAATGAAAATAGGCAAAGGTGTTCTTGATAACTATGATGAGTTCCCACGTAATTTATTACATGATACCTAATATCATGTAATAAATTACGTGGAAACTCAAAATTAATAGCTATACGGTTTATGTATAATATTGCTATACGATTTATTGAAGGCGTTAGGCTTGCATAATATAGCGATAGCTCAGTGGGGAGACCAACAGACTGCAATTCAGAGAGTCTCGGGTTCGAACCCACGTCACGCACCTCTAATTTTCGGAAGTTATATGACTTTTCGAAATTATGTGCGTATTGATTGACAATAATCGCCTGCTCCGTGCCTCGGAGAGCACGTTAAGCCGTCGGTCCCGGCTGCCATGAACATCTATGGCAGTCGTTATTGGGATGTCAGTGCCCTATAATATCCTGACACTGGTCTAGCCTTAGGGTATCGTTAGCCTTCGGGTTGCGGAGGTCAGGTGGCAGCCGTTCCGTGTAAAAACTGATATTCAGTCAAATCTGGTTAGACCAGAAAAGCCGACCCTAAGTGACTTGGGAATAATAAAGGCTAGGGAGAAGAAGGCTTGCATAATAGAAGCCTATTGCTATCGCATGTATTTCAGGCAAAATAAATTTAAAAAATATTATAATTGCTCGCATAAATTCGCAGCATTGTGTCCGGCTACACAATGCTGCGAATTTCTTCATATAAAAACTCCATAATACTGCCCAGCCCAGAAAAAGAAGACGGGCCATAATTGCCCCTAGTACAGAATTCGGACATGATTGATTAACAATGACACGATGATAGCTTATTATCGTTGTATCATTATTCAACAGCGACATAAGAAACTGAACATTAGACTTATACGTAAAAGTATTTTATACTTAAATGAATTACCAATTAGTACTCTGCACTTATTTTCCTTTAACGTTTACTGCTGTTAAAATAAGAATGATCATAACATTGTGTTGTTTACGCGAATGTTATACATTGAAATTAAACACTTTATACGGATTTTGTCGCGTTGTTTCACGGGGAGACTAAGATGGTAGTTGTCCCAACTACCATCTTAGTCTCCCCGTGATCATGGCTGCTGTAAAGCAACCGAAACGTCAGGGCAAAGTGTAAACTTAAATATAAATAGTTTTAATTAAATTAAATAGCATAGTAAAGTTCAATAATAATAGTGTTAGAGTTTTCAAAATTATGTAATAATAGTCTTTTAAAGTAAAATAAACAACGCGACAAAATCCGTATAAAGTGTTTAATTTCAATAAGAATGATCAGTAATTTTTTTGTATGATACAATATTTTTTAATTTTGTAGATGTACCTATAGATACTTATTCCCCTGACCAAACGTTGAGGTTTCGTACTTTAAATAAATGCATTTAAGGAAGGTAAAAGGCGTGACACTATTAATTACACAGTCTCATGCTTTTGAAGGTGAAGGTATTCTGCACCAATACTTCAACAGCAATAGCTTTAGGTCCTACGCTATGAGGAGTGAGCCTTTTTGCCGTCTATCAGGCACAGTTCCAAATGCCTTGCTGTAAGCAGAGATCCGAATAACACTGCCCAATCCAGAAATCAAACCCGAGACCTCATGCACAACAATCACATTCAATACTGCCACATCGCCACCGATGCAGCCTACCGATAATTTTTACTGCTGTCAAAATCACAATAATTTGTATGATAACATTATGGCCCTGGCTGAACGTAGACCTGCTTATTTCTTTCTGTTTCTCCATTATAATAAAGTTTGACATCAGGTAAGTTACCAGGGCAGTGCAGCTCCGGGCAGCAGTTTCCTCGGCGATGTCTCACGTGGCAGCGCTTAGGTGGAGGGTTAGGTAGCGGCGCACACGCACGGCGCCGGCACGACAGTGCACTTTTCGTGCATATGCAGCGTAGACACGACTCGCGAGTTGTGACTGGAGCTCCGCTGGCAAACCACCGACCTTCGTATAGGCATCCGGATAGCAGGCTAGCGGAATCTGGAATACATAAAATGAAATTTAAGAAAAATAATGTTGTCTATTATGTAATAGCGCGGATTCCATAGGGCCTGGGAGCATCCAAGCCACTCACATTGGCAGTTTCAGAAAGACTGATGGCCAGTCCCAAAACTAACAAGTAAAAATTATTCGAAAGATAAACCGCTTGCTGTCTCACTCTTGTTAGGTTAAAAAGAGAGAGAGAGATGGCGAGACTTTTATCTTATAGATAAATGCTATTTGGAGGTAGTGGAACAAATCCTGAGCCTCTCAATATTTTATCCTGAGGTAAATTGACACTAATCGTATGAAGACCATATTCATTAGTTTCCGTTAAATATTCTATGGAAATCTATTTCGCACTATAAATAATAATTATATAATTATGTAATAAAGTTTCAATTTACAAAGATGATATACCCTCAATATTTTTATGAAGTCGACGTCCCTGGTATTATTCATGTATATCATATCCTTTCTAAAGGATTGATTACAGTTGGTAGTGGACTGGCAAAACTAGAAATATAGAAAGTTAAGCGTTTGTCCTGCAGTAAGGAAAGACAGTCTTATAATAAGAACTATATACAAGAATATTTATTAAAATTCGGCCAAAATCCGCTATATGATATACAGGGTGTCCGGTAATTAATGGATAACCTTGAAATGTCTTATAGTAGAACTGAAGACCGTTCAGAAAAAAATAAAAAATAAAAATATAAAATAAATATATATATTAAAAAGTGCAAGCTATTATAGCATAGCATACTTTTGACTGTCTAACTATTAGCATAATTAGTGTTTAATAATAAAACAACAAAAAACCGATGGATTTCATTCATTTATGGTCGTAGTATACAAGAAAGTTATACATGGTAATTTAAAAAATACATATCTCAGGTAGTAGTTAGGATAGATTTTTTCATATTTTTTTCTGAAGGCCATCAGTTCCACTATAGGACATTTCCAGGTTATCCATTAATTACCGGACACCCTGTATAAAATGATATAGAGGTTGTATTTAAACATTATAGATAAATATAAAAAAGTCTAACTCAGTTCATTTACTTCAAAGTTATTGACCGCATGTATGTTTGTTAAAGCTTCACGCAAAAACCACTGAAAGCATTTTGATGTAGTCGCACGATTTAATAGCTTATATCGTACGTTTTATTTAGTACCATTCACAATAACAGAAATTAAGGTGCAAATTATAATCCGCCCAACGTTGCTGCAAAACGAACGAAGTCGCGGGCATAATCCAATCTTAACAGATATTTATAAACATTACTTACCAAATTCTTTGACGTCACTAACACTGTAAACCGACCTCGGCATAACACCACGTTTGTTTACATTGTGATCTGTAAAATAAACACCGACTTATTAGTCAATAACACTATCAGTGACAAATATAAGAACAATTTTATATAACACCTTTCGACGACACCAGTATATGCGTAACAATGCCAGGGTTTTGATTATTTTACGTCATAGATTGCCAAGTTTATGATATTAATTTGCTGTCCCCGCCGTTGTATCCCGCATTTACGGTTCCTGTTCCACACTTGTACCGTGATGTTATAAATTTTATATCTTTTCACAATAATATAATCAGACTTATGCAAAGATATATTTTATTTCGGACTAATACTTAGTTTAAAATTTTGTGCACTCAAATAAACAAACAAAAAACTAAAACCAACTCTCTATCTTTCAATATCAGTTAAGATTAAAATAATAATATTTATGAAGGTAGCATTTATATTAAAGCACTTGCTTACTTTTCGGGTAACTTAGAGGATACGAGCCCGTACGCCCTTCGACTTGCACCCCTTTCATAGAAAGACGGAGCTCCGCTTCGCGGGGCTCCTATTTTTGGGTGGATTTAAGAAGAAACCTAACAAACACTTTCTAAGGGGCAAAACTTGAGAGGTAAACGGGCTCGTAACTGATTAGTCTGCAGAGAAACGGCATATTGCTCGCCGCGCTTCCCCTAGGGAGGGAAGATATACCAACTAATATTGTAGCGTGTGATCGTCAGCGCTTAGAGCTGGCAGCAACGACAGTTTGACATTTTGCCTGAGTAGAAAACTGCACAAGCAATATTGTTGGACTGTTACAACCCAAGTGAGGTAGTGACAACACGAGCTCACTTGGATTTTACAGAATATGACAAGCGGCGGTTCTGTATAGTAAGAAGGTGCCGCATTTCATGCTGAGTAAATAAGAATAACTACTGACCTATATCTAGTGGAATATAGATTCTCGATCACTCGTTGTTACCTGGGTTAGCTTACAAGGGTGAGACTATTATCGTCTAACGGGTACAATGCAAATTTCTTTATAAATGAATTTAATTCAGTCTAAAACTCACGATCAACATAAACATACGCGCATAGTTATATCACTGGCCTAAAGATATGTAGTAACCTTTCGAATAATTATCATAATCTCATTAAGTTTGATTGTATTGGGGCAAAAGAATACGACAACCCTCATCTGACAATTACAAAAGTGGTAACAAAGATCATAGTCGTGTCTGAACTAATTTTTTTGGTGCTGTCGTCGGAACCATGCGGTGAAGAAACCCTTAAAATCGATTCTCCTAAACTTTCTTCAACAAGTCATATTCATATATACAGAGCCTCAAATTTAATCCTCAATGAAACATATTCCAACAAATATGTCCTGTCCTCCTCAAACTATACTTACGTGTAATATAAAACAGAAAAGTCGAAAGGATCTTAAAGGGCTACGTAACTCAACTTATAAAATTTATATAGATTACAAAACAACTACCTACTTAAATAGATAGAGAGACAATATATTTATAGCTATAATAATATAACCTCGCTTCCACCTACTTAGCAACATCTTGATCTAGTTAAACACAGCTGCAATATAACAAAACACTAGCTCCTTCAAACCTGCCTCCCATCCATCAAAGTAAACTGGCTTCACCACGTGGTCACGCAAGTTATACTTAGACGTATGTCGGGCGCGATGCGCAGGCGCAGCAATAAAAACACAGACCAGTTGGCGGCCGGTCCGGCTCTGTATTATGCCATTTGAACCAATAGCCTCGCCATACCGTGATCAACATCAAAATGGTAATTTCTGCAGTCTACACTTGCAGTTTTGTTTCGGATTGCATAAATATTGCAATCTTTGGATCTTTGTTTGTAGATTTTAGATTAGCATAATCAGGGTAATACTTTAAAGAATTTTATATACAAGCTTTTTTAATAGTATTATTAATGCGAAAGTTACTTTCTACTACTACCTTCATCTCTTTTTTACGCTCGTAATTTCGATTATATTTTGCTTACCGAAATGTTATTACAAGCAAAATACTTTTAATATAAGTGAGTAATTCTAAAGAGCTTCAATTTAAAAACCAGCTAGACCAGAACCTTTACTGGCAAGGACCATAAATTACTAAGCAATGTTATCTCACAACTTACATCTAATAAACTTTTAATAAAATGGATGAAATAATTGTAAGCTATCAAGCTTAAATTACATAAACATCCATGATTTGCAATTAGCATAAAATGATACTGAAAACAAGAAACATTCAGCATTTCTCTAAACAAAACAAATGTACTTACCGCCACAGTATATAAAGAAGGCAGTGAACCAATGCTAACACAGCAATAACAATACGACCACTTCGCGATATCATCTTAGAGATCACGCAAACCAGTACTGAGATGACCGGTGACCAGGAAAACAGCGGTGCGAGGAGTTCTGTGCGAGAAGGATGACACACTCGTGGAAAATATCAGGCTTAAATGAGCCACCTACGAAGTGTAAGGATATTAGCACATTCAATTAAACGACAACGATTGCCACTGGTTGATTTAGATGGTGTTAACTAATCCTTGTCGTAAGTATTACACAACAATTGATCCATTATCAATCTAAAGTCGCTCGATGGTGAATCTAAAGCTAGACAGCTTTAGATAGAAAAACGGTGCATGTAAGCCTTTCTATCACCGACCAATTGGCGACCGACTAATATAAATAATTTACTTATAAACACAAACGTGCAAATCGATATAATGTAGGTGGAGTTGTCGATCAATGCTTTCATTCTGATAATTGACAGTAGCATCGATTGACGTGGATTGAATAGATGTGGTGTAACACTACGAGATTTTCATCGAAACATATATCGGATGAGTCGAAATCTGTACAATTCCGCATTCGAATATCGATTTCTGTTATGTCATTAAACTTTTTACTCTTTTAATTTCTTTAAAATTTTTGTTACTGATGATATTTCAAATTACGGTATTTAAACCACAATGTGATAACATATTGATATTTTAAGATTTTTGAAGTCGATAATGTCAATCAGCTTATATGAGCCGCTATTTTGTTGACTAGTCGTAAATTTTATATTTATTGCCAATACGTAGTCGATGAGCAATTCATTAATTTAAATAACAATAAAATAATTAATTCGTATATTGTCAAATAATTCAAATTTCAATTCGGCAATCGACAACGATAGTTTTTTATTTTGCTCGTCAAAATTACACACTCCGCCTGATAGTAAGCAGACGTGTGGTCTAAGAGCAGTGGCCTCCACATCGTCCTCATAGCAGCCGAGGCAATATTGAGGTCTCTATTTTGACGGCCTGAGAAGGTGATTTTCACGCCCCGCTTAAAGGACCCAGGATTGAAGGAAGAAGGAAACACGTGCCTTGGCAGAGAATTCCATGCCTTGATCGTTCGGCAGAGGTATGAGGACCCAAACTTGTTGAAAACAAACACCCTGAATCGCACAATTTCTCTCACTGGATTTAGACAGTTAATAACCATAGCGTGCAAATAGGACCGGTATATTATAGGTGTAACTAGCTCAAGAATAGTAAACATGACATAAACAAAGTTATGGCCAAGTTTAATGAGCTAAAGCGGATTATTGTTGTGAAGCTTATAGGTACTGTCCAAGATGTTGATTGTTAATAAATATTCTTTACGATATATTCGATTTTACATTTACTGCTGCTATCCTAATCCTAGCTTCGTATTCTAACTTAATATTATAAATCTGAATGTGAGTTTGTTTGTTAAGCTTTCACGCCTGAACTACTCGACCGATCATCATGAAATTTCGCATACAGTCAGGGGTATAAAAAGGACATTGATATACAGAAAAAAACCTGTTCCTAAGAATTAGAAATTTATTGACAAAATCTAGTTTAACGCAAGCGAAGCCGCGTGCTTAATCTAGTTTGTCTTATTAAGGAGTCTGCCCACTACGTCGACGTTTCTAGCACGGTCATGGCATGAGACGGTGTACTAGGCAGACTCTTTTATCTTAAATCATAATTTATAAAGTACATATTATTTATTTATGATTTAACACTGACGTCTCTCAGTAACGCATATAGGTACACACGAAAATTCTATACATTATCGTTGATTGGATACAACTTGCCATTAAAGCAAATAAATTAAAAAAGAAAATAGCAGCTCTGTTGCTCCATGTATAAAAATCATTACAAATTGTATTTAAAATATCCTAATATTATAAATGAAAAAGTTTGTGAAGTTGTTAAAATGTTTGTTAATCAATAACCTGTAGCTCATAGCCAGTTGCACTCACTAGTCGGTAAACGATTAGCAAGGTTAAGTAACGTTGGGTGCGGTCTATAGATGGGTGACCGCTTAGTGGTATTTCATCTGAGCGTCTCCGTGCTTCGGAGGGCACGTAAAAAGTCGGTCCCGGCTGTTGCCAAATTCACAGCAGTCTTTAAGCCATGTCAGAGGCTTACGGGCGGCTTAAACAACTCTTAACAACAGATTGACCACTAACCACACGAAAAGAAAAAAGAAATACTCAATAACCATAAATCCGATTTCAATACAACTTAGCACACCGAGTGGTCATGTCTTTGATTAACATTCACTAGGACAATAGTTTATTGATGTCATGATTGAGTCTGCTGCGTGTGAACTTATGCAACAGGGAACCAACCATTACTTGATAAGGTTATTTGGTAAGCTCCAGATACTAGCAAAATATTCTACGATAGTCCTAATCCTACCTCACTACCATGTGGGATACATCGCTAGGAAGAGAGAGACGGAGAGTCCTAATCCTTACTAATTTTAAAAATGTGAGTTTGTT
This sequence comes from Catocala nupta, assembly GCA_963675205.1. Classification (NCBI taxonomy): domain Eukaryota; kingdom Metazoa; phylum Arthropoda; class Insecta; order Lepidoptera; family Erebidae; genus Catocala; species Catocala nupta. The sequence goes on along the minus strand of OY776090.1, from coordinate 29,504,455 downwards.
TGTTACGCTTTAACGCCTTAATAACTCGACCGATAATCATGGAATTTCGGGTGCACGTTGTCAAGGTACAAAAAAAGACATAGCATGGCGTACCTTTCATCCAGAATAAAGACTGTTACCGAACTATAGAAATTTATTTACATAACTTACATTAATGTTTTTAAAAAGTTTATAAAAACTAAAAATGTTACAAGGTAAATTTAATTTGGCTAACAAACGTTTCGTTTAATTAACAAGATCCTTGTTATTTAATTCCATCAATGTTAACAGAGTGCGTGATCGTTCTGTGCACAATTTTGAATACGAGTGTAACCAATTTTATTATAACCGAATCCAATTTTACGAACTCGGATAAATCAAGAAACGTTTTAACTGTTATAAATCTCATGGCGATCGCTTTTTATTAAAGGTAATTTTTAAAGACTATTGTTATAGAAAGAAAGGGTCTTCCATATTTCTTCTGCGCTTTGGCTTCTATGCAAAATAATAATCGCTGCATTGTCTCTTGATATAGTAACTATGCTGTGTCTACCTGATATATGTAGTATCATCTATCGTGTAGTATTATGTGTCATCAGGTGTCATCCTATTATTACATTAAATATGTGTTTTATTTAATCAGATAGGGTAGGGTAACACACAAAAACGAGGTGTTTTATTGCACGTTTTCTGGCAAAAATATTTTTCATTTATTTATTTAATCTTACAACTAACATAACAGGCAGATACCTAATTCGATAGTGTGCTACATCAAATCTTATAACTAAACTTATAGAATACTCTATACATAATATTATATAAAACTTATTTTTTAGGTGTATAATACGTTACTATGTACAATAAAACCTTTGCCAATTCACTCCAATTACCCGTAAAGATATCATTTCTGTAATGAAGTTCATTTATGACATTAATAGATCTGGTGAGTTAGCTTTATGCCAGTAGGTTAGTTCGAGCATGTGGCACAACTAGCAGTGTCGGACGTCGCCTCCTCCCTACGTAATTGTCCGGCACACAGAGTCTCAACCTATGTAACACTTCCGGATTATTTTCTATACCACGTAATAATCTTATTAAATAAGCCGCTAGGTGGTATTCACGGCGTACTCGTAATTCGCTATACCCCACCATACCCAGCACGAACAGAGTCGGATACATGAGAGGGTAAAACGGATATACTCCATAGTACCGTTGGTAAAGGTGCCTAGTGAATCTATTCTGTATCCGCTCCAACATCACACTATATTTTTGTTCATGTGGCGCCCATACAACAGCACCGTATTCTAGATGGCTCCTTACTAGCGCGTCGTACAGGGCCTTAACAGTTGAGATGTTTGTGAATGCTTTCTTGCATATTTGTTGGATGTGGTCACGGAATGTTAACTGCTGTGTGAAGTTAACACCTAGATCTCGCACTTGAGTTACTTTTTTAATTGGTTCGGTGTCTATGACATATTTATAGTGCAGAGGTACTCGCGCTCGGGAGAAACTCATGACTGAACACTTAGCTATATTATTATTGTTGCTTTTGCTCCATTCTATATTATATATAGCATATGGAGCTTTGAAATTAATATAATCATTTTGTAAAACATATCTTGAATTTATGTCTGTAGGTACACACGGCTACACATCTAATTAGACACCCTATATACGCATAACTACGTTACATACAAAATAGAGAATTGTCGGAAAGGGACATAGTGGTGTCGATGTAATGGTAAGGATAGAGCGTAACAAAAATATAACACACTCTCGCACGATTCGCAGCGTTCAACTTTTAATAGTTCAATATCCAAACGATTTAGGTTGATGTCTCGCTATGTGTACCAAAAAGATCGTGTAAGATATTTAGGTACTTACGACTGATTTTTATTGATAAGACAATTTCGCTTAGTAGAAAAATCTGTATAAATTTTCATAGTTCGTGCCTTGCACGTTCGTCAAGTTGTTTCGAATTTAACTTGCCCTACCCTTTGCCAGGTGCTTTAAATCCCTAATCACCTCTACAAGCACCAAATACAAAGCTCTACCAGCAAAATTCTTCAGATAATAGATATTGCCTCAATCGGGCTATCTTATTTCAGCCTAAAGGTAATTTAGCCCTACCTGTCTTAATAATATCCATACGTGCATACCAATAAGCCAATTATAGATTGTGTTGATAGGTACCCGAGCAGTCATACACTTACAAGTAATTACCAAGTTTAATAATATCCTCCGTGAATCCTTGTGACTTAAAATATGCGAGCTCAAAGCAATTTGGCAGAAAATTGCAAAGAGGTCAAGCGACCCAGGCCGATATCAGACCTGAGTGTATAATTTGACAGTACCTACCCATAAATCTGCGGGTACGCTGTCGTAAGATGAAGTATTTGCATCGGTACGGCTTATTACCACAAATGCGCACTAAATACCATGTAGTGTGTGTGGTCTCGCTTTGGCCTCAAAATATACACTATATTTTGAGGCCAAAGCGAGACCACAGTGGAAGTATTGTTGGACTGCCACGCGAAGGTTTTGTTTTGATCCTCTGACTTTTTTAAATTATGTAGAAGCCAACCTGGACTGTGATATTTTTGCTGACGACTTGAAAGTAGTCATGATTGTATGCAATGCTTTTTTGTGAGAAGCTAACTTAAGAAAATAAATAATATAACATTGAATTCTATTGATGTTGAAAAGAGTGGCGGTGAATTTCTTGCCTGCTTCTTCTCATGAAAGCTCTACTCCTCGACCAGGCTTTTTTCAATGCTAAATTTTTATTTCCTCTTATTTAATTTTATCATTATTTTTTATTAATGTAATAGTGAATTGACGTGTCCAAGAATTGATTGCACATTTTTATTGAAATAAAGATTTTTGACTTTTGACTTTTAAATGTATATAATTTAAATATCTATGTGAAATATATGCTAATAATTAGTGTAATTGGTTTATGTAACCGCTTTATTTAATTAAATAAATAATTTGATGTGCGTTATAAATAGTTAATTAACTTGCTTTACAATGAAGGAAAACTGCATGCACGTGAAACCTGCATTATGCTCTTGAAGTTGTGCAAAGTTTGCCAACCCACACTATATAAAGCGTGGTGGGCCCTGGCCAAATTATCCTTTTATTCTAAGATAACACCCATTCCCAACAGTGGAATTCTTTATAAGCAGGGTTGATATTATTTTTATTATATTTTGTGGACTGTTATAAACACACCATGTCCTAATTCCATTGCTAGAATGTTTGTAAAACATGTTAACAATCGCTTTTCTACGTTAATGTTTGTAAAGCATCTCGCGAAAAATGACTTTTTTATCTAGCGGAAAAGTTGTTACTTTATATTCTGCTGGGGCAGTATATAAACTTATAACCCACTTAATGGTAAGCGGTACTCATAGCCCATGGATGCTTAGTCCACCACGGACTAGCACATTTAAGACCCTTTAAAAAAGAATTAATTGTGCCGTTATCGCACAAACATTAAAGAGTTAGATTACTAGTCCCTTATTAGTCTTTTTACAAAATATAAATTCACTCGCATTGAACTCGAATTGACTATAATCGTGATATTGGTAATTGACCGCCGCTTGTATTTTATTAACTTGAAACCTGCGTTCATTAAAGCTTTAAGCAAGCCGTAGGTATAATTGTTTGTCATCTTAGTACTAGAAAAAGCGCTGCTATAATGATCAGAGCCGCTGATGAGAAAACATTTCAATAACTAAGATGGCGCTATAGTATCCTCTCGAGACGTTTGTGGTCCTTTGTCTTCTAATGTGTATAATATAAAATATTCTACCACATACACAAAATACCATCTAGCCTAAACTAAGCAGAGCTTGTACTATGGGTACTAGACAATGGATAAACATACATACATACTTTTTTTTGTAAATACATACATATTATACATAGAAACACCCAGACCAAGACAAACATTCATGTTCATGCACACAAATGTTTGACTTGTGCAGGAATCGAACCCGCGATCTCAGGCGTGGCAGTCGGTTACACTAACCACTACGTCATCGAGGTTGACAATGTATGTATGCTAACGCTCCGTCACTTTTGCATCTGTTGTGTGGTCACAAATATTGTGGTGGACAATAATATAGACCTACTTTCTTGTGGTAGTGGTCAAGACATTAACTGATACTAAACACGGATGGTACAAGTTTAGGGTTCACGGCCCATTTTATACACAACAGAAAGTTATAGACCTAACAGGCTAACATTGTAAATTTATGAGCATTGTACCAAAAAACGACCTTGATTATGTTACTGGTATGTTTGTTCTGCGTCCTTGGTGCTGGGGTGTAACTGTGAGCTTGAACGTGGTTGTGACTTCCTGGGCTTCATACTCGACCATGTGTTATTGTTTTTTTGGTATTACGAAATTATTCGTAGCAGCACTGAGTCTCGAAATATATCCAAAAGAAGGTTTTATACTGCTCTTTATATCGTGAAATTTTAATATGTAGATAGCGTATTAGTTTTGTAGTGACTCTACGGAGATGTATGTACGTTCAGATGTACAATATATAATGTAATCCTATCCAAATTAGATGCAAAGCTGCAACTAAAAGCTAGTTAAGCAATATGTTTAGTAAAACATGTCATTCATTTACCGAACATTTAAAAAGCATTTTAAATGTAACATGTAATTGCCATCTATCATGTGAACAAGCGTTTACATACATTTGGAGAATGTAAAATACACAAAAGCATACTCCAAATTTCGTGTACTCCCAAAAACTAGAGCGTGTGAGCCTTCAATGACCGTGAATTATACAAATGACAACTCTGAGAGTTCTTTCCCAACTAATTTTGGCGAAATTTTCGAAATCGTTCCCACAATTATAGTATTAAAATTGTAAAAATACTTTCTGAGATTGTTCACTCGACGGTAAAGCCGTCAAAAGTAAGGGGTGTCATACTAATCTACTTACAAATTGTGTTAATATTTAGTGCGAAACGCAATAATAAAATTAGTGTAATGGTCAAATTATACATAATTTAATGTATCGTCGTTTAGGCTCATTAAAGTTTAACATAATTTAATGCACTGTTGATTTAATTATTTAATGCATAGAGCACGTTTTTGGCACAAATATTGTAATAAAAAGAAAACACCTAGAAGATTGTTTTTTTTCTATGAATTTTTAATAGAGAGTTTTGTTCTTAGATTGTCTAATCTAACAAAATTTAATAAGATCGTCGTGTGGATTTGTGCCTTTCTCCATGCCGTTACACAAAAGAATTATGACAAGTCTAATTTCTTTGTGAATCCTTCAGAAATGCCAATCAGGAAAAAGGAGCCTATGTGTTAATACAAGAACAAAAAGGACATAAACTTTCAATGTGTCAAGTTTCCTTTAAAGCCACAGTTCACTAATTATTTACTAACAAACATTTAAACTTGCAAACTTCTTCACAAACGTTAACAATATGCATAACAACTTATCACATTTGATACCTTAGTATATTAATATCTGTGGCGCAGCGGTAGTGAATGCGACTGCTGTGCATGAGGTCTCGGGTTCGAATCCCGGGTCGGGCCAACATAAAGGTATTGGGTTTTTCTGTTAAGAAATCTCAATACGAGCCCGGAGTTAGGAAGTTGGCGGTGTTAGACACCACCGTGCCTCGGAAAGCACGTAAAGCCGTTGGTCCTGCGCCTGATCTCTCTCCGGTCGTGTCGGATTATCCGTCCCATCGGATCATGAGGGTAAGGGAACAGAGAGTGCACTTGTGTTTGCGCACATACTTGTGCACTATAATATCTCCTGCGCAGATGGCCAGTCTCCGTTAAGATTGGCCGCCGTGACCGAAAATCGGTCTGGAGGATATTATTATTAATATTTATATACCCACGTATAAATGAAATTGCACTACTTTCAAATTAAACTTTTTTTGCCATTTTCATTTACCGTATAAGAATAGTAAATCATCTTTATGAAGAAACATTTACCCTGCTCTATATATTTATCGATTGATTTTGATGTGAAAATAAATATTCAAAACGCTAACAATTTATAAAATTGTTCCTTATTTACGTTTCATATTATTATGCTTGGATTGTGACAAGATTATCAAATTCTACTTAAAAATGTCAATAGCCATTCATTGACATATCGCAAACGACGGCAAACGTGTTGGTAGTATTGTGTCTGTGCATTGTCTGTTCCATGCTACGCCAAAAATATAATCCTATTAATATTGTTTTACTTATGTAAGCTTGCTTTAGGCCCTTGCCTCAATTTAATTTTTAATTTTGATGAATTCTTACAATTAACATATAATTACATAGATTCACTTATATCCCACACTAGTTTTTGCTTACGGCAAATTATGTTACTCGGTGATAATATTGCTTTTTAAAGGTGAAAGTTTTTTTTAAATCGGCCTAGTCAATTTTGAGTTAAACCCTTGCAAACAAACAAAAAATCAAATCTTTTCTTTATAATATTTGTATAGATTCCACTAGCTATGATTTAGTTTACCAGTCGATTACTTTTTATAATTAAATTAAAATATTGTAAAGTCCTCCATGATATTGGCTTGATTCTTACAGTGGAAGATGTATTTTAATTGTCCAAAACTCTAACTGCTACTGAGAATGATATGAGGCGCTCATAGTCAGTTGCACTTCCTGATCGGTAAACGATTAGCGAGGTTAAGCAATGACGGGTGCGAAAAGAAGAAGAAGACTGAGAATATCCTAACAGAAAATTCAAACATAATTATCCCAAACAGAAATTGAAATCAGGATCTTACGATCGGCCGCAAATATAAGCGCCAACTTATGCCACGGTACTGTCGAGACAGATTAATAATCATTACCTTAGCGCATCTTTTAATGATCACCCACGTCTATAATTATGAACAAGTGACTTTCACTCACAACGAAGAATAAAGTTTACCTTCAACATCTACAGTTAACAATTAAAATTAACTTCACAACACCTACCGTGACAACAAAACGTTATAATTATAATGAAATACAATAAATTATAATATGCTCAAATAGACCGTTAATTTGCGCTTCTACTTATATTATAATAGTATATAATAGTAACTGTATCGGAACAATGGGAGTTCCCATGGTGCTGTGATGGGAACGAGCCGCCAGACGTTTCCGCTCGGCAGACCCGCCCGGGAACTCACCAAATAGGGCTGCCACGTCTAGCTAGTAGCTATGACACGTACATTGTATTATAAGTACTCGCTTTTTGCGTCGAGCTTTTTGCTAGTCAATCATTCGATCTTTTTTGGTTTGTCCAAACGGTTTACAGAAGTATAATTTAGGATAATTATTATCAATGAAATGCAGGGTTTTCACGGTCACTTGGCGCTTAATAATCGTATGGTTTAGTTTATTGTTTCAAAGATTTGTTATGTTCTACATCTGTTATAAGACGTAGGAAGAAATGTACCTCACTCACACTAGCTTTGCTTCAGTTCTACGAACTTCGTATCTACGAAACAGTCCTAGTAGCCTGTTCTCGTACTAAAGAATGACTTGGACAATGCGGAGCAGGACGCAAAGCTTACAGTCTGTCTTAAACATGGAATTTGATTGAATATAGAACAGACTGGTTAAGGCAATACTTCATCCTATAGAAAATGGTAGCCAAACAACTTTGTTTTGTAATGTGAATAGTATCAAACTGACCACTATGTTATTGTCTATAGGGAACGGTAGACCTTTGTCACTTGGATAGACAGCATAGCAACTTCTTTTTTTAAAGTTGGCACCGCTTGGATCTTGTCTTTGGTCGTCAGGCGCACATTACGGTAAACGGTTAACATCAAGCTAAGATCATCAGATGAATTTGTTTACCAACTTAATAGTATAAAAAAATAACTAATAACTTTTCCGTCGACAATTTGCGTTAAGCATTTGCGGTTATAAAGTTAGATCAAGAAAGCAATTTGTAATTAATTCTATTAAAAAACGAATGGTTAAAACTCAACCGTTATTGCTAAAATTAAAAGAGGTTATTTTTATAAATTAGGTATAGCTATGTGAACTCCTTTTCCAAATAATCTTTGAATATGGCAGTTTTCACACTTTACAAGCGCAATATGCTTAAAAAGAGTTACCTAGAAATAAATATGCATCAAAATACTCAATATATAATATAATAATAATAATATATTCTACCACATATACACAACACCATTTAGCCCAAATTAAGCAGAGCTTGTACTATGGGTACTAGATAATGTATAAATATACATATATACTTTTTTTTTTAAATACATACATATTATACATAGAAACACCCAGACCAAGACAAACATCCGTGTTCATGCACACAAATGTTTGACTTGTGCGCGAATCGAACCCGCGACCTCAGACGTGGCAGTCGGTTACACTAGCCACTACGCCATCGAGGTCACCGTATATATTGACTATTTTGAACGACGAATGCTGAACGGACGAATAATGGACAAAAAATGGACGAATGCTAAACCTAATAAATATCCGAAGACGAAACAAAAACAATTTAACGGTCGGAGGCTGAAAGTTCTCTATTTAAATAGTTATACAGTGATTCATACAGGCCGTCAAGGCGAAGGATAACCGGTTTCACCTAAGGTTGTTACAAGAACTAATTAGGATTCGAAGGTCAAGCAGCGCCTTGCAAACTATCGTAGATATTATGAGACCCTGCTCAGACTGGAATCGGACTATTTACCAGATGTTTATTGATGATCTTATTTTTCATGATGGATATACATGTGTAGTTTACTAGTCGCTCAATGATCGGTAATCGGTAATCTGATCGGTAAACGATTACCGAGGTTTAATCAACGTTGGGTGCGGTCAGTCTATAGATGGGTGACCGCTTACTGGTATTTCATCTGAGCGTCTCCGTGCTTTGGAGGGTACGTAAAATGTCGGTCCCGGCTGTTGCCAAATTGTCAGCAGTCGTTAAGCCATGTCAGGGGCCTACGGGCGACTTGAACAACTCTTGACAACAGATTGGCCACTAACCACACGAAAAAAAAATAAGTAAATTAGTGATTAATTAGCACCGAGATTGATGGAAGAATCTTGAAATATTTAGAATCCGTGCTGCTACAAAAAAAATCTTTATCTTGTATTGGTGCATCTGCAATAATATTTTATAATGAAACTAAACGGTAACAAGCAAACAAAATATAAAAATATACATATCTTTTATTAATATATTATACATATATTTGCAATTTGCTGGTCTGAGTTCACATAATTTCAACATTCTTGACTTGTAGCTAAATATTACCTCATGGACTTATGAGTATTACTGCGTTATAGAGACAATGATAAGGGGTTAAATAATATATGTGTTGCTCGTTGTGTGTAATCTTGGTGTCTTCAAATCGCGAGTGAATAGATCTTCTAGGCAAGCGTGCTCCATCGTCGACTACATCGTCACTTTACAACAGGTGAGATCGCGGTCAAACGCAAGCCTATTAAATAATAAAAAAATATCCTATGTATTATACAGGCCATAGTATATGCCAAGTTGCATCCAAATTCAAAAGACTATCAAGATTAATCAGCGCTATACAACCTAAATTATCAATAATTAAATTATTATTAATTAAATCTAATTCAATAGTAATACTTTTGGATCTCAAACAAGTTCGTAGCAGCCCTGTACAGTGGGCAGTCGAGACGCGTCTGACCATTGTCTCACAACCAGATCTGTATCTACTTACCTGTCGGCTGTCGACAATCGCTAACTGTACTACGACGGGTTTTTAAACACTCACTGTATCGTTAATTCTTTTAATTTGATCCTTGTTGAATACCATTCTTTTAACATACGAGTTTAATTACAAGTATAAAGAAGTTTATGAATGCTCCAATTATACACTAGGGGCGAATATGGTAACAAATCGTCTTAATTTATCGCACAGACATTTTTTCTTGGAATATTTTAAGCTACATTATTATATGTTGTATTTAAGGCATTAGTACTAGTAATAGTTATACTATGCACAAGTTATCAGTGTTATCAGTTATCAGTTACTATGTGCAAAATCCTTCGTGGCATAATTGAGGCATCAAAACTTCATGACGTGCTATTGAGGATATTTGTTTCTAATAATACCGTCGCGGCAGAAAGCACAAACTATTTGCGACAAGCTGGTAAACTTGTGCTAATTCGCGTATACCTCGGTCTCTAGCCACACTCAACGCTCTCTTTGTGGACAACACTCAGTGTGATATGTTTGCGGTTAAATGGAAGATGATATTGTCAGTGTGTAAGGTATATTGTGAAAATTTAGTATGATAGTGGCGTCCTTAATTAGTATAAGTAGCCTGCGGCCGTTCTAATTCAGTAAATAAAATTACCATAACCAGGTTCAGGTTCTATAACCAGGTCGGGTAAAATGTTTGAATTTTTCTATTAAAGAATTCTCAATAGCAGCGTCGAATCTTGAACGGGAACATCGAGAATAGAAGCTTTATACTATGTAGGTACGAGTTTGTATGTATAAACATCCTGATCGGACATGATGCTGACATATACCCTTTGATACTACAAAGATGGAAAATAGTAACCAGTGGTTAGGAACACGTACAATACACAGGGAATCAATCACGTTTTACTTCTTCCATAAAGCGTAGCTGTGCTGAAAGTGCAAAGTGGCAAATTATACTGACATGTGACTGTATAGATAGCGTATCGGGAATATGTTGTAAATATTTATATGATACATAAATATTTATGTTATGTCTGAGTATTTTCGTGTCCTTTAAGTTTACATTTGTAAAGATCTCCGTGACACAGCGCTGATCCTTCAAAGATGACTTGCTTTTAGAAAAATGAAAAGTTTACTGATCTCTTTTAAACAGCGCAGCATTTCCTTAAGAGCCAGTAAACGTCGTTCACTGGAGTAATACGACATAATGTTATTTGAATACGATATTCTGTAGGGTATGTACTACTTGCCTAGTCCAGCTGCTCAGTTCAGCTCAGGTCTAAATCTCATATTTAAGCAAATATCAAGCTACATCATTAAGAACTTAAGTGACTTAACGAACTTTTTCTCTAAGATAAAATAAAGTCTTTATTGCAGACTTATTAAATTTACTTTACACCAACATAACTACATTATATGATAATTTACATACAGAGGCCTTATCGCTACAAGAAATCTCTTACAGGCAACATTTAGATGGACGCGATCAAAATTAGTAAATATAAAATTATAATGGAGTTTTTGACTTTAAGATTCAAGAAATTAGAAGATTTAAACTCGACCATGGAACCAAACACGGGACATCGTAAGCAATCAGGCTCGTATTAGCGGTAGCCTAGTGGTCAAAATTCGATAAAAATTCCTAACCTATAGGTAACCATAGTTACAAAGAATTGTATGACGTCAGACGAACAATGCCGAAATATAATATAATAATAATAATATAATAATAATTTTATTTTCTCATCACAAATGTTTGCACAGTAATATGGCTTAGTCTAACATAAGTATAAAAGACATTTGTGAGAGACTGGTGCCCGAAATAGGTATAGGAATACCTGTGTTACGGGTCACCAGGCCCCCAAGACTTAATAGTAGACATATTATAAGATTAAGCATAATCCTAATGTACGATGAGGAACAAATACTAACAGTCCTAAAATACATTTAATTCTATTGGTGTATTCATTGGATATTGGGTATACATTTAAGTTGTACATGCGTGCGTGTGTGTGTGTGTGTGTGTGTGCGTGCATGCGTGCGTGCATGTGTGTGTGTGTGAGTGTGTGTGTGTGTGTGTGTGTGTGTGTTTGCGATCAGCTGATTGGTATCAATAAACTCTCAGTTGCATCATAGTCAAGAGTTTTGAGCCATTTACATACAGTTAGTTTACACACTGATTTACGCATTGGGTATATTGCTAGAGATGTGTTTATTTTATTATACAGGTATCCTCCAAGAAAACAGTAAAATCTTTGTGATAGTCTGGTGTGAAAAGAGCTAGTTGTACATACATTGCCCTTTCTACGTTTGTCTTTATTTAGATTTGGGTCGTATGGCAACTGAGTGTGTTTCATAACGACTACAGAAAGAATGAAGTTTTGCCTGACTGAAAGGACATCCCAACGTTTATATAGATTAGTGGTTGAATAACGAAAAGGTAATCCTGCAGCAACCTTGAGTACAGCTCTTTGCGCCCTTTCAACTTCCATAAGGTGCACTTTGCCTGCTCCTCCCCAGGAAGTTATGCAATAGTTAACTATTGACTGGCAGAGTGCAGAGTACACAATTTTGATCGTCCTAGTATCCGCTACATGCTTTAATGTCTTGAATATGTATATCATTTTACGAATTCTAGTCACAAGAGTATCAATGTGGGTCTTAAATGTTAATGTCTGATCTATGTGTACACCAAGATATTTAATGGTGCTACATCTTTGTAAAGGTTGGCACTGACAATTAGAAATCGCTGTCTGGACGCAGGTGTGAGCAGTGATGCTTAGAGCTATAGGTGGAAGAAGATTGCTTTTGGGCGCAAACGCAATATATTTGGTTTTGTCTATGTTGAGTGTTAAAACATTATGTTTTAGCCATTTGCAGACGCGATCAAAACCACTCTGGGCATTACGAAATGCATCTTCCCAAGTATTTCCACTAAAGAATAGCGCTGTGTCGTCTGCGAAAGATAGTATTTTTCCATGTTTCAGCTGCAATTGACACAGGTCATTAATATAGGCCAGGAAAAGACTGGGACCAAGAACACTGCCTTGAGGCACGCCGTAATGCACAGAAATATCGTCGCTAACCCAATCACCAATTTTCACGCATTGCTTTCTGTTATTTAAGTAATCCTTGAGTAATTGTAGTGGAAGTCCTCTGACACCCATTCGTTCCAATTTATTTAAGAGCAAATGAATGGGAACCGTATCAAAGGCCTTGGCTAAGTCAAGGAACACAGTGATACACTTTCTCTTGTTGTCAATATCAGTAACAATAGAGTTAACGAGTTGATTTACAGCGTCATTGGTCGACCTACCCGAACGAAAACCAAATTGAAGCGGTGAGAGGAGGGTATTCTTTTCAAGGAAATTCATGAGGCGTTTATTAATCAATCGTTCCAATACTTTTGATAGCGTAGGTAAGATTGAGATAGGCCTATAATTGGATATGTTGTCTTTATCACCACCTTTGTGTATAGGCCTGACAAGTGCTGTTTTAAATGTTAGAGGAAATGAGCCAGTGGCAAACGATAGATTGCAGATATGGGTGATCGGAAGAGTAAGATACTTAATATAGCGTTTTAGAATTTTGCCAGATATCTGGTCTATCCCTGTAGCCGTATCCTCTCTTAATTCCAAGATCAGGTTTTCAACCTCTTTTTCATCAGTTGGAAGAAAGACGAGTGAGGCAGAAGTACTAGGAATAGAAGTTTGGAAGTTACTAGGTTGGGAGTCTTTACCAATAATATTTTCCGCCATCCTCTGTCCAACGCTGGTAAAGTATTTATTAGCCTCGTTAACACTGTTTTTTGGATTGTCGAATTGAAATACTAGGAACGCGATTCGACTGCGTGTGTCAAATGCATGGTTAAGTGCGTGTAGTGCTTTTTCATTAACTTAATGTATTTCTAATGCATATATTATAAAAATATTAGGATTCGCCCCTCCTTTTCCATATAAACTTTAACTGTGCCAAATATCATACCTCCGTCCGCGCAATTTTCGTAAAAAAGGGTACAAAGTATTTGCTTCACATATTAATATATAGATATCCCGTGGCCATCGAAACATCTTTTAACTTATTTCAAAACACCTTCCTTATTTTTTGCAAGAAAACATGACATAATATATATATTGACTTCCGTAATTTAGCAGCTAAAAGCTTAGTTCAAGCTATTAGCTGAACACTTAACCAGACATCATGCACATAATTAGACCTGTCCACAGCTACCAGAAAAAATAAAATCTGAAGCGGCTTCTTAGAAGTATGAAATGCTAGTATTTTCAAAGCAAGCTATTGGAGTGTTGGGTTATCCCGCGCAATACTGGAAATTAAGTGTCGATACATAGTACCGTTAAGTAACGTTTTAGCGTATCTTGATCAAACAACTCAGTTTTTATGATTGACTCGCAAGATTTATTATGAGAAGATTATATCAAGATCGAATATAAGCGATAGGATAATTGTATATTGGAACGTTTGGTAAACGTTTTTAACAAATAACTTGATGATTGTGAGCTTTTGATGCTATATTCTATCGATCTTAGCCGTATTGCGTGTCTCTCTATAAATAAATACTGTCTTGGAAAATCTATTTATAATGATAAACTTATTTTTAGCTATGGCAAGGAAGAGATTATGTTAAGTATATCAATTCAAAGTAATAGCAATTTATTATTTTATTAAGAAAGGTAGATTTAAAGAGCCGTTACAACTGTTGCTATTTAGAAAGAATAAAATTATTTTTGACACGATTATATTTTATTAGTATTATCAGACATACATATTGTGAACCTTATAGGATCAAAATATAAATCAATGCTAATTATTCCCTAAACGTCTAAGTTATAAGAATATTGGTAACAATTATTGTTATTTTTGTGATCACACACACATGTTATTCTCTAAACGTTTTCGCTTTGAACGCAACAAAATGCGTCACGTCGTCGACATATGTCGTTATACTACATAGATGCATCACTGCGGATGCATAAATGAGATCTTAAAGAATGTGACGGAATAAATTTACTCATAGAAGGGAAAAAGACCTACAGGATATAATCTCGTCAGTTCATTATAACACCGAGCGACACATTAGAACTCTACTTTGAAATATAATTATGCATTTTCTTATATATAATACAAATAAATATTTTTGTTTTAATTGGCTTGTTCAACAGAAAGGCTATTCTCATGCTTTACGCACTACTAATTAAAATATCTATATATAAGTAAAGAGATTTATAAATATATATATATATATATATATACAATAAAGACCATATATTAATGGAAATGTGATCAAGCAGTAACATTGCCCGATATTACGAGCCGCCAAAAACATAGCTGACAAAATAAGAGTAAAATACATCTTCATATTACACCAAGTTTGATATTATAGATCCCTACACTTTGGGGATATAATTATACATATATCGGTCTATGTTTAAATAATACCTGTCTTTGTACATAATGTATAACCAGTATATAATACGTAACAAACAAAACCAAAGTATATAAACTATGCTAACTTTAATTCTAGACTCATCAAATATTACCATAACTTGGTAATAGATCGCGGTCACTGAACGAACGACCACGTCTCAATACCCAAAACTGGTTGAAAGGGAAAACATTGCAAAAATATATTAAATTGAAGTTTTAGATCGATGATTTATTATTTTGATAAGACACCGCGCCAAGTATTTGGGTTTAGGGTTCGAATGCCGGTAGAGACAATATTTTTTTTTATCTACTTTATAATTGTTCCAGGTCTAAGTTTACTTTTAACTACATAGAGCTTTTGCCCCCGGCTTCGATCACATAAAAGTAAGTTAAGTTATGTTAGTAAGAGTACTTATAAAATAATAAATTATAGCTATGTTACTCGGTGATAATATAGCTTTCTAAAGGTGAAAGAAGTTTTAAAATCGGTTGAGAAGTTCTTGAGCTGAATCCTTACAAAAAAACAAACTAACAAAATATCTAATCTTTTCTCTTTATAATATTAGTAAATAAACAACGCGATAAAATCCGTATAAAGTTTGTTTAATTTCATTACTATAGAAGTATAGATAAAGTCATCTGCGACAGGACTTGAATAAAAAAGAAATTTTTTTTTGTAAACATATCGTATATCTAATAAGATTCCAATTAACCTTTTATACTGTTAGTTTTAACCAAAGAAAGCCTTTTGCCGAGTAAACGTGTGCGTAGAACAAACGGCACTTGTCTCGCATTACGTATTCCGGTTAGAGCTGCGCGCGCGCACCCACTAAACAACCTTTGTATTGGCGCTCATTCATTGCCTATACTAGTATACCACCGATCAACTAACACTTTGACATACCTTTGCGTACTATAAAAGCCTTATTAAGTGGGAATAAGGTTCATTTTTGTATGAGCCAGGTGATTTGGAGAAGGTTAAGTGATTATAGCGGACCCTCCCATTAGCATAGATTACGAGTGCGAGCTTCAAAAATCCTCTTTATGTAATATATGAATGACGGCGAATGGAATTCCACAAACGAGTGACATCGAAAGATATTGGTTACTGCAATTATAGTTGTGTATACCTGAATTGAATATCATAACTTCCTAAATAATATTATAAATGCGAATGTGAGTATGTTTGTTTGTAACGCCCTCCCGTCTCAACTACTCTACCGATCATCATAAAATTTCGCATACGCGTTGCCAGTGGTACAGAAAAGTACTGTTCCCGAGGGATAGCACTAATACTCAATAAAATGTGCATAGTTACTATTGTATTAGTGTGTAAGTATAAAATAATAAATTTATTTTTATATCACTAAGGGGATAAACAAACACCTATAGCCGTCTAGCGACGAGCGATCCTGTTTATATGTAAAAAATTACGAAATATTATAATATTGTTAATGGGTAATATTGTTATAAAGTTATAGCCAATTTAAGTATAATTGAGGTTAAAAAGCACGAATCATTTTTGCAGAAAATCTTCCTACAAATGTAACGTTAGAAACTTAAATTAAATGCTTAAGAGGAAACACCACGGGCGAGAGAATTGAAAAATAGGTATTTGTAAAATCTATTGCTGTCGCACAGTGCCCGCAGAGCGTGATAGAGACAACTGCAGCTTGGACCGAAAATACCTATAAAAGTACACAAAATCAACGTTTCGTAGTCCCCTGATTCCTTCTCCAACACGTGACCGATTTAACTACTTATTTCATAAAAAAATTGAAGAAAGGCTTTGGCCGTGTTTCTGTTTTTTTTTATATAATCTACTCAAATTTGTTTTCTGGATGTTTAAACACAGCGGAAAATCTGACCAAATTTTGAGGTTTTTGAAGGCTCATATCTCTTTTAATAATTAATTAATGAAAAAAAAGGTAAACATAGGGACATGCCAATAGAGGCTACACATTTTTAAAAAAAATATTATTGCTCTACTGGCTTTATCCAGGGAGGAAACAGGGGACTACTTTTGTATGGAAAAACGGCCCTTGTGTTTCCTCTTAAACAGTTATTTCATTGAGCGAAATTAATGAATGATTTTTAAGTTTAACGTTAAACCCAGTAATCATTTGCTCAACGCATTTATTCCCCGTTGGCAAAAAAACTATATGAGTGATAGATGAGAACATATTCTCATCCAAAGCAAATTCCATAAATAGTAAATCGCTGACTGCTCACACAACCGGTGAGAACTCTTTTTCTTTCAGCTCTAGTTTATTATATAAGATAACTATTGAAAAATCTTTCATAACGAAGCTTGCTAGGCAGTTTGCTCCACTTGTATGGAGGTAGCCGTTAGGCTCTAAGCGCATAAAAGTCATTGAGCAGATAGTCACCAGTCTTAGTAATCACACTAATCACCCAAGGCGCTCGCACACTGGCTCATAGTCTAGCCATTAAACTATTTTAACTACGCATTCGTCTCTCATTGATAATAACAATTATAAAGATATTTATTTCATCTTTCACAAAGGTAAGTATTTATTAGGTAACACAATACAGGTTAAACAATTCTCATTCCTTTGTGAAAGGCTTGTCTATAGTAGGAAAAACCTGTGTTACAGATCAACAGGCTCTCTCCTTGACAAGTGATAGTCAGTGACGAGTCTTGGCGGTGATTTCAGTTATGTCATGTACTTAATTTACCTATGCTATTGCTTACTTACTCGCCACTGATTTTAAGCTTCATTTGTTCTATAGCAATACAAGGTTAGACAGTAAATACTGATACTTAAGCTGTAACATTATGTATAGTTGCAGGTTTAAATAACTTTACAGGTTATAAGAAGCGAGCTATAGCTTTAACAGAAGCTATATATATATAAATACTACATGCGTAAGACCATAAATAAATTCCAAGACAATCGGGTATAAATATGGCTCAAATTATACAAGGTTGTCACCATCTTTGAGACCAAACCTACTATACTGAAAATTAATATCTCGAAGGTATAAACGATAGACTGTTAATATATCTGTGAGCATCAGATTATACTTTACGCATTTGATTTATAGTCAAAGAAAAATCATGTCAATTTTACCAAATCCTTTGCCAACTTAGGCTTAATATTTTACCCAAGAATGCTAGAAAATAAAATGTACGTGAGTGATTTGGACAAATGAATCGAAACAAAAAGACTCACACTATACAGGTTGTCCTGTACCTGTATATCCTTCGATATACTAAAAACAAAGACTTAGACTACGTATCCTTCGATATATTTCAACAGACTTATCAAGGTAAGAATACAACCAAGAGTTTGAGTCAGAAGACTTTTAAAACTATATTAAGTGAATAGAGGCCTATTACCTAGTAGACAGACCGTGGGAATCCCATGCATACAGGTCTCATGTGCGATCGTACGACAAGCACTTTTGCTTATACGGAATAATACGCGTTTTAATAGTTAACTAGCGGTTGCCTAGTGATCGGAATTCAACCATAATTGATTTAAATTTTAAGTTTGATAGGTATTAAGGTTTTATTGTCTATCCTTATAATCAAATTAATTTACCTATATTTTTCAAACAAATTATTATTTACTTAACTACCTACTTTGTTTTATTTTTTCTTTATTACATATACATACATAAATATATTACAATATAAATAGTAAATATCATTCTACTACGCCCAAAGTTTGCCTGTAAGATATTGCTGATATATGTCATTATATATTGATATATGTAACCTTAGTTACGAAGAATAGTATACATCAGCCGAACAATGCCGAAAAACCACGAACGTGTAGTGTGCGTGTAGTTTTTTTTTTTTCATTAATTTAATGTTTTAATTTAATTTAATTTCTAATGCATATTTTATATAAATTTTAGGATTCGCTCCTCCTTCTCCATATAATCCATCCGCGCAATTTTCGTAAAAAGGGACTCAAAGTTTTTGCTTCACGTATTAATATATAGATTATCTTTGATTTTAACGTTGGAGAAAACATCGTAGAGAGGCCTGCGTATCTATTAATTTTTTACAATTGTCTCGAAGACTTGTGAAGTTAACCAACTCGCACTAAACCAGCGATCCAACTCATATTGAAATATAACATAGTCAGCAGCGGAACAGTTCTTGATCAGGCGGGCTACTATATACTTTTTATGTATTAAATAAATATGAACACAACGCAAATAATGATAGAACACGACCAAGTATTTTATCGTATTAGCATTGCCGAATACCTCTATAATTATGCTCAATATTTATCATTATATATACATTCACCATCTGTATTGATGTGAATTCAATAGTAATTCTGCGATATGTACCAAGATATTTAATACTCTATACTGTACGCTCATTAACAAGCGCGATTTAAAAACACTACAATAGGGCCATGCGTATATTCTGAAGATTATCAATTGATATAACCTTATATTTCATCAAAGTAAACTATATAAAATAACCTATCCACCCAACTAGTTCCATTGATGTTCGTTTGAATTTAAATTAGAAATATTTATAGTTTCTGTCAACTTTACAGTTAAAGGTCATATGTCTTTTTTATATGTATGAAACCAGTATAATTCTAAAATGGTAGGCATTCACATTAAGGTCCACTGGGTATAGTAGGCATTGACTCGGTAATATATAACGTAAATGCAGAAGTGAATAAATTAATGTCATATAAATAATTAGTCTCCTAAAATATTCTAACTCGAAATATGCACAGACAATATATTTGACTATAAAAATAAATCCAGCACGTTGCAGATCAATGGTTAATGACATACAAATATTAATACATGAATTTTTGATTTAACTAAATAGCAATAAAACTGTAACAATAGTATAAAATTATATAATTTTAGAAATATTATATTTAAATCCTTTTGAGGATGTGATAGAGTTTGATTTGTTTGTATACTCATCCAAATGAAAGTTAGTAACGTAGTAGCTTACGAATGTCATGTGAGATGCAGAGGCGGCTCTATTGTCTCTTTATTATGTTAATGTAGAGTCCTGAGCACATTGTGCCTGCTCTACTGACACAGTAACGTTATACGAAATGTAGTTGACGGAGGGCTTGGCTCTACTTTTATATAATATAATATAATATAATATAATATATTCTGTCACATACACACAACACCATCTAGCCCAAACTAAGCAGAGCTTGTATTATGGGTACTAGACAATGGATAAACATACATATATACTTTTTTTTTTGTAAATACATACATATTATACATAGAAACACCCAGACCAAGACAAACATCCATGTTCATGCACACAAATGTTTGACTTGTGCGGGAATCGAACCCGCGACCTCAGGCGTGGCAGTCGGTTACATTAACCACTACGCCATCGAGGCCGACTATGACTATGACTCTATTGTAGAGTTCATAATACTCTTATATAAAAATAAATCTGCAATGAATTTTAAAGCTGGAACTAATACGGAAAAGGACTCTATTTATTGTATTAAAATTACCTAAAGGAATATATGTATAATTAAAATTGTTGCCCATTACGTCTAATACTTTCAAACTTATAGCATATTAATTACTACTAATAAGATAATGTTGCCTAAATATGCAAGGTAATGAGGAAATCATAAATTAAATTTATTTATGTCTGTCTGAATGTATTTATCAAAATTTTGATAAATACATTTAATTCAGTAACTTTGTAGGTATCAAAATTGGTATGGATATAAAAAACTTGGATAATGCCGAGTATTCGAGTGGTGATATTCATTTGTTCAACATTTAATATAACGACCAAATGTGTATGTAAAGCAAACACACACTCCATCGCGCGTTGAACTCTTTTGTACGAAAAGTCGATGTAGAGCTGTTTTTGCTTACATTATATTTAATAAGCTATAAAAAGATAAACGATCTTTTAAATAAGGCCTTATCTGCTTTAAATTATATCGCTCAGCACACATGAGAAGAAAAACACGGGAGGAATGAGATGGCAGTTATTTAAAAAGGGTCTGTTAAAATTTAAATCGTATCATGTTTTCGCGTTATATCTATAACTATGCTAATTTATTTAAATAATAGAACTAGTTTTGTCGAAAAACATCTTTAGCTTTGAAGTAATTGATAACAAATATAAAAAGAAAATCAATACATACATAGAAGCAGCGATTAAATATAATATCTTGAAGTAAAAAGCGTCGATCAAACACATAAACTTTACCCAATCAAAAACACGTTAACCAACGATCAATTAAAAAAACAACTGTAACCGTATCAAATAAAAGCCTTAAAAAAAGATTACACAGAAATTAATTTGAAAATGGCAATAAAATCAAAACTGGGCAGTATTTATCCTTCGCATATATCACTGGGGTCGTCGACCGGCGGATTTGCATGGGTGTCGGACCTGCGTGTGCGCAGGCTAGCAGCGCGGCCGCGGCGAGCGCGAGTGTGACGACGGCCATGTTGTGGCAGCGGGCGGTCACGACGGCGCACTGCACTCTACTGAGACTCGAGTGTGCGGTGCGTGCTCATGGGACGAACCCCGGTACATGCCATATTATTACCAACTCAAATTGTAAGTGTGCCTTAAAACGGCTAGAGGAGTCATTATTATGTTTTTCTGCTAACACACTCCACGGCTTAGGTTAATGTTATTGGCTTTACTTTTAATCCGAATTAAAATAGCTCGATGGAAAGTAAACCAATAAAAGCGGCGAAATATAAGTAAGAAGTAGCTTACTACACCCACGATTCGCAGCTATATTTTGGAACCCACATCATACGATATAAAGTTATTGACGTCTACTTAATAATTGCCTAACTCTGGGCTTCTGCTGTAAATGTTTTACAAAAAAAAACACCGTTTTAAAAGCTTGGGTACTCACCTCACCACAGAAAAATAACACAAAACTGTTTTATTGACGTCTTTTTTAAAACATGGAGATACTTGCCCAGCCTGTTTGCTTAAGTTAAGCCATTTAGTCGCGTCTATACATATTTCAATCTGTGCGGCGCCCAAAATGCCGCCCACTGCAGGGAGCGCACTGATTAACAACGCATCCTCGCGACTTGTGCTGTGCAATTTATTTCTTTATTGTATTTTTAACAATACACGAACAACTTGGATACGTTGTAATCCATATAATTATGGATTACAAAGTATCTAAGTACTATTGACTGCCTCTGTGGCGTTGCGTTGTTGAATGCTACTACTATGTGTATTGAGATACATCTTGGGTCAGGTAAAATATTATAGGGTATTTCTTTTTATAAATTCTCATTAGCAGAATGGAGTCTGGGACTATGCCTGATAAATGACCTAAGGCTCGCCCAATATAACGTGCGGTCTAAAACCATATCTGGTGAAATTACTCTCCCTACGGAGAATTAGGGCGTGAAACTCTGTATGTACTTCTATAATAATATCACATACAAACATCTGTTTATACCTGTTGTTTAAGGGCTAAGCAGAGATTGCAATTTCACTTGCTACGGCATCAGAAATATTTATTAATAAAACATGTACATGTAGTTACAATACGATTATCTTAGGATACAATGCATATTCATTTAACATTTGTGTGCATGAATATGAATGTTTGTCTTGGTCTGGGTGTTTCTATGTATAATATGTAAGTATTTACAAAAAAAAAAAGTATATTTGTATGTTTATCCATTGTCTAGTACACATAGTACAAGCTCTGCTTAGTTTGGGCTAGATGGTGTGTGTATGTAGAAGAATATTATTATTATTTGTTATTTTATATTTGTTTTCTCGAAATGTATAGTAATTTCGGTCAATAAATGAAAACCACGGGTTTACACCGAGTGGAGTTCATTAGAAAGGTTCGTTTAAGGAGCTATATATTTATGCAAAAACTTTCGGACGATTCGGCAGGTGTTTAGTATGGATGCTTTTTGCATAGTCATGTATACATTAGATGGTAGTTCTAGTTGTTGCAGATAGTGATGAAGCTGTTTAGGTATGATTCCAGTGCTAGACAGAATCAGAGGAACAATATACAGTATTCAATTTCCAGATTCTTATTATTTCTTCTTTTAACTCTGTGTATTTATGTATTTTTTCAGTTATTGTTTTTTGTAAGTTGTGTGTGTTAGGGACAGCTCTATCGATTAAGTACGCGTGTCGATTTAACTTGTCTATTAGTGTTATATCCGGTCTATTATAATGTACAGTTTTGTCTGTTAAGATGGCTCTATCAAAATATATTTTGTGATGCTGATTCTCCAGCACCGGTCTTGGAACATATTGGTAGTATGGTGCTGGTTTATTAGGTATAAGATTGTGTTTAATGGATAGTTTTTGATGAATGATGTGAGCGATTTGGTTGTGTCTATGGGTGTAGTTGGTTTGAGCTAAGTTTGGGCAAGCACTGGTTATATGTTGAATGGTTTCGGATAAGTGATGACATTTCCTGCATTTATCATTTTGAGTGTTAGGATCTTTTAGAATAAACTTTCTGTAGTTTTTGGTGCTAATAACTTGGTCCTGGATGGCAAGCATAAAACCTTCGGTCTCAGGGAGGAGCGAACCTAATTTTAGCCACTTATTTGTGGCGTCCAAGCCTATCTGCGGCTGTTCTAGGTCATGTAAATGTCTGCCATGCAATTCTTTGGAACGCCAATTTTTATATTTTACCCTGTACATGTTCTGTCGGGGTTTTGTAGACAATTTCTTTATGGTGCAAATTTAGCGGAATGAAGTTCTTATCTATTCTAACTGTGGATAAATGAATATCACTAGTTGCAGATTTGGTATAGAAAAGTATCTGAGAATTTGAATCTGTCTTTCCCATAATAATTTAAGGTCAGTAAGGCCTCTACCCCTTTTCTCCCTCTTAACTGAAATTCTTTCAATGGCTGATTTGGGGTGTAAGTAATAATGTCCTCCTGACCGAATTTCGGTCACGGTGGCCAATCTTAACGGAGAATGGCCATCGGCGCAGGAGATATTATAGTGCACAAGTGTGTGCGCAAACACAAGTGCACTCTCTGTTCCCTAACTCTCATGATCCGATGGGACGAATAATCCGACACGACCGGAGAGAGATCAGGCGCAGGACCAACGGCTTTACGTGCTTTCCGAGGCACGGGGGTGTCTAACACCGCCAACTTCCTAACTTCGGGCTCGTATTGAGATTTCTTAACAGGAAAACCCAATAACTTTTTGTTGGCCCAACCCGGGATTCGAACACGAGACCTCATGCACAGCAATCGCATTCACTACCGCTGCGCCACGGAGGCAGTTTAAGTAAGTAATTGTGTTTAGTTAATGTAGTTCTGGTTTTAATTTCTAATCGATTAATATCAGTGCGCGTCCACTTAACAACTCCAAAGGTTAAGACTGGTATTGCAAAAGCATTAATGGCTTTAAATAGGTTTTTTGAGTAAAGCAGTTTTTTGCAGATGAGGTTTAGTCGGTTAGTATATTCTTTAAATAAATCTTTTTTAATCTGAGTGTAGTTGATAGACTGATGAATACCGAGATATTTATAAAAATCTGTTGGTTCCATAGATACAAATGTGTGAGGTTGACCTGAATTTAAAATATTACTAACAGCTTTGCCGAGGCAAATGTGTAGTGTTCGACATTTATCGAGACCAAATGACATGTTTATATCTTTGCTAAATAATGTAGTAATTTCAATTAGCTTCTTATGACAGTTATCGGTTTTAGCGAAAAGTTTAATGTCTTCCATGTACATAAGATGAGTAATATATGTATTGCTGCTTAATTTATACCCGTTAGTGTTATTGTTAAGGAGATAAGACAGCGGATTAAGAGCGAGACAAAACCATAAGGGACTCAGCGAATCTCCCTGAAATATGCCATTCTCAATATATGTTTCATCTGTCGTTACTGTATTTGCACCGTTAGAAACCTGTAATGTTATTCGCCAGTCTGACAGGGCCCTTTACAGAAATTGTATAACTATGGGGTTGATTTTATAAATATGTAAAACCTTTAATAACCAGGCATGAGGTACTCTGTCAAATGCTTTCTTGTAGTCAATATAAGATATATGAAGATTTATTTTCGGGTCTGAGCGTGTTTTAAAATTGTAGCATCTATTATAAGTTGTTCTTTACATCCTTTATGATTTTGTCTATATCCTTTTTGTTCTTCAAATAACATGTTATTGCGTTCTAAGTGGCTATTGATGTTACGTGTAATGAGTGATGTAATGAGTTTGTATATTGTTGGAAGACATGTGATTGGGCGGTACTGTGATGGATTTACTGTATCTAAACTTTTTGGTAACATATATGTAATAGCTTTTGTTATAAATTTGGGCAATTGTTGATGACCTTTAATAGTTTCGGTAATATTTTTGCTAGTATACCGTGAAGTGAGAAAAACTTTTATACCAAAAATTGTGCAGACTATCTATTCCAGCGGCTTTTATTATTATTATTATTATTAAAACAAACAAATAATATTATCAACGCAATTGAGTACAACAAATTATATAAACTAGGCATTAGTGACGAGAATAGAAAAGAGTATGTTAAGCTGGTTTGGGCATGTAGAAAGAATAGACGAGAAAAGACTGACTAAGAAAGTTTATAAGGCTAGTGTAAATGGAACAGTGGATAAAGGCCAGGTTAAGAGCACCTTAAACTGGTGAGCGTGTATGAGGAATGATATGAAAGTGAATGAAGCCAGATGAGTGTGTCAGGATCGCAGCAAATGGAAATCGGTAGTCTCTGCCTATCCCTCTGGGAAACAGGCGTGAATCTATATATGTTTGTATGTATAGATAAGGCACTCATTTAATAATCATAAAAAAATTTAAGACCGTCACTCACCGTACTTCATACACGCTCGTCCTTTAATCTCACCTTTCTCCAGACTATCTCCGATCTAGGCAGAGAATGTTAACCTAGCCACTAGAACGTCAACGCTGCGAACTGTCCAACCACAGAAACGTTACGATGCAAGTGTTAAATCTCGCGCTAGAAATCGCTCAGTATCTCTACCGCTAAAAACGTTTGTCAAAAGAAGATTATACGAGCTGTATTAAAATAAAAAATACAGTAATATAGCCTAATTTATAAACAATATGATTATTTAAAAGTATATGCTCCAAACCCAGATCTAAATACTTAAAATAAATGGAGAACTTTAGATAGTAGACATTTTTTCCTCATATGCGAATATTATAGGCTTTTTGTAAAAATACAATGCAATCTGTAACATTTTTAACTATGGTGAAAGAAACTAGACTATATTTCCATTAAAACGATACCAAAATATTTGTACTTGATGCATAATTACTATTGTTAATAAATGATACAAAAGAGGTCTGGTTTGTCCATTGCGTGAGCGCATTCTATCGACGTATATACTTAATTTGAATCTACATATAATCACTGTGGATTGTATTTGAAATATATATTATACTTAAACTAGATAGAATAATTAAACTAATGGCATTAATTCAATCACAAAATAAGAACCTATGTGTTCACTTAAGTTTTATCAAAAAAATATGCAGCCATTTTGAGATACGACGGACCATCTCCAATGCAATAAAGCAATTTTTCAACCATGGCGCAAATAAAACTTTGATTCTTTTACATCATGGACATAATAAGAAAAAAGGACTTAGGACATAATTGCGGACAATTCTCAGCGTAACGGACACACAAAATCACTCAACTTCAAACTGATGTATGAAAACAGAGTAAAAAGAAATGTCCTGTTTGTAAGTCTAAGCGCCATCTACGTTTAGTTCCGCGTCTTAAATACCAGAGATATTGCAAAAATGTGCTTTAATACAACCGTATAAAGCTAATTTTCATCACTGACTATAGACGACACTCTAGTGTACCCAGACGTAAGATGACAAAAACTTTTTAGACACTTAAGTGTCTCCTAACGTTTCATTGGCTAGGTCTTTTCTTATATAAACTGCCCCATTACAATTCACTTACAGACTTTCTTGATCTGGTTAAATACCATAATATATATATATATATATATATATATATATATATATATATATATATATATATATTATGGTAAGCGCCTACCATTCGGATAGCCATATGCTTATTGGGTACCTCAGTAATTTTTTTTTTAAATTTTTTTTTTTTGGTCCACATATCGGGCAATACAATTTTCACATTCTTACACACTATATATTAACATAAATATTAAATTGCATGCCTTAAAATAGTGAACACAGCATGCTTTGTGAATAGGAGTTAGATCATGTTATATTGGTGTTGTTTACAATATTTAAAATGAATTAAAGAAATAAACAGTTACAGGCTAGGCCTAAGTACCAGAGAATTTACTCTGCAAGATTTTCCTTACAACACTTTGGCTGCAGTTAGGCTACCGGAGAAAATATCAAAATGCTGTCTTACACCATTGTAGCTAGAAAACATTCTATAAAGCAGTACACCGTCCTTCATGGAAAAAGAAGCTTAAGATACTCGTAATATGCCGCTTTACCTACTTTTCTCATAAGAGATATTAAACGCTGTAAATCGTGTAACTGACCGTAGTGAAGGTTGCTTAACTACTCTAACTTTAAAATTATAATTGCCAACAAATTGCTTCTCAAATTGGGTTCATTGTTCATGCGTGTGGAAATTGCAATATGTATGTGAATTGTGTACATGACGTGCAGTAAGTTACAAAAAATACAATACATTTCATATTACTAAAATAGCGTGTTTTTTTAAGCACATCTAATAGGCAAGCGGTTACCATAAATCTTTGGACACATAATTCTAGTATTAGCTTTTTTTAAAAGATCCCTCCTGCTGTTGGTATTTTTAAAAAGGAATCGCTGTGATACCAGCCTGGGGGCAAAGATCATTCCTCTGGTTAGGCCAGGCACAATCTTACTAACTGCAGGAACATGGTACAAAGTTACTTGGGTATGATCTTCTGGTGTCATAAAGGTACTTTATATGTAAAGCTATTCCAGTTTAAACTAATTGATTAGATAAGCTTAATGTGTTATCCAAATGTGAAAAAAACCAAATGGGTGTAAAAACCCAGGATTCAACCTCTTCGTCTTCATGTGACCATCCATTCATTTTCATCAGCTTTTTGTATATCCCACTGCTGGGCAAAAGCCTCTCGCTTAGACTTCCAAATCATTCTGTTAGTGGATATCCCCTGACCTTAAGACCTTGTGACCCCTATATCTCGGGGATCTTGTCACTAACAGACAGACACACAGACCCACACAGTGTTTTCATTAACCTCTTCGAAGAAGACTCAGAGGTTAATAAGAGAGTTACTTCTATTACATATTAATCCAGTATAATGCAAATTTATTTGTTATTTCTTCTGTTGGTAGATGAAACAGCTTACAGCAGGCTACCAGACGGTAAGCGTAAACCAATAAAGGCTGCGTATTTACTCAACTGGATCTTCTTTGTACACACCTTTTGCAAAAGTAAACAAGGCAACTCAAGTATGCGCAGCTTACCGTAAACCACTTAAATGGCAGACAAGATAGCAACCAGACTTAAAGTATGCATTTCTTTTCTCTATTTTGTGGTTTCTACAGAATATACCACGGGGAGTGCTCTGAAGAGTTATTCCACCTTATCCCGCCCTCCCCTTTCCTATCCAGAACAACGCGTGCTGGGCTCAGATGCCATCCTTACACGGTGGACTCGACTAGAGTGCGTACAAACAAGTTTGGGTTCTCATACCTCTGCCGAACGATCAAGGCATGGAATTCTCTGCCAAGGCACGTGTTTCCTTCTTCCTTCAATCCTGGGTTCTTTAAGTGGGCGTGAAAATGCACCTTGTCAGGCCGTCAAAGTAGAGACCTCGACATCGCCTCGGCTGCTATGAGGACGATGTAGAGGCCACCGCTCTTAGACCACACGACTGCTTACCGTCAGGCGGAGTGTGGTTATTTTGACGAGCAAAATAAAAAAAAAACTTCCAAGGCAACACATGTGCATTGCTCCCTATAATGAATAGGTTTAAGGCGGAAGAGAAAATAGGAACAGAGGAGGTAATAGGACCTCCGGCACTCTCACTGGCCGAGTGAAATCCTTACAGTATGGATACTGCTACTTTATGTCCACATTTCGTGAATGGATAATACTTTGCTTACCAAACCATTCCAGCTGCTAAAATCAGCAAGTCTTTATGTGACATACAGACAATTAGTAGTAGAGCCAGTGGCGCAATGATTGGTCAATTCGTCTCTGCCAATTCACTTAATTTTGCGAGTTTGATACAAAACAATATCTAGACAAGTACCAATTCCACTCACTCACAATATTCGTAAAACGAATTATCCCTTGTACCAAAATTCCTGTTTTTAAATAATTAATATCTTTAATTACATAAATCCGATTTGCTATAAAATGTATAACCAGAAGTATATTTAAAAAATATTGTCTTTATATGCTTTGTCCCTAATAGTCTTTCTGTTTGATTATGTTATTCCAGTTTAATTTAGAAGTATTTAAGTATTTTATTAATAAATAATTAGACACGTTGGTATAGTTAAGACTGCGCCAAGCGTAAGACGTGGTTGGACTGAATGACAGAGCTCGATATTCAAATCGGCGCGCGGCCGCCATAGTAAGGTATGGAGGATTTGAAGTGCTTTTTTGATAAATATATATATCTTTATTGTCAACCAATAACTTAAATATTTGGAACGGACAAATTGTAATATAACTATTTATGTTTCGTTTAAGCTGTAAAATAGGATAGATTTCTACTGTTAAAATCTAAAAATCACGTAAAATGATTAAATAAATATTAATTATTTTAAGTTTTTACACGGAGTAATTGTAAACACATTCAATGTTATGGTAAGTGTATATTTTATAGTTGTATTAAACATAAAGTGTTGATTTTATCAACTTAACTGTGATCGCCTGTTTTGGCACATTTCGCTCGGCGCAATCATAAGAACAACTGTTTCTACCATTGGGTTGAGATTTGTATACAAAATGTTTAGTTGTCGCCTAAAATAATTTAAGAAGCACAAGGAGTTAACTTATCGTGCGTCTAGAATACGCTTTAAAATATCATAAAGTATACGATAAAGTAGGTATAATATAACTCTACCTTTCTATTCCGAGATATACAGACTTGAGTACGTTTAAAAAATGTTTAACTTAATTAAAACCCCATATAATACTAATTCAATTAATTACTATGGTATAGTTTCCATTAGAGAAACCAAGCTGAACTCATTAACCAGACAATTAACGATCCGAGCCACCACATCCTCTAGGCTGACACCGCACTTGGCTGGCGGATAATAGCAATCACGTTGAGATAGATACGCTGCCCACTTACTTAAACAGTTTTCATACTGTTAAGGTGGCAAACAAGCATACTGTCCGCCTGATGATAAGGTACCGTAGCCTTTGATCGTTTGCCATACCGGGAGTATCACTTTCAAGTGTTCTAGAAAAGTTATTAAAGATGAATCGGAATGGGAAACTATGTGAGCCGCTGGCATTCTTACTCCGTAGGTATCAGAGTCTTTTACCGGGTGTAACGCAGTAACAGCGTTGCTAGTTTTAGGTCGGTTGCATGTAAAAGGTCAGTATTTCCTCAGGCAAGTCCGCTAATTGGTGTTCTCACCTAATAATTGGCAACGGATTTTCAAATTGAATCGAGCCTGACTCACAAGAAAGTTGAAGACAATTTTATAAGCGATGTATTGCGCTCTTATATATATATTATCAAATATATTATACTAACTGACCCGCGCATCTTTGTCTGGTTTACATACATAAGCGATTTTTTTCCTTTTTATAATATTTTTCATTGGTGCTCCGCTCCTATTGGCCGTAGGTATATAACCTATAGCCTTCATCAATAAATCCAACACTAAAAATAATTTTTTAATTAGAACAAGTAGTTGCTGAGATTGCCGCGATCAACCAAACAAACAAACAAACTCTTCAGCTTTATAATATTATTATAAACATGTATATATTATATTCAAATATTCGATTATAATTCTAATAATAATCAGTAAATCAATATTCGAATAAGAGATCGTGCAATGTCGGAATCATTTGAATATTCTTTCTGTAACAATTGCGTATAGCTAAAACTGACAGTCTGCCTCGGGGTTCAATTCTATCCAACTGCAATATTACTAAGTATTTCTGTCAAATTTTGCTGGCAACAGAATAAAAAGTATAGTCAAAAGCAAGTTTTTGATTGGTAAATTTAATATAGTCTCTTTGATGTGCCTCAGTCCTGATACAGAATACAGATTGATAACCATAAAGTTTTTATAAGCATCTGTTTTAATAAACTATTGGCCACGGACATATTCTGAGAATTAAAAAAGTTTGTCTACTTATTTGGACAACGTGGATGACGTTGCAGGCAAGCTGTCGCCTCAATTTTCTCAGTTTGAATTGGGAATAGGGATTCCCGCGGGGATCCTAACTGACAAAATATCATTTTGTTTCTTGGATTATTACTCTCGAGAGTAATAACCCAAAAAACAAAACGTGATATTCAATATCGATGTTCGTCCCAGAAACATGTAACAAGAGATACGACTCTGACATTATGGCAATATTATCAATTAGTCCCAACTTTTACCATGATTTAAATACAACAATGTATTACAGACATGTTGATGAAGTAACTTATTGAACATTTTAGGCTGATGAGTTACAAGAAACTGGTAACGGTAAATAAGTGTGATATATCTATTATCAAGTAGATTTTGCCTGCAGCTTAGCTCGTATTATCGTTGATTTTGTCAATCAATTTCTATCCCCCAGCAACAGTATTCTTTTTGGATGAATGGTATGTCCTTTTCTCTACCCCTGACAACGTGTACGCGAAATTTCATAAAGATCGGTTTAGTAGTTAACGCGCGAAATCGTCTCAAACTGACAAACTCACATTTGCATTTAATATATATATATTACATAGTAATAATAATATTACATAGTTAGGATACGAGATACGAGACAAAATATACTCTTGTGTTAATTATTTGAATGTTTGTGTAAATGTCATGCAACACGGATTATATTTACACAAAATGTAGATTACTTTTCTACGTAGAAAATATAAATATCTGCCTCCACGACTGATTGCGGCCACGGCGACCACTTCAACTCTGTTCTAATTGTCGTTGGTGTGCTCGTGAATGGCTAACATAGCCGATCTTATTGATAAATGTTCGCACACAATGCGGGCAGGTGAGCACACCATTGCAGTAATTATAACTGATAGCACAAGGTGGGCACGCTTTTAGTTTATCGCGTCGACAAAACCCGTCTTTTGCCTCCGTGGTGCTTTTGAGAATTTTAAAAAGAATAACTAAATGACACTTAACCGTACGTCCAAAAACGTCCAAAAACCGATAAGTCCTAAGTATAACTGCAAACTGTTCAATGTGGTCTTTATAGTTTTAAACTGTTCTGTTAAAACTATAATCAAATATATCAGTCATTCCTTATGATTATTACAAATCATATTGAGCATATTTATCTACAGCGAGCATATTAAAGCAACATATTTAGTAAAGGCTTTCAACTTTACCTATTTATGGGTTAAGATATTGATTTCGTCATTAATATTGAGTATATCAATGACCAAAGCAATACCTGGTCTTCAAAGGAATTGATATAATAATAATCACCCATCATTAACATTACAGAAACACTATTGGTTAATCTCGCCTATATTACAGTTGTTAGCCAATGCATCTTAAGCAGATCCTCCACATTTTTTAAATTTAGAATTGCTGCAAGAAGCTGCTGCATGCAGGCTGCATGTTTATAACAAAGACAAACCACAATCATCAATACAAAAGCCCTAAAATAAAAACAAAACTAATTCAAAAACCAAATGACAAATTACTATTCCAAATTTGAATGTAGCCGAGCCAAATAAAAAAGGTACGTATATTTTTTTTAGCCCACGCGGGCTTCCCAAAAAGGATGCTCGCGACACGCTGTCTGTTCTCGTTGGCAACGGGACAGACGGGTGGTGTCAACGACCCAGTGCTTCGGGCACCTTCAGCAACCGGTAGCCTGCAGCTGGTTGCTGCGCCTGTAGCCGGCCTCACAGACAACCCGCGGTACTTTTCCGCCTTTTTGCCTCACATCGGTATGTTTGCGTTTATGCTACACCGTTTTTAAACTGTGGACTTGGGTAACTATATGATTAAATAAGAGCAATTCGAATTTTAACGGTACGTGGGTAATTATAAAATTTATAAACAATTAAATCTACAAAGGGAGACATTAATTTATTGTAACTAATCTCGCTATATAGTATTAAGTTTTGAGGTCTCCAAAAAATATTTGTACTCATCTATGTTATGGCAATAAAACACTCAAAACTCAACTTACAAACCAATATATCGTACGGTTTAGCTTTTTTCAATACGCCTTTACTGTCTGTTTTGTTTTAATATTTAAAATATATTTAAATAATATTTAAAATTATTTTATTGAAACGGTATAACCAAAATAGAATTTTAATTTAGTTACACCTGTACTATATATACCAAATATTATTTTTATTAATCATAAATCAGAAATATAAAATATTACCTTTAAACCAAATGGCGAGATACAAAATATCGATCAGCCTTTTGCAACTAATATTAGATATAAGCATTAATGAATTTGCGGTACAACACACGCTCTTTTCGATACCGCATTCAGTTTATTCCGGTTAACTAAGAAGCCGACCGGGATAAAATAAATAAGAATTTATTTATTTAGATCGCCAACAAATGATACACATTTCTTACATCTAAATAATAATTGACAGACATTGCGCTCATTTACTTAGAGGCAAGCACATCTAACAAAAATAAAACATATGCTACAAAAATTGAATATTAAGCTCTACCTAATACATTAAAATAAAATTATAAACATTGTATTAGTATTTTAGTAAAATACCCTAGAGCCGCTAGACCCAACTGTGTCATTTTAGCAGATGATTTTTTACGGTATATGTAGGTAATCAAAGTACCTATGCATATTAGTTGGACAGTAAGTACGTACTAATCACATATACAGTATTTAAAAAAAAACTCATAACTATAGCGTAGCCTCAGTTATAACATGAGAATTTTTTACACTTTCTACTTATATGACTTAGCCGACGTAATCGTTTTAAGACTTAAT
Organism: Catocala nupta; assembly: GCA_963675205.1. NCBI lineage: Eukaryota > Metazoa > Arthropoda > Insecta > Lepidoptera > Erebidae > Catocala > Catocala nupta. Next base: position 29,470,159 of record OY776090.1, on the reverse strand, counting down.
TTCAATAAAATTATTTGGTCTCCCTACATACAATGTACACACTATTTATGAAGCATTTGTTATCGGGGGATGTAACTCAGTGGTAGAGTGTCTGCTTCGCATGCTGAAAGTCCTGGGTTCAAATCCCAGCATCTCCATGATAATTCTTTTTGCTCTTTGTTTTTATTTTCATAAATGAATAAAATATCTCCAATACGTATTTTAAAATTAGGTAATTTTAAAATACGTATTTAATATAAATTATGTTGACTTAAACAATTATAATAAATTTAAACCAAGAAATAAACCAATAAATAATAAATAGGTAAATAATAATAATTCTTTATTGTAACAAAAACTTGGTATCAATTAATGTGTGAACCTTGATTTCTAAACTAACGTGAGCTGTGTGTCGATTCCCGACACACAGCTCACGTTAGTTTCTCAGTTCCTTCCCAGAAATAATCATACAAAATAGATACAATAATACAAATAGATTTTGAGGTATAAATCGAACCAACGTTCATCATGATGATGATAAATAATGCTAATGATCAGTAACTCCGTGGTAAACAGTTCCATAACTCACACACTTAGGATCCTTCATTCGTTTCATACAACTTTATTTATTTACTAGATTTTTCCCGCAGCTTCGCTCGCATAAATGTAGGTAGGTAGTAACTGTTTTTCTGATGCAACGTACCCTATGTCCTTTTCTGTTTCCCAGACAATGTTTATGCGAAATTTCATGATGATTGGTCGAGTAGTTGAGGCGTGAAAGCGTGACAAACAAACTCATATTCGTATTTATAATATTATATAGTTATGACTTAATTCACTCTAGTTTCGGCATTACGTAGGTAATGATTTAACCCCCAAATTGCAAGCTTATCGCTTGACTGAAGCTAAGAATTATAAATTGCTTACCAGATTGATGACATTTGCTTATTTAACATCGCGTATGTAGTATAAAAAGATATGGCAATGGAAAAGGGTCATGGTAATTTTAAGGATCGATACAAATATTAGAATAACGTTGCGATCATTATCATCTCATAGTGAATGATCCTAGAGCCGTCAGTTCTACGCAATTTTTAAACTAAGCTGACCTAATGTAAATTAACAACGTATGTGTACTGGCTAACTTAAAAATGGAGCAATATTTTCTTATTTGGTTTTAGATGTTTGTGATCTAATAGGTTTTTCTCTTCGACCTGTTAGCCTACAAATAAGCTTCAAATTGTCATCCAAATAATATTTTATCAATATATAAAATTCAGGTACGATGAAACGGAAAAAAAAAGATGGCAAATTTATTCTTTAAGATTTATTATGTAATAACAGGCCCATTTAGAAACTACTGAGTATGCATATGTTATATACCTACACTAATATTATGTATCTGTATTTTACACAATCGTTGACATCCCCTCCAGTTTTCTGGAATAATATTCGCCTATCTCTATCCTGAAATTCCTTATTAAATGTCACGGGGAAAGAATTTTGTAAATTTAACTAGATTTACCTGCTATAAAACTTGGTAACGTCTAATATTATAAAGAGGTATCTATATAATAGGTTTCAAGGGACGAGTATTAGTGACCTACAGTAATATTATAAAATATATCAAACATGTCTACAATTTAAAAAGTGCCCATTACTGTTAATACGCACAGAATTTTTCAGATTGTAGATGCAAAATGATATAAGGATACATAAATTTTTAATATACCAATTGTCTATATGTTTAAATGATGTAGGTCTGACGGCACAAAGTTTAAAAGAAAATACAGGCATCAGAAAATCATAGGGCTATGATAATGATGGATTATATTTCCTGGAGAAGACTACTGCTTTTAGGGATCAAGCCTTGTGTCACGAGTGATTTTTACAAACGTGCTATTAATGGAAATAATAGTACAACACTGAGCGGCGGCAGAGACGAGGCTGCCTTTTACCGCAGAGTTTGCAGTCACAAAATATTAGGCGATAACCAATTACAGACAATTAGCGGCCTCAATGGCGTAGTGGTTAGTGTAACCGACTGCCACGCCTGCGGTCGCGGGTTCGATTCCCGCACAAGTCAAACATTTTGTGTGCATGAACATGGATGTTTGACTTGGTCTGGGTGTTTCTATGTATAATATGTATGTATTTACAAAAAAAAAGTATATATGTATGTTTATCCATTGTCTAGTACCCATAGTACAAGCTCTGCTTAGTTTGGGCTAGATGGTGTAGTGTGTATGTGGTAGAATATTATGAATATTATTATTATATCACTGACGGGATAACCTTAAAACACGATGTACCCAAATATTCATCTCACTTTACCAAACAAACATCATTCCATACTCGCAAATATGAGGCCATATAATAAATCAATAAACAGTATCAAATGTAAATTTATAAACATTAAATATTTCCAGTATTCAAACAACAACAAACAAAAATGCCTGAATCATGCGACGACGCAGCACTTTCTATTTTCCAGTTAAGAACACTGTTATACTATAGATTTATGGAGCTCTGATACTTTTCACTAATCACAAAATCAATAAGCCGCTTAAGAAGTTATCAGGTCAATCATTACCTCTAAATTCTAATGCCCTCATAACATTTTTAAAAGCTAACTACCCATCCTGGATTCGCATGGGTAATACAAAACGATAATGAACCTAAAGCTTTCTCACGAATCACTCTGTCTATAGGTGAAAACCGTATGAAAATCCAGTAGTTTTTGACTTTATCGCGAGACGTGGCGGTGTTATACATATATATATATATATATATATATATATATATATATATATATATATATATATATATATATATATATATACTGATAATTTGTAGGGATGTTGTGTACCTCAGTTGGTATTGTTACTAGGCTCACTCGGACGTATCTTAGAGGGGACTAGTATGATCGTTATGCACAACGTTTCACAACATGTACGGGCAACGTCGTAACGCCCTTTTTGGAAAATTGTAACGCACGCGAGTTGTACTTCTAGTCTTAATAGCATCAAAAGGCTGGCCTAATGTTAACTTGATTTTGATACGCAGTTTCAAATTGCTTTTGTGCTAAGGATACACGCCTGTGCCCAATGACAGCTATTTCCACCATCTTGATCGAAACCCCAAGTTTAAGCAAGGTTTCGACTGTGTCCGTTTTAATTGAATCTACTTCTTTAATAGTTCATAGATGTAGAATGTGTAAAGAAGGCATTAATTAAAAAAAAATGTCATGTTGGTTTCATGAAGGCATAGATTATGATTTTGCATTTGGTGTAATAGTAAGCATTTTTATGCTCTTTCGCATATTTACGAATTTTTCATTGCTGAAGCAAACGTAGAGAAGGCTTTCTTTTTTAAAGAAAAATTATGCCTCATTCATAAAGGTATAGGTTATGACATTTCATTTGATTCGAACGAAGTACCAGTAACCATTCTTATACTTGTTCGCTTATAAACGAGTCCTCTGTACACGACCAGCTCTGCACACATAGTTAATCTCTCACAGGCTGAAGGCCCGCTGGTTTCAGCATGATTGGGCCGGATCGACCGGGGTAGTACTACCCTCTCACAGAATACCGGCATGAAGTAACGATACACGTACTGTTGCGTTTCGTATCGGTGAGTGAGAGAGCCGGAGGCCCAGTTACCCCGATGCTTTTCCTATCCTTTCCTTTGTCTTTTCCCTCCTTCATCCCTTTTTAAAGGGCTGGCAACGCACTTGTAACTCCTTTGGGGTTGCGGATGTCCATGGGCGGTGGTAATCGCTTACCATCAGGCGATCCGTCTGCTCGTTTGCAGCCCTATGCCATAAAAAAAACAAAACGCTCGGCATGCCTGCCCATTCTCTGATGTTGCATAACCAGGATTTTCCAATGGCCGACTTTCCGAACGCGAATCTTTTCCATCATGACGACTTTATGTTTAGCTACTGTTCTAAGTGTATTATTAAACGATTTGAACTTTAGCAATGACTCAGTACTTCTCTGTGTGTCTACTGGCCTACTTTGTTCGTTACTATGACATATCTTAATAAACATGAGTCATTGCTTTCGAAAGTGAATCGAAATCTGACAAAACTAATGAGGATTTTTGATCTCAAGAGTAGTTAATGAACGGAATTTCGGTAACCTTAATTACAGGAAAGCGATAATAGATCGTGTTTAGTCACGAGAAGTATTGTTATAGAAACTTGTGTGGGTAGTAGCTGTTTCGTTGATCTTAGGTAACTGTAGAGGTTCTTTGGTCAAACAAGACTGTTATTGGGGATTTCTGTAAGGTAATAATAATAATTTATTAAGTTTAAGATGGCACAAATATGAATAACAGCAGGTCTTAAAATAACCTAAAATAGGATTCATTACTTTGGACGCCAGTATCAAAGCTGTATCACAGGCGATAATTATGTGCTAGGGTAATAGGAAGAGCATTCTTAACAATATTTAACAAATACAGATTGTTCCATTATAAGTTACTATTATAATGAAGATTTCAATTCAATTCAATATCATTTATTGCAATAATAGGTTATTACAGTAGTTGTGGTATACAATAGAAAAATGTTTCTCCATTATCTGCCTTAAGGCGTGATATAGATGTTAACATGATTTTAATTAATAAAAAAATAATAGATGGCAAATGTTAATATCACCAAACATTAATTAAATTTAAAATAAAATATCAATTTAATACATAGCAATGTCAAAAGTAATATAGTAATAATTCATTAAATAAATACATAAGACATAGGGTACACAATACAATGTAGCTCATCTTATACAATTTTTACATCATTTAAATATTCATCAATACTAAAATACGCTTTATTTAACAATGTAGAAGATAACATTACTTATTTATAAGAATGAGTAGCGGGATGAAGTCTGGAAATAAATCCAATAGGCAGAAATACCCTCTATTATGTTGGACCTGATAAATAGCATAGTTGACGAAATACAGCTATAATACACCCCTGCCTACTCTTCGACGGTAATGAAACTATACTATATAAGTTTGTATTCTGCGCATTATTTTCAAGCATAGCTTAAATGAATGTTTACAAGTCCAGTTTTTTTATTAGTAAGTACTACTATAGGCAATTGCAATTTGGGTCTCCATTTTAAAGGCATCCGGCTCATCTTGTCATATCCGTTTAGGCCTTACCCATAACGCTGACCGCCGTGACTAGGTAAGGTTTCGTAAGATACCTTAGTATCGACTGACCACAAGCCCTAAACAAACCTTACATATTTGCCATAATGATACTCTTAGACACGTTGAATAGTAATCCTGACTTTTTGGACTGAAAATAGACCAGATTAGTTACGTAAAGCATCAATAAAATATGACTTCTTTCGAAGTTATCATCATACGAGCGCTTGGCAAATAAACTTTCACAAAGGACAACATTGTCTGAATCCAACGAAATAAGCTAAGGTCCACAGTAACTGTGGTTGCCACGAAGCAGCACGATGAGGATAATTAAGTATGTGTCAGTAATTAGCTTATTTCCAGGGACGCGATGTGTCCTCACGGCGCGCACTGTGGGCTGAAAATCGACCTCCATAGACATAGAAATGAAAGTTGCTAGATGTTCGTTTTGTTGACAGATATGGCTTCTATTAGCTATTATACACATAACAATGTCGTCTGAGCTAACTCCGCACAGAAATGAATTTATTATAAGGTTTTTTCGAAAAAAATGTATGGAGCTAGCATGAAAAATCTGATTATCTCTGAACTTGCAAGGAAAACCGTAATATCCTCAGATATGATTATAGGACTAATTATTTGTGATTTTTTGACATACTTCATATAACGGTACCTGATGCAGAATTTTTTTTTAAAATCATCTAATTTTTAATTAATTTTTTTTAACATTAAACGATTTGTTTTATTGTAAAAGTGAAGAAACAACACGTTATATGCATATAATACTAAATCTTCGCCAGTTATTTGTTAAAATATCAAGAAAATTATTTTTGCCTTACATAGTATATATGTTTTAAAACAGGTAATTGGATACCATTACTAAACTTTGCATACAGGTAAACCACTGAATATTAAATTAGCCTTCTAATGAGTTCTGAATAAGAGATTAAGTGATTTGCAATATCGCACAATGGTAACTACGGAGTACACTAATTAAATTCTTACAGGTAAGTACATAAGTAAACTAATTAGTTAATTAGACATGTTACAAGTTCTAAGAAATATTTTCGACAACTGTCTAATTATTTTATTATTATGTCTAAATGAAGGTATTTTTTTAAATCATTAAATTCTACTAATGTCAAAGTAAAGATCAATCGATAAGTTAGTTATTTTATTTACGCTAATAATAGGCATTAAATAAAAAGAAAAATAAATTAAAAAGGTATTTTTTAATAGTTGATAAAATTTATATAAAACAAAACATAGGTACAAAAGTATGCAAAAATATAAATAGGTACAAGAATAGTAATATAAAATATTTAAAAATAAATCAATTGCATAACATAGTTACATACCAAAGTTAAATAACGAAAGATCATGAAAAAATTACATTGAATAGAATTATAATTAAAAGCACAAAAAGTTACTAGTTTTCCTTATCACTCTCGTCGATTTCTGAATCAGAATCTAGATTGCCTAGAAACTCAAAGTCAGTTTCTTGAAACTGAATTAAATTGAGGGTTTCAGGTAATAAATCCTCCTTTTTCTTGGCATCTAACTTGGGCCTTTGTACATTTATAAAAGGATCCGAAGAAACAACTAACATATTAAGGATATCATGATTCGAATCTTGCCTGCTCTTTTTCTGCGAATGATGTTCCCGAAACCTCCTAAAATCTTTATTGCGAGACTCGGATGCTTCTTCCGAGAGACTTCCTATGGGTACAACATCATTCTTCTCGATTATGTCTGCCCCGTGTATAAGTAATTTGTGGACGATTGATGACATATAGTACCAGTCATATAATTCCACGTACCTCTCTGCTGTTTTGAAGGCATAATCTTTAAATTTAATTATATCTACTTTTTCCCCGGAAGTTATTGCCTGTAAAATCACAGCAAATCTTCTTATTAGTTCTTCGTCCAACCCAGTAATGGCTGCAGTTTTATGGGGAAATTTGAAAAACTTTCTTGCAGTGTTGCCGTCATTAGTAGTTCCGGAACCTTGTTTAACAATGTCAATCAATAGATTTAATTCGTCTTTAAATTTGTCTTGAATAATCTTTTTTCTCTTACTTAGCATTTCTTTGTGCTCGTTACCTCTCGCAGCCCACTCTTTAAAATCTAGTCTATACGAAATATGTAGTAAACATTCCATACAATTTATACGGGCGTGTAGAGATGACAATCCAAACTCGTATATATCAGAAGATACGGTCTTTGCTGTTACTACACTCAAACGGTTCATTTCTGTCGGTTTTGCCAGACACAAATAGCATGATGAACTTGATCTGGCTTGAGACAAATACGTGCAGACTTTACCATCGATCATTGTCATCATTAGGTGATGATTCACCCTGTTTCTATTATTGCACTCTGTAGGAATGAGAGCCTTAATTTCTTCATCCATTCGTCGTTTGTGTTCGATGACTACTGCTTCGCTTTCCTTCACAAAAGTAAATAGAACTGGACGACAATACATTGCTGAGCATGGTTTTGGGTTCATCCACAAAGTATTGTCTCCATCAGTCAGTTTTAGTGGCACCAAGGAAGTCATGAAAATACTTGAGTCGTCTTGATCGCTATCCATTTTCTGCTTGTATCGGCTTTGGTTTGACGCACCATCGAAACCCCATTTAGATATCAATTTTAAATCCTTATTTTGCACATCATCGTTAGGAAAACTTTGGAGGATTCTTTTGACCGTAATGTCGAGTAAAGCTTGAAGGGTTATTCTTGCCGATGAATCGGTCACTAACACTGATTGCTTCGGAGGATAGCATGCCAGCTTGGTTTGTTGCACTTTATAGTAGGATGGATAAATATCCTTTCTACCTTCCCGAATAGCTGACTCTCGTAAAGTGATGTATTGCCACTTTGATAATTTTAATGAAAGGAGTAATCCAAGTGCTTTTTCTGGTGTAAATAAGATAGTTTTCACCGGTTGCTTAAGCGTTTCCTTAATTTTAGAGGCTGCTTCAGGATGTTTCAGCATATATTCGATTACAGATGCGATATCCTCACAACCTTCTTCCTTAAAACGCGCTGCTGCTGTATATGCCAATTCACTGGGATTGTCAGTTTTATGCTCATCAGATCTTCTCTTCTTCTGTTTGCTTTCCAGATCTTCGAATGGTTTTCGTGACCTCTTTGTCATTGTACCAACAGAGTATGATGTTGAGGGTTCTGGAGAGATTGATCTTGATCCCTCAGCAACAGTTGGTTCTTGAGCGACTAAATTTATACAACTTGGCCAATCGATAGTTGCTTGCAGCCAAATTTCGTATTGTTTTCTAAAAGTATCAAGAATTCGGTGAGATTTTTGCCACCTTTGTGATGCAGCTCGTACAAATCTCCGACAAAATTCTTTTAGAGTCACTTGATCTTCAACGGAAAGACAAACGTCTAGGCGGGATATAACTTCACTAAACAATACCTCATGATCAAATGAAGTACTCTTACATTTTAGAAGAACGAATAGGTCTAAATTGGTATTTAAACTTTCCATTATAAAATTTCACAGTGATATGTTAGGGGTAACAAAGCTTAGAATAAACTAAATTATGATGCAAAATGTTAACCATTTTATATTTCAGTCCAACATTAGTTAACGACCTCATTAGACAGTTGTCGAAAATATTTCTTAGAACTCGTAACATATCTAATTAACTATTTAAGTTACTTATGTACTTACCTGTAAGATTTTAATTAGTGTAATCCGTAGTTACCATTGTGCGACATTGCAAATCACTTAATCTCTTATTCAGAACTCATTAGAAGGCTAATTTATTATTCAGTAGTTTACCTGTATGCAAAGTTCAGTAATGGTATCCAATTAACTGTTTTAAAACATATATACTATGTTAGGCAAAAATAATGTTCTTGATATTTTAACAAATAACTGGCGAAGATTTAGTATTATATGCATATAACGTGTTGTTTCTTTACTTATACACCAAAACAAATCGTTTAATGTTAAAAAAAATTAATTAAAAATAAGATGATTTTTAAAAAAAATTCTGCAGCAGGTACCGTTATATGAAGTATGTCAAAAAATCACAAATAATTAGTCCTATAACCATCTCTGAGGATATTACGGTTTTCCTTGCAAGTTCAGAGAAATTCAGATTTTTCATGCTAGCTCCATACATTTTTTTCGAAAAAACCTTATAATAAATTCATTTTTGTGCGGAGTTAGCTCAGATGACATTGTTATGTGTATAATAGCTAATAGAAGCCATATCCGTCAACAAAACGAACATCTAGCAACATTCATTTCTATGTCTATGGAGGTCGATTTTCAGCCCACAGTGCGGCGCTCGCTCGAGGCAAAAACACCGCGCTCCCACCGATTGGCCACCGACCAGCCAGCGACACGACATAATACAGAAGTTACATTCCAAAAGTTATCCTAGCAACTAAATATTTTCTACAGAAAACACAAAGAGAAGCTTCGGTCACTCAATGCGACAGAAAATAGAAGATACATAGCGACTTCACTGGTCTTCAAAATATTAGTAGATACAAGGTGCAAGTAAGTGTTGCGCATAATTATGGTGAAAATAGGGGCAATTGTTGGATCTACGGATAGCACTTTTATGGTAGAAGTGTGATAATATTCTTATAACTAGTTTCTTATAAAGTATACATCAGTTCTTCAGTTACATTTATACAAATTATAAGTATTAAGAATAAATATATTTTTTTACACGTAATCATTATGATTATTGTTATAATGAAAATTCTTTACTTGCATCTTATATTAAACTATTTATTTTTAAAAATTTTTTATTTTTCAAATTAAATATTCCTATTTATTGCCATAATTAAATAATTAAGATAATATATACACAAATTATTTACAAGAAATATAAACTAAAGAAAAATAAGCAGTTTTATTTTTATTAAAATTAAAAAGCGTCATAATATTTTTTATTGTAACAGAATAAATATTTAATTCAGATGATCAGTTATTTACACGTTTGTGAATTCTTTATCACGAAATTAAAAGAGATTATGTAAAAACAAATCAATCGTAACTACTCCTAATTTATATTATAATTGCGAATGTAAGCATTTTGTCCGTTTGTTTGTTTGTAACACTATCAGGCCTTAACTACACAACCGATCATCAAGAAGTTTCAATTATACGTTACCGTACGTACGAATAGGGTACCTCTCATCCAGAAAAAATACTTCAGCTGAAGCTACGATTGATATTACTGGATTTATAGCCATAATATATATCAAAACTACTAATCCTTAATATTAATAGCTCCGTTGAATAAAATGTGTACTTATATCAGTAATTTGAATTGTATAAATGATAATTAATATCTGAAATTAAATTTGAAATATGTAATAAATATTACATTAAATTGATAGTTCACTATTAAGTAATCTGTGAATAACAGTGTGAGTGCACATTTTTTTAAATGTAAATGCTATGCAAATTTGTCTTATATATTCTGTAACTATTAGGTATTCCAAAAAAAAAAAATATATATATATATATATATAAAAAAGAAACTGCACAGATACGTAATAGTTTAACTAGTCATCTTGCCATTACACAGTACTGTCTCAAGTTCGATCCCCATACAGGTCATAAATGTATGTGCTTCACGAATAGTTAGGTATTCCGAGACTAGAACTATTAAGCGAATAGCCGTTTAATATCTCCATGCATTGAATATGAACTATGAATTACATACGAGACAAAATATTTTCTTTTATGACATCATAGACCTAGTCATTTATTATAAAAGACAATAAGTAAATTTGATTGTAAGTGGAGTGAAAGTGCTGATAACAAACTGCATGCCTGCGGGTATTGTTCAATACGGGCGCTGTAACATACACGAAGACATCTACTACCTACTACCGGTCATACAATCCTTTGTTTAATAATATACAAGACTAGATTATATCATAGCCAATATTATAAACGCGAATTGTAATTCTTTTACGACATAACTACTCGACCGATCATCATGAAATTTCGCATACAGATTGTCAAGGGAACAGTAAAGAATATAAGGTACTTTTTATCCAGAGAAAGCACTGTTACTAACATCACCTAACCGACATTTAAGCGCGAGAGGCTGTAGGCAAAATCTAAATAGTCATATAAACTTAAATATCTTTCATTCAGAAAAAAGTATCGTCCTTGAGCGAAGCCGAGGGCAAAAGCTAGTCTATTATATAGTTTATCATGTATACTCATAAACCAGATAGAACCAGATAGCAGCGATAGTCTAGTGGGAAACCGTTGGACTGCCACGCAGAGGTCTCGGGTTCAAACCCAAGGCGCGCATCTCTGACTTTTCGAAGCTATATGCGGTGAAGGAAAACATCGTGAGGAAACCTGCATGTCTGAGAGTTTTCCATAATGTTCTCGAAGATATGTAAAGTCTGTCAACCCACACTAGGCCAGCGTAGTGGACTATGGCCTAACTGGTCTCACACTGCGAAGAGGCCCGTGCCCAGCAGTGGGACAGTTTATGAATATAAGGGCTAATATTATACTCATAAACCACGAGAAGGCTTAGTCGGGATAAGTATTGTATGCCTCATCTCAGGATATTATCTATATCTGTGCAAAGTTTTATCAAAATACGTTGAACGATTTACGTATAATTGAGTAACAAACATCCAAAGACCTTCAGAAACGCACTGCTTTTTAATATTAGTTGTGTTTTTTTTACTCTACAGAACACTATACAAGTTTATTGGTATAGATTTTGCCTCAATAGACTTCAATGGATATAAACACAAACATCTCACGCATTGTTAATCATACGTACCTGTATATATTTTCCTGAAGAAATAGTAGGCATGAACTAAAAAAAAGTATTTAGTCCGTCTTTTAGATTAGCAAAAAATATTGGACACGTATTTTCTTTTGTCCCACAAACTAATAACAACAAAGACACACGCGTTTAAACGTAGTGTTACGTCATTGGTAGGCACAAATTTTATAAGACAGTGACGTCACAAGCCCCCGCTCCCGAACTTTAATGCGTTATAATATCTTAGATATGTTTTATTCTTTTGTTAAACAAAAAATAGGTATCCAATGTTTTTTGCTTACCTAAAAGAAGGACTAATTAGAATTACTAGTTTTTAAACCTGTCATCATACCTATTATATTACACCATGATTGCACGGATGACGAAGTGGTTTAGAGTGATCGTCTTGTAATCATTAATGCGCCTAGTGTTGTGGGTTCGATATCTAAACGGGACAAAAAGTGTGTTGCACAAATAGTTGTTCTAAGTTTTGATGTTCTTTCTGTCCATTGTTTGAATGCTTGCAAAGTGCCCTACAACACGGAATTTATTTATTAACAAAAATAATTAATTATTTCTTCAGCTTTAGGTTTATGTTAGGTATGGGTCCCTCTAAATCGAAACATCTTTGTTTATTTAGATCAAATATTTAGATCATAAGGTGACACTTATATACGTCAAAGTTATATTTGCCGAACTATACTATGAATCTTTGCTATGCATATACATTAATTATATTTGGGTAGTATTTATCTGTTCCTCAGTTTTTTGCCTTTGTTCCACCAAAAATACTAATTGCACAACAAAATATATTTAAAGAGATTAAACTAAGTCGACAGCGCCCCGCTTCGCGGGGCTTCTATTTTTGGGTGGGTTTAAAAAGGAACCTAACATAACCTAACCCTTCTGAGATGGAATGCAGTGATTTGAAGCGTATAGGTACTCGTTACGATATATTTTAGTAAGGATATTTTAGTGTGCAATTAGTATTTTTGATGGTCATTATATTTAATCCCATTATATTTACCTATTGTGACATTCAACAAAGCAAGGGCGTAGAACTAAAGAGATGAACTGGCAAGAAACTCTTTTTAATTGTGAATTAGACAATGCTGCTTAATTTACAAATTAAATCGGTAAGGAGCCTTACACTATTTACCGACACCTAAAAACACTCAACTATTAAAACAGTTTTGGAAAACGTTAATGTTGTTTCGCTTTGAAATACTGTAAATTATTTGTTTACTGTATTTCAGCACCTTCTCAGGCCGTCAAAGTAGAGACCTCAACATCCCCTCGTCTGCTATGAGGACGATGTGGAGGCCACTGCTCTTAGACCATAAAAGAAAGATGCAAGATCTGTGAAAGATAGGTTGGTAGCAAATATTATGATAAATTTACTGCAATGAAAAACAGGGAATATTTTGTTAGAAATAATGCTGCGATGAAGAATGTCCTCGCAGAATCCGATAACACTTTTTCCCAACCGGGAATCAAAGCCGAGAACTTAAACAACGATCGCAAATTCGTGGCGCCACTTACCAGTCCAGTTACATAATAGTATCTATATTTTTATAGTTATCTTAAAATAGCGTTGCAGATGCCTGCGCTTCTAAAGCACGTACATATTATAAATCCGTTGGTCCTGCGCCTCGTCTTTTTACCAAACTTACTTCTTATTTACTTAATTCAAACATTGCCGATAAATTTCGCGAATGCATCAGCACCCAGAAAGAAGATTATTACTTACATTTAATTTAAAACAGCTCATCTATCTAATGCGATTTTTTATATAAGGTTGTTTTTATTTTTATTATGTATACTTATTATCAAAATAGTTTTTCTGTATTAAAACTATGATTAGACATAAAATATTACTCTCAGGTAATCAATCTTGTAATAAAAACTGTCCAAAATACAGTTCCAATCTAGTCTCAGTGTAATAAATAGCACGAATAGTATTCTCTTAAATTAAAATATACGTCAAATATTTACATTATTATATTACATTTCAGTTCATATTTTATGTTGAGATGCGATCTATTTTAATTACAAGAATTGGCTCTCTATTTTACTTTAGTTACATAGTCCACTATACCTTATAAGAGCTTGAAATATCACCACACTTTACTGTTTAGTAGGATTTGGTGATATTTTTATGCTGTGTAATATTGGGCTTGACTTGTTCTGATATCCTAGGTAAGCCAGTGTATAGAACCTGTCCTGTAGTTACAAAATTCCAGTACATACCCCGTAACCTACGTCACTCATTTTAGTAACGCTAAATATTTTATAGCTTTGTAATGTGCAGGTAATCAATATTTGCATACTCGCTTGACTTTCGGATCAATCTCTATGCTTACAATAAACTCAAAAACTACAGTCTGCCCACCCTACGTGAAAGTCTACGAAAAATAAACTACAATTTTATTTCATGATAACTCATAATTTATAGAAGGTACCTTTGACCAACAATGGAAGTAAAAAGTGAGAGTCAAGTCGTATCAAGAGGTTAACAGGAAAGTAGACAACAAAGATATGTGGCAATTACTCCACCTTCATGGGTTATGCTCTTATATTAAAGAAAAAAAGTAGGTGAACGTAAATTTAATATATTTCAGTCTATCTGTTAAGCTAAGGTTTAAGGAAGAACCGTGCTGTATTTCGAATGTGATATATCTCTCAATTCAGATTAAAAATGATCTCAAAATAATGCCATGACGCATCCGTCAACCTCTCCCAACAAGCTCCACTCACATCGCGCGCGACTGTACCGGACCGCAGCAAACATCTCGACCATCCTCACACCCGGTGCGTCAAATGGGAACAATTAAAAAGAATAGATTTTTTTGTTTTAATTAAAAGTTTAAGGTTGGACACACACAGCGCCGCCGGCGGGCCACCGTTAGTTCCTGAGATGCGGCCGCGTTTGCGACATTCCCACCACCTATTAAGAACGCGTAAACGGCAAAAAGTGCGTAGAAAAATTCAGATGGTAGTGTAATCGTATACTTTGTAGCTATTAAACTAAGTGTCGCGTATCTGTGCGAATGATTTCGAGAACTGTTCAAGTTATTCGTGACACGTCACTCGCTCGCCAGTTTGTGAGAAAATATATCGGTTTTTGTACTGTTTTGAAATGTTGTTTGAAACGAGGCTGCGCCTTCGGTACAGTTTTAAACACTTATAGTGGTGCTGCACGCTACTTTGTAGTGGTATCGCAACTATCATAAATATATGGTAAATAATTATTAAGAAATATCAGATAGGTATATGAAAATGTTTAATAATAATGTACTCCAGACCGAATTTCGCTCCCGGCGGCCGGTCTTAACGGAGACTGGCCATCTGCGCTGGAGATATTATAGTGCACAAGTGTGTGCGCAAACACAAGTGCACTCTTTGTTTCCTAACTCTCATGATCCGATGGGACAGTAATCCGACACGACAGGAGAGAGATCAGGCGCAGTACCAAAGGCTTTACGTGCTTTCCGAGGCACGGGGGTGTCTAACACCGCCAACTTCCTAACTCCGGGCTGCTATTAAGCTTTCTTAATAGAAAAACCTAATAACTTTTTGTTGGCTGGACCCGGGATTCGAACCCGAGACCTCATGCACAGCAGTCGCATTCACTACCACTGCGCCACGCTAGCAAGCTTTTGTGTTTGACAGTTCATTAACTCATCCCATACACAAAACGTGATTGCGCTTCATGTTTTAGTAATCATTTTTAAACAGGTCATACATAACATAAGTTATAGTTAATAAAATTTCGTTTATGGAACTTCGTGATATCATAAAGGTGCTGGATTCGAGACCCACTCGAGACTTTATATACATATATCCAAATAGGCAACACATTGGAGCAAGAGTTGAAAGTCCTTTAGGACAGGTATTATACCAGTTGGTAAACAATTAAACGATCCATACAATGTTAAATGAACAGTGTTTTTTCTATTTGTAAACAGTTGTTATGTTGTTGTTGTATGTTTGAAGGGCTTATTCCAGCCCGCTCCGCTATTTTGTTCCCAAGCGCTTCAAGACTAAAATAAAATATAATTATTATTTTGTAAAATCGTTCCCAAGGGCTCCAAAAGCTTATGGAAAATTATTTCTTTAAATCCTCTGATCTCCATATATTTATTCCTAGAAGCTCCAAATTATATTACAAATAATTAAATAAAGACCTACTTACTAGTGTGTTCCCGACAGCTCCAAAACAAACTGTATGGTTAACAGACTTAAAACATGTAATAATATAATATTAATTTTTGACAACAAATAAAATCTCAAAGTACCTAGAGAATGTTTTGGAGCTGTAGGGAATGAAATTGGTAAATGTGGCTTTATTTATTATTTTCATATAAAAATCTTTGGAGCTCCTGGTAACTAATGTATGGAAAAATTAATTTTAGACAACAATAGATTTGGAGCGCACGGCAATAAGCCGTTTGGAGCGTTTGTACCCAAAAGCATCCTTTATTGTAGCCACTGCAAAAAAAGCCGCTATACTGCCAGCGTAGAAGACAAAGGACTTTGTTCTAGCAGCAATACTCATCATAAAAATCGCACGTTAGTTACCCATCTTGGTACTAGTGCAATATATGTATAATACAATACATGCGGCTACTGAAACCAAATAATGTTCGGTATATTAGCATCCGAGTTTTTAAAGGCTGATTAAAAATCGGCTGCTGGTGTAAATGTAAGCATGTCAACAGCTCTGACCCACTGGTCAAATCAGCAACAGTCATCAAAGGGGACCGACCACCTTGTATAGGACCCTGGCCAGTAGGCCAATTCACGTATATAAATGGGTTTACTTGCAGTGCAGTTGCAGTTAAATTTCGATCAAAACAGCTCTTTTCGTATTCACGTAATTTTGATAGCTGATGTTTCAGATACAAAATCCGACGTAAAACTTAACTGCAACTGCATACGGACTGCATCGAAACTCGATCGGATCTACGTGAATTGGCCTACTGGGCGTGAACAATTTTATATTGTAATAAGATTATTAATTTTCAGTAGCCTAAACTAAGTAGAAAACATTATTCTATGAAGTATAGTATCAAGTTCGTTAAATAATAAAATAAAACACAAAATAGCAAACTCAAAATCACGTCCATATCCGCTATACGAGCGAACAAACGCAAACCGAATGACGGATACAAAATTGACAGATAAGTCAAGTATTGCTAGAATATAATAATAATAATAATTTAAAATACGAATACAGTAAATAATTTAAAAAATGTCAACGTATTTTCAGATTTTGTTAATATTACTAAATGTGATTTTTTAAACACTGTTTCGATTTTTGTTCATTGTTTTTTACTAGGCAACACGAACAGCCATTTGGATTGTCCATTTCAGTTACACATTTTAAACAAAATGAAATTATTTTAAAATCATTTTTATTATACCTACGTCAATTTCATACGACTAGATAGTAACCAATATTTATTGTATATTAAAACAAAACTCTGACACCTCACCTGTTTGAAAATGAAGCTTTAGTGCTACAAGCAAAAAGCAAAGATCACTATATAAACTGGTAGCTAAGTAATCTAATATTAAAGAAGCACAATACAAACTTGTTTAAAGGAGATGTTATACTTTTGTATAGGACTCTGGCTATAACTTGTACATCCTCAGCAACCTGGAAAATGTACCCCTAAATACATTTAGTTACGAAATTCTTTATTAATTTCTAGTAATTTCGTTGCGCAAAATAAAATATAAAATGTTTGAAGTTCATCGTACAGACTATCTATGACAAGTTGGTAGATCACATTTATACATAACCTAGAATTGTCAAAAGTAAAATAACTCTTGCTAGAATAATATTAACCAAAGAATTGATAATTCTTATAGAAATGAAAGGAAAACGTATGAATTCAGGAAATTGTAATAAGAAACACCAATTCAGCATTGGAATATTTATTATCAGTCAATATGACATTGACAGTTAATATCAAACAAACAAAATGTTTCGTTCCGGAGTGCACCCTGCAAAATCAGTATATTATATGTGTATGATAGTTTAAATAAATAAATGATACTCTAAAACATATTTATTATTGACGTAATATATATTTATATATTATATACATTAATTATATAGTACTTTTGTGCAGTTTTCGATCTGATTTATGAACGCATACAAAATTATATGATCAAGAACCACCGCCATATTGAATATAATGGCAATAATATAAAAACTATTATTTTTATGCGCAAACCTAATTCGACTTAAATTCAGGAAATAATATTTTCCCCGATTCCTGGTATTTTTTGCTATTTTTTGGCTGATAGTACATTTCATAGCCGAAAATGACACATCTCCTTTGATTTTTTGGAGAGTTGAGATAAAACTCAGGCTCCTTCCTGCAGTTAATTGTCTCTCTTTTACAAGTAACCACGTTAGCCTGCTTAACTTAAACTACAGAACCGTTTTGGATTTGGACATCGCTTGACCCATGAGCCAGAAAAACATTCTAAAAGAACACTTTGATATATTTAAATCACACACAAATCTTTGCTCCATATAATATCAAAAGACAAATCACAAATCCACTTATCATTACGCCAAACAGTAATTAATTATCAGTGTACCTCGCAATTATATTCACGGCGGTAAATGCGCGGATAATGTACTAATGTTAGTATCATGTGTGTTAATGTGTGTAACGGTTGACTCGGTGCGTGGTCAACGTCACCCGACAATTAAAGAACTAATTAGATCGTATTTACCGTCTAATGCCGGCTTAGAGACTCTCACGACGGTTTTGATACCACTCTTTGCTATCATAAAGTCCTTTAAGCCAAAGGAAAAGTCCAATATCATTTATAAATTTAGTTTACAAAGTAACACTTATTAACTTATAATAAAGGTTTGTGAGTTTACCAAGTTACTAAAGTTACATTTAGGTTCAGGTGAGTCCGCCGTAATCGATATTTAGGAATATCACTCGCTCGTTGCTGACATTAGAAAAAGAATGGAGGAGATAAGTATTTGGGCCTTCAAAATTTTAAGGTGTACAGTGTGTAGAGACCTTGCATTTATCCGTCGATTTTTTCCTGATTTCTCAATGGTTCTGCGCTCCTGCTCTGTTGAATTTGGTAATAGGTAAATGTAAATTTACGTGTTACATTGTGATCTATATGAACACAATGTAACATTTTAAAGTACTTCACACCAGGTCAACGTCTTGTGCTTTACAAAGCACAGATCCGGCTGCACGTGGAGTACTGCTCACATCTCTGGGCAGGGGCCTCTAAATACCAGCTCGACTTACTTGACTCCCTACAAAGACGGGCAGTTCGAATCGATAATCCCAATCTCACGGATAGATTGGAGTCATTGGAGCAACGGAGAGACTTTGGATCTCACTGCGTGTTCTACCGACTCTTTCACGGGGAGTGATCTGAAGAACTGTTTGATTTGGTACCAGCGGCCTCTTTCTACCACCGTACCACTCGACAACGAAGCAGGGTTCATCCATAAGCGAAGCGTTTAAATCCAAGACGGTACGCTTTCAGCGATCATTTTTCCCACGTATGTGCAAGCTCCGGAATGAACTGCCTGCTTCGGTGTTTCCCGAGAGCTATGATATGTGCTTCTTCAAACGAGGTTTAAACAGAGAACTTCTTTCACGGTAGGCAGCAGCTTTGCTGTGTCCTGACATTGCTGAAGTCCATGAGCAGCGGTTACCACTTTCCATCAGGTCATCACTTGCTCGTCTGCCACCTTATACTGTAAATCTATACCTAAACATATACCAAACCATATTTGGAAAAATGATTGCCAGACAGTGCCCAACAATGATATATAAACTATAGATACTTTGCCCGCGCACTGTAATGGCAAGATGAATGCAAGGTAATTACCAGAAGTCCATTTAGTCACGTACCAACCAATGCCGCATACACCCGTACGTGACATTAAAATAACTTGAGTGAATAACTACGACAACAACAAAAAAACATGCCACCTGTGTTTTTAGGAAATGCAAAAAATATACTGCAACTGTGAAAGATAAAAGAGTATCATTTCATGCGTAAGTATCAAGAGAAATGGATTTTATTTTATTTTTTTCGATGCCTTCTAATGGCGGCTGGCGCCTGCCTGAGGTAAGTCACGTGTCGTTAGCGTTCGCGCTCGGCCAATGAGCATGCACCACAGAATGTCAACGTAATTAAAGAAATATATTTATCTCTCTCTAATAACAGGAATTCCGTATATGACATTTAATTTCCTTTCCCTTTCTTCGTGCGTCTAAGTAGCTGTGTAGCTACCGATAGTATTTACGCTGTTTTCGAGTGCCGTGATGTTCATGCATGACGCGTCTTGGTGCCCAACAGTTATAATATTATTATGTAGATCTTATTATGTCTCTATTTATAAATAATTTCGGGGTTTGTTACTCTTATTACGTTCACGTATCTTAGTTTCTTTTACAAAAACTTTCAGAACATGAGCCAGAGAAGGATTTTGACGCCCTATACAGGGTGATTCTGAAATCGTGTAATTCCTTTTAACCACGCATTCTACTGGTAGTATAGAATAATCCCGACCATATTTTTTTTTATTAGAATAACTTCTTTGGAAAAATTAATGTATAATTTTGTTCGTGAAATGGTGTCAGATAGTCATATTTTAACCAACCGAAGCAATTTTAATATTTTACTAATTAAAATAAAATAACGTATTGATAATTAATGTCGAAAATAATAACGGGCGGTCCTTTATATTGCTCCTTATTATTTACGACATCAGTTATTGTTATGTTATTATTTTTAAATTAGTAAAATATTAAGATTGTGTCGGATGGTTAACATATGACTGTCTGAAACCATTTCATGAATAAAATCAGTACTTACATAATTTTTCCAAAGGCATAATTTTAATTAAAAAAACATATGGTCAGGATTATTCTATATCACCAGTAGAATGCGTGGTTAAAAGAAATTACACGATTTCAAAATCACCCTGTATACTTATTAATCCTAGCGTG
Organism: Catocala nupta; assembly: GCA_963675205.1. Lineage (NCBI taxonomy): Eukaryota > Metazoa > Arthropoda > Insecta > Lepidoptera > Erebidae > Catocala > Catocala nupta. Next base: position 29,449,200 of record OY776090.1, on the reverse strand, counting down.
CCATCCTTCAAGATGGTTGGTAGTTCTTATATCTTCTATACAGCACCATTTCTTAATAAAAATAACATTATATACATAACCAAAAATTATTAAAGCACAAATTAAACTGATCAACTTGCTGACATTTAGGGCATCTTTGCATTATACATATATTTAATAATAATAATATTCTATCACAAACACACAACACCATCTAGCCCAAACTAAGCAGAGCTTGTACTATGGGTACAAGACAATGGATATACAAAATATATATTTTTTTAAATTATTATATAGATACATAAAGTAACAGACTACAGACTAATACATACATACACATAATGTTAAACAGTATACAATACTCAAATCTGGAGTCCAATTATAACTATGCACATCATTTAGTTAGTGAAAGAGAACTTATGCGAGTGAAGATTGGATATAAACAATCGGCAATGAACAAGCACTGATATTATGCAGTGTGTCCGGTCATGGACTAGCGATATTCTAAATACTTATATAACAACTATTTTTACTCACAAATACACTTAACAATTGGACCCAATCCACTTCCCCGCTATGTGGCAGCCATTTTGTTTTTTCGTCGAAATATTCCCTATGTGGGTACAAAAAAATTAATATCTCCCAAAGTTTTGGTCTTATTGATGGCCTCGATGGCGTAGTGGTTAGTGTAACCGAAAGCCACGCCTGAGGTCGCGGGTTCGATTCCCGCACAAGTCAAACATTTGTGTGCATGAACACGGATGTTTGTCTTGGTCTGGGTGTTTCTATGTATAATATGTATGTATTTACAAAAAAATAAGTATATATGTATGTTTATCCATTGTCTAGTACCCATAGTACAAGCTCTGTTTAGTTTGGGCTAGATGGTGTTGGGTGTATGTGATAGAAAATTATTATCATCTTTTAATGAGATAATAATAGGTTTATACGAATATGAAAAAATATAAAATAAAATATGTTACCAAGTTTTACATACTAGTTGATTATTTTATTTTTCTTTAAGGTTTCTACTATCTTACTGTAGCTTACACTCTTCAAGTAAAAGTCTTTTAAATATATTAAATTTGTTATAAAATATTTCAACCCGGGAACATACAGCATTATATTGGTCGCACATTCGCGAAATCGAATTGTTCTGTGATACATTATTGTTGCTAATCGGTATACTAAATAATTGAGGGATGCGCACGAATCGCGTTGGTAACTTAAAATTCAGCTGGCCAACAAGTTGACAATCTAATGAGCCATTTACAATTTTGTGCAGAGTGCACATGTCACTTATCCACCTTCTCTTATCCAGGTTCAATATTTCAAACATACGAATTTACGTAATCTGGTAGTTTCCACCTTAATTTAATCTTAGACGATAGTACTCTAATAAAGCGTCTGTGAATCGCCTCTATTCTATCTACATGGGTCCTGTAAATGGGCGACCACACTGATGAACAGTACTCAGCTATGCTTCTTACTAAACAGCAGTATATAATTTTTTTGTAAATACGTACATTTTATACACAGAATTTAGTTTTTAAGTTACGAATAATGAATGCATTATTATGTTTTGGTAAACAGTTATGAACGGAGAAAAATAATTCCAGTTACGTAGCTGGTTATGAAAACTAGTTACAAAAACAGAAACTTAATTCTGTTTTCGTAGCTAGTTATCAAACGAGAAGAAAATTCCATGTTCGTAGCTGGTTAAGAAAGTTCAGTTACGAATGTGGATGAAGGGATCTGGTAACGGTACGAATGAGCCCGTTCGCCCAAGAACGTACCATTCTCTTAAAAGAAACTACCGAAACTCATTAGCAATGTTAATGATACGGTTGCTGCGTTTTGCCAGGTACCTAAGTCTCTGTTCGGGCTGCCTTAACTAGCTTTCATTTTACTTCACTTATGATGCCTGTTCTTCAGGGTCGGCAATACGGGTGTGGTACCTATGGTATTGCAAGTAATCATAGTCTAACACTTTAGGTACCCGCTTACCAATTGACAGGTACACTTGTATCTGTTGGTACAAAAATACAGACCTAATTTAGACTCCTTTGACTTGTCTTACCTACTTCGTCTTTTGGTAACACACTGTGATTGGGAGACAATTAAATATTTAACTCGACTACAGCGCCACCTGTTGAGGCATAGTAGGTATAACATAATTATAATCTTTACAGTAGCCTCAATCAATTATTGCAATTATGAGGAAAAAAAATTATCCTGAATCGGTTTTATTCAGTTGGTGACTGTAAAATAGACTAACCATAAAAATTCCATTTTTACTATTTTTGTAAGGAACTAAGTATCAATTAGATAAAAATAATTATAGGTACTTATCCTTTTTAATTTTTATACGTAGGGTGCATCTTTTGTTTCGTGCAAGTATGCACTTTGAACGAAATACCAGACTAATATACATTATTAACATTGTATTCTAATAGTTTAAGAATGTAATTGCATTTTTATTTGACGAAACAACAAAAATTTTCAAACGAAATATTTTCTTCTACTAGCGCCATCTCTATAAAGCCGCATACAACATAACGATGTACATAAAACTAGATAACAATGTCAAACCTTATGTATTAGTGTTGAAATGTGAAAATAGATGGCGCTACTAGTATCAATCAAATCTTGGTGCTTTATTTTAATTTTATTTATTCTGACTTCCAGATTAAAAGTTAAAGTAAGACAACAAGAGTAAGTGTTTTAGAATTACAGTCTAACGCCGTTATTTATGATCTCCACAAGCACAAATATTTTTATAATAAGTAAGTAATAAAATTAATTATATGAACGAAAAGATTTAAAATAAACGTAAAAAATTTTAAAAACGAAAGGTTTGAATTGCATAATACGTAATTATTTATAGTTAATAAGTATTATAAATATGTCTTCAACCAATGATAATAGAAAAAAGCCGACTTATTATTAAGCCGAATTATTTTTACTTTAAGGCGATAGATGGCATTCAAAGTGAAATACGCTGAGTGCTCTCGCTAATGCATCCCCATCAAAACGTGGAAAAACAAAATGTTAGTACCTACTTGTATAGGTAGGTACCTACTTGTATTTCTTTTGCTTGTTAAGTCAAAATTTACAATGTCACCCGCGCTTCAGTAGGTACCCACTAACCTACTATTCCCAGTGCGGAAATTATGTACACCTGATTATATATTTATTTATATTAGCGGTTAGTAACCTCTGTGACATCGCATTTATTTATTTACCGTATAAGGCTTAAACAGGTAGTATAGCTGTATGTAATAACGTCATAACATATACATTATATAGGTAATATAAATAAATATATTACATTATTTTATGGCTTAATTAGCGCAGACCAACAGACTGCAATGCAGAGGGTCTCAGGTTCGAACCCACGTCGCGCACCTCTGACTTTCGGAAGTAATATGACTTTTCGAAATTATGTGCAACGCATGAACATCTATGGCAGTCGTTATTGGGAAGTCAGTGCCCTATAATATCCTGACATTGGTCTAGCCTTAGGGTATCGTTAGCCTTCGGGTTTCGGAGGTCAGATGGCAGTCGCTCCGTGTAAAAACTGATAACCAGTCAAATCCGGTTCGATTAGAAAAGCCGACCCCAAGTGACTTGGGAATAATAAAGGCTAGGGAGAAGATTCGTCACGCATAAACAAACAGAGCCCCGCTTATATCCTACAGCGGTAGGTAGAGATAATAAAACCTATATTTCGTCTGCTATTTCAGGCTTCAAGATTTTCTTTTATTAAAGTACAACTCCCGCACTAAAAATAAATAAAATTCATGTGTCGCGGAGGACTTACAAGCTCAAACAACGGGCACTAAAAACAGCCAAAGTCTAAACGAGTATTTATAGAGCACACTATTGAACCCAAAATAGTCGGCGCAAAGGCAGTGGCGAGGCGGCCACTTATCTTATCTTATCTTATCTTGTGTGAGGGCCAGTCAGTACAGACTGGCGACACTTCAACCCAGTAGGATATTTTGTGTCGACTTCCCCAATAACGACTGCCATAGATGTTCATGGCAGCCGGGACTGACGGCTTAACGTGCTCTCCTAGGCACGGAGCAGGTGATAATTGTCAATCAATACGCACATCATTTCGAAAAGTCATATAACTTCCGAAAGTCAGAGGTGCGCGACGTGGGTTCGAAACCGAGTCCCTCTGCATTGCAGTCTGTTGGTCTCCCCGCTGAGCTATCGCTGCTCTGAGGCAGCCACTTAACCCGCGCAGTAATTTTTAGACAGTTCATATCAGAGCCGTATGTGGAAAATGTTAGCGGAAATCGTACCGTATAAGACGGGAACGTTCCCATCAAACCATAAACCGAATAGTACTTTACCCGGATTAGGGATCAAATGCGGAACTTTATAAGCCACACATCTTGATGCCCCGTGTGTCCCTATACCTTATAATAATGTCCTCCTGACCAAATTTCGGTCAGGGCGGCCAATCTTAACTGGCCATCGGCGCAGGAGATATTATAGTGCACAAGTGTATGCGCAAACACAAGTGCACTCTCTGTTCCCTAACTCTCATGATCCGATGGGACGAATAATTCGACACGACCGGAGAGAGATCAGGCGCAGGACCAACGGCTTTACGTGCTTTCCGGGGCACGGGGGTGTCTATCACCGCCAACTTCTTAACTCCGGGCTCGTATTGAGATTTCTTAACAGAAAAACCCAATAACTTTTTGTTGGCCCGACCCGGGATTCGAACCCGAGACCTCATGCGTAGCAGTCGCATTCACTACCGCTACGCCACAGAGGCCCTATGCCTTAAAATGTATATAATACGGGGTAGTCAATATCTTTTATTCTGCTTGTTTTATTTCTTTAAACATAATTATGTAAATTATATATTTTATTTACGGCTCGGTAGCGCAGCGGAAGTGTATATGACTGCTATGCTTGAGGTCTCGGGTTCAAGTATCCCGTCGGAAAATATTATTGAGTGCTACTTCAATTAATTTTCCGTAGGCGCACCAGAATTGTGCTGGATAACGAAAATAAGCCCTTTTATAACGTACCTAAAACTTTAGTTCAAGAAAAGTGGGTGTAATACACTCTGCTTACCCCTTCCGGGAAATTGACGTGAGTCAATGTGTGTCTGATTATATATTACGTTCCAACAATGACAATCGTTTATAATAAACAGACAGCGTTCAAAACAATACTTTCTCCCGAATCGTGACTGAGTTAGATTACTATTCAGCTGACGCCTTAAGTCCGGTGGCGCAATGATATCACGTAATACTTGGAACGAACATAATTCTTTGAATCTTGTGAATCAGGGCTTGAAGGACCTAAAGGTATACGTTTGCCTTTTATTCAAAGAATATTTTTTATTACCTGCTTATTTAGTCCTATTGCATGAGTGTCTGCAGCCGATCTTGAGATCACAGGTTTTATTCCTGGCAACGGCAAAGTAAAATTTTTGTTAAGCAATGATCGTGCCTGCTAGAAAGTAACCAAAAATGTTACTAATATATACACAAAAAAACAATAGTGTATTTAAAGAATAAAAAATACACGGTTTAAAAAAGTTTTATTTTAAGATATGAATATCTTAGTGTGAGATTTGGAACAGTAATTGTTTATATGGAGAAGGAGTGCAGAAATTACATAATATAAAAAAATATATAGACGCAGAGAAAACGTTGTCGCCCTGTGTTCAAAATTCGACTGTAACTATTACAGTCGAATTTCGAACAATGGGCAAACACTACTTAATATAACTTGAATACAATCATAGGTCCAAATCATCCTGCTCACCTGTAGGTAGGGTTGCCAGGTCGCCAAACCTAATAGCCGGACAGACCAGCCAGTTTGGCCGGACATTTGGGTAAAAAGGCCGGACACCCTACATTATTGAGGATTTTGTGTCTCAGTATTAATAGGTACGACAAAAAAATAGTTTGTAAAATCAACCTTTTTTGATTATTACCGTAAATCTTGTTAAATTCTAATGAAATATAACTGCGGGAGCGAGCGACCGACAGTCAACTCGCCTGCGCTCGTCCACGCTCGGCGCTCGCTCGTTTGGGAAATGTAAAAAGCCTAACAAAAGTCGGACACGCAATCAAAAAGCCTAACTATGCCCGGCTTTATCCGAATGCCTGGCAACGCTAACTGTAGGTATCCTTACTGATATTATAAATGCGAATATAAGTTTGTTACGCTTTCAAGCCTTCTTCTCGACCGATCATCATGAAATTTCGTTGTCAGGGATACAGAAAAGGACATAGGCCTCTTCATCCAGAAAATAAGTACTGTTCGCGATCGAGCAGAGCCACGGGCAAAAACAAGTATTCAATAAGTCAGTTTAGCCGCCATTTCTCACGGTTACGTAAGAATAAGGAATCATTATAATTGCGGTCTGAGTTCCTATCTAGATCATCGGGAACTTCCTTCCAGTGATTACATCACGTTTCTGCCTCTCTATGTCCTATACATATTCACGGTGGAAACTTCGTTTGAACTTACGATTTTGCATAAACTTTTTTTTAATAGCATTTATTTCCATAAAATTAAAATGTAGTACATTGTTTACAAACTCGCCAAACTGTAAACACAGTTTGTTGGCGAAAGAGGCGCTCTTTCTTAATTCTAGTTGCCTACTTACACTAATTTATAATTTATAGACATAATATTATTATGTTAGACGAGTTTTGCATATATTACATAAACTCTACTCACTTTAATTATTATATATGCTTAAAACAAAATATATATTAATATTAATTATGGTCTTGTGTATTCATATTACAATGGTTTGTATTGTGCCTAACTATTAATGATGTTTAACATCTCATATTTCAGTATTTTCATTAAAGTTACCCTGCTTATCCCTTCCGTGTGAGTTCTTATAAAATCTATTTTATTATACTTGAGCAGAGACCAACAGACTGCAATACAGAGGGTCTCGGGTTCGAACCCACTTCGCGCACCTCTGACTATCAAAGTTATATGACTTTTCGAAATTATGTGCGTATTGATTGACAATTATCGCCTGTTCCGTGCCTCGGAGAGCACGTTAAGCCGTCGGTCCCGGCTGCCATGAGCATCTATGGCAGTCGTTATTGGGAAGTTAGTGCCCTATATTATCCTGACCCTGGTCTAGCCGTAGGGTATCGTTAGCCTTCGGGTTGCGGAGGTCAGGTGGCAGCCGCTCCGTGTAAAAACTGATATCCAGTCAAATCCGGTTAGACTAGAAAGCCGACCCCAAGTGACTTGGGAATAATAGAGGCTAGCGAGAAGAGCAATTAAGATCGAGTAGTACCTCTAATCTACAGAAAACACATCCCTTTGCCAAAACTCACCGTAGCAACACTATTTACCAAAATATTTCTATCTAAAATATTCTATTAAGCTAGATTAGTAACTATTAGGCATAAGCCTAATGTAGGAAGTAGTAGTAGTCAGATTAAAGTCATTGGTTGTGGCTAGGCGACTTCATCCTACTTCGCGATTCGTGCAGATTATTTCGATTGCAAACCTCTGCACAATGGAGACGGAATTCGAGTAATAGAGTTTTGCTCAAAACAATATTAACCTCTTCAGTGTCAAGAGGACATACGGAAAAAACTATATTTTTTTGCGGACTACCTATGTTCAGTCGACACATGACGGGTGAGCCGACTCGCACGGGAAAGTAGTACCTTCTCACAGGATATCAACCTAAGGTAGCTTGGTATACGAATTTACGTTTCGTTCGGTGTGCGAGAACGTTGTAGACTCAATCACCTCCTTAGCTCTTTCCTCCATGGGTAGAAAAGAGCTTAGGGGGTGATTGAGAAGGAAGTCGTTCTCCTACCTCCTTTATTCCGTCCTCTTCATATTGGCTACGGTTACTTCTAATTATCAAACAGTAGACCATGTGCTAGATTGCCATCTATATTTACGGTAAACATTGGTTTGGTGTTGTCTCCTTGGAATTGCTTTTGGGATCTCAAGATACCTATGTCCATGACTGATAGTTATCATTAGGTGGGCGTCAAGCTCGTCTGGCACTTAACAAAAGGCTAGTATTTATATTTATTTAGCACAGCAAAAAAATACTAATTGCACAGCAAAATATGCTTACCAAAAATACTAATTGCACACCAAAATATATTTGAAGAGATTAAACTAAGTTGACGGAGCCCCGCTATGCGGGGCTCCTATTTTTGGATGGATTTAAGAAGGAACCTAACATACCTAACCGAACCCTTCCGAGACGCAATGCAGTGATTTGAGGCGTATAGATGTTCGTTATGATATATTTTAGTTAGCATATTTTGCAGTGCAATTAGTATTTTTGATGGTCATTATATTTAATCCCTTAACAAAATAACATTTTGCCCGAAGCGTTAATCAAACCCAGCACCTAACGATCAGCCGTTAATATAAGCTTACACTTACGCTGCCAACTAAACAGATTAGACTCAATTTAAGTCTTCAAGTAGGTCAGCGTTATATTCAAATACAGTTACAAATATAAGAATTTACACATTACTTTTAGTTATACAAAGATTATAATTTGCGCAAACACCAAAACGGATCCATTATGTAACGTTTTTGTTGCGATGTCGGATCACGACGCGTGACGTAATAGATGTAACACATAATAATTCAATTATATCACGTCCGTTTTGTTTACAAAATAGTTTAATGTACACGTTACTTTTAAAAGCTTCCAATAACTCGTTGATCCATTGACATGGTTGTGAGCGCTTGTGTAATTGCTGATAGTGACTTTAGGATAGGCTGATAGGAAGTTAGGCAATGAGAGGCAAAGCAGCGATAGCATAGTGAGGAGACCATTTGACTATCAAACCGTGGTATCGAGTTCGATCCCAAGTAATACTTAGTTAATTATCATTAATTCTAACCTTACCGTTTAAAACAGCAAACATCGTGGAGTAACAAAAACGTTCAACATTATGTACTTAAAGATGAAGTGAAGTCGGTCAACCAAGCTGACGGTTGTTCAGTTACCTAAGAAAGTACTGCCTTTTCATGGATCCATTTTACAGGATAGCTTACTCACCAGATGATACACAATAATAGTGTTACTTATACACCTGCTTTCTGTAAGAGGGTGGTATTTTGGCAAGCTGGCTTATTCGTACCATCACCAAGTACGACAACGATGGCTTACACTTCTATTAACAGCAGATACAATTTTGTCTGAGCCGATAGCGTAGTAGTTTAAGAGGTCACCTCGCCATTGTCACTGCGCCGTGTGTTGTGGGTTCGATCCACGAATAATTGTTACAAGTCTGGGTGTTCTTTTTGTACGTTATTTGAATGTTTCTAAAGATCACCGCGACACACGAGTTATACCTAGGGAGAGAACTGCTTTTTTAAGGAAAATATGTATACAGGGTGTCTCAGAAGTCGAAGTCAAGCCGGAATCAGGTAACAGGCTAATTTATTATAGCTATAAGATAAATATTAAAAAAACTAAGTAACGAATTTTAAAAATTATAGGCATTTTAAAAAAAAACTACAGTCTGTGACTACAGATATTTACTTTGTGAATTATTTATTTTTGTTATGTATTCTCGAATAATCGAAGAAATCGAGAGCTTTTAGAAAGCATTCGGTCGTGAAGTATATTTCATACCGCTAAGAAATAATTGATATGGCAACGTTTACCGGGTCAGTTAGTAAATATATAAAATAATCTTTCATTATAAAAAAGGAAGCAAGCTCTTGATTAAAATAAATACTATACCCATTTCCTCTTCCATAAAGCAATCCCGCTAGACTCTCATCTAAATTTAACTATAGTCTAATGACATTCTGGTTTCCATGAATAAGGTTGTCAACCGACTCGATTTTTTAAAACTCATAAAACGTTAATGTTCATTTATATACTTGTTATTTATTTATACGATTAGGAACTGGTATACAAGACAATTAGTAAACGTCATATATCAATGAGTAAAATTTATAATTGCACTAGATTTTGCTCATGGCTTCGCCAATGAGAATCCCACAGGAACGCTTGCTGGAATTAAAAGTATCCTATATGATGTGAGTCAACACGGTTTCTTTTTTGTTAAGATTTGTCTAGTTCTATACAACTGTTTACGCGTCAATGTGCAATAAACATCCAAATTTTTTCGAGCCTTTCCCATTTAATAAGTAGTAATCTGTAAAAATACTGTGAGAAAAACAAGTTGGTACATTAGATGAGTGTTACGCGAATCCTAATATTCATTATAGCATAACCACAATTTACACAATGTATTTCCATAATTGCGTAGCTATTTTCACCATTCTGCTATTGGAAAAGGAGTAAGCAGATTGTAATACCCGCCCACATAGTTTTATGTTCTCCCGCATTTGGGTGCGAGTCTCTTCCCATTTACCGGGTTACACAGATTCAGACTCCGTGCTTTTACTGAGAATTTCTTGTCAAAAAATCCCGAGCGTCAAACCTGAGACCTCATACAATACCACTGCGCTACCGAGATAGTCACTTTACCAATTATGGGTAATTTGTTGGATTAATTACAGGTATTATCAAAATATTAAATCATAGATATGCCCACGAAAAAGTGGTTCACACTAAAATGAGTGAGCTCACATATAACATAAAATAAGAATTCAAATATTAGTGAGCGATCATGACATCTGAATTATAAATATAATATGATCTATATTATATTTATAATTCGCCTGCAACACAGTTCTAACCTAGTTCATAAATAATAATGTAAAGTGTGTGTAAAGCTTATAGTAATGTATCCTTTCTTGCCATAACTATCATTTTGGTTGTAAACTAGTTTTTTAAGACATTAAGTTATTGTTAGATATTAAGATTTAATTTAATTTCACAGGACAGGCTGTGCCTAGTGTGGGGCCAATGCTAATTACACAAGAAAATAACGGTTAAATTAATTTCCATTTTCTTACAAATTACAAGCATATTTACTGTCCAAACATCGCACAGGTGCCAAAGATTTCGCGATCGCATCAAGCCAAGCATACTATATAAACATGAATCAGCCTCAAAAATATTCAAATGTGAGCAGGTTTCGTTACGATTCTGGTCGAATCGTACAATTATATCGTAATCGCACGCACTGGTGTAGTTATATTAAAGGGTCGTAATTTACATACATATATTTTATTTTCCTATTTTCTAATAAGAATAGGCATGATGACAGGGTTAAAATAAGTGATTCAAATTAGTCCATCTGTTGGTATTTTGTTTTAACAAAACAATAAATATTTACTAAAATATAACGCATTAAAGTTCGGGAGCGGGGTCTTGTGACGTCACTGACTTATAAAATTTGTACCGTCTAGTGACGTAACATGAAATTTAAACCCGTTGTATCGTGGTTGTTATTAGTTTGTGTGACAAAAGAAAATATACATGTCCATTATTTTTTACTAATCTAGTAATAAAGACGGATTAAAATCTTCTTTTTAGTCATCATGCCTATTCTTATTATTATTATTTATCTATTTTTTTATTTTTAATCTTTGTCTAGATCCATTGTAAAACTGTTGTTTTGAACCAAACGGACGTTTCGCAAAGTATGGTTTTAGCCGTCCACTTGGTATGGTTTATGGTATGGTATGGTTTTGGTTCCTGCGCAATAGAGAGCGTTCGATGTTATTGCTGTCTCAAATATATATATGTAAGGTCTAGATATATATCTAGGTCTACATATATGATAAATATATCATGTACTCATAGTACATGATATATTTATCATATATGTATACTAAAATAAAGTAATGAGTACCTAGGTTACAAGAATTAAGGATTAATTAGAAACAAATCTGTGACCTCACGTTTGCCAAACATAACTCGTGAAGGACCGTCGAGAGGCCCGCGGCTTCGCTCGTTTGAGTACAGTACTTTTTCTGAATGAAAGCTATCCTATGAAAAATGAAACTTCCTTGACAACGTGTATAACATGACGAAATTTCATGATGATTGTTTGAGTATTTAAGGCGTAAAAAACTAACAAACAAACTGACATTCGAATTTATAATACCTATTATTTATAATACCTATTTTATTATAAAGTTATACAAAAATATTCTTACATATTTTTGTATAACTTTTATGCCAAAGTGGCAAAGTGGAAGGAAAAAGAACAAGAGGCCGCAGCCCGATGCGCATGATGCAAATTCGCACCGCACTCGACTCCACTGTCTACGATTCTCCGAGTGGCACGAGACAGATCAAGATGGTGTAACATCGTGAGATCAAGATTAATGGATGGAAGAGGTCACGACACTCAGACATAAGAAATACGACTGACGGAGGATGCCAAATTACCACTGGTACGGGTAATATAATACTTTTATTTACTTCCCTAATAATGAATATCGGAATGAGCCACAGATAAGCGTGGCTGTATCTAGTCTTTATACATCAATATTTAGCTTCCGTATGTTTTTGTCCAAAAACTCGTAAATTAATTAATAGATTTATTTAAATGTTGCACTATTATTGCATTTCTATGCGAAATCCAGAATGAAAAGTTTTAAGAAATATCTTAAAACTTTTCATTCTGGATTTCCTACGGGGACAGGAAATAAAAATATCAAACTAAATCACCGGCGTGGCCAAGTTTACCTAGTTATTATAATATTATAACGTATGTTGCAAGCACACAAAAACCGTGGGTAAATTCATAACATCGTTACTATTATATTATGAAATGTGAACTTTGTTACTTTCAGTTCCGCAAAAGGTTACGTTAGCTAATGTTTAGAAGGCAGGCGAATAAATTACACATTCGTTTTACAGAAACGAGTACAATTTACATTCAAGTTATAATAAGGATAGTATTATAATAAAATTGTCTGTACGGATTGTCACTACGCCGAGTTTAATGTGTCCGAATCCCACACAGGTCAAATTTTTGTGTGCATTTAAGTTTAGGAAAAAGGATTATTACATCAAAATAAAAAAGAGACTAAAATTTGTTTATTCCTACAAGTCACAAAGTAACATTTATGAACGCCAAAATTACAGTTATTATCTGTATTTACATTATTAACATTTACTGGTTGACATGTTTCGCCAAGCAAGGGCGTAAAACTAATGAGAAGAAATGGCAAGAAATAAACGGCTACTCGTTTTAATCACCATGTTTACTATTATTATTTATTTTACAAATCTGTTCTGTAAGACCCTGAAACAATTACAGCACTGACCACTAATGAAAGACTCAAACAATAAGTAATATTCAAAAGTTAACCTCTAAGAGTAGTTTATGCTAAAATAGGTGCATCCACTTTCGTGTACACATAATTAAAACAACGCAAGACCATATTGCAATCCGAGTTCCATAGTGCAATAGACAGGATATTTCTTAAGTGAAAACTTCTTTAGACGCGTTGAGCACTTTTTGGGTGAACTAAATCATGGAACCGCGTCATCGTCACCGAACGCTTTCCATGAGCTATATGTATACTGTGTATATATGTGTACTTTTTGGGTGAACAAAAAGCGTGAAACTCGCGTCATCGTCACCGCACGCTAGATACTTAGTTTTCACTTCTATCGGCAGTCCCCGACTGCCCTGCATGTTTTTTTTAAAGGATAATTCTCGCTCTGGTTATAATTCCTGTATCGCGGGGGATTTTACAAACATTCAAACAAAGAACACAAAGAACATCCAGACTCGTAACATTTGAGGATCACACAAGTTTTTGTCCTGTGTAGAATTCGAACCCACACTTTGAATGGCAAGCCTTTTCCATTGGGCTCCGCTCCGCTTAAAATATTGTAGTAGTGAGGAGAATTCACGCAATCAATTTAATGTTTTGTTAAGTAATAAGATCAGTTACTTTTGATTTACACTCGCCAACAGACGGTTATGCAGTCAGCAACGTTCTATTTACCGAATATGGCGCGATGAACTAACATACTAGTTCCATCTCAAATGTCATGGTACCTATAACTAGTGTAGGTATGCACTGCCGGCCAGACGACTATCACTTACGCTTCTGATAGACTGCATTTCTTTTTATTTTTGTATAGGTACATCTACTTTGGTTTAATAACTTACAATTGGGTCCCGGGCTTAGTGCGTCCATAAAGTATATTTTGAAAGCATATGAAATAAAAGATTTAAGTAAGATTAAGAGAACCAGCGTATAACCTATGTTTCTAATATTTCGTAGTACGTATGTATCTATAGAGGAGCCAAAACTCTAGTGGGACGTTGGATTGCCACGCAGAGGTCTCGGGTTCGATCTCAAGCCTCCTCTGACTTTGAAGTTAATTATATATTGCTTTAACGGTTAAGGAAAACGTCGTGAGGAAGCCTGCACGTCTAAGGGTTCTATATAATGCTCTTGGAGATGTGTGAAGTCTACCAGCCCGCACTATACCAGCGTGCTGGACTATGGACTAACCCTTCTCACTCTAAAAAGAGGCCCATTACCAGTAGTGGGACAGTTTAAAAACAGGACTGATATTATTATACATTTTTATAAATCTAGAATATTTTAGTTCGCCCTGAAATTTTGGATAAACATTCTTAAGGTAGGTTTACAAACCATTTGTAGTGGACATATTTTATTTCACCAAGGTATCTAGATCTCGGGCTCGACACATGTAAATGTGGTTTTCTGTCAACAAATTATTGCCGGTAAACAGCTATAGGCCTGCCCTCTATTACGTATGACCTAAATACATAGTTGGCAAAAATTAGGTTTAACAGACCTCTGCTTACCCTTTCGAAGATATAAGCTTGAGACTGTGTACCTATATATGTATGTATTTAATATCGCAACAGTTCCATTTACAAAACCATAGCATCATTACAAAAGATATTACTTAAGAAAGTACAATATTATAAAATCATCCTTATTTTCTGTACAACATTTCATTATTTACACTGTATGCCATTCGACAGTGTTTTTGGAAAGGCTTTGAAGCAATAACTCGGCCGTTTTGACCCTGACATAATATGCTGTTAATCATAACTTAATACGGTCCGGTTCTTATAGAGAGCTGCAATAAAGTATTGTAATAAAATAATGTCTGTACCTAAGTATCAGAATAAAATAATAAACAGAGTTAATGTTTTTTGTTCTTTAGGCACTTACTAAATTAATTTATCACTTCTAAATTTTATTTTTGTTTCTATATTTCGGTGCTAATTTTTTTGCTTTTCGTGACAATAAATATATAAATATTCTACCACATACACACAACACCATCTAGCCCAAACTAAGCAGAGCTTGTACTATGAGTACTAGACAATGGATAAACATACATATATACTTTTTTGTTGTAAATACATACATATTATACATAGAAACACCCAGACCAAGACAAACATCCATGTTCATGCACACAAATGTTTGACTTGTACGGGAATCGAACCCGCGACCTCAGGCGTGGCAGTCGGTTACACTAACCACAACGCCATCGAGGCCTCAATCAGTTATCAGACTTTGTTCATACAACCATAGCTACATAAAATATTGTTAACAATGTCTATATAATAAGGAGAGGGCCTGGAGATTTGTCATTCAGGTCTTGAACCTAGTGCAGACTCCAGCTCTCTCAAAGGTTGAATTTAACTAACGTATGACGAATGTATTCACATGTATGTGAGAAACACACACTTGAGACTCACAATACACCGGCCTCGATGGCGTAGTAGTTAGTGTAACCGACTGCTATGCCTCAGATGGCGGGTTCGATTCCCGCCCAAGTCAAACATTTGTATGCATGAACATGGATGTTTGTCTTGGCCTGGGTGTTTCTATTTATAATATGTACGTATTTACAAAAAAAGAAATATATATGTATGTTTATCCGTTGTCTAGTACACATAGTACAAGCTTTGCTTAGTTTGGGCTAGATGGTGTTGTGTGTATGTGGTAGAATATTTATTTATTTACCTTTGAGAGAAAATATAACATATTATTCAGTTTTATAAAACGGCCTAAAAGCGTCAGGTTCGATTCCCAAGTCGAGAAATGTGTTATAAGGTTTTCCTGTTAGGAAACTCTCAGTAGCCACACGAAGTCTCAAAATGTCCATGATAGATGGCAAAAGCTTAGCTTTTACTATGTGAGACATACAAACATACAATACAGTTGGCCAAATTTGGTTGTAATGCAATATACAGGACTGCGCGGTTGGCGTAGTCGTAAAAAGTAAGTGGCCGCCGCGCCACTGCCTCTGCGTTGAGTGTTGTGGATTCGAATCCCACATGGGACGAAAATGTGTGTGTTTTTTGTTTCCGTTATTTGAATGTCTGTAAAGTCCCCCGCGATACGAGAATTATTCCTAGTACGGACGTAGTCATTAATTTTTAAATAAACAAAAGGTAAATACATACATACATAGATTCACGCCTGTTTCCCAGAGGGGTAGGCAGAGACTACGGATTTCCATTTGCTACGATCCTGACACACTTCTCTGGCTTCATTTACTTTCATACACGCTCGCCGGTTTAAGGTGCTCTTAACCTGGCCTTTATCCAGAACGTCTCCGATCTGATCAAGAAACGTTCGCCTAGGTCTTCCCCTTGCGACTGTTCTATTCACACTAGCCTTATAAACTTTCTTAGTCAGTCTTTTCTCGTCCATTCTTTCTATATGCCCAAAGCAGTTTAACATACCCTTTTCTATAACTGACGGATATAGTGACGAGAATCGTCACTATATCCAGTTTTATGCCGCATCACTTTCTAATCAAAGGTAAATAGACGGCAATAACCTTAGTTACCCTCTTTTACGTGGGATGTAAAACATAACTGGGCAAATTTAGGTGTAATACAGCTAGTTAATAAAAATAAAGCTGCTATCGTATTTTTCAATTATAGAAGTTTAAAAATATCAAGCGATTTCACAGTTAAAAAAGCTTATTAATATAATAAATGTTAAAGTTTGTAGAGATGTTAGAATGTTTGTTAATCAATCTCGCGTTAGTTGTGTTACATACAGGTAAAATATGTCTGAGAATAACATATAGGATCAGGACCGTCGACGTTTATAAACATATTGGTAGGATTTCAAATAAAATATAATCCAGGTAACCTCAATTTCTATGTAACGAATTATTTCCTTTTGTCACTTTTTAAATGATTAGTTAGTTAGTTGTTAGTTCGACGTGTTATCCGCACGTTATAATTGACCGACGCGCTGGACTGTTTAGTAGTTTCGCCCGTTGGTTGCTCACGCTTTTGCAATGTAGCAGCACGTGAGCCGGTGTCTCCTCGGTCTCCATGCAGCCTCTACATAAGGGACTGTCAGTGACGGCGATGTTAAACAGTTGTTTGTTGAGTGAGCAGTGGCCTGTTATTATACTCACTAGATGTCGTAGGTTTTTCCTTGAAGAATGTAGCAGTTTGCGTGACAGAAGTATGTCTAAGAATGGAAGGGCATCCTTTGTCTGTCTACATTCCCTTGTTTCTGCCCATTGTTTTTCGTGTATTTTCGTGGGTCTGTCGCATAGCCATGTTTTTAGTTGGCAGAAGGATATCGGGACAATTGGTTTGGGTCCTACCATTTTAATGCTCGATCCTCTCTTCGGCAGTTGGTCTGCAGCGTCATTGCCAGAAGAGTTGCTGTGGCCGCGTATCCACTGCAACGTTACCCGATTGTCTGTTGCAATTCTTTGCAGCTCACAGTGTCACTCCAGGATGAGTTCACTATTAAAGCAGTTGCTTTTCAGAGCTTGTAGTACCGCGGCACTATCCGAGATTATGCGTATCGACTTATCGCTTATACCCTTTGATGTAACCGCTGTTGCAGCCCGGGTGATTCCAACATATTCTGCCTGGAAGATAATGTTGAGGTTTGCCAGAGTTGTTGAGTAATTGATGTTTAGGTCGTGGAAGTAGACTCCAACTCCTGTTCCTGGTTAAATGGTTAAAGTCAGTAAAATGGGACATGGGATATATAATTAGGGATGCTCAGCCCGACCGAAAATCACACTACCTTGACCTCTAGGCCTTTTGTAGTCATTGCTAGTGCATAGGATACTGTTAAGCACGGTTATCTGTTCTCATTCAAGCGAAAGATGTTCAGCTGTATGTCGCTTAATCACGCATGATCCCCTTAACGGCTTTCCATAAATCATGGCATACAAATACACCATTTCCTTGACTAACACATAGAAATGCCGCGAGAATGCGAACTGGGCAAAAATATAGTATATTTTTGTCTCAGTACGCATTACAGTGGGATTCGCGCAGGCAAAACCGTGGGTAGAAAGTAGGGACTAATAAAAACGTCAAACGTGAACTGACTAAACTACTTTCAATTAGCAAATATATTGCTTTATTATATCACAAAGAAGCACGTTTATGATGTATTGTGCATTCAATCATGTCGCAAGGATGTGCAGTTCTCAATTCAGCGACAATATTATTAGGGTATGCTTACAGAAGGCATTGTGACTCCATTACTTCAATTCTATTAGGACTTTATCACGTGCGTTCAAACATTACTTGTTGCCTAATATAGAAAGCATCACATTTGCGATCGGATAATCGTGGCTTTGATTTCTAACGTTTGCCATGCTAAGGTGAATCCGCTCGTAATACAGGTAAGCTTAGCTCAAGGAATTACAGAATACAAGTAATATGCAAGACAAATTACTATAATTAGCAACATCACCTACAACCTCGATGGCGTAGTGGTTAGTATAACCGATTGCCACGCCTGAAGTCGCGGGTTCGATTCCCGCACAAATCAATAATTTGTGTGCATGAACATGGATGTTTGTCTTGGTCTAGGTGTTTCTATGTATGGGGGACCCCCCACAGTGCTTGCGTCCTCGTCGCGTCCCCTGGTAACGACCCGGTTCTGTCACCGTAACGGAGTGTCAGACCGGTGTTCGGCTAAAGAGCACTTGTGTGCCGGTTCATATTGTTTTGAGGGTATTACTGTTACTCGAGTCTGTGTGCTTGTTTGTTTGTCCCTGTCTGTTCGCTTGCGGCCATGTCCAAGCAACAGTTTGAAAAAGGCCCTTCTCAGGGCCACCAAAAAGGCCCTTCTCAGGGCCCCTCCGAGCAGGAGAGTGCTCCGGAGGATGTTTTGGACGTGGAGTCTTTTAACTCGCGTGCCGACATGGTGGCGGTGGCCACCTCTGGGGAGGTAGGCAGCCGAAAGCGGCCGTCCGCTCCGTTCTCCGTGCCTGGGTATTCAGGCTCGGACACGGAGACTGAGTGGACGGCGGTCGCCAAGGTGCCCACTACCAGAAGAGGGCGGGGGAGAGTGGTGAAGGGGGCACCCTCCAGGGAGGAGTTCCTCAGGCCCGCTTCGGTGCAGCAGAACGCGGAGTTGGAGGCGGCGCTGCACAAGAGGCGCCTTAGGAAGGGGCCGGCTGCTGTCGCTGCCGACCTAGGGATGGAGATCGGCAATGAATTGGATTCCACCCCATTGGTCGGTGACTTGAGCGACCTAAATGCCCAAGAATTGAGGGCGCGGGCGGGCGAGAAGCTCGCCTGCATCCTGGAGGTGGCCCGAAAGTCGGGCAACTTAAAGGGCGAGTTTGTTGGTCGCCTGAAGCGGTCGGCGTCACTGCTAAGGGAGGTGGTGGACACCCTGGCAGGCCGCAGCGAGGCGGAGGAGACGCGGCGGCTGAGGGCCGAAAACTCCCGCCTGCGTTTAGACGGGGAGGCGCTTAAGGCGGAGGTAAAGGCGCTCCGTCGGGGCTTCGCTGAGGCGAAGACGGAGGCCGCCGCGGCGACGACTGCCGCCGCTACTGCCGCCGCTGCCGCCGCCGCTACCGCCACTGCGGAGACGCGGGCAGCCCCTGCCGCTGTCGTTACCGCCACTGCGGAGACGCGGGCGGCCCTTGCCACCCCCCAGTTGGGTCCCGAGCTGGTGGAGGAGCTTAAGCGCTCCCTTACCATCACGCTCGGGACGATGTTGAGCGCCCGGCTTGCGGGGCTTGAGGACCGGCTTTTGCCGGCTCCGACGGTCCGCCCGCCGCTGAAAGCGGATGCCAGGAGGACGAGGGCAGACGCCACGCCACCCACACTGACGTCTCAGCCGGTTGCCTTCAAGGTGGGCAAGGGGGCCAAGCAGGCCCCCAGAGCTGCCACCGCTCCTGCAGTGGCACCGACCGCGGGTCCCTCTGACTCTAAAGGGACCCAAAACGTCAGCGGGATTGCCCCTGCCACCACCGTCCCTCAGGAAACCTGGGTGACGGTGGTAGGGAAGGGAAAGGGGAAGGGCAAGGGGAAGGGCCATGGGAAGGGAAAGTCCTCCTTCCCATCTACTGCATCTGAGCCTGTCCAGGTGGCCCGTGCCCCCGCCGCCAAAGCCCGGCCTGCTGCCCCTGTTGCCCCCAAGAATGTGGTGACAGCACTGAGGTCCCCGAAATCCGCGGCAGTCGTGCTATCGTTGCAGCCCGACGCAGCGGCAAAGGGGATCACATACGCTGCCGCCATCAGGGCGGCACAGGAAAAGGTCGACCTGAAGGAGCTGGGTATCGACCAGCTCCGCTTCCGCCAGACGGCTACGGGAGCCAGGATCTTAGAAATTCCTGGCTCACAAAGCGGAGAAAAGGCGGATAGGCTCGCGGAGAAACTCCGTGATGCCCTATCCGCAGTGGCCAGCGTCACCAGGCCCGTAAAGTCCACAGACTTGCGGATTGCGGGCTTGGACGATGCTGCCACAAAGGAGAAGGTGGCGGCGGCGGTCGCAGCGGCAGGCGAGTGCGAGGTGCGGCTCGTCAAGGTCGGGGAGATCCGCCCCGGCTTTGATGGCGCCGGCTCCGCCCTTGTATCCTGCCCTGTCTCGGCAGCCAAAGTGCTGCTGAGCAGGGGCAGGCTTCTCATCGGGTGGAGCTCGGTGAAAGTGGTGGCGTTGGGGGAGCGCCCCATGCGCTGCTTCAGGTGCATGGGGTTAGGGCACACGCGCCCTCAGTGTCCCGCCGCGGCCGACAGGGGTGACCTGTGCTTCCGTTGTGGAGACGCAGGTCACCGGGCGGCCAACTGTGGCAAGGCCGGGCTGCGCTGCGCTATTTGCGCAGAGGCCGGAAAGCCCTCGGGGCATGTTATGGGGGGGCGCAGCTGCATCCCCCCGAAGACGAAGGGAAAGGCCCCTGGGACCCGAGTCATCCCTGCGGCCACTAGTCAGGCCGCCCCTGAGTTAGCGCGCCGTGAAGCACTGTGCGGGGAGGTTGTGATGTCTGATTAGTATGGATCAAGTCAGACATCACAACTTTCTCCAGGCGAACCTGAACCACTGCGCCAGGGCCCAAGACCTGCTCATGCAGAGCCTGGCGCAGTGGGAAATCGGTGTGGCTGTCGCCGCGGAGCCGTATTTTGTCTCCCCCAGTCCCTACTGGGCTGGGGACTTGAACGGCTCCGTGGCCATCATTGGGAGGGTTGGCGGCCCCCTCCTCTCAGTCAAAGAGAGAGGAGCGGGGTATGTGGTGGCCAGGTGGGAGAGGTATGCGATCGTCGGCGCATACTTTTCCCCCAACAGAACCGCCGCGGAGCTGGAGGTCTTCATGGACCTCCTGGCCGCGGTGGTGAGAAGGCAGGCGCCACATCAGGTCCTCCTAATGGGGGACCTGAACGCCAAGGGCCGGGAATGGGGCAACCGCTCCACTGACACTCGAGGGGAGATAGTCAGGGAGTGGGCGGTTGCCACAGGACTGACACTCCTCAATAGAGGGTCGGTCCACACGTGCGTGCGATGGTGTGGAGGGTCCGTGGTGGACCTAACGTTCACCAGCCCCGCTGTCGCGGCACGTGCCCGGGCCTGGAGGGTGATGTCGGAGGTGGAGACGCTCTCGGACCACAAATATATAAGGTTCGAGATCTCCGCCTCCGACAGTCGGGAAGGGTCCCGGTGCGTGGTGCGAGCGGCTTTTCCGCGCTGGTCGGTGAGTCGCCTCGACGCCAAGCTGGCGGAAGAGGCGGCCATCGTCCAGGCGTGGCTTGCCGCCCCCACACACTTGGTGGAGAGGGGGACGGCGGAGTTAGACGTCGCGGCCGGCCGTTTTCGCGAAGCGGTCACGGCCGTCTGCGACGCGGCCATGCCGAGGGCCCGCCGCCGCCCCGGCCGCCGAGAAGTGTACTGGTGGAGCTCGGAGATCGAAGATCTCCGAGCCGCCTGCTCGGCGGCGCGACGTCCCTACACGCGGTGTAGGCGGCGGCGGCATGGACGGACGAATGACCAGCTGTCGGCTGAAGAATTACAGGCCGAGCTCCGGCTGTACGATGGGTACCGTGCAGCCAAAAAGGAGCTGCAGCTGGTCGTCGGCCAGGCCAAGTCCCGGGCCTGGGGTGAGGCCCTGGAGGGTCTGAATAGGGACCCATGGGGGCGTCCGTATAGGGCTGCCCGGAACAAGTTTCGGGGCCTGACGCCCCCCGTCGCGGAGTCCCTGGCGCCGGAGCTCCTGGGCAGGGTACTGGTGGGGCTCTTTCCCGAACAGAACTCCCACCACACCCCTCCGATGATGGCGCCGTCCTTCCCGGAGGAACTGGATCCGGCCTCCATCCCGCTTATATCAGAGGCGGAGATGGATGCAGCCGTCAGCCGCTTATGTGGCAAGAGGACGGCACCGGGTCCTGACGGAATCCCGGGGCGGGTCCTCCGGATTGCCCTCAGAGAGATGGGCGATCCGCTTCGGGAGCTGTTCGACGCATGCCTCACGTCTGGACGGTTCCCGAAGCTGTGGAAGGACGGCCGATTGTGCCTGTTGCGGAAGGAGGGGCGAGACACAACCTCGCCTTCCGCATACAGACCAATCGTGTTGCTGGATGACACGGGAAAGCTGCTAGAGAGAGTGGTGGCTTCCCGTGTCATCCAGCACTTGGAGGGGACTGGGCCGGCTTTATCGCAGGCCCAGTATGGGTTCAGAGCGGGGCGGTCCACAATAGACGCCCTGCTCTGGCTCAAAGAATGGACGCAGAAAGCGGTCGGTGGGGGGAACAAGGCGTTGGCTGTCTCGCTGGACATTGCCAACGCCTTCAACAGCCTCCCGCATGGAACAGTACAGGAGGCGCTCCGGTATCACGGAGTGCCCCTGTATTTGCGGAGGCTGTTGGCCGACTACCTCCAGGACCGCGAGGTCCTGGTGGAGGGACGCGATGGTCTGAGGCGCCGTCGCGTATCCTGCGGGGTTCCACAGGGGTCGGTACTGGGACCGCTCCTGTGGAACGTTGGCTACGACTGGGTGCTTCGGGGCACGCTTCCCGCGAGTATGCGGGTGGCGTGCTACGCTGATGACACCCTGGTCGTAGTCAAGGGGAGGAACCTCGGGGAGGCGGTGCGGTTGGCCGAGGTGGGAGTTGCCCTAGTGGTTGACCGTATCCGCGCCCTGGGATTGGAGGTTGCTCTCTCCAAAACTGAGGCCCTATTGTTTCATGGGCCTCGGGGGGGACCTCCTCCAGGTACGCGAGTGGCTCTGGACGGGGTCCTGGTCCGGCTTGGGAGCCAAATGAGGTACTTGGGTCTCATCCTGGATGGGAGGTGGACTTTTGGGGCACACTTCACCCAGCTGGCCCCAAAAGTCCTAGGAGCGGCGGCCGCCCTGGGGAGGCTGCTGCCCAACGTGGGTGGCCCGAGCGCCACTTGTCGCCGACTGTACTCCGGAGTGATCCGGAGTATGGCCCTGTACGGGGCACCGGTCTGGGCGGACGCCCTCAGTCGCGACAATAAGACCCTGCTGCGACGTCCGCAGCGGGTCGTCGCGACGAGGGCCATACGCGGTTACCGGACGGTGTCCTGGACGGCTGCGTGCGTGCTGGCCAGTGACCCCCCCTGGGAGCTGCAAGCGGAGATTCTCGCCGAAGTTTACCACTTCGTGGCGGCGAGGAGGTCCCGCGGGGAGCCCCCGGGGTGGGAGGAGATCGCACGCATGCGGCGACAGGCGCGGGACGCCCTGCTGAGGCGGTGGACGGAGGACCTGGCTCCACCGGTCCCGGGCCAGTGGACGGTGGAGGCCATTCGCCCGGTCCTTCGGGGGTGGATAGGGCGGCGATTCGGGTCGCTGACCTTCCGACTGGTGCAGATGCTTTCCGGGCACGGATGCTTCGGAAAGTATTTGCACCAGATCGCGAGACGGGAGGCGACCTCAGTCTGCCACGAGTGTGGGGCGCCAGAAGATACGGCGCTCCATACGCTGGAGGTGTGTGCCGCGTGGGGGCCGCAACGGCACACGCTTTCGGCCATAATAGGCGGGGATCTCTCCCTGCCGAGCGTGATCAACGCCATGCTCGGCGGCGAGAGGTCGTGGCAGGCAGTGGTCTCCTTCTGTGAGGCTGTCATGGCGCAGAAGGAGGCCGCGGAGAGGGTCAGAGAGAACAATCCCCTCGCTGACCCTCTCCGGCGCAGACGGACGGGAGCGAGGAGGAGGCGATTTGCCCGCCTTCTCGCTCCTGTATAGTGGGGTCACTGGTACAGAGTCGGGGGACTCTCTACCGGCTTGCACGGCCCCACACGTCTGAGGAGTGGCCTTGGTGAGCAAGGCCACCCCTCCACAGGTGCTGAGGCCCGGTTACCATCAGCCGGGCCAACCGCCGGGGCGGGATGGTGACTGCTAACGCGACCCCATCTCGCCCTACCCCGTCGGCGGAGGGACTGCTCACCCCAGGTTTTTAGTGTGTATACCGACCCCCTTCAGGGGCGGAGAGTCGCACATAACTTCCTTCCCCCCCCCCCGGGGGAGGGGGTATCCATAAAGGATTTTCCTGGGTCAAAAAAAAAAAAAAAAAAAAAAAAAAAAGGTGTTTCTATGTATAATATGTATGTATTTACAAAAAAAGTATATATACGTATGTTTATCCATTGTCTAGTACCCATAGTACAAGCTCCGCTTAGTTTGGGCATGATATTATAATAAAGTAAACAGTAGCCCAATATAAAAAGCATCGCACTTGCGATCGGAATATCGTGGCTTTGATTTCTACCGTTTGCCATGCTAAGGTGAATCCGCTCGTAATATAGGTATGCTTAGCTCAAGGAATTACAGAATGCAAATAATATGCAAGACAAATTACTATAATTAGCAACATTAAAAAAAGGTTTACAAGTCTTTATGAATAATAATAAACCATACTAATTTAAAAAAAATTGAAAGTAACTCTGTCTGTCTGTCACCTATTCACGGCTAAACCACTTAACCCATTTAGATGACATTTGATATAGAGTTAGTTTAAAACCTGGGAAAGGATATAGGCAACTTTTTATTGATGTACGTACCACGCGGGTGGAGCCGCGTGCATAAGTTAGTATAATATAATTTTACATACATTTGTCTTACGCCTATATTCCTAAAGAGGTAAGCACAGGTGTATCCCCCCACATTATCAGCTATAGTTTTAAGTCTGACTTAGTAGCAAGCGAACCTCTCTACCAGGCACAGCTTAACACTTCTACTTAGAATTTTCTTAACAACAAAAGCCTGTAATACAATATTGCTCGATCCAGGCATCTACGTCGATACCTTATTTATTTTTTATTTTTTTATTTTACTAAGGTGGCAAACAATCATACGGCTTACCTGATGGTAAGTGGTCACCGTAGCCTATGGACGCCTGCAACACCAGAGGCATCACTTGCGCGTTGCTGACCCTTTAGGAAAGGAAGGTGGAAGGAAAAGGAGCGGGATGGGGAAAAGAGGGTGATTGGACCTCCGGCACTTTTACTCACCGGACGAAACACAACAGTAGGAATATTGCTATTTCACGTCGATATTCTGTGCGATAGTCCTTCCCCGGTCGAGCCGGCCCATTCATGCTGAAATCAGCGAGGCTCTACTACCTACTCTAAAATATTTATTTTTATTAATTATGCACATTAGTCATATTATGTATAATGTAGGTTATGTAAATTTTCTATGACTTGAGAACTGTACTTTATTCAGAACGAAAGGTCCTTTTCTGTATGGCTGACAACGTGTATGCGAAATTTCATGATGATCGGTCGAGTAGTTAAGGCATCAAACAAACTCGCATTCGCATTTATAATATAATTATGATAATCATATTTTTTTTATTTTTGCACTCGTAAATGTCTACTTAACCATATTTACTGCAAAGACTAACAATCAGGGATTGGTTTTGTAAGCTATAAATAAAATGTGAGTGTAATACCTTCTCTCGTTTGTCTCTGTATGTATGTATTACAGTACTAGTTATATCCCATTCGATGTGTAAATTTGTTGTTTGTAAAGGGCATTGACAGTTTGCCAATCTATAACATGAATTATGGATATATCTCAAGACAAGACAAGAATTGCACAGTAAATGTTATCTGGTTCTGGACATATCTTTTATCAAATTCCGTACTAATTTAGTCCATTAAAAAGCGTATATTGAATTGAATTCATATTGAGTTTCTTAGTATATATACTAGTTAGTAACTGCGACTACGTTTGCAACTTTAAACTAACCTATCATAACTAGATCTTTCAACAAAATTGGGTCAGCGGTATATCGAGTCACGAAAACTAATTTAGAGTGCAAGAGAACATAGTTGCCAATTAATTGACGACAGTTTGAACAAGCCGGCACTTTAAGATACGTCGTCATCATCCTATAGGATACCAGCGTAACAGTAACTTATATAACGTTTCGTTTGGGGAGTTCGAATTGCAGAGTCTTGAATACTTACCTTTCTTATTTCTATTATTTTCCTTTTATCTTTAGTTTCTTCCCCAAAAGGTTGAGGGTTAGCCACGCTTACCATTAGGTAATGGATTATAAAATACCATTTGCATACCTTCTGAGTTATAAATCTATGTATGCATATATATTCACTAAATATAAGAATTGGTACGTTAACTGGCATGATTGTTGTTTTGAGAGAAAGGTGTATGTGGTATTCTTCTTTTTTTTTCATTGTTGTACGTCTTACTATATTCTCATGGTTAGTTAGTATGCCTGTAATCGTCTTAATTAAAAGAAATAAATAAAAACAAACTGACTTGGGACCAGAATGACTAATACACATAAAATATAATGTATAACAGGTACATAGAGCTCAAAACCCCTTGCTCAAAATACCTACATATTACCAACTCTGCCGCATCGGTAATAAGCCTTTAAACTACACCGTAGTTCAAAGATAAGTCAACACTCGTAGAATGTAAACACATTTAGCCAGAGTAACTAAAGTTTAACGACTTGAATACATTGACCTCTTGTATGACCCATCTCTATTTGCTCTACAGACTACACACAACTAAACCCAACACTCGTATAAATAATTTACGACCACTCGAGTTATTACCATTAGCATAATATGATTATCACATACATGAAGAGTAAACTCATCGATCGAACATTTTTCTCTCCTAGACTAGTCTATGCATATTGACCGTATAATCTTACGTCATATAAAAAGGCTTCAATCGTGCAAGCCATCTCCCCCCTTATATAACCGAGTTACGGATCACATCCGCGTGACGCCATTGTCCCTATAGGTTACGTAAAACAAAACCAGCCGGTTGGACATCGCACGACCAATTTATTT
The DNA here is from genome assembly GCA_963675205.1 of Catocala nupta. Lineage (NCBI taxonomy): Eukaryota > Metazoa > Arthropoda > Insecta > Lepidoptera > Erebidae > Catocala > Catocala nupta. The sequence goes on along the minus strand of OY776090.1, from coordinate 29,421,765 downwards.
TTTAACATTATTTATGTACAAACGTATAAAACGGTGATGTTACACAATATCACATTCACTGTCTCGTACTCGACTTGCGTCACCAATAAATTAAATATAATTCGACGGTGTCTTCACCGGGAATCGGTGGCGGTTGCATCAGCCAAGGGTACGCTGCGCAAGAGTTGGAAACCTCTCACGTATGGCGACAGACGCTCCACTTGCAAGCGGTCAAGCCATTAATAATCGCCGACTAGGCAATCTCCTAAAATCTTTTGACTCTGCAACCGCTCCCATTTCCCCTTCCAACACTTCTAATACGACGATTTGGTTACTGGTGGCCGACCTGGTCGATCTGGCCTTGAAGGTTGTTGATTACTTCAGATGGAACCTGGTCACCGAGGATCTCGTACAGGTTGATCCTTTGGTTACCGGGGATGGACTCGTACGCCGCCAGCTCAATGCCTTCTTGTACCTGATGGAAGGACACATAGGTTAGTAAACAATCATAATAACAAAAAGTACCTCACTTGGTCACAGATTTTTAATAAAGATACGTAATCAGAAGGAAGCATAATATTACACTCATTCATTATATGAAGATAGATTCACAGATAACGCCGTAGAAAGAACGACAAATAAGAAAGTTAATATTATTTTCCTTTCTAATACATAAGTAAGAATCAGTGTCTGAATCCTTAAAATTTATTTCAATCAAAAGATTTATTTTAGAAAGGTCACCGAGATCCGTATAAACTGATAAACGGCGATTGTAAAGGAAGTTGGATAACAGTGTATAGAGAATGGTGTGGAGTAGGTAATGAGAGGGCATTTAGCACAATGTTGTGCGCATGCGCGAGCAGGCGCCTGCGCACCGCGATTAGCATACATAAATAACAATAGTTTACAAGTAATACTTAGTGTAATGAGTACAGGCTTTGTTTATAAGACGGAAATTGCTTCTTTTGCGATTAAAAGGTTTTAAGATTTAAAGTCAAACAGTCTAGAAGGTTTTCTACTAGAATCTGTCATTGAACAAAATTTTCGAAAACATGAAGTGTATTTAAATAAATATGCAAATAGTATTGGTCACAAATGTATTAATTTTTATAACATGGAATGATTTTATTATAATAATCAGATCAGGTTGCTATTTAGGTTCCTGAATATTTATATGCTTTCTAAGCTGCATTTTAAAGAATAAACAAATATCAAAGCTCGAATTATCGAATGCAAATTTTCTTATTGCATATAATTTGGCTTATGCTAATTTTAAAAGCAATTTTAAACTGTCTCTTTAATTAAAAAACTATGCAGTTCAGAGGTCGATAATAAGTCATTCTTATATGTTATAATTAAACTGTCACTTGTGCTTACAGTCAAACTCTATGTAAATATAATTTTATAATTTCGCTACGTCACAAAAAATACTTGTGCCTCTTTTACCACATAATAAATAACATCAATTACAATAAAATTGTTAGAATAATATCAAAGACAGCAACAGTATCTCTGAATAAAAATTCCAAACCCCACTCCCTTTCCACCTAAAGATATCTTTACATTCTCTTACCTTCTGAATCTCAGCATCCTTAGGGATGAGGTGTGTGTTCTGCGCCTGCTTGATAGCCTCCCTGGTGTAGGCAGCGCCTTCTCTCTGAGGAGCGGCAGCCACGCAAGCCACCAGGACCAAAGCGCACAGCACCACGGATTTCATTGTGATTGGAGGGAGGCGGACTTACCACACGTTAAGAACTGGAAAAAAAATCAATAGATGTAGAAAACCTTTTAGAAAAAGCTATTTGAGCAGGGTCACGAATTACTAGTGTTCTACTTAACCCCTCCAAATTCTAAAATGCTTGTGTTAGGGGTGGGTTGACGTCGGTAATAAGATTTTATCTCATGCCCATTACGGTCCACTGCCCTATCTATTGGACTACTTATTTGGACAAGGAGAAAGGTAATTTACTTTTCTATCCTTTCATTTTTATTCCCTAGGCAAGGATATGAAATGCGCTTGTAGGCTACGGTAAGCGCTTACCATCAAGCAGACAGTATGCTTATTTACCACCTTATTATCATAAAAAAATAGATACAGACGTAGTAATCTGCTGTAACCACAAAACAAGACAAAGTATAACAAACATAAAACATTACTAGCAGGCGCTACTAACAAACCCGTAGATAAAATCGTAGCTTAGAGCTTTCAGATCACAATAACAATTACTGTTAACGGTTATCACGACATAAAATTAAAGTACTCGATAGTTCTAGAAACACTTCCTAATGTTACATAAACGGGGACGACATACGAATCGGCGCGAAAGCCTACCGCTAATCTATAGCGCACACAGTACACTCGCACTTTTTTAACACATTTTCACTAGAGGGTTAGTTAGTGTAGCCATATCTCACCTGAGAGTTGCGGAGTGGTGCGCGCGCGCAGTCGTCCGCCTCATATAGGCGCCCCCTCCCGCTCGCTCCCCGCGCGGCCACTTTCACCGCGAGGAGCGCCTGCGCAACTGTCCTGACGATCTATGCGCGGCCACGAGATCTGCTCATCCGTAATTGATTTTGATTTATGAACGTGTAAGCTTATACCTTAATTGGTTTTAGCAGCAAGGAAGCTTTGAAGTTTCTATTGTTAATTGACAAACACAATTTATTTATAGGTACAAACATAGACTTATTCTGTACAGCTCCGGAAGGGTAGGCAAAGCTGTGTTACAGTCTTATTGCACCAGCTATTATTTAAACTCTATACAGAAAACCGTTATTACAACTTATTGGAATCGAGAATTGAATCCAGGACATCCAGTATCGTGCGGTAACATAAGTGCGAACGTAAGCTAAGTAACGTTTGCAGTCCTCACCTTCTGTTTTAATTGGATGGTGACACTCCTAGGCTCATGCTTGAGCGCATTGCACAAATATAGAGCTTTTCACTTTTCATATCAACTGCATTTAGGACTTCCCTAGGCATTTTCTTTTTTTATCTAACAAGCTGAAGTGGCAAAAAGACTCACGTGAGTCTTCTTTTTAATTATCTCACATTTTATTAAACAACAAAGATAACAGAAAATATGAGGATTAGACCCATTTGCCACCCCCAGAATTGCACCCTCCGGTGGCAAAAGGGACATTTCCAAAAAACATATCCCATTTGCCATCGGTGTGATGCAGCGTTGCCTCCACTGGTGGCAAATGGGATTTTTCGTCACGGCGATCAATCTTAACGAAGACTGGCCATCTGCGCAGGAGATATTATAGTGCACAAGTATGTGCGCAAACACAAGTGCTCTCTCTGTTCCCTAATCTTCATGTTCCGATGGGACGGATAATCCGACACGACCGGAGAGAGATCGAGCGCAGGACCAATGGCTTTACGTGCTTTCCGAGGCACGGGGGTATCTAACACCGCCAACTTCCTAACTCCGGGCTCGTATTGAGATTTCTTAACAGAAAAACCCATATGTTTTTGTTGGTTTTTGTTGTTGACAATATAACCCTACTCGGTCATAACACTGCTTCATCCGATAATGGAACCTGAGACCTCACGCGTCACGAGGCAGTACTACTTTTGTAATCCCAATTACTACCACAATGCGGCTAAGGCATACATCAACAATCGATACGATAATCGATTATATTTTATTGAGATAACTAAATCGCCTTATCTTACAAATCTATGTAATCAGTCAGCTTATCACTTAAAGGTCAGTCGCAGTCTTAGGGGCCGCAAAGTCCAATAGGATTAAAGCCCAACAGTCAGAATTAAAAAGTCTAAGCAAAAAAGGCCACCTCTCTGCCGGATCACAATCTATTCCAATCACTTTAGATATGCATGCCTGTCAGATATAGAAAGCTTATGGTAAGTCAATCTCTGCATAGAGGCATACCTTAGATGTGAGAGATGCGATGAGTCTGTAATAAATACTGCATACATTTAGTAACTATATTAAATGAATGTGACTTTGTTTGTTATGCCTTCACGCCGTAACTGCTCGACCGATCATCATGAAATTTCGCATTCACGTTCTCAGGGGAACAGAAAAAAACTTAAGGTACCTTTCATCCAGAAACTGTTATTACTTAAACTAACCTACATTTAGGCGAATGAAGCTGCTGGGAAAATTTAGTATACCTACTATAAGTACCTATTTTTATTATGATACTAGATGTGCCCGAGGTTTCACCCGCGTTTATCGTCACTCCGCCGCCCCCATGGGTCGTAGCGTGATGTTATATAGCCCATAGCCTTCCTCGATAAATAGGCTATCCATCACCAAAAGAGTTTTCAATTCGAATCAGTAGTTCCTGTGATTAGCGCGTTCAAAGAAACAAACTCTTCAGCTTTATAATATTAGCCGTCTAGTGTTGTGGGCTCGATTATAATATTTTTTTAATAATAATAATAATGGTTTATTTTCTCTCTCACACAGAAATAATTACATAAAATCAGAATCTAATGCTAGGTGTTACATTTATAAAGGGGAGAATCTGTGTGAGAGACTGGTATCTGTACTAGGTAGACCTGTATGACAGATTACCAGCCTCTCCTGACTCTAGACAAGTTAGTGCTCGGATATGAGTGACCTGATTTTATAATAATGTACATACCTTTAATATGTGAGGTGAGTAATTGAGTAGACTATAAGATATGGAGTGCGTATGTGCACGTGTGTGTGTGTGTGTGTGTGTGTGTGTCTGTATGTGTGTGTGCGTGTGTGGGTGTGTGTGCGTGTGTGCAAGATTATCATTTAGGAACTGTATGCCACATAAATGTAACGAGTCTTAGTGTACATACATATATCCATAGTTTCAATAATTACATTCTTACGCTGATTTTCGAAGGGGTACGTATATATGTAGTACACTGTAGTACATTTCACTAGGTACCGTTCTAGGTCCCATGCAAGAGGGGGAGAGTGTTTTGCTATCTACTAGGCATAGTTTCGAACTGCAGGTTGCTAAAAAGGAGTTTCCAAACAAAATTATACCTTTTTCAAACTGGAAATCGGACGCGCGACCTAAAGATTATCTACAAGCTTATGGAGTGATGAGTGCAAGCTTATGGATATGTACTAACGAGGCAACTATCTTCTTAAGCCACATTATTTAAGGATACATTTATGTTAAAATACTTACCTCTTTTTCTGCATAATTTTACCTTAAAACAAACATCTATAGAGCGCTTTAATCGCTTAATATTAGGCGAAGCGTAAACCTCTTTGCCATAAACTTATTTGAAAAGGATACAGTTTTCCACTATTATATAACAAAACTTAGCAAACTAAACTTTATGTTTTTGTATAATTATACAGTTATATTAATATTCTTTACGCAACACATGTATTTATGTAATGAATATAATAGCTAAAATTACAGCATTATATTTAACAGCACGGACGGCGTATTCGTTTAAATTGTCACCTCGCTATTGCTTTTACACCGAGCATTATCAGTTCGAGCCCCACACGGTATAAAAATTTGTAGTCCGCAAATAGTTGTTCCAAATCTGGGTGTTCTGTTCTGTATGTCTCTGTTGTTTGAATGTTTGTAAAGTCCCCGCGAAACAGGAATTGTGCCTTCAGGATACGTCTTTTAAGAAATATATATATTTTATTAATAAAACGCCACGCTTCATGCCGGTTCGACCGGAGTGAGACCACGACCTCACAGAAAACCGGCGTGAAATAGCGCTTGCGTTGTGTTTCGTCGAGGGTACCAGCAGCCCAACCCTCCCTTCCCTTCCGGGAGGGAAGCAAATTTAAAAGGGCGGCAACGCACTTGTGTCACCTCTGGTGTTGCGGGTGTCCATGGTCGGCGGTAATCGCTTACCACTGCGATCCGCCGGCTCGTCTGCATCCGATACCATAAAAAAAATTATATAGTACATATAATACATAGTCTTTCGCCTATACCCTCTCCCCCCCAACGGGTGGTTTTAATGAATTTTCTTACAAGAAAATTATTTGACTTCGTGTTACAACCAACCACAGCCTAAATTTTTTTGCTTTACTATATCATTTGAATTCTACAACTGCAACTGCTAATTCTTAATGTAAAATAATAATAATATTCTATCATATACACTCAACACCATCTAGCCCAAACTAAGCAGAGCTTGTACTAAGGGTACTAGACAATGAATAAACATACATACCTATCTATACATATACTTTTTTTTATAAATACACTAGCTGTTCCGACAGACGTTGTACTGTACAGGCGAAAAATAAATCCGAATCCACTTGAACACACAAAAAAAATTAATTCAAATCGGTCTAGCCGTTTCTAGAAGAATTATATATATAAATACATATTATACATAGAAACACTTTGTATTTTTTTACTATCTTTATTATTTATAATTCTATTGAGCTTTATTTTCTTACTAAAAACTGATATATATAAATTATGCCTGCATATGACTATACGTTACTGAACGCGCCCGCTGTCTCGGTCCTGGATTCGATTCCCAGATATTGGAGTGCGATTTTCAATAAAGAAATTTTTAGTTACAACACTAAGTCTGGAACTGGTCATAATTGTAAACTGTTGCCGCCTGTTGTGACGGATATACGTTAGCTTTTAATTACATAAGATATTAAAATGCGTCTGGCGAAAAGTGTATGTGTTACACCTCTGCCTACCCTTCGTGGAGTATAACGAAAAGTAGTACTGTGACATGTCTGCTTAGGCATGAGATTACATATTAAAGACTGCACGGATGGCAATGTGATTTAAGCAGTCACCTTGCCACTACGACACGTGTTATAGGTTCGATTCTCACAAGGAACTAAAATTTGCCTTCTCCCTAGCATTTATTATTCCCAAGTCACTTGGGGTCGGCTTTTCTGGTCTAACCGGATTTGACTGGATATTAGTTTTTACACGGAGCGGCTGCCACCTGACCTCCGCAACCCGAAGACTAACGATACTCTAAGGCTGGACCAGTGTCAGCATATTATAGGGCACTGACTTCCAAATAACGACTGCCATAGATGTTCATGGCAGCCGGGACCGACGGCTTAACGTGCTCTCCGAGGCATGGAGCAGGCGATAATTGTCAATCAATACGCACATAATTTCGAAAAGTCATTATAACTTTCGAAAGTCAGGGGTGCGCGACGTGGGTTCGAACCCGAGACCCTCTGCATTGCAGTCTGTTGGTCTCTCCACTGAGCTTTCGGAACTAAAATTCGTAAGTCATACAAATAGTGATTCTAAATCTGGGTGTGTCCATTCTTTAAGTGTTTGTGAGGTAATAATTAACGATATCTGCATACACCTTCGAAAATATACAAGTATGATGCTATGCAAAGCTATATAATAATATCAGCCCAATATTAAACTGTCTCACTGCTGGGCACGGGCTTTTTTCAGTGTGACAAGGATTAGACCATAGTCCGCCACGCGACGCTGGCCTAGAGCGGGTTGGCAGTCTTCACATATCTTCGAGAACTTTATGAAGAACTCTCACACACGCAGGTTTCCTCACGATGTTTTCCTTCACCTTTATAGCAAGCGATCATTAACTGTTAATATGCACATATCTTCGAAAAGTCAGAGATGCGCGCCTTGGGATCGAACTCGAAACCTCTGCGTGGTAGTCCAACGGTTTCCCACTTGGCCATCGCTGCAAGGCTATACCCCCATTTAATGCAAAATGTATTAGATGCCGAGCTTTACTTACTTAGTATGTCAACAATGTCGCAAGTACATTCAGCTATCTCCACAAGATCACGCATTTAATAACTCGTTGGAGAAAGGTAAAGCAAACAGACACACTTTTGTATTTATAGTATTAGTTAGTATGATTTTAGAGATCGAAGAAGCGATTGAAACTTTCCGAAGAACGATTGTCTAATATGGTGAACGTTTGACTGCCACGAACAGTCTCAAGTTCGATCCCAATACTAGCATATCTGAATTTTTTGAGGAACAGAAATCATCGTGAGTTAAGACTGCAGGTCTAAGAATTCTCCGTGACGTTTTCAAAGATGTGTGAACTTTAAATAAAAAAAATAAAAATATTTTATTCACAGGCTACCTAGGCCCACATTGTGTTAGTTCTACATTATCTTATAAACTATGTTAGTAAATATTAGGAACACAGAAAGAAAACAAATTATTATATTACGACCACATATATTTTCATCAAGCCCCATGTAATACATGAAGCTTGATGAACCTATCCATGGTAGGCCCATCCAGCCTTTCAGCAAACACCCTCAGGATACTGTTGGTGCTTCCTCCCACTCTGCTTGTCAACGACGCCACCTTCTTACGCATTATTGCGAAATAGTCGTCAGTGTGCGCATCGGTGAACATACCTGACGCACTACAATAGGGTGGAAGCCTCAACAGCACCCTAAAGGTATTATTGTATTGTACTCGCAGGGCATTGTTTGCCTTTTGGGTATGATTAGCCCAAAGGCTGCTGGTGTAAAATGTTTGGCAGTAAGCCTTGAAAAGTGTAATTTTTACTGGTACTGAGCAACCAGCAAACCTTCGAGCCACCATATTTCCCCGCACGGCCAATGCCCTGCGCTCCCTTTCCATATCTAGGTTGTCTTTTAGGTCTTCGGTAACAATGTGGCCCAGATATTTAAACTGGGTAACTCTCTTTAAAACTGAACCGCACAGCGCAACTGCAGGGATATGTGATGGACTTTTATTTGTACCTCTAAACACCAACAGTTCACTTTTCGTAGGGTTGTACTTTAGTCCATACTGCTGTGCATAACCCTCACAAACAGAAAGCAATTTTCTAATTCCACAGATAGATGGGCTCAGCAACACCATGTCGTCTGCGTAGCTTAAGTTATTGACACTAATTCCATCTATGTGGCATCCGACATGTGTGTTGCTGAGCTCAACCAGTAGTTCATTGACATAAATGTTAAAAAGTCGGGGGGAGGTCAAACCACCCTGTCTGACCCCACACTCTAGTTTGTACGGGTCAGAGAGCGCATTTGACCATTTTACAAAATTTCTCTGCTTATCATACCACATAGATAAAGTGGACACCAACGAAGCAGGAACACCAGCTTCCTGAAGTTTTCCCCACAGGGCATTATAGGAAACCAGGTCAAATGCTTTTGACAGGTCCAGGAAACATGCATACACAGGTGTTTGTCTATCCGTATAATACTTGACAGTAAGCTTCAACGCAAAAATGGCACTCTCAGTAGACAACCCAGCACGAAAACCAAACTGTGCGTCGTGTAACTGGGTATATTTACCGAGGTGGGTGTCCAGCACACTGTCAAGTACCTTGGCTATAACGGTCGCCAGTGAGATAGGCCTATAGTTACCCTTGTCTGCGATGTCCCCTGTCCTGTCCTTCACAATAGGTATAACTACTGTATCCAGTAGCTCTTGTGGTAAGTGAGAATGTCCCAAGCAAAGATTGAAGAGCATAGTCAACACTCGAGGCAGGTGTATACCAGCGTTTTGAAGATGCTCGATGCTGAGCCCGTCGTGACCAGGAGATTTGCCCCTCTTCATACTTTGAATAATAGATTTTATTTCTTTACATGAAAATCGTAAGGGTGATCCTGAACGACAGTACTCAGCACCGGTCCTCCTCGGCCCTGTACCGAGAGGTGAACTCATTTGAAAGTGCTCTCTAAAGGTATTCGCTATCTCAGTGCAGTCATTCTTTCCCTCCACGCTAGCCGAAACGCTTGGGGTATTATTATTCAGTTTTTTTAGTCCCTTTCCAAAACTTTGCTGTGTACCTTTGTTTATGTCTTAACCCTTCTCATACTAAACAGGGGCCAGTGGATAGTAGCAAGACAGTTTTTAAAAACTGGGCTGATTTTAAATATTATTGTTATATTATCTCTCTGAAGACAATCTATTCATCTCTTGCCTACAATTAAAGTTGCTACTAGTAAAGGGTAAATCGTAATCAAAACAAGCCAAAAAAGAAAAATACTTGTTTATATTATCCATTAGGCGGGCTATCTATATAATATTAACACGTGAAGCAAAAACTTTGTATCCCTTTTTACGAAAATTGCGCGGACGGGGGAGGATGGAATTTGGCACAGTTAAAGTTTATATGGAGAAGGAGGGGCGAAACCTAATTTTTATAAAATATTCAATAGAAATACATTAAATTAATGAAAAACACTACACGCACACAACCATGCATTTGACACACGCAATCGAATCGCGTTCGTCGTATTTCGGCATTGTTCGTCTGACGTCGTACAATTCTTTGTAACTATAGTTACCTATAAGTAACCATAGTTACAAGTTTATATGTAATAAATAAAAAAGAAAACAAAGTAGCAAGCTTAGGAATTTTGGTCGAATTTTGACCACTAGACGACCGCTAGTATGCGTAAATACTTATAGCTCATCAAAAACGAAAGACGTCCACTGCTGGACATAGGCTGCCCCAAGGATTTCCAGACAGATCGACTAATACCTTGTCTTGGGGCCTTAAGACTTTGGCAGCACCAAGTTTCCTACTAAAAAAATAAAGGAATTAAGGAGTCGCCACGCAGCTTCCACTGTCCGCATATTAGCTCAGTGCTGTCCTTTGCTGGCAACAGAAAATTTAATCAAATGGTGGAAAATACAAATTGGCCAGCGTTTATAACGTAAGTAAGCATTTGTTGACAGTTAATCTCCCAGCCAGAAAACTGTATTTGAGCAATAATTTGATAACAAAAATATCTTTAATTACAATCATTACGAAGAATTTCTTTTTGTAGAATAAGTATGGCTGCATATAGTACTTTATAAGGCATAAATCTGAGAGTTAACCGATTCCCGAGTCAGACAGTGTTACTGAAATTTGCCTTTAACAATATATGTTTAAAAATGAAAGCGCCTTAAGTTCGTCTTAACTATGTAGGGCTTCAAAACATTACTGAGAGAATTTACGGGTAATGAATCTCTACCTAACTTTACGGATAAACAAGCGATCGTACGTATATTAAGCGGAGTAACATACATGCAAACTTTCTTTCTCGTTCATAATATTGTGGTTGTAAGCAAGGAGGCTCTAAGCCGGTCGCCCAGGTGTGCCATCGAGACAGGAAACTATCGGGTGTCTTATTATATCACGGTATGACTCGATACTGTGCAGCTGTATCGTGTTTAATTTAATAGATTTGTATGATAAGTGAACAACGGAAATGTACTCTGAAAATTCATGTGTTACCTCTTCTAATGTCTTTGTATTACCTGATTTAGAATTGTAAGTGCAGCTTAAAAGGGTTTTGGGTATATCTCCTGAGTGAGATAATTTTAACGCAATTTAATCAAGGCGCTCTCAGACTGGCTTTTTATACAAATTGGTAAAGGAAAGTGTTATGATATGAAGATTGTTTGTAGGTGAGATAGTTATGAGCGAGTGTTGTTTTGTGTGAATTACATTTGCAATCTCGAATGGCTTCACGATATTAACACACCATTGGATTTATTTTATCCCATATAATGTGCTTCGTATGTTATATCACAACCACAGACGGTGACTAATAAATATTTTGTTAATGTAAGTCTCTTTCTATAAATCCTGCCATCTCCAACATTTATTTTTTTCGATCATCAAAATTAGGTACTTCCACATCCTTGTCGAGATAAAGGCGTATCACAAGCATTTTCTTGTAAGTTGTTAAGCTTCACTACTGCCATGATAGGCAACAACCGAAAATGTACGAATTTTCAATCAAAATAACCCAATGGAACTTTTTTAGACTCGGAACTGAAACCCTTCCTGATTGCACTCAACCATAGCCAACCACAACCTCAAACACAACCGTCAACTTGTACCACGGGACTAACTAGGTAACTTCACAGACAGATGCAGAAGTGAAGAAAATAAAATGTGATTAGAGACACAGATGCATTCCTAAAGATAAGAATCTTGTAAAAAAACAGCACTTTCTAAAATGACTTAGCTGCTACGTCCACTTTTTGTTCCGATATAAACTACTTTTTTGACATCTTTCGTGCATATATTAATTACGAGTTTGCAAGTCTTCAGATCATTTTAAATCCGAGACTTGATTTGAAATAATCTGATATATTAACTTGTTTATATTTTTGTGCGCCCTGAACAGCAATTATTCCAGTGCGTGAGTTATTTTTACACACCGCTCGACACTTCGACCCTCCCACATCGGTGTTGGTCTTTGCTACCTATAAGGCTTGTGCCGTGTCAGCGTAAACGAAGTAGAAAAAGTGAAACGAATAAAGATTAAATTATAGTCTAGAAAAGATGGAAGCTACCGAATCGTTTTATTTTTTTATTATTTTATATGGACAAGAGGTTTAGTCCACTGTTATATAATAGAGCCTATCGATTCGCCTACCGAACAAATAGCCACATTATGTTACTCCTAAAAATTTACCCAGTAAAATTATACCTGACTAACATACCGTCACCATTCGAACCCAGAATCTCACATTCGACTAAAAACTTCCCTTGAATCAGCTCATCAGTGAAGTAACATACACCAAGTATATCCTTAAATACAGTTCTAAAACATTATGTTAAAATGGCCACAAGGAAGTTCCCCTCAGACATTCGTTAGAAAACTGCGCGCGCATAATTTAAGGCACTACCGGAACAAAGTTGTTAATTATGTTCGCACAGACAATTACTTCCCTTTGTGAATCCAATTGTAAAGTTTCACACACACTGCGGCACAAGTTAGGTATGTACACACTGCGGTACCGGTGTGTAGAAAGTTCGTAACAGTTAAGAAGTCAATTTAGGCAGTTATGAATATGTTTCAAGGATGTTTTTGAAAGTGCCTGGTGTGTATCAGAAAGGGTGGTAATGTATGAGAAATTCAAAGCAACAGAAGTGAATTGCTCACTTAAATGGCAAAGAAAGATCTCGTGAGGATATGTTCCGATCTCAAACTTCTCCATGATGTTCTCGAAGATGTGTGTAGTCGACTCGCACTTGGCTAAAACCCAGATGGGTTTGAAACAAAAGCGAGCCGACTGCACTCACGAACTCTGAAAGGAAATAGAAATACCTAGCGGGATTACAAAGACTCTCCCAGGTGATTATTATTGTAATGAAATTTCTTTTTAAATACACAATTTCACGCTTATGTTTCCAAAGGGATAGACAGAGATGCATTATATGCAATATACCTATGCATATGAATACTGATCCCGCTTAAATGAGAGTCTAATGTCGTTTACTGGGCACAGGCTCTCTTCATTTTAGATCCCGTGAGTATTTCTAGAAAGGAAAAACCTGTAACACTTTTCTCTATACAAACCTCATGCATAGCAATACTGGACCTGTGCCCGGGAAATGACAATAGCATCGCCTCCTATTTCGTGGGACTTAAAACCACTGCTACCGACTCACTAAAAAGTACCAGTATTCTAGAGAAGATCACAGCCAAACAACCTTGTGTTGTGTCTCTACTGTGAGCAGCGTTGCCCCTTCATAGAAAGGCGCTGTGCTCAGAATTGTCATTGTATTAGTAGTTACTTTGTCCCTGTGCCTTGCGCAAGCAACGTAGTGACTCCTTTTTTGGTGGGCTCGCAATACGTCAGTAATAGGTACCCTTGATGTTGCAGGCATTTATAGATTACGTTATCACTAACGATAATGCATAAATAAATCATTAATACTATTGTAATTGAATAAACCTATTGAGTGGCACACGGGCGACCAGACGCAATAGGTTTTATATGATGTCTGGCATTCCAAAAATCGACTGGTTAAGGATCATAATTCATAGATTAATGCTATTTGATGATAAGTTGAGGAAGGAGCAACTATTTCTAAACCTTTATAAGCGCTTACTTACTAGAATAAAAAAAATCATGACATTTTTAGGATCTATCTAATAATATCAAACGTGTTGTGCGTGTACTTTGAACTAGACCTTTCCGTAATTTCTGTTTGCAGGATTTATTTATTTTATTTATTTATTTAATTTTAGACACGCCAACAGTACATATGTATATACAACATTACACACAATACAGTTCCTTAAAACTAGTTCTTATAGGAACATACACTAACATAGGCATGTACATTATGCACCAAGATGTTGACTAAACATTTATGTCAGAAGCTAAAGTTGTACACATCTTATACACTAAACAAAACGAAATTAAAATAAAAATAAAATGAAAAATAAACAAAATATTAAAAAAAAAATATTAATAAGATTTAAGTGCAAAGGATTTCAGTATCTTTTTCTTGAAATTCTTAAGGAAATCGTGAATTTTCTACTCCATTATATAATGATCAAATAAATCTACATTATATGTAGTGACAATAATCTTCTATTATAAGTAACTGTGACATACGAGCGGAGGATATCAAAAGATTCGTTTTGCCATTTTGGTATGAAACTCCAGACATACGCCCTGAAGATCAATAGGTAATATGAATATTAATACCAAATTCATATTCAAATTTATTTATTATTAATGATAAACAAATAAACTTGATTGATATGCACATAAAATACCCAATTAGTATTTGTGTATCTTTATAAATACGAACGAATTAAAATAAAACTTTTCTTTTCTCTCGTTTCTGCCTGATGTGAATATTTATTATTTGAAAGGCTTCGAATGAGGCTAAATGTTGTTTACGTGCCAAGCTTAAGAAGTATTTCAGTGTCGTCTTGACCTTGTGATATTTAAGAAGAGAGTTGTTTACATAGATATCTAATGTAGACCTCATGCGAAGCTTGGACGACGAACAGTCAGTGCAACCAGGCCAAAACGTCATTTTAAAAGTTTCTAAATTATACATAGGTACATACCCATAGTATGATCGCGTTTTGTTTAACTATTCTGATTGTTATGTTATCTAGCTACGTAAACGGTCAATATGTGTCTGTAATGCTTTCAACTATAATCCGGTCAGCTCAAAAACATTTGAATGACAGAATATACCACGGGGAGTGCTACAGAATATACCACGGGGAGTGCTACAGAATATACCACGGGGAGTGCTCTGAAGAGTTATTCCACCTTATCCCGCCCTCCCCTTTTCTATCCAGAACAACGCGTGCTGGGCTCAGATGCCATCCTTAAACGTTGGAGTCGACTAGAGTGCGTAACAACAAGTTTAGGTCCTCATACCTCTGCCGAACGATCAAGGCATGGAATTCTCTGCCAAGGTACGAGTTTCCTTCTTCCTTCAATCCTGGGTCCTTTAAGCGGGGCGTGAAAAAGCACCTTCTCAGGGCGTCAAAGTAGAGACCTCAACATCGCCTCGTCTGCTATGAGGACTATGTGGAGGCCAATGCTCTTAGACCACATGACTGCTTACCATCAGGCGGAGTGTGGTAATTTTGAGGAGCAAAAAAAAAGAATGCTTCTGACGTTTCAACCATAATTCTTCGTATAGCCAAGTATAAAATATTTAATTGTCTCTATTTTTTCTATAATAGAGCTGTTATATCCGGCTTATATATATCAGTGGAAATAATTGCGGTTTAGAAGCGCCTTAATCTATAGATACTAGCGGTCGCCTAGTGGTCAAAATTCGACCATAATTGATTAAACTTTAAGTTTGATCGTTATTAAGGTTTTATTATCTATAACTTTACCCTTACAATGACATTTCATTTAGATTTCGCTAAGGCTATACAGGTTAATTTACCTATATTATTCAAACAAATTATTATTTACTTAACTCTTTTATTGACGATATTCCTAAGCTTCCTACTTTATTTTCTTATTTTCTTTATAACATATAAATAAGGTATATATGTAACCATAGTTACGAAGAATTGTACGACGTCAGACGAATAATGCCGAAATACTACGAACGCGATTCGCCTGCGTGTGTCAAATGTATGGTTGTGTGCGTGTCGTGTTTTTCCATTAATTCAATGTATTTTTAATGCATATATTATATAAATATTAGGATTCGCCCCTCCTTCTTTATATAAACTTTAGCTGTGCCAAATTTCACACTCCTACATCCGCGCAATTTTCGTAAAAAGGGATACAAAGTTTTTACTTCACGTATTAATATATCGATAATATTTCTTTACATATTATTATTATGTTTTAAATTACCTCAAGTCGAAAAGCCTCTATATTAAGGGAAAATTTCAGACAATGACGAGACTTAAAATAAATTTCCGTATATCGAAGCTTTTCAAGATATTGCTACCCTCTATAAGTTCATATACCTACGTATGTACTTAATGAGCATTATGCTCCTATTACTATGCCCAAAAGATATACTATAAACATAAGTCATATAACGCAAGTGAAATCATGGAGTACAGCTCAATGACTCATTAATAGAAATTGTTTTAAGTTTGAGAGCTTCGAACTTGCTAAACGATAGCCATTAAGTATTCACATAACTAGAAAAACCAGGAACTTCTATATTTTAATTAGACTAAGACTGGTTAGGTGCGTCTCCATTATAAACAAACTTACGTAAGTTTCACACCATTTTAACTTTTATACATTAATTAACAAAACCATAATATTGTCTTATGTTTACGCGAATGTTATACATTGAAATTAAACACTTTATACGGATTTTATCGCGTTGTTTATTTTACTTTAAACACTATTATTACATCATTTTGAAAACTCTAACACTACTATTATTGAATTTTACTACTATTTAAGCTATATAATTAGAAAAAATATATAGCTTAAATAGTAGTAAAATTCAATAATAGTAGTGTTAGAGTTTTCAAAATTATGTAATAACAGTGTTTAAAGTAAAATAAACAACGCGATAAAATCCGTATAAAGTGTTTAATTTCAATAACCAACCCATTATACTCGTAATTTACATTTTGTAGTTCCATATACATATTCTATACAGATTCTTAAAGATTCGAAAATATGTTTTTTGTCTATGTCAATAGTAGTCGAAAATGTGTCACCCTTATGTTTTGGCTACTAATTCTGTTTCAGAACACATAAAATGGTAATTTCCTAGGTTCATTTTACTATTATACATTTCCTAAAATCAAAAATCCAATAATACTTTCTCCTTAATTTGTTAGGAATATATTTTAGTATTTTAACTAACATACAGCCTCCATTTTTTAAAATTTATTATTATTCTTTAAATTTATTGAAGAAAGTATATAAAATTTAATACATTTGTACATGTTTTTGCCACAAAAAAATAGACAACAAAAATATAGTAGGACTTCAACCCGCGTACTCGATCAACCATAGAAAGCCATCACCAAGACTGATATACCTAAATACTCATAATAACGATAAATAATTTAGCTGGTAAAAATAATTTAGACGATACAGTTTATCGAGATTGCGAGCGTAACTCTAGTTTCATGGATTGTCTTAGTTTATAATTTATATACTTAGTCCGAGAATCAAACTCTCACAACCTGTCGCAAACATAAACACAAATTAACGCCACGACACCAACGAGCTATGCTAATCTACATTCAAAGAAGAGCTTTTATTACAAACAGGTATAATAAATATTCACTATTCGATCAAGCGGCAAGCCGGACCAGTATGACAGTAGCCATCTATCATCAAACTAGCTCATAATATTATATAATAGAGGATACGTAGCCTCGGGGACTCGATTCGACTTGACATGTTACTACACATTCGTATTACGTCGCAGTGTTAGTTGCCATTCACAATACATAGTTGTTCGCCGTGACTTTGCTCACGCAGCCGTGTTTACGTAATGTATGATATCATTATGTAAAGTGTTAAATCTGTCTGACTTCTAGAGATATCCAAAGATATGAAAACAAAACAAGACCGATCTCTTGTAGGATTCGAATCCACAATCCTTGGTTTAGTGGCTGTAGTGCAGTCCAATTCTGAATCTATATTATAAAGAAAATTAATTGTAAGTAGTCTGTTTCTTGGAGGCGTAAATAGACTTTAACTCACCCATACCTCGGTCACTAAACAGTTTAACGCTCTCTTGGACTTTAACCAAGAAGTAGTAGATATTTTTGCAGATGAATGAAAGGTTTCTATAATTTTTATTAGAATGTATGAGGTACAATGAGAAGAACGCGTGAATGATAAATTTTAAATTTGTTATACCTATTATTGTGATTAAATAGTGTAATTGGCATTTCTATTTGATAAATTAAATTAAGCATTTAAACTTGCACGATCCTTACATATTAAGAGATAATGAAGTAAAGTTTAGCTCTAATCGCATTTTTAATGGACACGCCTCGGTTTAGGATATTCTTTTTCAAAATGCTTCGGATCCGTTAAGAGAACGTTCAGTGTTAATGGCCCCAATTTACGTTTGTTTTGGATCATTTTTTGGATAACTAAGAAAGTATATAAAATAAATATAAATGCTCAAAGTAATTCAGCGAAATCTATTCATATTTCTGGTATTTTAAAGGTTTTTCATTAGGATTTTCAAAATTAATTTATACTACAAATGACTATTTGGTGTAATTCCAAAAATAAAACTAAATCCAGTATAGAAGTTTTATAGTATGTAATATAGTAAAGCTCTAGAAATGAATAAGGCTCTGCTCATCGCTCGAAACCATTTATCCCAAGCAATGCACTTGTGGGCGAAACCTCGGGAATAAACTGATCACACCGTCGCGCATTGTCGTACGACTGGGCCGTCAGATGATATTAAATTAAGACTTAACCTGTTAGACCATGGAATACCAGATATAATTAAAAACCTAATGTGTTTGACAGCCGGTGTTCTGCTGCAACTCTATAGGATGAAGATGCAATTAAGCATCCGACTATATACTTTTAAGAAAATATAGTGCGGCCTTCACTAAAGAACTACGAAATATTGACTGAAGCTTCTTTGTAGCCATCTAATAATAATAATAATATTCTATTACATACACACAACACCATCTAGTCCAAACTAAGCAGAGCTTGTACTACGGCTACTAGACAATGGATAAACATATATATATACTTTTTTTTTGTAAATACATACATATTATACATAGAAACACCCAGACCAAGACAAACATCCATATTCATGCACACAAATGTTTGACTTGCGCGGGAATCGAACCCGCGACCTCAGGCGTGGCAATCGGTTACACTAACCACTACGCCACTGAGGCCGATTTAATAGCGGCTCACCATATTCATAATCTATACTATGTTTATGACCTCCAAATATAACTAAAATACGTATAAGCGAAAAGTTATATAATTGATTGAATACGATGCCATTAGAAAGGCTTTATGAAATTTTAAACAATTTTGTAACACTACCTACTAGGATTACGACTGCCATATTGATTCAATGGAATAAGAGCAAGTTTTGCGCGCATGCAGATTATAAGGCTGTGGTTTTATTTTGTGTGTGTTCCGAAATATAAGTCAGTATACTGGCCAGTACTCATGACGTCATGAATCCGACGCCATATTATTGATTTTCGAAATATACTGGCCAGTTCATTGACGTCATAAATTGACGCCATATTGAGAATAGTTTACAACAATCCTGCCCAGGTTTTCCCACAAGACTACAGTACGGGTGTAACCTTTAGGGTGTTTATTAATTAGAGAATCAAAGATGAGGTGAGGATTAACACTTTTAATATATTTTTAGAGAAAGTACAGCCAATATTAACTTTCCTACAAGACAAAAGTCAGGGCGTGGTTCGTTTAAAGACTTGCTTCATGGTCCTCCGGGAATCGGGACACTTAGCTGGAGATGTGCAGCCAGCCGGAAGAGGTGGTGGTCCAGGACGCGATCGGCTTATATATCACTACCGCCGGGCAGGAGGGGAAGAGGGGCGCCAGCCACCACTCCGACTCGCGCGCAGCCGTCATGGCGTTAAAAGATTTTTACAAGGTCGGCAACGCGTAAGTGATGCCTCTGGTATTGCAGGCGTCGATAGGCTACGGTAACCATTTACCATCAGATGGGCCGTAAGCTTGTTTGCCACTTTAGTAGTAAAAAAAAATATTAAAATTTCGATTATCATCTATTTCCTAAGGATGGAGATGCCAGCAGCTGTGACAATATGTCGTGTTGTTGTTGATGACTTTGTTGGGATGTCATTACTGCAAATATTACAAATAATACAATAAAAAAATACTCAATGTCTGTTGCACACACGCCCGTTTATCCGTTATACTACTAATATATACGTCACACTTGTCTCACCAGTATAATATAGCAGCACACCAGTACAATATGGCGTCGGATTCATGACGTCATGAGTACTGACCAGTATACTGAGTTATATTTCGGAACACACACTTTATAAATAGACTAACCTTATATTTTTCAGAAATATACGCATTCGGTATATACCAAAGGGGTAAACAGAGATGTACTATTTCACCAGTTATATATTAGTCTTCCGAAATGCCACTGAGAATTTCTTGAAATAGAATCCTAATAACACTATGTCCGATCCAGCTATCGAACCCGTGGCTCACGCACAGCAGTCACATTCACTATTGATACGCCATCAAGATAGTATTTATAAAGTGCACAACAAATTTTTTAATGACTCCGTATTATGTATGATTCCGGTGCCGCTGACAAAGAACAATCATAAAAAAAAATGGTTACTTACATTTACTTACATTAAACAAATATAATCCGCTGTTCAGCAACATTCACGTCTAAATCTAAATATGTAATCTAGTTATCAATTATCACGACCGAATACTATCAACCAAAATACAGGCTCTTGCCTAGTTTGGTAAACATTCTCAGTACGTTTTAGTGAAATACATACTGCATAGTTAATGCCTAATAACCCAACCTGTTTTTTATATATTTTTTTCAAATTAAACCCCTAACCCTCGCCGCAGTAACAATAACAAGATGACCACTTAAAACTAGTATACCTACATAGTGCAAAAGAGATCTTCTCCCTAGCCTTTATTATTCCCAAGTCACTTGGGGTCGGCTTTTCTAGTCTAACCGGATTTGACTGGATATATCTGTTTTTACACGGAACGGCTGCCACCTGACCTCCGCAACCCGAAGGCTAACGATACCCTAAGGCTAGACCAGTGTCAGGATAGGGCACTGACTTCCCAATAACTTCTGCCATAGATGTTCATGGCAGCCGGGACCGACGGCTTAACGTGCTCTCCGAGGCACGGAGCAGGCGATAATTGTCAATCAATACGAACATAATTTCGAAAAGTCATATAAGTTCCGAAAGTCAGAGACCGAGACCCTCTGCATTGCAGTCTGTTGGTCTCCCCACTGAGCTATCGCTGCTTGCAAAAGAGATATTAAAACAATATAACCACTCAATATGACGTGGGTATATAATGATAAAATCTTGTAATAATGTTTATAATATGACTGCAGTATGCACTTATTTTAATTATCCACTTTTACTTCTTAATCGTAATATGAAAGGATTAATATTCAAAGATTAATATAAGTCGGCCTCGATGGCGTAGTAGTTAGTGTAACCGACTGCTACCCCTGAGGTCGCGGGTTCGATTCCCGCACAAGTCAAACATTTGTGTGCATGAATATGGATGTTTGTCTTGGTCTGGGTGTTTCTATGTATAATATGTATGTATTTACAATAAAAAAAAAAATATGTTTGTTTACCCATAGTACAAGCTCTGCTTAGTTTGGGCTAGATGGTGTTGTGTGTATGTGGTAGAATATTTATTTATTTATTTATTTACTGCATGAATAACTTCTAATGTATTGTGACATATTTTATTTGTTAAGCTGAATACTATTAACAACATTTACAAATTACAAGTAATACTATTAACGATATCTAGTATATTAAGTCTTACTTTAGGCGTTTCACAAGCTAAGGTTGAATGAAAATATATGAAAAAATTAAAAAGCCTTTCATTTCTTGCATTACATAATCAAAAGAAAATATATAAATTTGTTAGTAGATGATAGAGAATGCAAATATACCTAGTCTTGCCATAAATATTGTTACAAGGAAACATCTTCCTTTTCTCTGTAGCGTAAAATGTTTATTATTATTACTGTAATGTGTGTTAGTTTATACGATAATATAATAACATTTAAAATATATGAAGCTCATTTAAAATGTTCTTTATTGGCTTTAATACTAATATTTAAAAGTTGAGGCCAGTTATCAATAGAAACGTTACAAACACGCACTCTCTCCATCATCATCATCATCCTCATCATCTCAGCCAAAAGACGTCCACTGCTGGACATAGGCCTCCCTCAAGGTATTTCACATAGACCAGTCTTGGGCCACCCGCATCCAACCGCTTCCCGCGACCCTTACCAGGTCGTCGGATCACCGTGTGGAGGGCCTACCCTGCTGCGTGTTCCGGTGCATGGCGGGCCACTCTAGAATCTTTCCGCTCCAACAGCCATCGGTTTTGCGTGCTATGTGACCTGCCTACTGCCACTTCATCTTGGCTCTCTCTCACTCTCTCCATGGGGAATCATAATCCAGCGGATTAAGATCGGGACTAGATGTCGGCTAGTCTTCAGCTTTGATGAAGTCCGAAACGTTCTTGTCCAACCACGCTTGGCTGGTTCAAGCTTTATGACCCGGTGCTGAGTCTTTCTGAAAGAACCATTATTGATTATGGAACATGATGTTTTTTAGAGGCTTAACCACCTTCTCAAGAATCGTATCTTGATACACTTGTGCCGATATTTTGAAACCTATTTAACAAAAATATGACTCAGCCACTCCTTGATAGCTAACACTTCACCAAACCTTTACTAAAGTCGGATAATGTCCACGTTGTACTCTGCTGGCTAATTGGGAAGCGTGTATAGAGCTTCGAGCATAAAATCAGTCATACTGCTTGTTAAAACATTGCTCAATAGTAAAAATTATCTCAACTGTAAATAAAAATTTTCCGTGACCTGCCTTTGCGTACCGCTTAAAAAGTTGTTCTGATTTTATTTTTTTAATTATCTGGTAAATAATGATCAATGCATCTCTTATAGGCTGCAAGTCCTAAGTCATCTTTTAAAATACGTGACATGGTTCGAGGCGCTATATTCTCTTCTCGAGATAAAATCTTTTGCTTTCGGACAGGACTTCTCCAAAATCTTTCCTTTATTACTTTGATCGCCTTTTTTGATCGAATTGTACGTGGACGGCCAGATCTTTTTCTGTTACAAACAGAGTAGGTTTCATTGTACCTATCAGTAGCCCGTTACACAAACATTCGACTAATACCAAGCGGATGGAGAGTTTCAAAAATTGCATTGAGCTCCATACCTACGTTGTGTAATGCTATCGCAGCAATTCGGTTTCCTATATCACCCCAATTTATTCTAATATCACAAAAATATTTAACACTGATTGGCGCGAAAATGAGAAAACACAATGAACATTTATATAAGAGTGACAGATTCCAAATTCAAATATAATATTATGTTATTTTTTAATTGTAACTGTATTTATGGCCAGACTTAGTATAAAAGAGGAAAAAGAAAATACATGTAGCAGGCCTTTATTATGTGATCTCAATAAACTGTGTTGCCATTTTATTGGTATAGTGGCTTAAAAGGAAATTCGAGCATCGAAACATTTGAAGAAAAGGTTTTCAACAGATCTATTTCTGTCGCGCTGGACCCGACCAAAATATCATGGTACACACGGCTACATATCAAGTTAGGCACCCTATATACGCATAACTACGCTAAATACAAAAAAGAGAATTGTCGGAAAGGGACAGTGCATAATGGTGTCGATGTAATTGTAAGGATAGAGCGTCGCGTCCCGTTTAACGTGAATGAGACAAAATAACCAAAATATAACGCACTCTCTCGCACGATTCAACTTCTAATAGTTCAAAGTCCAAACTGTCTAGGTTGATGTGCCACTGTGTGTGCAAAAGAGATAACCACAGATCGGACCGACTTACCTCTAAAATCTTCATCTCGTATTTCCCTATCTTCTCCTCTAAAACTAAACCATTAAAACATATCATTTCCATAAACAATATGATTAGAATTTTGGCGAAATTTGTCTGTATGGTGTTATTATAAGATTCGTAAAATTTGCTGCAATAATTTTCAAAGGCGCCAGTTCCTTATTATAATTAATTTAATAAAAAAATGAAAATTTAGTCACATTACAGTCATATATATAAATTATATCCTAAATGTTTTTGCTAATGTAATTATTCAGGGCGAAATATGTTTTGATGAAATTAGCGCTGCCCGCATTGCCTCCTTATTGCGGTAGTGAATGCGACTGCTGTACATGAGGTCTCGGGTTCGAATCCCGGGTTGGACCAACAAACAATTAAGAAATCTCAATAGTAGCCCGGAGTTAGGAAGTTGGCGGTATAAGACACCCCCGTGCCTCTGAAAGCATGTAAAGCCGTTAGTCCTGCGCCTGATCTCTCTCCAGTCGTGTTGGATTACTGTCCCATCGGATCATGAGAGTCAGGGAACAGAGAGTGCACTTGTGTTTGCGCACACACTTGTGCATTATAATATCTCCTGCGTAGTTGGCCAGTCTCCGTTAAGAGCGGCCGCTGTGGCCAAAACCGGTCTGGAGGATATTATTATAGTAGTATTATACTCTTCAAAAATCTTTTACAAAGTCCAAGACATCAGTAAACTTACATTTCTATTATACATTCACAAAAAGATCATAACTCTAATGAAACAACAAGACAGCTACACACTTTGTTGCTTACAACATGTACTCAGCAAACATTCACGCAGCATATAATTTGTTCAGCAAACTGCTCTCAAGCGCCTTCAATATCTGCAACACAAGTGTCGCAACTAACTGTAATGCAAGTAAATGCAACTTTTACACATAATAAACATAAATTTATGCAATAAATAGCGTCTATACACGTCATGTACATCTCAAAGAGTTGTTTCTTCCGTGGTGTTTAGCAATGGTTGCAATTTCTGATTTGTAAATCATTATTTAAGAGCAGTTATAAAGTTTTACTTACTATGTATTTGTGTTGTACATATATATTAACCCCGTTTCGTCAGTGTTGATAGCCTGGAAAACTGTTGGGCTGCCATACAGAGATCTCGAGTTCGACCCCTAAGCAGCGCTGAGTTTTCGAAGTTATCTGCGTACGAAATAGTTAATTATCGCTCCCTTGAACGGGGAAGATAATAGTCTTAAGGAGACCTGCATGTCTAAGAGTTCCATATACTGTTAGCGAGAACAGCATAATGTTTCCGAAACGGTGTGAAGTCTTCTCACCCACGCTAATCCAGCGTGGTAAGCTATAGTGTAACTGTTCTCACACTGAGAAGAGCTCGTGTCCACTAGGGGACAGATTAAACAAGGTTGATTCAAAGAGAGATTAAATATAATGACCATCAAAAATACTAATTGCACAGCAAAATATGGTTACTAAAATATATCATAACGAGCACCTATACGCCTCAAATCATTGCATTCCGTTTCGGCAGGGTTAGGTTCTGTTAGGTTCCTTCTTAAATCCACCTAAAAATAGGAGCCCCGTGAAGCGGCGCTCCGTCGACTTATTTTGATCTCTTTAAATATATTTTGCTGTGCAATTAATATTTTTGGTAAGCATATTTTGCTGTGCAATTAGTATTTTTGGTGGAACAAAGGCAAAAAATTGAGGAACATTTAAATACCTATTAAAATATCACCGTCTTGAGAGGTAAACAGAGACTACTGATTTTGACTAAGGACAATCCTGGCATGTCTCTCTTGTATAATTCTCTCTAGTAACATTCATCAATTCACTCTCATTACATTCATCATGCAAGCTTTTTGATTTTGTTGTTCTCTTTAGTAGATATGGGTTGAACATGGAATTCAGCATAAAACAATCTGAGTTGATTCATTCACGGTACCTAAATATAATAATAATAATAATCGTTTATTTTTCTCTCTCACACAGAAATAATTACAAAAATCAGATTCTTATGCTAGGTGTTACATTTATAAAGGGGAGAATCTGTGTGAGACAATGGTATCTGTACTAGGTAGACCTGTATGACAGATTACCAGCCTCTCCTGACTAGACAAGTTAGTGCTCGGATATGAGTGACCTGATTTTACAATAATGTACCTTTAATATGTGAGGTGAGTAATTAAGTAGACTATAAGATATGGAGTGCGTACGTGCACGTGTGTGTGTATCTGTATGTATGTGTGTGCGTGCGTGCAAGGGTTCGTGTCTGTACGTGCATGCGTGTGTGTGGCTGTATGTGTATAAGTGCTATGTGTGTGTGCTAAGTGTGCGAACCCTACGATAATGGGAACAGATCATCTTGGGATCAGATTCTGTTAGCTTGTTGATGCTGGATGAATATGTGCATACTTCAAAATTCTATTAAGAGGGAATATGCGAAAGATTTTAAGTTTCCTCATAGCTGAAGGACCTTAGCTAGCGAGAGATAGTCCTTTTACAAATATACGAAGTTTCAGCTTATATTCCCGAAGAACTAGGCTGTATTACTCACATATCACCAACTATGTTGTAGGTCCCAAGTCATATGGGTTTAGCCTACTGCCGTTTACCCAGCACACCTCTAGACTTCGAGCTACTACTAAGAATTTCCTGACAGAAAAGCCCAATAATACTTTTACCGATCCAGGAATTGTATTTTAATTGTATTGCATATAGTACCGCAGCCTCTCCATGATAGTTATCATTTTATTGGACTTCTGTAATTGCTTATGCAAGGCGTACTGATTGCCGTTGAATATAATGATCGTGTATTTATAAGACAGTAATTATGATCCGATAAATTATTTTAATATCCTGTTACTACATTAAATAACAACAAGAAGAAATATTAAAAGCAACTACGATGATGTAATTATGCTTTAAATTACCCAACAACACTGTCTGACCCGGGAGACAAACTCGAGATCTGAATTCAACATTTGCATTCGCTACAGCTTTTAGAGAATGTACTGACAATAAAGGTCAATAATATTTTGTTCGAACTAGGACTCGAACTCGACACCTCACAATCAACGCCAAGCTCATGCCATAAGACTAACGAAGCAGTCACTACATAAATATTCAAATCTTCTTCTCCCTTGCCTTTAGCATATATTATGTATTTCGCCAGCCATTCATCTAGGAGACAGGGAGCAAGCCTATTGTCGTGAGCCGGACAAAATTCCAGACACGTTACTGGTGCTAAAAATTCTTCTTCTCCCGAATCTTTATTATTCCCAAGTCACTTGGAGTCGGCTTTTCTAGTCTAACCAGATTTAACTGGATATCTGTTTTTACATGGAGCGGCTGAGGCACGGAGCAGGCGATAATTTTCAATCAATACGCACATAATTTCGAAAAGTCATATAACTTCCGAAAGTCAGAGGTGCGCGACGTGGGTTCGAACCCGAGACCCTCTGCATTGCAGTCTGTTGGTCTCCCCACTGAGCTAAACTGAGCTAAAGACACTGAGTTAAATTATGATGGATAATTATTCTAGACAAAAATCATAAATTTTAGTATTTATCCTGTGTAGAGATCAATATTCCTATAGCTTTCTTAAACTCGTTCAATACTTACTGTTTAATGATATAATATTGACAAACTCATCTATAGTCTATACTAATATCACAAAGAGGAAAGATTTTATTATTTGTTTGTTTGTTATGATTTAACTCAAAACCTAGCTGTTAACAATTTTAAAAATTCTTTCACCATTAGAAAGCTATATTATCACCGAGTAACGGCTACATTTTATTATTAAAAAGTACTGTTCAATATAACCTAATTTCAATGTATAACATTCGTGTTATTAACATACGACAATATTATGATTCATAAATGTTCGACGAACTTCTAGAACGTTTATTTTGGAGGAAATCACCTCAATTTTACGTCTTAGTATACTTTAAGTGCTGGCGTTGAGCTAGATGAAACAAAGAGAGCTCAGCGGGTCAGGGCAGAGGTCGCGTGCGCCTGCGCAACGCTCCGACCGCGTTGAGTAACCGTGCCCTCTTCATACGTCACCGCGGTACAAGACACAAGCGATGGCGGATCAAAACACAATATAAATTATACCGTCTTACTACCACTACTTTATACGGATTAAATCGCTACTATTTAAATTAAACTATCTAGATTAAGGTTTACACTTTCCCCGACGTTTCGGTGGCTGCTGGTGGTAAGAAGTTAAGTGTAGTAGTAGTTTAATAGTTCCAAAATTAACTAGCTGATCCGCGCAACTTCGTCTGCTGCAGAGAATTTTCTCGTTTTTGCAACATTTTCCATTGATGCTCCGCTCCTTTTGGTCGTAGCGTGATGTTATAGCCTTATAGCCTTCCTCGATAAATGAGCTAGATAGCTAGATAGGATAGAAGAAAAAATATTTTTCAATTCAAACGTCAAGTAGTTCCTGAGATTAGCGCGTTCAACCAAACAAACTCTTCAGTTTTATAATATTAATTAGCATAGAGAATATTTTAAAATAAACAACGCGGTAAAATCCATTTAGAATAGTTTGATTTCAATGTATAACACCCGCGTAAGCTGAAGCCAATATTAATTAGACGTATGTAAGATGGTCGAGATTATTGGCTTACATATATTCTAACAACATTGAGTCGTATTAGATTAGGCTAAAATGCGACTTTAATTGATACATAGTACATAGGTTCACACTCACATTTTGCCAATTATGGTTTCGTCTCACATTATAGTAAACGAACCTATTGGCATCTACGAACACAGTTCTAGTCTCGTGCTGCTACTGACAATTTCTCGACCTGGAAATCAAACCTACGACCATCTACATTAGTATAATTAACAGCTTTATTACTTAGGTTTGAGACTTATATTCACAACATTATATTTGGAAAGTAGAGTACAGGATCTTCGCTTGAAGTGGGATTACGTTTAAACTGTAGCATGCACTGCTAGGAAATTCGTTTGTCACTGCAACTGTCCCCAGTATTGTGAGTTTGGTATCCGACCCGTGTGGGACTTAAATTTGTGTGATCCACAAAATATGGTTGTTCCGAATGTTATTCTGAATGTACTTTGTTATCATTGTTTTAATGTTTGTAAAGTGCCCCGCGATACAAAATTTACACTTAGGGTGGTTTTATCTTTTTAAAAGTAAAATACAGTAGGTTCGAATAAATATACTGCACTCGCTGCCACTTATGCCATACGTTCGTAGTAAACATGAAGATGCATTAATTGTTTTATTCGTATACAAATATTTTGTTGCTCCATACAGTTTGACCAACTTGTTGGATGATTTATGGCTTGTTGGCTATTGTATGTGCTCGCATATCATTAAGAACTGCACATAAATTTGAATATTGTATTTAAAAGGCATAGTTTCAGAACTAAGAATTTAGTGGCAACAATTTAATTTTCTTTTTCTTATGACCGTACTAGTAATATCATCTATCTTAATGGGATATCAATTTAAATAAAAATCAAACTTGGAACACTTATTAAAAGATCTCACTTTTTTTATGGGTTTCGGATCCACTACACTCGGCAACGGAAAGGCTACTGCTTATTTCATCGTCATCTGTCAAGCTGTATTTTTTTTATACAACTTATTTACTTAAGGCAAACAAGTATACGGCCCTCCTGATGGTAAGTGGTCACCGTAGCCTATGGACGCCTGCAATACCAGAGGCATCACTTGCGCGTTGCCGACCCTTTAGGAAAAAAAGAAGTCGGAAGGAGAAGGAGCGGAAAGGGGGACAGACAGTGATTGGGCCTCCGGCACTCTTACTCACCAAACGAAACACAACAATAGGAACACTGCTATTTCACGTCGATATTCTGTGAGAGGGTAGTACTTCCTCGGTCGGGCCGGCCCATTCATGCTGAAATCAGCGAGGCTCTACTACTAAAATAGCAGTTTTAATGCAAGCAAGCATACAGTCTCTGTTGGTCAACGATTACTGTCTGTAGCGGGGCCTGCGAGTGCTCGTGGCAGTGCCTGCTGAAGTCGCGCAGTGATCCCAAGGAAATCTCGTGCCCCGGAGTATTAAGGGTAAGAGTTCTTTCTCTTACTACTCTACTAAGATCACACCCGCATTCCTTCACTGGTATGGTTTTAGTTGGTAGAGGTCTGATCATTTTCTTCCGGTCTCTCCAGAATGAAAGGAATAAATATAAGATTGCCGAGCCTTAACAATTATCACTCTATCGATGTCTAAGTCACGCGTTGTGAACTCTTCAGAAAAGCATAAGCAGCGCTGCCAAAGGCCATTGGTTGTGAGAGCTAACGCAACTAGCAAACAATGCAGTCCATTACAATATAATTAAATAATAAAGCCATCACAATACTAATAAACAAAAGTGACATCCAACCGAGCCGAAGTGACACGTGACATTGAAATAAGTCTCTTGCAATATCGCCAATGCCAATATCATATTATCATTGAGTTTAGCAATGCGTTGCATTAAGTAAATATACAGTTCATCCATTCTCTTTCACCAACTTTGCCAACTATATTTGAGATGTGTGGATGTTTGTTGCTTAATCACACCTAAACCGTTAGTTTAGAAACCGTTAACATGATTTTTCCATGGTATCCATGGAATAAGGATGGCAAATTAGTAATATTCTTATTAGCCCCTCCAACTAATCTACAATAATTTTGTTCGAAGTAGGTTTAATTTGGTAGTACAATCGGTGGGATTCATAACCTCATCCCGTTTGCAAAAGTTCTCGATACCTTATATAGTTGGATTAAACTTGGCACTTAAATAGTTTATATCCGGAATTTACAGGCAAGGTACTTTTTATCCTCAAGTTAAGGCTATATACTATAGGTAATTGTGACGCAAGGAGAGTAAATAAAGCTTAAATGCATAGTAAGTGGAAAAGTATTTCCAACTCTCTAAAAGGGCGTGGCTATTGTTTTCTATAATCTTCAAATCTCAAATTCTCTGCAACTTAGCGCAATATCTCCTTAAATACCTCCTTAACACATTGATAGACATGCCATCATAAATTACTCCGGACAATGTATTTTTATTATGTCCGCTACATGGCATTCCATGTGTTAAGAAGTTCAACACAACACTATATTATTATATTAACAACACTAGATTGTTATAATAATCTAAGTAGTATATGACGATATTTTCACAAGTCTGGCTGCTCTTCATTAAAACGGCGATTGACATGCTAATTTCGAAAAATTACGGCCTTACTTCTTATTCCTAGAATAAATCCTCAAAGGGGTAAGCGAATGTTTACTACGCGCACAAATAGCCAGCGATGATTTGAGTAGATCTCAAATCATCGCTGGCTATTTGTGCGCGTTATAGGAACAAGTTATAGGAAGCAAGTTATAGGAACAAGTTCATTGCCGGGAAAGTTATACCAAAAAATCCCAAAAGCCCTTTGACCGATCCACGAATCTAACCCTACACATCATAATCACACGCAAATATAAACAAAGCCAACAGTAAGCCAAGACACCAACAAATCAGTCCAAATAGAAAAGAAACTAAGAAAAGACGCACTGCGCTGATCAGTCTAATGTATACTTTTTATTTACCGATAGCTAACAAAAAATTCTTTTAAAATACATTTTATGGCATTAACTCAAAGCATCATCCTTCTATGTGGACAGTGAGTCATTAAGTCGACATACAATGTTTGGTAAAGCTGGTATGTTTGCTGAGAACATAGTCATGCTTGCTTTAATGAACAAACTTATTCTAACGAAGTTTATAATTGCTTGCGAGAACAAATAGTTGTGTTATTACCATATTACATAGCTTGTTGTTGTGTGTTTAAGGCCAGTCATCTCTAAGATAGTCTCGGTAGCGCAGTAGTTTGCGACTGCTGTGCATGAGATCTCGGGTTCGAATTCCGGGTCGGGCTAACAAAAAGATATTGAGTTTTTCTGTTTAGAAATCTCAATACGAGCCCGGAGTTAGGAAGTTGGCGGTGTTAGTCATCCCCGTGTCTCGGAAAGCACGTAAAGCCGTTGGTCCTGCGCCTGATCTCTCTCCGGTCCTGTCGGATTACCGTCCCATCGGATCATGAGAGTTAGAGAACAGAGAGTGCACTTGTGTTTGCGCACACACTTGTGCACTATACTAAGTCCTGCGCAGATGGCCAGTCTCTGTTAAGATTGGCCGCCGCCGCACCGTGGCCGAAATTCGGTCTAGAGGACATTATTATTCGTTTTTTATTTTATTTTTATTTTTATTAAATAGGTACAGTAATAGACAACAGATTAAATATTTACACATTACTCAATTGAACATTTAATAGTTGCCAACCTGAAGTCCAATTAAAACCATACAAATCATTTAATTGATATTTAAAACTTTAGTGAGCTAATGTAAACAATGGTAAAATAAGTATAAAAAGAAAGAAGACATAGAGCACAATATTTCAATCAATTTTCTTTACAAGGTCATTTTTACAACACACATCTTATAACCATCGTGGCAGATATCCGATTCAGAGCAAATGGAATTGTATTGTCTGCACATTCGTGAAATTGGGTTGTTAAATGAAACATTATTATTACTATGGCCTATAGTAAAAAGTTGTGGTGTGCGCACAGATCGCGTTGGAGTCCTAAAGTTTAACATTTCAACAAGCTGGCTATCCAGTGAACTATTCACAATCTTGTGTAACGTAACACCTTCTGTTCTCAAGAGTCATCATTTTATGCG
Organism: Catocala nupta; assembly: GCA_963675205.1. Lineage (NCBI taxonomy): Eukaryota > Metazoa > Arthropoda > Insecta > Lepidoptera > Erebidae > Catocala > Catocala nupta. The sequence goes on along the minus strand of OY776090.1, from coordinate 29,389,242 downwards.
CATGCTGTACAACAGGTCTCGGGTTCGATACCCTTGGACAAAATGTATAATATACGATTTCTGAAGATTTTCTCAGTAACAGTACGATGCCTGGAACTGTGTCTGATATTCGGCATTAGGCTCGCCCTCAACTATTAACAATAAAGGACCCAAACATTATAAAGTTTCACTGTATGGATGGTGTAGTGGCTTAAATGGTCGCCTCGCCACTGCCATTACGCCGAGTGTTGTGGGTTCGAATCCCAAACGTTACAAAACTTTGTGTGATCCATTAATGGCTATACCGAGTCTGGGTGTTCTTTGTGTCCATTGTTTGAATATTTGTAAAGTCCTCCGCGACACAGGAATTATTCTCAGAGGAAAAGTTGTCTATATTAAAGGAAAAAATAACAAGTCGGTTCTACAATTTGAGGATCAAATATATATTTTTCTGTATGTGTCATGGTGACCACCTCCATAATATGCCTAAAAAATAAACTCATGTTTATTACACCAACATTTCACTAACTCTATAAAATCAGACGATTCAATTTCAATTTCAATAAATAACCAGATACTGTTACTAAAAATTTCTTATAGAGGAACTCAATACTAGATTTGTATAAGAAAATTCTAGAACATCAACACAGCGAAGCCATCACCAGAATTTACGACTCAAATTAATCATCATTAAGCTTAATATGTATAATTATGTACTTCCATTTATATCACGCTACAATGTATTTGCGTAAACGCCTCTTCGATGTATGGTAACCAGTTACACAGTTGTTACTGTGGACCAAGTAGGTCAGGTGTAGTCCAAACAAGGCTCTGACCTTCGCAGTTTGGCGTGAGGCAACGCAGCTATAGACTACACTCCATACTGGGAGAGTGCATCGCACTGTACTGTTCTAGTTAATGGTAGGCTTGTCGCTTGTTGGGTAAGTATGACGTGTTTAAATATACTAGCGGTCGGATAGTGGTCAAAATTCGACCATAATTGATTTAAATTTTAAGTTTGATCGTTATTATTAGATTAGAGGTACCTCGTGATTATTTGTGATGTTAACAAGTAACTTGTTTCTTAATTTGATTATTATTGAAGAATATAAATGCACATCCGCATTTAGTCACGGACTGCCTTTGCATTGTCACAAAGTGTAAGTGTATGCGCCATCATGCCATCTTACTGCCTATTTTAGATTTATATTAAAACATATACCTTAGCCCAAATTATTTAATCTCTATAATATTATTAAGTTATTACTGTTTTTATCTTTAGTTTTTTTATAGTCTGTAGTATATGGCATAATGGCTGCAACACCTTGTTAATCTGAGTTACTGACTGACTGAAATTATATTTAATTGGCGATTTAAAAGAGTGGCCGTGAGTTTCTTGCAGGTTTCTTCTCATAGGCTCAACCCTTTGCCTGAACCTAGCAACTAACCTAAATGTAGCTTCAGTAACTTAGTAAACTCACTAACCCATATATTTTGACGTTCATAAGTGTTACTTTGTGACCTAAATGAATAAATGATTTTTGACTTTGACTATTAAGGTTTTATTGTCTATACAGATATTGAAAGGAGAACGATTGCTGCCAATTAAGTGAATGGGACTCTACGCACTTTTATTAACAGTCGAAATGTATCCGAAAAGGCACGTTTGCCTGTTCATAGAGGACTATTAGTGCCTACACTTACATGGAAGTGAAAGTTGGGTATGGCTAAAGAAGCATGAGAGCAGAATAAATGCTGTAGAAATGAGATCTGAGAAATATATGTGGTGTGACTCTGAAAGATAGAATAAAGAATAGTGTGATGAGAGAGATGCGGCATAAAATTGGATATAGTGACGAGAATAGAAAAGGGTATGTTAAGCTGATTTAGGCATGTAGAAAGAATGGACGAGAAAAGACTGACTAAGAAAGTTTATAAGGCAAGTGTGAATGGAACAGTCGCAAGGGGAAGACCTAGGCGAACGTTTCTTGATCAGATCGGAGACGTTCTGGATAAAGGCCAGGTTAAGAGCACCTTAAACCGGCGAGCGTGTATGAGGAATGTTATGAAAGTGAATGAAGCCAGAGAAGTGTGTCAGGATCGTAGCAAATGGAAATCCGCAGTCTCTGCCTACCCCTCTGGGAAACAGGCGTGAATCTATGTATGTAATTATTGTCTATAACTTTATCCTTATAATGACATTTCATTTAGATTTCGCCAAATTAACCTGTATAGGTTAATTTACCTATCTTTTTCAAACAAATTATTATTTACTTAACTACATATACTCTTTCATTAACGATATTACTAAGCTTCCTACATCGTTTTCTTTTTTTCTTTATTACATATAAATAAGGTATATGTAACCATAGTTACGAAGAATTGTACGTCAGACGAACAATGCCGAAATACTACGAACGCGATTCGACTGCGTGTGTCAAATGCATGGTTGTGTACGCGTCGTGTTTTTTCATAATTTAATGTATTATTAAGGCATATTTTATAAAAATATTAGGATTCGCCACTCCTTCTCCATATAAACTTTAACTGTGCCAGATTTCATAGTCCTCCGTCCGCGCAATTTTCGTAAAAAGAGGTACAAAGTTTTTGCTTCACGTATTAATATATAGACAGATTGCTACAAAAAATGTAGTAGTATTTTTTTGTATAATGAACACAGAGACAAAGGTAAAACTCTCACAGTTTTTACTCAGATACTACAGATAAAATAGTGGATAGGTAAAGTGTACTACTATATAAAAAATACCAGCTTTTTCCCGCAGCTTCGCTCTCATAAATGCAAGTTAGGTTGACACCCTAATCATCTAGCGGTATGGAATATACTTTACTCAAATAGATCGTATGCTTGTGACCCATCTTAGTGGTACATACATTAATATGTAGGCACTCTTGTGTGCATGAAAGCACGCAAGAAATATACGCTCATAAAGATTGAAAAAGCCATATAATGCTTTTGCCTATTATGATATAAGCCTCTTACTTCTCGATACATTTGATAACGTTTTTCTTTTTAGAGTTCGAAAATCTAATACATCTGTTATACAACTTTCAAATCAAGAACCGTAAAAGCTAGAGACTCGCGGTCAACGCCATTTGACTCAGCATAGTCGATATACCCCCGAAATAGCTATGATCTTTGACCTCCAACCTCAAGGTCACGTGGTATCACGTGACCTTTGCATAATACTTAAACTATTTTTTTGTACTCTAAGATTTACGGCAATTCATTGTCGTTTCTCCCTTGTTTAAAAAGACAACTTCTGCACTAGCAATATATCCCGTGTCTTTATAAACATAAAAAAAACGGATACAAAGAACAACCAGAGTCGGAACAATAATTAGTCGATCACACAAAGTTTTGTCACATGTGGGATTCGAACCCACAACACTCGGCATAGTAGAAGGAGGCGTCCACTCTAATCACTACGTCATCCGTGCAGACGAATTTCATTGTCGATGTATCGCTATCCATTTCTAAAAGCGCCTCTTGTGGCCAAGTCATGTACTAGAAGCTAGATAAAAAATGTGTTAAGTTAGAAAAAACTCGAAAAGGATCAGAATTCAGTCTCAGATTTAATAAATAATAGTTTAAAAAACTAAAAACTAAGTTTAATTAAAAAAAGTCAACCTAAAAAGCAGAAATTAATTTAAATTATTGTATCAATTGTCCTATGGCCTCGATAAGTGTGCAAAGTTTCAAATCAATCCGTCGGTTTGAAAGGGGTGAAAATCTCGTTCAAAGATTCCATTACATAGATTCATATATACATAGACACATAGATACATATACACCAATGAATAAAAGCGTGTTAAAAAGGTAATTTTTTATTGTGTTTTTCTGCTAGGCGATTCTAATTGGCAGTACAAAGTCGGGAATAATGACGACAATAGAGGAGCCTATTGTATTACAAGTTCCAGCTGCATCCTCATATTAAGAAAGGGTGTTACATACGCTCGTATCTTTCTTAAAATTAAGAATTTTACAAATTGTTACTATACTGCATAAAGTACGGCCTCGATGGCGTATTGGTAAGTGTAACCGACTGCCACGCCTGAGGTCGCGGGTTCGATTCCCTCACAAGTCAAACATTTGTGTGTATGAACATGGATGTTTGTCTTGGTCTGGATGTTTCTATGTATAATATGTATTTACAAAAAAGCAGTATATGTATGTTTATCCATTGTCTAGTACCCATAGTACAAGCTCTGCTTAGTTTGGGCTAGATGGTGTTGTTTGTATGTGATGGAATATAAAAAAAACTGCGCCGAGTCTCGAGTTCGATTCTTGAATGAGCAAAGGTTAATTAGATTTTTCAATAAATAATTTAAGGTAAAATAGATCTTAGGTTAGTTCAGTGAGGAGACCAACAGACTGCAATGCAGAAGGTCTCGGGTTCGAACCCACGTCGCGCACCTCTGACTTTCGGAAGTTATATGACTTTTCGAAATTATGTGCGTATTGATTGTCAATTATCGCCTGCTCCGTGCCTCGGAGAGCACGTTAAGCTGCCGGTCCCGGCTGCCATGAACATCTATGGCAGTCGTTATTGGGTAAGTGCCTTATAATATCCTGGCACTGGTCTAGCCTTCGGGTATCGTTGGCCTTCGGGTTGCGGAAGTCAGGTGGCAACCGCTCCGTGTAAAAACTGATATCCAGTCAAATCCGGATAGACTAGAAAAGCCAATCCCAAGTGACTTAGGAATAATAAAGGCTAGGGAGAAGAAGAAGAAGATATTGTAAGAAATAAAACAATAATCAGTCTAGTTTTCTTTTATTTGTAAAAAAAACAATAATTAATTAATCAATTAAATAATACAGTGAGCATGTGCGCTTATTGCCCGGGAAAAGTGACAGTCTTCCGGAGCAAGAAGCCGCACTTGATGCCACCGCACACGAACCACCTAGCGAGCGGCGGCCCGTGTGCGCCGGCACTACAGGAGACAACTAATGAACCGACCGTAGCAGACAAATGGAACCCAACGAACTTATGAAAAGTAAACGTTAAACGTACGTATGAAGTCACAATAAATATACCTTACTCTACGGTTGAGCCTGCCGATAGAATCCCTCACTATACACCGCCACTAAGTGCAATAAATAAACAGTAAGTGCGATCACATATAACACTAATCGTCTAGTTCTAAACTTTTTATAAGGTTGACAATAATCTAAATATCAAATTCTTTTGTACCAAATTTTGTTTATGATATAGATGGCGCGCGTGCCGCGGGACGCTACAGTTTGTTCTTACTCAACGTAAAGGAACTAAGTCTATGCGGAGTGTTACGTAATGTCTGCGGTTGTCATGTTCTCGTTAAATACAGCTAGCAATAATGGCAACGTGGCTTCGAGGCGCGGCGTGCGCCGTCACTGTCACAAGTTGACTAGCTTGGTTGCTTACTTATCGATTACTCTACTCACGATCTCTCACTAAACAAATAAATAACTTACCGCTAACGCGAGGAGCCCGGCGCGCCTCGCGATTTGACACAACGCGGCCGTGTCGGCTCGCTCCCTACAGCTAATTTATTATAAATAATTTGTCCAGCTAATACACATAAATTCGGCCGGCGGCCCCGGCCGTCTACTTACGTTACGAAATATAAATAGCCCAGGATACACCCCGGGTGATCAATTGACGAGGAATATGATCGATTCCGAAAGGGTCGCGTATGCCTATATACCTAATAGTCTCTACGTTAACTTACAGTTTCAAGAACGAAACATACTCTATAAAATGCTGATTAGCTGAGGTTCCATCGAGGTGGCGCTGAGCGCTGGCGGCGACTCACTGCGCCGCATCCGGCCGCTCGGTTGTCACCGCGTCGGGCTGGGGCGTCGCGCTAGGCTCTCGTTCTCCACTCGAAGGGATCGGCTCGACCGAAGCACTGGGCTCAACAGCCGGGCTCGTCTCAGCTGAAGCGCTTGATTCGGCACTGGTTGTAAGCGGAGTCTCATTGGACGTAATGCCGTCAGTCGTAGTCTCAGCAGACGCAGATACTGCAGGAACCTCATCAGATGCCGTTGCTGGTTTCTCATTGCTCTTCTTCATGACTACTTTGGTGGGTCGCCGACTAAGAGTGGGTACATAAGACTGCGTGATGATCTCAATATCCTTCTTGGTAGTCTTGTTATTGGAAACATTGTCATCAGACACATGATCGATTATTGGACGGCGTGTTGTGGGCTCTACCTTATCGTTGGGCGGCAACGAATCTGTTACGCCCTCCGATTCATCGTCTTCAATCTCAACCACCTTTTGTTTATGAGCCGTGTTAGATATCTTACTCTTGGAAGGTATCTCAGTTATAGAATTCTGATTAAAGTTTTTGTTCTTACTTTTGTAACCTGCATTAACTGGTATCAATTCCTCAGAGTTAGCGATGCTAGTAACAGTAGTAGTAGCTTGCTGTACCATCAGTGGGTCATCCGTATGATCGCTGATCGAAGCCACATCACTAACTAGATTAATAAGATCTGTCAGCACATTATTATTCTTACCGCCACCAGCTTCAATTATAGCGGCACTCTTCTCGGGATCAGCTGATATTTTTATCTGCTCAACCACGGCATCAGTGGCAGTTTCTGAGGACCCAAATGGTGTCAGAATAAATTCTGTTGTTTCAATATTCTCAAAACCAATATTTTCGTTAGATGATGCCCTTGATACCGTAATTACTTCTGAACTTGTCAAAGGTAATTTGGTGCTGGTTGCAAATGGATCTATAGTAAAGGAAACGGCTTTGTCACTAGTTGTCTGTTCGGATACTTCAGGCGGATTTTGATCGCTAGTCTCAACAGGCAGGGAACTCAGTTCTGTTTGGGACGTAACTTCGGTAGCAACGTTTGACTTTGATATGGAATTAGTGGTCTGCTCTTGTTCTTTTGTGCTCGTCTCTGACGCAATTTCGGTTGGTTTAGAAGTACTACTTTCGAATTCGGGATCCAGTGTGATAAATTCATTCGAAGACTTAACTTCAGCTGAAGCTGTTTTCATTTCAGCAGAAATTGCTTTTATTTCTGTAGAAGCTTCAGTACTTTCCGTAACAATTTCTTCTTTCTTGGGTGCTCCGGTTGTAGTGATTGCGGCCAATGTAGTTATATCGCCTACTGTAGTCTTCTCATCTAATTCTCCATTAATTTCCTCCGGTACCAAAGATGGTGAATTTAATATTTCTGTTGGAATAGCCGATCTCAGATTCAGCATAGGACTTTCTTTAAAGTTGGGTGCTTCAGTGCTGACCTCTGGCTGTGGTGTCCATGGTGTAGGTGCCTCGCTAGTAGTAGTGGTAGTTGTTGTTGTATCAGGAAGGTCTGGGGTTGTTTTGGGTGCCTCACTAGTAGTAGTAGTTGTTGTTGTTGTATCAGGAAGGTCCTTAGTCGTCGTTAGCTGTTCGTGTTCCTTAATCTCGGCTTCAGTTGAAGGCGGAGCATTGGCTACAATATCGTGACTAGGTACATGTTCATTATCAACAACAACCTCTGGCACTATTTCATCTTCATGATTTCTCAGAACAGCTAAATCATCAGGTAGTGGGGGGAAAGCTGGGTTGTGATCGAACGTGTCTTCCTCTTCAATAATTGGAGCTTTAGTTGTAGCTACTGGAAAAGGTTCCGATGTCACGGAAGGTACTCCCATGAGCTCTGCTATTGGAACATTCGACGAATAGATCGAGCTGTGTATAGAATCTTGCGTAGAAAAGCTGATTTTAGAGGGAGGAGCATCTACATCCTTATTTTTGGAAGCAGTATACTGAGTAGATTCTGGTGATGATACAGGTGATGAATAGTGAACTTCAACCACAGAAGGCGACTCAGTTTTTGAGTCTCCTTCTTTAATATTCTTCTCAGACGTTGCCTCTCGTGGAATCAGTGGAGACTTAGACGAAGAGTACTCAGCTACTTCAATGCTAGGTGAAGGCAGAATCTCCTTGATCTTCACTTCGGTGATGACGGGGATTTCAGACACAGGAGTAATTTCCTTGATAGTTATTTCTTGTTTGATGTTTTCTTTGGGCGGTGATACGGGTGTCTCGACATTCTCAGCCGTAGAAACGCTGGGGATGGGCGATGATAGCCCAGGCAGACTGGTAACGCCTGGAATCATAAATAAGCTAATAAATAACTGATTTCAATAAGACATGCACGGTCCAGAAAAGCACTACGGTAGAACAATAAACTAGCTTAACTTAGCCTGGATTTCGTTTAAACTAAAATAGGCTTGCTGTAGAAGTACTTGAATAAATAAATATTGCAAAATATTGCAACAAAACAATCGTGTATTGTGTTTATTATTCAGGTGTACCTTTTTCCAAGCTGCTTATAGAAACGCTGCTGGGGTATTTTATATTGACATAAAATGTATTGATTCGAGAATTGCACGATCCCATTGCACATCTCAGATTGATACATTCGAATGTTTTGATGACACGTTTATTCATTTCTTACATAGCGGCCGTTCATGTTGATAATTATTCGAATAGCTTTTAATTCGTTATCTATAACCACCGCTACTTATATATAACGCAGCTTACCTCTCAGAGGGCAGTTATCGTACTCGGGACAGCAGCGTCCGGGCACGAGGCGCGGCGTGCAGTCGTCGCGCACGAAGCACGCGATCCGCCGGCAGACCACTTCGCCTCCCTGACAGTAGCACACGCGGCAAGGATCCGCGGGATCTACCAACTTTTCACCATTACCGTATACACGTCCTTCTTGCTCGCATTCTGGAATCATATAGCAAAGTTGTTGTTAATACATAAAATTATAGAAAGTAATAATATCAACCCTTCGAGGATGGAATGTAGAAAATGCCAAAATAATATTTTTCAGGAGAGCCAAATAACAAAATACTAATTTTAATTTTTGTTTCAGTAAACGTAAGTATTTTTAGCTCTTTATGTTCTATAATTATATATTTTACAGCATTTGTGCCGAGTTAAAGTGTTATTTACTATTTATATCATTATTTTTAATATAAAAGTTTTATGCTGCCGTATTTTCTGGGTAGTAAAACCATTCTTTTTTGTTATAATTTACATTTTGAAGACACAAGTCGATGCAGCTCAAAAAACTGAATGAGGTTACGTCAATAACTAAATACCGCTAAAATGGCTTTTACGAAATTTCATCTTCGAATTTTAAATATTTATGTTATCATTTTTTCAGGAGCAATGTCTCTATCAACAGTATGATTGATTAATTATATTACGTAAATAGAAGTTTAAAACATATGGTCAATATGTTTAAGGACAACTGCTGCACACGAAATCATTTCTGTATAGCAAGGGACATTACAAGCACTTTGGCTTTATAAATTGATTTATTTATTTATTATTTATAATTAAATAATTAACATAATATATACACAAATTATTTACAAGAAATATAAACTTAAAAGAAAAATAAATCTTCAAAATTAAATCGCATCATAATATTCCGCCGCATCGTCGTCAATTGGCAACGTGTCCAGAAGACTGGCAGCATTACCACGTTGAATGACAATACTTATTCTTTGTGCAAAAAAATACCAGCCCTCTGTTTACGCGAAGCGTCGATGAGCCGCTTAGTTAGATCTCTATAAACAGACCTAGCACTTGGACCCCATGGCTCCAGCGTTTCGACACCAAAAGGCCCAAATATGTACTCACTAATAAGGTTTTGATATTTATTTGGCTTTGCTTTTAAAATTCGGTCACAAATAGCACTTAGATTCGACTATTTGTGTGGATCGAATACACAGCACTTACTCCGATCATTAAAAAAATTGCGCCTTTCGTGCACTCAACTTATTTACAATATACAAACTTCTATTTCTGTAATATAATCAATCATACTTTCGATAGTGACTTAGCCCCTGAAAGAATGATAACATAAACATTTAGGTGAATCGATGGCCTCTAAATATAGAGAGTTTTTGCACATATTGGATATTACTACAGGAGTTGCATGTCATATGTTGCAATATTATCTATAGCAGAATGTTCAATACTTTTAAATACTATTTACACTTGTGTGTCAAATTAAATTATTACGTATGTGCTGTACTTTAATAAATAAAAAATATGTATGTCTATATATCGTGTTTGTATTTGAATATGCAACTGTAATTGATATACATAATTGCTTTTTTTTTATTAATAATTTGTACAACTATCCTTAGAAATAATCAACTATATTTAAGACTTTTTTTCTATACGACATATCAGTGTAAATAGTACAAAGACAAATTACTAGATGGCATTACTGCCACTTTCAACGTTTAACTCGCATTAATGGTAGGTACGTGTACATATGCAATACTAATAACTAAAACCTACTACATGCGCAAGCTTTTCATGCTAACTGCATGTGTATACGGGCTACTTGGTCTGCGAGGGTTCAACTGCAAGTTACTCATACGGGTTACATTTGCAATTTAAACATATGGGTTACATAATGCGAGTTAATCATACGGGTTCATATGCGAGTTAACCATATGGGCTAGATACGCGAGTTACTTGCGCAGACGACTCGCGTCACCCGATTACATGATGCATGCAAACACTTGCGTCAACAACTTGCACCATGTATCACCCATAATCATTTCTTATATACTAACCGCATTGGTAAGTCGGGCAGCAGTGATCAGGTCGGTGCAGTGCCTTACACCCAGGTCTTGGCTCGCAGACCTGGCGCGCACATAGCACGCCACCCTCCATGCACGTGCACTTCTCGCAGGGAGTCGAGCCTGGGAACTCATCGCCCGGCATATATACCACATCGCCGAGAGCACAGCTTCCTGTAACATTACAATTTGTGAGTTATTATTAACATTCATTACATCACGAAGTAGCTATATTAATTATCTAAAGTAAATTTTTTTCAATACATCTCTCGCATCTATAGTAATATTATAAAGCTGAAGAGTTTGTTTGTTTTTTTGTTTGGTTGAACGCGCTAATCTGAGGAACTACTAGTCCGAATTGAATTCTTTTAGTGTTGAATAGCTCATTTATCGAGGAAGGCAATAGGCTCTATAACATCACGCTACGACCCATAAGGGCGGCGTAGTAATCATAAATGCGGGTGAAACCGCGGGCACATCTAGTTAATAACGAGATGGGTGTAAAAACCCAGGATTCAACCTCTTCGTCTTCATGTGACTTTTATTTTTTTCCGTCTACTTTTTGTAATATCCCACTGCTGGGCAAAAGCCTCTCCCTCGGACTTTCAAATCACTTTGTTGGTGGATATTCCCTGACCTTATAACCTTGTGACTCGGGGGTCTTTTGACCCACAGGGCCCAAACTCGACCGAGGTATGACCCCAAGGTGTCTGTACACCAAGTTACAATTCAATCGGTCCTGTGTTTCTGGAGCTATGCCTGTCACTAACATAACAAACTGTGACTAACAGACAGACACACATAGTGTTTTTATTAACCTCTTCGAAGAAGACTCAATGGTTAATAAAGTACATACTGTATAGTGTCTAACAACAATGTACCTACTGAAAATATATTTTCTTTTGTGTCAAATAAACATTATTATGTTCCAGTGGGAATATCGGGATAAAAAGTAGCCTATGTGTGAATCCAGGTCTCCAGCTATCTACATACCAAGTTTTATCGCAATTGGTCAAGTAGTTTTTGCGTGAAAGAGTAACATACATACATACATACATTCATCCTCACAAACTTTCGCATTTATAATATTAGTAGGATTTATTTATTAAGCGAGATGTGACCGCACGGATGGCATAGAGATTTAAGAGGTCACCACACCACTGCCACTGCACCGATTGTTATGGGTTCGAATCCCACACGAGACAAAAATTTGTGTGATCCACAAATGGTTGTTCCCAGTCTGGATGTTCTTTGTGTCCGTTGTTTGAATGTTTGTAAAGTCGCCCGCGACACGGGAATTATTCCTAGTTGTCTATTTTAAAAGAAAATAAGCATTAGGAATAATTCATATATCGAGTGGGACTTGGCAATAAGGACACAAACAATATCTTAGCTTGGAACAATTTGTGGATCAACAAACTTTTTATTCTGCGCAGAAATCAAACCTACACTTGAGGAATTGTAAGGCTAACATTAAAATTAATGCGCCTTCTATGCAGTCTATATCTTCGCATCTATGACGCGACGTGACAACCTTCATCTATCTTTAGCTGCCGTGTAATCGGATAGCTTAACTAAATACTGTCTACTGGAAAAGTTTCAGATAACGTGCTACTGAAAATTACGTTACATAAAAACATACTCTTTCGCGGCCATCGAACCCCATGATCACCTACATTGCGCCCTTAAATTAACGACACAGTATAAATTTAAATAAGAAATTAAATTACATAAAATTAGTTACATAATTAATAGTGGTATATATTAAGTAAATCCAGTACATTGTGATGTAACACTATTTGTATGTATGAAGCATATGAAATAATTGATTATAAAATAATTAATTAATTATATCAAATTATACCTATCAAAATATTTTATCAAGTGTGTATCACTGGCTCTGCATAGTTCATTGCACTCTTGAGTTTATACATATGTAATTATATAATCGACCGAGCTATGCATAATTGGAGTTACCGATATTTAATAAAAAGAAATAACGACACTCAATTTAAAAACGAGGCACTCATTTTCTCTTCGATATTCGACTGATTTTATAAATGAACTAGGGAGCCGCTCCGGATAACATTAACAAATTATACACCTAAACCTTCCTCATGAGTCACTCTGTCTATTGGTGAAAACCGCATGAAAATCCGTTTAGTAGTTTTTGAGTTTATGGCGAATAGACAGACAGATGCAACGGGGGACTTTATTTTATAACTAGCGGTCGCCTAGTGGTTAGGTAGTGGCAAAATTCGACCAAAATTCCTAAGCTTACTACTTTGTTTTCTGTTTTTCTGTATAACATATAAGTAAAACACAGTAAAACAGTTATTCGAATTTGGCCCAGCGTATCCGGCCTCTCAATGATGACATTACACTGTACGTATTTATGTATTGACATAAACTCAATAATATTAGACTGCCGCCGTGGCGCAGCCGTAGTGAATGCGACTGCTGTGCCTGAGGTCTCGGGTTCGAATCCCGGGTCGGGCCTACATAAAGTTATTGGGTTTTTCTGTTAAGAAATCTCAATAGCAGCCCGGAGTTAGGAAGTTGGCGGTATTAGACACCCCCGTGCTTCGGAAAGCACGTAAAGCCGTTGGTCCTGCGCCTGATCTATCTTCAGTCGTGTCGGATTACCGTCCCATCGGATCATGAGAATTAGGGAACAGAGAGTGCACTTGTGTTTGCGCACACGCTTGTGCACTATAAAGGCGCGGTCAAACAGCCGGCGTGAGCGGGGCGTGCGCTTGTCCCGCCTGTGTTGTAATGTACCGAATTGTATGAGAGCGTTCACACAGCCGGCGTCAGCGGGGCGGGCACGCGCTGCCGCCGGCGGGTGTCAAGCTTCGCTTTGCTGACGCATGCGTGATACGAACGACATTATATATAAAACCTCGGTCACAGGCATAGAAATGTGTACGCGTCTTGAAGGTCGTTACGACAACCAGCGACGACTTTCTACTAGACTATCGGCACATAGATATTTCTAGAGCAATTGAAATAAAGAACAGATTTATTTTTCATATAATAGACACGAGCAATGTGTTATCACTATTGCACAAGGCTATTGCAAGTGATCGTAAGTTTCCATGACCAGTTACCATAAGGCGCGCCATATGCTTGCTAGCCATCATAGTAGCTAGCCAAATAATAGTGAGTTTGAAGAGAAGTTGAGTTTTGTGTAGAGTAAAGAGATTGCCGTGTTCTAATATAATTGAGTGAAGTATTAATAAACTCTATTTTAGTGTTCATTTCATTCTTTAATTCAATATTATTATTCGGTGATTATAAATACTTTGTTATTATAAGTTAAGCTTCTTATATTATTTATGTTTTACGAGATCTATTATATGCCATAAAATTTATTTCCAATGTTAATTGGATATGCCTACTAATATTTTAAAGCCATAACAACTACTCTGTAGTATACTAATCATAGAATACATATTTACATAAATAAGCATATATTTATTTATAGAAATTGACATTCAGAATACGTCACATTGATGTCAAAAAAAATGAATATAAAAATATGTTAAATATAATATAATATATACCTATATATTTAAATATGTCGCTCTATAGATGGAGCGTTTCGGTTACGCGTCTGGAATTCAAAGGTGCAAACAGTTGACATACAATATCACAGTGTCAGAAAAATATATAAAGAATTATTTTCTTATTTATTGCTAAACAGTCTTGAGGATGCTTTATGTGGAGGCGAACACAGTTCAATGCATATTGTTTGTTTAAAGCCTATGTCGAGTTGGAGTACTATTTTGTAATTATTTTATTATTCTACTATAATATAATATAAAATTCTACACATACACACAACACCATCTAGCCCAAACTAAGCAGAGCTTGTACTATGGGTACTAGACAATGGATAAACATATTTACATATATACATATATACTATATTTTTTTGTAAATACATCCATATTATACATAGAAACAACCAGACCAAGTCAAACATCCATGTTCATACACACAAATGTTTGACTTGTGCGGGAATCGAACCCGCGACCTCAGGCAGTCGGTTACACTAACCACTATATCATCGAGGCTATACTATATTGTATTAGGTTCTTACAAAGATGTGTCAAGCCTTTTGCGTTAATTAAGCTGTTATATTTAGAATTAACTTATTTTTTATTGTAAATATTATTATTAAAATGTCTTAGCTCAGACAAATTGCCAGCCTTTCTCTTGAACCAATAGCGTCTCCAATTTGTGTCAAGTTTATTTATTTTCGCTTCTATTAAGCCAAGTATATGCTCAAAACAATGTTGAAATATCCTAAAATAGGCATAAAATGTGTCCTCATGTGTTTATAACTCTTGACACAGCGTATGATATTTTCCTTACATATGACGTGATTGATTCAATCCTGAATCCATATCCATTTGCGCTTTTTAAAATTAGCTATTGCAAACATAAGCAGAGCCGCGTTCAAGTCTGAATCGCTCGACATCAATAATTAAAATAGGTACTAGGCTTTCTATCGCTGTCCTTTCTCACGCTCACTTAGGCTCTCGTGCTGTGATAATTATGTGTTTGTGGACTAAAAGTCTTGCCTGGATTTTGAGTAGGTCAGCGCGACGTGTATACACTTCGATGACTGTGACAGCGGCTTTATATTATAGTATTCTAGGTCGTACTGCGCATGCGTTATACCACGCCGAGCATGGCGTGAGCGGGGCGGGAGTGACGTCACCAAAACGCGGCGGGCCGGCGGCGTGCCTGCCGCCGGCCCGACGCGTTTTGGTGACGTCACGCGTGGGCGTTCAATAAATATAAAGCTACCAACCCACAGCAACCGCGATTACTGAAATAATATCTTTAATGATAATATTATGTAATAAAGGCCGAAATAGAAATATAGATAAAATAGAGTTTATTGAATAAATTTTAACTTAAATAAATTATGCTCATCATCTCATTTTGTCTGGGCCGGGAATATGTTCGGTTTATTAACCTCATAAGTTACCGCGTCAGCAACATACTGCGCCCGCGTCAGCGCATTACAATACATGTACATTTATTTGTTTGAATTATTCTCTTTTTAATAAGTCATTATCAAGATAAACCCGTGAATCAAGAAAGTCATATTCAAAATCATCAAGGATTTTTCATTTAACAAGATATCAGGTTTGCCGTTCGGCAACAACAAGGCAACCGCACGACACTCTTATTCTATGAGTGTAAATATCTAATACATATATATAAATGTATGGCTGTACGCCATATTGGTTCAAATGGGTTATCTGGACACTCACATACCTAACTTTTGCATCCCTGTTCCTTTGTTCCATAAATACATTGTAGTCCAATAATTCCAAAGTACAAAATAAGTAAATTTACTGATATTTACACAGTTGTGAATGATGATCATGGGGAAAAAACAGGAAGCATTAAAAATAATACTTCTTTTTAATTCATGATACTGCTATATAACCGACAGTATAATACGCCCCTTACACATGCCCACCCATTAATGTTACATGCTATGTTTCATACAGAATAAAAGTATACATTTCATATTAATATATATTTTATGGAGGTAATATTTCTTTATTTGTGTATAAATCTCATAGTAGTAACTAATGAAAAATGTCAAATAAAATGTTATTATTTTCAATTGACACGGTATGTTATTTTCATTTCATACTATTTTCAATTAGCTTATAGCGATACAGTGTGTTGAAAGCTTTATACCACGCATGCGTAATACGCGCGCCGAACGCGCGCCCGCACCGCGCCGCGCTGCGCCGGTCCCGCGCCCGCCCCGCGCCCGCTCTAGCGCTGGCTGTGTGAACGCTTTCATATAGTTCAGTACATTACAACACGGCGGGACACGCGCACGCCCCGCGCACGCCGGCTGTTTGACCGCACCTTAATATCTCCTGCGCAGATGGCCAGTCTCCGTTAAGATTGGCCGCCGTGACCGAAATTCGGTCTGGAGGACATTATTATAATATCAGCAAACGTATCATTAACAAAAACGTCGATGACCCACTTTCATAACTCGTACTCATAAATTCACAAAGGAAATTACCTTTAATATTGTAACAATACTCATTTAAAAACAATACAGCGTTTTAAGTAACGAACTTACCTTCTTTCAAACCGAGATCCGTACTGGTCACGTTCGGCAGAGGGCCCAATGGACCTGGAACAAAGAGACAAATTTTAATATAGGCCCCGATGACGTCACAAATCCAATCTTCAAACCAATTGTTCTTGATTGGGGTGACGCAGTTCGCCGCTGACAATTTGTATTAGGGCGGTCGTAATCTTGGCATTTTCAGGCAAATGAATTAGAAACATAATTTGGAGTTAGCTAAGTTAATTATTATCGATTCCACCGCTGTACCGTTTTCCTTAAGATGTCAAGATTGTGAAATGTTAACAGGCTTGCCTTTGGGACTTGTGATCTTAGTATTATGCTACGCCTCTTGTTTTGGTTGGATTTGGGATGATTATCTTATTGAGCGTCAGAAGACAAAGCCATGACCAATTTTAAAGCAGGCGCTTTTTATTCACATCGATATTTTAACTGAGAAACAAACAAAACACCAGGAGCGAGTATTTATCAATCAAAAGGTTAAAAACATAAATTAATAATAGTAAGAAAAGATAAAATAAATTAATATACCTTTTGTTGGTTATGATACTTTCAAGGCGAAACTGACTGATTTTGATACAATCTGGTGCAGACATAGTAAAATCCATAAAGTAAGGAGTTGTAATAAAAAAATCTAATTAGGTTTAACCTAACTCGATTTTTCTGTTCGATAACTATATATGAAAACTAGCTTCTGCCTACTGCTATACCTGTGTGAATCCCATAAGTCCACATTCAAAGATAAATATCATAAATTATCAATTAGTAATTATAATTCAGGACATGATATATAAAAAAAAATATCTATGTCATCTTTGCCAAGTATTATCGAAATTGGTTTAACAGTTAACAACAGTCAACAGTTTAGTGAACTGCAGAACGACATCCAAACAACTTAACAAGCTTTTCTTATTTATAATACCTACGACTGATTTGATTTCACTCAAGTTGAGAGCATCACAGTCTTACATCAGTTTAAACAAGACAACACAAAAGATCTGTTTCTCTCCAACAATCTACATAACGCAAAATTTAGTCGTCCATTCATACCACGACAAAATAGTCGCCCGTCATCTCCGTAGCACAAACGAATGGTTTCTTAAGAGCAAGTAAGGAATGCGACATAAAAATTGTAAGCGCGGCTTTCATCGCGATTCGGAACGTAAATCAAAGGGCGCGGGTAACGGTGGCACATTTAAAGCCGCGCATTCACTGTCATACTGAAAGGGTTGTCGACACAAGTGCGTGTGTGCTGTCGCACTCAGTTATGAGGATAATGTAGATGCGAGTGTAATAGGTTTAGGCTGAAAGCCATTTCATACAATAGAACGCTGAGGGTGTCTTTGCCGATGTTTCCTTGTCAATGTTTGTTTGTGAAACGAATCCGTTTGGAGAGTGGAAACGTTTTATCTGAAGAGTTACGAAACTGTGAGACAGTGCATATTGTGGTACTTTAAAAACCGCCTGTAAATTTTCGGTAACAAGGGTAACAAGTGTCACAATTTAACATATAGCCTTTTTCATAAAATAATATAGGCAGAGAGCAGCCGTATCCTAGTAGAATATAGAATTGATATTAAAAAGTAGAAAACCTTAAAAATAGAAGTCATCAGCAAGCACAAAGTATAAACACCACTAGTGTCCATAGAATAGCATAACTAAGAAGGAGTTTCGGTAGCAAAATTGAATTTCTATAATAAAACGAAACCCAGCCACGTTTCGCTGTAGCTCAGTCTAGAGATTTTAATTTCTTGTTCCTGTAGGAACTGTAATATAAAATATTGAAAACATTCTTACATAAAATTGCAACGTTATGTCAATATTCCAAGTCAAACGATTGACTACTTTTTGAGTTATGCGGACACTAAGATACGGAAACCAAATTTTGTTATAAAAAAGATTAATATATTTCGAAGACATATCAATATTTAAATAACTTTTGAACATAGATGAACAAGTATGACCTTATTCACACAATTTGCTTAGATAGACTCTTACTGCCAGCCAGCGATATCTGATATTGCATCAAACAAGCGTAAAATTAGTAAGCATAATTGAAACCAGTTGCAACGTTGCACTCTTGCAACGACGGTTTTGTGAAATAAGTGCATAATCACATTCGTTTTACGTGCGTCTTCTATATAGCGTAACTAAGCACTTAAAGCTATGAGCACTTCTTTATGCATAACAAAGTTTACTGTAGCGATGTGCAATCGTTTGAAAAGAGAAATACAAATATTGTAATATCTTTTATCTGAATATTCATCAATTCATAGTCATAAATTATAATTCGAATTATATTATATTTTAAATTTGATTTGATGATGACATAATTGATAGATTGGTCATGGTCGATCGTGGTTGACGATGTTTCGTACAGTGGACACTGGCATCGTCAGAGGATGCCAACCATTTTTGCTCAATTCTTATCAAAATATAATAATATTCTATCACATACACACAACACCATCTAGGCCAAACTAAGCAGAGCTTGTACTATGAGTACTAGAAAATGGAAAAGCATACATATATAATAATAACTAATAGTAATACTGTTTCTAATATTTCAACATCATCTCAGCCGAAAAACGTCCACTGCTGGGCATAGGCCGCTCCCAAGGTTTTCCACACGGACCGTTCTTGGGCCACCCGCATCCATCCGATTTGCTTAAAGATTCGAACAATTCAAATATCAAATCAATAATCGCTTACGACGTTTACTGCATTCGCGTAGTGGTCAAAACGATTGTCGTGAAGTGAGTGGGTCGCTTTATTCTGTATGCGAGGGGCTGGCTCCAGGCTGTCGCGAAAAACAAAACTGCCCTTAGGATAATTATACGCATTGATTGGACGTTAGCAGCTCGTTGGAGGGAAGTACCACTTAAGAGGGTTGGAACAAAGTTCAAGTGATGTTAAATGTTGAGGAGAGCGTCCTTGAATGAGACTTATTACTTTTTTCAAGTTGTTTTGAGAAGGGGAAATATGCTGGTCCAGTTTTAGATGTTGAAGTTTCAAGATATTAGGAAAGGGTCCTGTTTGTTGACAAGGAATTTGAAAGCCGAAATTTTTATTTATGTGTTTTTTGTTTTTTATGTGTGAAACGTCATGACTGTCGACACACACTCTCGAACTTCTACATACATATATAATCAAATGCCTCTATCCTTTCTCATCGCCAGATTTGATTTTAGGTTTCACGTAATAAGAGCAAGCCTATTATTATCATATCTGCCGAGTGCAGACTCTGTGCTGCCTACAGAATATCATGACATTACTGTCATGATATTCTGATTGGCAGCACAGAGTCTGCACTCGTATTACTACCCAATACTTTGCCCGTTTCACCAATCGAACCTGTAACCTCATGCACAATACTTGCATTCACTATCACTTAACACAAAAGGCCAAATTGCCCTCATTCTATAATAAAACCTATAGTCTGGTGTTCAGTAACAATGTGATAACTAAGCTACGTGATAATTGTATAAAATGTACGTGCGTCTGCCGGTGTAACTCGTTAACGTCCCAAATGGGACGTGAAGTTTCAAAACTAATCGTCCACCTTTCGTTTTGTCTATTATGAACGGATTTATTGCTATTATATCATCGCGATACGTAATAACTGCACTTTCCCAATGACTAGTTTTAAATCCTAAATCTTAGAATCGATAGTTGCAACATTCTTTTGTTTGTATTTTAATGCAACTATCCTTCGTCGTACGGTTTACAGATAAAACATAACTGACAAAAAGACACTTAAAATCAGAACAAAATTCTTTTAAATTGCTCAAAACCAATTTTAGGTGAACCTACAGCAGCTTGATAGACGAAAGACCTACCAAAAATCACAGAAGAATAACATGGTTTGGCTCCTGCGGTGAGTTTGATTCCAGACTCCTTATGTAGGCTATATGTAGACTAACAGTAACTTTGTAACAACCTTTATTTAATCCAGTTCAATATGTTTTACATTTTAAATATATTATTATAAATAAAGAAACACATTAAAAATTGAACAAGTACGAACACTTACCGATATCGAAGACAAAGTCTAAGACACCGATGGCTAGGGAACTAGAGAGAGAAACTTCCTCAAGATGAGTCTCTAGCAACACGGTCTGCATCAGAGACTTAATCCAGCTGTCTGAAGCAAACCTCATTAAGTGGAGATCTATGGGATCTCCACTTAATGTGGTCGCGTGAGAAGAGAATCGGTCGCGTAAGAGAATGAAATTGCTCCAAGCGAGCCGGCTCAGTTGTACCGTCACCTATCCATGACAAGGCCATGCAAGCTTCACAAAAATATAACAATATTTCTTAAACGTACATACTGTCGGGAATAACGAATACAACCTAAATATGTTACAAAACAAACCAACTTTATCTAGTCCAAGGCACAGGCTCAAAATAAACCTGACCGTCATTACCGTGTAATGTGTAATGACGTCACAACAGGCCTACGCGCTACTTTGCGCAGACGCATGCCGAATTTTAGAAACAATTCGATACAATTAACCTCTATACTCGACGTACGTAATATTTTTTAAGACACTCGCATTATTCATTTTTAAAAGACAAACAGACAGAATAATAATATAATAATAATAATATTCTACACATATACACAACACCATCTAGCCCAAACTAAGCAGAGCTTGTGCTATGGGTTCTAGACAATGGATAAACATACATATATACTATTTTTTTTTTGTAAATACATACATATTATACATAGAAACACCCAGACCAAGTCAAACATCCATGTTCATGCACACAAATGTTTGACTTGTGCGGGAATCGAACCCGCGACCTCAGTCATAACAGTCAGTTACACTAACCACTACGCCATCACACAAATTATTGTACCGGACTCATAACACTTGGTCCACTAGTGTGACCACTACAATCACCACGCCATCCACTTCAAGCTATTGCGTTATTATTGACTAACAAACAGACACGTATTACATTTTCGCATTAATAATATTAGTAGAACAGTACAAGTAAAGTGTTGTGTACATACTATACTCGTAAATCGCACGCGTGACATGCGGCTTGCGCCTGCGCAAGTTCACCATCACCCGCGTGTGACGTCACTGGGTAATGACGTTGTCGATGTTTATATCGTTTAGTAAAATAATTATTTTTGTGTAATTTATCTTTTGTTTGATAACCCAGCGATATTATTCAGTAAATGACACGTATTTCTCTGAAGTTAATCTAACTAAAAGCGTGGGGCGTGGTATATCAAAATATCTTAGAAAGCACCCCAAGCATTTTTTACATTAAAATTATAAAATTATTTTCAACTGTTTTTAATAAAGCGTATTTTTTAGTTTTTTTTAAACTATTTTTTTCTATTATTTATTTTATATCTAAATTATTGTATCGCCATCGGTCCTCGATAAGTGTGCAAAGTTTCAAATCAATCCGTCAGTTTGAAAGGGGTGAAAATTACGTTCAAAGATTCCGTTACATAGATTCATAGATACATGCCAAGCTAATAAAAGCGTGTTAAAAAAGCCCGTGCCCCGCATTAGGACAGCTTATAAATTACATTTACACGAGCGAAAGCGTGGACAAAATGTAGTAATTCCATATTGTTCGCGAATATTTACAAGCGGAATTAATGTCACAAACAAACAATACATTTGTACTCCATTACGTACGAATCACCTGCGTATTTTCGCTCAAACACATTAATTATTTGCTCTGTTTAATTGCTAAACTATGTATATTAGTTTGCGTCATTATAAATAATGACATATGTAATGGAAATTAGTAACTGTAGTACTAATTGTATAATCTTGTTGTTCTAATTATGGTGAGCTTTAAACAATCCATTGGGCTATAGCCTATAACAGAACTCTATATATATAATAATAACAGCCCTGTATTAAACTGTCCCACTGCTGGGAACGGGCCTCTTCTCAATGTGAGAAGGGTTACGCTATATTCCACCACGCTGGCCCACTGCGGGTCACATACCTTAGAGAACATTGAATAGAACTCTTAGACATGCAGGTTTCCTCACAATGTTTTCCTTCACCGTTAAAGCGTGCGATAATTAATTATTTAATACGCACATAATTTCGAAAAGTCAGAGATGCGCGAGACCTCTGTGTTGCAGTCTAAAACTCTACTAAATGCCTATTCAATATATGTAAAGCTTTATCTGGAAAGACTTTATTTTCTCATTAATAAATTTACATTTCACATAGATGAGAGCACTTTTACTTTTTATATACATTAATATTAAACCTTGACATTCAGACATTAAATTATAGCTTAGTTATAAACAAAAGATATAATCTTGTTCAAATTATTTTTGCATGAGGGTACGGCCTCAAATCACAGTTAGCAAGACTACGACAGTAAGAAATATCTATCTCTAATAAATAGTGGTTTAAATTGCGACTACAGTGCATGATGTCACGGGTTCGATTCACAGTTCAGGCAGTGGATTTATCTGTCAAGATGTTTTCAGAAGAAGAACTGTGTCTGATCAGTATTAGACTCGCCGTTTGTTACCTGGAACCCTAAAACTTTAAAGTGCGTATTATCATGCTTGTATATCTCTGTAAAATAGGCAGTGGAGTATTATACCTATCTTTAGTGAAATATAGGTATAATACTCCAATGTCTACATATAGGTAGTACCTATGATTTTAAGATCCCATGTAATGGGAGCGAGCCTGCATCTAACTACCAGGCACAGTAATTAACTCCATGCTGCGGCTTTTTTGGCAGAAAGACCTAAGAATTTTACCCACCTGGCAATCGAACTCGAGACCTCATAGCAGTTAGGCATTAACGCTGCACCACTAAGACAGTATATATCAATTACTAGCGATTCACCCCGGCTTCGTATGGGTAGAACAAAACCTTAACAAATGATACACCTAAACATTCCTCATGAATCAGTCTATTGGTGAAAACCGCATGCAAATCCGTTCAGTAGTTTTTGAGTTTATCGCGAACAGACAGACAGACGGGGCCAGGGACTTTGTTTTATAATATGTATATGTATGTAACTGCCTCCGTGGCGCAGTGGTAGTGAATCCGACTGCTGTGCATGAGATCTCGGGTTCGAATCCCGGGTCGGGCCAACAAAAAGGTATTAGGTTTTCCTACTAAGAAATCTCAATACGAGCCCGGAGTTAGGAAGTTGGCGCTGTTAGACACCCCCATGCCTTGGAAAGCACGTAAAGCCGTTGGTCATGCGCCCGATCTCTCTCCGGTCGTGTTGGATTATCCGTCCCATCGGATCATGAGGGTTAGGGAACAGAGAATGCACTTGTGTTTGTGCACATACTTGTGCGCTATAATATCTCCTGCGGAGATGGCCAGTCTACGTTAAGATTAGCCGCCGTGACCGAAAATCGGTCTGGAGGACATTATTATTATTTATAATATGTCGTGCTAAAATATTGTAAGTTGGTACCTGAATTATAACTAAAATGTGGTCATTCTCGCTATAATTCAGGTCATGTTACAAACAACTGCATTTATGTAAATAAGTTGTATAATAATATATTATATTTACATATTGCTAACAAACATATTTATATACTTACTTGAAACTTAATTTAAATATTAGCATAGTTACATAATTATCTTTTCATTGTATTTCATTGTAGTACATTACGTATTTTCATTAACCTTACAGCAATTAAGAGGTGAACAAAATAACGACTGTTACTTCGTAACATTATTGTATTCAAGTGTGTCGGGTTGATTATTTTTGTGTTAATAGTATCAGATCTGTTAATGTCCCGCTGCTGGTCACACACATCTTTGAGAACATTATTGAGAACTCACAGACAAGCTCTTGATGTTTCCCTTCACTGTTTAGGCGAGCGATATGTATTGTCTTTTTTTATCATCTCTATTGAAATTAAACACTTTATACGGATTTTATCGCGTTGTTTATTTTACTTTAAACACTGTTATTACATAATTTTGAAAACTCTAACACTACTATTATTGAATTTTACTACTATTTAAGCTATATATTTTTTCTAATTAAAACTATTTGTATTTAAGTTTACACTGCCCCGACGTTTCGGTTGCTTTACGGGGAGACCGTGAACATGGCTGCTGTAAAGCAACCGAAACGTCGGTGCAGTGTAAACTTAAATACAAATAGTTTTAATTAGAAAAAATATATAGCTTAAATAGTAGTAAAATTCAATAATAGTAGTGTTAGAGTTTTCAAAATTATGTAATAACAGTGTTTAAAGTAAAATAAACAACGCGATAAAATCCGTATAAAGTGTTTAATTTCAATGTATAACATTCGCGTAAACATAAGACAATATTATCATCTCTATTTATAATCGAACGAATTTAGTCTTAAAGTAGTTATAAAATCATTTAGTCATTCAGGAGGGCAAAAGAGATTATATCTTTATATATATATGTATGTGCTAGCCAAAATAGAGCCTGAATGTTAATACAGTTCAGAAGTTATCTTAATCCGGAATCAATATTCAAACCATCGTTTGGTTTACCATATTAGAGGCAACGTGGTATTTTATAGATGTCAATCATTTTACAAACAGCATGCATATCAAATGTACCGATACATAATCACATGTAAATACTCTGAAACTATGTATTGTAATGTATTTACAATATATGTATCAGTATACATGTATGGATTAACATAGAAACATATAAGAATTAAACATGAAATTTTGCTAAACGGGTAGGCAGAGTCGTATTTCATACCCACAGATCGCCAGCAAGGAGTTTCAATCCCACATATTAGAAGATGAAGCTATTTAATAATATATTATATCACAAACACAACACTATCTAGCCCAAACTAAGCAGAGCTTGTACTATGGGTACTAGACAATGGATAAGTGTCCGGTAATTAATGGATAACCTGGAAATGTCTTATAGTGGAACTGGCCCATTCATGCTGAAATCAGCGAGGCTCTACAAGTTTGAACAAGAAATTTCTCACATTTCATTACTTCTGTCTGATACGAGACTTAAATTCCCTACACCTGCGCATTCATAGCGGCGAGTCACATAAACAACTGCGCCAGCAGTGCAATCAACTGCGTTATTTTATTCAAATCGATTGGAGCATCTAATCGATTACGATTATCATAATTTATGAGCGTTCGATGTCAAACGAGCGTAACTTGCGATACTTGATGTTATGACTCACGTAAATTGCATAAGCTGAACAACACTAATAGTTCATGTTTGAAGAATTGCGCAGTCGTATAAGTTGTCGGTATTAATAATGTGTATTGTAGTTTGATTTGCGGTCTAGACAAAAATTGTGTGATTCACATATTATTGTGTATTAAACCACTGAACTTTCTGTTCAACCTTTCTTTTTTCTATTTTAAAGATTTCGTAGGCTTTGTGATCATGTCATGTTTTGCGGAGGACATTACAAAATTAATTAACGAACATGTAGTAAACCCAGACTCGCATTTTATTTGTAAATCCTAATTAATATTATAAATGCGAATGTGAGACTGTTTGTTTGGTTGTTACTCTTTCACGCCTTCACTATTCGACCGCTCATCATGAAATTTTACATACACTTCGTCATGGAAAAGAACATAGTGTACCTTTTGTCCAGAAAAGTAAACCCTTGAGTGGTAGGGCCACGCTGGTTACAGCAATGGGCCGGCTAGATCGGGGAAGTACCACCCTCTCACAGAAGATCGACGTAAAATAACAGTATCTGTTATGTTTCGTTCGGTAAGTGAGAGCGCCGGCGGCCCAATCACCCTTCCCTTCCCAAACCCCATCATGCTCCATTTCCCTTTTCCTTCCGGTAGGCAGCGAATTGATTGTGTTTTTGTGACATTGCTTCTGTAATGCTAAGAAAACACATCCATGTGTATGAGCCACGGTTCTCGCTTACTATCAGGTGCGCTGGCTCGTCTGTCACCGAGGAAGACAATAAAAAAAAAAAAGGTACTACATATACGCGAGCGTAGCCGCGGACAAAATCTAGTTACATAAATAATTGTCACGTATGGGATTTGAATTTACAATACTTAAGGTAGCACTTGCCCGCGAAGCCATCCGTGCAATCAAATCAAACTCCCAACTCATTTCGAGATCTAGATTCTTAACTCTGAATGGTCGTTAACACAAGTCAAAGGTTAAGTGTGCGTCGACCTGACGGAAGGCTGTACCCATTAGAGGTAGCGCGTAGAGTCAGTGATCGCGTGACCTCGACGGCGAAGGGCGGGCGGCTGAACTCTATGTAGGGCGGGCAATCAGGAACTGTCCCGTTTAGCCAAACGGGTATTAACCTCGTAACGTGACACAGTTTATCGAGCTCTATCTAGCTCTGTTATCGTTCGGGTACAGAGGATGCGGTTAATAAGCGTTGGTGGGTAAGCAGGGGTCATTGTATTAAGGTATTTTAGTAACTGTTCTGAAAGCTTCCTAGATTAACTTAAATTATAAATGAGCTTAATTGTTTGTAATGCTTTCACGCTTAACCTACTCGACTGATCATCATGAAATTTAGCAAACACCTTGTCAGGGGTACAAAAAAAGACATGTCGTACCAGCCGAAAAAAAAAGGTTGTATTCCTAAGGAATAACTAGAAATTATTATAAAATGTAAGCCGTATCGGCCTTTATCATTACAGTCTAACAAGCTTACCTACTAAACCATTGCCGCTACTTATTCGTCATATTATATTTATATTTCCAGAAGAGATATACTCCAGACTGCCCAATATTCGTGGCGTATTTGTTTAAATTCGTAGCGAGTCTCTTTATTACACGAAATTCAATTTTGTATATTATCAGCTATGGGTTCATCTCGCTTTACTAAAGACTAATATGAGATATTTAAAGCTATATCGAGTTAACTTATGAGAACTGGCTTTGTGGCACAGCGGTAGTAAAGGCTGTTCATGAGGTTTCGGGTTTGAATTCTGGGTCATACAAGGTTTTAATAAAAAATCTTAGTCAGAGCAAGGAGTATGATGCTGTGCGCATCAGACGGCTCCCTCCTCTTCGTGAAGCTTAAAAGAATAGTTGGCAAAATGTGGGTAGTGTAAGGCAAACATCCTGAAGAAAAGAGATATACATGAAACGGACATGCTATTTTAATATTATTTTCCAGCACAATGCAATGTTTAGGCAAACGTAATCGGACTAAACTGCAGAATCTAAAAAGACTAAATTAAAAAACCCTAAACTAGCATGCAAGATTTCATTACGAAAGTCAACGATGCAAGAAAAGATGAGATGCCAGAATCATAACAAGTGAAAATCCGTAGCTCTGCACCTTCGTAAAATAAACGGACTACAACTCTACATATGTATAAGTTCTAATACTGCAAACAAAATAGAATTCATCTTCATCTGTACTAATAAAACTAGACTGACAATGTAATTACCCAGAACATGATATTTATTCTCTATACCACAGTGGCAGTGCAATAAGAAGGCTTTCCCGCACTCGTGTTCATTAACGAACATCGCTACCTAACTCTATATACATAGGTATAAAGTACTGTCTACAGGTTGCTACTAAATTTGTTGCGCATAAATTTAGGTTTTCTCTACACTAGTTAATATATATGAATATGCAATTTCGAAAAGGCCACATTTCGCATATATTGACAAATATGTTTTTTCATCTAGATGCAATCTAAATGCTTCCCTGCACCTATTACGTTCGAAAAGGGTACAATTCTGGTATTAATTCTACTGTCCACGTCAGGGTGTGTACAGAAATAATTTCAATTCAAGGTCACAACTCTACTATCTATTACCCATCTGAAAATTGCAGACATTGCAAAGGTGAAACAATACATACCGGCACAATTTACAGATTAATATGACGAAATATTGCAATGACCAACTACAAACGAAAGAGCCTCCAGAAGAAGATTTTTAAAGAAAGTTTATTATTTATGTTTGTTTTAAGTATTATGTTTAATTTAGATACCTAAATTAAAGATACGCAAATTGTTTATAAACTTATTTTTTAAATTTGATATGCTGAATACTGTAAATTTCGAAAAGGGCACATCTCATAAATATGTATAAAATTTCACATTTAAAATTTCTGTATTTTCCATAGCTAATTGAACCCAAATTGTAACACAAAAACAAATCTTACACTACTTTAGAAAGTAACTAGATTTTTTTTCTTTCCTGAGCATTTTAAATTTCCAGACATGTTCCCTTTTCGAAATTGCATATACAAATATAATATTATAAAATGCTAGCATAGACCTACGCCTATGTATCCTCGAGGGTATCAGCAGAAGTGTATTATACCCAAGTATTGCAATAAAACACTTAAATATACCATTTCAAGTTTTTGTTGTAGTAGTGATAGTAAATGTCAACCGCTGCTCATGGATTTCGGCAATGTCAAAGATACACACAGCCAAACCGCTCTCTACCGTGATAACAGTACCTACTCTCTTTAACAAAAAGGACAAGTCATAACGCTTAGGAAACAAGTCCCCCGTAAAACACGGCAAGCCTATTGCCATCTGTTGGATACCTGGACTATTTAGAGCCTCTGTAATGCTATTGAAATTATCTCATAGCAAACTAAACATTACTTTTTCAGTATTATACCCCATTATTACGATCCACCATAGCACTCTCGATCACGTGGTGCCAGATCCGATTCTCAGGTTAAAAGAAGTTTTATTGTGTTTTCCTGTTTGTCAGTAGCAACAAGAAGTTTGAAAACATGCCTCGTAAATTTCAATAGGCTTGCTAGCACTATGGTATATTAATATTGTCAATAGCCCAATGAAATCTGCCTGCCGTAAATTTTAATAAGCGTGTTCTGTGACGTGGTACTCAAACAAGACTGGTACGTGAGAGTAGCCATGAGCTTCTTGCCTGATTCTTCTCATGAAAGCTCTATTCCTTGAACTGGATTTTTTATATTAATTTTGTACTTTCAATTATATCTTCTTATATTGATATATAAGTTTCTGGACGTGTTAAAAAATTATGTATGTATAAAGCAATAAAGATTAGAAAGACTTTTACGTTAAATTACCCTCCCAACTCTTTATTAATTTAATACTACACAATATTAATCGAAACTTAAGTTATAAAGCATCTACGCCTTAACAACTCCAACAATTATCATGAAATTTCGTATACGCGTTGTCAGGGGAAGTGAAAAGGACATAGAGTAACTTTAATCCAGGAAAAATACTATTAAACTATAAAATCCGAAGCAGAAATGTTATTTATATTTTTACGAAGTCAAAGTTTAACACACTTAGTTTAGAAACACTCTATACGTCGTTGGTAGAGCCGTGTAGAGTCGTGTGTAGACAGCTTTAATTAAAACATATTCCGCTCGCCGGCAGCTCACTTCCCCCACGCCTCTACCGCCTCTACCCCCGACTCTACACGGTTTCTTTGTGTCCTATTACTCTATTACCCTTTGGGGTCCAACTCTATTTGCTTCTCTAAGATACTTGAAGCGTGGTTGGTTGGTTTTTAATGACATTGTGGATGGAGTGACCGGTTGTTACCTAATTTTGATTTGGACCTAGGATGTTATTAAAAGTGGCTTTGCCATTATTATAACACGCTGTATGTATGTTGTTTCATGCTGAATATAAAGACATCAGATATATAGTCTTACGCCTATATCCCTGAATATGGTTGGCAGAAATACATGTACTTTTATTGCCATTTACTGAACATAGTTCTAAACTCCGTGCTACTATTGAAATTTTTTTAGCAGAAGAACGTCGATAGCTCTTTGCCTGATTCAGGAATCAAACCCAAGATCTCATGCTTTCCAGGCATACACTACCTCTGCGTCACCAAGGCAGTTTTTCTTTTTATTCAACCAAGGTGGCAAACAAGCATACGGCCTACCTGATGGTAAGTCGTCACCGTAGCTTATGGACGCCTGCAATACCAAAGGCATTACTTGCGCGTTGCCGACCTTTTAGGAAAGGAAGTGGGAAGGAGAAGGAGCGGTAAGGAGGAAAGAAGGTAATTGGGCCTCTGGCACTCTCAATCACCGAACGAAACACAACAGTGTAAGAATACTGCTATTTCACGTCGATATTTTGTGAAAAAGTAGTCCTTCCCCGGTCGAGCCGGCCCATTCATGCTGAAATCAGCAAGGCTCTTCTATTTGATATTATTGTACAACACGAATGATATGTGCAAATTAAGATACTAACTCGAGATGCTTGCATGAGTGTAAATAATCTTTCAGTTGCCTACTTAGTGAATTTCATCCATTAAGGGCCAGGTATTGGTAAAAATCACCTCCATTTTATTAGCTATGTTAAAATCAAAGTTAAAAGTCAGCCCAACCAGAAATCGAGCCGATCGAAAATGGTTATATGTACGTTCGTGTGGTGTTACATGTACTAAAAGTAAATAAATGTAACTGAGAGATCTATATTTACAGGTCACAGCCAACGGAAGTTCCAAACTCTATTTACACAGGATCACCCCATCCCACCCGTCCTCGAGCCTTGGAGCCGCCGTGCCGGGAATACCATTGGAAACCAACATACTATACCTATCATGATCTGTCATCTTAAACAAAGTCATAGAATAGATAGATACAGAACAATGGATTCATACAATGCGTGAGAACTGATGGACCACTAAATACATGTGTGCGTGCAGTGATTGCTAATGTCGGCCGGTTATCTTTAATCATGTTATTTGTAACATAATGATTCTAAATAAGGATAAATCATATCTAATCTGCCGATTGAATGAAGTTTAATTAATTCAGCAGAAGCAAGCATCTTCGATGAACTTGTTTGATGTTGCTCATCAGTCACGAAATTCTCAGTAGCACGGACTTTGGCACTGTACCTGGTAAACGACTATAGGCTCGGCTCCTATTACCCAAAACCATCGCCGACGTAATATGAGTGTAGAACACCTCTGCCTATGCCTACGGCGATATAAGCGTAACGATGTATATGTCAACTATATAGTTGTCATTGAAAAAAAAAGACAAGCACCGCGTCTTTATTAGTAATCTAACGTGACTATAATCATAACAATATCAATATCCACACAAAGAACCCTAAAAATTATCATTATTTCCACATACACAATTATGTAAAAACTCTAGGGTAAAAGCCGCCATTCATCTGTGGCCAATTACGTCAACAAGCGTCCCTCGACCTAATTACAAAGTATAACACTCCACGTATCCCCACTTCACGTGGAAATCTGGCTATATTACGTCAGCGCTCGCATAAAGGTGAAAATTAAGTCATTATGGCCGTCCCTTGACAGACGTGTTAATTCTGTGCTCAATATTTTTGGGCTCACAAACCATTACTTTTTAATTGGGGTGACACAGTGTCTGATGTCTTGTTAACATTTTCTGCTGGCAAATTTTCTCATACAAAAGCTGGCGTTATGAAATAAAAGTAGCGTAGCATTTAGACTTGGTTTTATTTCTTAAACTGCTTCAATGACGCAGCGCTAGTTAATGCGATTGCTGCAAAGGGACAAAGTGTTATTGGATTTTTGTCAAAGAATTCTCAGGAGCAGGACAGAATAGGGACCGGTAAACAGTAAGTCGGTTAGCCCTATTACGTGCACCTTAAACATAGTTTGCAAAATTATTGTGGTGATCGGACACTGCGTTTCGTACACATTAAAGTTTGCTAAAAAAGTCGCCCTCTTCCTTTACTTTATGCGATGAACGCGCCAATGATGTTTCGATGCAAAGGGCTAGCTATAAAATTAAGTAAGGTTGAAAGCTAGGATCCAGAGAGTTCGATTAAACTAGAGTAACACTTTTTGTAAATCCCATCCATCAGCATGACGATGGAAATGATAGCTTACCATACAGATTGATCGATCTGTGGAGTCGATATTTTATCCTCGGGCCTCAACTGAATGGTTTTTAAATGATTAGTAAAATATTCTTTTACGTAATTACGAAAACTCCACCCATATCAGAATTCTATTCAAATTGAAAGCAAACAAAATGCATTGAAATGGGTAACCCTTTTCTTTTCAAAGTTTATTAAAAATGGAAGATTTCGCTTGCGGAATAACGAAAAAATCTCTTCAAAAGCCACCCTTCTAATAAATAATCTAAAGGATCGACGTACAAAATATTATTATATTTTGGTTAGATATTTCGTTTTTTATTCATAAATACAAGATTTGCCTGGTGGATAATTGTTCCTTCTGTCGCTTACTGACAGCTGATACAATAGTTTGCTATACACATATAGAGCAGAACTAGTAGTGAATGCGAATGCTGTGCATGAGGTCTCGGATTCGAATCCCGGGTCGAACCAACAAAAAGTTATTGGATTTTTCAGTTAAAAATCTCAATAGCAGATTCGGTCTGGAGGATATTATTATCATAAACATAAAAAATAATTAGCAGGCTCGGGCACTGAAATCTTGGTTACTTTTTACCATAAGGCAAAAGACAAGCTCGACCCTTTGCCTAGACATAGCAATAATAATAATAATTTATTTCCATACCAGATAAGGCACAATGTCCATCTATAAATTCTTAAAAGGTACATACAGACTGGCAACTTGACTTTACAAAAGAGGCCGTTATTTAAAAAAAAATCTATGTTCTAGAAGTTCTAAGTATGTCTATGTTCCTCTATTTCTAGAAGAAGCCTAACCTCTCTTTTAATACTAGTAAATTGTTAGTATACCAGTAACAAAATCCCAAAGGATTCTTCACAGAAAGGTCATATTTATTGCACCTAGGCATTATCATAATGAAATCCACGATTACTTAGAAGCCTTGTACCACAAGCACAGTTCCATACAGTTGCCAATCCACGAGGGAATGACAACAATGACTCATGCTACCCATTATCTGTATACTGCCATCTGCTAATGCACCACTAATTATTAAGACAGGCAATTATAATGTGATCTAGACTGAATTTCGGCGCGATCGTCAATCTCAACGGAAACCCTCTAAGTATACGATATTATAGGGTGGACGCAAACATGACTAGAACAATCAATAACATTACAATTCCTTAATATTGTCTTCTGTTTACGCGAATGTTACTCATTGAAATTTAACTACTATATACGGATTTTATCGCGTTGTTTATTTATCACTGTATTACAAAATTTTGAAAATATTATACTACTACAACTATTGATTTTATTTTATTAATTTATAAGCTAATAAAATTATTTAAACTATTAAATCTATTTATTTTTGGTTTACACTTTCCCCGACGTTTCGGTTGCTATTCAGCAGCCATAGTCACGGGGAGACTCTCCCCGTGACCATGGTATAAATTAGTAAAATAAAATCAATAGTAGTAGTAGTGTAATATTTTCAAAATTTTGTAATACAGTGATAAATAAACAACGCGATAAAATCCGTATATAGTAGTTTAATTTCAATTACAATTCCTTTATAAAATTAATCCCAAATTCTTGACAGCACATTCCAAAAAAATATTGTTTTGCAGTGCCCAAATCCAGAACCTCTTTCATGTACAGTAGTCACATTCATTACTGCATAACCGCGGCAGTAAGGCAGGATATAAAAACTCTTATACATTTAGCCTCATTCTCGTCATTAAGCTGTCAGCCGTCTAGTAAGACTTACGATTGTCAAAATGATAACAGTAACGTTCGACCAACTAATCTTTGAACTGACAAAGAGAGCCACTATTGCATTGCTAGAGCAAAACTGAGGCGCTTACGTGGCCCATTATGAAATTTTATCATCATCAAAAATTGTCTTCGTATAACCCTGTCATTTCTACGACTCGTAAAAAAGTGGTTAGTCAAAATGACACTCCTCGACAAACATCGTCATCATTCGCATGTAATATCTGAATATATCCACTGTTGATTTTCATTTCAGACAATTAACGCTCCATAAAATGGCAAAATGACAAGCAATCGGTATCTCTCTCCTACCATCACTCATGTACCCTACAGTCAAAATGACAGAGTGCTACAGATGACGATACCATTCCCTTGACGCACCTGCGACGCATACGATGTCCATGCGACCCTACTTTGATTAATCATATGGTTATTAAGAAGGTTGCTAGCCGTACCTCTGATGTAGATATTATTCAAACTAAAATGTACTATAGAACTATATTCATAGGTATATAGACACACGTCTGTTTCCCTACAAATATATTTCGCTTCAGAATCCGATACAAAACAATACATAAACGGAAAGAAAATATAGGTTAACTTGCATAATACAGCTATACGTAGCTACTGTTTACAAATAAATCGATTCTTTTTTTTCGTTACGTTGTTTGCATAAATATCGGAACGACAATACTGCGGAAGCTATCGAAAAAGCAATGCAGTATCATAACAATTAAACGAACAACTGTATCTCATACAACTCGTTACGTCGCTGCATCGACCTTCACGTGATCCTTGACTTTGGTAGTAAAGCTTCAATGTATCGTGTCCGAATCGATAGTTGTGTGCGATCGTCGCGGTGTAGCTAGGGACTAGATACGGCGTGTCACGGGCGATCGATACGGCACACGCCCTTGTTTCGACTTTTATTCGGCACGAAATATTGCACAAATGTTTTTCTACTCGACAATGCAACAAAGAGCATTCCAGAGATAATATTTCATCGTGAGTCGTTCGAGGAAGTAACATTAGCTGATGACAAGAAACTAACCTAAATCGATGAACTATGAACTCGATTATGTGAAATACCCCTAATCGTTTGACTATCGACTAACTTTACCGCAAAATACTTCATACGTAAACTTATGCTAATCATTTATCGATTAGTAGGAATCATAACCTATATCTGTAATATAGGTTTGTTCAAGGCATCACTATTGGAAGTCTTACACGGTCATTTAAAAATATAACACTGGAACTCATTTTTTACCACCATTTTTTACATAATTCACGCCTATATTTCCGAAAAGGTATTATTGAAAGTGTATTACCTCAGAGCCCACGCAATCAAGAGAGTGTCTATTGCCGTTTATCGGGTCCAGTTCCAACCTATATATTACAACTGATAATTTCTTGTCACAAAAGGAAAACTCTTGTTCCACCCGAACGAAATCGAGAAAATCTTTCAAACTTGTCTCGCCGTAAACAATAGAATGGTTTTCCATTTCACTTTGTTTTAGTGAAGATTAACTGGCTTTGAGCAGCGATAGCTCAGTGGGGAGACCAACAGACTGCAATGCAGAGGGTCTCGGATTCGAACCCACGTCACGCACCTCTGACTTTAGGAAGTTGTATGACTTTTCGAAATTATGTGCGTATTGATTGACAATTATTGCCTGCTCCGTGCCTCGGAGAGCACGTTAAGCCGTTGGTCCCGGCTGCCATGAACATCTATGGCAGTCGTTATTGGGAAGTCAGTGCCCTATAATATCCTGACACTGATCTAGCCTTAGGGTATCGTTAGCTTTCGGGTTGCGGAGGTCAGGTGACAGCCGCTCCGTGTAAAAACTGATATCCAGTTAAATCCGGTTAGACTAGAAAAGCTAACCCCAAGTGACTTGGGAATAATAAAGGCTAGGGAAAATTGGCTTTAAGAAATACCTAGCGTTCAACGGTGTCAGACACTATCAAATTATTAGACATCGATTCCTAACAAGACGTTGGACTAACATTCGAAAATCTGTTTTACTAAATTGCATTTTTCTATCATTACGTGTCTTCGTCTCAAGTCTGCTCTCTAAGCTTGAAGGTTGAAAAGAATACAGCTACCGCTGTTCCTATCCTGGTAGTGACAATACGGAGACAGACGCAGGAAATTACACGCTCGTCATGGCCCATTCTGTTAATTGGCTCACGGACAGACGTTTTGTGTACGCCTGTAAACCACCCTCAATGGCGTTGTTCGAGATTTTACGAGGACGTTAAGAGGCTGGATTGTTTGCTTTATGTGTTTATGAAAAGTCAAGCATTGTTATACGTCTCGAGTTTCAGCCTTTAATCTGTAGGTCTAAAAATAAAAATTCTGTGCTTGAAGCTACGAAATGTTATCTTATAGAAGCGCTTTTTGGATTTCAGTCTATCTAGAAATGGTTGAACTTATCAAAAAATGGTTGAAGTCAAATACTAGAGCAAATTTAAAACACTTTGTCAAAAGCATGTGGCCTGAAAATGCTGTTTATAAAGATATTGACGTGTACATATTTTAATAGAAATAAAAATATTTCTGACTTTCACTAAGACAAAGTAACACACTCGGAGCATTGCACCATACTTTGTAATAATAATAATATTAATAATATTCTACCACATACACACAACACCATCTAGCCCAAACTAAGCAGAGCTTGTACTATGGATACTAGACAATGGATAAACATACATATATCCTTTTTTTTTTAGTATATACTTATATATTATACATAGAAACACTCAGACCAAGACAATCATCTATGTTCATGCACACAAATATTTGTCTTGTGCGGGAATCGAACCCGCGACCTCAGGCGTGGCAGTCGGTTACACTAACCACTACGCCATAGAGGCTCCTCCTCTCTTTGTTACTCACCCTTGCCGCGTTTAGTGCATTTGCTTGCAGCGTGGCGTTTGTCTGTTTTATCACCAAATATCAAAATGATTGCTATTCCAAATTAACGTAAAGAAAACTGCTTCAAAATAACAAACTAGAGAGAACGAACTCGAATTTAATTGCATAATGTGTCTATATAGTTCGGGAGCTAATGCTCACACATTCAGAGTTTGAACTAACAGAGGTTCATAATATTCTCTTGTCCTTTTCAAAATTAAGTCAACAAACAGCCTACATAGCAGACAACACGACCTTAAATAAGCGTTTAAGGTGCCCTTCAATACCTAAACATAATTATCTTAAATCTAATCACGTCTGGAACATTAACCCTCATTTGTAATCCTACACGCCCTAAGCTCTCGAAGCAAAAAGCCTAGACAGCACTACTAAGTACATATTGCTGATAGTAGTAGGTGGCTAAAAACACGTTTCAGCCATTAGCAAGCGTCTCCGAAACACTCGACCAAATTGCTCCTGATGGCAACGACAGGCGTAGGACGTGTATTATAATCGACATGATCTCGTACTTAGGGATATTTGGCAGCCGAATACGACAGGAAATATATATATACAGCCAAGTAATAATAGTTTCAGGAGTGAAAGAGTTACAGTTGCCAATTATTTGGTAACTCGCAATTTGATCAGCTTGCCAGTATCACCCTCATACGGTAAACCAACATAAAAGTAGTGATATTATTACTGCTTTTCTATGATTAATAGTTTAAGAGGAACAACACAAGGAATTGGATACTACCTATACCTAAGTCCTTTCTTAAATACTACAGGTATGTAATATAATAATACTCATATTTTTATTATATTTTATTATATTATCCCTTTATCATAGAATCGGCAAAGTGTGAGGGAAACTGGTATCGCAAGTAATATTAAAAGTGTCCTCTGAAGTATAGGACATATTTTTTCAGAACAGAAGATATTTTTTTAATACTGCTCCTGCCCTTGTTTTATTTCCTGAACTTAACAAACATTCAAAGAACGAACACAAATCCCAATTAATAAGAGGCTTTCCTTATGGCGTGTACTGGAAATTTCAAGACTCCGTACTGCTACTGACAGTTCCTTAACAGAATAACACTAATACAACTATTATCAGTTGCATTCACTTCCCCTAGGCCGCCATTGTTTTTGTACGATCATTATGTAAATCTAACTACATTTATGTAATGCAAATATTATGTAAACAACTTCAACCTAACTATTGTATAACAATAAAGGAAAATTCCTAAAAACATACCATCCCACAAGTACCAAGCACAGCTACGATATGAAATATGAATTTCCTTCAACAAACAACGAGTATACCCAGAGCAAAGTTGTAGTCAACACCTGAATATGTATAAAAGTTGGCCCTTTGAGACTCTGAAACAATCCTGTTACTAATAGTTTGTTTTCCCTCTGTCAAAGGAAGTTTTTATTTACGGATGGTAGGTGTATTTTTGTTGTTCATGCTATGATGTGAAAATACAAAGATGTTTGTTGTGTCTACAAACTAAATGTTAACAGAGTTGTTAGTATATACTTACGCTAGTTTCTGGCCGCGGCTTTGCGTTAGTGAAACCCATGGGAATGTATATTAGAATAAAAATAGTTTGTGTGTCCAGGACATGGTCTATCTGCGTGCTAAGGTCTTTTTATCTGTTCAACGGTTTACGAGTGAATGAATATCAAACATCTTCAAACATCACACTTCCACATTTATAACATCAGTAGAATTACAAGTACTATGGCTGGATTTATAGGCTTAAAGGCTCTGCTATAAAAGAACGTCCTCCTTTCATTGCATAGAGCCTTTAAGACTATAATAATTCACACCTCATGTTTATTATTAGAAGATCATAAGTCCAACCCCGGAGTCGAACTTAGGATCTGCCAAGGTCCAAAGACAAAAACACAAGAAAGATCTAGGAATTAATATAGTTTTTTTAATTTCAGGTATACCTACTAGTTTTCCTCTAGGATTAATTCTTGTGTCGGTAGGGACATTAAAAACATTAAATAATCGGTCAAAAGGAATAACCAGACGCGAAACAACTATTTGCGGAACATAATTTTTTTTGTCCCCTTTATAGATCGTACCCAACAGCTCTCGATGCAGTGGCAGGCAGCCTCTTAACCCACTATGCCATTCACTATATGAATATTGGGTAAATCATTAAATATCGTGTAAAATAAGGGAGTGCTAATATTTAAGGATCATAATGTTATCAATCACATGATAATTAGCCAGATTGGTAGCGTGGCATGAGTTTGCATATATATCATCCTGGGTTCGATTATCGATTAGAAATTCTGAGTGACCGCACGGAGTAATGTACTAAGTAGATGGCAAGAGGCAGGTTTCCTTACGATGTTTTCCTTCGCCGCTAAAGCTAGCGATAATTAACTATTTCGAAAAGTCAGATGGGCGTGTCTCGGACGTTCCCAAAACACATCTGACTATTCGAAATAGAAATAACCCGAGGCAGTATGGCAGTAAACTGATGTAATTATGCATTTAATAGTAAGCTTCATAATTTTTTTATCTCGTGCATAATCCATCGTATCATATAACACTACCAAAATAATTTGCGACCTTGCACAAATTAAGCTGCAAACTAACTTAGCGCTCTAACCGCTCCTGCGGCGCATTCGCACAAAGGAGCAGCTGTCTACCTCATCCCATGTCCCACATACTAGTCGAGCTATTTGTGCTATGCAATTCCCATGGCTAGACCGGCGCGGGGGAAGGCAGGCCCGGCGGGGGCGCGGGGGCAGGACAGCTCGGCCGGACGGACGGCATTCCGCGCGTGACTCAACGGCCGCCGCACGATAAGTGGCTGCCAGTGTAATAATGCTCATCGCATTATCTCATGGTGTCATCTTCCGAGGAAGTTCTGCGAGAGGGCCCGTGTGAATGTCCGGTGTTTACGGGCTTAGTGGTGTTTTTTAAATTAAGCATGCTGTTGGTTTGATTGAATTGCTTTTGTTAACTTAATTGCTGTTTCTTTTTTACGTCTCGCGATTATATCTCCGAAATAGAAAGCAGAGATGTATTGTGCCCACATATCGTCAACGATGGTTTTAAATCCCATTTTATAGAGAGCGAGCTGACCTATATCGGTGTTCCTGTTACAATTTTCTTGACGAAAGATCTCTGTACCGATTTACTAGACCCGAAAATCGAACCAAACATTTCTTGCATCTAAGTAGCACAGCGCTATGGAAATCACATCTTCTATTAAATTTAGCAATAAACACATTAGCAATAATTATTATTCCTGGATCGCGGGTGACTTTAGAAAATGTTGAAATAATTGACACGAGAAACACTTGACTCGACGCGAATATTTGTAAATCACGCAATGTTTTGTTCTGCGTGGGAATCGAACCTACAGCACTTGCTGCATTGGCAATGGAGACTAATTAAGGCACTGCACCAGCCATACAACATTTTTCTTTCACTATATTAATAATTAATATAGTATTTTCCCACAGGAGGACGCTACTTACGGTGTAGCGTCCGCGCAGGCTGTAATGACCGCGCACATCTCGCTATCTCTCGGAATGCCTTATCGACAACAGATACATACCGAGCGACTATATACGTCAGTATGTGTACTTTAAGTTAACAGGCCGCTGATTGAATCAGACTGCAGGTTCAATGCCCGGTTCGGCCAAACTGTTGCAATTTTCTTTGAGTGGTTTTCCGGTAATTAGTTCACTGGTCTTTTTATAAGGCAAGGAAAGGTATAAATATCGATAAGGAGGTATAACCGGACCTCCTGCCGCCTGACTGGGGAAACACCTCTATTGATGACAAACTCTTGAGCTTGGTTCAATACGAACGTTAGCCCTAGTTTAAGCTCACATTCACCATACCCACAGATCACGGGAAAAATTAGATTATATTTCTGTGACCATACCCATTCTCTTTGTCTTCTGTTGTATTTTTAACTTTTCTATACGCCTTGACTCCTACTTATTCCTTCACTTGTTGGATAAAGGTATGCCTAAGCCTTCTCCTTTCTATCCCACCTTAAATATTTCCTTTTGAAATTGTTTTAATTAGTAGTCATTTCGTATCAAGTAACCAATTACCATTCCTCTCCTATTTTATACTTCATTCAAATATCATAATTATGTTAAACAATAGTATAACTCAGACAATAAATATGTTTTGTTTAATAAATATATGCATAACTTCAAATGTAAAAAACAGGAATTCGAAATATGTGTTAATAGCCATTGTTGATTTAATTTAATGACTGTAAATTCATTAGTCGCAAAAACTAACCCGTTTTTATAATAATTAGCGTTAAAATATTTTATACGGTTATTCCTTGTAGGTTGTGCATGTTTCGACGGTGAATCATCGTTCTAATGTACACAACAAAGAGTTAAATTCTAACCCATTATTACCTATTAAGAATTAGCATTTGGAAGGAAACTAGGATTATTTGTAGGTTAGCTTTTTGGTGAGAAAATAAACGATTTATTATTTATTATTATTATTATAGCTTTCAGTATAAGACAAGCTCAATAGGGATTTTAACAATAAGCGAGGTAAAATCAATTTGTTTATTTCTTTATTATTTAGTATCGTAACAGATCTTCGAAGGATTCTACAAATCACACTAAAAGCATTCTAGTAGCAATATAGTCATATCAGCGCTGTATATAAACTGTCTCACTGCTGACAGGCGTCTTTTGTAAAGTATGAAAAGTGTTTAGGCCATGCTAATTTTTACTTATTTTAATAATTAATTGACATCTTATCCTATAATTTTCATGTTTTAATTGTGGTGTCATCAATATTTATTATACTTAATTAATTAAATGTATATTGCTGAAATTGTTTCTTACATTATGATTATTATTATTCTTTAAAATTATTTATATTTGTAAAAAAACATTCGCATACAAGGTAAAAAAAGGCTGAAATAAATAAATAAATAGTGCTAAATTAAAGGTAATCAACTATTATGACTGCGCGCATGGCATAGTGGTCAAAGTATTCGCCTAGCCACTATGCCGAGTGAGGGTTCGAATCTAAAACGGGACTGAAAATTGGGAACTTTACAAATAGTTGTTTTGAATCTGGATGGTCTTAAAATTCGTTATTTGAATGTTTGTAAAGTTCCATGCGACACAAAAAGTATTTTCCAGTACGAAAAAAATTAATAAATTAAATTTCCTCAGAAGAGTACTCTTCTGAGGAAATTTATGTATTCTAGATCGAGCATTTGTGTAACGCAACGCTATCTAGATTGATATGAAAGTCCCGACACGGCGGTACAACTTAAATAAAAATATCATACTTTTTGATGTCGAAATTGAATCTGTCTAACAAAAATATAGGAAGCGTGTATTTTTCTGTTAGCATTAGTGTCACGTAGTCAATTGCTATTCCTGAGGAGCCTTCGCGGGGCCATACTGGGGTCCCTTGGTCTCTAACTAGAACAAACGTGTCTAACATCAAGTAGGCGAGTCATCGGCTAATTCTATATCATATTGTTGTGATAGTTAATCATATTGACAGCACAGATGGCGTGGTGACTTAAATGGTCATCTCGCTGCGCTACGATAATATTATGGAATCAAACCCCACTCTCACTCTCACTTAAAATAAACTATTGTAACAACTACACACAGGAGCTCATATAAGAAAAAGAATATAAAATTGAATTGTATTGTTTATAAATATTTGGCGATTGAAAAGAGTACCCATGAATTTCTTACCTGCTTCTTATCATGAAAGCTCTAGTCCTCGAACAGGCTTTTTCAATAAAAAAAATTTATATACTTTAGTTATTTTTATAATTACTTTCTTTTTCTTTTTAATATATTAGTTAATTGACGTGTCCAAGAATTGTTTAATGTGGAAATAAAGATTTTTGACTGTGACTTTGACTTGA
Organism: Catocala nupta; assembly: GCA_963675205.1. NCBI lineage: Eukaryota > Metazoa > Arthropoda > Insecta > Lepidoptera > Erebidae > Catocala > Catocala nupta. The sequence goes on along the minus strand of OY776090.1, from coordinate 29,346,057 downwards.
CTCGGGACAAAAATAGATGTGATTTGTAAATACATAGTTGTTTTCAGTCTGTGTTTTATTTGTGTCCGTTGTTTGAATGTTTGCAAAGTCCCCCGCGACACAGACATGATACTAACGCCATCTCTATCTACTAAAAATATATGAACACGATAATGGCAAAAATTTTTACACAAAAAGGTAATAATTTCATAATTTTCCTTTCATCATAAGCCTTAGAAATTAATCGTCCTACGTTATTTCTTTAGCATTATTTTGTTCCAGAAATATTCGCCTTTGAAAAACTAATTTATTTTAAGATTATTATGGTATCAGAAATGCTTATTTTAAGTGATCATATTATTTTTACAAGTTGTTGCTAACACATATTATCATAGGATAAAGTTATATTTCTTGTTTTTATCCTCCATACATGCATAGCCTCTAGCTTGTATCCATACTAATATAATAAATCTGAAGAGTTTGTTTGTTTGTTTGCTTGAACGCGCTAATCTAAGGAACTAATGATCCGAATTGAAATGTTTTTTTTAGTGTTTGATAGCTCATTTATCGAGGAAGGCTATAGGCTATATAACATCACGCTATGACTTACGGGGGCAGTAATCATAAATGCGGGTGAAACCGCGGCCACATCTAGTAATTATATATAGCAGCAGAGCAGGCAGAGGTATATCGCACATCAATATTTTGACCATATGTTTTCATATCTCATGTAATGCCTTTTGTAGAAACCTAGACTACATTCCAAACTCCGTATTCCTATTAAGCATTTTCTAACAGTAACACCAATAACAACTTTGCTTGATCCAAGGCTCAAACTTGAGACATTACAATACATCCTAACCGCCATAGGCTTATATTTTACTTTTAAGTTAATTTTCTTTAATATACTTGTGTTTGATATAGTACCATAATCGTTTAACTAACAGAAATAAGCGTTGCACAGACGACGATAATTTTTCAAACGGACTGGAAAGTCCGCCTTTGTTCGTTGTTAACTTTTGATCTTAGTCCTTCGTGTGTGTTGTTGCATAGGGTTCCATATCTATAGTAACATTATAAATAGGAAAGATTTGTATTATCTTATATTTTGAGATTTAGTTCAAAAATTAAAGATCGATTTAAAATATCTTTCAGCTTTTCAAGCTACTTTATCCCGAAATAACATAAGCTATATTATATATTATATCACGTTGCGAGCCATAGGAGAGGGAGAAGTATCCTACTAATATTATAAATGCGAAAGTTTGTTAGGCTGAATGTATGTATGTATTTTGTTAGTCTTTCACGAAAAACTACTTGACCGATTGCGATGTAACTTGGTATGTAGATAGCTGGAGACCTGGATTCATACATAGGCTTGTTTACTTGTTATCCCGATATTCCCACGGGAACGGGACTTACGCGGGTGAAACCGCAGGGAAAACTAGTCTAATCATAAACGTAGGTTAAACCGCGGGGGCACCTAGTGTTCTACGATTCCGGACAAATTGCTCCCCGTCTATCCCTCGTCTGCGAAACACTTAGAGCCTACTTATCTTATGTTATCTTGTGTGGGGGCCAGTCAGTACAGACCGGCGACATTTCGACCCAGTGGGATCTTTTGTGTCGACTTCCCCAATATCGACTGCCATAGATGTTCATGGCCGGTGGGACCGACGGCTTAACGTGCTCTCCGAGGCACGGAGCAGGCGATAATTGTCAATCAATACGCACATAATTTCGAAAAGTCATATAACTTTCGAAAGTCAGAGGTGCGCGACGTGGGTTCGAACCCGAGTCCCTCTGCATTGCAGTCTGTTGGTCTCGCCACTGAGCAGCGATAACTCAGTGGGGAGACCAACAGCCAGCCTACTTAATTACCGATTAATTCTTAGTTTCGGAGCCGGGCTATTCGCGGTCGTTTCAAATAATTACTCTACCGGGCATTGTATCCCGAACCGTCCAACCGCAACATTATAACCGCTAAATACACAACTGCGGCCGAAACGCTGGTTGATCTGATTACATTAATAAACCACAGTAATTAAAAACATGTTGATCAATTTTATTCAGTGACGTAGTTTACGCGACTGCTGTACATGAGGTCGCGGATTCGATTCTCGGGACATGCAATGAGTAAATGTTTTTTTTTTAAGAAATTCTCTGTTCACGGTGTAAGGCAATAGGCTCGACTCTTATAACGTAAGACCTAAAGCCATAATAAGTGATAAGTCGGTGTTACACACTCCTACGTAAGGTATATACGTAAGGTTCAGGGATTTGGGAATGATACTAAATAGTCTCACGCTCATATACATATATATGTAGGTATCAGCAATATGTTTACCTTGGTGGCCTGACGCTTACTATGTATCGGGTTTGATACCCGGATGAGTTAACATTTAAATATTCATTTCCAGAATAATGACAATCTCTGCGCTACAAAGACGTTCAAACATTTTTGTCCCATATGGTTTCGCATCAGCGACAGCTTAGTGGAATACCGTTGGACTGTCATGCAGAGGTCTCGAGTTCGATTCCAAGGCACGCATTTCTGACTTTTCAAAGTTATGTGCGTATTAAATAGTTAATTATAGCTTGCTTTAACGGTGAAGGAAAACATTTTGAGGAAACCTGCAACGCGTCTCAAAGTTCTCCATAATGTTCTTCAAGATATATGAAGTCTGCCAAGCCGCACTGGGCCAACGTGGCGGACTATGGCATAACCCTTCTCACACTGAGAAGAGGCCCGTGCCCAGCAGTGGGACAGTTTAATTCAGGGCTGATATCATTATCATAGTTTCGAACCCACACCACTTAAACTGTGCAATCTAAAATAAAATATTCGAGTTATTTAAAGGCATGGTAACAGGAAAACGTAAGTGAGTGCGCTTTCTCAAGCCGCGGCGTTAACTGCGGGAAATTCCGCACTTCGTAAGTGATGTTATCGAGCGCTCTCATCTAAATCTTGCGAGGTATGCAAGCGCCGGCAGACTCGACGTTTATATCATACTAACTGTTGCCTGCGATTTAGTTTGTGCTTTTTAATATGTAACTTTTTATTTGTGACTGCTTCTGTGAAGCAGTGTTGGTGAATGTGACCGCTCTAAGTAAGATAAGGTTTTGGAATAGATTGCCGGATCAGGCTCGGAAAACGAGATAACATTTTGTTTTCGAGGTTTTCTGTCCAGAAGTTCTCAATAATGCACGTAGTCTGGAGCTGTGTCCAATAGACGACCACAGCCAAGCCTATTACTTGGGACTCAAAACCACAGCTGACGAAATGTTGGTGTTATACATAATTTCCGTCACCTTCTAGGCTGAAATCGTATATAGGTAGATATATATACTATGAATGCAGCGCAGCAGTAGTAAATGCGCTGTTCTGGATGAGGGACTCGGGTTCGATACCCGAGCAAAGCGTTATTATGATAATTTTCCAGATAAAGTCAGCAGCAGCCCGGAGTCTGGAATTGTGTCAGGTAAATAGCAACAGACGCGGTGCCTGTCACTTTAAAACACAACACACACCGCAGTCTACCCGTCAAATACAAGCCCGACACGTTACCACCAGGTCTATTTAACTCCAACCTACATGTACACATAATAAGCGATTCTAATCGACGCGAAGAATCAAAACTATATCCTGATTAAGATGTAGATGGACGTGAGAACACCGTGACGTCACCGAGTGACCTTCGATTTGGAGAATGAGTCAGCTGAACAAATAAAAACAGTGCACACACGACACTACCGACTGTTTGCACTATAAAGTGTTATATGTAGACTTAAGTTTAAATATCTTGAGTGGGTAGGCAGAGGAGCATTACGAAATTCGCCAGCAACATTTTTAAGAAACATATTCATAAAACATAAGCCTTATGTCCGTATAGCTTCTGAGTGAAACGCTCGACTTTGACTGCCTTGATGGCACAGCGATAGTGAATTCGACTGCTGTACATGAGATCTAGGGTTCGATTCCCGGCTTGGAGAAATTCTTAGAAGCATTAATACTATTAAGTAATTATTGTTATTATTTTTAGATATTTTTATAGTCATCCCCTTCCTCTACGACTATCCCAGTTTATGATATAGCGTTCCCCTACACCAACCGTTAGGTTATAATAGAGGAGCCGCTGTACCTTCCAGTGCCCGAGAGCACCTTCCGGGACCAGTTATAGACAGGTCTTGTCCCCAAATCCCGACTCTCCATCCTAACCTCAGAGATCCGGTTCTCGTAAGCGAGCTATCTCGTGCCCAAGTGACACTACCTATTCACCAGATAGGTACCGGAGCAATAAAGCCGCTCACTACTCGCAACTCAAAGGAGTTGCTAACGATAACCTCGCTGAAGCCGACGGAGAAGCCGCCTCCCATATCTCCAGTATGGTACCGGAGCTGTGTAAGGCACGCTCACTTCCCGACATACATCCGTATGCCTACCCAAATAGGCCTACAAGCCGGGTGTGGCCCGAGTCACTCCAGCTATGACTCTTACTTGCTGAGCAGGCAAGCTCCCGAGATGCGTTGCGGCAGTGAAACCACACTGCCACTTCGCTAAAGGCAACTCCGTGCCTCATGCGACCGACTGGTTCGCACTGGCCGCGTCTGAGTCCAACGCTCGAACGCAACGTGCTTGCCGAGCAAACGAACATGTCGTCCTCAGCGGCCAACCACATACCCCTGCGAGTCCAACTCCAATGTCAGGTACCGCGCACTCTAGTCAGCGGTCGATAGAACACGCCTTTCGAGGCGCAGTGGGCTTCCTGACCCCGCAGTACCCTGGTCCAAAGGGGGAGACCCGTAGTTCTCCCCCCGAAACCCTATCTACTCGGGTCCTGAAGATACATACATCTTGTTGATATGAGTTGTAAAATACTGAAATTATATTTAATAGGCGATTTAAAAGAGTGGCCGTGAGTTTCCTGCAAGTTTCTTCTCATAGGCTCAACCTTTTGCCTGAACCTAGCAACTAACCTAAATGTAGCTTCAGTAACTTAGTAAACTCACTAACCTACATATTTTGACGTTCATAAGTGTTACTTTGTAACCTAAATGAATCAATGAATTTTGACTTTGACTTTATAGCACGGAAATGCGTGACGTCAATAGGCCGTACTACGCGGGGCCTCGAACCATACTTGTCTTATTGGGTGTAATATATCTCTACTTACCCCTTAAGGGATATAAGCGTGAGACTATGTATATAGAAAATATACTTGTTGGTTTTTCCTTCCACGCAACAACGCATTAATGTAGCTTAATCCAACGGGGCCTGACATACGTAATATCTTTCAGCTCTCCGCAAAATTCACAGTTCCTTTGGGATAGTTATTTTTTTAGAAACACGTGAGCAAAGGTCATGGTCGCGAATAAAAGCATTACATAATCCTACACAAGAACGCATTATGTTGTCACTAGATAAATATATTGTATTTTATTGCTTCTCGTCTAATATGCGCAACACTTTTTAAATCAAAACAACTCGTTTGCATTGTTATGTATGGTTATAAGTTATAACATATTGTTTGCAAGCAATCAGTATTAAGAATATATGTAGTTTCATGGAACACGTACTTCATCTTATTATTTTAATAGTATTTCAGTAGTTTTCAAAGGCTTATATACACAAGCTACTCGCTGGAGCTACATACACAAGCTACTCGCGCAGGTGACTTACGCAAGCTACTTACTCAGGACATATACGAAGTACTTGTACGGATGGCTCGTACCGTTTACCTGATATATACAACTTACGCAAGTACCTCAACTTACGCATATAACCTGCGCTATATACTTAAATTGTGTGTGATGAGTGTTATGTCATTTCAAATCCTAAATCTTATAAATAAAATTCTCGTATCATAATGTTAGTTACCATACTCCTCCGAAACGGCTAGACCGATTTTTATGAAATTTTATATGCATATTTAGTAGGTCTGATAATCGGCTACTATCTATTTTTCATACCCCTTAGTGATAAGGGTTGTCCAATACTAACATTTTTTTTAATTTATTGGCCAAATAATTTTGTTATGGCAAAACAACGTTTGCCGGGTCAGCTAGTAATATTATAAATGTGAATGTGAGTTTCTTCGTCTGTTTATTACGCTGTCATGCCTTAACTACTTGACCGATCATCATAAAACTTCGCATACATATTGTCAGGGGAACAGAAAACTACATAGGGTACCTTTTATCCAGGAATAAGCACTGTTACTAATCTAACTTAACCACGAGCGAATCCAAGACCAAAAATCTATTGGTATTTTCTTTTGCGCCTTAATTTCAATTCTTTTCATCACATCTTTAGTTACTTTTCCTAGGAACGGCAACGCGTAAGTGAACTGATACCTCTTGCACTATAAGCTATTATAGGCTAAGGAAACCGATTATATATATGTATAAGGTGAGTAGTATGTTTGTTAGCTAGCATGTCAGTATTTTTATACACAGGGATAAGTTTAGGCGTTATTGCCGCATGTATCAACAATACACTAAAATTATCCCTTAGGAGACAAAAACTTTTAAATATATATATACTTAAATACCTCAGTAACCAAGGACTTCTATTTAATATATACTTAAAGAACATAAGCGTAATTAGTAACGTATTTACCCCACATTAGATACACCTGTTGTCGCACCTATCGTAAATATTTAACGTAAATAATTTTGCCTCTATTCAATACAGAGCCGTGTCCATTATTTACAGCCTAAATAACGATTTATAATTCAAAACACGAAGATAACATCTCATTGAAGCTTTGTTAGGTTTTTTTATACCGCTAATTTAGTAAACGAGTGTACACCATCTTGTGGGAAGCGGTTACCGTTGCATATGGATACTTTTAACACCATAAGTAGGTGAAACAATAAATTGAAAAAATGTGTGGTCCACAAATAGTTGTGCCAAGTCTGGATGTTATTTGTATTTGAATAACAATAATAAGTATTTATTGTTCAAAGAAAGGTTACAAGTATGACAATTTGATGTCCCAGACCTCACACTAGGATTCCCTGTGCCGTGGGATCTAGTCTCTTACAGTCCGAGACATATATATATTTTAATCAAACTTATGATTCTTATACCTACATTTAGATTGATAAAGAAAAATTAAAAGTACTGAATCAAAAGTAAATGTGACAGATGCTTTAAAACACAATGTCTATGAATAAAACTCTATATAAAAATCATCTTTGCCTCGGTAACGCGACGATAGTAAATGCGACTGCTGGGTATGGAAACCGAGGTTCTATTACCGTCCAAAATTGTATTGGATTTCTTTGTTAAGAAAAGAGAAAGAAAGAAAGAAACATTCTTTATTTGACACATACCACAAACACATAATAACAAGTATAAAATAAAAAGAAATAGATAAAAAAAATAACTTAGCGAAACGAAACCAAAACAAAAAAAAATAAACAAAATACATATAAAATGTCTAACAGTAGTGTCAAATAGGACCCAGTTCAGCATGTGTCAGACGAAAGCCAGACGCTGATTTTCAACTGGGTCCTTTAGTGACTCACGGATATAAACCATTATAATAATATAATCAACGAAAATATAAAAAATATACATATAGGTATATAAAAACAGAATAATATCAAATTTACACACAGACATGTTTCTCATACCTAAGACTAGTATCGATGTACAGTCCCAGGTTGCGGGCCTGATTAACAAAGAAAATTAGTAACAGTCCTTAGTCTGGAAATGGTTCCAGACTAAGGACTGGGTCCAGTAGACCCCATATAACGTGGCACCTAAATGTTGGTAAAATGTAGACCTAATAGACCCCTGTTTGATTAAACGCGCTATTCTCAGGAACTACTGATTCGAATTGAAATATTCTTTTAGTGTTGAATAGCCTATTCATCGACGAAGGCTATAAGCTGTACAACATCACGCTACGACCCACGGGGGCGGCGCAGTAACCATAAACGCGGAAGAAACCACGGGCATAGCTAGTATACTAATATTATATAGCTGAAGAGTTTGTTTGGTTGGTTGAACGCGCTATTCTCAAGAACTACTGGTTCGATTTGAAAAATTATTTCAGTGTTGGATAGCCTATTTGTCGAGGAAGACTATAGGCTATATAATTTGCGCATATTAACATTGCGCAACGAGCAATAGGAGCTAAGTATCAATGGAAAATGTTATGAAAACGGGGAAAATTATCTTATGTGAAGCAGATGAAGTTGCGCGTGTCAGCTAGTCCTATATAAGTGTTAGACTATATATGTATTGTCTAACCTATTGTCTTCTACTAAGTACAACTCCAGACGCCATTCGGCTAATGTGATTTCTTGCCAGAAAAATCTTATAAAAACTATTTACCATAAAAATACATTAGTATATGGGACTTGCCTTGTCTGAAACCTACTGTGTACGGTTTACCTTATATTGTAGTCGTATTACATTTCTTCGAGAACATTCCTAGCGGCCATTTTCCATTTTTTGCATTCGCATGTTTTCTTTATTACTTTTGTTATAATATGTGTAATAACAGTAAATCAAAATAACCTTACTGTTGTGTGCGCGTATGTGAAATTCCTACCATGTTATGCTTTGATTTGTAATAAGAACTTATGAATGATGCGGTTATAGTTTTACTGCCTTTAAAATATATTAAATGTGCCTGCGGTTTCACCCGCGTTTATTATTATTGCGCCGTCCCTGTGGATCGTAGCGTTATGTTATATAGCCTATAACCTTCCTCAGTAAATAGGCTATCGAACAGTAAAATAATTTTTCAAGTCAAACCAGTAGTTCCTGAGATTAGCGCGTTCAAACAAACAAACAAACAAACTCTTTAACTTTATATTATTAGTATAGATGATAGTCGATAAGGTTTAAGTGGTCGTCCTGACATTAGTCGTTGAGCCGAATGTTGAGAGTTCAATCCCCATACGGGACAAAAATTTATATGATCTACAAATTGTTTCGAGTCTAGGTGGTTTGTGACGGTTGTTTGAACGTTTATAATGTCACCGAGAGACAGAATTTACTACTAGTACGTTAGAGTTTTCAAAACAAATTGTAGATGCTACCAGCCTCAGTGAGCGTTGGACTGCCACGGAGAGGTCTTCTTTTCTCACACTTAGAAGAGGCCCGTGCCCAGCAGTGGGACAGTATAATACTGGGCTGAGACTATTATATTATTTTTCAGTCCGTATTACATTTCTATCCGGTGCAGCAATAGCTCAGTGTGGAGACCAACAGACTGCAATGCAGAAGGTCTCGGTTTCGAACCCACGTCACGCACCTCTAACTTTCAGAAGTTATATGACTTTTCGAAATTATGTGCGTATTGATTGACAATTATCGCCTGCTCCATGCCTCGGAGAGCACTTTAAGCCGTTGGTCCCGGCTGCCATGAACATCTATGGCAGTCGTTATTGGGAAATCAGTGCCCTATAATATCCTGACACTAGTTTAGCCTTAAGGCATCGTTAACCTTCAGGTTGCGGAGGTCAGGTGGCAGCCGCTCCGTGTAAAAACTGATATCCAGTCAAATGCGGTTAGACTAGAAAAACCGACCCCAAGTGTCTTGTGAATAATAAAGGCTAGGGAGAAGATTATATTTCTATCCACCCGACTCAAGGAAATAAAGCTGTATGTCTACATATTACGAATAACAAACCAACCATACAAAAGTAACAATACAAGTTAAGTACATACAATTTTCCACTTTCCATTCACATATTTGTAACAATTTTATGCGTCCAATATTACCTATAAACAAACAAGGCTTACACGTTATTGTGACGTCACATGTGCCGGAGTCGCTCGAACGCGTATAAACGCTTGTTAGCCATGTACCGATAAGGGAACCGTTCCATAATGTACTGTAGTGCACCTATTTGTTAGGTGACTAATGTTACAGCTACATGTTTTGTTTTATTGTGTATGCACATTAGGAACAATAAACATTGAGGAAGATTTAGATTTTGTGGTTCTATCTTCCATGTATCTATAATACTAATATTATAAAAAAGATTGGTTTATTTTTTGTAATCAGTAAATTCTGAAATTACTGAACCGATTTTAATATTTCTTTGACTATTAGGAAGCTACTTTATGGCGGACTAACATGGACTATATAGCATCACGCTACGAACCACGGGGGAGAGGAGCAGTAATTATTAAAGAGAGTGAAACCGCCATCGTGTAATAATGTCAAATCTTGCTTGTATTCCAACTAGATTTGCTGAACCTATTAACTATTTTTTTTTTATGCTTAATTTTAGAGTCTGGGTGTTTTCGTATAATATGTAGTTTAATATTTGTAAAGTGTCCGACAACAAAGAAATTTTCTAGTGCGAGCTATGTTTTTAAAATAAAGAAATCATAGAACGCATATCAATGATAGAATCCCTTCAGAAATGTACTAAGTCTGAGTATGTATATATTTTACAGAAGCAATAGTTCAAGGAACTTAAAAACTCCGTAATTTGACGGTACTTCGTACAAGACTAAAATGCGTACAGAATTTGACAATTGACGTTTCTTGTTTTAAAACAATAGATAATAGAACTCATCCTACTTTTGTAACCTTCGTGATTAGTAACGTAGATATGGTGAACGTTATCTGCTTTATTAGCAAAGGCAGAATTTTAATTGTCTAAGAAAATTTTATAGCGACTGCGCCTCAGCCCTTATTTACGAAAATTAAAAAGTTTAGTGACAAACTAATGACAGATCTGACAGATATTTGCGCGGGACATTTTAGAAAATGTAGTGTGACTAATACCTATGTAAATTTTTTATTCTTTGCGATGGGTGAAACATAGTAGTATTTTTTTTATTTATTTATATGATAGTATTGGAGTAAGATCAAACCTAACATTATAAAGCTTGTAATTGAAGCTATTCAGTGTAGCAATATTGAAAATTCTTGTTAAAGAAAATATAAAATTATTTTGTTAGTTTCTCATAAACCCATATTTTATGTTGCCAAATTTATAAATTCAACCATTGAATATATGTAAATTTTATAACAATTGACATAAGAAGGCAAGTCAAATAAATAGGTGTTTATATGCACAGATGTCCTAAAAATATATTTTCGAAAGATATCGATACGATTTCAAATTCAAAAGTCAGATTATAATATATTCTTTACATTTAAACACATTTATCTTTAAATGATATTCTGGATTTACATTATTTTTTACGAATTTTAAATACTTTTCTGTTACACGATATACACTTGATAATATGTCTGTATAAATAGGACACTCACCTGCTCGACTCAGTGCGATGAAGTTAAAGGTCGTCAACAACAACAGCGCGTGTCGTAGCGACGCCATGTCGCCTCGAGATCTGTAACAACAATAAAAACACATCAATATAAAGGGAAGTTGTTTTCGTAGCTTAGTGCTTCCCAATTAGTGATACGCGTATCTTAGAATAAAATAGAATATATTTATTTTTAGGAACATGGTACTTTTATTATCTTATCTTACGCAAGCTCTTGAATTAAGTAATACTATCAGCAAAAGCAATAACATACGCGAACATTAGATAGATAGAGATACAATCTATGAGAACTAACTACTAACCCGAACAAATTTTTGGAAACGGATTTTCAGAAATATCTTTGTGTATTATTACTGCCGTCACAAGAACCCATAGGCTACTGTATATGAGTTATTTTCTTTAAAACGAACCCTATTTATAAATATGGGTGCCCTATGCCCTACATTTTGACTGCCATCTATCTATCTATTCCATTATGTCAGCATAACCACAGAGTAATTTTGATGCGGTTTACTCAATTTGGTAGCTTGACACCGCCAACCACATTTTATCTCATTCCGTTTAATAAAACCGGATAAATAGACATAGCTATTTATAGATAATCTTTCATGTAAATAGGGATTGAAAAACAATGAGGGTTTAAAGGCCGTGGGTTCGAATCACACTCATTGCATTGCGCGAACGTAGGCCCACTCCTAACTGGATCATTCTAGTTTAGTTGGAGAAATTAGTTACTCTGACTGCACGGAATGTGGTTCAAGTGGTCGCCCCGCCATTGCCACTGTGCGAGTTCGGGTTCGATCCCCGCACGGGACAAAAATGTATACGATTCACAAATAATTGTTCCGAGCCTGTCTGTTTTTTGTACCCGTTGTGCAAATGTTTGTAAAGTCACCGTGACACAGGAATTATCACAGAGGCGGGAGAGATCCTAATAAAAAAAATACAAGTGAAACTTTCAAAAAGCACATATGACGTCGCAAACTAAACCACTGAGAGCGATGTCTGGAACAAAGTCTGCCGCTTCAATAACAAACAACGCAATATCTACAGATCAACTTTAAAACAATGTGACGAGGAATAAAAAATTTAATGACTGCGGCAGACATATTGTTTTTGTTTCAAACGATAAAGGTTATTTAGTGTTGTTGGTCTATTAGTGTTGTGACTCATACAATCAAATAGCACGCAATTGAAGATACAATCTGACCGTCAAAGCCTTAATGCTAACTTCGCGAGGGTACATCTTTTTATAGCTTCTATTATATTGACGAGTTCCTCCTCCGAGCCTCTTGATGGTAAATGTCAACTGTAGCCCATAGACTTGGGTAATGCCAAGGGTACACAAGCTGCTGCCTAACACATACATAGACTAAGTGATCTTTGTGTGCGTTGTTTGAATGAGTTACGAGCCCGTTCATCCCTGAAGGTTCGCCCCCTAAAAGGTATTTGTTAGGTTTCTTCTTAAAATCCACCCAAAAATAGGAGCCACGTAGAGCGGGGCTTCGTCGTTCTATGAAAGGGGCGAAAGTCAAGGGGCGTACGGGTTCGTAGCCTTTGAATGTTTGTGAAGACCCTCGCGACACAGGATTTATTCCTAGAGCGGAAGATGTCGTTTTTTAAAAGAAAAATAAGTATAGACTCATAACCTCTATATCCCCAAAGGGTTAGGCAGATAGGTATGTAAATATGAGTGAATGATAAATTTTAAATCCAGCATTATTATAGATCTCACGTTACAACGGGCGAATGCATTGTCATTAATCTGTCAAGTCTTTAAATATCAGACATAATTCAAAATCTATCGTGTCTAGCCGCTGGTGTGCCGCTGCGACCTAATAAGTTAAATTAAACGATCACATTTTAAGAGCAGTGCAGCTAGTAAGTATTTACAAATAAAAAACCCAATAACATGTCTCCAGACCCGGGTATCAAATCCGGCCCCTTATAAGACCAAACTTATGTCACCAAGACTTAAAAGTAATAAGAATGCTGACAGACTCAAAGATGAATAAATCTTAAACGCCGAAATTCACTTTAAGTAATCCAAATCATGTTGCACAACACCACGTAGCATTTCACACGCCAATCAATCGCAATTCAATCAGTGAACGAGCTGCATACTTGCGCATCGCAAAAAGACCACGATTGATGCGCGGGCGCAGCGGTCGATGACCCGCCGCCTGCGCAATCACATCCCCTAGATCGCGGCGCCTCCACACGCAATGTTACGTCGATTATGTATCGCAAAATATCTATTTAATTATCTGTTTAGTGCGCATTGGGTCGCAAGATCCGTAGGAAAAAGTATAATGGCATCCATGAATACATTATAATTGTTTAGATAGCCAATGGCTCAAATGCTCACTCGCCAGTGTGCCGATTGTTAGGGGTTGAGTTCCAAGTCTGGGTATTCTTTGTGTCCACTGTTTGAAATGTATGAAGTTCTGTGAGATACAGGAATGACTATATATTAACAAGCGGCTATTAAAAAATTGTTATGCCGTGTTGATCGATATTTTTTTTTTTTTATAATAGACGTCTTCTGCCCTAAATATGAATTGTATAATAATGTCGCGGGGATATTTTATTATAATAATTTACTATTTATTTCAGAACTATACGCAGTAGTTCATAATGTAGTGGCAAAAAATTGTATTAGGCCCACTATACATAACCTATTGGGTACGAAGCGTAACAGTGCATGAGGATAACCAGATCGATAGGTAAATCGCGATACCACAACTGAGGGGCTGAATCATAAACAACCAACATACGTATTTGCTGCGCTTAAGCTCAAAAACCCATTGAAATTAAACACTTTATACGGATTTTATCGCGTTGTTTATTTTACTTTAAACACTGTAATAACAGTGTGTTTAATTTCAACATAAGACAATATTACTCAAAAACCCATATTTATATCGCATTTATTTTCTTTTGCCTCATTCTAATGATACAACCTATACAAAAAATATGTTGGAAGTATTATTGAAATCGTAAATTTCTCAAAATTGAGCGGTTTTCCCTAACATGACGCATCTTTTGTTTTTATAAAACTAAATGACTACGATTCGCGTGATTCTTTATTGATGTAGGTTTTCTTAAATACGCAGATTTTTTTTTGTTTTTACGTAAGTTATCATTTGACGTCGGTTTGTGGACTTTTGAACTACTTTTTTATTATTAGGAATAACGGTTTCGGTATTTATATTTGAAAGTAGGCATAACTACGAATTGGTCCGCATTGGCGATATGTTTGTGTAAATTTAGATTTGTATTTTATTATTAGCTTTTAGCATTACCAGGACAAAATGTCCTGTATATAAATTTAAAGCATAGTCTGTTTATAGTAGTCTATGTTTTAACCAAATCCAATTTTTCAAAATAATGTTTGTGTAACAAACATCAGTGCAAACATCCATTTTTATGATATTGGGGTTTTATGTCGCATTTTATATCTTACGTTTTAAGAGCATATACCTATCATTAGATATTCATACCTATACATTACATATACCTATCATTGGGTTCGATTCCCGCACAAGACAAATATTTGTGTGCATGAACATGGATGTTTGTCTTGGTCTGGGTGTTTCTATGTATAATATGTATGTATTTACAAAAAAAAAAATGTATATATGTATGTTTATCCATTGTCTAGTATCCATAGTACAAGCTCTGCTTAGTTTGGGCTAGATGGTGTTGTGTGTATGTGGTAGAATATTATTATTATTATTATTATTATTATTAGAAGACATATATGATTGGTTCTTCCTATTTTATAAATCTTAACTTTTGTTAAGTTAGACATATAAATCAAATCGAAGTGGTGAAGATTTATACGTAACATCTAGATAAATTAAACTAAGGCAATAATATTATACACTTTAAGTTCTAAGGCCTTTTATTAAGCTTATACGAGCTTTGCTTTGGTGAAGAATACTCCAGCTCACACTACTCAAAACAAAATATGGTATTTCGTTGTACCCAACATAGATAAAGTTCACACACAACTTCTAATATATAATATACATTTTGAGCTATTGTGTTATCCTGCTTACATAACTAAATCACAATTTTAGCGATCCTATTTTATACATAATATTAATATAATTCAAAAGGCTGCTTACAGCTCATATGTATTCAAAGGTTCTACAGAAATATTAGGCAAGTGAGTTAGAGAGGGTTTCTTTGAGGGGTGTGCCCGCGGGTGTCGTGTAAGGCCCGGAGCAAACTATTCGCGCCCGTTATTAAGACGAATGGCATCCCAACATCGACCTACATACGGCGTAACCTCATTTACTGTTATTTGAAGAATTTTAGATACTAGATTTAGCCTGCGACTTCGCTCGTGTAAATGTAGATTAGCTTTGTAATAGTACTTTTTTCTGGGTGAAAGGTATCTGTCCTTTTCTCTACCCCTGACAATGTATATGCGAAATTTCATAATGATCGGTTGAGTAGTTACAGCGTGAAAATGTAACAAACAAACTCAATTTCGCATTAATAATATTAAGTTAGGATAATGCCATGATAGTGTATGTGATTGCAGTGTACCTATGAGTCCCGAACTTGACTCCTGCATCGAGCAAATTATTCTGCGTTTTCTGCCACTAAATACTTAGTAGCAGAACGAAGTTTAGATCTGTGCCTGGTATGGTTATAGGCTGCCCTATTACGGTAGACCTAAATATATTTGGCAAAATGTAGGTGTAATACACCTCTGCCTATCCCTTGAGGGATTAAGTTAGACTACTGTCCAATGTAGTCAACGGCGAGCCTAGAACCATCTACCGAACACATACTTCAAAAATTTCCTAACAAAAAATTTCAATAGAACTTTACCTGACGCGTAAATCGAATCCAAGACAGTGCAGCACGAGAAGAGGAAAAATCCTAACTAATATTATAAATGTGAATGTGAGTTTGTTTGTTCGTATTTTACGCTGTCACGCCTTAACGACTAGACCGATCATCATGAAATTTCGCATACACGTTGTCAGGGGTACTGAAAAGGACAGAAGGTACCTTACACCCCGAAAAAGAAATGTCCCCGAGACATTTACGCAAGCGAAACCGCGAGTAAAAACTAGTATATATATAACACTGACACTAAAGATAATAATCATAATTTCGCGGAAAATGACTTGCCTTACAAAATCCGTACTACCATCAACCATAAAGGTCATTCACCACAAACAATTCCTTGACACACATATCCACATCATCAATCAAGCATCAAGTGCGTCCCCACCCTTACCCCCCCTTCAATAAATAAGGCCGGACACCCACTTATCAACGGCCCGTCTCGCTACTGTCACTCACGTTTACTCAAACTAATGGCATACGAAAACTGTGTCATCGACAACGGACACCGGGGGTATGATGACCCCATATTACTCGTACTCATACTTAATATTTGACCACAAGTAATATACTGTCCTACTAAACCAAATACAAGGAATTTGACGTTTCCTAAGATTTTTTTTGTTGACTATCGAGTTGTCGGCCTTACGTCGTTTTGCTAGATTTTGTATTCGGTGCTATTCTGTAAAAGTTTCCACTTTGAACTCATATATATTAATAGTCTGCTATTAAATGTAACAATAATACAATCATATAATAAGTACAGATGATGATGATATGTTCGATGGTCAAATCTCATAGGATTGCAATGCCGAACGCTTTCTTATTTAACCTAAACATGAATGCAGGCTCTTCAATGTTAAGCAATTACCTGTGATTACTTGCTATATTAGGGCAATAAGTCGCAAGTTGCCGACCGTAAGAAAAGATATGCGAATGATGTAGGTATATTTTTCATAATTATATTAATCAGCGATATAAATCAATAAACACTTATTAAATTTTAAATTGCTTCACCGAACACAATAATAATAATTCTTAATCATTAAAGGTAACAATAGTTAAAGGATTGTTATTTTATTCACAACGAAAAAATAATTATTCGAATTTTTATCATTTATAATATACTGATAGAAACCTTAATGTCCAGCCGCCTATGCCACTGACTGTACGTTAGCCCTTGAAACGTTTATATTAATGCTATACCAGTTCTCTGACAGACCAGTATTAGGGAAACTGCTGCTGTAACCAGAGACAAGTAAATAACATTTTCCACAGAGCAACGATCGCCTGATCTGTGTAATTGCATCCCGCCACACAATTTACATTCCTCTGTTCATATCAACATTATTGATGACTCATAAATGTCCGACGTTCGATACTGAATGTGATTTATTAGCTTATTTACTTTTTATAATCAGATTATGTATCATAAGTACATACACTTATCAAAAGTGTATACTTTGTTATATTATCCTTCAAATATAGTCGTAGATACTTTAATTTATATTATCCAGCTTGTTCTAAGCTGAGACCTCCCGCTCTAGATATAATTCCAGTGTCGTGAGGGACATTACAAACTGTTACACAATTGACAAACAGACAAATAACACAAAAAATCAACCATTTCCGCAGCTCGTTGCCCTATCAGACCACTTAAACAAATGCGCCATTCATGCAGTAAAATTATTATACCTATATATTCGAATTTCTGTAGTCTGACCCTACCAGCTGAAAATACCTATGAACATTATTAGATGACTGAAATGCAGACTGAACATGTAGTCTCATATAGTTTCCCTGTAAACTATATTTTCTTAAAAGACTAAGCAGAGATGTATATAACATTATTGCAGATTCAATAAATCACGAGTGTTACCATTACTCTTAAAAGGTTTACGTACCTAAGTTACAATAAACTTTTGCCATCTGGCAAGCCATAACTCAATTGCCTCTTTAGTCATATAAAAACCTAATTATGCCGCTTAGTATGAAGTTGTACAATCATCGTCTGCAAATGCAGAGATTGATAAATTCTCAGAGTTTATAAGACGTCAATAGTTTTCAAGGAAAGTCTAGAAACCAGTGACGTCTATAGGCCAAATAAATATTACTAATAGATTCTTAGTAATATTAGTTAAACTTATAAACAAACTTGACTTTCAAATGTGTTTTTGTAATTCTCAGTAGCTGCGACCCGAGTCTGTGTAATAGGCAAAGTCAAAAATCATTTAGATCACAAATAAACACTTTTGAACATCAAGGTTATCGGTTAGTGAGTTTACTAAATTACTTAATTTATATTTAAGTTAGTTACTAGGTCCAGGCAAAGGTATGGGTCTATGAGAACATGTAATAAACTCACAGTCACTCCTTTGAAATCTTATCGAAGATAAAACTTAAACACTATACAGGTATAAGATAGTTCAATCTCCTTTTTTGAGTACCATCACCACTGGGTAAAACTGCAAATATAATAATATAATTTCTATATATGATTTGTCCTACTGCTAAGCACGTGCTCTTCTCAGTTTTAAAAGGATAAGGCCATACTTAACTAATCTGGCGCAAAGTTTTCGATGATATGTTAAGTCTGCCAGATTAGCATCTTCGTAAACTTTATGGAGAACTCTCAGACGTGCTGATTTCCTAACAATGTCTTTCAACGTAAAAGCGACCAATTATAAAATATATCATTCGCACATTTCTACGACAAAAAGTCAGATATGCGCACCTTGGGATCGAGCTCGACATCTTTGCTTAGCAGTCCAACGGTCTCCCACTAGGCTACCATCATGATTGACAGAACAGGCCTAAATCAGTTACATGTATGTGAGTTCGTGCCCTAATCCCCAGTCGGGTGGACGACCGCTCTTATTACCAATCTTCCTCAATAGGATAATGGTGACGCTGTCGGCTGCTACTCAATGTTAGCGCGACATGTGAAGATGTCCCTTGGGAACGTCCCGGCCGGCTCGAGTTACGAGCCTTATCGTATTACGACATTTGTAGCATTCTGTTCACGATTACTTTCGCACGAGAGAATTAGTAAACTGTTGTGTTCTGTCTCGCGGTATCCTCAGCGTAAAATGACACTACGCTACTATAACATCAATAAAGGATCTCCTTTATTGATTTTAAAGGCAATAAGAGTTTTTGGTATTGGACTAGTAGTTTCTGAGTTTGGCGTATTTAAATACATAGATTTTATGTTTTATAACATTAGTATAAATTGCTTTTGTAACAAAATAAGAATACTTTTAAAGAGGCTTACTTTCATAAGCGTATGGAAATTAAATGAATATAAACAAATTCACCGAGGATTGTTTCCAATTAATGTTAATTCGACTATTTTGAACCAATATTTATTTAGGTATACAGGGTGTCCGGTAATTAATGGATAACCTTGAAATGTCTTATAGTAGAACTGAAGGCAGTTCAGAAAAATGAAAAAGTAATAAAAAAATTAAAGAAACATATATTAAAAAGTGCAAGCTATTAAAGCATAGCATACTTTTGACTGTCTATCTATTAGCATAATTAGTGTTTAATAATAAAACAACAAAAAACCGATGGATTTCATTCATTTATGGTCGTAGTATACAAGAAAGTTATACATGGTAATTAAAAAAAAACACATATCTCAGGTAAGAGTTAGGATAGAATTTTTCATAGTTTTTTCTGAACGGCCATCAGTTCCACTTAAGACATTTCCGGGTTATCCATTAATTACCGGACAACCTGTATATTAATACGTGAAGCAAAAACTTTGTACCCCTTTTCACGAAAATTACGCGGCCGGAGGAGTATGAAATTTAGCACAGTTAAAGTTAACATGGGGAAGGAGGGGCAAATTCTAATATTTATATAAAATATGCTTTAGAAATATATTAAATTAATGAAAAAACACTACACGCACACAACCATGCATTTGACACACGCAGTCGATTGCTCGGCTGATGTAGGATTGGAATGATATATACTATTAAACTTATTTATATGTAATAAAAAAAAAAGAAAACGATGTAACAAGCTTAGGAATATCGTCACTTAAAGAGTATAGTTAAGTAAATAATAATTTGTTTGAAAAATATAGGTAAATTAATGTGATTATAAGGGATTAAAACTATCAAACTTAAAATTTAAATCAATTATGGTCGAATTTCGACCACTAGGCGACCGCTGGTAATTAAAACTTGAAAAAATACTTTGTACCTTTTAAGCATATTGCGTGCATGGAGTAGTGTTAGATTAAGTATAAAGTTCACATGAAATAGAAGTTTAGTAAGCTAAAATCTACGAAATTTTCTCTAGAGAGTACCTCTGATATTAAAAACGTCGGTAACCATATACTAGTTTGCCACCCTCCTCGTATAATAAATCATAAAAATAAACTAAATCTATCTGCAGATAATATATTGAAATCCGTTACTCAGTTGATACACGTATTGCACACATGTTGCCTTCATTGACACATGAGGACAGGCAAACACGGGCATACGTCGAGCGTGTACGATCGTGGCATTAAACAGACTGTGTCAACACAGGCTCAAACTAAAATTCGTGAGTACATGACAGCTGCGCAAATCTCGTTGACTAGACTTTAGGAGATTATCGTAATATGCGCAACGAGTACTCGAAACGGTACCTCGATATATCGATTTAATATATTAATTATTCACCTAATGCTTCTTTTCTTAATTTTAATCGGCTTGCATTTGACCGCGATATCACTTGTTTTTGGACTGGCAACTCTGATAACGTATTTAACGTACGCTGTCAGATGTCAAGATTTTCACAAGATTTTATATCACCAGTTGTTGGGTGACGATGTAGTCGACGATGGAGCACGCTTACCTAGAATATACCTATTCATTCACGACTTGAATAGACCAAGATTGTGTCCATTAATGAGATTGTGATTTTGAAAAATGATTACTTCATTTAGGTTGCTAATTTTGTGTGTTCTTATTGATGCTTGTGTACAGAATAGGTTCACGTTGGTAGTGCAATCGGTGAGATTTTAACCTGCTATCTCTTGATTGCAGGTCCTATGCCTTGTCTATTGGGCTACCGCTGCGATATGTGATATATATTACTGATACACCCACATTTCAACTGGCTTTTAAGGTCCTACATGATAGGGAGTGCTGGTCGCTATAACCCGTTCTGTTACTAAGATTTTCTAAGAAAACTTGAACAACACATTTTCCGACCCGGAAATCCAATACGGAACCTCACGGCCGGCTGCAAACTTATATTACCAATTAAGAGAGTCTTATTGATCACCGTAAGACGCATTATATAAATGCAAGTCTAGACAATATATGATTAGTTGGAGGCTTTCCAATAACAGATTAATACCCCGTCACCACTCGTATTTCCAATAAAGTCAACAATCTGACAATATACATCAATAAGTCACAAATCACTTGACCGCACTCGAGACGTGAGACTAGGGTGACCATTTATTCTGATTTTACTGGCTATATTTATATTATTCTGGCCTTTACTTTCTGCCAGCCAAAGAGACTACAACGGCTTAAAGAGAACAATAAGTAGTCCAGATATAAAGGCCAACTGACATTTTTTAGACTTCCAACGTTATATAGTTCACCACTGGTATGGTGATATTCTTCACTTTGAATGCCTCGTACTAACAGATATTTGTTGTCGCTTAAAGGATCCACGGTTAAGAGAGAAAAGAAAAAGTGCACATTTTGTTTGTTAGTAACAAGCAAAATTTGAAAGCAAGATTCGACTCTCAATTATTCACCTGTTTTGGATTTCCTATAAAATGGAACACTTTGGCAATAATCCAGTATTTTGTCAGCAATATGACAATTTTAATTGATATGTTGATCTTGTTACATAAACTGATAAAACAGATGAGTCAGATATTATTTTTAAAGTAACACTGAATTCTCATGATCTTTGATTCAATTACTGACATCATAACAGATTCTCAATAGCTACTCAGCACCTAGAACTATGAATTACCATAGGCTCATTTTCTAGTTCATAAACTCACACGCTTAGCAATAAAATACGCACATTTTGACAACTACGTAAAACTGCCGAAATGTTGTTGACATTTCAACCCGTTGGGAAATAAAAGTGAGAAATTAAATTGTTTTGAATGGTTGTAAAATTGTTGGAATGGTAACCCTACACAAATCGCAGACGACATCGTCACCGGACACCGGACGCGAAAGTAAAAACATGCGCAGACAGTTACTGACACTCCGTGCTAACTACAAGCTACAGCATAATACCTTACCTTTGATAATGTAGTCATTATATAACTGTGAGAGTGTTTAATACCGCCTTGTTGATCTAACGATTTTAACAATATATTTCATTCACGTCCGAGCAGCGATAGCTCAGTGGGGAGACCAACAGACTGCAATGCAGAGGGTCTCGGGTTCGAACCCACGTCGCGCACCTATGACTTTCGGAAGTTAAATGAATTTACGAAATTATGTGCGTATTGATTGACAATTGTCGCCTGCTCCGTGCCTCGGAGAGCACGTTAAGCCGTCGGTCCTGGCTGCCATGAACATCTATGGCAGTCGTTATTGGGGAAAGTCGACACAAAAGATCCCACTGGGTCGAAGTGTCGCCGGTCTGTACTGACTGGCCCCCACATAAGATAAGATAACGTCATTTTAATTGTAGGTACTAGCGGTCGCATGGTGGTCGAAATTCGACAATAATTGTCAAACAAACTATTATATTGATATACGTAACCATAGTTACGAAGAATAGTACGTGTGTCAAATGCATGGTTGTGTGCGTGTAGTGTCTTTTCATTAATTTAATGTATTTCTAATGCATATTTTATATAAATATTAGGACTCACCCCGTCTTCTCCATATAAACTTTAACTGTGCCAAATTTCATACTCCTCCGTCCGCGCAATTTTCGTAAAAAGGGGTACAAAGTTTTTGCTTCACGTATTAATATATAGATGATCTGCTAATAATTGTATATTAAACTCAGTAGCGATTATGAAGAGGTCTTGGGTTGCCGGGTTGAGTTTGAGAAATTATCAGTAGCAACATAGGGTCTAGAACTGAGCTTGTAGAGTAGAATGGCCTTTCTGTTGGCGAAGCTTGGTCTTTGGACCTCTGTCTAAGACTGGGTACACGTGACTGTATTGCATCCACGACTAGCCAGCTATGCTTTCACCCGGAAAGAGTAGGTACAAAACCCAATAACACTTTGCTGGTTCCAAAAATGTTACCTCAACCTTCATGTACAGCTGTCGTATTCTTTACCGCTTTGCCACTGGGATAGACATTGATTTTTATAAAAGTTCTAATTATTATATACTAGCTATCTCTCGGCAAAAGTTCTTCTTTTCTGGATGATAGGTAAGTACGCTATGTCCACCCTGTACCTGACAACGTGTATGCAAAGTTTCATGATGATTGATCGCTAAGTTAATGCGTAAATGCCTTACAAACAAACAAACTCACATTTGTATATACAAGTCAGGATTACACAATTTCTAATGAAACACCACCTCAATCATCAAATCAATGAGCTCTCGTAAACACTTAAAAACAACTCAACTCACAAGCCTTTCATGTAATACTGAAACTAACATTGAACTACCTCACGTGCAATTAATGCAACAACAGAACATACATACACGCGTTCATAAACTTCTTATTCAATCTCCAACAGTTTATTGTTTGCTAACAACACGCAGAAAACATGGAGAAAACTACAGCTGATATTCGAAGGTCGTTGCATCGGTTTTAGCGCAGCAATTTAGCTCGTTGTTCGCAGATACGAATTTTATTTGTTTTGATATGTTATCAGGTTTTAGTATAGATATAAAAAGGTATACCATACCCACATATCGACAGCTATATTTCCGTATTCCAGTTTTCTTTTTCCGAAGTTTATTTTGGTCGGATGATTATATCAGAAAAATCTATATGTAATTTTTACGGAAAACGAAATCCGAATATGTTTTTGAAAATTGTATAACCGCTCACCCGAATGTTAAGTTTCACGCAATATACGTAAACAAATTTTAACAATCAATCAACGTCAAAGACTAAAGAAGCATTCAAATAATTACGAAGGTTTCGAATTATTAAATTTACTTTAAGATTCGAATCATTAATCGATAAGCGAGCATCGTTAATACAAAAATGTTCGCGAGATAAAAGATTATAAAATACTAACTGTGCACCTCAGTTGACCTGCACGGTACCCAACGAATGAAGCGTGATATTAAACAGGTTATAAAATGTTGTATTTTTCAAATCTGACAGACGTTTGCAGATATTAGCATGTTGAAACAAACAGTCTCATCAGCATTATAATATTAGTAGATTAACAACTATATTCCATATTATGACCATCGTCAAATGCACAGCATATGTTCTATTATAAAGTTGCAGTAGGCGAGCACTAAACGTAAAATATTCAGGACATCAGTAGGCAACAAAGGATCGCGTATGAGGACTATGTAATCATAAGTTTTTACTAACAATACTAAGACTGCAATTATCCCAGAGATGGAATGTGAAGGTCGACGACCTCTCAAAAGGTTAAGGGTGAATGAAACTTCACACAATGTTTAATTGCAATTGCAACGAGTGACGTAATCAAATTTGACATACATATCACATCTCACGCCTATATTTTTGAAAGAGTAGGCAGAGGTGTTAGACCACACAAAGGTTAGGTTTTAGATCCCACAAAATGAGGAGATGTCTTTTGCTGTTCTTGCTGCCGGGCACAAATCCAGATTCCATGCTGTTGCTAACGATTTCTTAGCAAAAAAATCTAAAACATTTTGGTCGAAATGAATCCGGATCCTCATGAGATGATGTGATCAATCCTATGTGTATGTTTTAATTATGATGTTGGTTACCTTCATACATTCGTATTGTGTGTACAATGGCTGCCTTGCAGATATATGTAAGTAAAATACCAAAACTCAGTGGCGATGGCGATCTTGCAGATGAACCCTTTGCCTGAACCTAGCAACTAAGCTAAAAGTAATTTTCGTAAACTCACTAACCAACACAGTGTTACTTTATAACCTAAATAGATTTTAGACTTCGACTATTATAAAGTCAAATATAAAAAGAAATAAGTAAGGCTTCTCAGAATCAAATCCCAAAACGAGATTGAGATAATGAACACTACGTAACGCATTGTCTTCGTCTAGCACACGCAATGACAATGTTTCAAAGAATCCTGTAGTCTGATTTAGAAACTTTTCGATAACTATCCGTACTAAGTATACGATATTAAATCTGTAGGTAGTTTTCCAAGTTGTATGTAGGGTACAACCATGGCATTCCATTTAGTTATTAATTAATTGCGTAATAAATACATCGATATGACAGACGATCTTTTTTTTCTGAAGTTAAACTATTTCATATCGAACATTTATTCGAATTGTTCGATAATTGAGCTACAGTGACGTTGTGTTGTCATGTTGAACCTATATCCGGCTCGACTCGGAGGAAAATCCTCTCTGCAAATTAATAACAATATCAGGGCTGAATGTAAACTGCCCACTGCTGGGCACGGGCCTTTTCTGAGTCTGAGAAAGTTTAGGTCAAAGTCCATCACGCCGGTCTGATGCAGGTTGGCGCACTTCACATATATTCGACAACATTATAGAGAACTCTCAGACATGCAAGTTGCTTTACGATGTTTTCTTCACCGTTAAAGCGAGTGATAATTAACTAATAGTACTATATAATTTTTGCTTCAGTAGCGCAGCGCTAATACCAATGCCAGCGCTAGAACCCACGTCACGCACCTCTGACTTTCGGAAGTTATATGACTTTTCAAAATAATGTGCGTATTAATTGACAATGATCGTCTGCTCCGTGCCTCGGAGAGCACTTTAAGCCGTCGGTCCCGGCTGCCATGAGCATTTATGGCAGTCATTATTGGGATGTCAGTGCCCTATAATATCCTGACACTGGTCTAGCCTTAGGGTATCGTTAGCCTTCGGGTTGCGGAGGTCAGATGGCGGTGGCTCCGTGTAAAAACTGATATCCAGTCAAATCCGGTTAGACTAGAAAAGCCGACCTTGTGGCTTGGGAATAATAAAGGCTAGAGAGAAGAAGCGCAGCGCTAGTGCACGACTGCTGTGATCTTTGATTCCCGGGTTAGCTAAGGGTCCTTTCTATCAAGAAATTTTCAGGAGTGGCATGGCGTCTCAAATTATGTGAACTGCAATAGGCACGCTTCGTACAACGTGAGACATAAAACTTAGCTTAAGGAATGTGGCTTTCATACACATTCGACGGCCTGGATGGTGTAGTGGTTAGTGAAACCGACTGCCACGCCTGAGGTCGGGGGTTCGATTCCCGCACAAGTCAAACATTTGTGTGCATGGACATGGATGTTTGTCTTGGTCTGGGTGTTTCTATGTATAATATGTACGTATTTACAAAAAAATGTATACATGTATGTTTATCCATTGTCTAGTACCCATAGTACAAGCTCTGCTTAATTTCGGCTAGTTGGTGTTGTGTGTATGTTATAGAATATTGTTATATTAAATTATACAGAGTGTCCGGTAATTAATGGATAACCTGGAAATGTCTTATAGTAGAACCGATGGGCGTTCAGAAAAAAAAATGAAAAAGAATCTATCCTAACTACTGCCTGAGATATGTGTTTTCTTTTAAATTACCATATATAACTTTCTTGTATACTACGACCATAAATGAATGAAATCCATCGGTTTTTTGTTGTTTTATTAATAAACACTAATTATGCCTTTAAATAGACAGTCAAAAGTATTCAAGGTCATCCATTTATTACCGGACACCTGTATACACTTCTGCCTAACTTTTCGAGGATAAAGACGTGTGATTATGTATGTATGTATTCGTAAAAAAATACTTATGTTAATTCATAGATTACGTAGCGCATGCGCATGCAACATTAATTATTATTGTTACATAACTTTCTTTTGCGACAACGCTACGATTACACGCATATCGGTAATGTCATAAATGTCATAATACAGCACATTATTATTGAATTCATAAGAAAAATGTTCAAAGGCTACTCCGGCATTTAGTTTGATTCCCGTGTCGTGGACGGAACTTTAAAAACATAATATGTAAGTATGTACAAAAAATATAGTATATATTATCCGGTATTACCCATATTATCCGGTCAATTTAGCCGAATACAACTAAAGTAAATCTTATAATCGCTTATTCTCAGAAATGGTTAATGTTATGAAAAAAAGTGTACGAACAATTTTTGTAGATAATTGCATGATCTACCATTTTTGTCTGAGATATTTTATCATAAAAATCCAAAATGTACATTTTTGCGAAATTTGACCTTGAATAAAAATTTTGCTATTATGGAATCGATGGGGCCTTTTCTCAATTTCATTACAATGGTGTCCCTAACATCCATGCAAAATGTTTAGCTTTCTGGGAATGTATGCAAGTGTGAATGTCTAAATTGACCGGACGTACACACAGCGACGCATCAACCTAGACTGTTTGGACTTTGAACTGTTAGAAGTTGAACGCTGCGAATCATTCGAGAGAGTGCGTTTTATTTTTGTTACGCTCTATCCTTACCACTACATCAACACCACTATGCACCGTCCCTTGCCGACAATTCTCTATTTTATATGTAGCGTAGTTATGCGTATATAGGATGTCTAACTTGATGTGATGTACAAGCACTGCTTAGTTCGAGCTAGATAATGTTATATGTTTGTGATAGAACATTATTATTATTATTCAAACAACGGAAGCACTGCTAAGTTTGGGCTAGATACTGTTGTATGTATGTGATAGAATATTATTATTATTATTCAAACAACGGACACAACGAACATCTAGACTCTGAACAACTATTACTGGATCACACAATTTTGTGTCCCGTGTGGAGATCAAAGCCACACTCGTCGCAGTGGCAATGGTGTAGCCCACTTAAAACACTACACCATACAGTAGTTCATATAATTGGTATGGGCTATTTTTAACGAGACCTAAATATAGGTGGCGCAATGTTGGTGTAATAGATCTCTGCCTACACTATCAAGGATTATCAGGCATGATTTGATGTTAATAATTAGAAAACAAGTTCATAAAACCGAACTCAGATTGAAATTTTATAACTAATATTATTATTTACTTTTATAGTGTTGTAAATCACAAGGTTATTGCCAATCTACAAAATAATAAAATTAATTAAACGCAATACACAGAGAGTTAATTTGCAACATTGTGCGCCACCGTCAATAAATATGGCGGCGTGAACTAGTTATTTCCTGCGACAATGTTTGCGTTTTATTTATTTTTATATGTCCTTCTTCAAGATTTTATCTTCATACTAATTCTCACCGAAAATACCTTAGTAGTTTAAACGTAAAAAGTTAAAATTAACAATGTCCTTTCACATTTTGACAGCACCTTTTAAATAAAATAATAAGTTTAAACAGTTTTATATCCAACTATGTAAATCAAAATTAAGGATATGAAGGATTAAAGTTCTTTGGATTTTTGCCAATCAATCACCGTTAAACGGATTTCAATGAGACTTGGTACACAAGTACGGCATGTCGTGAATTGAGACAGGATATTTTCCCTGTTATTTTTCCCGTAAAATTCACGCAGGCAAAGCCGTACACAATAGCTAGTTTATAAGATTACTACAAATTATCAATCTACATAATAATAACAATTAATTAGAAGCAATAAACAAGGATTTAAACCTTAAATGGCAGAATGTAGTAGTACGTTGACCCAATAATAAATTTCAACAATAAAAAAACAAAGCTAGCGGTTTTGGCGCCACCACCGTGTTATTGTGCCGTGTGTAATCGAGAATCGGATGATAGCGTCCCAATCGACTTTTTATCGATTCCGAATCGGAATTTCGATTATATATTGCGGTTAGGTTGGTTTTGCTCGTTTTGTGGCACTCGGGACGTGTTGCACAACAGGTGCAATTGCAAAAGGTTTTTATAGTGAACTGCTTATGATACAGGAAAAAATAAGCTATGTTAAAAATGTGGTGTATTTCTGTCATATTTCTTTTTACGCTTGTATGTTTTGTTATTTTTTGTTTTATCTAGTTATATATAATAATTGTATTTATTTATTTAGGTATATTATTCTGTCTTTTTTTAGGGAGGAGTGTTTTCAAAGCAGTAAAATTTATAATTTTTTTTATTTCTAAGACTATAGTTATTTAATTTCTTTGAACTGGACAAAATATAAAAAATATCCAATATTCATTTCTGGAATATGACACTTTATTTTCTATCTTTATCTTGCTAAATTTCATGTCTTTTAAACTACTTAGTAGTAATTTCAACAAAACTTGAACGAAAGATTTAATAAAATGTCCAAAAACTAAGTAACGGTGTGTAAAAGAGCTAATTTAGTCACTTTTGCCTCCTAAATAATTAACAATAAATAACAATATTATATTAGGACTTTCATTTATAAATGAATACACAATTAAAATAAAATCCGTATTTTGTAAACCAAAGAAAATTTCCTTTCTTTTATATTGTCATGAGACTATTTGTTATAAGGTCGATCACCCTTAAATATAACCACGCACTCTGTCACACGCTCCGCATATTTTACACAGTTTGCAGCTAACCAGTGTATTTGGTTCAAATCCCCGATGGGACAAAGATGTGTGAGTATTCTTTTTGTCCGTTGTTGAAATATTTATAAAGCCCTATCCAAAAATTCTTACGAGCGAAAGAGTTTACATCAAAAATCTCCTGTCCGACTATGTCATTCCACACGTGCTAAAAGATATTGTCATGGCCAGAGCGTCGCCCCCGCGGAACGGTGCCAAACTGCCGTCACATGACAGCGAACGACCGCAAGATTTAAGCGCAAACATTGACTGACATATACGCCGACACAAATGTTCTAAACAAACAAACAAACTGTCCCGTTTAATGTATAACATGTCGTGATAATAGGCCTATATATATCTAACTAATATTGTAAATGAGAATGTGAGTTTGTTTATTATTTACGCCTTAACGCTGCAACTACTTGAACGATCATCATGAAATTTCGCATACACCTTGTCAGGGAAACAGATAAGGACATAAGTTACCTTAAAAAATAAAAAATACTGACGACTCAGTTATCTAACCTGAGTTCTAATTCACTACCGCTAAACCACTCACGCATATGGAAGCATAATCTCTCCTAAAACTTTGTTATATCGTTAAACTATATTATATCACTTAGTAAAATGATCCATTTCAAATTTATAATCAAGAACTTTACGACGGCTATTAGACGTAAAATTTATTTGCGAGTTCAATCTCTGGAAGTGTTTATAGGTTAGAGTAATTGCTTCTCAGTCTGCCTTCAAACGGATCGTACGTTGCTACTGCAAATTTTCTAACAAAAATCCGCTAATAGCATTTAGGTATGCCACCTTACGATAGCCAAAAAACTGAATATGGCTATTAAGGTCTTACTAACATCTAATAATAATTCTAAATCGACTACTTTATTCTCTTGGCTATCGCTCAGACCTTTGGGTCCAGAAAGCTATTAAAACATTAAACGGCATTTATAGCAGTTACTTTCGCTTACAGAACTTAAAAATATTTTTGCTCCTTTCCTAACGTTTCGTTTGCATTTTAGCATCCATGGTCACAGGAACATTTCTCTGACCATAGCTTCCAACGTATAACATTCGCGTAAACTTAAACCAATACTAACTAATAAACAAATTTTACCAAACACATTTTGGAGCGTGCTAAATTACACATGCAAAAATGCGAAAATGTAGACCAGCAGAATATTATATTCTAATGTAAGCAGTAGAAACGACTAATTAATATATTATTTCTAATTAATATATGATGAACTGTCAGATTAAAATCTTATGTATTTGATGGCGCCATATATATGTGCAACTGGATTTATAACTGTTTTATATTTTTTAATAGTCATCTTCCGCTCTAGTAATAATTCCAGTGTCACCGGCGACTTTACAAACATTCAAGCAATGGATACAAATAACAACCAGACACGCAGAACAATTTTTTAATCACACACATTTTTGTCAGGAACACATCTAAGGTCAGGGATTTACAGACCGTCAGTTGAACTTTGACTCACTTTACAAGTTCGGCTATAGTAAAGATATAAAAAAAAACGACTTGGTTGTATTATATACAAACATACATAGTCTGTATATATACTGTATATGTAGTGATTGGAACTGAAAATCAGTACTGGGGTGGGTTATGCCCAACTCTGTATGCTGAGTGTCCATCCAGATTTCTTAAACACGACTTTTATTATTGTATAGTGTGTCAAACGAGCAGATGGATCGCCTGATTGTAAGCGATTATCGCCGCCCATGGATAACCGCAACCTCAAACGAGAAACAAGTGCGTTGCCAGCCCTTTAAAAGGAATGAAGGAGGAAAAGGACAAAGGAAAGGATAGGAAAAGGATCGGGGTAACTGGGCCTCCGGCTCTCTCAACCTGAGACAACAACCTTATTGCCAACCTCCGATTATATTTCCAGAGTTCGTATTGATATTTAAAATTTCCCAACAGAAAATCTCAAAATTATTTTTCCGGAACCGGAACCGAACCTAGGATTTCACGATCGGCTGTTACGTAATCTGGACCAACGAGGTTATCAAGTCCTCTTTTAGTATCCTCACGTTATATTTTATGGTTATGGCAGTCAATTTCACTTTTCACATAACTTGCTACGTCACAAGTTGTTGAAAGCTTATAGTCTCTTACAGTTTGCAATAGATATATTGGTAATGACTGTTATCCATTTGCGTTATTGGAAAACATAATTACTTGCATTTATTTAGCAATAGTTTTGACTGGCGGCTTTCCAATAGCTCTAAGGACAACTGACGTTCTCAAAGGTATCGTGCATTCGGAATATATTATAGGTATAATCATCATACAGACTATTTAAGTTTTTATTTAAATACAACTTCTGCTCCAGGAATACTTCCTGAGTCCCAGGGGACTCGAAACAATTATTTCTTGATCACACACAAGTTTTGCTCCGTGTAGGGATTGAACCAACAACACTCTTAGCAGAGACAATGATGAGGTGGCCATTCAATATTTGCCTCTATAATATAAGAAAATAAGACCAAATATGATCGGTCACTTATTGATACAAATTTATGACCAATATTGAAGGGAGGGGGAATATATGTAACTTAAACAACTACAATAAATATGTCACTATATTAACTGTAATCCGTTGAAAACTTTCGCCTATCAGGGGTATTAGTTATCATTATTATATCCTCTTATATAGTCAACTAGATTTTCCCCGCGGTTTCACCCGCGTAAGTCTCGTTCCCGTGGGAATATCGGGATAAAAAGCAGCTATGTGTGAATCCAGATCTTCAGCTACCTACATACCAAGTTTCATCGCAATCGGTTCAGTAGATTTTACGTGAAAGAGTAACAAACATCCATACATCCTCACAAACTTTCACATTCATAAAACTAGTATGGCTTATGCGCCAAAATAAACGCGCAAAAAACCTCAAATAAAGTAGCTCACACATCCGTTCTTGTTATGTACTAAACAGACTGCTGTTTTAGAAAAAATAAACTTACAATCAAGCCATTTTCTCGGGTACCCAGCAGTGTAGTACAACCACATTTTCTTCCCAACTGGGAGTTACATCCATGAAATGGCGATCATTTTGCTATTTACGGAACACATTACCTGACTATATTTATTTAATTTATTTAATTTATAAGAAGACCAACGGCCTTATTAAATATAATAACATTGGTATATGTAGCATCTGGCCAATTAAAGGTCCTCACGGTTATATATGCTACTTTAACCCTCAATCGGGCACAGGGAACTATTTCCCCACTCCATCAATCTAGCTAACAACACGAATATTTTTAAAATGACAACTCTCTAGAGTCTATTTTTACCCCAATATAATCTTAGATAATTACTGATTAATTTTATTCACAATCCCACACATTCAAATATGAAATGTCAACATCAAAGTCAGATTAACGTCACGTTTCAAAAATTGCGTGTTTTTAAGTAATGCCGACTTAATTCTGAGAATTTTCTTCAGATAAGATTCAAGTAAATAGGTATTTGATTCGTTATTGACAAATTTATTATATTCTGTATAACTTTGTTATGATATACAATGCAAAAATGTAAGTATTTTTTTTTTATTTAAATAGACGCTATCGTTTTTATAGACGTAATTGGGCAAAGGGAAACAATTTCCCACTTACGTTGTCCGTAAAGGGGCAGAGGTGAATAATTACCCACCTGAATAAAACTTTTGCTTTCAGTTTCAGTAATTTATACTTTATTTTATTTACACTACCACTTAACGAAAAGTTGAATTTTTGTCCTGCCCGATTAAAGGGTAAAGAGAAATTAATAAAGATTTGACGCAAAAATGACAATTAATCATGACATTAACACGTTGCCGGTCCATCGAGGCCATTATAAAGAAACTGCTAAATAACGCCCCAATTTTAAGGGAATAACGTCACACATTTACTTTAACTTCGGAATAATAGCGGTATATCATGATCCGCCTTATAAACTCAACAAAACCCATTTTGACGAAAACCGTGCTTTAGAAAACCAATGGGCAATCACTCCACAATTTAAGTATGCGTCATACTCTGCTAGACTACCTACGCGTGCCAAACCTTGTATCCTCATGTCAATTTAGTTTGTAATCTATATTTACTTAGGGGTGACAAAATTCACCGAAATGTCACCCCTTGTCACTTGAGTACCCCGAATGTATGTGTTTATTATGTATGCGAACAAACAACGCTTAAACGAAAATTCGGTAACACCCTATACTCAGAAAAAGTAATAAATAACCCACTGACAGGCATGTCGGCCACTGCATAAATATTAATTCATAAACGATTGTGTGAACAACTAGTAAGGATTGGTTCACACCTGACTGGAGGTGAATCGACTAACACATTAGTTAGTCGTATTTCTTGTGCTAGAATGAACATACCGCATTCTTACTTAACTGTATAGCTACAACGTTTATTGACAGAATTTAATCGAAATCACAGTGCTCCCATATAAATACAGTTCTAGTTTTTTATAATATTACCAAGGGGTATACAAGCATACAGAATGCTTTATAGTTTCGGTTTCCGTAATTTCAGAGGATTTAATCTATGCAATGTCTTTGTTATCTTTTATATCGATTCGTTTAGATCGATTGATATGATGCAACAAAACCAGAAAACCAATTTAGCATCAACATATTTAAATGTCAAAATCTATTTTTAATTAGTGTCAGTTTTCTAGATTCGATGCATTGTAATATACCATACTTACAAAGCATTTAATTCGATGACATGATGCAATTAGAAGCATTGTATAACAACTATACCATCTCTAATTACGAAAAACATGTTGATGCCGTTTATAAGTTACGACTATTAGTCGCTTCGATGTAAGTCTGCACTAACCCTAACGTTACGAACTAAACTAGTCGATGACAACCGACCCGTATAGTTTTCACACATTCCTATTATTAACTTGATAAACTAGTCGAATAGTTCTTTTATTGGATAATAATGTAATTCCGTTACTTTACTATAATAGCATAACTTGTTTTTGATGCAGACATTTTTATTTGCATATTATCTTCAATGTTTATCTAATGATTTTCATCTTTGACCTCTTAACTAAGATAGATGTATATCTATAATAGACTGACCTCAGGTAACAGCACAGAGAAAGAGAACTGGCAAGCCACTAAAGATTACATAAATAAAAAGTTTTTTTGAATAACACATTGGCTTCGATCCGATTCATTTTTCATAAGTCATGCCCCTTACTAGAGTCAATTTCTGTGTCGCAAAGGACTTTACAAAAATTCAAACAACGGTCACAAAGAACACCTAGACCTGGGCAATTCTACTGACACTGATACCACTACACTGTCAGTGCATTCAAAATTATTTACAATCACAGAACATTTTTATTAACCTCTGAGCCTTCTTCGAAGAGGTTAATGAAAACACTATGTGGATCTGTGTGTCTGTCTGTTAGTGACAGTTTGTTGGGTCAGGCATAGGTCCGGAACCACTGAACCGATTGATTGTAACTTGGTGTGCAGACACCTTGGAGTCATCCCTCGGTCGAGTTTGAATATGGACCCTGGTCAAAAGACCTCCGAGATATAGGGGTCATAAGGTCAGGGGATATCCACCAACAGAGTGATTTGGAAGTCCAAGGGAAAGGCTTTTGCCCAGCAGCGAGACATTACAAAAAGCTGAAGTAAAAAGAAAAGAAAAAAAGGTCACGTAAAGACCAAGAGGTTGAATCATGGGTTTTTACACCCATCTCGTTTTGATATAATAAGCATATGATCCTTCTGATAGTAAGGGGTTATTTGACCCAATGGGCGGTCCTAGTTTGAAACACTAGCTTCATGATAAACGGCAATAGGCTCGATCCTATTACATAGAACACCTAAAGCTGAAACTGGTGAAATTTGGATGAATCACACCTCAGCGGTCATCTTCAAGAATTAAAGCGTGCAACTTTTGGGCCCACCAATAGGTCTATACCTAAGATATTTCAGGATTATCCGTTCGTTACGGGACATTCTGTATATGCCAATGGATGGAACTCTTGAGTCATTACGCCATATATAGATACATATATTATGTAATACTGCACCATAACTATTTACCTTAACATCAATAAACAATTGTATTACAATATTATTAATATAAATTCTGTAATAATTGAAATACCACAGTCTTGAGTCAGTCATATAAATTACACTTTACACACTTTGTTTACATATACATCTTTATCAAGAATATATTATTTTGTATCCAATAGCGATCATTCAATGTTGTTTTCTTAATTGCAAACAAATATCGAAAACATAACAAATTTGTCGAAAACAGGCAGACAGGATGTATACGAAATAAGAAGAAAACTCCATTACACAGCTTCAACGGAAATTATGATTGACGAGAAAATCGGTGAAGTAAAACGTTTGCCGCGACGAGATTATTATCGCTGAAAATTGTGGCCGCGATATTTTGGTATTGTTGGTTTGGTGTAAGGAACGATAGGGTGTAATAACAATATTTAGCCTCTAAAGTTTATTTCCAAAAATTGGTTTTATTTTATGATATGTCAAATAAGCTTGCTTATAACTTTGTTCGCGTGAATCTTGTTGGATACCCAGCTAAAAGTGATTGTATGTTTTATTCAGAATATGGTCGACTTATGTATATATCAAGTCTCATTGAATAACAATCAAGCATTAAGAGAAACTGTATAATGTTAGCAGCATAATTAACATAATTACTTCCTCACAGGTCTTAGCTAGTTAGGTACAAAGACAGAGGATTTTGTTGCAGGTGCAGCACTGAGTTCGAGTGCTGGATCGAGTTAAGTTTTAGATAATTATTTTTAATTGTTACGACGCTAGAAGAAGGCAGCAAAGCAATTCTGGTAAACTCTCAAACTCACATTTGCATCAGCTAATCAATCAATAATCAGCTCAGTCAATAATAGATGGTTACTATGGTTACGGACAAGTGGACAATCGAGTTCGAAATAAGATGTTTAGCAGAATAGCACAACTGGTTAAAATTGGAAGGATATGACCGAGTCACAACTGTAACGGACAACACTTAATATTATTAGGATATCCTTTTAAACAGTAATGACAGAAGGCGTATAATCTTATTAGAGGTCTTTCTCGCATCCTAAAAATAGCTAAACATATATTAGGGGTGCGTCAACTAATTTCAGACGAGGATTCCACTTCTTTCAAAGGCAAGATTAGCATAATGAAAGAGCTCGTATAATGTATGCTGTAAAAGTAAGAGTAATATTTAAATAAGAACGCTATTTGTGAATAAAGTGTTACATGTACCCATACCTTTGTACCCTGTAGGGGTAGGTAGAGTACTATTTTATCCCCTATTTTTTTATAAGTATAATGTCATCTAAACCTAATTTCCGTGGCGGCGTCCAATCTTAGCGGAGACTAGCCATTTGATCAGCAGATATTAAAGTGCACAAATGTGGGCGCAAACTTAAGTGCACTCTCATAATCTAATGGATAACAATCTGACACGTTTTAAGGAAGGATCCGGCGCAGGTAAACTTGTAAAGGCAACGACTTTGCGTATTTTCCATGACACGGGGCACAAAAGTTTGCCATCTGCCGAACTCCAGCTGTCATTAAGTTTTTTTTATATTATCATGACTTTCTTGTTCACCTCCAATCGCTACCAAAGTCAATATATTTTTAAGTAAAATGTAATATGAATCTTTCTAATAGCGGCATTTTACTGTAAGTCTACTTGACAGAGACACAGAAAATAAAAGACGGTATAGATAAGTAACATTAGACAAAAAGACATTAGTAACTTTCATGGTCAGCCATTAAAAGTATAAACGACTGTCTTTTCCGTCTGCCAAATAGATGTTTGTTGATACAGTGGGTTGTTGTAACCTATTATCTCATGTTATTATCGTCAACCGTACTTCCTTAGCGCATTTGTGACGGCAGATTCTAGATACTTTATTTTCATTACCCGGATCTTAAGTATTAGGTTTTTTAGGATATCTATTTATTTTGACATAAAGTTGCGCTTGCGTACAGCTCTATAATAAGACCAGAGATAAGAGAGAGGAACTTTACTTCTTTTACTGTTGAAATATATTGAGTCGCGTTATTTTGAAGGGAAACATAGTATATTTTTTGGTTTATTTTGTCTACCAACGTCGTCGAGAAATAAGTGTGAGTCATTTAGATTATATGTAATACATATACAAGTTTAACTTTTCTTTTTTTTAGGACCTCTCCCGAACTGGGTATTATTCCTGTGAATTTACAAACATTCAAACAACATACACAAAACACACTTAGACAACCATTTGTGGATCACACCAATTATTGTCCCGTGTGGGATTCGAACCCACAAACACAATATAAGGATCTAGATTTAATCAGTTTCATAAATCAGTTGCAACAACTTAACATTTTTTAAAATGACATCAAAATTAATGTTAAAGATGCCAAAAATGTAAGAGCAATCGAGCTATAAAAATGTAATAAGTCATAGCTTCGAATTTCAATACTTCAACGTAATCACGCAAATGATCTTTCCGTTTAAATAAGGACTCTAATATTTCAACGGTAACGCACAGAATTCATCTACTATCATGACATATGAATAGCGCTTTCATTTGAAAAAGAGAAAACCGACTTTTCATCCGCCATGACACTCTTTGAAAGCAAGTTTGATATATTCATAGTAAGTCCCGTGAATTATATTCAATATATAATATTTTTACATCTGTATTCACGTTGATATTTTAGGATTAGCCTTTTGGAATATACTTCGAAACTAGATGGACTAGCCTTAAAATAAAATCGTGAAACCTAGTCTAGTAAAACCTTTTATTACTATTACTCAATCTCGCTCAAACTGTTGAACGGGTTTTGCTTAAACTTAGCTAAAAATAGATCACGTCCTGAATTATTAAATAAGATAAACGCTTTCAACTTTCATGACTTATTCACATAAAACAATATTAGACAAAGACCGATGTAAGTCGGTCGAAAGGTCGGGATATAAATGCAAGTCGGTTGAAACGTCGGAAAAGGCCTAAATAGTTTCAAATACGTAACACCGCGATTGAGATTCCTAGTCTAATATTGAACTATATTACACACAGAATAGCCCACGGACACATCTCAGCTTAAAAAGTATTCTAGTACATGGCCGGTGTGTAGAAAACAGGCTTTTTCAAAACTACCGTCTGCTTTCGTATCCGACATTGTCTGGGACATACGGCTGGAATACCGACTCAAGCAACTTATATGATTAAATAAAACCTAAAAATAAGTATGAACATAGTAATGATGTTCACTAGCGTCCGGTGCGTCGATGCATTCATACATTTTATTCGTTTTTTCATCGCACAAGTCAAACTAGTTGGGAGAATGCATAACCCTTACAGCGAGTGCTTATGTGAGGAAAGATAATCGCAAAGAGCGTTGCACTCGCTCGTTGCTACGGCAGTTACAGGGTTAATAGACTGATGGAGGACAGAGGCTTTTTTAAAGAGTTCGATGGCACTCTTCTCAGCGAGCTGTGTCGTACATTTAGTAGTGATATCGAATAAATAAAAGGATGAAGCTTGCGTGGGTCTTAGGTAGATTGAGCTTACGTTTGCGATCGATCATGAGATCTCATGTTTGATTCCTGACTACGTTAAATTTTGATACTGGTAGTTCTGTCAGAAATTGGGCCTAATAGATTGGACTTAATCGAGAGGTCGTGAGTTTAATCCTACTCATTGCACTACCGACTTGAAACCGTGGTCGAACGTTTATCTTAGCTCGAAAGGGGTTACAAGAATACTAGTAATTTTCTATACAAATTACGAGTAGGCCCTCAATACAATGCCATTTATCCTTAGCAACACAGTGTCTAGCAACGAGCTTTGTAAATAACAAAACTCTTCAAAGTAAAATCTCTAGTCCCTAAATTCCGAAAGTTCTCAGCTCCAATCAATGTAAATTAATTTACGTTCACTACAACTAAGATATTCCTAAAGACTAACTTGAGAGAAAATATTTAGGTTCAAAGTAAGAATGAAATATTAAAATCTATACAAATACCGACAACATTAGATCAGCTGGCAGCCCTTCATAATCCGCTGCTTGAAGTATTTACAGGTAAATGTCATACCAGTATTCTCGATGACCTTTTGCCTTGGTCTGATCTAGCTCATCATACAACAAGAATTCTTATTTCATAAGATCTACATACCTCTTCGCTTTTAGCAAACGCAGTCATAAAATATAAAGCTTCACTTGACGTCACAAACTTTGCAATATTACGCCATTAATATTCTTGCATTAAATATTAAAATATACAAATTTCATTGTGCATAATCATGGCGAACAAAAGCTTATTCAAGAAAGCTTAATTCAAATCGTGAGTCTGACAGATTGTCATTGTTCCAAATGTATTTTGTAAAATACGTCTTTGTAAAATAATTCTAATATTTATTTATGAAGGAAATTATACTTATATATAGGCTTGTATAATTTCCAAGGAAAGGTAGAAATGTATTCCATTCAAATTTCGGCAGCTATGTTTAACCTTTTCAGTCGCAATGGTACACCGGCGGCCAAATACAATAGGTTTTCAATTATGGCTGGCATTCTAATATATGACAAGTTAAATACGACTAATGAGAGCGACACTGCACAAAAAAAATCACTGCCTATTCTAACCTAAGAGACTCAATCAGAAGCAGTTCCACTACGGCAATATCTAAATCTGATTGAAATTAAACACTTTATACGGGTTTTTTGTCGCGTTGTTTATTTTACTTTAAAACATTTTTATTACCTACATAATTTTGAAAACTCTAACTACTATTATTGAACTTTACTACTATATTTTAAGCTATTTAATTTAATTAAAATTATTTATATTTAAGTTTACAGTCATGTTCGCGGGGAGACTAAGATGGTAGTTGTCTCAATGTTCCCAAGTATACATAGTTATTTCAAAGTACCCGAACATCATTTAATCTTTGGTGTTTCTATTTACGCAGAATGAGCTCTAAGTATCATAAAGTCTAGCTGTGTTTTGCTAGTATAAAGTGTTTAATTTTAATGTATAAAATTCGCATAAACATAAGACAATATTATCTAAATCTGATATAAGCTCGAAGGCAAATACCCTTGTGTTGTGTTACGCTGCGTATAATAATATGAATTCCAGCCTTCTTAGGAAGACTGCTATCAACAGTAGACCAGTATTATCTAGGGAGACAGTCGTCTCTCTAGAAAATACGCATGTTTAAGCACACGTAAGCTTCCTCACGACATTTACTTTTTATCATTAATGTAAGCGATAAAACCTCTCTCATTCCGATAAACTCTTAAGCTATCGCTACTCAACGATAAAGACGATCACGATAAATCTGAGAAGATGTTTAAGGAAATGCACGTAAGCGCATAACGCTTGCACAACGCGCGCGCATTGTCAATGACCCAGTTAGATGCGCGGGCGCCGCGACCCGTCGCACGCCCGCATCGATGATGCCTGCACGTTAATTGTTAGCTATAGAATTATATAAAGCCGCGTACTCACCGGCATGTGTCAACGGACATGTGTCTTAAATCGATAAATACTAAATATGTTTTTTGTAAAATCTGATGGTTATTTTTTGTTTATTTTACCAGCATATACGTTATGATAACGTAAATCAACAACATTTTTACTGTACACAGACGTGTCATCCAAAATTGTATGTATTTTTATACTCAACATTTCAAGTATATTAAAAGGCTGTCGAACAATTTTTTTCTAATACTAGAATAACTTTATGCTCTAATAGGTACGGCCTGGAATATAAGTAATCCAAGACGCAATTTTCTGGCGCGAACTACATACGCAATCTTCTCAAATGTGCTCCAGACAGTTAACCATTGTAGGACAATTAAACCTATAATAATAATATTCTACCACATACACACAACACCATCTAGCCCAAACTAAGCAGAGCTTGTACTATGGGTACTAGACAATGGATAAACATACATACATACGTCTTTTTTTGTAAATACATACATATTATACAATATGGATATTATATGCTTGCGTCTCAACTTGCGATGCTACTTGTTTCGTTTTCAAGAGCCAGAATTGCATGTTATTTTTTTCGTGACCCTACAGTGAACTTAGTATTGATACCCATTAGGGCCGAAGCTACCTTACATCAAAATACCAATATTACCAAACGACTGTTGATATACAAGGCTCAGAGTGCATGTTAATGACACGTGTACATCGGTGAACACACAGCCTAACTCATTATTGATATGACTTTGTATAATCAGGCTGTGGAATGCGCGTTACGATTGTGTTATTGTTCCTACGTCGTCGTTGGTGCTAAACCGTCTCACCCAGTAGTTCTACATGTGACTTATTTGTACAAATATTGGCCGTATTTGGCCAAAACAATGTCAACTCTATTATATAACAGTATTGGTCTTGTCTGACCAACTATTGCAAATATTTGCGCAAATATGTCGTGTGAGGTGTCACCGTATCAATTATGATTTGATTATGAATATATTTTAATTAAGAGGTTTTAACTTTTGGCAATTGAATAAGAGTGGCCGTGAGATTTGGAAAGTATTTTTCATAAGTTCAATTCTTAGCTTGAACCCAGCATCTAACTCTCACTTCAATAACTTAGGTAAACTCACTAAACGCTAAACATTGACGTTCATAAAACATTTATGACCTAAATGGATACAAGTTTTTAGATTTGTCTATCTGACAGTTATAAGCTAACTGATATTTTTTTTGCTCCTCGATATGACCACACTCTGCCTGATGGTAAGCAGTCATGTGGTCTAAGAGCAGTGGCCTCCACATCGTCCTCATAGCAGCCGAGGCGATGTTGAGGTCTCTACTTTGACGGCCTGAGAAGGTGAGGACCCAGGATTGAAGGAAGAAGGAATACACGTGCCTTGGCAGAGAATTCCATGCCTTGATCGTTCGGCAGAGGTATGAGGACCCAAACTTGTTGGTACGCACTCTAGTCGACTCCACCGTGTAATCTGAGCCCAGCACGCGTTGTTTTGGATAGGAAAGGGGAGGGCGGGATAAAGTGTGTTCTAAAATGTAATAAACAAAAACTGAACCAATATCGTAAACTAATTTTAAGTTAAAATATGTTTCTGTATTATTAAAGAGTTACCTATTCAAAGAGGACTAAAAGAATAAACTGTATATTCGAAGCATCAATCAAACATTTTATGTCAATTAATATCCATTTTATTGTACAGTTTATTTTTTAATTGTACTCGAGTTATAATCCTTTTCTTACACCATGAGAAAATTATACTTACTTTGCTGCTATTGCCTTAACTTAGACTTAGTTAAAAATCCTTTACATTTAAACAAATGTTAAAATAAAACCCAAATGAAATAATTATCTTCACTTATTAAATCGCAGCGGTACACCGGCGGACATACACAATGTAAAGGCTTGAGAGATTAAATTTGAAAATATGGCACCTAAGGGTGACGTAGCCACTCGAAACAGGCCGCATGGCTTAATATAGATGATATTAGAACATATTCAGTATGAGTAATCGCTCAATAAAAAGGGAAAGTTATAAAATGGC
Source organism: Catocala nupta (assembly GCA_963675205.1). NCBI lineage: Eukaryota > Metazoa > Arthropoda > Insecta > Lepidoptera > Erebidae > Catocala > Catocala nupta. The sequence goes on along the minus strand of OY776090.1, from coordinate 29,302,700 downwards.
GATGACAAGAAAAATGTTGTAATTATGCGAGTGAACATGAACCAGCTCGCGATGGACTCATCAGAACGGGTTCATAGCTCGATCGGTCCCAACAACAGCTCGTTACGACGCGATATAGAACCTGATAGATATAAATAGATCCAGGTTCTGGTCCCGGTCACACAACTACGACATCCAAGTTCACTTTATATACAATAAAGAGGCAAGTAAAATTTTAAACACGAAGTAATTATTTACAAATGTTAATTTATTTAATGGATTTGCGAATACTTTTGGACCTCAAATTTGCATTCTTAATCGTTTTGTCGACCATTTGTGTCAACACGAAATATTTTTGAATGAAGACATATGTAAAATTTATTTGGAAGATTACAAAAATGTTTGCACAGTATGACACGACTGAAAGTAATTAAGTCATAGCTTCGGATAACAATACTTCATTGTATTAATATCTATACATCCGCGAAAATACGTGGAATTGGAACAGCATGCCGATATGTTTTAGATTCCGCGTAAAAAAGGCTATTTTCAGAATGTATATGGTTATCCAGATCCTAAAAGAAAACAGGAATAGGTACTTTGTTCGACGCGAAAATCATTTAATTTTTATATAGAACTAGCGTCTATTCACGGTTTCTCCTGCGTTCATCACTCGGGAAGTCAAACCGTCGTAGCTTGTAGGCAAATTTGGGTTACAAACTACTATTGTAAGAAATTTGTTTAATGGCTCATACTCTTTAAATTTGTGTACTCTGAGATCTTTGACCATAAGGTCTCCCTCTTCTTATGTATAAAATTTTGATGTTCATGAGAACATCTTTTTATATAGAAGAGGCATGGGCCTGCTCTATATAAAAATACTGTTCCATTGCTCCATGGGCCCAGCAATGGAACAGTTCATAAACAGGACTGATATATCTTGATAAGGTTCGATTCCCGCACAAGACAAATATTTGTGTGCATGAACATGGATGTTTGTCTTGGTCTGGGTGTTTCTATGTATAATATGTATGTATTTACAAAAAAAAAGTATATATGTATGTTTATCCATTGTCTAGTACCCATAGTACAAGCTCTGCTTAGTTTGGACTAGATAGTGTTGTGTGTATGTGGTAGAATATTATATTATATTATATTATCTTAACTAATGAAATTCGAATATAAGTTTGCTTGTTTGTTGCACTTTTACGTCTTAACTACTCGATTGATCATCATTTTATTTCGCATACACGTTGTCAGAAGTACAGATAAGGACATAGCTTTACCGTCCATCTAGAAAATTACTGTGCCCGGTGCCCGAGCAGAGCCGAAAACTAGTTATTATATCAGATGCCTTATGACTATGTATTGTTTTATGTAACACATACCTACATACATAACTGTGACATAGAATTATATAGATGCAAAACAATTAGTGTTGTTTGCCAAATTAATAACATCACCGACTGTCGACAGCTCATATCGCTCGTATGCCGAACTCGACCCGAGTGACATACCTGTAATTCACAACGCCAACCCGACGTGTCAACCGAACGATGACACATGCCTTGTGTCTAAAGACATTTATTACACGTGTAATATACGAAGACTTCTTGATAAATGACTCAGTTAAGTCATGAAGGTGCTAAGTCTTATATTTTGTGTATTCAGCGGGAGCAGGGTTAACGGATTTATATTTGTTATAACAATTTTGGCATTATGTCAAGAACGTGCAAAAATGTTAACCCGTTAATCGTCGTGATATTGACCAGGAAGTTGAAGTTTCATTGATAAAAATATCAGTCAAGTGTGAGTAAAATTAACGAGATGGCAATTTGATATTGTATTTAAGGCTTAGCTTTTAAATAAAGAACTTCATACATGTCATAGGATTACGCCTGTATATGTTAGAAATGTCAAGCAGAGGTATATAACACCCTCTTTTCTTCTTCTATGTTTAGTAATGTTATATATAATAGGCATTCGGTGACAGCACATTTAATTGCAGACGCCGTGCTGCTAACTAAATTCCATAATATAAATAGTCACAACATTCTTACCAAGGGCTAGGGGTAAACGTAAGACGGCAAGTATATGCACCGTGAATAAAGAGCCAGTTTAAAATAATAGTAATTCTTTTTCTTAGTCGGACACTCTTGTCTGAGTGGTCGTGGCTGTCATTAATCGACAGGGTTGCGGCGCACTGACGTCCTTTGCCGCACGTCGAGCGATATCTCTCCATCCCTAGCGGCTACTGCCATTGCACGCACACTGTATTGCGGTTGACTGCGAAACTTTGGTGATAAGGTCGATCCAGCGCGTTGGAGACCGACTGCGGCCTCTCTTGCCTTCAATGCGGCCCTGCACCACAAGTCTCTCCATCGAGTCCTCGTTTCTAGAGATGTGTCCAAAGAACTTCAGTATTCGTAACTGCACAATCGACGAAAGCCTGTCTTGTATGCGAAACTCTTTGAGGATGGAAGTATTGGTTCGAAACGCTGTCTACGGTATTTTTAACATGCGTCTTCAAAACCACATCTCCACAGCACCGATTTTTTGCGGCGATTTTGTAGCCTTAATGTCCAAGTCTCAGCAACAAAGAAATAGATTGGAAATACCAGTCACTTAATTAGACTTCAGAATCCAATTTGAAAATATTTACAACTACAAAAATATTAGCTTTGTCCTTTCCTTCAATATTTAACTAATTTTTATTAACGCAGCTTATCAGCACATACAAAATAACTTTAAGGAACTAACTAAGGAATTACATAATATTATAAAATATTATTCTTTCTTCTATCATTTCTACAAAACCTTCTCCGGTATTCCAACGAAGACCAATGGGATGGTTCTCTGACCAGGCTGTGTGATCATGCCTGACGAGTCATGGCTCGACGACAGCCGTGGAGATGTTGTATATAATTATTCGACGTTAACTTCCATAATATGACGGTTCTTGTCATTAATGTCATTATTAGTTCCGATATCGTACACTGTAGCGCTAGTGTCTATATTGTTGTATAACTACAGCATCATTAATTGCTATTGCTTTTTAGACTTAGAATACATTTAGAAGAGGATAAGCATACCTGAATAGTTTCACGCTTATATCCTCTGAAGCGGTATGCAAAGGTTTATTACAAACCCATATTCCGCTAGCTATGGTTTGAAAGAGGTTATAGATAAAAATAGAAGCTGTCACCTTCGCTATCATAATGCAAAATTGGAAAAGATAGAGAGAGGAGTAACACTAAGGACGGCTACGATTATAGTTAGTTCGATTTAGTTCTTAACTAGTTTAACGAAATGGCGTCAAACTTCTGATGTATATTATTTATATCTTGTTTTATATTATACACGTATCGTAAAACGGAATACAAGCAATCACAGATTCAAACTGATATTAAAGTTTGACTACGTGATTGTCCTATTTGCAAGGGAACTGCCAACAAAAATTGTGTCGCAAGTTGACGTGATGCCGATGTGCATTATAGTTAGCAGACACGACAGCGGACATATTGTGTGCAAGCACGCTAAACACGCCATCTTGTTATTCTGCTTAGTAGATAATATAAATATTACGGATTCTTATGCGGCGAATATGCGGTTGCTGCTTGATAATAGAAATACTACTGGGTTATAAGATGAATTTTACGCGACATCTCACAAAGTTACTGGAAGTTGCGCAAATGCAATATAAACCGGCTGCACTACGATGTGTATTTTCATACCAGTAGTCAAATTGATTGAAAATTGTATGTGGCTATATTTTTGTAGGTATCTTCTCAAAAGCTCAACCGATGGCCTATATCTAACAACTAACCCACTTGTAATTTAAAACGACGAGAAAACTTGAGTAACCTTTATGTTCATTAGTGTTATTTTATGATCTAAATAAACAAATAATGTTTGATTTAATTAAATAATGTTTTCTACCGAATGAAAAAACACTTCTAATTACAGCGACTCTAAAACTCTTAAATTGGCGATATCAAATGGTAAAACATTTGTAATTTTTTTAATATACATATATAAGTCAAGCGTTTGATTGAAAACTGTTCTAAGTTTTATATTGTTGTGTTATTAATATTATGTATATTTTACAAATAAAATGACACGATAAAGTGAAATAATTCATAAGATGTATCCTCAATTCTAATTCGAATATTCGATAATCATACACAATATAAAGATACAAATCTGCACCCAAATATAATATACAATATTCGAAATATTCGAAAATAGAACGATAATAACTATGCAAAGATATATCACCTCCTAGTATTACATATTTTGGTCACAACAGGCTATTTTTACGTCGAGATACAATAAAACGATGAGTTCCCAGAACCACTGAATCAATCCTTGTTAGTCCTTGTTCAGTGAGTGTGTCACCCTGTTAGCTGAGCGTGACGAACAGTGCATTTAATCTTGTTAAGACCGCCAACAAAGTTAAATGCTAGCAACATCACAACTGCTAGGATGAACCAGAACTATAATCTGTAGATAGTCGTTTTGGGACTCCGTGTATTGTGTCCGTTATTTCAATATCCGTCAAAACCAACAAGGCAGTAATTAGAATGCAACGTGTATTTGAAAAAGAATGCTAACGGTAAGCTAAGTATATGAAATAGACACAATATTTTAGCTTATCTATCGCAAAAGTCTGACTGTACATATGGTGTAGTGGTTTTAGTATTCCTCTCGCCAATGTTACTGAGCCGAATGTTGTAGATTCGATAACCAGACGGAACAAAAAGTTATGAGATCCAAAAATAGTTGTTGCAAGTCTTGGTGTTCATTGCGTCTGTTGTTAGAATGTTTGTAAAGTCTTGCGCCACAGGAATTATTCCAAGTACGGGAGTTAAAAGGACGGAGAAAATGTTGAGTAAATAACTCCATTGCCATCGCCAATTATTTGGAGACAGTATTCTTGAGCTGGCAGACCATTCTCTTGCAGAAAACTGCTGTAAGAACATTACTGCTACTGCAACATACTGCGTTTCACCTGGTGAATAAGACAGCTAACAGACCTAACTCTATTTAATTTCATCTTTAATTCCTTTCCCTAAAATCGGTCACCCCCTGTTTACCAGCTTTGTAGTTGAAAATCCAAATTATAGATAAACTTTAGCCTATTGTTAACCGAAAGTCGGTATAAACTTCCCTAGCTAGATTAGCTGTCTAACAATGGAGCTAGACGGTCGTCACCGCGCGCCGGATCGCAGCGGGCCCAGCCCGGTTCCGGTACGTCCGGCCGGCTTCCGCACTCGCTTCGGGGAAATGCAAAATGTCACGATGTCATTTCTATATTTTATGTTTATAGCTAAGCTGGGTTGTTATAAAGCCTGCTAATATTGTAAATGTGAAAGTTTAAATGTTTGTTTGTAAGTCTGAACAGATGGACTGATTTCGATGAAATATCGCACGCGGTTAGATAATAATTTGGATTAACATACTAATACCTTGTTTGAATTGTTGGGCTCTTATCACTAATTAAGAGATTTCTGTCCCTACTACATACTTAACTACAATTATAAATAGCTAAATACTCTTCTAGGTGTTGGCAGAGATGTAATAAAATCACTTATTGCTAACTGTGCTTTAGGTCCTACGTAATAGGGAGCGAGTCTTTAACCGTCTACCGTATAAATTTTGCGTTAAAGACGACAATAATGCTAAGAGATGGGCTCATCCCTGAATATTGGGTACCCAGGACCCCAATATCCACCGCAAAATTATACCGCGGGACCGAAGAAGCTACCGACTAATTAAATCATAAACTAGTATTACCATCAAAGAAACTTATTAATCACATTAATGATACATATACAGGGTGTCCGGTAATTAATGGATAACCTGGAAATGTCTTATAGTGGAACTGGTGGCCGTTCAGAAAAAAATATGAAAAAAATCTATCCTAACTACTACCTAGAGATATGTGTTTTTTTTTTTAATTACCATGTACAACTTTCTTGTATACTACGACCATAAGTGAATGAAATCTATCGGTTTTTTGTTGTTTTATTATTAAACACTAATTATGCTATAATAGATAGATAGTCAAAAGAATGCTATGCTAATATAGCTTGCACTTTTTAAGATATATATATATATTTTTTCTTTATCGTTTTTCTGAACGGCCTTCAGTTCTACTATAAGACATTTCAAGGTTATCTATTACTTACCGGACACCCTGTATACCTATTAACGAAATAAGTAAATGATAAAAACAGTTATTAAATGGAAAATTTGATTATTGCTGCGCAGCCTGTGGAAAATTGCGGTAAGTTGAAAACGATAGTATGATATAGCATCAGTATCACGAACTCACAGCGATGACTCACAGTACTGTTAGTCTGTGCACACACGACTCAATCGGCGAACTCATATACACAATATTTACATTTTTAAATCAATATTATTACTCATATATTCGTCTCATTACATTCTTGACCCTATTAGATAAGTTAAACCATTACTTGCGAATTTAAACATGGACATAATCAAACAAATCAAAAGTGAATATGGAAATGTTTAACTAGGTTATTTCATTTGACAACTTGGATGGCAAAATGTGGTATCATTTTGCCATCCAAGTAGTCAAATCAAATTTAAAAATATTGCTTGTCTAGACCATACTTACCACAGTTATAATCTTCTGTTTTGTGCCCGTGGTGAGTATCGACTTATGTACTCTTGAATGCACTATTATTACTATGCCATCAGGCTGACCTTTGTCCCACACGCAGTACAGTCACTTCTACATAATAATTAAAGCTGGGTCAATGCGCTACGTATGACACTCCAGGACCTACCTAGACTATGGACTGTTCTTATATGGTCTATGGTTTCGATCAATCATCAAACGGACTTTTATTTTTAGGGTTATAAAAACAATGCGTATCCTAACTAATATGACAAATGCGAATGTGAATTTGTTTATTTGTCTGTTTGTTATACTTTCACACCTCAACTACTCGACCAATCATTATGAAATTTACATTTACGCATAGGTACATGTTGTCAGGAGAACTGAAAGGACATAGGGTACCCTTCATCCTGAAAAAAGGACTGTTGCTACCCTAACCGAAACTACATTTATTCGAGTGAAGCCGTGGACTAAATCTAGTTGCATATAAAAATCTGTAGACTCTGCTCTGCCTACAGGAAATACGCTGAAGTTTGTGTGTAAAAAAAATCTTAATTAAATATTCGTTTTTACTCTACCGTCGCCTTGCACCGGCCGGAACTCATCAACACAAGTGATGATACGCCATTTAATAAATACTCGTTTTAAAAAGTAAACAATTATTCACTCGAATATTTATGATATGTACTTTTTCCGCTTAAAGGATGTTCAGGCGAATTCTCTTTACTACAAAGATGGCCAATCTTTAAGTACCATGATGCAAACTTATTGGCAATGAGGAAAAATGTTATTCTTAGTACGAGCTGACACGAGCAGAGTCTGCATGATTGCACAGATCCGTTAATAAATGTAATGACACTTATGATTGTTTTAAGGAAAGAATTACAATTTCAAATGTCGAACACACAGTGTAACGGCTTAATATTCAATTGTTACAGATTTTATTACCATATTTGCACATAAACAGCCTTTGTAAAAATTATCTCTTTAGATAATAGCATCATATAGATGCGACTTTCTTGGTGTATTTGGGGTCTAAATACCCTAAATACACCAAAATCAAACCGAACAAGGATTTATAACAGAAAATCCTTATTCAGCTTCGAAAATCAATCTACAAAGTGACTCGCCACTATTTATTAGAGGTTCAACATAGTAAGAAATTGCTGAAAAATTCTACGCAAAACAGTGGTTAATTAACAAAATACGACATACCGTACCGTGGGGTGGCCGACCGTGGCAAAATAAAAACAAACCCAATCAAGTGAGCTAACTGTATAGAAAACAATAAATGGATTCGACGTCGTCCGTCAAGCGCGGAAGAAGGAAAATCTAAAACAGAACCTCACGTAGTACGCCACTGTATAATACATAATACGTAGCCTGTCACCGCGTCCATCGCGACCTTCGGACGAACACCGCGAGAATATCAAATGAACCGAAAATACGCATAGTTTTCCATCGATGTCCAAAACGTAAATAGTACGGGAGCGTGCTAAACACGGTCCGTGAGCAAGGGCCTTTATGACGACCGCAATTTCTTTTTATATGTATGATGTAGCACGGTATTTACTATTCAAAGGTAAGTTAATATATTGATAGTGCCTGGAGGGTCTACAGGCGGTATTTTACGTATAAAATATTATATTTCTCTATACGTAAGAGGGGGCCCTTACGTTGGAATTTAATATCACTGCGGCTATGTAATCCTGCGAGAATTCTTTTTAGTAAATTGTATACATAAAAGTCTAAAACTTCTTTTCATTCGCCGGTCACAATAAAATGCAGGACAGCTTCCCTAGAGAGGAGCAACAGCCATAAAGTTTACGCTTGGCAGAGAAATGAACAATCTCAGTCAGTTTGAAATATTGTATGGTACTGCAAATACACTGGCCGTATGTTTCGAAAGCGAGGCTTAAAAATCGAACAATTTGAAGTTGTACGATATTCGAATGGGGATTCGTGTAACGATTTATGCTTTAGTAAGTACTGATTATAATTCGAATGAATTTAAAATCAGATTTAATAACACATCTTATTATGCTTTTACATGAGACTTTCGTTTTGAGCTTTTTGAATTCAAGTATATTTATATGAATATTTAAATAACTCGTCGCGTAAGTTTGATATTATAGCCGATCATAGGAATTTTATGCCCAGATCGGTCAAAGGGTTATTTAGTGTCTTGTGATCAAAGATTCTTAGCAGCTGATAGTCTAATATCGGTACATATCCAAAGACTTCACCAGAATACACCTCATCAGGCCAAAAATGTAATAATGTAATATAATATTATTGGCATAATTAGTTCTATTACTATCTACCATATTGAGGATACTAAAGTCACTGAAAATTTCTTGACAGAAAAACATGATAACACTTAACCCGATCTGGGCATCAAATCCAAGACCAAGCACAGCAGTCGCATTGATTACTATTGCCCACCATCACTATATCAGTGTTATAGGTACAAAAATCACACACAGCATTGTAATGCTGTGTGTGATTTTACTATGTATAGTAAATAGTCATAGAAATCAGCGATGTTTAATGTAGATGCTAGTCGCGCGATGCGTCGGCGGCGACGCGGCGCGTGCGCAGCCTACAGAAGCTACAGCGGCGTGCGGCGCCGTCGACGTTATGCAACCACTTATGTATACGAGAACTGGACATTTGTTGCACATATCAAATTGGACATTTCAAGCTATTTATAGCGCAGAACGGCTTCCGAGTACTGTCTCAGTTTGGACAATAAAATACGAATTTAGAATCAGTATTTTGACCTGGGATATTTTGTGAAATTATATTCTTCTTGTGTCGTGTTTTGATAACCGCATTGAATATAGTTACTAATACTTCTCTAGTTTATCCAGCAACTAACAATTATGCAACTCTGACAGGGAAAGAGGTCATGAGTTATCATAGCAAAACGCTCCTTTATATTAGCGTTTATTTATTTAATAAGATCGTTTTAAGTAATGCTACTAATTATGAACGAGAGTGTCACACCATAGTCGTTGTCTATATATTCCAAATAGGGTAGGTAAACATTTAGCACATCCTCATTTCACCAGTTATATTAAATTTACACATAAAAAGAGGCGAGTCTATTGACATCCACGGAAAACACTTCGATATTCCAAACTACCAAAACTAACCCAACAAAAAAGCATTATTGATATTTGGCCGACTCGGTAAGCTAATCGGAGATCTAACGATTAGTCACAAAGTTTAGATAGCTTTAGAAGCTATTATAATCGATAGGAGACTACTTCCATTAATATCGTCGACGCACGCCGTCAGACTTCAGCCCGTAATAGTTCACAAGCGGCTTAGAGATAAACTATATGTTAGAGAAAACTCGAACTAGAACTACTAAAGCACTAATTTCCACTCCATTAACTATTTCCCAGCCATTTCCTAGTGAAAGGCAGGCTTACCGTACTTTACTGCCTAAATACCTAGCTTTGCCACATACCATATGGAAACAGAACGTCGACGATCGCGTCTGTTGCAGCGATGCGTGATCGAAAATCGTATCATTCTCGAATGTGTTTGAATATTATCGATACAGTATTCCAATGTATAAATATTTTTCTTTTTATATCAAAACTAACAGACAGATGACGAATATTGCTGTACTAAATAAAAGATCATCAACAATTGTCTAATCTTATCGATAGATATCGACACGCAATTGCAAATTGCATCACGCTCTTATTAATAATGTATCATACATGATTGATGTAACTACATATTTAGTTATAACAATCAATCAGTGACAACAAATAAATCTACATTAGAATATTGTACCATCATGCAATTCTTTGCCGTTTTCGCGTGCTATTCCAACCGTCATTCTTTACTTCTGTCTTCTGTGGCTAAGTCAAGAGATGCTATCGTTTTTATTCCCTAACGGTACATAGATTCTATCTTCTTGAACTTAAGGAAGAATTCTGAAAATATCGTCCGCAATGCCGTTGTTTATGAGGTGTACGTCGCAGTTTATTATTTGTATGACATTGGGTATGCTGAGGCCGGCTTGGAGGAAAACCCTGGCTTAGTCACAGCTTCCTACGACGTGCTGCACATATACATCGGACTTAAGAGTACGTACTGACTGCTAACTTCTTTAAATCTATACTTACGTTTTCGATTTTATATTTAGACTTGGAATATAGCCATTTCTCCGGATAAGGTTGTATTTTGGTGTTTATAGGTGCTGTTAAATGTTTATTAATTCCGATAGCTACTACTTGAGTTTTATTTAATGATATGAATCCACATGATACATCTAATTACAAATACATATGTAAGTGCGCAGATGGCGTAGTGCTTAAGGTGGTCGCCTCGCCACGCCTTTGCGCTAAGTGTTGTGGTTTCAATCCGACAGGACAATAATTTGTCTGATCCTGAAATAGTTCTTCCAAGTCTGGGCGTTCTTTGATCCGTTGTTTAAATGTTTGTAAAGTCCCTTATCGTAGTGTGGGAAAAAATTAAAAGAAAATAATTATCAAAGTTATTCCTTGTATAAAACTTTTAAAATTCAACCAGCTCAAAATCACCGATGTAATTAAACAATATGGGCAGATGGCTTACCTACATAAAATAATTATTATCAGATTTTAATGGCTTTTATAATTAGTTTCATTATTTATTTTGTACGAGCGTTTCCGTATGTCCGGTAAAGTTATTACCGTATCATCACTTTCCTTGAGCTTAAGACAATACTGTTATTCATTCATAAGTAATATCAGCTATACTTTCTGAAAAGATATTTGTTATACGATTAATCACTGCCTCGGTGACGCAGTGGTAGTAAATACGACTGCTATGCATGAGGTTTGAGGTTCAATTTTCGGGTCGGGTAAATTGTTACAGAATTTTTCTGTCAATTAGTTCTCAGCAGAAGCATGGACTCTGGCAATGTGCCCGGTAGACTAATAATCTCTTTTTATAATTCGTGGGACTTAATACATTGCTGTGGTTGTTATACATCTCTGCCTACCCCTTTGAGTATATAGGCGTGAATACAATATGAGTAAGATTACAATTAATGTAAATTAATTATTTAATAATTTGTCTATCTTCTATCTTATGTGTGGGGGCCAGTCAGTATAGACCGGCGACACTTCGACCCATTGGGATCTTTTGTGTCGGCCCCAAGATTTATCCCTTAGCTATCTCCCTATGAATGTACTGCAATAATTTGTCTAAGTAACGACCATGAATTATCTGGTTAATATAGTAATATAATTTAAAAAAACCTTGCTCCTTATTTTTAGATGATACAATAAGGAAAACCACCATTTACGTTATTAAGTAATTTTAGTAACGGTGATTAAAAACCAAAATTAAAAAAGGAGTTTTCATATAATTTTACAACAGACTTGATTAAGCCACGCACATTTAAAAGTAATAATTTTTCATTTAAGCCTCGTTTCTCATACCCTCACCGGGTCATAAATAAAAAGTCTTGCAAATTAGACCTGACACATTAAATTTGGGGTCCTAAGCGCATTAGCGCCGACTTTATGATTTATCGCCACTTTACCGACTTATTTTCCTCAATATCGATGGCATAAGTTCGAATCTCTTACGACTGAACACATTGGGTTAATTGCCTCATTCAGGCATTCCTCTGTTAGAAAATTTACAATATCAGAATAGAGTCTATCAATGTTTGTCAGACAGCAATAGGTTGGCATACTTTGTAGGACCTAAAATTTTAAAATCGGTATTTTTTTATAGCACTATTTTCAAAATGTTTTGCATAACATTAGGTCTAAATATAATTTCCTCAATTTCTTCGAGCTGCCGAAATGTAGCCGATACGTTGAGGAAATTGTAAAATTGTTGCTTACAAACTCTGCGGGTACAAATGCATTGCAATGCATTGCAATTCATTGCAATTCATTGTAATGCATACATAACAGTATACTAGTCACGCCAATTTACTCAAAGACTATAAGTATAGGTCAGCCAACTCATTCGTATAATATTTTTTAATATTATAAAGAGGAAAGATTTTTTGTTTGTTTGTAAGCGTTTAACTCAGAAACTACTAAACCGATTTTAAAATTCTTTCCCCATTAGAAAGCTATATTATCACCGAGTAACACTAACAAGGACTTATTTAATACTGTTACTAACAAAACCTATAACTACTTCTATGTGTGCGAAGCCGTGGGCATAAGCTAGTCACCAAATAAAAGGCAACGACTCATAAGAACATATGTAATATGCATAGCATATAAATCGGCATATTTTCCTTGATATCGATGCGATAATCATTTGACCAAAAATAATTGTTGACATTGATGGCCTCACCTTGTTGTAAGGTTGTGATGTCCAATGTTTTGGCGCGCCAACGTACGTTGTTTAACGTTATAATCGGTTAAATATGTTACGTAACGAGAGGTATAAAGCCGTTGATTCAACACGCCGCCACAGACAAAGGTGTGAAATTATATACGATTGCAAATGTCACGGTTAAACGAACTCTGTGCTATGACATACTGTCAAATTGTACGCACGTATATATCTCGTTTGTATATCTCGAAGAGGTTGTCAGAGGTGTAACAGAACAGACGTTTAGATACCACAAGCTACCTGCTGGGTACAAGTCTAAACTGTTAAGTTATTAAAAAAGTCCTAGCACCCTATAACACTTTGTTTGTTCCGAAAATTGAACCCAGAATCCCATGATCAGTAGAGGTATATTATAAACACATATCGCTTACTGTGTTTTAGAAACCACAATCTACTGATTATAATTCGAAACATGGTGTTGCTACAAAAAAAAAAAAAACGAATAGTCCTAATAATATTGCTCGATCCGCGAAAGGAACTTGAACTTCATGCTCTAACTTAAGCGCAAATTCATGCAACGAGACATGCTCTTTACATTCAAATTTTGCCTCCAGTCATTCATATTGTTCATACCGAATAGAGATTGTTTTGTTTAACTTTTTAGTTACACATAACTAAAAAGTAAAAGTGCGTTTCTAGAACACGTACACACTAATACAGCCAACAATATACCATCTGATCTCTAACATCACGAATTGTTACACCATTTTTTGTTAAGCAAAATTTTGGCACAAGTTATTAGACCATACTTTGTTTTTTGTGTGAGAGAGACTCTCAAAGTCCCGTACACTTTCACCCGGGGGGAGGCAGTGGGGGAGAGGGGACTGTCAATCAAGCGCGGCCTCCTTGCGCATGCGCGTGATGTAGAGCATCATTACATCTAGACTACGTCTCAAACTATCTGTAACGGTATTTCTGAATCATTTGTTGATCATTATCGACTTGCAATCCCAATACAGTTACTGCAATTATTATTAATGTCTGACTCATGCAGTTATTACCTATCCAAATATGTAAATGCACTGTTAATTAGTAAATTATTTAGTTTTATATAACTTAAATACGATATTAATTCATGGGATCCTCTACTTTTAAGTGCTTAATGTTAGACAAAGTTATGCTGATCGGGTCATAGACTAACACAATCCAATTATAAACAAAGCTAGTTTTCGTCCGTATCGATAATATTGTCATATTAAAGACAAAGAAGAGGTAATTCGATAAATATGACAATTAATGAAACCATTTTGTCTTATAATATCTTCCTGCCCGAATTTCACTCACGCTGTCTAATTCTAAAGGAGACTGACTATCTGAGTTTAAAATATTATAGTACTCAAGTTCGGGTGCAAACACAAGTGTCCTCTTTATTACCTCATACTCATAGTCCAATGGGACGGCGTGTCGATACGGCCAGAGGGACATCAGGCGCAGGACCAATTCTTAATCTCTACTAGAAGCCCAGTAACAGTTTGTCTATATCTACGAAGTTTTCCTGTAAGCATATGGTATACCCTCGAAACACAATAAGTATAAAATACATATACTGGGCCATACAGACCATGTTAAGCTTTGGTAAACCACGTATCATCTATTTATATACTGTCAAAACACATTTACTTACATACATAAGACGAAACTCTGACACATGGGATATGGATTCACGAATCGAGTCGACATGTTTTCATATTCACATAAATTCCCATGATCATTTTACAAATTGGATACAGATTTAGATAACGTATGTAAACATGGATCATCTATAATGGCAAAAGTTTTGCTATCACGATAGTTACGCGGTCTCTGTGATTATAATTCAGATAAAACCCTCGGGAAATGAGGATTGGTTGACTAATATATTAATATATACAATCTAAATTTGTTATACGACTTTACAAAGCGAAATGGTAATTTCTAGAATTATATTGGGTTGGTTTGATGGCGCAGCGATTGAATGCGACTGCTGTGCATGAGGTCTCGGGTTTGACGCCTGGGTCAAGCAAAGTGTTTTATACTACCAAAGCGACAAACAATCATACGGCCCACCTGATACTAAGTGGTCACCGTAGCCTGCAACACCAGAGGCATCACTTGCGCGTTGCCGACCTTGTAAAAACCTTTTAACACCCTTTTTAGGAGTTCATTCCAAAACCTGAGCGTCCGCTGGAGAAAATTCCTTTGGCATCGTTTGGTGCGGCACCAATTAGCTGTCAAGTAATTCTCAGTAGCTGTACGGAGTCAGGATCTGCGTCCATGAATGGCATAGTCCTGCTCCCTATTACGGAGGACCTAAATCTGGCGATGTATTAGTGTAAGTCACCTCTGCCTACTTTCAGGTATAAGACTACGTATGTAAATTCTATAGTATGTATTACAATTGCTTGTAGTACAAATACATAAATGTCATGACTCGTAAGACGGTATATGTACATTGTACAAGTATGTAAGTGTGTCGCCGCGCGCCATGCCGGCGGGTCGCGAGTTCGCCCCAGGCGGTGCCCTGACCTGGTAATTGCAGACAGCGAGTGCGCTCACTCGAAGATCAAAATAAAATGATAAAAAAATTAAGTAGGAGATAGTTATGTGTTTGTAGGTATGTCAATATTATCTATATTAATATTATTCATGCTAAAATAACTCTGATACATTTTTACGGTTAAACCATTGAACAGATTTTGATAAAATTAAATATGCAGAAACCTTCAACCGTGGATATATATACCTAGTAAAAAGGTTGAGTCATATTTTTCTAAGATATACATAAAAGTTGAATCATATTTTCTTTAAGATTAACATGTAATAGTTTTTTTGGTAATCCGTCGAGCTAAACTAATATACCTACTTCATATTTGTGATGGGAATGGGTTCACGTCGGTATTGTAATGGGTGGAGATCGACACATGAATCATGAGCCTTCCGCTGTTTGAAATATCTTATAACGATAGAATGTATATAAGTGAGGTCTCTGATTTTGTTAACTTGTTATTACAATACGAAATAAGAAGAGCAAATACGGATTAACAAGAAACGCATCTTCGAAAACATTATGATCGAATGACCAGCCGTGCAAGATTTCCCTGTTATCTTCGTCTAGATTTAAAGCTAACGATCATTATCTATAAGTCCTCTGATCCAATCAGTAATATCTCAATAAGCTGACATGATAAAATTGATTATTACCAAAACTTTTAAAAGCCTTCATTATGAACCTTAAACTCAGCTAACAACCACAGAATTATCACCCAAACATAAGAACCTTAACTTCGCCATACCGTAATTTCTCGCAGCCCAATGACTTTCAATAAAGGATTTTCTATTAATACATAATTATGGGTAATTTGATATGAAGTAACAAACGCTTGTTATCTCGGCTCACTGGTTTTAGAAGCTCGCACGGTGCGAGCCCGAGGCGACCTTACGCGGTCAAGTTCATGATAACGCGTACTACGATGTTGATAGCGTAAGGTTATGGGCAAGCACGATTATATAACGTTACTTTAGCACTTTATATTTAGAGGGGATGAACAGAGTTGTAATTTTGCTGCTATGTTAGCACATTAATTAGCCGAACATAGTGAAAAAAGCATTGTGTTTGCTTCGAAGTTTGGCTAAGATATTAAATTGTTTTATTTTTGTAAGCTATAGTTTATAGCAGATAATGTATGTACATAATCGTAAATTCATTATTACTTTGCATAAATAATAGTGTTATAGCAGATTAAAACTCTATTAAAATTATAAAATTGAAGGTTTAGTAAACCAGGCATGCGTACAAGTTTGGTTCACGTGTGTCAAGGCGCGGGAAGAATCTCGTTAGTAATTTTATAAAGAGCATTTTGCCTCAACGATAGTCAGACAAGTCGATAGCTATGCTATCAACTTGTAGCATGGCCACATAGAATGCTTATTCGTTCTGCCAAATAATTTCAAGCTTTACGATCGCGCAGTCAAGCCCAGGGTACAAGCGTAGCCTCACTTTTCGATCCTAAACGACTGAAAACCTTACCCAAGCGAGGTATAAATAAAATTCTCGTTCTGACATCATGAATATTATAAATAATCAAATGCGTAGCACTGTACGTCAATACGTACTAATTTCCCACACAGCTTCTATACCAAATAACAACTAGGTTTTTGTATTTACGCCGTTTACGGCAATGACTTATGTTATTATATTTAAAAATATTTGCTTTTAAAACTCATTAAAACAATGACACACTAAATAGTCTCACACTCACTTTCTAAGCAAAGAAAGCAATCCATCTCACATACAAACGACCCACAAAAATAATGATGCACCCGAATGCCTAGAAGCGCTAAAGATTAACTCTGAGAGCAGCACTTTGTTATCGACGAGTAAAAGTGTGTCATAATGAATCAGAGTGGCTCGGGCCGAGGCAGCGGAACTAACGGTGATACATTGATGTTATCAGATTAGATAACGTAACGCGATTGGCGGATCGATTAGTGTGCTCCGTACAACACGTAGCGTAGTTTCGATACGAAGAAGTGTGGAGACGGCGCCTCTCGCGTGCGTTATGTATATATGTGAGTGTCGTGTGACAACTATTTATCTATTAATTAATACATGATTGTTTCAGATGAAGGTACTTAATTAGTTGGTTGAGCGAAGTTGCTTCGCAATTGCCAGTACGTTTGTGTATATTTACAGTCAGTAATTTTGAGACAGTATGTTTTTGTGTCTATTGTAAAACACAAAAATGAAAGCATTGAATTTTGTTAGCAAGACAGATATGCCTGGATCCGTAGTGTCTATCTATCCTACGGGAAGACAGAAGTGAGTTTATATTTATATGAATATTTTAGGTAAAATACGTCATAAACAAAAAATAGAAGTCAACGATAACAAAAAAAAATATTATACGATTTAAAAATTGAATACACATCGGTACATTATAAACACCTAAACGAATTAAAGAATAAACAAACATTAAACTATTCCTAGCACAAAAATATCAAATGAACTATAAAGCCATATCAATAAAGATAGCGCCCATATACAATGCGTAGGCAAGTGTGAAAGATCTTGTAACGGTTGTTACCGGTAGCTAAACCGGTAGCCTGCGGCCGGTAGCCGGCTATAACAATGGATAGATCACTATCTATCTCTGTACGATGGATAGATGCTATCTGTTAAACTTAACCAGTACTAAGTAGTGCGTTGGTGTCGGCGTGACAGCCTTCTGTTGTAATTGTTTTAGATTTGTATGCTTGCTAAAAGTTCAGTATAGAAGTACTTAATATGGTTTGTATTTTCGCTAAAGAAGCCTTTTCCAATGGTCGTATTGTTTAAGTCCTAATAACGGTAAAATTAGGCCAAAATGAGTAAAAAGTAGAGCAATTTTGACTACCTATTTACATAAGTATTGATGCTAACTTTGCCTCTAAAATGTCTTGTGGGTTTGGCTTCCATTTAAGTAAGTATAGTATTTATTAGAAATAGTCTAATTTGGGTTGGGTTTGGCATTTGGTTTGCGACATAATACTGTCTATGAGTCTTTGTCGTTAACGGGTTAGACAGGAGTACTTAAATATAAATCACATTTTACTATCGATGTTTAAATGCTAAATAATAGATGGGTGACCACACGGATGGCATAGCGGTTTAAGTGGTTTCCTCGCAGCTGCTTCTGGGCCGAGTGTTGAGGTTCGATTCCCACTTCGATCATAAATTTATGCGATCCACAAATATAGGTATGACGCATAGAGCGGGAGTTGTATGTTTAAAAAAACACTGGACTGTTTACTTGTCTGCCGTCTTTCTAATAAATAATAGTTTACACAACTAAAAAACACTCTTATTACAAAAACCAAACTAAATAAGTAGAAAATAATTTAATAATTTTAATGTAAAAAAGCGTGGGGTTATTATCAAAATATCTTAGAAAGCACCCCACGCTTTATGTATTTTAATGTAAAACATTAAAATTATTAAATTATTTTCACCAACATTTTATATGTATTTTTTAATAAAGCTTATTTTTTATTGTTTTAAACTATTTATTTTTATTTTTGTAAACTATTATTATTTATTATTTTTCTAAATCTTTGTATTGTCATCGATCCTTGATAAGTATGCCAAATTTCGAGTTAAACCGACGTTTTGAAGGAGATCAAAATCATGTTCAAAGTTTCCGTTACATACATACGTACATATGTTAGATACGTATGAAGCTAATAAAAGTGTATTAAAAAAACGAATATTATTACTATACTAAAAGCTACTAACATCGTAAAAGACAACAGACTAATCTAAATAAGGATAATGACGATAATAATACGTCAGTTTAGTTTTATGTTCTGTTTAAATGAAGGATGAGTTGAACACAGAATGGTTACAAATTATGGAGGAAAACATATTGTTCTAGATGCGAGGTGTCCGCTCTAGGTCAGGAAGAGCCTTAAGGTTAAATATTACAACAATAAGATACAATAGAATGTACGTTAGTCTTTGTTTGACTGACAAACAAACGCTAATTAGTTTATTTAATCGTATTTCTTTTCTAAAGATTGCTAGCAAGTTGGCTTTCTTAGTATTCTTGGTAACACTACTAGATAAGCTGTTATGCTTGTGTTAGAAGTAGTTCAGGAAGGTAGTAGCTATGAGTAGAATTCAAACCCACTACCTCTCGATCGCAGGTCTAATGGCTTATTAATTGGGCTACTGCTTATGTCATAAAATGAAATGAAAACAATATGAGACTAGAAATAGATTACTGTTAAGTAAAACTGAAAAATATAATAATATAATATAATATTCTACCACATACACACAACACTATCTAGTCCAAACTAAGCAGAGCTTGTACTATGGGTACTATGGGTACTAATGGATAAACATACATATATACTTTTTTTTTGTAAATACATACATATTATACATAGAAACACCCAGACCAAGACAAATATCCATGTTCATGCACACAAATATTTGTCTTGTGCGGGAATCGAACCCGCGACCTCAGGCGTGGCAGTCGGGTGAAAATCTCTTAGGGGGTGAATAAACTTGTTATTATGAACAACTTTTATTCTGGGACATTGCCGAAATCGCGAATACAAAAACAGCTGTTCCATACAAAACTGGAGTTTGACCTCTACAAAATGTATGGAACAGCTGTCCCAGAACAAAAGTTGTTCATAATAACAAGTATAATCACCCCCTGAGAGGTTTTCACTATACTAAGAAACACCCAGTATATATGAACATGTATCATCTACCTATATTACATTTCAGCTCAAACATCAATGCAATCACAATTAGTTCAGCCATTGTGAAGATTACCGTGCAAAAAATCACAGACAAACAAAAAGTCTGGCAAAGATTTTTACAAGTCATCAAAACCATTTATTGACCAATCGACTTTTTTTAAATGATTAAGGTAGCTACTAAGCATACGGCCTCTGATAAAGGGTTACCATAACCTAAGAAAACTACAAAACATTACAAGGCATAGCCACGATGTAGCGATATAAATATTTAAGACCGTGCCAAGTTATTAGTGTGGACCTGACACCAAAATGAATAAAAAAAACAAACACGGAACTGTTCCATTGAGGAGGTCAGTGTTATAATTGCCTGCCATACATACACAGGTCATTTTATGCTCGCGAATGACCTCAGTTTATGTTTAGCAAATTTTAACTAAATACAACAAAAGATAAACTAATAAAATACTATTTACCTTAAGAATAATGTAGCCATCTATACTAGTATTATAGAATTTGTATGTTTGAGAGTGCTAATCTCAGAAACTGTAAGTCGGATTCGAAATAAATTTCTTGTGTTTGTCTTTATACTAAGAAAATTTATTGATTTTTTTTGTCTAGCTAATTTGATGCCTCGTTGGGGCAGGGATAGTAAATCCGACTGTAGTGCATGAGGTCTTGGATTCAATTCCCGGATCGTGCAATCTAAGACTTAATTTTATTTTAAATACTACCTGCACTAGATGTAAATTCTGCATCGCGGGGGACATTACAAACATTCAAACATCGGAGACAAAGAACATCTAGACTCGGAACAACCATTTGCGGATCACACAATTTTTGTACAGTGTGGGATTCGAACCCACAATACTTGGCGAAATAGCAGTGACTAGGCGACCACTTAACCGCTATTTCATCCGACCAATCAACTTTAATTTGTTTATACGTAGCTTAAATCTTTTCATTTTAATTAAGTCTTTTTCTCCGTAATATCCTCACCCCAAATTACGAGGGATTTACATACCTTTATTACAGGTCTCCTTACCCCTTTGGGGAAACATAATTCTTAAGTCTATTATTGCAGGGCTTTTTTCCTGTGGTTAGTTGGCGACCTGTTGTCAAGAGTTGTTCAAGCCGTCCGTAGGCCTCTGACATGGCTTAACGACTGCTGTCAATTTGGCAACAACCAAGACCGACTTTTACGTGCCCTCCGAAACACGGAGACGCTCAGACGAAATACCACTAAGCGGTCACCCATCTATAGACTGACCGCACCCAACATTGCTTAACCTCGCTAATCGTTTACCGATCAGTGAGTGCAACTGGCTATGAGCGCCTCATTATTATTATTGCAGTGATAGTAATGAGTAGATCACTTAAGCTACTGTGTCATTTTCAGTACATTTTAGGTGAAGGCTCCATTCTCACGTAGAAATCATATTATTCGCATTAAACTGAGATAACTTGCAGAAATAATTTATCTGTTTATAAATTAACAAACGGAATACATGTTTGAGAAGCACGTGCGACTCGCGACTGGTTTCATAACCATCGTATGTATGATAGACTTAGTAATAACATAACTGTGGAGTACATACATATATAGATTTAAGGCTATACCTATATCACAGAGAGGGCAGACCGGGGCGTATCACACCTATATTTCGCTAGGTACATATGTTTAGGTTTTACGTGATAGTCAAACGAACTAGACTCGACTGCTGTTGTAATTGAATAGAAGAATCTTATGACAATTTGACCAACTCAGGCAACAAATCTAGGACCTCTTGGCAGTAAGTTATGCTCTTAACCAACGTCCCAGTCAATCATAGAGAAATACTACATATATACTAACGATTGTTTACCCGACAAGTTGCCAGAGGTGTTTTTAATCCACATTTCACTATCTAAGTTTTAAGCTACCCACGTAATAAGAAAGAAGAAAAGAAGAAAAAAGCAATTATATTGGATACTAGGCACATTTTTAAAGTTTGTGGTGCTATCAAGAATTTCCTCACAGAAAAACATAGGCACATTTGTCTCGATAATAATAATAATAATAATAATAATAATAAGCCCCCCAAATCCAACCATACGTCCGAGTCGAACATCTGACTCACGTGGGGGGCGGACACGCGACGCATACAAATGGTATGTATTACGGGCGCGGCTAACATGGCACTGGACACCCATACAACATGGAGAATTCAGTAAGGAATACACGTATAGGACCGCTGCCTGGGGACCGCCAGGGCCCGTCTGGAGCTGGCGCTGGACGTGGCAGCATGCGAACCGTCAGTGGTCGTAGATTGAGCAGGCGGGTCACGACCGTCCAATCTACTACAGCCGAAACAAGAAACACACCCGCAATAGACACTCCACAAGAATCGGCAAGAAGTGTTTTGCAGGACATGCTACCTGCAACCACCCTTGCTGGCAGAGACCGGCAGCGAATGAAATGGACTGACGAAGTTAATCGACAACTACTTCGCTGCTACTACACTGTTACAAACTGCGAAACAAACCTCACAGGATATCGCCCAACACTTTACACTAAATTCATAGAAATTTACCCAGATCTACATATCATATCAGAGCAAAGATTAGCCGATCAAGTACGTGTCATACATCGTAATAATAGAATTTCAACCGTAGAAAGAGAAAGAATTAAGAACGAAATTGCAGAAAATTTACGTGTCCCGACGTCCACAGAATTAAATCAACTTAACACAAATCACTCAACCATAATAACAAATACCAATAATCCACAAACTAATCCAGATGCACAACAACTAAACCCACATAATTTATCAACACACCGCGAACAAACACTACGTATAAATTCGCAAACAACAGACACTGATACGCAGTTAATATCATCATTGACGTTATTACCAACACCATACACACAGACCCAAACATCAAATACTGAAACCGTTTTAACTGAAGACACAAGCTGTCCAGAGCAACTCGAGCATTTATTTAATGAAATAATAACAAAACATAAAGGAACAGATCCCACTACACGCCCAAACCTACCAAAATTAAAAATAACAGCTAAATCTAAAACCACAGTAAGAATACTAAATCAGCTGATACACTATCAATTAATAAACAACACACAACCGACTATTGAAGCAATACAGGATCTCATATATTGTGCAGCTCTGACAGTAATAACAACTCATAATTATAAGAAAAATACAGAAACTGAACCAAGACATAAAATTGACAGTAAACCAGCATGGGAAATGCGCATCGAAAACAATATTACTACACTGAGAAAAGAAATAGGCAGATTAAACCAGTTTATTAGGGACAACTTATCAATAAGAAATAAAATTAAAATGGAAAAACTTTACAAAAATAAAGAAGCAGCAGTTGAAACTATGGACAAAAAGACACAAAAATTACAAGCTTTGTCAAAAAGATTACGTAGGTACAAAAAATCTAATCAGAGGCATAGAGATAATATAACATTTAATACCAACCAAAAGCTGTTTTATAGAAATTTTAATACAGAAGTGTGCATTAAAGATCCACCTAACATTACGGAAGTACAGACATTTTGGGAGAATATATGGTCAAAGCAAGTAACACACAACTCTGAAGCAGCCTGGATTAAAGAGGAAATAGAAGAAAACCAACATTTGGATCCGATGGCAGAAGTTGTAATCGATAAATTAGATGTAGAATCAGCAATAAAAAAGACCCTGAATTGGAAAACACCTGGCCCTGATAAAATACAGAACTACTGGTTGAAATATTTTGTAGCTACCCATGAACATATAGCAAATGCTTTCAACGCACTCATTCAAGAACCGAACACACTACCCATGTTTCTCACACAAGGTAATACTTTCTTAAAGCCAAAAGACTTAGATACTAAAAATCCAGCTAAATACCGACCAATAACATGCCTGCCAACATTATACAAATTACTTACATCTATAATTTCAAACAAAATAAACACACATTTGTCACAACATAAAATTATAGCAGAAGAACAAAAAGGTTGTAGGAAAGGATCAAGGGGGTGCAAAGAACAATTAATTATAGATACCGAAATACATAATCAGGTTAAGCAGTCTCACAGAAATCTTTATTATACATACATAGATTATCAAAAGGCATTTGATAGTGTACCCCATTCATGGTTACTTCAAATTTTAAAAATATATAAGATAGATGTCAAACTAGTAGAGTTCCTTTGTAAGACGATGCAAAACTGGACTACAGTGCTCCACATAAAAACAGAAAAAGGGTCAATGAAGTCCAATCTAATAAAAATAGCTAGAGGTATATTCCAAGGGGACTCTTTAAGTCCTCTTTGGTTTTGTATGTCTTTAAATCCGTTATCCCGAATCTTAAATAAGTCTGGACAAGGATACATAATACACAGAGAAAGTAACATAAAAATATCACATTTATTATACATGGACGACATTAAACTATATTCTGCTAATAGGCAACAAATGAACCGACTATTAGAACTAACTGAAAATTTTAGTTCAGACATTAAAATGAAGTTAGGAACAGATAAATGTAAAATTAATAGCATAATTAAGGGAAAACACCACGACACCGACCCATACATACTTCACTCACAGCAGAATTTACTTATTGATAAAATGGAAATAACAGATACATATAAATACTTAGGGTATGCACAAAGTATAGGATTAGATCATAATAAGATAAAGGAAGAACTTAAGATAAAATATATTGATAGGTTAAATAAAATATTAAAGACAGAGTTATCAGGTAGAAATACAATAAAAGCAATTAACACATACGCAGTTCCTGTCTTAACTTACTCATTCGGTATTATTAAATGGTCAGCTACAGATTTAGATCGGCTAAATAGAGTAACACGAACAACATGTAATAAACACCTTATACACCATATCCACTCAGCTACAGAAAGATTCAATCTTAAAAGAAAGTTAGGAGGCAGAGGACTAGTTGATATAAAAAACTTACATAATAAACAGATACACGACATTCGCACATATATGCATAATAAAGCCACTGGTAGTCACATTCACAACTCTCTCACATACATTCCCACATCAGGTACACCATTAAAACTAAATGATAACAATTTTACTATTATACGAGACCACATAACAGATGATCAGAAAATTACAAGCTGGAAACAAAAATCTTTACATGGAAAATACCCTCACCAGTTACAACAGGAATATATAGATAAAGAAGCATCAAACGCGTGGCTGTATAGAGGAAACATATATAAAGAAACAGAAGGATTTATGGTCGCAATCCAAGACCAAATTATAAAAACAAAGAACTATCAAAAATATATAATAAAAGACCCTACAGTTGTATCAGACAGGTGCAGGTTATGTAACACAAATCAAGAAACAATAGACCACATTACAGGAGGATGCCCCTTTTTAGCGAACAAACAATATACAGAAAGACACAATAATGTTGCAAAACAAATTCATTCACTCTTATCTATAAAATATAAACTAGAAGAAAAAACAGAACCATATTATAAATATAAACCAAAAAACGTACTAAACAATGAATACGCTAAACTTTACTGGGATCGAGACATTATAACAGACAAAACAACTACAAATAATAGACCAGACATCACCCTTACACTCAAACAAGAAAAAATCACATACCTAATAGATATATCAATACCAAACTCTGAAAATATTAGAAAAAAATACACAGAGAAAATTCAAAAATATATACCATTAGCAGACGAAATAAGACAAATGTGGCATCAGCATACAGTTAAAATTATTCCAATCATAATTTCATCTACAGGACTCATTCCAAAGTCACTACATACATCACTTAAAGAATTAGGCTTACATAAAAATTCATATATAAAACTACAGAAATCAGTTATCATCGATACTTGCTCTATAGTCCGGCGATTTCTAACATCCACTACTCAGACACCTACAACAATACTCAATGAACCGACCCACTTGGCGTAAGCCCGTGACAGGTTCACACCCACCAGCATCAAAGCTGAGAATTGAAATTTTTTATAACCCATAATAATAATAATATTCTACCACATATTCTACCACATACACACAACACTATCTAGCCCAAACTAAGCAGAGCTTGTACTATGGATACTAGACAATGGATAAACATACATATATACTTTTTTTTTTTTTTTTTTGTAAATACATACATATTATACATAGAAACACCACACCTTACTATCCATCCATAAACTTATTCTACAAGAGCAGCAAGGCAGACAAACGAACGAAAACAACATTACAAATGGTTATATCGTTTTACTTTCAAGTATCTCTTACAAGCAATAATTAAAACCGGCAGTACCTTTTACTTGTTCCACAAGGGTGAAGACGCAAACACGAGCAAGTATATATGCAAGAGATTTACGCGAGATATAATATATTATGTCTAATTATTCGTTTAACAAATCAAGTTACAGAACGGGAAACATACGTAACTGACATTACAACACAAATTGCGATATGTACATTGCAAGCGTGGCCGTTATATGCACTTTATTGCAATAATATAAGCAATTATTTTATCTTCTTTGTAATGTAGTCTGCCACCCCGTTTGATCAAGGTTTGAGTTGTGTCCTAAGAATTTTAGCCTTAAGGATGACTAAGTAAGCCAGTGCAGTTGTATCTTAAAATTATAAAGTAATCATGTTGGTGAAAACTAAGACTCCCACGTCCAGGTGGCGTCTTAGTCTTCACCAACGGGTCCGGGTTTAAGTCATCACTGCCAGGGTATCTAATTTTGCGAGTTCGACTCTGTAAACTGCATTAAACTGCTGGAAATCAGCCTCTCCAATATCCAGTCTTCAGCATTCTAAATTCAATCTAAACCAACCTTTCTGTTTGCCAATTTGTATCAATCACCGTGCGAGACAGAAAATGGTACACAGACGGCTCTAAAGACAAGTATTCCATCCGGATGAATTTTATGTAAATTACTCGCTTATAGAGGTTATGGCTAGTCTACCCTCTCATCACTTTCTTTACTAAAAAGCTAGATAATACTCTTATGTAATTAACTCACTGACCTAATGAACGTCTAAATTATTAAAAACATATAATTTACCTAATATTTGATTACAATATCTCGCCAAATTAACTGATAATTAATATTGAATAAATATAATCAAGAGTCTGAATATAAATTTAACCAATAATTTATTTGACAGATGGCACTTAAGAAGCATATGCAATGCTTTTACGAATATCTGCTAACTAGACATTTGGATTAGGTTGATTATTAATTTCCGCAGTAAATTTGTTGTTTACGCAGGCCGGGTCAAACATTTGTGGTCTAGAATATAGGCACTTGCTCGTCAACGTCACCGCTATCGCCGCCGCCACCACGTCTGTCCAGGAGGCACTTAAATGAGCTACTAAAACAAACAACAGCAATCTATGTTCGAAACTGCCGTATCGTTTTACAACTCGCAAAATTATCCAAGGACGTCGTTCCTAAACAAATAGTTTGACTGCTTCAGCCATCACATACCTAAAAGTACAGACTCCATAGTCTACAAAGGTTCTTGTCTAAACAATTTGTCGTGAAGCGTGTAAATTTCTCGTCATGTTTACTATGTGAAGAATTCATCATCCGGGCATTGTTGGCGTGGAATTTTATGCACAACAAGAGTCTGGATCCATTGTCCGAGCGAGTGAAAGTGTACGCTGCAGACTGTCCGACGTTGCGTCACATCTTATGCCTAGTTTTTACAGTATTTCTGTTTAGTAAGCAGACGATTCGGTGATATCGTAGTCGTTTTGAACTGCGAATCGGACAAACAATATGTCAAAACTAACAAATCGTGCATTCTTGACTTACTCAACGAGAAACCATGTGACGTAGATTAGGCGGCAATATCGGATGAATTCATACACTTTAACGATTCACCAGCTTTAGAATGAAGTCATAGCAATGAATAAGCTATACGCATCTATTTCGTTACTACATCTGACACATATTACCTGTTTAATATTCAACTCTATTCTGCGCTAAAATCTATTTGTATTGATTGTTAGTCATGTGACTTGTACAATAAATCTGTCAACTCTAATCACTACATCGATATCATCAATAGCTTCGGTCTTGTAATATTATGTTTATTGAATATTGATAGTAAATTTAGGGAGATTCATAAGTTTGATCTCGTAATACGTAAGCTTAATGAGATGCTTTGATTTGAAATCAATTGTATGTAAATTTATGACCAATTTAGCCTATTAAATCAAATAATATTATACCAAATAATTAACTTAACGATAAGATAATTGTTGAAACAGAAATACACTCATACCTAAATCATAAATTTTGCATTCAGTAGATACAAGTAAAGACAATGGTAGACAAGAAGAAGAACGAAACGATGATCAATTGTAGATAGATGTAAACCATGGGAAAGCTCTAGCAGACGATGCCAATAGTACATTTCATAAAACAGTTTCCACTTTCAACACACACTTGATTTGAATAACGAAACTGAATGATTGTAATGAATGCGTCAGCACGTGCAGCGGTCTGGCGCGTGAATACGAATGTAGTGTTAGAATAGTGCATAAATTATACAAACGTGTACTAGGCGACGTAGGGCCGAGACACTTCCTACGAACACATGTATACGAGTTCACTACACAGAAGATTCCCTACTGAATTGTGAGCATAATACTCGCAATATCAGTCGGTCACATTTTCTTCAATATGTATATTATTAGAACCAAATAATCTAACTATTTTATTATCAGTATTTGCCAATAAACATACTTTTCTATATTAACAATAGAACAAAAATAGTCAACCTAATCCAAATGTATAGGTAAAATTTTTAAACGTTTCAATCTTCTTACTTTGCGTATCACTGAATTTTAAAGACATAAGCAGTGTAACTACACGCTGGTCAGTAATCATCCAGACTTAAGACAGCTATCTGTAGATCACATAATTATATCTATGACCTGTAGAACTATGTGTATATGCAGTTAAACTTCAAACGTAGATACTCAATAAATAATGCGGACCAAATAAAATAGTAACGACATGTGGAGAACTAAAAACTTTCTTATCCTCAAGTAACACAATAATTTAGAAAAACTAATAGTAAAGCCAAGTCTGAATTTCTGACATCACTTATCACAAATCGGAATACTATCAAGACACGTTCGAGCTTAGTCGAAGTTCGGCAAATCTATAATCTAATCTATAGATATTGTACTTGTTGCTACTTCAGCGTTCTAAAAATGTGAGCCTCTGCACGTTTTACGAGCACTCCGCCTGTTCACAAAAGAATAACGTGCACAATCTCTGTTCTACATCTCACTAAATGTGTCTGCATCTAAATGCTTTTCGACATTTACGTCTACGTTATTTATTACAGAATCTAGGTATACTACTATATGTACGTATGTTTTACTTCGCAATAGAACTGTTTCAGGTAAATACTAGTGCACATTTTAGTACCTATTCTTTGAAATGTAGTTGTAAAATATATTGTTTGTTGATCTAGTAAATCGGTTGCCAATTAAAGATATGTGCAGAGTTCATACTTACAAGGTGCACACTTACAACAAGCTCTTGACTAGGATAATTTAATTAGGCAAAATAAATAAATACAGACATTACAATTCATAATATGTAGCTTCACTATTAATTTCTCATCCTTTAAAGTGGCATTTAAGAAAACCTAGTTGTATGAGCAATGATAAGCGTAAGTTATTATATAGCCAGTGTCTCAAGTCAAGCACCGTTTTTGAGTGTTTTTGCTAAGCTCATTGGAAGCACAAAGACCGTAGAACAATGTCTGGTAAACTAATCCATTGCTGACTATTTGGGTGATAAACACCTCTTTCCTAAACCTTTTCAGATAATAGACCTATAACGTATACGTAAAGGTTAGGAATAAATATTATGTTTTTGATGAGGAAAAGTGAAGAACACCAACAATTAAATTTGAAAATAATGACATTAGAACATAATTAAGGGTTAAGGACTCGAATGGTATATAGTTACCATAAACATAACCCCTAATTTGAAGGTAGCCAACATTCCTTTAAGTTTTGAAACCTGAATAAAACTCATAAAGAACTCTAAAGTGACAAGTTAATGCAAAGTTATTTCGCCCGAACAACAAATATCTTCCTAAGGCATCCCACAGGGACCTTTCTTGGGACCATCATAAAAGATACCGTAATAAAAGTCATACAATAAATACCCATTGACGCATTAGCGGATTTGCTAATCAATTCCCAGAAACATGTCTCGCAAATTAGTGACGTATTTTACACTTTCACATGTCACTGAGGCATTTGTGCCACCGGTGACGATTAGCGGAAAGCGAGTTGAATTGCGAATGGAAATAGCTGGAAACGAGTTAGTGAGTAGCGAGAATCGAGTGTGTAGTTAAGATAGCTTTGTCGGTAAACTACGAACGAGTTTGCGAGTAGAGCGAGCGATTACTTGTAGCGGTCACTGACTGCTATGTTACACTCGTATTGTCCTAAACAAAACCATATCAGCCTCAATGAGACAATATACCTAGCTTTTGTCGCTGTGGCTAAATAATAAGGAAATGTTTTAAGCTGCAATTTGTTATATTCAGCAATCAAATATTAGTAAAACTCCTTTTATCTTTCCTATTTACACAGAATTCTAAATCACTTGTTCCTTAAGCGAGAATTAATAGTAATAAATCGCTAGTCGCCTCTTAGTTGTCGGTGAAACAGCGCCTAAATGTATATTTCATTTGACGATTGTCATTAAACGCGGTCTGTTAGCCGACATATTATACAATTAACCACAAGTTCAATCAAGCTTACAAATGTACGTCAGTCTTTGCGGATCATTAATACATAAGTTGAAATGGATTATGTAAATGTAGTAAGAACGTTACTAAAAAGGCCCGCAATTAAAACATACTTTTTTACCTACTACTGCTTTAGTTAAAACGTTTCGTCGGTCACGTGGACTAAGAAATAAAATAATAAGTAACAGAAAGAAAGAAAGAGAATTTGTTTTGATTCACAAAAATATAACATTTTGAAACACGTTATAACTTTAATGTGTTAGAAATAAAGGCCCTGACCTTATAAGGTCACAGGGCCTATATACAAGCTGTGAACGTTATTGGATTTTTATATTAAGACTTTTACTGGTTTTAGTTTCGCAACATACTTTATGAAGATATAATACCTATGTAAGACCTAAACATGAAAGGCAAAATTTGAGTGTAATCTACTTACATCAACCTAATCCTTTGCGATTAAAACTTAACATTACATTAATAAACCCACGTACAAATTACGAACTTAAAAAAATTACACACTACACAATTGACATAATATTTAATCTACAAAAAAAAAATAAGAGACGCCATCATTAATTGGCGCCAATGTGTCTTGCGGCGTGTAATCGGAGGCAACGTAATCTCTGACAGATATAATCAAAATGGACGACGCGTAAAAAAAGATAATTGAATTTCGCATTCCTGTGCCGAGCCGTTCCGGGGTCCGAGAGGTATAGAGATGGCGACTGATTGCGATGTCATTTTAGGGATCGCCGCATTGTACGTTTAGCCGTAATTACTTTTAAACAAAAAAACGTGTAGCATTGACGGATTTTTTTGTTTAAATACCGAACGGTAAGTACCGTATCTCGCAAGACTAGACAAAGTAATCGTTTATGTTTGCTATGTCAAATGTAAGGCCATAAAATACTTTGAGAAATTCAGTAATGGCTCGCGTTCTATTTTATGGTAACTAAAAAGTTTACGAGATATAAATAGATGTAATGTAGGTCTGCATACTTCGGGAATATTTGCGTGAGACGATTATGCATACCCATTTTTCATCCCATATTTTTATTACCTACATCTGCCCTTTGTGCCTTTGGGTATATACAGACGTAAGTCTAACTTGGTATGATTGTAAATGTCAACAGAAACACGAAGTCTGGAACTGCACCCGTTACATGTCAATATATGTAAATGACTAACATTACATAGTAGGGAGTTCAAAATAGCTAACGAAATATGCAAAATAGTTAGACACATTTCTGTCTGACCTCTCTGGAATAAAAGCGCGATGCTGTGTATGTATGTATGTATGTATGGGTAAAACGATACCAGAAACAGCTGTATTATGTAAATATAGTTACGTCTTACACCGCAATCTGATGGATTTAAATGAATCACGTTCGGTGCAGTCCGGGCTCCCACGCCGAATGCAGACTCGAGTCTCCAGCTTAAACGTACGTGCGCACTTCAAGTACAGTTGAAACGGTATTTCGGCGCAATAACTAAAATTACGTGAATGCCTAATTATTAAAGGAAATCAATTAGGTGCAGGATTAATTAAGAAGCGTCGATGGAAAGTTTAGATTCACGCTGACTTACATATGCAAGGATTTATGTTTGTTTTCAAAGTATGAGTTCGAAGAATAAGCCCGTCATCACAGAGAACTTTACAAATATTGACACAACTATCAAATAGGAACTGAATTATTGTCCTGTACACAGAACATCATAAATCATAAGACAATTAGATTTTGCCTGTCGCATTAATGTAAATTTTGTCAATATATTCCTATGCCTCGGAAACAGATTTTTGTTGGATGTCTTTTTTAACACGCTTTTATTAGCTTCATACGTATGTTAGTATGTATCTAACGGAAACTTTGAACATGATTTTGATCCCCTTAAAAACGTCGGAATAACTATTATATTATATATATTATATTATATATACGAAATTTGGCATACTTATCAAGGAACGATGACAAAACAATTTTGAAAAAAAAAATAGTTTAATAATCTAAAAAAACACCCTTAATTAAAAAAGGAAACCAAAAAGTAGAATATAATTTTTATGTAAAAAAGCGTGGTGTGCTTTCTAAGATATTTTGATAACCCCACGATTTCTTACATAAAAATTATTAAATTGTGTATGTGTGTTTTTTTTTAACTGTTATTTATTTCAATTTAAGCTAATTATTGATTTATATAATTTATTTGTACACCTGACAAAAGTGAAAAACGTAACAAAAAACAAAGAATCCAACTCATATTCGCATTTGTAATATTAATCTTTAACCTATTGGATCGCAGCGGCATACTGGTGGCCAGACACAAAAGATTTTAATTATGTTTGGTATTCTAAGACTTGACAGATTACTGTAGTCCTGTTCTTCGATTGAAAGATAACATTCGATATTCAAACCAATAGCCTAAACATGCAGTGAAATTAGCTGTATGCAAAACTAGTTTATTTTTAATTATTTGCATATCTGCAGCGGCCAGTGACAAGACTCGCGTCCGACCTGTCCGGTATAATTACCGCCGTGGCTGCAAACGGCGCGACATCCAAGCGGAACAAACGTTAAATGTCCTCAATTTAAATTTGTTTGCTTTTAATATTACCTAACTAGACAATTCAGTGTAGCCTTCATCCTCACGTCACTCCGAAGGTTATACCTTCTTTACATTACAGTATGAACGCAGACACATTCAAAATGGCGATTAGTCGCGTCTTTCAAAGACAAGATACAATTATATTTTAATGGAAAATTATATTGACTTAACAAGCGTTTTATGAAAATTGTGACGGTAGGCGGTTGTGTTAATAAAGCAATTTAGCCCTGAGTTCTCTGGTATAGCGTAAGTTTTCGTTTTATAAAGGCTTCAACGTCGAGAGGGCAAGGAATATATTACTTTTCGTTTTATACTACTCGGTTGCCGCAGCTTCGCTGGTGTAGTATATCATCAAAACATTGCCGATGTTATTCAAGAAACTTGCAGCTTTCTAATGGTGAAATAATTTTTCGAATCGATTTAGTAGTTCCTGAGATTATTCGCTACAAACAAACAAACAAATGATACCTCATTTATAATATTAGTATATAAGTAGGCAAGTTAAATAGTTTCTGTACTAGATTTATAATTATTGCATTGGTAAGCGTGCTGGTGCAATCCGCAACGCTAAATTCTGACATTATTTCAAAACGCGCGTGAGCATGAGCGATTCCGCCGACATTAGCTCGAGGCTTGAGGTATAACAGCCGAGTGCGGAGGTTGAGTGTATGGTAATGTAACCGAAGCCGTGTTATCGTGCGCGATGTGCCGGTGTGCCGATGTGCCCGGTGTCCGGTGCAGTGTTGCTATGCGCCAACGATCACACATCACGACTAATTGCGATTCCGCGCGACGCGGCTAGGGGCGTGCCGCCGCGCGGCAAGCGCCGCGAGTTGCGACACACGGACGACAACACTTCGACTTCCACCGACCGAGAATTATTAACATGGATTATTCGCGATTCACGCCGCGAACCAACAATTATATTGCGCAAGTATCCGCGTTCAACACAACTTCTTTATTCACCACATGCGTCAATTGCCCCTACTTTAATTCAACTATTTTAATTGCATAAGCTGTATATAGGCATTAATACGTATATATGATGGCTGCTATTTTCTCGAAACTAGTTTTACATTATTGGCATTGTAGCCTCATCTGCATACAATGAAAGATCAAGACCATCTGTCCGTGCGGAGTACGAGCGTGGAGCGCGATGTGCAAATATAACTGGAGCTCGCTATTGTAACCTACATTCTGTTACTAGTTCTAATCGTAAAGCGAGTGACCCGCGCACACTATCGTCGTAATGTACCGGTATGTGCCGCGCGACGGCGCGTCCTGTGCGACAAGTCGCGCGGCTGGCAGCCGCCGATATCTATCGGAGGATCCTTAATCCGGCGCACGGAACGATTTCCAAGGAAAACCAGACTGACTCACGTTTTGAGCGACGATCATACAACAGGTTATTGCATTGTTGTATTTTCGGCGTTATGCAAAAAAATAAAAGAATCAGAGGTCATTGCGTCACTAATTAAAATTCCTCGTGCGAAATGGTGTTGGTGAGCCACCGGCGGCGCTCAGATCGACGTTGATGATGAGGCTCGCACGTCGAGCGCAGACACTGTCACCCACATTCTCGTTACACCATTTAACCCATCCACTAGTATTACTGTCAGATCACGCCTCATCTAATGTGGCACACCACTTGATGCGCGATCGGCTTTATTATACAACGTAGTCTTCAATAATGCGCAAAAGTAAACACTACAAACTTTACATCACTTTAAAGAACCTATCAAGGAAACCGTCTTAATTTTGCATATACTATCTAAATCCCGGTGTCAAATAACATCCCAGAACTATTTCCATTAGTTTTCCATGACCTCAAACAAGTTATTTACACTCGAACAGTTCCAGCGGACCCGATGACTCAGTAGTGATTCACCTGATTGACTGTTATTGAAATTTCGTGACCTTTCATCGTTATATTAAAACATTAAAACAAAAACGCAACACAATACAAGCCTATCACCGGAGGGTAATTAACGCTCGAGTTCGCGTCGATACGCAAAATAAAACAAAAACCGCTAAATAAAAT
Organism: Catocala nupta; assembly: GCA_963675205.1. Lineage (NCBI taxonomy): Eukaryota > Metazoa > Arthropoda > Insecta > Lepidoptera > Erebidae > Catocala > Catocala nupta. Next base: position 29,266,996 of record OY776090.1, on the reverse strand, counting down.
AAATCAAAATGTTCGTAGCCGCAATTTTCCGGGAAAAACGTTGGAAAAATTGTTTGAGGTTTAATATATGTACGTACCGTAGCATGATGTGATAGATGAGCGACGTCGCAGGGCTGAGGGCAATGATGAGCGGTGCGGTAATGTTTCACAGAGCACAGACACGTATCGTTTGGTTCAACGCGCGGCCGCCATGCCGTCCGTTCGCAGCGAGGGATAGAACGCGAGTGGGTGGCGCGGGCCGGGCGTGCGCCGCGCGAGCCAGCACTACGGCCTGCAGGCTCACTGCTGACTCCACATCTCCGTCAATGCATCACCGCGCTCACGATGGGCATCACCGTTAAATTCGCCACTACAAATGCCCCAATATTACGTCCTACAAGTGCAATTCACGCACTCTTATCGCTAACTGCCATGAAATTCGTCGATATGTAGCTCGTTACAAGTTAACTGTTGCTATTTCATCGGAGCGTTAAACTGTACGGCTCGCTGTTATGTTAACATGAAAACGTTATAAGATAAACTTTTCCTGTTAACTCAATCACGAGGGAAGAGGAAAATGGCCTACAAAGCCTTCACTTACTTATATTAAGCAACCGGGGCTTTATAAAAAAGAACTGGATTATTTTTATTTGGGAACAAACTCGGAAGATAAAATAAAAGGCATGTCTGTGCTTCTAACCACCGCGTCACATCTTTTAGTTAGTATTTTTGTAGAATCATATCATATTTTCGGACTATGGTGTATACCTAATCCTGCCCATATCAAGAAAAAAAGCGCCAAGGATGATGAGGCAGTTTATAAATACAGCTGATAGGTATTACTTCCTCTTTAAAGCACAATTCTAGTCAACCTCTTCACATTATTAAATTAATATAAAGCCTAATATTTATATTCTTATCTATTATTTAAATTGCGCCGATATGCCTGCGTGACTATTCACGCAGACATATTGTTGTCATGATCTTTGTGTCCCATATTTCAACGTCCACGAACTTACGTAGACCCCAATTTATTAAAATAATATAAAAATATACAATTAGACTTAATTATGAATAGTATTAATTTTAAAATACAATTTTATTTATACATCAATTGGTAATTAAAATTATCACAGTATCTCAAGACAAAAGTCTTTGACCAGTGTGTGTTTCCGGTGATGACACTGATGACTTACGGCTCGGAGACGTGTTCGCTCATTATGGGCTTTATCAGAAGGCTCAAGGTCACGCAAAAGGCGATGGAGAGAGCTATGCTCTGGGTTTCCCTGCGGGATCGAATCAGAAATGAGGAGATCCGCAGTAAAACTCAAGTTGCTGACCTAGCTCTCCGGATAGCCAATGTGAAGTGGTAGTGGGCAGGGCATATAGCACGCAGAACCGAAGGCCGTTGGGGCGGCAAGGTTCTAGAGTGGCGGCTACGCACCGGAACACGCATTAGGGGTAGGCCTCCACAAGGTGGACTGACGACCTGGTAAGGGTCGCGGGAAGTGGTTGGATGGCCCAAGACCGGTCTGTGTGGAAAACCTTGGGGGAGGCCTATGTCCAGCAGTGGACGTCTTTTGGCTGAGATGATGATGATCTTCCATACATAGAATATTCGGACGCGGAATAACTATTTGTCGATAGCATAATTTTTATTCGTATGGGAACGGAACCTATGACACTAAATGCACTGGGAGTGTGACCACTTAAGCAACTGCGCCATCCGTGAAATTAAGATTACTTAATTTCTCATAAGAATATAATTAAGTACATGAGAAATAGGAACTAAATTACTATTGCATAACTACTACAGAAGCATTTCAATGGCGGTCACAGTAACAGTAAAATAAACTATAAAATTTATCAAAGTGAAAAGTCACATAAAATCTTTTTATTGTAGCGTTCGTCTATTTATTATGCTAGCTTTTGCCCGCGGCTTAGCTCTCGTAATAGTAGGTAAGGTTATGTTACTAACAACACTTTTTATAATATAATTTAGTCTATGTTACTCGGTATAATATAGCTGTCTAACAGTGAAATAATAAGTATATAAGTATACAAACAAACAAAATCAACTCTTTCCTATTTATAATATTTAGATAAGATGTAATCTGATACATGATCAATATTGTAATGAACAATTAACAAACACTATGAACTAAATTAATAGGTAATTATTTTAATTAAATATGTTTAAGCACCCGGGCGATTGATGATAGATGATCTGGGCGCCGAGTGTCAATGAAATGCCTTTTTTTATCGACTCATGTGGGGATCAATCCCAATTCATTTAATTATTAATTTAATTTCGTTATGTTTGACCTACTTACCTTCAATTTACTGTATTATTTTCTATTTATTTGTTTTGTAAGTTAACGCCAGTCCTGCCTTAGGAATAGTTTTTGTATCGCAGTTGACTTTAAAAACGTTGAACAATGGACAGTCACGAGTAATAACATAGAAACGCCCTTAAAATTCAAATTCATGTAGCAACATTAAATCACAAAAATAAGTATGCTAACTGTGTCCAACCATTATGTAAACGTTAAATTGTGTCAAAATGAACTACACATTTTTATCAAATTTTCGTTAACAATAGATTACCAAAAAATAATATTAACTTTTAGTTACATAATTATGAACCCAAGGAAATTTCAAAAACATATTTACAGTACAGTTTCGAAATTATGTAAACAATTACAAAGCAGCAGTTTCAAGCACCTTGAGCTCGGAAATAAGTCGCAATTTGGATTCATAAGGAACCCAAATTGTTATTTTACCTAATTGACAAAATTAGTGTACATAAATATAGTATATAATATCTTATTATATTTAATAATATAATAAGATATTAAAATAAAAATCTAAAAGTAATCTTTTTAGATTGTTATCATTAATTTGGGTTAAACTTATTGTCTAAGGTAGCTAGTAGCCACCAGCGAGTGGCATCGACTCGCCCGTCGACTGTTTTTATTTCCGTGTACCGTCCTAAAACTATTGTGCTATTAGATTCCTACGGCAACATTGCAAATCATACAGAAGGGATAAGCGCACATTACGGTGGTCTTTTGTTGTCGTGCAGTGCAGCTAGATAAATATTTCCTGTGTTATTGTGATTATTATTGAAATCGATATAAAATGAATAATAACGTGCCATATCGTATTTCTACATATGACAAACACAAAATCATTGTTCTTAAAGAACAGGGACTTTCGGTTACAGACATTGCAAATGAATTGGGAATTACGGTGAGTTTGCAATTTATTGTTGATTTTTTTATTTTATACTTAGTCTTTTTAATTAACAAAAAGTTCAAATTAATGTTATTATCTCTTTAAATTTTCTTTATTGTTCTTTAATTATCATTCCATTATAAGCTATTATTAGGGGGCACCCTAATAATAGCTTATACTGGAATGATAATAACCCTAAAAACGTTTTTAGGGTTCTTTATTAAATTACTTAATTAGTAACAGTTTACTTAAATGCACTTTTTTTTCCAGTGAAAAACCGTATATTTGTGGCTCAAGCGGTGGGAAGATGAAGGTGACGTTGTTAGTTTTAAAAGTAGTGGTCGTCCGCGAAAAACTTCCGCAGCGCAGGACAGGCAGATTGTGGACAGGGTGGTTAGTAATGGATTTTTGCGAATTCAGGACGTATCATCTTCATACCGCGTATCATCTGCAACGATTCGACGTCGCCTACACACAGCTGGCATACGTCACAGAGTTCCGGCACGAAAACCACTTTTAACTGCACGCCATAAACAACAGCGACTACAATTTGCTCGAGAATATTTAAACTACGATTTTAGCAGAGCCATTTTTTCTGATGAAAAAGTGTTTGTTTCTTCTGCTGATGGACGTTCGTCTTTATGGCGACCTAATAACACTCGTTATTTGGAAAGAAATATACTCCCATCTAGAAGAAGTGGCCGCATAAGCTTCGGCGTTTGGGGCTGGATGGCAGCTAGTGGACCCGGTGAATTGGCTGAGATCAGTGGTCGAATGAATAGCAAGCAATATACCAGTGTTTTAGAAGAAGTTTTACTGCCTAGTATGGAGGTTTACTTTCCCGAACTGACACCTATTGATTTTGTGCAGGACAATTCAGGGGTCCATAATTCTCGATTCACTCAAGCTTGGTTCAATCGCAACCGAAATTTCGTGAACTCGTTGCGGTGGCCGCCTAAAAGCCCAGACCTCAATCCTATTGAGAACTTGTGGGGGCTGATGGTCCAAGAGTGGGACAGCAACCGAGTTAGAACCAGAGAAGCCTTAGTCAGACACGTCCACGAGATATGGGATAGTTTTAGAGGTAATAATGCATGTTACAATATGGTTTCGTCAATGCAGGAAAGGTTGCAAGCTGTTATAAACGCTGAAGGTGGCTACACAAGATTTTAATTCACCTCGTATTTAAAATTAACAATGGTTATGTGTAGCGACAGTGAATTAATGATTCCGTTTGGTAACGAATTACAACACTGATTCTTTAAGCTATTGTTTTATTGCAGTAACCAACCGCTATTTATTTATAAAACTGTAATGTATTAATCGCATTGTATTTGTCGCTCAGCCAGCTATGTTCGAGGTTTCTCTTAGGAATAGGATCCAAAATAAAATCGTACAGCAAACAACAAAAGTATCAGACAGCTTGGACTATTAGCAGGGGACTGATACAGGCTGATGATGTTTGTATTAATCATCATTGAATTCATCCAATTCATAAACCATTGTGTTAACGCACACGTTAACACCGAAACAACACACATGCGCCATCAAGAGAGGGGAGCGGGCGGCGTGGTAGCGCAGCGGCTCGACGACGCCTCGCGCGCCCTCCACACTCCTTTGAACACCGCGACCGCAATCGCATTGATTTGTAAATAATTATAATTGACCATTGTAAATACCTAAATTATAACCTAGTAATACAGTCCGCTACTCTTTTATTCCACCTGGGCCTGTACACATTGTATTATACAATGGTATATGAATAAACTAAACAAGAACAGGAAAAAGTAGGTATACACTTTCAATGTAATTTTAATGTATACATGACAATGCCTATACCACGTATACAATTTCTATTACATGTATACATTTTGTATACATGTAATAGAAATTGTCATGGATACTTAAAAATGACATTGGAAGTGTAAACTTTTTACTGATTTTGATTCGTTTATATTACTGTGAAACCGATGTATACCCAGTTTTGACACAGTTTGATGGTTAGATAATTTAGAAAAAAAATGTCGTGCACATTATTTTTGAATGGTGGAAGTTAAGATATTTTAGAAAATGTGACAATGTATATATATTATTACTCGTGACTGGACACAAAGAACAACTAGACTCTGTACAAATTATATTGAACCACTCACATTTTGTCTCGTATGAGATCGAACCTACATCTTTACACGCAGCGATAATGGCAACAACTACACCATACATTATACAGTCGTTATTATTATGCAGTTGTCCTAAATCTGAAGAGTATAACATTTTTTTTCCTTACCTTTTTTATTTAAATGTTTAAACAAATAATTATCAGAATATATACACAAATTATTTACAAGAAATATTAACAAAATAAATTTTTAATTTTTAAATTCTTTATTTTAATTGTATTTTAAAATAATTATGCGGATAATGTTGTTGTTTAAGAACAACTATTTCTTATGGTCATAAGATTAAGATTCCTATGTTAAATTATATTGCATCATCATCATTTTGCATATTGTATTCTTTTATGAGGAAGCACATGGATTTAATATATCAATACTCAATTTCCAACAAAATAATTACAAATAAAAATTATTTTGTTGACGATGCTAATCTATAGATACTAATATTAAACAGCTAATCATTTATTTGTTTGTTTGGACGCTCTAACCTCTGAAACAACCAGACCGATCTGAAAATATTTTAGCATTTTATAGCCTACTACCGGCAGATTACCTATTCGACAGAAGTTATCCCACCCGAATGGTGGCTTATATAATAATAATAATAATTATTATTATTATTTATTTATTCGCTTAAACACGTGTGTACATACAATAAAATCGCATGCAAGATATACAGTGAGAGATTGTGTTCGAATGTTGAAATATAATTGAGTAAAACATAATATGCCTATGGATAAACTCGTATCAGTGATCTATTTCTATCACTTTATCTGATAATAAGTACCTATTATGTAAATGTGTGTTAATTATAATAATCAATTTGAATTAATTATGAGAATTTTTAAATAATTGTAAGAATTAGTTATAACAATAATTAGTCTATAAATGTATACAATGTCAAAGTAATATAAAAATTGTATTAAATCTCAATATATAATAGTATTAAATTTTATTTCAAATTAATCTAAACAGGACTTGATCATATGAAATCAAATTTATAATTTAGAAAGTCGCTTACATTGTAATAGGCCTTTTCAACTAGAAATGACTTTAATTTTCGCTTAAATGCGTCGGTACTTAAATCCTTCCAACTTTTGTTTTAAAAATAACCCAGTCCCTAAACAATATGAGAACCAATCGCATTACATCTACCGGATCTACTTGTGAATCTAAACTATCCAGAACCCAAATTAATATCGGTCCAGCCATTAAGAAATAGTTCAGTGACACATATACACGTACAGAACAATAATAATTATGTATTTATAAAAAGATTTAATAAAAAGGTTAACTTGCAATACAGAGCACCCTTAATATAATATAATATACTATCACATACACACAACACCATCTAGCCCAAACTAAGCAGAGCTTGTACTATGACATGTACAATGGATAAACATACATATATACTTATTTTTTGTAAATACTTACATATTATACATAGAAACACCCAGACCAAGACAAACATCCATGTTCATGCACACAAATGTTTGACTTGTGCGAGAATCGAATCCGCGACCTTAGGCGTGGCAGTCACAATGACTGAAGCCGTGGCATAGCTTGCTAACAAATAAACCCACAAGACCTAGCGAACTGCCCATGATCCGTCATCCGTGCCATCTGATGGCCACTACACCATTCTTACAGCAGCATACATAACACATTACTGTCTATGAGTCAGTAGACTTAAAGTCATTGGCACTTGGCCCTGGTACTCGTCAGCTGATGATGTGGAGTCAGCTAGCTGTGACGAACCGCTCCACCGCGCGGACCAATCGTCCAGAACGAAAAAGCATTATCATACGTCTACATAACTATTACTTGTTGTGATAACTTGTATTTACTCAACTCTTCGGCTGTTATGGTTTTATCATGTTCATTTTTTGGCTTAAATCAACATCTTAAATAACATCAACATCTATATCTATACCAGTCTATACTAATCTATTCTAATATTATAAAGCTGAAGAGTTTGTTTGTTTGTTTGTTTCGTTGAAGGCGCTAATCTCAGGAACTACTGGTTCGAATTGAAAAATACTTTTAGTGTTGGATAGCCTATTTATCGAGGAAAACTATAGGCTATATAACATCACGCTACGACCCACTGGGGCGGCGCAGTGATAATATTATAAAGAGGAAAGATTAGATTTTTTGTTTGTTTATTTGTAAGAATTTAACTCAAAAACTACTGAACCTTTTTTAAAAATTATTATACCATTAGAAAGCTGTAATATCACCAAGTAACATAGGCCATATTTTATTTTAAAAAAGTACTAACATAACCTTTGCCTACTTTCACGCGAGTGAAGCCGCGGGCAAAAGCTAGTATGTTATAAAATTGTAACTGGCCGATATCTGTATATATAAAACTAACTGACCCGCGCAACTTCGTCTGCTTCACATAAGAGAAATTTACCCGTTATTGCAACATTTTTCATTGATGCTCCGCTCCTATTGGTCGTAGCGTGATGATATAAAGCCTTTCTCGATAAATGGGCTATCCAACACTAAAATAATTTTCAATTCGAACCAGTAGTTCCTGAGTTAAGCGCGTTCAACCAAACAAACAAATAAACAAACAAACTCTTCAGCTTTATAATATGTATTAGTATAGATAATTAAGTGATGTATCTTCATAAGACCTATAGAAGCCAAAATAATTATTTTTTGTATTTTATCTGTTTATCTGTCTGTTTGTAATATCTGTCAAAATCTAATTATTAACTTCATACGTATGTTAGTATGTATGCAACGGAAACTTTGAACATGATTTGAAACCCCTTCAAAACGTCGCATTAACTCGAAATTTGGCATACTTATCAAGGAGCGACGAAAATACAATAATTTAGACAAATATAATATATAATCAAATCTAAATAATAGTTTAAGAAAACTAAAAACACGCTTTATTAAAAAGCAAACTAAAATGTAGAAAATAATTTAATAATTTTTATGTAGATAAGCGTGGGGTGCTTTCTAAGATATTTTGATATGATGATGATTTTTAACATAAAAATTATTAAATTATTCATAGTGTATTATACTGGAGGTCTTACTTAAAATCTCGTACACGTCTCATCTTCTTACGCTGCCTAGAAGTCTAATATTAAGTGTGTAGTTCAGCTTTGTTTTACAAACAGATAGGTAGTTAAATCCCCATTGCTAAGTTGATGATTGGTCAATGGGGATTTGTTGACAAAAAGTTCACAGATCCCCATTGATTGGGATACTCAATGGGAATTTGTGGAATAACCCTATTTACAGGTAATATACCTATTAAAATAAAATTGACAAAAGTAAACAGTATAGATTACAGACGGTTTTAAATCACGATATAAGACAGCGACCGTAAAATCGTCAGCTAAGCACTTTCCAGAATCCGAGTTATTACTAAGAATTGCCTAACAGAAAAATCCAATAATACATTTCTCGTGCTGAGTCAATTTTTATTATAAATGCAAACTGCGCAAATAGGTATACAGACAGCCAAATACTAAAATACTTTGCTATAATATTAATAATATAATATTCTATCACATACACACAACACCATCTAGCCCAAACTAAGCAGAGCTTGTCTATGGGTACTAGACAATGGATAAACATACATATATACTTTTCTTTTGTAAATACATACATATTATACATAGAAACACCCAGACCAAGACAAACATCCTTGTTCATGCACACAAATGTTTGATTTGTGCGGGAATCGAACCTGCGATCTCAGGCGTGGCAGTCGGTTACACTAACCAGTACGCCATCGAGGCAAACAATCAAGTCTTATGTTTACGCGCATGTTATACATTGAAATTAACTACTACTAAATCACTTCATATTATAAAACACAGTCTCTCGCCGTCTGTCTGTCTGTTCGCGATAAACTCAGAAACTACTGAACGCATTTTCATGCGATTTTCATTAATAGACAGAGTGATTCATGAGGAAGGTTTAGGTGTATACTTCGCTATAACTTCGCTTTAATACCTTAACAAGGTACTAAACCGAAGCTGAAGCCGAAGCGGATCTTTTAAACACTAGACTAATGTTAATGCTATACTATCATAACTATAAGGATAAAATTATTATTCAATTGTAAGGGTACTATTGTATACTTTCTCTTCTCTAATTCTCTTATCAAAACGACATTGCATGCATTATTGCTATAGTCTGTTTCAAATACGAATTCCCATTTGACAGATAATCGCTGGGCAGCAATAGTTAAGACTCCGTTTCAATCGGCACAGAACAAAATCGATTACTGATTAACTTTATAAACAAACTGTGATCGTGGGCTTAGAATCGAAACAGATATGATAGAAACAGAAAAACAAAAAGGAGGAGTCATACCAAGTTTGACATATCAAAAGAATAGTTACATCAATGTTATTCATACCGCGTTTACTTATTTATAAATTTATGAGATATTTAAACTATAAGTCCAATATCGCTTCAAATCCATTTATTGATAAAGAAAATATATTATGGGATTGCTGATCGGGATTTAAGATACATTGCAACCTAAAAATAATTAGTACCAAATACAATTTTACAAAAGTATTTCTCGAACAATTGTTTTTAGCTCGAGTTAGATCGATTTTATCCGATTCATATTGTCGCGTCACTATGACTGAAAATTAAAAAAATACCATAATGCGTAACTATGTTGTTATAGTAAAATGTTATTTTATTTTGATCTTTAACTTATTTAAGACTAATATCAATGGAAATAAATAGTTGATTATGTTTGTAAAACAATTGTGTCATGTTTTGAATAGATTCAAATTATTTTTAAATGGTCTATATTACCATAAGTAATCATTGCTTATTTTAGCAAATTATATGAAATGTGCGGCGTTACGTGCTATGAAGTGTCAAAAGGGACTTCGTATGAATGAAACAGACTATAATGCGTGAGATGCTGACTATAATGCTTGTATCGTGGGAGACTATGGAACGTTGAAACAACGGACACAAAATACAATCATACTCACATAAAATATTTGTGGATCACACAGATAATTGTCTCGTATGCGATTCGAACCCACAACATTTGGCGCGTTGGCAGTGGCAAGGCAAACACTTAAACCACTACACGGTCCATGCATACATGAGTCTGCACATGTTTTAATACGGCAAATGCGAAATTAAAAGTCAATGCACACAGGAAACTAATTGTAAAGTTGTTGAGACTACGTGCTGGATGCATACTATCTAATAAGTTTACACACCTAATGGGAAAGTCGGATACGTACAATTGTCCAGACTGTAACATCATTGACGACATCCAGCATTTGTTGTGTGAGTGTGTCCGGAACGAGTCTCTTCGACGACAGGTGCTGATTAAGAACTACAACGTTGGGCTGTGCAACAGTGCCTTGACAGCTCCATTGTCAGATGAAGCCAACATCCTATGTGCAATATATCTCGCGAGGATGGTGTCATGAGGTATCATTTGTTTATTTTTAGTTGTAATAGTCTTAAGATTAAATGAAGATTTAAAAAAAAACTTTGGGAAGTCAGAGTTCCGTGCCTTGAAATCCATCCAACCTGAGACCTTGGCATGGCAGTCCAACGGTAGACCGCCTCTAGGCGATCGTATATACTTCTAGAGTTTTATAATAATAAAGTATGTCCACGACATTGAGTCACACGGACTCATCCATATTACGTGATATGGTTTATAAGTAGGTCCTTGATCTTATACGTCTTTGGGATTTCCAGTTGACCGCCGGCTTATTGACAAGAATGTCAATTACGTGTGTTATAGTCACTTATAAATCAGTTGAGAATACCGAGTTATTTTTATTTACATTATGACAAACAAATTTTGAGTCACCCTGTTTTATTTTAGTTTTAGAACGACGTTTTTGACTATGATGGTCTTGGAGATACTTTTGGTAGACGGCAATAGGGTCACTCGATAAATGGCCATAGGCTCGCTTCCTATAATGTAAGATCTAAAACAGACCATACGCATTATAAAGATAGTACACCTATTCTTACCCGTTTGCAGAAATTCAGGCTTAAGTATAATCAAAATCAAAGTCAGAAATCTTTATTTCCATAAAAATGATGAAACATTTCTTGGACACATCAGTTTTAAATATTATTTACTAGATTTTGTCGGCAAGTTGACTCGGCTACGAGCCCGTACGCCCCTTGACTTTCGCCCCTTTTATAGAAAGACTACCCTATGTCCTTTACTGTGCCCCTAACAAAATTTAAATAATTATAAAATTTCACGTACACATCCTAAAGAACTGTAAAATTTCACATACATTTCACATATATATGAAATTTTATGATGATCGGTCGAATAGTTAAGACGTGGAAGTGCCACAAACAAACGCGCATTCGAATTTATAATATTAGTTAGGATAATAAAATAAAATATATATGTAAACAAGGGGGATCTAACATGTATTTTGAGGTTGAGCTGCACTATTTCATGCACGCACAACATGTACGATTGCCTTCGACTTATTATTAATTCATTCGAATGTAATATGAAACATAAGTAGGTGCGCAATGTCCTAGTCCATATAAAGTAGGTACCTACTATACGTAGTAGGTACCTACTTACGTAGTACATAACTTTATTCATATATATGTATTTTCATTCGAATGTATGCGCATTACTATAATCATGATAATCATTGAAGCTAATGCTACATCGAGCCATATTATAGTCAAGCATATTAAGTACTAGTTTTTCCCCGCGGTTTCACCCACGTAAATCCCATTTCCGTGGGAATATCGGGATAAAAAGCCTATGTGTGAATTTAGGTCTCCAGCTATCTACATACCAAGTTTCATCGCAATTGGTCCAGTAGTTTTTGCGTGAAAGATTAACAAACATCCATACATCCATACATCCTCCCAAACTTTCATTTGTTATAAAATTTACACATAGTTCACTAAATTTGGCCGTGGCCTCGTTCGCGTAAATGAAGGTTAGCTTAGATTAGTCTTTCTTTCTTTTCTTCTTAAAGAAAGAAAGAAAGAGGAAGCTTAGATTAATAATAGTACTTTTTCTGGATGAAAGGTAGCTACTATATTTTTTTTTCTGTTCCCCTGACAACATTTATGCGAAATTTCATGATGATCGTGATCGTATACGAGAAGTTAAAGCGTGAAAATGTTACAAACAACAAACTAACATTCGCATTTATAATATTAGTTATGATTAATATAAGCGCCTTGGTGGTACAGCAGTAGGATATGCGACTGCTGAGCATGTGATCTCCGGTTTGATACCCAGGTTGGGCGAAATGTTATTGTGTTTATCTATCCAGAAATTCTCAATAACAACACGGAGTCCGGAACTAGGCCGGAATTGCAAAAGACTCGTCCTCTATTACGTACATAAACCATACCTGACGAAATGTAGATGATATTCCTCTTAGTCCAATTTAATCTTAGTCGGTAGCTCAATGGATAAGGTATTGTACTTGCGATCGAGAGGTCGCGGGTTCGAATCCTACCCATTGCACTACTGACGTAAACTCACTCCTAACAAAAGCATTCTAGCGTAGCTGGAGGGGTTAACAAGAATACTAGAAATTTGAAACATAAATTGAGAGTAATCTTAAAAAAAATACCTTCTGCCTTCCCCTTCGAATAAAGCATGAGACTATTAATAGTTCTTAGCTATTACTTAAAGTATATTTGTAGTTGTATAATAGTGAATAGTATTTCGCGTGGTTGCGGTTGGTTGAGGAGGGGTGTACAGCGAGGAGGGAAGGAATCATAAAACAAATTTTAGATTCGGATTCAGGGACCTTGAACACCCCCAAAGCCAAAAAGTCACCAATGACCCCCGGTGACCTTGAAAATGACCTTTTATGGAAAGATCACGTCGACTTCTATAACATTTGTTCGAACACACCTCGCCTATCTCTAACCGTTTCGGAGATATTAGAGGTCAAAGTTTGTATGGCGGCCATGTTTTTTGTATGGAAGCCATGTTTTTTTTCGCTCCCTAAAAATTGCCAGGGTTTTAGGAAGATTTTGTTCGTGAACGACTTCCGTAGATATCACCGTTTCCGAGATCCGATGGTGTACCACCACCAAGAATACCTGACCTTCCGAAGGTCAGGTATTTTTCCCGGGCCTTCTGAACGATTCTCTATACGACGCTATATTTACTTATTTCCTACGACTCCCCCTTGTATGACTTCTATTTCTCTAAGTCAGTCAGTCAGTCAGTGCGTGGTAATTATTATTTAAGTTTAAATAATATGAATTATTACCTATTCTGTCATCATCAGGAAAAAAGATCTATCTAACGTTTTATTTTTCAATTGCCTTCTTTACGTATTTGAAATCTGTAAAAAGAGACGCATCTGCCAGTTTTTATATTAAATAATAACTTTTGCCCGCAATTTCACTCGTATAAAATATAGCCTATGTTACTCGGTTATATATAATGAATGAATATAACTTTATGATGGTGAAACAATTTATGAAATCGGTTGATTAAATCCTACAACAAAAATCAAATCATTCCTTTTACTAATATTAGTATAGATATAAAAATACTGGCAGATACGTTTTTTTCCTTAAATTGGCAGTATTGTTTCCCCTCAATATTGTAATGCTGCATGTATCTCAAATCATTGCAACATCTTGTGTAGACTTAGTCGATAATAAATCATTTGAATTTGAGTATATATTTATATTTTATTGTGTAAAGGAGACACAAATAAAAATATATTTCCTTCTTTCTTCTTCCTTTCTACATATATACGTGTGTAATAAAAATAAAATATTTGTAATACATCTCTACTTAACTCTTTAGCGTTATACAAGTATGATTGTGCGTATCTATATATTAATATAAGCTTCATCCTTATTATGATAAGGATGAAGGCATCAAAATGTCTCCAAGACCTTAGGCTCGCTCGCCCTTGACATTTAGTTACACAAGCGAATGAAACGTTTGTCAGTTAGTTTGTGAACAGTCATCCATCTTGGAATTCGTAGGTGATGTGATGATACATTATTTTAACACAACACGGATGGCGTAGTGTTGAAATATACTTCTTGCCTACCTACTCAGGTCACATCATACATTTGTACATTCCTAACTTGTGTTACATAGAAAGATCATCGTCATGGTATATATATAAAAAATAATAATATCAGTCCTGTAGTAAACTGTCCCAATGCTGGGTACAAGCCTCTTCTCATTGTGAGATGGGTTCTATCTTAGTCCACCACGCTGGCCCAGTCCGGGTTGGCAGACTTCACATATCTTGGAAAACATTATGGAGAACTCTAAAGCATGCAGGTTTTAATGTTATTTTATTTTATTGAATAAGCTGTATAATTACTCAATATACAGGGTATCCGGTAATAAATGAATAACCTTGAAATGTATTATAGTAGAACTGAAGGCCGTTCAGAAAAAGAAAAAAAACAGAAATAAAAAAAAATTTGAAAGTGCAAGCTATTATTATAGCTTGCACTTTCAAATTTTTTGTATTCTTTTTTTTTTAAGTATGCTATGCTATTGCATAGCATACTTTTAACTATCTATCTATTAGCATAATAAGTGTTTAATAATAAAACAACAAAAAACCGATGGATTTCATTCATTTATGGTCGTAGTATACAAGAAAGTTATACATGGTATTTAAAAGAAAACACATATCTCAGGTAGTAGTTCCACTATAATACATTTTCAGGTTATCCATTAATTACCGGACAACCTGTATATCCATGTCCTCAGTTTTCTTACGTTGTTTATGTTAACCGTTAAAGTGAGCGATAATATTAATTAAATTATTTAATAACACAATTCATTGTTTCGTAAAATCAGAGGTAAGTGCGGGATTAACCTCGAAACATAGTAATCCAATTGTATCCTATTAGGCTTTTGCTATATATGCCACGTCCATAAGGTCTCATCTTGGATTTTAGAGCCGGACAAAGTCTTATAGAATTTGTAAATCAACACATTCTCAGAAGCAACACGGGGTCTGACGATGTGTCCGTTAGCCAGCGATAGGCCCGCCTCCTATTACATAGAACCTAAAACCATAGTTAACGAAATGTGGATGAAGTAATACACCTACCCCTTTTAGGGATAGACACGTGAGGCTATGTATATAAAAACTAAACCGATTTAAACTAAAGTTGGTCGACTAATACCTCGTAAATTACCAACGGATACGCAACTTTTTACCGCTGGTAAACCAGCAAAATCTAATGAACAGGTTAAGAAACTATCACGGGTAATTAACAAGTAATTATATAGAGAGCGTTATAATTGACCCTTCCGCGCCTGACACCAGTTTTTGCTTCGCCATGTTTGATTATTGAGAATGCACGTGCATACCACGTGTGAACAGCCTGTAATAGATACTATTACGCTTGTTAAGCTAAGTGGTATAGACAGCTGTGCAGGTGCTCGGTATCTATATCCTAAGTAATATTATAAATGCGAATGTGACTCTGCTTGTTTGTTTGTTTATTTATTTATTTATTCGATCTTACAAGCTACCAGATGTAACACCCAAACCGCTTACAAGATAGCTTTTTCAAGAATTAAGTTATACTAAACATGCTCGTCACATATAAATATTTATAAAATAGCAAAATGTCATAGATTATAAATAATAATAACAATAAATTACAATAATGAATTAAAAATATAAAAAATAAAATGTAAAATGTCAGTCCTATAAATTATAATAGGTGTGTCATTTAAAATTATACGGTATTTATTATACAAATGTTCTAATCCATCGGCAAATAGGTCCAGTTTGTAGTGCTGAGCGAGTATGTCTCCAATAGTGCGGAGTGCGCGGTTGGTAAGCGCGTGTCGGCCGCGCTCGGTGCGCGCGGCGGGCGACCCTTCGAATCCGTTAATATGTTCACGGGGTCCAAAATACGGTTGTTACGCTTTTACGCATTAACTACTCGACTGATTATTATGAAATTTCTCATACACCTTGTCAAAGGTACAGAGAAGGACATACATAGACCTTAAATCCAGAAAAAGTAGGTACTGTTTCTGAGGGATAGAAATTCATTCAGAAAATCTAGTTTAAAACGATCGAAGCTACGGGCAAAATCTAGTTGACTATTATAAATGCAAAAGTAATCTCCTTGCTATGGCTTGCTTCTTTACATACACACACACATTCTCACACACAAGAGCGCTCGCGCGCTCATTCACACATACATATACTGTGTGCTGCTTAGTTTACTTAAATTTGTTTTCTTTTTCTTATATTTTCATATTGTTTTTCACTTATTAACTATTCTCTAGTACAATAATCTTAGCCCCACTTAAATTACTATTGTAAAACACCACAACTATTTTATGGGTTAACTTATATTGCAGGGGATGGCGTTGGTGTCTGTCACACAGTTCTCACTAGCTCAGACACCATCGTTTTACTCCATCAGTTTCACGTAAAATCTAGCTTTATCCATTATATGTTACTATAAAATAGACAAACTGTACCCATTTTTGGATTAATAAAGATTATTATTATGTTGACATAGCTAAACTACTGAACTGATATTGATGGATTTTTATGGAATTATGATTGTATGGAAGTCATTTGAAAGACGGTATTGAAAAACCATCGACTATTAAAAAAAATACACCAAATTATCACTAGCTGCACTGAATCTCAGAAAGAACCTGATTAATAACAATATGCACGCATACTATAGATTGGTACCTAAACTTATGACCGGCCAATGTGCGTGCTATGAACCTCTCTACACTTCTTCGGAGATATACAGGTTTGAGTCTATGTATACTTTTTAAAGATAAATGTCCCGCTGCTCGGCACGGGCCTCTTCTCAATGTAAGATTAAGCCTTTGAAAGAAGAAAGAAAATAGATTTCATTTCTTTCAAAGTTTTGGGCAACACTCTGGCCCATTGCGCGTTGGCAGACTTCATATACCCTCGAGAACATTATGCAGAACTCACAGCCATGCTTTCCTTCATCAACAATATGACAATAATAATAATAATAATAATATTCTACCACATACACACAACACCATCTAGCCCAAACTAAGCAGAGCTTGTACTATGGGTACTAGACAATGGATAAACATACATATATACTTTTTTTTTTGTAAATATATACATATTATACATAGTATACATAGAAATACAATGTTTTACTTCAACGTTAAAGCAAACGATAATTAACTTTTTAATACCCACATAACTTCGAAAGGTCGTCTTTGGATTGAACTCGAGCCCTCTGCGTGGCAATCGAACAATCTCCTACTAAGCTATCGCTCCTTTGTTTGCTAAGTTTAAATATTTTTATTCCTACCTATATATACTTACAATTTAACCCTTTACGCAATTCCTTACTGCAGAGATGTCGAAGCAGTTTCACAAGTCGCGCTGTTTTTCTTAGAAGGCCTCATTAACAAAAGTTTACGCGTATTTTTTCCAATTAGTCAGAAAACTTTCTTAAAGACTGAAGTTTGTTTTAATACTAATCGGCTAAACGACCTTTGAAAGTTCTGAACAGTCGTCTGGGTAAATTAAAATATATTTTACATTATGATATCTATCTGGCTTTTAGTGATGGTAGTTATTGATGCCTTGGACATAGATGCGGGCTTGCTGCCGATGACAAGTTTTCCAATTAAATTCCAAGAGAGGGCATAATGACGATGATTATTCTGACAAATATACAAACTAGATTTTTCTGTAAAAATCTCTACAAACTAGTAGACTTTTATGTGAGGAAATTATCAGTTGTATTGAATTTGTGCAACGAGAGCAAGCTCACTCCTTATTATATTGGACTTATCAGTACTTATCCGGCGTAAGCTGGCTCCCTATTATATTGGACTTATAAGTACCAAGCTGCCAAAGTTTTAATGTTTTATTACTTTGGTTATCCCTTCGGAGATAGTCAGGCGTAACGCTATGTTTTATTATTTTGACTACAGATGGCAAAGGGGTTTTGGTCCCTGCGCCAAATGGTGTGGGTTCGATTCCCATAAGGTACAAATATTTCTGTGAAGCTAAAATAGTTGTGCTGAGTCTAGATATTCTTTCTGTTCGTTGTGTTAAGTTCTCCGCAATACAGGAATTATACAGGGAGAAGTCTTTAAGAAAAAATATATTTGTCAATAAATATAAGCTCTGTATATTGGATTCAGAATATTTAAAAGAGGCAAATGCTCTCAATGAACGCACTTTACTGCACCACTTATAAATCAGTTGCGTTGCCCGGTACCGTCCCTTATTAGTCCAGCGCATATACATATGTAGATGTTCCAGTGTAGGGTTGCTTAGTTTTTACCATCCAGTTTAAATTAAACTCTATTACCGTATAATATTATCTTCTGTTTACGCGAATGTTATTCATTGAAATTAAACTACGGATATACGGATTTTTAAACTACTATATACGGATTTTACAGGTTACTTCGCGAGGCTATTGAAATCAAAAAACATCCTAATTTCAATAGAGAGGATGGTTGGAATGTACCACCAGCTTCGGATCCAGTAATTCAAATAGTCAAACCCAAGAAGAAACAAACCACAGCTAGACTTCATGATTAAATAGAAACACCAATGATTAAATTATGTTCGGGTACTTTGAAATAACTACTGGAACATTGAGACAACTACCATCTTAGTCTCCCCGTGACCATGGCTGCTGCAAAGCAACCGAAACGTCGGGGAAAGTGTAAACCTAAATATAAATAGTTTTAATAGTTTAAATAATTTTATTAGCTTATAAATGTAGTGTAAATGTTTTCAAAATTATGTAATACAGTGATAAATAAACGACGCGATAAAATCCGTATATAGTAGTTTAATTTCAATCTATTACCGTAGTTTAAGTAGAAGGCAAAGGTCATAGTCACGTTGGTTATTATATTGTACCCCGTAGAATTGTATTTTTTTCCCGTTTTGATTTAGATTCCTTAGGCATAAGTTTGCGCTTATATTTGCAGGATTATTTCCGGCGTCGTGTGTAATGTTATTTTGTTTTCAGTCTAAATATTCCCAGTAACATTGCGGAGTCTGCTAATGTTTTTTGTGAATGATTCGCCCCATATTACGTTATGAGGCTACAGAAATATATTTGCTTAATTACCAGTAGGTTTTCGTACTTAACTCCTCTGGACACGCTACTAGTCGCAAAAACAATAGATTTTTATTTACAACGGCTTTATGTAGAACGAGCTGTTAACCGCGACTTCGTCCGCGTGGATTTTAACTAAAAAGTATTTGTTCAGTATGCAAAGTTTACAAAAGCATAATATTTCTGTATTCCTCCTATAGAAATAACCTATGCTAAAATTAATGTCATTCTTCTACTTTGTAGGTCCATTTCGATTTATTTTATAAGGATTTATATTGGATGCATATATTAAGAGTATTATTTTATATACATTTCCTTATTTGAATCGGAAATTGTTTACTATTTCATAGAATTTAATTTTTTTAATTGATTTATGTTTTCATACTTAACTCTTCTAGACACGCTCAAAGTCGCAGAGTCACGAAAGTTGATAATTTACTACTTTACGTAAGATGCAGCAACTTTCAAAATCAAGCTACTCCAGAATTAAGCAGACATGCCTATTGTTTTGTTTTGTATTAGTTGTTGCCGTGTGTGGCTTTCCACTAAACAATAGACTAAAGAACGATGAAAGGTGAACTGCTATAGTCTTTGGGAATGCCGGTGTACATTACATTTCTTCTAGTTCTGTTGGACAGCAGATGGCAGTTAAATAGCTGGCGAAATATAGGCGTAATACCACTATGCCTACCTTTTCCCAAAAGATAGAGACTATGTATGTATGGTGGCAGGGCAGACTGTGTTTTTTGACATTACAGAAGAAAGTTTAAGTGTATACAAACAAATCGTTATCTACCGTAAACCATAATATTGTTAACATATGGTCTACCTGGTAAGCAGTAACTATATCTTAAATGTAGGGGACATATGTAAGGGTGCAGGAGAAGAAAAGAACTGAGGATGATAAGGCCTAAGAGACACTTACCTATCGAACAAACCATAACAGTACAAACGCTGCTACTTAACGTCGATATTCTTGGTTGGGCAGGCCGGCTCATTCATGCACTAAAAATATTTCCTGTGTCGCGGGGGACTATACAAACAGTCAAACAATGGACACAAAGTACACCCAGGCTTGTGGTTCACACAAAATTTTGTCCCGTTTGGAGTAATGTTCTCGAAGATAAGTGAAGTCTGCCAACCCGCACTAGGCCAGCGTGGTGGACTGTGGCCTAACCCTTCTCACACTGAGAAGAGGCCCGTGCCCAGCAGTGGGACAGTTTAACACAGGGCTGATATTATTATATTATTTTATTTGGAGTTCGAGTCCACAACACGCTGCGCGGCGGAACTAGCAAGGCATCCACTTAAACCATTAACCCACACGTGCAGTCAACTCTACAAGATCTACACTTATACTTGCCGTGCATACACAGAGACAACCAATTGTGCCATCAAGCCATGAGCTCATTAAAAGGCATTAAGAGCCTTCCAACTACAGAACAATTAGGTCAGCCAGAGTCGGATCGAGCAGGATATTAATAAAGTTAAGCTATGTTATCCTTTATTAGAACAAAGTTGTCGGAACTTTGTTCTAATGGCTGTTACCGACTTCACTGAGTACTGTTGACTTAATAACGAGTTGTAACTTGAATGATTAATTAGATATTAACATTACGGCGTAGATACTTATGAAGATAATAACGTGGGGAAAAAACAGTGTGATTATCTAACTTAAATGTAACATTTGTGAATCGAAGAACAGCACAGATGGCGCAGTAGGAAATGGTTGATTTGCGACTACTTTTTCGCTGGGTATTATGTGTAAGAAAACTCCAGAATCAGTTCTCAGGCATTTATTTCTTTTAATAATTATAACATACTTAGAATTTATATTAATAATTTACATAGTTATACAATATGCATACCTTATTTAATTCAATGCAATATCCGCCACTTAATACACTTTTACTTCACAAACTTATCCGATCGCCACTCAACGCTCGACTGCCCGTTATCGTTCAGCACGTTAGTTTTATTCATCCCCTCCGCTATCAAGCGTAGTATGGTCGATATATCGATAGTCGAGCAAAATCAGTGTTGCCAACAGAAAATAACGGGTACAATTAAACATATTCAAATAATGCTTATACATCACTATACTTTATTAAATATTTCTATAAAATAATTATATTCTACCTATATTTACTAACATATGGATTTCATGTGGATTGTACGCACATGAGACAAAAACATGCCTAGTCCATAAAAAGTTGTTTCGGGTCTGGGTCTTCTTTATTTTAATGTTTATAAAGTCCCCTGCGACACAGTTATTACAATAGTTCGAGACATGTCACATTATTGCATTCTAATGACTTACGAATACAGTTGTGGACAACGCGTTACCTACATTGTATGGTTAAGAACAAAGCGCACGTACACACAGCAACACATCAATCTAGACTGTTTGGACTTTGAACTATTAGAAGTTGAACACTGCGAATCGTGCGAGAGAGTGCGTTTTATTTTTGTTATTTTGTCTCATTCACGCTGAACGGGAAACGACGTTCTATCCTTACTATTACATCGACACCACTATGCACAGTCCCTTTCCAACAATTCTTCATTTTGTGTGTAGCATAGTTATGCCATATACATATGTTAGCCGTGTGTACTACTGTATAGAATTGTTATATTCGGATATTATTTGAAAGCTATCCTGCTATCGCTAGTTTCAGGTTTTATAGTAGAAGCTTGATACGCAGTATTCGACATTTTTGTCGACTAGTAAATATATTTTGTTTGTCGATTAGTAAATATATTTTGTTACTTACATATCTACACTTTACAATAAAGCGACAATTTACTTGTTTAGAGAATTGCAAACCAATTTATGTATATGCTGAAAAATAACAGGGTGCCTGTATGTAATAAAATATGTCAAGCTGACACTTGCATCGCCACCAAGAAGAAGAAGGCACTCATCCCACCGCATAAGCGACTGGCGATCGACTATATCCTTGCTTAAAATACATAACAAATGATAAAAATTTAGGTATATAGAAAAGAGTTACATATTTACTTTTCATTATATAAAAATGTAAAGGTTTGGCCTTCTGATATGCAGTAGCAGAGTAAAGGATCAACTTGATTATGAAACCCAAAAATGTAGAAATTTTTGGTATAGATTTATGGAATCAGAAAAGCGAAACCGTGAGTAAAATGATTGAGCAGTTCGCGACCGAGCCCAGGGTACCTTATACACTCACTCGAAGCCCGGTGAGAAAACTATCTAAAGCAACTGGTATATGCATCGTTTCACGCGTAAATGCCAAAGGGGTGGGCTAGATATAATAATAATATAATGTCCTCCAGACCGAATTTCGATCACGGCGGCCAATCTTAACGGAGACTGGCCATCTGCGCAGGAGATATTATAGTGCACAATTATGAGCGCAAACACAAGTGCACTCTCTGTTCCCTAACCCTCATGATCCGATAGGACGGATAATCCGACACGACAGGAGAGAGATCAGGCGCAGGACCAACGGCTTTACGTGCTTTCCGAGGCACGGGGGTGTCTAACACCGCCAACTTCCTAACTCCGGACTCGTATTGAGATTTATTAACAGAAAAACCCAATATGTTTTTGTTGGCCCGACGCGGGATTTGAACCTGGGATCTCATGCACAGCAGTCGCATTCACTACCGCTGTGCCACGGATATACATATATATATATATATATATATATATATATATATATATATATATATATATATATATATATATATATATATATATATATATATATATATATATATATATATATATATATATATATATATATATATGTACATAGTTTACTGCGCCCGTTACAGCGAGTGAGTCTATTATCAGCACATTTCTCCACAACGTGTTAATGATCCGGATTTCTTGAAAGAAAAATTTGACTGCATGGATGGCTTATTGGTTTAAATGATCGCTTCGCCCTGCCACTGCACCGAGTGATGTGGGTTCGAAACCCATATAAGACAAAAAAAAAAGTATCTATAAAATATGGTGGTTTCGTGTCTGGGTGTTCTTTGTGTCCGTTGTTTGAATGTTTGTAAAGTCCCCCGCGACACAGGAGTTATTATTATTTCTTTATCTTTAAACACTTAGCCGAAATCAAACTTCAGACCTCTATCATAACATTGACGTACTCTATCACTGCGCTACTAAGATTGTCTGTTCTCATTAGTAGTTTTAATTTAAACTCGCTTCTCGCTTATCGCTACCGATGGGATAAACGCCTTATGCTATTGCCGGGATTAAATTGTTGCTACTGTAAATTATTTGTTAAACTGTTTTTTTGTCGTTAATAATGAAGAAATATTAACCAATAGGATTGCATAAAATCTCCGCTCCGCTTCAGTATTGGTTAATATTTCTCCGTTTCTCCGCCCCGCAGCCTCACTCCGCATCAATGGTCAGGCAGCTTAAAGGTAAACTCGCTTCTCGCTAATCGCTACTGGTGAGACGATTGCCTTACGCTATTGCCGGGATTAAATTGTTGGTATTGTAAATTATCGATTAAACAGGTTTTTTGTAGTTGTAACAATGCCTCAAATGGCGCATGTTCACACTGTATTGTATTAAATTGTTGACTGTCTATTATATACTTTCTCATATAGTGTTAATTTGTTCGTAATTGGTTGCAATTCTGTCATTGTATACTAATTTATGTCTCTATAGATTGTGTCTATAAATAGAATACATCATTATCTATAGAGTATAGACATAGCGTCGCTAATCTATTTCTGAAAGGGTAGGCAGAGGTATGTTTATCTATGAATTAAGGTTCCACAACATTTATTTCTACATTCTACTACTTTATATCTTATATATTTTAAGAATGTTCTCCCTTTATACTATAATAGTACATATCGCCCGTGATACAGATATATCCTAGTACAGGCGTCTAAAGCGTTGTATCCTACTTTTTGTATTTTATTTATATTTGTACCAACTTAGATTGAATAAACTATTATTATGTTTTCTTATAACAAATATGTTTATATCATATTAGATAAATAGCCCTATGGGAGGCTTACACGGAGACATGGGTCCAACTTGAAGAGGCCCTTCGAGAGTTTTAATCAAAGGTGGGATGGAACACCTACAGCGGCACTAGCTGCAGCAGGCGTATGACTATTGCTAACTATGGATGAAAAACGGCGTCTGCCCGGAATACTCTAATAGCATCAATACAATAGGCAGATAGTGACTCACCATTAAAATAAATATATTAAAATATTTTATTATTATTTCTATTATGTAAGTTTAATGCTGTACTGTAGTAACTGGGCTTTACGCCTATTTTCCCGAAATGGAAGGTAGACGTGTATTCACACTCACATTTCGACAGTTATATCCCACGAAATAGAAATCGAGCCTATTGCCACCCTGTCACCGTTTCAGTGTCCGTGCTACTACTGAAATTGTCTTGACATAAAATCCCAATAAAACTTTGCTCAACACAGCAATCTTACTACCGCTGTGCCCCCAAGCAGCCAAATCATAAAATATATCCTTAACTAAAGGTTCCCGTTCCAGCCAAGTACTATATTTATCTGATATTTACGCTACCTGGGCTTGATACATATGACGCGTGAAGGCCTGCGCAAACGAGCGCGCAAATTGTGCGCGCAGTGGACCGCACGCGATGGGCGGGCGGCGACCGCGCGCTCGCCCGCCCAACCGTGCGGCGTATATCATACACCGAAATAACTTTTTATATCGATATATTATTTATTATATGTATTTTTGAAATTAAATGTTCGATGTAGAGATTTATGGATGCAGTCGGAACACCGTCACTGGCGTGGAACGAAACGTGAACATTTGTACTGTATATTGTACAATGGAATTAATTTTATGTCGATGCACTGTTTTATTATGTACGTGTTCGAATTCAGCTGAAATATAAAATGAGTACACGAATCGTACAGTAAACACTCAAAGGTTCAAACACTCGGGACAAAAAATTCTACGATTCATCAATTGTTGTTCCGAATCTGGGTGGATTATGTGTTCGTTGTTTCAATAATAATAATATATAAATCAAAATATTTTTTTATTAAATAAATAAATAAAAGTCTTTACAAAACACTTTACAGGCTACTTATTATATTAAATTCACATTAAAACTATATTTAATCTAAAGGAAAACATTTACAATTCAAAATATTGAACATAAGAGACTTGGTTTATGAAGTCTGTTTTTACATTGTATTACCTGAACTAGGTCAGAGACCTGTGTTTCAGGCTGTTTCTAATATTACATTTTTATTCTACTGTTAATAAAGTAAGGGTCTACAATAACATTTATATATGTACTGCAAACATATATAGTTAAGTATACAATTAAAATAGTGACCATGACTGCTGAAGATGAAGTTAGATCCTTCAGTAATTGTAATGATGTCTTTTCTAGGTCATTGAGCCGCAGCACTGAGCTTGAAGCAAGCCTGAATGAAGCCCATACTAAAATTATTTCCTTAGAACAAACCATTCAGGTGCTAAATGGTGCTGCAACTCAGAACCTCTACTCAGAACTCATGGGGGAAAAAATAAGTACACTTCATAGTTATAAAAGTAAGCTCAAAAGTCATGTTTTTATTAAAAGTAGTAGGAAATTAAGGCAATACTTGAAGTTAAATAAGTTAATTAAAAAGTTAGATTTTAATCTTAAAAAGTCAATCCAGTTTAAAAAAGTTACACAGCACAATAGTGAATTGGTGAAGGAGCATGAGGTATTTTTATTTGATTTAAAGAGAAGTAATGATCAAATAGTTGCCAGTAGGTTACAGTATGAAGCACATACAGCTGAATTAAATAATCAAATAATTAGTTTGGAAAATCGTTTAACCAGGATCAGCCTGGAACATCAAAAAGAAACTTCTGAATACATTCAGAAATATGATGAAATTGCCAGAGTTGGTAGGGAGAACATGGAACGTGTTCTCTCGCTAACTAATGATACTATATGCGGTAAGTGCTTACAGGCTGAACCTAATAACAACCTGTCAGCTGTTTGTGATTTGAAGTCAGTTAACAGTTGTCCCACCTCCTCTTCCTATCATGAAGATATGTCTGTGTCTTATTTGGTTAAGAATAACAATAATAAAAATTTAATCATGTTTTCTGACCAAATCGGTGTAGGTTTTAGTAGACTCATAAATTCTTATACAGAGTCTCCCTGTGTAAATATTTGTTCCCCTGGGGCTAGGTTAAGTACTTTAACTGATAAGTTAAAAATGACAACTTTGAATTCTGAATCGACCATAGTAATTCTATATGGTGACAGCTTATCTGTCACAAAAAATGAGGCTTTACATTTAACTGAGGTAATTGAATCATTACATAGTAAAGTAGGGTGTAACTTTATTCTTTGCGCTTTACCTTATTCCTATTCATTAACACAGGAACAGAATAGATATATTCAAAATCTGAATTTATTATTTTATAACAGTACATGTTATACAAATTATACAAAATTCTTTGACACTAATAAGTTTATTAGTAGATTTTTATTGACTAAAGATACAATGTATCTTTCATATTTTTATAAAAAACAACTTGCTAAGTTATTAGTATTTAATATATTATTATTTAGAGACACAGGTACCAGTACGGTAGTGAAGATTTTAGATCATAGTAGTAATATTACTACTAATTCCTATATTGATACTTCTATTAGTTTAAACTATTAGATGAGACAAAGGATAGGCAGTCACATAGTATTAGACTTATTCACCAGAATATTCAGGGTCTATCCGGCAAGGAGTTAGAATTAGATTTATTTTTTAAAGAACATGACATCCAAATATGTTGCTTAACAGAACATTGGTTAAGAAGTAGTCAACTAATATTTAATAATGAACATTATACCGTTGTAAGTGCGTTTGTAAGAAGGAATTCTATACATGGTGGCTCTCTAATATATGTATGTAATAATCTTAAATTTAAGGAAAGAAATGATATAGTAAATCTTTCTATCGAGCGCACTGTTGAATTATCTTGTGTGGAGCTGGAGCAACATGTCATACTTTGCGTGTACCGACCACCGCAGAGTGACTTTAGTGTATTCGAAACAGTAATGGAGGATATTTTAAAACGCTTAAGTTATGGTAATAGGCATATAGTAGTATGTGGTGATTTTAATATTGATTTACTTCAGCGATCAGTTCTTTCTGTAAGACTTATTAGTTTATTTAGATCATTTAATTTAAATAATTTATTTTTCGAACCAACCAGAATTACATCACACTCTGCTACGTGCTTAGACAATATATTTTGCGAATGCCAATTTCTAAATAGGGCCATATTGAGTGATTTGACATCCGACCACTGTGGGCAAAAGGTTGTATTTCCTATAAATACAATTAAAAAAGAAACTATCATCACATGTAGACCAATGACATCTAATCGCATAAAGGAATTTAAGAATAACATTAATGCCAAGGTTGTCAATATGGACCTAGATTGCAATAGTCCAGACGAACTATACGAGTCTTTGCTTAACGTCATTACACTGGAATATAACAAAATTTTTAAAATGAAGACATTTTACAAAAAATTAAAAGTTAAGTTTTGTGATTGGGCAACACCTGGGATATATACAAGTAGAGCTAAGTTATATGAATTATATGGAATAAAAAAATATAA
This sequence comes from Catocala nupta, assembly GCA_963675205.1. NCBI lineage: Eukaryota > Metazoa > Arthropoda > Insecta > Lepidoptera > Erebidae > Catocala > Catocala nupta. The sequence goes on along the minus strand of OY776090.1, from coordinate 29,238,853 downwards.
TTTTGATCCAAATTTTATTAAATATGTTAGAAATTATTCAAAATTATTTAAAAAGGCTTGTGCTACAGCCAAGTCCCTTTATTTAAAAAACAAAATTCGAAATGCCGACGATAAAATTAAAGCTACTTGGAATATTATTAATAATGAAACTGGACGCACCAAGCAGCGTGATAATACTATTAAACTTAATGTAAATAATAAGATAATTTCAAATAAATTGCAAGTAGCTGAAACATTTAATAACTACTTTGCAAAGATACCTGTTAATACAACTAGTTCCTTAAGGTCTTGCCCAGTAAAAGCAGAATCCTTGGTTAGGGATAGCGTGGTGGAGTGTAAAGTCCTGTTTAGTTTTAAATATGTACATCCGCATGACATAATAAAAGTATTTAAGTCACTTAATTCAAAAAAATCAGCTGACTTGTGGGGTATTTCTATGAAATTAATTACAAGTATTATTGATAACGTAGCGCCACACCTAGCTGCAATATTCAACGGATGCATTGATGTGGGCATTTTTCCAAATTTAATGAAATGTAGCAAAATAATACCATTATTTAAAAATGGATGTAAAAGTGATCCATGTAATTTCAGACCGATTTCTATATTACCTGCTATAAGTAAAATATTTGAGAAAATTATATTACAGCAATTAGAGAGCCACTTTAACGTAAACAACTTATTTCATACTCAACAATATGGTTTTAGAAAGGGTCGATCTACAATAGATGCGGGTGTTACACTTTTAAAACATATTTTTGCTGCTTGGGAAAATTCGCAAGATGCCATTGGCATATTCTGTGATCTCTCAAAAGCCTTTGACTGCGTTGAACATCAAACGTTATTGCGAAAGCTCAGGCATTATGGAATTCGAAATGCTGCACTCGACCTCGTTAGTTCTTACCTAAGCGATAGATTACAACACGTTGAAATCAACGGAAGTAGATCTTCTGGATTACCAGTCGCAATGGGCGTGCCACAGGGCTCAATTTTAGGACCCTTTCTGTTTCTAGCGTACGTGAATGATTTGCCGTTCTTCGTACAGAATTTGTGCGACATTGTATTATTTGCTGATGACACATCACTTATTTTTAAAGTAGACCGTAAGACACCAAATTTACAGGGTGTTAATTCTTCACTCGCGCAAGTCCTGGACTGGTTCACGGCGAATAATTTACTACTCAATTCAAAAAAAACAAAATGTATTAAGTTTACATTGCCTAATATAAAGAGTCCTAGCATAAACGTTAATTTAAATAATGAAACAGTAACATTTGTACAATCCACAGTTTTCTTAGGCATTACTTTAGATGATAAAGTTCAGTGGGGCGCTCAAATATCGTGTCTTGCAGGGAGACTTAGTTCAGCAGCATTCGCGGTTAGGAAAGTAAGACAGCTTACTGATATAGATACTGCAAGACTAGTATATTTTAGTTATTTTCACAGCGTTATGTCCTATGGCATACTATTGTGGGGTAAGGCAGCTGATATTGAAACAATTTTCATTCTTCAAAAGCGTGCAGTACGTAGTATTTATAATTTAGGCCCACGAGTTTCCCTGAAAGAGCGTTTTAAAGAAATTGGTATACTTACTGTTGCGTCGCAATATATATTTACGAATATTATGTTTATAAAACATAATATTCACTTATATAATAAGAATAGTGATATTCACAACTTAAACACTAGAAATAAGCATAAGTTGGTAGGTCCGTATCATCGTTTACATAAAGTTCACAATTCATTTGCGGGACTCAGTATACGCTTTTTTAATAAACTACCGATTGATATTATAAATTTACCTTTACTAAAATTTAAAAGTGCTGTTAAAAGTCAGCTTATCCGGAAGGGCTATTATTCAATCAATGATTACTTAAATGATAAAAACTCATGGAACTAGTTGCTTGTTTCATACAGGATTCAAACAATGTATGTATTATATAAGTCAATTTAGTTATGTGAAGGTACTTCGTGTTTATTTGGTGGTGTTAAAGTATCTTTCTTTTCTTTTAAACAAACTTTATAAGTAATAACGTAAATTTTGTTTTAACTACATTTAGTCACGAACTACCTTTTCATGTCACAAAGTGTAAGTGTATGCGTCCTCATGCCATACTATTGTCTATTACAAATGGCTACGTACTGATAAATATGATTTCAAATCTCAAATGCTTTTTACATAATATTACCAACTTTTCTTTATTTTAGAATTTAGTTTTATATGGATAGTGACATATGGCATAATGACTGCAACACCTGGTACATAAATGAGTTGTAAAATACTGAAATTATAAGTTGATGGCGATTTAAAAGAGTGGCCTTGAGTTTCTTGCAGGTATCTTCTCATAGGCTCAACCTTTTGCCTGAACCTTGCAACTAACATAAATGTAAATTCAGTAAATATAATAAACTCACTAACCCATTTGACGTTCATAAGTGTTACTTTGTGACCTAAGTGAATAAATTATTTTTGACTTTGACTTTGACTTTGACTTTGAAAAGCAACCGAAACGTCTGGGAAAGTGTTAACTTAAAAATAAGTTTTAATAATTTAATTAGCTTAAAATTGGTAAAGTTTAGTATAGTATAGTAGTGTAGGTAACAGTTTCTAAATTATGAATAAAGTGTTAAATAAACAACGCGATAAAATCCGTATATAGTAGTTTAATTTCAATTAATAACATTCGCGTAAACAGAAAACAATAATATTAAAATAGTTTTAAACAATAACAATTAAAATGAAAAATTGCTTAAACAATAAGAAATTATTTTACAACTACTAGCAATTTCTCTGCATCTAAAAACGTAATCGTTTTTAGGTACTTTGTTAAAACTAAGTGTCTACAACATAGATATTCTCTCTTATTAGGAAGTAACAAACATAAATATAAGCTTGTTTTCCAGAGACGTAGGTAACTAACTGTAGGCTGGCTCCTCTGGTTCAGTCATTGTCATCACACTGTTGATTAAGTGAAGACTTGAACTCGCCTTTCTCCAGAAAGTTTGCGATATAGTCATAAAACATTCGCCAAAGTCTGGCCCTTTTAACTATACTGTTCACAAAATAATAATAATATAATATTCTATCACATACACACAACACCATCTAGCCCAAATTGAGCAGAGCTTGTACTATGAGTACTAGACAATGGATAAACATACATATATACTTTTCTTTTGTAAATACTTACATATTATACATAGAAACAACCAGACCAAGACAAACATCCATGTTCATGCACACAAATGTTTGACTTGTGCGGGAATCGAACCCGCGACCTCAGGCGTGGCAGTCGGCCAAAATGTATTTATACTACAACCAAACTATTGTTTATATATAATAATATGAGGCCTGTATAGCTCAGTAGGGAGACCAACAGGCTGCAATGCAGAGGGTCTCGGGTTCGAACCCACGTCGCGCACCTCTGACTTTTGGAAGTTATATGACTTTTCGAAATTATGTGCGTATTGATTGACAATTATCGCCTGCTCCGTGCCTCGGAGAGCACGTTAAGCCGTCGGTCCCGGCTGCCATGAACATCTATGGCAGTCGTTACTGGGAAGTCAGCGCCCTATAATATCCTGACACTGGTCTAGTCTTAGGGTATCGCTTGCCTTCGGGTTGCGGAGGTCAGGTGGCAGCCGCTCCGTGTAAAAACTGATATCCAGTCAAAGCCGGTTAGACCAGAAAAGCCGACCCCAAGTATAAAGGCTAGGAAGAAGAGGCCTGTATATAAATTGTCATACTGCTGAACACGGGCCTCTTCTCAGTATGAGAAGGGTTAGGCCAAAGTCCATCACGCTCGCTCAGTGCGGGTTGGCAGATTTTACATATCTCGATGTTTTCATTCACCGTTAAAGCAATAAAAAACAATTTAATACGCACATAACTGCGAAAAGTCAGCTATCGCAGTTACTATTGTTTACGATGGAAGAGACCATAATAACTTTTATTTATACCTCTGTAGCATGAGGGCATAAAATCTCAGGATCGATTACGGAGTCAGGCAAAGCAATATTATCTGACAAGAAATTCCTGAAACTATGCTCGATAAACAGCAAAAACTTACGTCCTATTACATAGGACCTAATTCATGGCTGGCGAAATGTGCGTATGATATGCCCCTGCCTCGGGTAGGCATTCGAGATATATTCGTATATCAATCAATCAATCAGCCCACCGCAGTCCACTGCTGGACATAGGCCTCTCCCATTTTACGCCACAACATCCGGTCTGCCGCCTTCCGCATCCAGTCTGCCCCAGCTACATTTTTCAGGTCATCGGTCCACCTGGCCGGGGGGCGCCCTACCTTACGTTTACCAAGTCACGATCTCTACTCTAGGACTCGCTTGCTCCAACGGCCATCGGTCCTTCTACAGATATGGCCAGCCCATTGCCACTGCAGCTTGCTTATTCTGCGAGCTATGTCGGTAACCTTGGTTCTTTGTCGGATAACCTCATTTCTAAGTTTATCCCTCAAAGTAACTTCTAGCATAGCTCGCTCCATAGCCCGCTGGGTGACTTTAAATTTTTGGACTAGCCCTACCGTGAGTGTCCATGTTTCCGCACCGTAGGTCATAACAAGTAGGACGCACTGGTCAAAGACTTTGGTCTTCAGGCATTGCGGTAAAGGCGATGAGAAAACCTGACGAAGCTTACGAAACGCTGCCCACCCCAACATATTCGTATATACACATGTATAACTAAACTTATTTCTTCTCCATAGCCTTTATTTTTTCCAAGTCACTTGGGGTCGGCTTTTCTAGTCTAACCGGATTTGACTGGATATCAGTTTTTACACGGAGCGCCTGCCACCTGACCTCCATAACCCGAAGGCTAACGATACCCTAAGGCTAGACCAGTGTCAGGATATTATAGGGCACTGACTTCCCAATAACGACTGCCATAGATGTTCATGGCAGCCGGGACCGACAGCTTAACGTGCTCTCCAAGGCACGGAGTAGGTGATAATTGTCAATCAATACACACATAATTTCGAAAAGACATATAACTTCCGAAAGTCAGAGGTGCGCGACGTGGGTTCGAACCCGAGACCCTCTGCATTGCAGTCTGTTGGTCTCCCCACTAAGCTATCGCTACAGCTATAACTAAACTTATTTATTATGGCCTATCATGCAGCAGGAGTGCTGGTCGTATACCACGACACGCTAACCTGAATAACATACTCCATCGAGCTCTTGTCACCGCTTGAACCTCACGGCTTGTTACGCGACGATGGCAAGAGACCAGTTGGTATGTCATTACTGCCTTGGAAAATGGGTAGGCCTTTGGTGTGGGACGCAACTTGTGTCAACACCCATGGCGCAACCATCATATCTTTCTAGCACAGCGGGTTGCGCAGGTGCTGCTGCTGCATCAGCGGAGACGCTCAAACGGCGTAAATATCAAAACCTTATTGGTGAGTACATATTTGAGCCGTTTGGTGTCGAAATGCTGGGGCCATGGGGTCCAAGTGCTAGGTCTGTTTATAGAGACCTAGCTAAGCGGCTCATCGTCGCTTCGCGTGACCAGAGGGCTGGTATTTTCTTTGCACAAAGAATAAGTATTGCCATTCAACGTGGCAATGCTGCCAGTCTTCTGGGCACGTTGCCAATTGATGACGATGCGGAGGAATATTATGACGCTTTTTGATTTTGCAGTTTTATTTTTGTTTTTAGTTTATATTTTTCTTGTAAATAATTTGTGTATATATTATGTTAATTATGTCATTGTTTAATAGTTTAAATAATTTTGTATAATTAATGAATAAAAGACTTTATTCCACTAAAATATTATATATATAACTAAAAATATTGATTTATTCATTAAACTACACAACTCAAGTAAACAAGCCCCTCGCGTCGTCCATCCTACATAATCTCCTCGACTTTACGACGCCAGGGGACGCTGCAGAGCCGACCTACTTTATTGCCTGCCGCCATACAACATTTGTCAACATAAACCAATTAATTACAGACAACGGCACATACTAGCTTACCTTCTTTCCCTTAACTCGAAACTTCTTGTATCTACATATATATATATATATAGACTCTCGCTTATCTCCCAGAGGGGTTGGGTAAGGGATATTGAGATTAACGATGCGCGATTGTACATACAGAGATATATATAGCCTCGCGTCTGTTTCCCGGAGATATAGGCAGATCACAATGTGTTTTTTTTTTTTTAATTTTCATATTAAAAAGGCAAAAACAAACAAAAAGCCCGATTCGGAACAACCGTTTTCGAATCTCACTGACTTTTGTCCCGTGTGGAATTCGAATCCAATCAAATCAAAAGCGACCACTTTTACCACTACGCACAATCAATTATATATAATAATAACATATAATATCAGCCCTGTATTAAACTGTCCCACTGCTGGGCACGGGCCTCTTCTCAATATGAGAAGGGTTAAGCCATAGTCTACCACGCTGGTCTAGTGTGGGTTAGCAGACTTCACAAATTTTCGAGAATATTATGGACAACTCTCAGACATGCAATTTTCCTCACGATCTTTTCCTTCACCGTTAAAGCAAGCGAAAATTAATTATTTAATACGCATATGACTTCGAAAAGTCAGAGATGCGCGCCTTGTGTTCGAACCCGAGACCAGACTTTGTGGGAGTCCAACGGTTTCCCACTAGGCTATCAGTTCATTCGTCATTTATAAACAAAATAAATAAAAATGTTAAAAATTATGTAATAACCTAGCAGTTGCGTACATCTGGGATTTAATAAAATAAAATAAAATAAATACTACTGCGCCATCGAGGCAGTTGCCGTAATGTTCGATTCCTAGATCCGGCAATTTGTTATTGCCTTATTCTGTCAAATAATTCTGAGTAGCCGCACGGAGTGTTGGACTATGCCCCGGTAGATTGTAGAAATAGATTTAATACACCTTTGCTTACTTCTCCGGCGATAGAGTCGTGATACTATAGATGTAAAGAAAACTCCCAAATATGCAATTCTTGGAATGCTAGTCGTAATTGAAACCTATTGTCTGACCATCGGTGTGCTATTGCCATTCAATAGGTAAAAATATTCTCATCCAGTACGAATTTCGGTCATAGCGACCAATCTTAACGGAGACAGACCATCTGCGCAGGAGATATTATAGTGCTCAAATGTGTGTCTTGTGTTTACTTGTGCACTCTATGTTCCCTAACTTTTATAGTCATATAGGAATGGCAATCCGCCACGATCTTACAGATCACGCGCAGGACCAACAACTTTATATAATTTCTTATACCACCAACTACATAACTCCGAGCTGCTATTTAGTATTTCTAATCAGAAATACAAAGACTTTTTGATGTTCTAGTCAAAATGCGGACTTAAAACCCCATGCAGTTGCATTCGCCACCACAGCTCTATCAAGGCAGTATATATTATGCATATAAGAATTATATTATTTCTACATAGCGATATACACGTGTGTGCATACAACTTGCATTGTCAGATGTCTGTTAAATTAGGCTGAGGGTTTCATATTACAAATAGTCAGGTGCGAAAACACAGCTCATCGCTGCCGTGATGCGATGGCGCCACGCCGACTTAGCATCACAGTCTTCACAATAACTAATTGTTTATGACAATAATAATATAATAATATTCTATCACATACACACAACACTATAGCTAAGCAGAGCTTGTACTATGGGTACTAGACAATGGATAAACATATATATATTACTTTTTTTTTGTAAATTCATACATATTATACATAGAAACACCCAGACCAAGACAAACATCCAAGTCAAACATTTGTGTGCGTGAAGCACACAAATGTTTGACTTGTGCGGGAATCGAACCCGCGACCTCAAACGTGGCAGTCGGTTACACTAACCACTACGCCATCGAGGCCGACAATGTAATAGATTAAATACGTTTGTGATCGTTTTTATGGTTGATATTATAATTTTTATATACTAGCGGCCCATATATTATAGCCTTGTATCACTATGGGGTATTATTCGCTCGTTGACTTCACAAAAAATTTGTGTAACCGAGAGTCGGCACAAATGTTTATGTAAAACGGGTAAACTCTGGGTATTTTTGTATATATCTATATATCTATGTATGTAAAGTCCTTTACGATACAAGTACTACTCCTACTGCAGAAATTGTTCTTTTTAATTACAAAACAATAGTAAACAAATGCCATGAGGACTCAAGTTCAATGCTCGGTTCGGACAAAGTGTCATTGATTTTCTGTTAAGAAATACTCAGTACCAACGTGGAGGCTAAAACTGTGTCCGATAGATGATATTCATTTTATTAATTACAGAATTATTGCATCGTTTATCATCATAAAGTTTCAGTTTCGGTGTCTCGATCATAGAAGTAATTATATTAGCATGTATATGTTATTTTAAATTAAAACTACAGTATACAATTTAACTAAATATCATCCTAGTAATATAACAGTAATCTACAATTTATTCTGTCAAAATCCACAATCTCTGCTTACCCTTTTGAGATACAAGAATACATTTATTGACAGATATATTGCCGCTACCAAGTTATTAAATGAGGTGACCGAGCAATATCCGACATTGTTTGATCCGATGCTGAATCGCTGACAAGTACATAATAAAACAATGTTTTATTGAATATGGCGTGACATCGGCGCGTAGATATGATGAATAATGATGCAATTGAATGATGAGCCAGCGTCTAGAATGATCTGCTGGAATATTTGGAACAACACAGTAAGAAGGTGATGTAATATATGTAGTATATGTCACTATTTGTCTCTGTATCTATACAGACAGGCTTTTATTAATAATAATGTCCTCCAGACCGAATTTCGGTCACGGCGGCCAATCTTAACGGAGACTGGCCATCTGCGCAGGAGATATTATAGTGCACAAGCGTGTGCGCAAACACAAGTGCACTCTCTGTTCCCTAATTCTCATGATCCGAATGGGACGGTAAACCGACACGACCGGAGAGAGATCAGGCGCAGGACCAACGGCTATACGTGCTTTCCGAGGCACGGGGGTGTCTAACACCGCCAACTTCCTAACTCCGGGCTGCTATTGAGATTTCTTAACAGGAAAACCCAATAACTTTATGTAGGCCCGACCCGGGATTCGAACCCGAGACCTCATGCACAGCAGTCGCAATTACTACCGCTGCGCCACGGAGGCCTGTAAGTATGACTGCCAGGTGGCGCCGAGTGTTGTGGGTTCGATTATACAGGGTGATTTTGAAATCGTGTAATTCCTTTTAACCACGCATTCTACTGGTGATATAGAATAACCCTGATAATATATTTTCTTAATTAGAATAATGGTTTCGGCAAAATTAGAGTACAGATTTTTTTCATGAAATGATTTCAAATAGTCATATTTTAACCACCTGACACAATTTTAATATTTTACTAATTTAAAAATAATAACATAACAATAACTGATGTCGTAAATAATAAGGGGCAATAAAAAGGACCGCCCGTTATTATTTACGACATTAATTATTAATATGTTTTTTTTATTTTAATTAGTAAAAAATTAAAATTGTCTCGGTTGGTTAACATATGACTATCTGACACCATTTCACGAAAAAAACGGAACAACAATTTTTCAAAAAAAATAATTCTAAGTAAATAAAAATATGGTCAGGGTTATTCTATATCACCAGTAGAATGCGTGGTTAAAAGGAATTACACGATTTCAAAATCATCCTGTATATTTCGATCCCTACACGGGGCAACATTTTGTGTGATCAACATACTTATGTATAGTTGTTCCAAATTTGGATGTTCTTGGTGTCCGTTATTTGGCTGTTTGTAATATAATATGCTACGTGACATAGGAGATATTCCTAGTACAGAAGTTATCTAATAAACAACAAATATGATCATATGACTACATAAGGTCTTTGAAGGCGTTGATTTCGATAACGGCGGGTAATCTGCACGGAGAATTAGCTACGCAGGAGATATTATGGTGTAGAAGTGTGTGCGCAAATACAAGTGCACTCTCTATTCCCTCATTCTCATAACCTGATAGGACAGCAATTCGACGCGACCGGGTAGAGATCAGGCGCAGACACAACGATTTTCGAGCTTTTTTGGACGCGGGGTTGTGCATACTATCAAATTCCTTATAGCCGGACTGTTATTGCGAATTTCTTGGCAGAAAGTCCAATAATATTTTGTTACCCCGACCTGATATACACGCGGGCAATTACGACCACATATGCCTCAGAGAAGTCAGTTGTACCCTTATCTCCAGATTGCTAGTGCCTTTCCAAAAAAAAATATTTTTCTTTTATTGCTGCCACAGCGTAACATAGAACACATCATATTTTTGATCAACTGACAGCGTCCTCAAATCGGACAGTTAATCGGATAAGATTATTGATTGAACCATACCCTTCAAGCTGTCAAAGCCAGTAAACCATAACTCACGATGATCGCACCTGCAGAAAAGCGAGATCGGAGTTTTGTTTTTATGGTGTAGTAGGCTCACGAGCAGACGGATCGCCTGATGGTAAGCGATTACCGCCGCCCATGGACACCTGCCACACCATAGAAGTCACGAGTGCGTTGCCAGCCTTTTAAATTTGACCCCAGGAGGACGGGGGTTGGGCCTCCGGTACCCTCACTGACTCGACGAAACACAACGCAAGCGCTATTTCACGCCGGTTTTCTGTGAGGCCGTGGTTTCACTTCGGTCGAGCCGGCCCATTCGTGTCGAATTGTGGCTCTCCCACGGACAAATTTTACGACAAGTCATTGAGATATCATAAATTAATATATTTGACACTTTAATAAATATTTGAATGCATTGAATTATTTAATCGATAACTTAATTATGAATGTGACCTACGCAAATACGATTATAGAAGCCGCCATTCGGGTTTTCACGCTGTAACCAGCGCATTCAGGAAGTACGAGACAATAATCTATGCAATATGACTGACACGCAGAGTATGGAAATGACGAGAAAACCTGAAAACCATCGTTGACTACGAAATTTTTATCAATCGTGTCATCATAGATTTAAAATCTGGGACATCGATTTAATTAACATTCGTATATAATACGGGATCATACTATTTGCGAATATTCGAATTTCTTTTACGTAGCAATAAAAATTGACTCACATTTTTTTTATTATTTAAGTCAAGTAACATTACCTTACTCAAATTTATTAATTATAATAAACATCTCAAAAAAAAAGTTTTTCCTTAATTTTTAAAAAACTTATATTATATACAAGCGTTTTAAATCGGTGGTAGGGGTCATTGTAAAATGACAGAAAAAGAATACACGATATAAACTATGATGTAATTGCTATTTAGCTATCCGAGGGAGATAACGAGATATCGCCGTGATACCCCTCACTTTTGCTTATATACTTATTAAAAATATTAATGACTACTTTCTTTTGCAACCAATGTTGCACAAAAATATTTCTTTTGATTGGTATTTGCTTTTGTGTGTAAAATAATTTACAAAATTAATGATAGGCAACTACACTTCGTCACATAGTAATATTTTTTTAATAAAAAGCATGTTACTACAATATAACACTATACAGCTCAGTGGGGAGACCAACAGACTGCAATGCAGAAAGTCTCGGGTTCGAACCCACGTCGCGCACCTCTGACTTTCGGTAGTTATATGACTTTTCGAAATTATGTGCGTATTGATTGACAATTATCGCCTGCTCCGTGCCTCGGAGAGCACGTTAAGCCGTCAGTCCCGGCTGCCATGAACATCTATGGCAGTCGTTATTGGGAAGCTAGTACCCTATAATATCCTGACACTGGTCTAGCGTTAGAGTGTCGTTAGCCTTCGGGTTGCGGAGTTCAGGTGGCAGCCGCTCCGTGTAAAAACTGATATCCAGTCAAATCCGTTTAGACTAGAAAAGCCGACCCCAAGTGACTTGGGAATAATAAAGGTTAGGGAGAAGAAGACACAGTAAATAAAAAAATCTTGGACTAAGTCTACGCTTTTTAAAATAAATCCGGTAGGTTCTGTGTTACGGGATATGTACTAGTCTGAGTCATAATCAGTAACATTATCAAGTAAGACAAAAGATGACGTCACAAGTTGATCTAACGAACAATAATGGCATCACGACATTGACAGATTTTGTAAATATTAATCACAAAATAAATTAATGCGTAAGAAGTGTTTATAAACATAAATTACATAGGTAAAGCTGATCCTATTACAATGTCGTGATGCTATGCTACCTCGCTGCCTTGAACTACACCCACACACTCTCACTCACACATATCTATGTATTTTACACCAAACTGTAGAACTAACATCGGCTACAACCATATGTGTAATAAATACTAACATATGCTACAACTCACCCTTATATCGTATTTGTAGAAAATTCAATTAAATAACTAAAGGCACATCCGCCATAGACATTCATGAAACAAAAATTTTAAATCTTTTGGCGTCTTCAAAAGCGGTAGCAATCTCACACATTATTAAAATATATTAATACCTATTACTTAAATTATTTTATAATTTTTTTGTTTTTTTTTTAATAATAATATATTTTTTTAATAATATAATTCACTGTTTTCCCGAAACGTATGTAGTCAATGATATAGAATATTTCTGCATCGTTAATTATAAAAACACTTAATGAAAATGAATCAAGAATAAACACTATCATTTTTGACAAAAACACATGTTTTTATTTTAAACATGACTGCAACACAGTATTGCACAACAATAATAAAGACGACACAAAAAGCGTGCCCGCCCAAAAAAAAAAGCTGTTCCATTCATTTTGTCGAGGTCAGTGTTTAATTTTGTATGGCACAGCTGTTTTATTTTTCGCGATTTCGGGAATGTCCCAGATCAAAAGTTGTTCATAATAACAAGTATAATCACCCCCTGAGAGGTTTCCACTATACTAAGAATAACGTTGTATACGAAGATACCTCGCGTCGTAGCGCCTGTGAAATATTGATTTTGATGAAAAGACCGGATATGAAAACAAATTTTCAATTTTTTTTTTTAATTTTTATTGCTATAGAAAGCTTCTATATAATGGATTGAGTACATACTTTCCGGGAAAACAGTGCATTAGATTCCGTGGTGTATAGGTATACAGGATGTCAGGTAATTAATGGATAACCTTGAAATGTCTTATAGTAGAACTGAAGGCCGATCAGGAAAAAAAAAATATATATATATATATTAAAACGTGCCAGCTATTATAGCATAGCACACTTTTCTATTGGTATAATTAGTGCTTAATAATAAAACAACAAAAAACCGATGGATTTCATTCATTTATGGTCGTAGTATACAAGAAAGTTATACATGGTAATTAAAAAAAAAACATATCTCAGGTAGTAGTTAGGATAGTTCCACTATAAGACATTTCCAGGTTATCCATTAATTACCGGACACCCTGTATATACTGTAGGCAAACCAAAAATAACAGCTATACTTCTTTGAAACAAGCCCACATTGTATCAGAGAGCTAAGGGAGCGTTGGCGGGCCAAAGCCCCGTCAATCGTACGACCCACCCGTCTCATTTACATAGGCTGATATAATTACGTATTATCAGGCGCACGTACTTATTTATTACCTATATTGCCGACCCGTCAATTTCAATTTCAATCATTCATTGCACCCCATACGTAGGTATACCTACTCCGACAGTATAATGACACAATAATATACGTTTTACTGCTGTTTCAATTAAAAAATAGATTTTGAGTGCCACTTGGGCGTTTACTATAAAAGAGGAGAGAAAAAATTTTACTCCGGAATTTATGTGTCTTTGTTATCCATCCATTACATATAGCAGATTTGCATATACATATGTTTTGGCTGGGTCTGTTAGTATAATTATTTCTTTGAATTTATTTCTTAATGTGTCTCTTGTTTTCATATTGTAAATTGCTCGAATAGCCTTCTTCTGCAGTGCGAGATAGTTTGAATGTCGGCAGCATTACATCGGTGGCCATAATAGAATACCATACGATATTACACTGTGAAAGTAGCTATGATAAACAAAACTAGCGGTGTCAGCAAGATGGCGTTTTTTTCTGACTGACTCAATTCAGCAATTTACAAATTTTTAGGCTCCACTGCAGCTTTAAATGCCCAGAAATTGTGTGGTATCCACAAGGTCCAACACGTCGTCCTTAATTTGTATAGATGTTTTCTCTTGTTTGACATTAGTTGCTAAAATTGGTCACATTTGGTATTCCCCCCATTTAAAAGTAAGTTTTTAACATCAAACCAGTAAACCACTTCAGATATAGCAATGTTTACATCACACAAAACCGTTTTTTGGCGTTTATATACAGGGCTAATATTCCTTCTCCCTAGCCTTTATTATTCCCAAGTTATTTGGGGTCGGCTTTTCTAGTCTAACCGGATTTGACTGGATATCAGTTTTTACACGGAGCGGCTGCCACCTGACCTCCGCAACCCGAAGGCTAGCGATACCCTAAGGCTAGACCAGTGTCAGGATATTATAGGTCACTGACTTCCCAATAACGACTGCAATAGATATTCATGGCAGCTGGGACCGACGGCTTAACGTGCTCGCCGAGGCACGGAGCAGGCGATAATTGTCAATCAATACGCAGATAATTTCGAAGAGTCACAAAACTTCCGAAAGTTAAAGGTGCGCGGCATAGGTTCGAACCCTCTGCATTGCAGTCGGTTGGTCTCCCCACTGAGCTATATTATTATATTAATTTATATTATTAAAATTAAAAATGGTATGTGTTGCCATCGCAAGGGGCAAAGCAGTCCCTAGTTAGTTCTGACAGGGGCAAGCAACCTTGTGTTGTGTACAAGTGTGTATTTGCAATCTATGGATGAATGGATATACTTCTCCAGCCGGGTTGCTTAAGCATTAATTAAGAACTAAATTTTACCAACGGCTTAGCTTGTGTTTAACTCGATTTTTTCCTTGCGGACAATATTTTCTCCGGCGAAAAGGTCCTTTTGTGTACCCCAGACAACGTGTATGTGAAATTTAATGACGATCGGTCGAGAAGTTAAGGCGTAAAAAGGTAACAAACAAGCAAATTACTTAGGAATTACTTAAAAAAGTTATTCCTTTTTTTAATGTTGTGATTGGAATAGCGCAAATAATGAATGAACGGTTCTGTGTTAAATACATTTTTTTAAATACCCTGCCTTCCAATTCCTGCGTCACAGAGGCCTTTAAAAACATCCAAACAACAGACAAAAAGAACACCAGGACTTGAAACAACTATTTGTCGATCCTACAAATGGCGTAGGGTTCCAACCCACACCACTTGGTGCAGTTATATGTACGCCAGCATAGCAGTCAATTCTAAATTTCTAATTCAGCCTGCTTAACGTATAATCATAAACGTCAAGTATTACTCATTTTGCTTTATTCATAACCACCCTTAAATGTTTACTTGATGACAGGTTGTTAGTATGTCTGTCTGTCTGTTGACGCATTACATGGAGAACAATAGGAGGATGCGTGCGAGCGATGCCGCGCGCGATATGCGCAAGCGCATGCCCGTGACGTCACGCACGCGCCTACTGTATTACGCACTTTAGTGGATAGTGACATCTGATGCATGTTGATTTTATTTTCTTTACGTTGTGTGGTCTTGTTAAAATTCGCTAAGATCTTACGATATACGCTGAGTTATTCAAAATGGAGTGCCGTTTACATGGCGCATTTTCAGGCGTTTTACAGCTACTGAAAATTTGCTGAAATGCTATTTCTTTAACCTGGGAATCTCAGGACCGCTTCAACTCGTAATCATAAGAATAAACCTATGCCACGATACATGTAGGTCCCTTTTTAGGATAGCACCCGGATTACGACGTTGACACGTGACCCCGTGAACATGGCTGCTGTAAAGCAATCGAAACGTCGGGGCAAAGTGTAAACTTAAATATAAATAGTTTTAATTAGAAAATATATAGCTTAAATAGTAGTAAAGTTCAATAATAGTAGTGTTAAAGTTTTCAAAATTATGTAATAACAGTGTTTAAAGTAAAATAAACAACGCGACAAAAGCCGTATAAAGTGTTTAATTTTTAATGTAAAACTAGATTCAAATTATAATGTATATGTAATTATATACCTACCTATAACAATAATGAACAAAATTGCATAATCATTTAGACTCGAGTTACTTACGCATGTTTTCCAACAATTCGCTTATTCAGACAGACTTTTTGGCTCCAATCGTTAATTAATATTATACACTATTTCTGTACAATATTGTTTCTAGCTTAAGTTTTTATGTTTAATTGCAAATATCGCACTTGGGATAACAGCCTAGGTCGCAAGAGCCGTCACAAATATTAAAACCACATCTTGACAGATCTATTTATTTTACTTTACTTTCTTTTTTAAACGTGGTGGAAAGCTTTGGCGCATACCTCTCCGCGGAGCGACGGAGCGGTTATGTCGGACTCACCAGGGAAAGATGGTGAGCGACATCCCGGTAATACCGACTAAACCTATCACGGTGTTCCTCGACATAACTGCATTCAGCGGGGCCGGGCGCGAATCGCTTTCACATGCAATCGCGATCCCGCGTAAAATCTACTTATTTTACTTCATTTATGGGATCGAACCCCCTTCAACTACCACTAACGTTTTAACTGTCCGACAACTATTTATCCTGCACACTGTCCTTAAACAACATACGCTTCCACTTTTTTTACCTACGGACAAAAGAAGGAAAGACTTAGTTTGTGAAAATGTCCAAACTAAGCATTTATTTTTATTTTATTTATTTAGGTTCATCCACAGCAAATGTATTATACATGGTTAAAAAAGAATATATATCGTCGACAATAATTAGGCGCATACACTTGCCAATTACAGATAAACCAACATGCACATAATGACAGTACTATACATACAAACTTAAATTAGAAACTACATACAGGCAATTTTTGTAAATAAATAGTTGTACATGAATATAACTATCTTAAAATAATATAATAATTGGTTAATTATTGTAAACAGAGATTGCAAAATCTAAATTAAAATATGAAGACGAATAAACTGATAAAAATTTTAAGTTGTGACCATATTGTTATTAATGGAGTTTCGAAAAGAGGTGAATGTGTGACGTTTCAGCTTGTGTCTCGCATCGTTGTAAATGTCAATGGCAGGTGTGGATTTAGCTACTGAATGGTACTCTGTGCAGAGTCGATGTAGAGGTGAACTGTAACCTATATTACTTCTGTATGTTGGTATATAGTAGACATTAATAATAATGTCCTCCAGACCGATTTTCGGTCACGGCGGCCAATCTTAACGGAGACAGGCCATCTGCGCAGGAGATATTATAGTGCACAAGTATGTGCGCAAACACAAGTGCACTCTCTGTTCCCTTACCCTCATGATCCGATGGGACAGATAATCCGACACGACCGGAGAGAGATCAGGCGCAGGACCAACGGCTTTACGTGCTTTCCGAGGCACAGGGGTGTCTAACACCGCCAACTTCCTAACTCCGGGCTCGTATTGAGATTTCTTAACAGAAAAACCCAATACCTTTATGTTGGCCCGACCCGGGATTCGAACCCGAGACCTCATGCACAGCAGTCACATTCACTACCGCTGCGCCACAGAGGCAGTTGACATTAGATATAGGATATCAGGGCATTTTATGAGGTACTTGAAGGCCGATACGTGAGACTAATTCAGCACAGTCCAACTTGCCGTTAGCTAGTTTATGCAAAAAGAGATTTTTCTTATTATTCGAGCCTTTTTTGTACAATAATGATAATCAATGTCACATAGTTTTAACAAAGTACCTAAAAACGCTTACATATTCAGATACAGAGAAATCGCTAGTAGTTGTAAAATAATTTCGTATTGTTTAAGCAATTTTTCATTTATAATTGTTATTGTTTAAAACTATTTTAATTGTATAACTATATATGTTTGCACTACACGTATAAATGTTTTTGTAGACCCTTACTTTATTAACAGTAGAATCAAAATGTGATATTAGAAACAGCTTGAAACACAGGCCTCTGACCTAGTTCAGGTAATACAATGTAAAAACAGACTTCATAAACAAGTCTTTTTCTGTCCAATATTTAAATTGTAAATGTTTTCCTTTAGATTAAACGTGAATTTAATACAATAAGTAGCCTGTAATGTGTTTTGTAAAGATTTTTATTCATTGAATAAAAATTAATTATTATTTTTATTATAACTTATTTATCGAGGAAGGCTATAGGCTATATAACATCACGATATGATCATGGGGGCGGTGTAGTAACCATAAACGCGGGTGAAACCGCAGGTAATGCTAGTGAGTTATAAAATCCGAAAGACTTCTACGCTAGAAATGTTTTCTTACTTTTTAACTAGATAAGGCGTATTTTCATTTTATTCTACTTAAATATTTCTATTAAATAACTAAACTGTCGGATAAAGTATTCTTTTAACCCTTTCCCTACAAGTTTGCACACTTAATGGGAAAATCAGATACCCCTAATTGTGAGCTCTGCGGCAAAATAGAGGATGTCTTACATGTTTTGGAGGAATGTGTTCGATACCGTGATAAGAGGGATTCACTCATACAATCTGAGAACATATCGCAGTTAGATGTAGGAAAATTTCATTGTATGTTAGCAAAGCCAATTTCTGAATCAGCCAGAAAATTGTATTCTTTTATACTTGATAAGTAATTAGTTTTAAGTTAGTGTAAGAGATTCTGTGTAAGCACGATGGGATTGACATCGTCGCATCTGTGTACTTAAATCCCTAATAAAAATAAAGAATAAAAAAAAAACCCTTTCCCTGTCCCATAATAGACACAATAGAAAATCTATTGTTAAGCTCATATGTGATACATCTGACAGGTAATCTGTTAAGTTTATTTATTACTATATTTAGCTCGCTGCTCCGCTCGCGTAAATGTAGGTTATCTCAATTTTCTATGCCACAGGACGTTACTTTCTTAGGATAAACGGTAACCTAATACCTTTTCTGCTTCCTTGACGACGAGTATGCGAAATTTCGTGATGATCGGTCGAGTAGTTACGGCGTGAAAGTGTAACAAATAAACAAACAAACTCACATTCATATGTATAATATTAGTTAGGATAAGGATAAACAATAATACAAATGATTCCTCTTTATAATCCATTTTCAGATGTATTTGTTGATGATTGTATGTTATAAGAAGATACAGGTAATCACAGGTTGAATTAACCTGTCAATTGTTGCCTAGCCGCCGGTGGGCTCAGAGCCGGGCGCCAGAGGGCGCGAGATGACCTCTAATGAGAAGTACCTCTATTGGGTAGGTCTTATCGTGTAGTGGCCTGCCGTTTCACACAGCGGGCTGAAACCTCGGCGGGGTCGCGACCGCATGCGAAAGTGACCACGTCGAAAGTGGTTTTGTCGAGGAACACCGTGGTAGGTTTAGTCGGGAGGTACATTATTCTTATTCCATCTTTCTTTTACCCCAGCAAGTCCAACATAAACCGTCCGCCTGTCCCCGCGGAGAGGTGTGAGTCTAAGCATTACCTCAGGAAAAAGAAAAAAAAAGCCGCCGGTGGTGGGCTGCTGCGATTCAATTGGCATTTTTTGAGTGGATGAGTCCTCTTCATTTCCCTGTTATTTAGAGACGTGATAATTTTTTTATATCACTAAGGTGGCCAACGAGCATACGGTCCAACTAAAGGTAAGTGGTCACCCTAGCCTATGGACGCCTGCAACACTAGAGGCATCACTTGCGCGTTGTCGACCCTTTAGGAGAAGAAGGAAGTGGGAAGGAGAAGGAGCGGGAAGGCGGGCAGAGGGTTATTGGGCCTCCGGCACTCTCACTTACTGAACGAAAGACAACAGTAGGAATACTGCTATTTCACGTCGATATTCTGTGAGAGGGTAATCCTTCCTCGATCGAGCCGGCCTATTTATGCTGAAATCAGCGAGGCTGTTCATCTGCGAAATTACCACACACATTACATACATAAGTAACCGGTGTAAAAAAAGTAAAACTATGCTTAGTCTAATGAATATAAGTTTTTGAAACCTACATACGTATCTCTAGCATTCCTTTGGTTTCAATCCATCTTGATATTTTTCCTATCGTCGGCAACAAACGGTGGTACATATATCTATCTATTATAGCTCACACACCATACTTGCACAGCCACCTGATCAGAATTAAAAAAACAATGATTCATTGCCACCACGTGCAACGAAAATCAGGTTATAAAAGCAAAAATGCAACCTGAATTGAGTCAAATAGGTAACTATAAATTTATATTATCATTATTGGATAGGTATTTAACGCTTGCATAGAAAAACAACTTGTTTTAAATATCAATAACCTACTTTATGTTGTTTCTCACAGTATCGACAGAAATAATAGCTAATTAGCCATTTTAATTACCATTTTTGTCGGCAGCAAGTTGATTTAAACTCTTGTCATACAGAAAAGCTGCGGTGGCTAGTGGAAAACCGCTAGATGCCACGCAGAGGTCTCGAGTTCGATCCCAAGCCACAAACCTTTGAATTTTCGAAGTAATAGTTTATTATAACCCGCTTTAACGGGCGAAAAACATTGTTCGGAAAACATACATGTTTTAAAGTAAAATAAACAACGCGACAAAATCCGTATAAAGTGTTTAATTTCAATGTATAACATTCGCGTAAACATAAGACAATAAAACATACATGTCTTAGAGTTCTCCATAATTCTTCAAGATATGTGAAGTCTGCCGACCCGCACTGGATTAACGTGGTAAGCCTTCTCACACAGAGAAGAGGCCCGTGCCCAACACTCGGACGGTTTATACACAAGGCTTATATGGTTATAGGGTGGCACGTAAATATGTATAATCCTCAGGATGATACCCTATATACAATTGTAACTCCAGAAATTGAGTACCTACACGTGGCGCAGCAGTATTGAATGCGTCTGCTATGAATGAGGCCTCGAGAAATGTGCCCAATATAAAATAATAACCTAGTAACCCATCACGTGGGAACTAGAAACATACATGGCGTCGGGTAAGTAATAGATGATATAACAACAAAATCTCTAATATTAACAACATATAACAACGGAACCTATAATTTTATTTAATATAGCAATTAGTTAATATAATAAACGATTGATATAATTTTAAAATAACTATTTTTATAAGCATAACATACATTAAATATAACATCGTTTGACATAACATACATAAAATATAAAATCGTTTGACATACCAGTCAAAAGATATAAAACTTATTTAGTCTAATAAAACGTAACTAGTAACTGATTACCACCTGCGCTAAGATAGGTCGATGGAGCTCCGCTTCGCGGGGCGGCTCCTATTTCTGGGAGGTTTAAAAAAAATAACCATGAAGGCTATAGCTTTCTAACCTAACCTATCCGAGTTGGGGTACTGTGAGTCGGGGTGTTAACCATAATGACGTTTTTTATATATATTAAACGTTAGACCTAATGATTTTCAATTAAATAAACAATACATACATACATACATACATAAATTCACGCCTGTTTCCCAGAGACTACGGATTTCCATTTGCTACGATCCTGACACACTTCTCTGGCTTCATTTACTTTCATAACATTCCTCATACACGCTCGCCGGTTTAAGGTGCTCTTAACCTGGCCTTTATCCAGAAAGTCTCCGAGCTGATCAAGAAACGTTCGCCTAGGTCTTCCCCTTGCGACTGTTCCATTGACACTAGCCTTATAAACTTTCTTAGTCAGTCTGTTCTCGTCCATTCTTTCTACATGCCCAAACCAACTTAACATACCCTTTTCTATTCTCGTCACTATATCCACTTTTATGCCGCATCTCTCTCTAATCACACTATTCCTTATTCTATCTTTCAGAGTCACACCACATATATTTCTCAGCGCTCTCATTTCTACAGCATTTATTCTGCTCTCATGCTTCTTTTGCCATACCCAACTTTCACTACCATGCATAAGTGTAGGTACTAATAGTCCTCTATGAACAGCCAAACTTGCCTTTTCGGATACATTTCGACTGTTCATAAAAGCGCGTAGAGCGCCATTCACTTTATTGCCAGCAATCGTTCTTCTTCCAATATCTCCCTCATGTGTACCATCCCTTGTAAACAAAGTACCTAGATGTACAAACTCTTTCACTTGCTCCACTTGTTCTCCATCAATCATAATATTGCACATCGTCATGCACTCCTCCCTTTCAAGTACCATTACTTTCGTCTTGCTTACATTTATTTTCATTCCTTTACTCTCACAAGCATCATGCATAATAGTTACCATCGCCTGCAACTCTTCTGCCGATGACGCAAGTATTACTTGGTCGTCGGCATAAAGTAGACATTTGACAAGTAACTTATTCATTCTTAATCCCCATTCACAATCTTTTAAATCTTTCAAACAATTGTCCATGTATAGGTTAAAGTTACGTAAGGAAAAGACCTGATCCGTACATCCCATACCCTTTCGAAATCCCGTTTGTGCATCCCATATTTTCTCATCGGTTACTTTCACAATCCTTTCAATTAACAATTTCGCATACAATTTACCGACGACGCTGAGCAAGCTAATGCCTCTATAGCTTTTTCAATCTTGCTGTGAGCCCTTTCCCTTGTATAAAGGTACTATGACGGCCTTGCACCAATCATTAGGTACACGGCCGGTATTTCAGCACAAGTTAAAAAGGCGACACAACTGATTTACTATGAGACCCTGTTGCTGTCAGCATTTCGACTGTAATCCTATCATAACCACCAGCCTTTCCTAATTTCATGCTTTTCAATGCTTTCATTATTTCATATATACTAATAGGGCTTTCATCATTCCTATCATTATCATTCATTTCGAAACTTTGCCCTTGCCATTCCTCTCTTTCAAATAAACTTTCAAAATATTCCTTCCATCAATTCAGTACGCTCTTTTCTTCATTCAGTAAACTTCCATTCTTGTCTCTGATCGATTTCAGCTCTGTAGTTAGGGTTTTACCTTGAACCGAGCGAATGGATTTCCAGAAAAACTTTGCGTTAGTCCGGAAATCTTCAGATAATCTTCTGTCAAACTCGTCTTTCATTTCCTCTTTTTTCCTTTTAATCACATCTTTCACTATCTTCTTCATTCTTATAAACTTATTCCTAGCTTCATTTACATCCTCATTCGTTGCTTCTTGTATTCTTTCATTGGCTCTGACAGATAGCCAGTCAAACCATGCGTGCTTCTTCTCACGTACTACCCCTTGCACATCTTTATCCCACCACGCATTCTTAGATTTTATCATTTTCCTCCTCTTGCTTACACCGCACACTTCTGACGCTACAACAACCACTTCATACTTAAATGACTGCCATAATTCTTTTATATCCTCAATGTCACTAAATCTTTCAAATCTTTCCCTCAATTTATTGTTATACTCGTCTTTCAATACTTCATCTTGCAAATTTTCTACTTTTATTCGTTCTTGGGCACTTGTTCCGGTAGGTATATGGTGTCGCCATCCTTTGAAGAGGCCCCGTATCCCGCTCATAACCAAAAAATGGTCGGTATTGACACCAATACCTCTATATACCCGAGTGTCTAAGACATTTTTTCTCAATCTTTCATCCACTACAACAAAGTCAATCATACTACTTCTCACATTATTTGCTTCCCTTGTATACTGGTGGATTCTTTTGTGGGCAAATATAGTGTTTGTCACACAAAGACTCCACTCCAAACACAGCTCAAGCAACCTTTTTCCATTCTCATTCACACTTTCGTCTCCATACTTGCCTAAAACCCTTTCGTATTCCTCACGGTTTACTCCCACCCAACCATTGAAATCCCCTAGCATTATCATCCTCTCGTGTTCCTTGCATTTCCTCAGGACATCTCTTAAACCCTCCCAAAAATCATCTCTTTCTTCCCGTGCGCTCTGAGACATACCCGTTGCCATGTTTACGGGTGCATAGACCCCTACCATGAACACACGAGTAATCCCCACTTTCATTCTCATCCATAGTAACCTAGCATTCACATATTCAAATTCTTTTACGCACTCATTCATTCTAGCAAACAAAATAACACCAACTCCCTGATAGGCTCTGGTATGGTAGGCACGCCGAACCAATACGCCGTGTAGGGTCCATGCCTAGTGGTGTTACAGCCTTTCCATTTCGTCTCATTCACGCACAGGACATCAATCTTTCTCTCATTCATCATCTGACATACTTCATTCAATTCTCCATCCATCCCTCCTCCGACATTCAATGTAGCAAAATGCCTTTCCGTAGGCCACTTTTCGCCCTCGCGAGAAACGAGACGTGACGGGTGGCGGACAGCGTCGCCGCCATGCGGATAATTATTATCAGTAAGATCCATACGCGTTCCCACGATTGATAGGGAAAATACTGTCCACCTCCTCAGAGCCCTTTACGGAGGTAAGGTGGATCCATCCTGTGCCCTGTGACCACTAACACAGGCACCCTCCGTTCAAGACCAGCTTTCCCTCTGGCCATGAATCCATCAGCACGGGTCGGTTAACACCTTGGATCGGGGTTTATTTTCGGGTCTGCTCCCTGAAATTTGGTTTGACTTCGGAGTTTTCCTTCTCCTAGACAGATTGCAAGCCAATGCTAACGAGGCCCATCTCCCCTAAATAAACAATATACATATTAAACGTTAGACCAAATGATTTTCAATTACATAAACGTTATATCAAACAACGTTATACTAATTAAGTTTTAGAATAAATAAATGTTATATGTAAAGAAATTATATCAACAGTTGGTATATCTCACGTTGATTATATCTAATGAACGAGAAGAAAATGAAATTAGACCAAATGAGTTTATACGTTATGAGACGAACCCCATGGCGTCACTTAGATGTTATACAACTCTACCACACTTGCGAGAACAAAAGCGTGAGATTACATGTATATAACTCCAGAGAATGCACATGCACGTTGCCGGCTCCTAATTAGATCCCCAATTAATAACACAGTGCTTTCTTAAGGAGCCAGGAACGCGAGCTTACCACAGGAACATGATAGAAGGTTGTGTACGAACATCATTTGTTGATTGTAGGTACCGCCCAAGATCGGGCAAACGAGGCGATAACAGGTCAAACTTAGTGCGGCTGTTTTTATAAATGACTAGCAATTTAGTTAACAAATAACAAGTAGATATTCTTGATAAGAGACAACACGGGTAGCCTTTTATCTATTCCTCTGCTATTTTCTCCCTGACTATATAAAGACTTTACAGCAAAAGTAAAATAAAAATACAATCAATACTTGCGTATCACGGCCATGTGGTTTTTCTAAAACAAGAAAAATTGGCCTATTGTTCTGTAGTTTTGAGATATCCTGTAAAACATTTTAACCTCCTCAAATTTATCAAGAAGTATTAAAATCTATTTAGTTTCGGACGAGGTGACAAGGGAATACACAAAGACATTGATATTTGGTTAGCTCAGCACGACATCAGTAGTCTGATAAATCTTTCTTTAAAGTTTTGCACCCTCGTTTTGTTTTAACAAGTCCAGCTACAAAAGTTTACGTTAAAAGTAAGTTCACGTCGTGTAACGGGTTCATACCAACCTCTCACACAAGTCCAATACCTCAGCAATTATAATTAAAAATAAAGGTATTATGACATGCATTCGCATCCTTCAGTAGCCATTATTATTGATACCACACGTTAAGAGACCAGTACTTCATCTTGGCAGTTTGCCTACGATGCATAAAATTTGCATTGTCTCCACTCTGGGTAATATTCTAGAACACTTAAGGTCGTTATGTGTAAGTGTTATGGCTCAGTGAAATTAGCTGGGGACAAACTGCACTGTATGTGCTGCACTTATTAAATATGGAAGACAGCGGCTAGTATTTCTAGTTAAGGTGCTGTTATAGTACCAAGGAGGTATATGTAAAATAAAAATAGCAACAGCAGAGATCAAGTTCGATCCCAAGGCTCGCAGCTCTGACTTTTCTAAGTTATGTGCGTCCCAAATTGTTAATTATCACTCGCTTTAACGGTGAAGGAAAACATTGTGAGGAATCCTGTATGTTTGTGAGTTAAGTGTACTCTTGTCATACAAAAAAGCTGCGATGGCTAGTGGAAAACCGCTAGAATGCCACGCAGAGGTCTCGAGTTCGACCCCAAGCCACGAAGCCTTTGAATTTTCGAAGTAATAGTTTATTATCGCTCGCTAAAACGGGCGGGATACATTGTTCGGAAAACATACATGTCTTAGAGTTCTCCATAATATTCTTCAAGATAAGTGAAGTCAGCCAACCCGCACTGGGCTAGCATGGTGGACTATGGCCTAAACCCTCCCATTGAGAAGAGACCTGTGCCCAGCAGTGGGACAGTTTAATACAGGGCTGATTATTATAGTTAGTTAAAATTTCATTTATGAAGATTTTAGCAAAATCTACTTGATATAGATACACACGGATGGTTCAGTATATTAATTGGTAGCCTTGTTTCTGTCAATACGATGAATATTTTGGGTTTAATTTTTGACAATAGGTACACGGAACAATAGTTTGTTTGATCTACAAAAATATCCACGTATTGTATTACTACTGCATACATTATTTATATAGTATTTTTTTATAATTTCATTAATAGTATCACGCCTAAGGCCCCAAAAGCAGGCAGAGGTATTACTCTCACATTTTGCCAACAATGTTTATGAATCCATTTGTAGACTCCGTCCTGCGTATAGAGAATGTCTCGACAAGAAAACCCAATAACTGTTTCCCCGACCAGAAATCAAACCCGAGACCTTATGCACAGCAGCCGCGTACACTACCACTGTGCCAGCGGTACTGTTAATACAATTTATTTATTACTAGCTGTTGCGCGCGGTTCCGCCCCAGTACTTACATCAATAAAAGTAGCCTAGCTATTCCCAGACTTTAAACGACGCGACGTCTGTATCAAATTTCATCCAAATCGGTTGAGTGGTTAAGCCATGTATAGGTAACAGACAGACAGATAGACATAGTTACTTTCGAATTTATAATATTAGTAAGGAAGATAGAAATATCAAGTATATTAAAAGAAAAATTACTTACTCAGAAAATACACTGGCTACTGAATTTAAATGAAAGCTTACCGTGAGTTCGCACTGACTAAACATTCACATAAAAATATGTATAAATACTTGTTTTTTGACAATGTATCGCACTGAGTTCGCACTGTATAACAACATTCTGTTGTGAAACATGTTTGTGTTAGACATATCAATAATGTTAACAGTGCGAACGTCAAACTAGACAGATACATCGACAAAACATTAACAAATATTATACATCGGTAAGTGCTAACACAGATAACAATAAATCTTGAGATACATTCAAAAGTTTTGTTGTTTGTTATTAGTGTGAACGCAACTAACAACAAAACATGTTATGAGATTTGTTACATACGATATGTCTCGAAACATCACATGTTGCATGTTTTTAGTGCGAACAGAGGGTTACAACAACACAAATAGCGTGTCTACACACTATAAAATGTGCCAGGCCAGTGTTAACGCGTGCCAGCCTGCCTGGCTGCTGATTGTGCCAACTCGTGTTACATTTGGCTATTAATTAAGACGCTGCAGTGTCCTGTTGGCAGTGACTTATTTATGTCACAGCTGTGGCCAGTCTAAGGCGCTGTGCCCACCTGAGGAACAATGGATGCAATAAATTTGAAGCCTAGAATAATAATGTGTACACTGACACTTATACCCCGAGTATCATTAATATTATGTCCGGTAGATTGACTCGGTGGCGCAGAGGTATGTGGGTATGAAGCATATATGGGTGTGCTCTGTATGATATCTAGGGTTGCCTGGTCGGTCATATTGTTATTACGATATTCAGCTAAGAAATTCTAAGTAGACGAACGGAGTCTAAAACTGTGCCTACATGTGGGACCTTACTGGCTTAATAGCCAAATTAGGCCTCATTTTGTGGTCCCAACTAATAAAGAAGCTTATTAATTCGGACCACAAAAGGTTGCCGTCTACCGACCGAATTTTCAGACGCATATTGGTTCTACTGAGAATTGCCTTAGGGAAAATCTCAAAATATTTTTTCCTGACCCGGGCATGGAACTCAGTAGTCACGATCGCGTGCATATATGTATACGCGCATCTTACGCTACGAGAAGCTTTTGACGTCATTCTTTAAACGAGGTGTCAAAAGAGCAGTGCTACCACGATAGCCAGCGGTTTGGCTGTGTGTACCTGTGCAATTATACTGGGCTGGTATAATTCTACTGCACGAGCATCGAACTCGTAGCTTCATAAGCACAGCGAAAGAAAAATGAATTTAGCAGTTATTTATTATAGCAATAGAAGGAAATGAATTTAGGATGAGAATGAAATGAAAACGAGAAACAATATTTATACTCGCCATAATTATTAGGCTACTTTTTATCTCGACAATCCCACGGGAATGGACTTACGCAGGAGAAACCGCGGGAAAAACTAGTTTATAATATTACTAGTTTTTCACCGCGGTTTCCTATATGTCTCCAGCTATCTACATACCAAGTTTCATCGCAATCGGTCCAGTAGTTTTTGCGTGAAAGAGTAACAAACATCCATACATCCATAAAAACCTTCGCGTTTATAATATTAATAAGGGATGTATATATTACTATAGACACTAACCTCTATTTGTAGACATAGACAAATTTCCCTTTCATATACAGTCCTGTAACACAACTACCTCTTTTATTAAACATAGACAAAATTACCTCTCATACAACAACTCGCATAACTAGAAATGACTACAATACTCACTGCGCCTTCCGTGCTCTCTAAGCATGTTAATAACTAAATAATTGCACATTTAAGCAATAACAACAAAAAACAGAAGCTGCAAATAGTTTCCAAGTGCTACTAAAACAGACATTAACCCAACAATACACGCGAACGATCGTAAATTATAATTATACAGTAAGACTGAGAGATTACGTCGCATGCCTCGGAGATGTCTCGATACCTCGAATAATACAGCTTCTAATCATGATCCGAATCGATACTTGTCATATCGATACTAATATTTAAAAGAGGAAAAATTCGTTTGTTTATTCTTTACTAATATTAAAAAGAGGAAAGATTTGACTTTTTGTTTATAAGGATTTAACTCAAAAATACTTTCCTTAAGGACTTTTTTTTATACAACTAAGTTGGCAAACAAGCATACGGCTCACCTGATGGTAAGTGGTCACCGTAGCTTATGGATGCCTGCAATACCAGAGGCATCACTTGCTCGTTGCCGACCCTTTAGGAAAGGAAGTGGGAAGGAGAAGGAGCGGGAAGGGGGAAAGAGGGTGATTGGGCCTCCGGCACTCTCACTCACCGAACGAAACATAACAGTAGGAATACTGCTATGTCACGTCGATATTCTGTGAGAGGGTAGTCCTTCCCCGGTCGAGCCGGCCCATTCATGCTAAAATCAGCGAGGCTCTACTACACCGTCTCATACCGTGACCGTGCTAGGAACGTATCAGACACGAAAAGCAACACGATACGCCCTGCTATAGGTACTGCTGGTCGGTGACGGAACGGTCTAGTGGGCATAGTCTTATACATTTCCTTACAAAGAATATTTTTTTGCCTGTCACGTTCCTAGCACGATCATGGTATGAGACGGGGTAGTGGGCAAACTCCTTTTTAGAAAGCTTTATAATCACCGAGTACCGGAGGCTATATTTTTGTTTGTAATTTATTTATTAGGCATATTTACAGAATAAACTTACATTTACATAATTATTATCTAAGGCTAGGTTATGTGTTGCGCCAATTACAAATATGCACAGCATTTACTCGATAAACTCTGAAACAATTAAATCGATTCTAATAATTCCTAGAGGCGCTCATAGCCAGTTGCGCTCACTAATCGGTAAAGGATTAGCGAGGTTAAGCAGCGGTTAGTCAATAGATGGGTGTACGCTTAGTGGTATTTCATCTGAGCGTCTCCGTGCTTCGGAGGGCACTTAAAAAGTCGGTCCCGGTTGTTGCCAAATTGACAGCAGTCGTTAAACCATGTCAGAGGCCTACGGACGGCTTGAACAACTCTTGGCAACAGGTTGGCCACTAACCACACGATAAGAAAGAAAGAGAGTTCCTCCATCAAGATAGGGAGTAACAGCCTGTGACCGTGTGATTGCTGCTGTGGATGAGATCTTGGGTTCGATTCTCGGGGTGGGCAAATTGTTATAGAATTTGGCAAGTTTTCGGTCTTTTCGCCCTAGAAAAACTAAATCCGTAGTCGTGGGGATAAAATGTGTTCAGTGGACGACAATAGTCACACCCCTTATTACGTGGGACCTTATCTATACTTGACAAAATGTGGGTGTAATGCACCTACTAATTCAGGCATAAAGGCATGAAACTGTATGGTTATTTAAAAGCATCTTTAAAACCCAACCAAATCAATGTTTTTTTTTATTTTTGTCTGTCTGTATGTTTATTCCATTATCACACAAAAGCCGCTTAAGCAATTTTATGCCGAAATTCTGAACTTGGTACCTTGGGATTCAAATTGAAATGTAAGAAATATTTCTTCTTAATCAGTTCAGTAGAACCTTAGCTCGATCCACATAAAAACCATCGCAGGCAAACTATTTTACAAATAAAAGCTTAAGCGAAAAAAGCCACAGGTGGCGCTATTCTCGAATAATTTGCCATCCAATGTGCTTGTAAGATAAGGATAATGTTCGAATGACCGCAGTATAAAAAATCAGGTTGTATGGCGCCAAGACGAGAGCGAAACAACGGCGATCAAGATATCTGCCGCCACGCCGCGTCGCCACACATAACAGTACATTTGATCCACCCTCTCACGTGATGTGTGAGGGATACTGTAGGCTGTTTGCATGCTTGCGACTTTTAACAAATAATTATTGCGTTTTTTTTAACTATACCCATTCGCGACTGTGTAGCTTAACTAATATTTTAATTAAAAATATATAGCTTATATTATATAAGACCATAATAAGGCCTGCCGTCATGTATGGATCGTCATGTTGGGCTACAAGAGTGATGGATGAGAGACGTTTGCATGTAGCAGAGATGCGAATGTTAAGATGGATGTGTGGTGTAACCAGGATGGATAAAGTAAGGAATGAGTACATTAGAGGAAGTTTGAAAGTGGCACCTGTGACGGAAAAATTGAGGAGTGAACGTTTGTCATGGTATGGACACGTGATGAGAAGATATGAAAGAAATGTTGTTAGGAGAGCTCTGAGTATGGAGGTGCAAGGATTATCTAGTAGAGAAGGACCCAAGAAAAGATGGATGGACTGCATAAAAGTTGATAGGGCTACTATCGCTCGTCATCTCAGCACTCAGACCCTTCCTGTCTGAGTGCTGAGATGACGAGCGATAGAAGAGAAAGACATGTTGCGTCGATCCCAAATAGTTTGGGATGAGGGCAGGAGGATGATGATAGCTTAAATAGTAGTAAAGTTGAATAATAGTAGTGTAAGAGTTTTCTAAATTATGTAATAACAGTGTTATAAAGTAAAATTAAACACTTTATACGGATTTTGTCAAAATCCGTATAAAGTGTTTAATTTCAATGTATAACATTCGCGTAAACATAATACAATATTATCAAAATAATTTATTAATTTAGGTCACAAAGTAACACTTATGAACGTCAAAATATAATATAGGTTAGTGAGTTTACTAAGTTACTAAAGCTACATTTAGGCTAGTTGCTATATTGAAGTAACAAACAAAAAGAACTCTTAACTATTATGTTCAAAACAACTTATTTTTTGGTTTACATAAATTATTGTCTAGTGCCAAGTGCTAAGGCACACTTAACAATTAAAATATTTTTTATTTAGATCGTAACCTTACACTTGAACTTTAAAGTTATGCTAACTAAGTTATACCACACATAGTATACATATAAACAAGGGAATTTACACAATATCTGTTTTAAAAAAATAATGAAAAAAATGCACATAAATAATATCACAACCTCAGAATGAAGGTCGATTTAAGCTGTCTGCTTTGTTCCCTCTTTTCATATCCCCACTAATATCATAAATGCGAAACTCAATACTCCAAATATGTCTCTCTCTAAATAACTCTATATACTATATCTCTAAATAGCTCTATACTCTCAACCTGTTTGTTATGATTTTACAGCAAAACCACTAAATAGATTTTGAGTAGTAGAGCCTCGCTGATTTCAGCACGAATGGACCGGCTCGACCGGGAAATGACTACTGTCTCACAGAATATCGACGTGACATAGCAGTATTCCTACTGTTATGTTTCGTTCGGTGAGTGAGAGTGCCGGAGGCCCAATCACCCTCTTTCCCCCTTCCCGCTCCTTCTCCTTCCCACTTCCTGTCCTAAAGGGTCAGCAATGCGCAAGTGATGCCTCTGGTGTTGCAGGCGTCCATAGGCTACGATGACCACTTACCATCAGGGGAGGCGAATGCTTGATAGCCACCTAAGTAGCATAAAAAAAAACAGTTCAGTGTAAAGATAGCATGAAATATAGTAAAGAACTTTACGTACCCTAGTTCTGGGTATTCTTGAAGTAGAGTTTCTCCAATACAACTAAATGATTTTCCAGTGTCCACTTTAAAAATAATTTCTGGTGATGTTTCCTAACGTGTAATCTTTATTTTCCAGTACTTCAAATAGTTAAACCCAAGAAGAAACAAACCACAGCTAGTCTTCATGATACTTTGAGCTCATTCTGCGTAAATAGAAACATCAATGACTAAATTATGTTCGGGTACTTTGAAATAACTACACTGGAACATTGAGACAACTACCATCTTAGTCTCCCCGTGACCATGGCTGCTGAAAAGCAACCGAAACGTCGGGGAAAGTGTAAACTTAAATACAAATAGTTTTAATAGATTTAATAATTTAATTAGCTTAAAATTAGTAAAGTTTAATAGTAGTATAGTAGTATAACAGTTTCTAAATTATGTAATTGAGTTTTAAATAAACAAAGCGATCAAATCCGTATATAGTAGTTTAATTTCAACAAACAAGCTATTTATAGATAAAATAATTTGCTAAGACAACTTGTTAAACTCGTCGTAAATATAGATTAAAATATATTATTTATTTGTTTTCAATTTGTGCACCTGTGCAATCTTAGGTTATCAAACAAAACCTGTTATTCTTATATACCTACTTGTTTGTTTTGCATTTAAATAATACCATCAACTAATTACAAGTGTTTTACAGTCAATTGATTACAGAAAGTCTTTAATTATGTATCTATAAGCTTCAAATAGTAACAAAACGTAATATAGATCAATCAGTATGCGCAAGCAAGTGAAAGAATTTGTATATTTGGGTACTTTGTTAACAAGGGATGGTACACATGAGAGAGATATTGAAAGGAGAACGGTTGCTGGCAATAAAGTGAATGGCGCTCTACGCGCTTTTATGAACAGTCGAAATGTATCCGAAAAGGCACGTTTAGCTGTTCATAGAGGACTATTAGTGCCTACAATTATGCATGGAAATGAAAGTTGGGTATGGCAAAAGAAGCATGAGAGCAGAATAAATGCTGTAGAAATGAGAGCGCTGAGAAATATAAGTAGTGAGTAGACTCTAAAATATAGAATAAGGAATAGTGTGATTAGAGAGAGATGCATAAAATAGGCATAAAATTGGATATAGTGACGAGAATAGAAAAGGGTATTTTAAGCTGGTTTAGGCATGTAGAAAGAATGGACGAGAAAAGACTGACTAAGAAAGTTTATAAGGCTAGTGTGAATGTAACAGTCGCAAGGGGAAGACCTAGGCGAACGTTTCTTGATCAGATTGGAGACGTTCCGAATAAAAGCCAAGTTAAGAACACCTTAAACCGGCGAGCGTGTATGAGGAATGTTATGAAAGTAAATGAAGCCAGAGAAGTCTGTCAGGATCGTAGCAAATGAAAATCCGTGGTCTCTGCCTACCCCTCTGGGAAACAGGCGTGAATATATGTATGTATGTATGTATGTATTATGCGCTATATTTGTACATGCATATTAGACTATTCATGTACAAATATAGCGCATACTAATTATATGCGCTAGAAGGCCTATATCCTGGAAGGGATAGGACAAGTGCTACATCCAGATTTACCAGATATGCTTTTAAGTCCCAGGTATTAGAGGAACAGTCTATTGTCGTTGTATGTCTGTCTAATATCATTGTACTGGCCACAGTTCCAGACTCCTTGGTGCTATTAAGAGTCTCTTAACAGATTCCAATAACACTATGTCTGACGCAGGGTCACACTCAATATCTGACCCACAGCAGTCTTATTAATGACCTCTATATATTATGTTGTATATTTATATGCTGAATGGTATAATGGTAATGTATTTTCACCGAACAAAACGGCAGTAGTCCATTGGTTCGATTCCCACACGTTGCAGTCTGTTGTGAACCGTCTCTGAATTATCATTATTAGTCATCGAGCACTGGTAGTGTGTTAAGAGTTCACCTGTATTTTTTACAGTTTGTTGGCTTGTGGTTGACCTTACAGAGCGCTAGGGGTTTGACTCCGAAATGAAAGAAGAGAAAATTGGTATGATATTGATTCCGGCTATTACATAAATGCCGACGACCTCGATGGCGTAGTGGTTAGTGTAACCGATGGCCACGCCTGAGGTCGCGGGTTCGATTCCCGCATAAGTCAAACATTTGTGTGCATGAACATGGATGTTTGTCTTGGTCTGGGTGTTTCTATATATAATATGTATGTATTTACAAAAAAAAAGTATATATGTATGTTTATCCATTATCTAGTACCCATAGTACAAGCTCTGCTTAGTTTGGGCTAGATGGTGTTGTGTGTATGTGATAGAATATTATTATAAATGTTCGTATAATCCCACTACGACGACTCCTGTACAACAAATAATCCCAGCCTATCCCAAGCAGCACATTACTAAAAAAAAAGAAAGCTGTGTGGAATCAAAACATAGCACGCCTTGAAACTAGCGATAGCCCAATGGATAACACATTGGCCTTAGGATCGAAAGCTCATAGCTTCGTATGAAGACGTAGAGTACACCCTCGCATATAAGCTTAGCTGGGTATTAAAAAAACCAGCAATTTTCAAATCAATTTCCTGGTAGTCGTGATAAAGAACCTTTAACTACTCATCAGCCTCACCCTCATGCAGTGTGTCACCCACCTTACGATGACGCACAACGCCCCGTCGCGCCGTAAATACCTCCAGATACTTAATTGCTTTATTTTTACTTAATTTGGCTCCTGCAGTCTTGACGCTGACAACGGTACCTCTTTATACCACCTACCTGTATTTGGACCAGATTACAGTAATAAATTCTGTTAATAAAGGTTCAGAATGCTTTGCTGGACCCGTGGTAAAAGTATAAACTTCGTTTTGCATCCAGTTTTAGGGTTCCAAGTTAGATTTTGTAGTTACTAAGTGTTACTAAGAAATTCTCTTTAAATGTGTCGCGTAGAGGGTAGTAAACTCATCTTCTATTACTTTATGATCTACAAAGCGTGCGAAATATAGATGTTAAAGACAAATAGACACGGTCTATGCAATATCATGTTCTTTGACAGGTTCAAGTGTTAGAATGCCAGACATAATCAAAATCCTATTGTGCCTGGCCCCCGGTGTGCCGCTGCGACTCAACAGGTTAATGACAAGTATGGCAGCAAAGTCCCTACAATCATACAGAAAAAGAGCATACAACGTTATGCGCTTTGTATATGCGTCCGATTGTGTCATCCCAACTCCTGGGTAGGACAAAGTAAAATTGGGGACCTTATTAATAAATTCTCAGACGTAGCACTTAGGTACGCTACATTTTTGCATAATAAACAACAATACACACGCTCGGGAGAATCTAATTACAAAACTTGTGAAATATGGTGTAATACACTTCTGGTTACTTCTTCGGGTATACAGAAGCTTATATCTGTATGTAAATATTGTAATTCTTACTACAAAACATGATTGCTATATTGATATGCAAAACTGTTACATAAAACTGAACGGAACGTTGTATTCAATATTATATCGGATAGCGTAACGTGTATGCAATATCTTGGTACCACTGCAACTCCAAACACAATCACCAAAATCCTATTTAACGTTCATTGCTTATTTAGTATGCATGCAGGGAAACAATAGTTATAGTAAACAAGCAATGTAATAGGTACACAGAGAATTGTTTGCTTAGACTGTGTTTATCGTTAACCTCCGATTGAGTCAGGTCACGGGTTACGAATGGAGTTTGTGAGTGACAATTTGCGCAGCTTGCAGAAGACTAACTTGGTTATGCCTTTCAAATAACTATCTAAGGATTATATAAGAACTAGCTGTGCCCGCGATTTCACCCGCGTTTATAGTTACTGCGCCGTCTCCGTGGGTCGTAGCGTGATGTTATTTAGCCTATAGCCTTCCTCGATAAATTGTCTATCCAACACTAAAATATTTTTCTATTCGAACGAGTAGTTCCTGAGATTAGCGCGATCAAGCAAACAAACAAACTCTTCAGCTTTATAATATTAGTATAGAATGAATAGCCAATGGCGTAAGGTGGCCTGAGCCTATCCCGAAATCGAACCCAGATGTTAGCTTTCTACTCAAAACTAGAGTTGTATGCATCACTGCTAAGAGGACCGAAACCTCCCTTGAAAATAACCATAGATATGTCAATTAGAATAGACTTGAAATATTCTTCTTCTATCCTTTAATTTGCGATTGCAATAGACACAAAATTGTCCACTCTAACTTTGTGTATAGCGCAAAGTTGGACTGAACAACTTTGTGTCCATTATTTGAATTAGTACACCCAGAACAACATTCGGTATAACTATTGTGGATCCCACAAATTTTTGAGCCGTACGTGGTTCTAACTCACAGCACTTATCGCAATGGCAGTGGCGATCACATAAGCCAGTACGCTTATCCGTGCAAAATTCTCGCTATGCGTTTTGTTTGGGTAGATATTTTAATTGCAAATGGTGGATATTTGTAATTAAAATATCTCCCCAGACAAAACGCACAACTACTAAATTCGACTGATTTAAGTACACAAATGATTATGCTAAACGACATTCCAATCTACTTCTTACATATTCATACGACAATCATATTAGGCGTTTATTTAGGAAACC
Organism: Catocala nupta; assembly: GCA_963675205.1. Taxonomy (NCBI): domain Eukaryota; kingdom Metazoa; phylum Arthropoda; class Insecta; order Lepidoptera; family Erebidae; genus Catocala; species Catocala nupta. The sequence continues at coordinate 29,201,750 of OY776090.1, read as the reverse complement.
CTATTATGTAATTCGTATTAGGTATTAGTGGCCGATGATATGTTGGCAACATTATAGGAATTGGCAACGTTGCGCAACGTCACTGGGTCGTGTTGCATAATATTTAGTAACTGGACGCGCAACATTTTGTTGTCGTTTCACGTCATAGTTCGTGAATGTGCATTATAATCATTTTGTAGAACATATACAGGTGTCCCAGAAGATGTGAATCGAATTGTAACGGGAGATTCCTTAAGGAAGGACCTTTCAAATGGGCTAAATAAAAATTAGAAATTATGATGTGTTGATGGTCAAACGCACAAGATTTTCTTTGGTGCAAAAAATACACCAAAATTATGCAACGAATTCAAAACAAAGTCAGTTTAAAAAAATTCTTTTGTAGTTAGATGAATCAATCCTTCACAAATTTCACAAATAATAATAGTGGAAAATATGAAAATTAGCCATAAACGAAGCACATGTAGTTAAAAGTCTGAACAAGATCGTAATTATATAAAATTTAATTAATTAAAAAGCATTTTTTTTTATTTAGCCCATTTGTAAAGCCCTTACCTAAGGAATCTCCCGCTACAATTTGATTCACATCTTCTGGGACATTTTGTATAAGAGATATATGTACTACAAAATGAGATAGAGGATCCTAGGGTACGAAATAAATAGTTAGAAATGTCAAAAAAGAAGAGACGAAAATACTTGCAAAAGAAATGCGACAGCTGTGCATGAGGTCCTGGATTTGAGCAAAAGAACAGAAAGAAAATAAAAATCCAACAAAACTTTTCCTGGCCCGGGAATTAAAACCGAAACCTTATGTATTGCAGTCGCATTCACCACGGAGACAAATTACAAAAATTTTTGAAGTGAGAACTTCTTTTGTCGCGTTGCGCACTTTTTGGGTGAACAAAAAGCGTGAAACTCGCGTCATCGTCACATCACGCTAGTTTTCACTTCTATCGGCAGTCCCCAGGGACTGCCCCGCATGTTTTTTTTTTACTTGTTTAATGGTTTCTAATTAATTAAGTTTGATTGATTTGTAGCCAAACTTTGAATACACAGATAGCGTAAAAGTTTAAATGGTCGCATCGCAATTGCCACTGCTCGTAGTGATGGTCAGTCGTAGGTTCGATACTCACACGAGAACAAAACTTGTGTGGTTCATTAATAGTTATTGCGAGTTTGCGAAAAATCTAATTATTGTGCTACTGTATGAAGTGAGACTATGGCAGTTACGCTCTACGGGCCAACGCTATCGATCCGTTGAACTTTCCACCGCAGCCTAATATTCAATCAAACTAGTGTTTATAAAAACGCGGTGTAAGCCCAGTGGCTGGGCTGGCGATCGACAGGTCGTATGTTCGATACCACCCATTGCACTAAAGACGTGAACTCTTGCTAGCATTATAGGTTAGCTGGAGGAGTTAAGGAGAACACTAGTAATTTCTAATAATATTTGCGGTTTCGCTTGCGTTCATCTAGGTCAGAGATTCCCAGACTTTTTTGTCATAGACCATTTACAAAATTTAGCCGGTTCCCTTGCAGCTAGAAATTTTATTCACCAAGTAAAATCGGTATATTCGGACCAAAATGTTAAATTGGGTTAAAATTAAAAAAATTCATTAAATCTCTACGAGCTGACCTTTTTTTAGAAATACTCGTGTTTTCTGCGCGTGGTATTCCTCAAAATATCCGTCGACCAAACGTTTAAACAAGTAACAGTCACTGAGCTTCTTAAAATATTATCTGCCTACATTGATAGATGAAGTCAAGCCAACATTTTAGTTTTCACTATCGACATAGACCCTCAACATAGACCCTCGTCGAGTCTCCCGTGGGGGTCCACCTGAATCACTTGGAGAACTAAGGATCTAGGTTATGTTCATAAATTTTTATTCCTCGGGAACAATACTTTTTCATGATGAAAGGTACCCAATGTCCTTTTCTGTACCCCTGTCAACGAGTTTCATGATGATCGGTAGAATAGTTGAAACGTTAACAAACAAACAAACTCACATTCGAATTTACCTATAATATTCTTTTTATACCCTATTAATGATATAACGTGGATTGAATTTTCATCATACATTTGACGTTTTAACAATAAGCTCAATTTTAGCTGTCCATGTCATGAAAAACCATTGCATGAAATGGTTGGCCACATCATGAAATTATTAATTTTAAGAACTCATTTACGAAACAATCTTTATATATAAATCTTCCGTGCGTGTGTTTGTAATTAAACTCCTCTTAAACGGCTGGACCGATTTTGATAAAAATAATTGTGTGTTCAAGTGGATTCGAGAATGGTTTAGATTTGGTTTTTTTTTCGTGTGTACAGGACAACGTCTGTCGGCTGTCAGCTTGTATTATATAGAAATGCAACATTGTGTAAAATTTTAAGTTCAATTGCGTCCTCTCCAGCCCCACTGGTCCCATGGTGTTAACAGTAATGGGACTACAAGGACAAAAAGTATTAATCGTCCCATCATGGGACAACACAGTGGCACAAACGTATAAATTACGATGTAAATGCAGCAAAGCATGCCCATCTTAGTCAAAGTCAAAAATCTTTATTTGCATATAAATGCAACAATTTTTAGACGTCACATTTAATTCAGCAATTTAAAAGTAGGTAAGAGCCAGTTCTAGGAGTAGAGTTCTCATGAGAAGAAGCAGGCAAGAAACTCATGGCGACTCTTTTTAATCGCCAATTGTTTACAATATGACTTTTCACAATACAAATAAATTTATTTACTTCCATTCTATACCTTATAGACGCTTCTGTGTGGTTAACAAACTAGGTGACAAAAATATTTTAGCATACGAATGCATGAATGGCGTAATGGTTTAAATGGTTCCGTCGCCACTGCCGCAATGTCTAGTATTGCTGGTTTGAATCCCCGCGAGACAAAAAGGTATGTGATCTACAAATAATTATTTATAGATCACATAAATATTCAATAAATTAAAAAACAGAAACTTAGAACAATTATAATTGTTTTAACTCCGGCGGTTCTTAGAGTCTGTTTTTTGAATATTTGTCGAGTCCTTCGCGACACAGGAATCTATATATTAATACGTGAAGCAAAAACTTTGTACCCCTTTTTATGAAAATTGCGCGGTCGGAGGAGTATGAAATTTGACACAGTTAAAGTGTATATGGAGAAGGAGGGGCGAATTCTAATATTTATATAAAACTAGCTGTCACGACAGACGTTGTCTCGTACAGGTGAAAAAATAAAAAAAAACCGTATCTAAACCATCCTCGAATCCACTTGAACACACAAAAAAAAATTCATTCAAATCGGTCCAGCCGTTTAGGAGGAGTTTAATTACAACGAAAAGTGGCATTGATTTTAATCTATACAGGGTGATTTTGAAATCGTGTAATTCCTTTTAACCACGCATTCTACTGGTGATATAGAATAACCCTGACCATACGCTTTAGAGACGCTTTCTAGTTACTATAAATACGTGTGTAGACGTTTCAAAAATTAAAAAAATGTTTGGCCTTGATGGCGTAGTGGCTAGTGTAACCGACTGCTACGCCTGAGGTCGCGGGTTCGATTCCCGCACAAGTCAAACATTTGTGTGCATGAACATGGATGTTTGTCTTGGTCTGGGTGTTTCTATGTATAATATGTAGGAATTTACAAAAAAAAAGTATATATGTATGTTTATCCATCGTCTAGTGCCCATAGTACAAGCTCTGCTTAGTTTGGGCTAGATGGTGTTGTGTGTATGTGGTACAGTACAATACAATACAATATAATATGGCCCTTTTAACAATGCTTCTTTTACTTATATAAGCTGCATGTTACCAATTAATTTGTAGGTGGGTGTAACATGTTATAGATTATATGAACGCTTTCATAAACTAATGATGTAGCCTGTGTGGTAAATGCCACCATAGTGTTATAGAAAGAATCGTTATCTATAGTGTTATCAGTACGTCGACACAAATATAAACCAGGCGAGTCCACCCACGATGAAATCAATCATAGTCCCTCCCATACCGCGTCTCCTGGGGTCACATCGCTGTATCAAATAACATGACTATCAACTATGATATATTATTCATAGAAAACAACCTACATACTCTCTGTCAGCTATTTAGTTTTTATAAGTACTTGCCTATATTTTTCAGAGATGTATTATTATTATTATTATTATATATTATCGTCTGCCCCGATGGCGTAGTGGTTAGTGTAACCGACTGCAACGCATGAGGTGGCGGGTTGGATTCCGGCACAAGTCAAACATTTGTGTGCATAAACATGGATGTTTGTCTTGGTCTGGGTTTTTCTATGTATAATATGTATGTATTTACAAAAAAAAAGTATATATGTATGTTTATCCATTGTCTAGTACTCAAAGTACAAGCTCTGCTTAGTTTGGGCTAGATGGTGTTGTGTGTATGTGGTAGAATATATTATTTAGACATCTATTTTATTTCATAGGTACTACATTTTGTAGTTTAGGCGTGATAGTGTAAAAAATAAAAACAATCTCTATAATATTAGTTAGAATGTTATTCCTTATGCCATATATGTATTTAAGTTCATATTTTGTTTTGTTTTTTACATCAACACTAATATTAAAAAGAGAAAAGATTTAAAACATAAAACAGCATGTCTTGCCATGGATTTACGCCGCGGGCGGAAACAAGTATGCATATCTACACATATAAATAAAATTGAGACGTGTCTGTCAGTAATATCGAGATACATGACTCGAATAGTTATTTAAAAGTCACAAATCCATAATAAGGCATTTTGTTAAATGTTGTCTATAAAATGGCTGAGCGAATAATAATGAAACTTCCCAGACAGGCAGAGAATTATACAAGCAGTAATCTTAGGTTATTTTTACTTCATAAATAACCAAAATTCCGACCAAAAAACGGTTACTTTGTTTATATAACCAACTAGAACTTGCCCCCGGCTTCGTTTGCATTAATTTAGATTTTTGTCAAACAATTTCTATCTCTTGGATACATTACCTACTTTACCCCATGTCCTTTTCTGTACCCATACCAACGTGTTTGTGATATTTCGGGTACGGCCATTAGGGTCCCATTCCGATACGCTCCCGGCCGGGATGCACCCACAGTGAAAATTAGTTATTTCGCTGCGCCCACGGCCGAGACGTGCTGTGTGTGGTGTTAACTTTCGAAATCAACATATTTTAATATAATTAAGGCTGCAGTTTCTAAACATATTTTTAAAGAGTATACTTATGAACTAATTCTAAAACTAATACATTGTACTATAGGTGCACACAGCGTAATAATTAAAATTAAATTATTTAAGAACATTTTTGTTTTCAACGGTATTTGCTCAAGTGTCTTCTCCGGTTGTTTTACAATGGGAGCGTCTCGGCCGGTATCGTAGCGGAATAACAATTTTTCACTGTGGGTGCGTCCTGGCCGGGGACGTAACGGAATGGGACCCTAACGGCCGGACCCAACATTTCTGGATGTTCGAGTTATTATTAAGCATAACAAATAAATAAACTCACATTTGCATTTGTAATATTAGTAGCAGACATCTAGTAATTAATATAATTATTACACAACATATTTAATTGCAATATGACATAAAGCGACCGCGCTATATCGAGGTTGCTGACCCTAGCAATGAAGACTCAGCAGATTTGGGTAAATCCCCGACTGTTGCAAACTCATCGGTTATATGTCGTATGATATCCAATGTTGCTTATTTTACAATATGCGATTCGATAAGTCACGGTTCGGTATTGTTTTCACAAACTAGTGATGTACTAGTTATGAAATATGACACAAATCTATAGGTATACCGTGTGTTTTATTTAGTTTTGGTCATAATAATAATTCTAGCTAATATTATAAATGCGAAAGTTAATTTGTTTGTTTGCATGTTATACTTTCATGCCGTAACTACTCGATCCATAATCATGAAATTTCGCATACACATTCTTAGGGACACAGAAAAGGATATAGGGTCAATTCTTGACAGATAGAAATGCAAAGCTGCGAGAAAATCTAGTTATAAATCCTACCAATATGGATGTTTGTTACTCCTTAACGCAAAAACAACTGAACCGATTGCGATGAAACTTGGTATGTAGATAGCTGAATACCTGGATTAACACATAGGCTATTATTTTATTTAGATTTATATGGAAGTTTATATCAACAAATTCAAATATTGTTACATTTTAAATAAAATTTCGACATTGATAAGGAAGTAAGATATTATAATATTTTGTAGGAAAAATAAAATAACAAACGTCAGAAAATTAAATTATATAAAGAGAGATAGATTTATACAAGAAAAATAAATAGAGTTAATAAATTGGCACATTGCAATAGGCCATTTCATGAAAAATCCGATAAAGCTGAAAAAGGTACTTTGTTTTTTATTATCAAACCTACTGCATTATAGACAATTTAAAAGTATACTTTTAAATCACACTCAATTAAAGGATCTACATACGTGGACAAAAATCTAAATAAATCTCCCAGGGGATCGAAGCAGGGGACCTACTGGACGGAGGCCCTATTATGACTAGACTTAGGGTTTAAACTCTCATTTATCCGTTACACTATGATTGATATACGAGTCTAAGGTAACAAAGGATATTAATGCACGTCACATTGCGAACTTATCCCAGTTTCAATTGCAGAATCTCTGAGCGAACTGTTCTACCTGCCATGTACTCGGGAATCGTGAAAAATAACTTGTGCTTAACCTACTTCCTAGAAAACAATCATCGCCATTCCAAAATCAACCTTATATCTTGAAAATAGAAGATAAATTAGAGTAAAGCTGTTTTGAAACAACATCTCTTAGCTGCTATTCCTTCAAAAAGAAGTCTTAAGTGCGTAGTATTATGGTTTAAATTTGTTAAAATATGGAAATGACTTGAACATTTCGTTTTCCTACGTTTCCAGAGTTTTGAGAGGTCAACAACCCTGAAAAAGTCCAGTGGGATGAGGACTGTTCGTCGTCAACGTTTCTTTTTCGTCAAGGACTCGTGATAGACCCTGTAAGGTCTCTTGAACTGCCTGCACCTTATATTTGACGACACGATCTCTAAAAGTATGTTTTATAAACTCTTTCTTGTGGAATAGGCTGTATTATGGTAAGGAGTGCGTTGCTATACAGATGTAATAACAGCTCTATTAACATACTAGCTGACACGCGCAACTTCGCCTGCTTCACATAAGAGAATTTTCGCCGATTTTGCAACATTTTTAATTGCTGCTCCGCTCCTATTGGTCGTAGCTTGATGTTATATAGCCTTCCTCGATAATTCAACACTAAAAGAATTTTACAATTCGAACCAGTAGTTCCTGAAATTAGCGCGTTCAACGAAACAAACAAACTCTTCAGCTTTATAATATTAGTATAGATAAGCTGCGAATAGGTAGGCAGAGGTGTATAATATTATCATATCGCTGGGTGTTTTAATTCCACGTATAGAAACGGTACCTACTACCGTCGCCTGGCTATCTACATTTCCAGATTTCCAGAAAAAAGTGTTTATAATACTTCGACTGCAATCAAAACTGAGACCTCACAATCGGTCACAATTACGAGGCCAACAAGCCAGACATGACGTCATAATGCTTCGAAATATGGTACATATAATTATATTGATATTGACACTAGCTTGTGTTGGAAGGGGCTTGGTAAATAAAATAGCGCCTGTCTGTAGACGTCCATCTACAGAACATATTGTCCAAGCCCCTTCAGCTTGGTTCCGAGAATTGTCCAGTAACACTTGGCTCTCACGAACAATCTAAACTTATGTCACAAACCAATAACGTAATATTTTTTTTATATTATATGTATATATTAATACGTGAAGCAAAAACTTTGTACCCCTTTTTACGAAAATTTCGCGGACTGATGAGTATGAAATTTGAGACAGTTAAAGTTTATATAGAGAAGGATTGGCGAAGCCTAATATTTTTATAAAATATGCATTAGAAATACATTAAATTAATAAAAAAACATTACACGCACACAACCATGCATTTGACACACACAGTAGAATCGCGTTCGTAGTATTTCGGCATTGTTCGTCTGATGTCGTACAATTCTTCGTAAATATAGTTACATATTCCTCATTTATATGTAATAAAGAAAAATAAAACAAAGTAGCAAACTTAGAAATATCGTTTATGAAAGAATATAGTTAAGTTAATAATAATTTGTTTAAAAAGATAGGTAAATTAACCTGTATAGCCTTAGTGAAATCTATATGAAATGTGATTATAAGGGTAAAGTTATAGACAATAAAACCTTAATAACGATCAAACCTAAAATTTAAATCAACTATGGTCGAATTTTTACCAGTGGGTGTCTGCTAGTATATGTAAAAAGACTGTTACAAACATTACAACTACGACCACCCAAAACACCCAGAGTCACAACAAATATTTATCCACATTGACAAATGAATGTCGAAATCTTTTGGTTAGTAAGTTTACTAAGTTACTGAACCTACATTTAGGCTAATCGCTAGATTCAGGCAAAGAGCCTATAAGAAGACACCTGCAAGAAACTCACAGCCACTATTTTCTAATCGCACATTAAATATTATTACAATATTTTACATAAGAAAAATATTGTAATCTACATATATATTAATACGTGAAGCAAAAACTTTGTACCCCTTTTTACGAAAATTGCGCGGACGGATGAGTATGAAATTTGAGACAGTTAAAGTTTATATGGAGAAAGAGGGGCGAATCCTAATATTTTTATAAAATATGCATTGGAAATACATTAAATTAATTAAAAAATCACTACACACAACCACACATTTGACACACGCAGTCGAATCGCGTTCGTAGTATTTTGACATTGTTCGTCTGATGTCGTACAATTATTTGTAACTATGGTGACCTTTACGTTATTTATTTAACATAGAGAAAAACAGAAAACAACGTAGCAAGCTTAGGAATTTTGGTCGAATTTTGACCACTAGGCGACCGCTAGTTATATTTAATGTGTGAATGACTTGATATTTATTTATTTATTTTTACAGAAAGCCTGCAGACTAATATTCTTATATATAAATACAATAATTAACTTCTATTGCTAATAATAAACTCTCACATATATGTATATATGACAACATACAATTGTAGTTTGCATTGTAGTTGAAACTAAGGTGAATATTATAATACGTATTGGTGATATGAATCAACAAGGTGTTGCATCCATTATACCTACCATATATTACTGGCTATATAAATCTAAAAATGAAAGCAATAACTCCTGAATAATATTAGATAAGCGTACAAATATAGCGTGCTAATAGTTAGAGTCAACACATAGGAGAGAGACCCATTTCTATGTATATTATCTTTCTTTTATTGACATCTATATTTATCAGAGAACAAGTAAAGTCTGAAGAATAAACGATTTTATAATGGTTTGTTGGTTTTCCAAATAAGACAAATCAGAAAACATCTAATATGGAATGACGAATCTTGTATAAAGGAGCGCCTGATAGAGTTTGCATGCTAAATGTCAACAATATTAATTGCTATTAGACTTTATTAGCCTGAGTCTATGAAACATACAGTAAGTGATACTTTTCATAGTGTATGGAGAAGTGACTAACATGTTTATTACTTTTCACCAATCTACCGCTGTGTTGAGGTTGTGTGTGCAGCGCACAAAACATTTTGAGATTATAATCATATTAGATTTTGCCCGCGGTTTCACCCGCGTAAGTCCCGTTCCCGTGGGAATATTGGGATAAAAAGTATGCCTATGCGTGAATCTAGGTCTCCAGCTATCTATATACCAAGTTTCATCGCAATCGGTCCAGTAGTTTTTGCGTGGAAGATTAACAAACATCCATACATCCACACAAACTTTCGCGTTTATAATATTAGTAAGGATGAGTCCTGTGTCTGGATATTATGTAAGAACGAATCATAACTGATATTATAACTACCAATGTGCGTTTTTTAGTTTGTTCGTAACGCTTCCACGCTTTTATTAGGTACCTACTCGACCGATCATAATAAAAAGCATACACGTAGTCAAAAAGGTAGGTACATAGGGTAATTTTCATTTAAATAAAGGTGAGCAATAACGCAAGCAATTATTAAATCATTGTTCTTTGTAAGAAAGTAGTAACTAATTGCTTTTATTTTTTTATCAATGTTATAAGAAATGAGTTATTAAGTACCTATACCATAAGGAATCGAAAAGCCTTAGGCAAAAGCTAGAATATACGACTTATAGTATCGTATTAAAATATTTGTGATACCTATAACAGAAACATATTTTTTAGTCTACATGACACTCACCTCGCTGAGCCAAATGCGTTAATAGGTTTCATAATTATTAACATGATGTGTTCCTAGAACAATAAAATACAATTGTTCACGATTGACCGCGGTCATTCTAGGCCCAATAATTTCATAGAATAGCTGAGTCATTGACCATATAATAGCTTATCTAGTTCCAAGAAAATAACCAAATAGTTTCGTTTAAAATTCCAAATCGATTATATTTTCCTGTTTACATATACCTCTCTGTTCACGGATAAACGCAATTAATATTAAATTAATTTATCTATACATATAAAAAACCGTTAAAACATGGCTTTTGTCTGTTTCTTTGTGTATGCTAAACGGCTAAACCAATATAAAGACGGTTACCAGAAATGTACATAGACAAGCTTGCTATTCAATTCAATTTATAAACGGCAATATTATTAGTGAAAAACGAACATTCTATCTATAAAGTATGTATATTGAAATATACTTTAGAATATAAAGCTAAGTAGGTATTTATTTTATTGCTCACTTATTATTATTAATATTATATTATAGTTTATTATTAATTTATTATAAATAATTAAACTTATATTCTAATTATAAAGTAATTTTAAACGTAATTTAAATTATTTAAATATTCATAGTAGCATTGTTATATAAAAACAATAATAAAATAATAATTATTTGCTATATTGATCTAGGTAAGTTGGTTAACAAGTAAAAATGTATATCAATTACGAAATAGGTACAATAGCATTTCAATTTTTGCAATTCATTAATTTATATCTAGAATACGCGAATAATTAATAGGTTTAACAAATTATTTTTATATGCCTATACAAAATAAACACATGTACCTATCTTTAATACGAATTTAGTTAAGAAAGTTTTATACGAATTTTTTATGGTTATTATTTACAGATCTTTTTTGTAATAATAATGTTTCCGGCCAATCAAAACGTTTCCTACACACAGTGCAGAAATAATAAAAACTAACAAAACGTTTATTTAAAGTTATCTTTACAATATAAAATAATACTTACCCAGCAAAAACAAAAATATTCATAATGCTGCAAAATGTAGAAAATTTTATATAAAATAAAAAAAATATCACAAACATATCGAAATAATCACAAAAACAAAATAATTTAAATAAACCAAAAAGAATCGCTGAGGACAGGATTCGAACCTGCGCGGGTAGAACCCATTGGATTTCAAGTCCAACTCCTTAACCACTCGGACACCTCAGCTGTGAAGAATGTATCGAAATTACGGTTAACATTCTAGTAGAGATAAAAATTATCATTATATGTATATGTGTGACGTAGTAGATTAACATATGGTGTTGGGCGCATGCGCACAATAAATCAAACAATAGCGGATAACAACTGGTTATTTATACACATTTGTGTAAAAAGGAAGTACTTTATTAATATCAATTGTTTAATACAATTGCATAAAAAGGTGAATGATCGGATATAGTAAATCAATAAATATAACTATAAACTAAAATATAACTTATACTTAGTTTACTATCTCAGTAACCTAAGCGTATTTTGACTTTGAAGGTTCCAAATAAACTAAAGAAGCATACGAAATTTAAAAAAATATAGCTTGCTCATAAATTGTAAAAATATTACGTAACTACTTATTTATTAAATTTAGCAACACATTGTAAGTGAATGATTGGACGAAGGAGGACGTTCTAGGCGTCATTTTTAAATAGGCGACTTGCCAGATCTCATGATTGTGCGCAATAAGTATGTTGATTAATAATACATACAAATATAGTCACACACATTTGATGCAGTCGCTTATAAAAGTATAAACCCTTAACGACTGCCCACTGCGTCGTATTTTAGGGTATAAAGGGATTTTGGTTACGCAAGAAACCTAAGAAAATAATATTGATTTTATTTATTTTAGTGCAGCGTAACGCTATGATACATTGTTATAATAAAATTATTATAATTTATAACGCTTTACATAAAGGATCTAGCCATATCTTGTCTGAAGCGTGGGTATTACCTAGAAAGTGAGTAGATAAATACCGTTAGCCTTGAGAATGATGTACTAATATTGTAAATTTGAAAGTAACTCTGTTTGTTATGACGTAGCTACTAAGCTGCTGTACCGATTTTGATGAGCTTGATACCTTTATCCAAACCTTATTTAACGTGGGGCAATGCCACTTACTCATCCTGCTCCACGGGAAAAAGGGAGCAGGGAAACCTTTTTATACCTGACTCAATTGCTAAACAGCTGAACCGATTTTGATGAGTTATTTTAGGATATTTTAGGGTACCTTTTATTCATTACCGACTAAGACATCACATGCAGCACATAATTTCATGTTTTAATATAATATATAGACGATAATATATATGTATACAGGCTGATTGATAAAAGACTGGACATATTGAAGGAGGGTATTCAGTACTCGATTCTGGACCCGTATATCTAAAAAATAGGTACTTAAAATTTGGACTAATTATCCAATAAAAACTTAATGTGTGGACACTTTTGCGCATATGCCAAAACTAAACAAACCTCCGCCCCCGCCTCCCGCTACCGCACCCTACACTCTCCCGAATTTGCACCCCACACGTCCTTTTCTTAAAGGTTATTACCCTTTTTTGTAGCGCGGCACGCTCGACAGCTGTGTGCGACGCGCGGTGTCCACATTTTATGGATATTTCATACAAATTTTCATAATGGTTTTCTTTGCAGGATACACAGATTTTATGTTTTCTTTTTATACTTTACGTCTGACCATAAATTATCATGTCATTTAAGTATGTACTACAATGTTTAACCAGTAACCCTGTATAATACGACGCTTTTTAATTTTGACGTTTTATTTTTCTGACTATTTTATATTTCTTGTAATTAATTTTTGTATATATTTTGGTGTTGTTAGATAAGTAGAACCTCTGTGTAATAAATGCCTTTTATAAATAAGAAAAGATAGAAATAAATGGATTTAAGATCTTCGCCTAAATAATAACCCAAAAAAAATTTAGTAATGGTATTAATGCGATTGAACCAATGTCATGAGCATAAGTAATATAACATAGCCATACCTACAAGTGTTTAGCAGTCAGGTTTGTGTGTCTCATAACCTTTTTTCTTGTGCCTACTTACAACGAGCATACGAGATCTGTCTAATGGTCTTTACCATTAGACAGATCTCGTATGCTTGTGGTACCCAAAAATAGACATAACTTCTCTGGTCTGTGCTTTTGCCCAGAAGTTATCATCAGCCAGTCATTCCTATTTTTTAGATAAGAAGTTATCGTAGCCGTTTCAAGCGAAAATATTCTAAATCTATACAAACATAGCCTTTACAAAGTTACAACACCAAAGGGTATCGAGCGTTGTCTTGCGGTCCTGCTCGAATAAAACGCATCGTAAACTACACATACTTGATTACATATCACACTAGCTACTGGTATAGTCTCAGCAATGTTTACTATGAGCAAAAGTGACATTAAATCGGATCAATGGCTTTATTTATTTGTCACCGTATAACGGCTGTTTTTATTAAAGCCGCGTTTCGGACAGTTCGAAGCAAGCAAACGTTCGATCATCGTACACTTATACCGAGCGAACATGTTTCACGTGTCACGAAATGAAACAGTAAGAAAGGACTATCGTTCCCCGAATCTAACTAATTCTAGTCAGAATTTGTTACATTCGGCGAACGACTACTTTCCTAGTTTTTAGAATATACAGCGTTACTGGTTACGAACAGCTGTATTAAACGTTGGACAGCATTGGACATCTGTAATAGATAAGCAATTTTATTCGTTGATTGGTCCTATATTTTTTTCTATCGTGCGTTTATTTAACCAAAATATTAAAAGGATTTTTTTATACACTGCCAATAAATTGGATTTAAAACTTATATATCTAATGATGACAGAAGTTTGTTAATAACGTTAACGTTACTTTTTTGTTAAGGACAACTTAAGCACCACATATAATCCCTGTGACGCAGGTGTAATTTTATTATAAACAAAAGACCAGACCCGAAACAAATATAAGTACAAATACGAGTATTTGTTGGGTGCTCAAACGCGTTACACTTACTGAAGTAGCAATGTTTGCGATCACTTATCACTGCGCCTTCTATACAATATCCAGACCATAATGTTCGCTCGGAAGTGTAGTGGAAACGTACCTTAACACACATAAAAACGTGCCCATCAAAGCAATAAAATCAAACCATAATATTTACACAAAAACACATGAGCTAAGAAAATAAAAGTATAAATTTTTTTCGTAAATCAATGCTATATATTTATAGCCTTCCTTACTCTGAACAATACGGCTTTTCGTCCTCCTTAATAAAATAAAGAGGTACTAAAAAGATTTCAGTGAAAAGAAAAATTACTTTCAATTTGCCCGTTCTTTATTGATTTTGTATCAATTTGCGAAAGAGTGCTAATTTATCGGAGCTATCGAATTTCGCGGCGCTTCGTCACCTATATTTTGCCAGTTTGATTAAATGTTCCTTTTACTTTATTTAGACGTTCTTATTCTTTTGAAGTTGGAAGCTTTGAACTTAAAAGATAGACAAAGATTTTGGGTAAAACTGAAACAATATTTTCGGCATAGGATCGTTTATAAATCTTTATAGTCATTGAATAGCTATTGCCATATTATTTATGGTTCAGAGGTACAGAGTACGCTTGAATTTACTGGCGAACATGAGTTCGATAACCGCTTAGCATCAGGCAATCTATGTGCAGCTTTATGTTCTTGGTAGTATAGAAGAACAACTTTAGGATACAATGTTTCTATCAGTGTCTACCAGGCAGTGTTCCAGTCTTAATTCTGCCGTGGTATTCTTTAAAACGTTTTTATATCTCGACTGCAGTAGCCGCGGTGGGATCAAATTCGCGTAGGTATCGTAAATTTCGAATGCGCTAGTGACGCGTCATTGTCGTGCGTGACAGTATTATATACGTCAGTGAAAGAACGTTGAAGTATGTATTCAGTATTCTGTAGGGAAATTTCTGTTTCGACTGCCGAGTTTTGTCACTGTCGAAATACGAATTTAAGTCTGTGAAGTGAGCTTTATCGTCTTAGAAAATCTCGATATAGAGTTTGTATGTTACAAAATAACACCGCTGCTACTAGGGCTTTTCTTCGAATCGAAAGCAAGGCACTTAAAAACCGAATAATAAAGAACGTTCAATAGTTAATCTCTCTTGTTTAATAGAGACATTGTGTTGATTATGACGTCAATGTAATCGAATACGATAAATTACGTGTAAAACTAAATCAACATAGGCGTTTACAGTTTGCAATGTATGAATGGTTCAAGTAGTAAAAAATAATACGATTCTTACTCGATTTTTCTTTTTTTTATTCAACTATGGCAAACAAGCTCACGGCCCACCTGATGGTAAGTGGTTACCGTAGCCTATCGACGCTTGCAACACCAGAGGCATCACTTGCGCGTTGCCGACCCTTTAGGAAAGGAAGTGGGAAGGAGAAGGAGCGGGAAATGGGCAGGCGAAGGAGCGGGAAGGGGGAAAAAGGGTGATTGGGCCGCCGGCACTCCCACTCACCGAACGAAACATTAAGAATACTGCTATTTCACGTCGATATTCTGTGAGAAGGTAGTCCTTCCTCGGTCGAGCCGGCCCATTCATGCTGAAATCGTCTTTATCAGTCGCTAAGAGACGAGTGAAGTATGGAACTATGACCAGGACTAGGTTTAGTTTGATTAAGTGCTGGGCAACAAAGAAGTACAAGCCCCGATTAATTTATGACCCCAGAAGAATCAGCACCTGGAGTAATTTTAATGTAATCGCCTATAGATGTCATGCTTCTGTGGACGCCCTCTAAAGTCTATTTAGTCCTCTCCTAAATCCAGCTCTGACGATGACAATGGCGATAGTGCAGTAATGGAGTATTTATCTTAATTGTAAATTTGTAATTATTTCAGAGATTAAAGGGATATCGTCGATTAAGTATCTATGTTTTATGTCAGCTGGTCGAGACTTGCCTAGAATCTATCGAAAAGTTTATATTGACGAATGACTGATTAAGTGATTACTCATTAGGTTTTTCTGATGTTTCGTGCAAGGTCGTAAGGTTGCTATCTCGCATTATACTGTTTAATTACTACGAATCTAAGAGAACATTGAGATAGCAACATACCACCTACGGAATAATGACTGAAAAAACAAACAAGTAAAAGCAAAAGCCGAGTAATTACATATTTTGTTATTTAGTCACAGTAACACAACATTACCAAATTATTTTCTTTATCATAAATGTTTATTCACAATTTAGATATTATGCTTTACCGATCAGATAATTCATTAAATTAATTCATTCTTTAATTAACATAGGCAACAGTAGCTTTCCGTTGCCTATTATTCTCGTTAGGTACTATACAAGTCCATGTCAATATTAATTAAGACAAGTTTAAACCCATGAAAATACCAAAATTTCGAAACTCTCAATGAAATAGAAACAGCACGACGAATTCAACCGTGAAGCTGGTGTTTCGCTTCACAAACTTAATATTGCACTTGTGGAAGTTCACCGTCAGAACGTTTTGGGCGCAATTCTCGGTTTTTGAGTGCAGGAAGAGCTGGCTATACGCAGAGCAGAGTCGAGTGCTGGCGAGCGCACTCCGAGATGCATTTGTTTGATGTGACACATAAAGCACTGCTGCTTACTTCTACCACAGCTGCTCGTGTTAAACTCACTTCTAATTTATCTTGTAAATATTTTTAGGTTTAATAGTCAAATTTAAAAGGCAACTAATGGTTTCTAGTAATATCAACCGAATATTTCAGTTTGATAATGATGCTGGTTAAGTTCTTTGTCCTATCGACGAGTGTTTATAACGAAGTTAGTGATCATAACGAATGTCTTACGAACGATATCTTTCAATCCATTTTTAACAGACTTCGAAAAAGGAGGTCCTGAATTCGACTGTGTCTTTTTATTTGTTTTAGATCATAACTTTTTCTAGGTGAACCAATTTTGGTGATTCTTTTTTTATTTGAAAGCTGGTACTTGACATTTGGTCCCATTTAGCCACCCGCGCCGCGTGTTGCGTCTATGTGTGTAATTGTGCATGCCAATGTTGTGTTATGATTATAGTAAGACATCTCATGTTTAAGTAGTTACAAACCTACATTGGCTGACACCGACTCCATTAATAACAATAATTTAATTATTCACAAGATAACGCAATTATTTTATAACATTTTAGTGCATTTTTTGTTTTAGAATATTCCTTTTTGAAGTCGGTTTTCTATTTTGTAATTTTTTTTATTTATTTAACGTAAGTTCCAGCTAGGAACCCATACGAAATTGAAAAAGACCATTAACAACGTTCATTTTGAGGGCACTTATGTTAACTATAATCACGTCATTAAGAATTCTACAGTAATTATAACTCATTATATTTTTTTTACTATCAAAGCGTGCTATATGCCGCCCCCTTATAATAGCTGGTTACCATATCTTAAGAACGCTTGCAATATCACGTAGGTATATGAGAATAAACTGCAAGTTACCAACATTTAAAAATATTTTGTCCCTGCATAAATCCTTCAGGAAAACACAACACAGGGATGTTTGACTGTGAACTTCTAGAAAATGTCACTCAATACACATGTGCACAGAACTGCTCCAGACTGAGCGATATTCTAATATTACACAGTCAGGCGCAGTACTGTTTTTATTCATTGCCGCTTTGAAAAGTTTTCACCAATGATCACGCTTGCGACTTTCACTCTCAGGCAGTAAAAATGCCTGCAGATATCGCAGCTGAAATGATAAATACTAAAACTCGAACCATTCTCACTTAAAATGATTGTCACCTATATATTCAAATGTAGTAGGAGCCAAAAAGTAGTGAAACACGACTCACAGCTCGGTGCACTCATGTTTGTTTCACATTTCACACGTTTTAGCTCCGAATGACGAACTGTAAAGCATTAGCGACCTCTCTGCTCTCGACATGTTACTCTTTACGTATTCCTTTTGCTCCATTTGAGTGCAAACACTGCTTGAACGAATAGATTCTCCTCACAATAATTTATTTATGCCTTAAGTTGCCCAATTGTATACTATCCTTAGCTGTTATTTTTACAGATACTGACTTCAATATTTATTATTTAAGTCTCTAGAAAATATGTATTTTGTACAAAAGAACATTTAAATTTTTTAAACACACCTATGTATCTATTTAGAAACTACTACCTACAGTCGTAATGGTAACTGTTCATTATTAAAAATTAGGTATAAGCCGCTTTGTAGGATACCTAAAAGTTAAATTTTGACTGATATTATACCTTCTGATCAAATTTCTCAGTTCAGTATGTCACTGTACAGATTAAAATCTATTTTCGCCTGGCAGTGCACAGTGAACGCCTTGCCAGAGAAATAGTGATCAATGCTTTGAAAACAGTGCTAAGTGGTTCTCACATGTACTTATATGAACAATGGCAATTATGTGACATCAGTTAGCACGACTTCACGCTTAAACCTTTGCTGACAAAAAACTTACTTAACTTAAACTTATCTCATTATTTTTGGCAAACCAATTATCGGAAGAAGAAACGTGACCATACAGATAAATGCAGCTTAGTATAAATAAATAATTAACCTGATACTGTGAACCCGCTCTGGTGATGATTAGGGTTCGTAAGAAATATTTTACTTGATTCTTATCATTTAAAATATCTGTTTTAAATGAAAAGAATAATTGATATTTACTGCGGGAGTAGTCTAATTCATACAATAGATATCAAGCCCTGTGTTGCTAGGCACTTTACGAACATACAATTAACGGGCACACCTACACTAGATATGCCTTTGGCGGTGACTGCTAGCACTTTTTAATATTATGAAACAGACTTACTATCATAAAAATAAAATATCAATTGAAAGACTTTGGACAGAGTTCACAATAATTTATTCTGAAACGTAGAAATAGGTACTTGAATCGTATACAATGAAATTAATTGAATACCTATAAACTTAGTATTAACAGCATGCGAGAGCGGGAACACTGTCAACAAGTTGTGTGTGATTTAATTTATTGTAAAATTATCATAAATACAATTGTCCAATTAGATTTAATTTTTCTTATCACTACGCGACGTTATAAAACGTCCTCATTACAATATTGTAATGTCAAAGTAAGCCTCCTGTATGTTAAAACGTTTAAATGCCCCTAACCTTATAAGCCCTTCTACTCTACGGACTAATTCGAAGTAAATTAATGTAAGGGGCATGACTAACATAATTTTAAAAATATTATTGATATTATCAGATAACAACGGAAGCGTATGCACACTATTACAGTATAGGCTGTAAAAGAGATGGTCAAAGTCATCTTTTTAAAAGTGTTTGAAGTTCTGTTACACGCAAACATTCTGTTCAAAAATAACTTGTACGTAAAAATGTTCTGTAAGGTCTAATATATTACTTCTTAATTTATTATATTTATATGCATTTTAATTTATTTAGTATAATTAAAAATACGAAAAGCATAATTTTTACTTCAAATAATATATTTTACGGTACAAAAAAAGGTTATAAGTATTGAGAGTGTAATATGTGAGTTTTAGACAGTCTGCGCTGATCGGGACAATGTTTTCGTGATGGCAGGTGTGTCATTCATATGTTTTGATTTTTTTTAGATAAATACGTTACACAAAAATATAACAAATGTTCTTCATCGTGTAATAATTTCTATAACCACAAACGTGTAATGTGTGTGTGACACAGCCGGATGGTGTGGGAGGATAGGAGGACGCGAAGGCAGTAAGATGCCTTGCGAAAGCTGCGCCGTGCAGTTCAGCGTGTTTAAGCGGAAGCGCGCGTGTTGTGAGTGCGAGCGGTACTACTGCAGCGGCTGCTTGCGCCGCGGCGGTGGCACCATGTGTGCCCCGTGCCGGGTGCTGTCCACCAGGCCGCTGTCGCGGAACACTATCGCTCACCTGAAGGTGCGCGACTTGCAGTGCTTTCTACAGCGACAGAACGTCTCCACCAGAGGATGCGTCGGTACGTAACTATTCTAACAAGAATCGGCTCTTTAAAATGTGGTGGAGTATGTGTCAAAACAATCCTGGTTTTAGTTAGTTACCTTGTTTTGATCAACAAGATTGCATGAATTATACAACAAACAAACCCATCAAAGTATCTATGTAGTCTGAATGTCATAGCCATGCACATACTAATTCAATTGAACTGGTGAATCTGTTAAATAGAATCATTGAAATAGTATGTACATAGTCATATTAACATATTAGGTATCTGTCAATCACATACCACACCATGTAATTCAGAATTGGTATCTCAAAAAACTGACCAAATACTTCTCAATACTGATTAAAAAATCAATCAATCAATCAATCAATTTTTCAATCAGTATGTATTTATTATTAAAATTATAGATTATTTGATGTATATGTGAACTTGTCAATCAAGCTAATTTATTCTGTTAAAATACTTCAAACAGATTAATGAGTGTATACCCAAGTCTCTGTTCAAATACTATCCTTGCTATATGAAATCTCATTATTAATTAAGGGGATATAGCTGACTGCATCTTTTGATAATTTTTCAGTAACCTCGAATCCACATATCATAGAAAACAAAATTATGTTTTTGTAAATTATACCTTCATAAATAGTGACACCTCTAGCACAAGTACTTCAAATGACTTACTATGCTTATCATATTTGACCTGTCAAGTCTTGGCATGCCAAATATAATTCAAAACTTATTGTGTCTGGCCACCGATGTGCTAGGTAGGTTAATATCCACATAACTCTAAAAACAAATGGCGCTTGCTGTCAAATGGAACTTAGGAAGACATAGTAGATGATGATATTGAACGAGTATGCTTATCATTAGATAACATAAGTATTAGTGAAATGATTTACTCCCTGATAGTTATAATTATATTAGAATGTGTGTGACATAATTATATAATAGCATAATTATGACACACACATTTACAATGTTTTAAATAATTTACTGCATATCCATGCAGTATGTCACTATGTCACTATGTCATTCGACATAGTGTTTTATTAAACTGGTTGCATTATCACTGCTGTTAGCCTAACTGGGTTCGAATACCACACAAGATAACAAACTGAGAATCAGAAAAGGCTGTTCCATGTTTGGGTGTCCATTGTGTCTGTTGTTTCAATGTTTGTTAAACTGCCCGCTATATAGGAATGATTCCTAGGGTGGTAGTAGTATTATTATATAAAATAATATAACTGTTTAATATTCTGCACACTCAACACTATTGCATTGAATTGCATCATGTTATTCATATTGTCAAGGGAAAGACCCTTTTCAAATAATAACATGACAGACAAGTGCAAATTACTGACAAGGACATTGTTTTATTTATAGCTGCACTAGCTATAAATAAAACAATGTCCTATGTATGTATAATAATTGTAAAAGTTAGCTTTTCAATTATACTAAAACTGCTGAATGGACATTGATAATATTTTGAATCCTGTAAAAGTATCTTATGTATAAAATACATTTACAAACACAAAATACTTTATTACAAAAATTTGCCTGCGGCTTCGCTCGCGTTAACCTGGTGAAAACTGCATAAAAATCCGTTGATTAGAAGACAGAATGATGCGGCAGAGGATGAGTTTTATAATAATTACATAGTGATTTAATTAATTATTTTTATTAAATAGTGCCACTAGATAGATGGATTTTGGTAAGGATTGGAGATTAATTGTGGGGTGAAAGTTAATTTTACAATAGCCATGTTTAAGCACAAGACTTAGATACTTCAAATTGGCAACATTAGTACTGTTTCTGTGTTCTGTGACATTTATTCTGTGAACCTTGAAACTTCTGAAAACTGAGGCTGTAAATTTCCTAGCTAACTTTCACACCCAACTTGTTTTTCATAACCTTGGTTGCTACATTCGTCAAACAATAAGCTAAGGAACCTAGTCTTACATCTATGTATACAGGGTGATTTTGAAATCGTGTAATTCCTTTTAACCACGCATTCTACTGGTGATATAGAATAACCCTGAGCATATTTTTTCTTAATTAGAATAATGGTTTCGGCAAAATTAGAGTACAGATTTTTTTCATGAAATGATTTCATATAGTCATATTTTAACCACCTGACACAATCTTAATATTTTTTTAATTTAAAAATAATAACATAACAATAACTGATGTCGTAAATAATAAGGGGCAATAAAAAGGACCGCCCGTTATTAGTTACGACATTAATTATTAATATGATTTTTTATTTTAATTAGTAAAAAATTAAAATTGCCTCGGTTGGTTAACATATGACTATCCGACACCATTTCACAAAAAAAACGGAACAATAATTTTTCAAAAAAAATAAATCTAATTTAATAAAAATATGGTCAGGGTTATTCTATATCACCAGTAGAATGCGTGGTTAAAAGGAATTACACGATTTCAAAATCACCCTGTATATGTAACAGAATTATATTAACCCATAATTATGTCTTGTCGGCTACTTATATCAAAAAGTCTGTGCCGTAGTGTGGATGTCAGCCGTGCGAAGCGGAATTTAAAAATATGTCTACCTCTTATTTAGGTATTTAAATTTAAAAGAATATACTAAACAGTAATTCTAAAGAACTTTTCGGAAAGAGCAGTCATCATTATTGTGTATCGTACAACTGACCGTTTCTCTCGTTCGCCATGTAATTATTCAAATATTTACAAGATATTATTATTGTTTATTGTGAAATTTTGCCGCCGCCTAAAAGTGCCGCCCGGGGCGGGTCGCCCTGCCGCCCTCACTATCCTCACACACGCCATTGCTAAAACTTATTAAAAATTATTTTATATTATTTATTTAAGGACAACCAACAAAGCATGCACTAAAACATTGTAATGATACACACACAGAAATCCATTATATAGTGTTGCCTCAATTATAGGCTGCCACAACATGCATTAACAAAAAATAAAATACTTATAATCTAAGCTTGTATGTAAAAAACAAATAAATGAGGAAAAGTGATATGACTAATTACACTAATTACATTCAATAAATAAACGTGCAAACTAATAATGGCGTTAAAATAACAAAACTAATGTCAAATTAAAAGAAACTGATGCACTATGCTTAGAAATAAATAATATTAATAAGGAAATTAAATTTAAAATATTGATTATGAATTATTATAAAATTGTAAATGTCGAAACAGAAAATTATTAAAAAAAGTCGTGAAACAATAATTATTATAATTAAATTAAAGTAGATAAGTAATTCAATTAAATCAAATTAATTCATATAATGAAACAATTACATGAATTTATCGGCTAATAATGATTTGAACTTGGGCAAGGAGAAGGATAAGTCGATATTGTGATAAGCGTGACAGGCGACTATATTGTACTTGCAGTCTGCTGATGGTTGAAAAATGCCCTAGCTTTGTATTAGAGGTTTTGGCGTTGAAAGGCTGGTATCTAGATGACCAAGCGAGTTTATATGGCACATTAATATTTATTTGACCAAGTAAATGAGGGCAGTGAATATGGCTATTATAAATTTTGTATAAGAAAATATGATCCAAAATCAGTCGACGATTCTTTAAGGTGAGCATGAGCTTGAAGTGTTTCAACCGAGTATTGTAGGAAGGTAATTTATTAGCTATGTTGCACGGGTAAGACAAATGCCTCAGGAATCTTTTTTGAACGGATTCTAAACGGCGTTTATGTATATCGTAGAAAGGAGTCCAAACTACCCTACAATATTCTAAGCCTGATCTAACAAGAGAGTTAAAGATTAATATTTTACGAGAGGCATGTTTGAACTCCGTACTGATACGCAATATGAATCCAAGCAACTTAAAACCCCTTGAGACTATCTTCTTGACATGAATATGAAAACGTAGACTGTTATCGATATAAATGCCCAGATCACGAATCACAATGAAAACGCTCCTTTACGAGGGTCAAGTCTTTTTAAAGCACTTAAAATAACAGAGTACTATTGCCGCAACGTTTATGCTTTAAAAATACCAAAATAACTTGCGAGTTATTTTGGTTATTTTTAAAGCATAGACGTTTTATATTACTCTTTGTCATCAAATAGATTTCCGGATACCATGCTCTCACTGGGTATTCCTGATAAAAATCTCTATTACACGACCTGGGAATTGAACCTGGGACCCCACAATCATAAGACCAACATGCAACAGTATAACATAACCAAGTATTACTTTCAAATTAACTGAAACGCAATAGCGTAGCGTAGGTGCCGGCCACCCGCGGCGACAAAAATTTTTGACGCCCTCTGGTTTAGGTATTTCAATTTAAAATACTATAATAAACAGTAATTCTAAAGAACTTTTCAGGAAGAACAGTCATCATTAATGTGTATTGTACATCTACCAACCTTTCTCAATGTTCGTCATGAAATGGTTCAAATATTTACAAATTAAATTTGAACCATTTACAAAAGTTTATGGTGAAATTTTGCCGCCCCCTAATAGTGCCGCCCCTGCCGCCCCCAATACGCTACGCCACTGCTAAAACATAGCTTTATACTAATGTGGACGGTATCCAAAATAATGGTAGGTACTTTATACCTTCCCTAGATTGCTAAGTATCGTTTACAAGCTTATGATTTATCTTATCTGCTTTCTATCTACGAGTGCCAATTGTATGTCACTGCAATTATTGTGATATCACCAAATGTGATGGATATTCTACCATTGACTGCCCTATGGCCAGTACTTATAGTCAATAATACATTTAGTATGATATTTCACTGTTGTATTTGTGATATTTTATTTGTTTAAGTATTGATTGCAGTGATCGGCTGAGACACAGTACACATATACTGTAGCAGAGATAAGTAGGTATCGTGTATGTATTTAGTATTTGAAATGGTATATAATGGTGCCAATTCTGTTGTCACAAAATTCTCTTATCTTAGCTAAAAATCTCTAAAATTTAGTTTGGTCCTGTCACTTTTAGCGATTTTAGAATACGAAATGTCGTTTGACAGGACTAAACTAAATTTTAGAGATTTTTAGCTAAGATAAGAGAATTTTGTGACAACAGAATTGGCACCAATATTTATAACATTATACATGGTGCATTCTAATCATATTTACAGCCTATTCAGATCATTAATCAACACAAAACACATACTGTGTAAATAATTTTATTTTGCAAATATGCAATGTTTATTTGACGCATGCTGACAATTTTCGGCAAGCTTCAATCCACTCAGTCGCAAAATGTCCACTACGCATTTACTTTTATACAAATATATTTATATAGAACCCTCTGTACGCCAATCTGATGCGTACTTGACCGTTTAAACCGTAGGAATTGAAAACAAGAAACATTTTGCGAAAGAGACATTCCTAGAAAGAGATACTTTGCGCAAATCTGTACTCTAATTTTGCCGAAACCATTATTCTAATTAAATAAAAATATGGTCAGGGTTATTCTATATCACCAGTAGAATGCGTGGTTAAAAGGAATTACACGATTTCAAAATCACCCTGTATTGTATAAGAATTAAATAATTGTGTATTTGTAAAATGTATTATGTATATTTAAATATGAGTTTTACTATATATTTTAACATACTCAGCACAGAAACACAATATATCGTGGTTTAACAGCAAGCTTCAGCAAAGTGGACTTCTCCAATCGAAAAGTTTGAGTATCCTATACTTAAGTAATTGAAAGAATTCCATGTTGTTTACAAATTACATATAACAATATATAATTATCACTTTTATTACACTCGTCTATTATTTTAGCTTATAAGCTTTCAGAATTGTTATCTAGTATATTGTTTTATCCCGCCTTAGCAGCGAATAGAGAAACAACCGCTTTAGCACGAGTGACCGTCGTGAACTGCTTACCATCTGTTAGAGTGAAGTTAAATTAACTGGCAAAAAGCCCGATAAAATCAATACATTATAATTGCTTAGAATATAAATAAAATTAGATGGTAATAGAGTTGTTTTGGATTTTTATACATTCTGTCATTTAAGCATGCAAATATTAACTTACAGGTTCACATTTTAGACATGAATATATTACTAACATGCAATGCACATCTCCAATAAAAGTTCTTGTGCATTAACGATTCCATTTTGGTATTGCTTCCAGAAAAAGAGGAATTGGTGAGCTTGTGTGTGTCACACGTGAACAGCGCATCATACAGGCGTCGGGGACAGCGCGCCGGTGCCAGCCCCTTCAGCTCACTCAAGGGATTCACCAATAACATCAACGACTTCTTGAACTCCGCCTTCGACCTGCGCAACGGGCCCCCACCGAATCAGCAACCGCAACAACCAGCGCGAGGATACGCTAGTATGCTCTGTGGTACTATTATTTAATCTATTTCAGATGAATAAAAGCAAATTGTAAACAATGTCGGAAAAGTTATAGTAATATCAGCCATCTTTTTTAATTGTCGCAACACAACTGCCTGACACAGGTCACCTGTCGACATGGAGGTTACCGATTAAAACGAGTTTAGTCTAGTTTATTATGACAGTCCATAGCCTATCACTGTGTGCAAGAAAACTACGTGCTTGTTAGCCAACTATGTGGCTTACTATAGGTGGCGGTTTCGTTGTTCCCTTGGAATTACTTCTATGATCCAAAGAAATCATAGCCATGTCTATGAACGGACGACAGGCTATCATCGAGTGCGACGCTGATAAAAATAATTATGTTTTATATATTATTATTTAATTTATTATTTATCATAATTCATAAATGTTAAGATTTAATTAGTTACAATTTACTTTTATTAATCTGAAATAATAAAATCAGTGCTTGTTTCACCACTTTCTGTTTAACTCGTCCATAGAATTATTTATTATTATTCTAGGATGTAAATGATATGCAATCTGCATAGTATTCAATTTCCATTATTACATTTTGTTTTAAGAAGTGATGAAATAAGCTCTTTGTATATAGTAGATTATATAATTAGAGATCTAATTATGGTATTCTATCACATAATTTAATTGTGTATATATATATCGCAGGCAATTTGAATGATACCGCGTTTTACAAACGGCGTCGTCGGTTTAAAAACGCTCGCTGTTTAAAATATGCCGAAGGCAAATTGGCGACTCGTTCAATTGACGGGGCTTCTATTTTTGGATGGTCACAAAAAAGCAACCACGCAGGCTACGGCGGGAGTAGAGCTCCCGCCTCCGCCTTCTAATCTCACCTATCCAAGTCGGAGTGCTAAGAGTCGGGACTCGGGGCGTTAAGTGACAAGGCAATTTACATTTTGCCTTCGGCATATTTTAAAACAGCGAGCGTTATTAAACGGATGACACCGTTTGTAAAACGCGGTATCATACAAATTGCTTGCGATATATGTATATACAAGACAACTAGATTGGTTGTAACACTAGTTAGAGTGCATGCTCTTTAATTCGCTTAATCTGAACCATGCGCCCACTGCAACGACATGCAGCGCCAGCCCTGTATCAGAATATTCAGAATAGAGCGAGACTGTCTTTCGGTAACCTTTGATCGACGCTTTCAATTCACGTTAATTCTACTTCGGTTTGATGTTAAATAAATATATAATTAAATAACCAAATATTCAATTTGCCCAAATTTGCGCTGAAATGGTTCTTCGCATTTGGCTTTTTGACGCCCCTTGCCATGTAACATCTAGAGCCATCGCTCTTCTCGCTCTAACCCAGGCTGGCGATGACGGTGACGATATGTTTGAGTGCAATACTTAAATATGTCTGCATGTGTACACACAGGCTCATGCAAGGTTTCCTTCGTACCCTGCTTGGGACTTGTAACTAGTATCGCTTGGTTATTACAGGTAATTGTTTCAATGCGGCTCACGCTCACACCCCACCGCCGTCACAGCCCCACAATGTGCCACCAACCACGGTGCCGCCACAGCCAAACCCAGAGAGATTCACCACCACACCTGGTATGGATACTTTTACATACAACGCTATATGCCTACACTTATATAAATATATAACTTGTAGTGATGTGCACAAATGTATTGATAACATTATAAAGTGCGTACCTTACGTCCATGACCGAGCAAAATATGTTGGTGTCGCGTTGTGTGCAACTGTATTTGACTGTCATTCGAATGTAATTAAGGTCATCACTAATACTCTTATAATATGAAGCGGCAGTTTTCCAAACGAGTTCACCAGCCTATAAATAACGGTAGACCATGTACTCTAGAAGTTTCTTGTAAAACTTTAAATCCAGAAATCCTGGTAATGTCACTAGATAATTCTGAAATGGACGGTTGTGTTATTTGCGATAGACAATTGCGAATGATCCGTTCTGCTAAGAAATAATTAGTCTTCCTGCTGACTATACAGACCCGCCTTATAAAGCTTTGAGATTCTTCTTCACCACAAGGTTCTTTGACTGTCATTATTGTCTATGGCCTCGATGGCGTAGTGGTTAGTGTAACCGACTGCCACGCCTGAGGTCGCGGGTTCGATTCCCGCACAACTCATACATTTGTGTGCATGAACATGGATGTTTGTCTTGGTCTGGGTGTTTCTATGTATAATATGTATGTATTTACATAAATAAAGTATATATGTATGTTTATCTATTGTTTAGTACTCATAGTACAAGCTTTGCTTAGTTTGGGCTAGACGGTGCTGTGTGTATGTGGTAGAATATATATATTATATTATACGGTTTGCATTAGTTTTGAGCGCTGAATTTGCTGTACTTAGTGCATGGATGCCGTAGTTTAAGTGGCCACCTCTCCATTGTCACTGTTGCGGGTGAATGTTGAAGGATCAACCACACAGGGGGCAAAAATATGTGTGGTCTACAAATAGTTCTTCTGAATCTCGGTATTTCTGTGTCCGTTATTTGAATGTTTGTACTGTCCCCCGTGTCATAAGATGTACAAAGAGAAAGGATATTGTGTTTTAAAAAAATAAAATTGGGTCGCAGTCCAAACCTGGTGGCAAATGGCGAGGTGATCACTTAATTCGCTCCACTATCCGTTCAAAGACAAAATAGTATAGGAACGTATAACGGTATGGAAGTATCATTGCCATACGTTCCTGAATCACGCAAGCACAGCGAGTTACTATAATAGGTATTATAAAAGTTCCTGACATTAAGCATTGTTTGCCACGGCCCGCCAAGCACGATAATCCAGCCTGGTCGGCGGATCCTTCCTCTGTGTTGGAGAGACCTGAGACCACGACTCTCCACAAGTCTTTAATTTTTAAAGTTAGTTGGTAAGTCTAATGGTTGATGATTCCCAGGTGGTGAGACGGACATCCGCGTGCCGGTGCCGGGCGAGAGCGCGTCGGAGTCTCCGAGCGCGTCGGGTGACAGCGCGCGCGTCGACACGGCCGACTGCTTCGAGATCGAGGACCTGGACGACGCCGGCTGGGAGTTCGTCAACAGACCCGCCGACCCACTGCCTACCGGTATGCCCACTTCGTGATCAACTAGTTTCTGCCCGCGACTTCACCCGATAGCTTAACGAACGCACGCCAGGATTTATTTTACTTTATAGTAATGTTTTAATCGAGGATATCATCGATCATCCCCAACACTTCCTTAACTCTTTTCCTACCTGTCCACTTGCAACTTATGACGTCATATATGTTAAAACTAGCTGACCCGCTTAACTTCTTCTGCTTCACATTAGAAAATTTGTTCCGTCAACTTTTTGGAACGAAGTTCCTTATCGCGCGTTGTGAAAGGGGACTAGACGGAAAAAATTCTTACGAAAAGTTGTCACGACACTTTTTGCTATAGTAAGCTATTGTAAGCTGTGCGGCGTGCGTAAGTAGTTACGCTATCTCGCTCGCACTGTTCATTCATGCGCCAGCAGATTACTTTATTATGGAAAAAACGCGTGACCTTGTGGCCAGCTGCGAACTAACAGACTTCTTATTATTATGCACGCGCCATGTAGGGTGTGTATCTTTTGTGGATTTTTTTAGATTTCCGGAAATTTATAAATTAATTAATTAAAAAATTTTTATTACAATTCCTTCACTAATTAATCGAAAGGAACTTCGTTCCATCCGGGTGTCCCTTGACACCTCTCAAGTTTTTTTATTAATGCTCCGCTCCTATTAGTCGTAGCGTGATGTTATATAGCCTATAACCTTCCATAGCCTATATCCAACACCGAAATATTTTTTTAATTCGTACCAGTATTTCTTGTTATTAGTGTGTTGAACCAAACAAAGAAACTCTACAATTTATAATATTCTTGTAGAAGTATAGATAAACAGTGTATAAAATTATTTTTTTAATGGGCGGTTGGATGACTCTTGTAACACAGGATTCTCCTAGCAAGGGATTTATCACATAGTGTGTACAATTATGTTAATAATAATTAAAAGAATTTAGACTTCAGAATGTATTTTCAACTCCAACAAATGACAGATTTAAATCAGTTAAAAAATTAACCAGACTAACAAAAACCTTTTGTAACTGGACGCCGGTGTGCCGCTGCGAATTAATTACTACTACTAAATTTTAAAACTTAACGTCGCAAATATTTTCGCAAATGCGACGGGTCAATTTTAATCGATTCAAGAGCCTTGCTGTTGTCGGTATAGCTTCTTCCATATATTCTATTCTCTGCCATTACCTTGTCTCTCCAATATCTGACCTCCGATTACCAAATGACGTAGACGGTGTATTAACGTGGAGCTTCTTTCATTTATTCTATTCTCTGCCATTATTTTGTCTCTCTATTCTTTGACCTCCTATTACCAAATGACGTAGAGAGTGTTATTAACGTGGAGCTTCTTCCATGTATTCTATTCTCTGCAATTACTTTGTTTCTCTGTTCTTTGACCTCCTATTACCAAATGACGTAGAGTGTTATTAACGTGGAGGTTCTTCCATGTATTCTATTCTCTGCAATTACTTTGTTTCTCTGTTCTTTGACCTCCTATTACCAAATGACGTAGAGTGTTATTAACGTGGAGGTTCTTCCATGTATTCTATTCTCTGCAATTACTTTGTTTCTCTGTTCTTTGACCTCCTATTACCAAATGACGTAGTGTTATTAACGTGGAGGTTCTTCCATGTATTCTATTCTCTGCAATTACTTTGTTTCTCTGTTCTTTGACCTCCTATTACCAAATGACGTAGAGTGTTATTAACGTGGAGCTTCTTCCATGTATTCTATTCTCTGCAATTACTTTGTTTCTCTGTTCTTTGACCTCCTATTACCAAATGACGTAGAGTGTTATTAACGTGGAGGTTCTTCCATGTATTCTATTCTCTGCAATTACTTTGTTTCTCTGTTCTTTGACCTCCTATTACCAAATGACGTAGAGTGTTATTAACGTGGAGGTTCTTCCATGTATTCTATTCTCTGCAATTACTTTGTTTCTCTGTTCTTTGACCTCCTATTACCAAATGACGTAGAGTGTTATTAACGTGGAGCTTCTTCCATGTATTCTATTCTCTGCAATTACTTTGTTTCTCTGTTCTTTGACCTCCTATTACCAAATGACGTAGAGAGTGTTATTAACGTGGAGCTTCTTCCATGTATTCTATTCTCTGCAATTACTTTGTTTCTCTGTTCTTTGACCTCCTATTACCAAATGACGTAGAGTGTTATTAACGTGGAGCTTCTTCCATGTATTCTATTCTCTGCAATTACTTTGTTTCTCTGTTCTTTGACCTCCTATTACCAAATGACGTAGAGAGTGTTATTAACGTGGAGGTTCTTCCATGTATTCTATTCTCTGCAATTACTTTGTCTCTTTATTCTTTGACCTCTGGTTACCACATGACGGTGTATTAACTGAGCACAATTATATCAGACTCAACAGAGATCCTAATGACTGTGACGATGGAGGGCGGGTCCCGGCGCACGGTAAGCGTGAACCTGCCGCCCGGGCTGAGCGTGCTCAGCGACGCCACGCGCGCCGCCTCCGAGCTGGACCTCAATCTTCACGACGCAGACAACACCGATAACACTGACTCCGCTAGCCTGCAGGACGAGCCCATCAGCCAACACGACACCGGTAATAACTTTATCCTACATAGGTTTTGCCCGCGGCTTACCCCCTCGAGTAAAACCAGGTTAGGTTAGATTACGTAAGTAACAGTACTTTAAAAAAAAAATACTCTGTTACTCGGTGATAATAGAGCTGTCTAATAGAGAAAGAGTTTAAAAATCGGTTGAGTAGTTTTTGAGTTAAATCTTTACAAACAAACAAAAATCGAATCTTTCGTCTTTATAATATTAGTATAGACTAGCTGTTAACCGCGACTTCGAACGCGTGGATGTTTTTTAAGGCGTCAACGGGGTTTGAGCGGTTAATTTTTCCTAAATAAAAGTAGCCTATGTTACTCCTTATAGCATCAGCTATCTGCTAGCTATCTGCCCTGTTGAATATATAATACCGTATATACTTTCATATGCATTTAGTAAAAAGTTTTTATTTTGACTTTACAAACAGACACTTCAATTTTATATTATTTATAACTTGTTGAAATGCTGCTTATGCATATCCCCTCTTGTCACAAAGGGAAGCGAGCGGGTTATGCCGGGCTCTCCCGAGACTTCGGGCCTATCGTATAATGGGGTGGATCGCTGAACCTGAAACTACATCGGCGACCAACGTTATCCTACCTAGAACAATCCTTGTACCTGTTTACCCGATCAAATCATTTTTATCTAGATTATAAACAAGTATACGATACGTTTGCAACACCGGGTGCATTATTTCGGTTGCCAGCATGAAGCTAATACAAAGAGGAGGTGGCGGAACTTATTTTCCTATACAAACTATGCGTGACAGCGGGCGGGGGTGAAGGGGACGTTACACTCCTGCTGACTCCGCCCACTTCCTTATGACAACGTAATTCCGCCATCCGACACTAGAAGGCAAATTATGTGGTCGTACTTGGGTGTGTTTTACCATATTATTACTTTTTTTTGTCAAAAATAGTTTACTATTCGGTGCCATGTGTGGATGCTCGTATTGTCGTATATCGCCTGTTGTGTCGTGTTTGACAAATATTTTAGCAAATAGTACATAATATAATTATTACACAAATTCAAATAACTATGTGAAGTGGCAGCATAATACAAATATTTTATGTACTAATATTAGGTAAGTAAGGGTAACCCGATCCATTCATAGTTGGCGTTTTTAAATATTGAGATTTAAAATAAATACACAAGGTTTCTCACTTTAACTCATTATCGCTTGGAAATCTAAAACATAAATACTCATAAAATTATCCTAAAATAAGATGTGTTGTTAAATATTTTATCTTAAATCTAAGTACGGCCCTGTAATTTTCTCCATCACCCGATAGCGCCATCTATCGGATCTGTCGTGTACCACGTACACTATGCTTTTTGATAAAATCATTGTAACAATTAATGTATATTTAGATAAGAATTAACGATACTAGTAAATTAAAATTAGTTTAAACAACACATTTTAAGTACAATTTCAAAGATGTAAATAACATTTAAACGGTTTTTCATCACTGATTTAAATCATGCAGCACCATCTATTGGTGAGTAGGAATATTACTGTTATAAACATCGAACAAATGGAATATTCTGGAAAATCATTAAAATAATCAATTTAAAACACTTACGAGTGAAATGTGATGCCTTCCGTTGCATTACGGCATTTATTGGAGTAATTCCTACAAGATAACACACAACACTTCATATTTTTGTAGAATTTTTCAACGATAAACAATTTTTTCCTAGATTTTGTTCACAGCGCATCGGAAGTACGTTCGATGCGAGTTGCCGATAGACTGAGCAAGCCACGCCCACCAGCCCATCAAATGTGAAATTCTATGTATCAAGTGCACATTTTGTATGCCCTCTCCTCTTTGTATTAGCTTCATGGTTGCCAGCGTAGAGGCAGGATGAGCCGATCAGCCAACACGACGCTGGTACTATCCTTATCTTAACAATTCTTCATGTACCTGTTCTATATAACTTCAATATTGCAAAGATTTTTTTTTACCTGGGGTAATGCTCCTCTCGCTTTCGAGAGGTCTTCACCCACTATGTCCTGGAGTTCACGGCGCCGCACCGCCCAAGCGTGACATTGCTCGAGCGTGTGCTGCGCCTTGTCCGGGACTCGGTTCAATTAAAATTAGGGCTTCTTAATGAATAAAACTGAGAAAATCTACTTAATTTGTTTTATTTAAAGTAACAAACGATTGCACAGCAAGAACAAAAAATCAAAGAGTGATAGAGGCAGTGCTGCCATTTATACACAAATATGTAAAACAATGGGCAAAGACCCCGTGGCTATTAAGCCAAGATCAAAATTTTCACTTATCAAGTTAACAGGTTCTCTCATAGCGATCTTGTGCAGGTACTTGCCAAAGCAACCAGGCCCCAACAGTACCTGAACTAGTCGCAAGGAACAGGTCCCATGCTGCCGCCCTGCCCACCGCTCCAACACCGGCTGGAGGCCCTAACGATTCTGAAACCGGCCAAGAGCTCCTTCAGCCGCGCCTTCTATTTGAAAATCATGCCCTAGTAGGCTCGATCACGCGCGCGTGTTATGACTTACCAGGAGCGGATGACAACCCGTCTCCTCTGCACTTCCTTACTCACTGTGAACACTTCGGCGAACATTTCAGCGTCTAAATCCCACGAGGGTATGCCGGCAAACGCGCAACCTACATCGGCTGACACCGTGCGATAGCCACGCATGACCCTGACCGCTGTAACATTATAACTCACCCTACAAGAGCTTTAATTAACATTCGTGTTGTTTGGTGGTAGGTACGCCGAAACAAATAAGCCTGGAGCAGTTTAAGCAAGCGGCGGATCTGGAGGCGCTGAGCGTGAAGCAACTCAAGGAGCTGCTGACGCGCAACCGCGTCGAGTACCGCGGCTGTCTCGAGCGCGCAGACCTGCTGCAGCGCGCGCAGACCCTGTGGAGGAACCACCACACCGGCACACATGGTAGCGTTACTACTCACCTCACCTCTACACAATACTGTAATGGAAGCTATTCGGTATTTTGTTCAGACTGCCCAATAATTTTACAAGGCCTACTAATTTTGACCTACGATTTAGTACCCGTCGCAGAGAGTGGTTAGTTGCGGGCAGCTTGAGGCTGGTCTATGTGAAATCTTGTAGAAGGTCTATCTTCACCGATTGACGTATTTTAGCTGAGATAATGATAATCGCCTAAGCCGTTAAGATGAGGCAGATAGACAGAGCTTATTATTATCAAAATTAGAATAACATATATAAACACCCTTGCTATATATTTCCAGACGTAGACAACCTGCCGATCGAGGAGTGCTGCAAGATCTGCATGGCGGCGCCGCTGGAGTGCGTGCTGCTGGAGTGCGGGCACATCGCCGCCTGCACCCACTGCTCCAAGCAGCTCGCCGAGTGCCCCATCTGCCGCCAGTACGTCGTGCGAGCCGTCAGGTTCTTCCGCTCCTGAACACCGGGCGACACATCGTCAACAAGTATTTAATATTATCTTTTAGACTAGACTTAATTCTTCCAATGAAGATCATATAGAAGAGTCATAATAAGGAGTTAATTTTCCCAAGGATGGTATTGTTTTTCAAATTGCCTATATTAAAATCTGTTGTGACGTCATAGTTTGTTTCTCTATTGTCCGTTTTGTCGCTAGCAAAGCAAGAAAGAAAATAAGAAAATTACTTAGTGTCGTGCACAAATAGGATTCGAATGTTATGTTACCAGTTCTATTCATAAGTGTGTGTAATATCTTTGATCATGCAGTAGATGACGCGTTATACATAATTGTATTTGAATAAAATTCTTATAAAATTGTGCACATCACTAGTCAGTAGTAGATAATCCATTGCTCTCACACGAGTGATTTTATAGAGTCCTCTAGAGCGAACTAGAACCTTGAAAGACTTTCGATTTACACGATTGTAATGCAGGTTAGAATATTGATGTATTTACATTGCTGCCTTTCATAGTTTTACTGATTGCCGTAGCAAATTCTACGGATTTCTGTGTTTAACTACACTGACGGACTCATAAACTGCATTAAAAGTTCAGGCTTACTTTCGAATTAATATTTTTGATAAGTATGCAAATTTTTAAATTAAACTAAATGAAAATGTCGAAACTGTCCATTAATAATAAAAAAAAAGAATATTTAAAAATAGAACTGCAGTAAAAGATAAAATTATAGATGGGAAAATAAAATTTAGGCATAGTCTCAAATTCGTGTGTAATAACAGAGTTAAGTTTGAAATTAATTCTTTTTGTTTTATTTTTCATTTGCGATTTAAATTATTGTTACCAATAGTATTGATTATTAGTCTTTTAAACCCAACAAAAGTTTCGTAACCATAAATATGGATCCTTCGTCCGAACAAACCGCTCAAATTGTGGCATTGGTGCGGGAAGGCTTGGATCAACGAACGATTGCTAGAAGTTTTAATTTAAACCAGTCTACGGTTTGTAGAGTATACCGAAGGTTTATAGAGACAGGTTCTTACAAAAGGAGACCCGGTACCGGCAGAACTCGCGCAACCACCCATCGTGACGACCGATTTATTGTTTCAACTTCCCTACGAATTCGTTTCCTCACGTCAGTCAACATCAAAACAAAGCTGAATGAAGTGCATGGAGTAAACGTGAGTGCACGAACAATAATAGGAAGGAGGCTTAAGGAAGCGGCAATCACCCCTTTTAGACCAGCAAATGGTCCTAATCTGTCTGCAGCTCACAGACAAGCTCGTTTAAGATTTGCGCGTGAACATCTTAATTGGACTGAAGAGCAATGGGCCTCCATATTGTTCACCAATGTGTGTAGAGCATGTCTAAATGGTGCAGACGGTCGCAGAAGAGTCTATCGTCGACGTGGGAAGAGATATGCTCAAAGTTGCATTAAGGAGCATGTTCCTTTTGGAGGCGGTTCGTGTATGGTGTGGGTGGCATTTCGATGATCGGGCGAACGGAAGTTGTGTCGACATGGTTGATCAAAACGTTAGAAGAGGTGGTTTGACGGCACAACGCTATATAACAGAGATTTTAGAAGCTTACGGGGTACCTTGCATGGGTTTAATAGGCGAAAATTTTACTCTAATGCAAGATAATGCCCGACCCTACGCCGCTGCACAAGTTCGACAATATTGCGAAGAGGTTGGGATACGTACCATGAATTGGCCAGCACGCAGCCCGGATCTTAATCCCATTGAGAATGTTTAGAACAGTTTAAAAAAGCTGTGTGTAAAAAACAGTGGCAGCACTAAGAACAGCGATTTCACAAGAATGGAACAGTATGCCGCAAGACCGTAATCCTAATTAGATCTATGCAGAACCGATTAGAATCTGTAATAAGGGCACGTGGAGGCAATACACCTTATTAAAATAAACCTGAGCGTCAATTTTTTTTAATTGTTAAAACCAATTTTTCTGTAAACCAACCAAAACCAATTTTCGTTACATTTATCGTTTTTGTTCAAAAATATTTAATGGTTCGTTCCCGTATACAAACATACACTTAAGGATATGATACTACGCTGTTATGAAGTTAACGAACCAAACTATAGGCTTCAATTTAAATTTGTATAAAAAGTTTGAATACTTGGTTAAAATGTTTATTTCAAAATCGTCTTGAACATTGATGCAGTTTATGAGTCCGTCAGTGTATTTGATAATTTAAATTTATTTGCGCAGCTGGTGTTTCTTGGGGGTGGGATAACAAAGATCAGATAGATAACAAAGACAGGTCATATTTACAATCATTTATTAATTTAGGTCACAGTGACACTTGTATACATTATATAAAGCTGTTTAGATACGATCTTCTGTAGGGTCGCAGTATACATAGCGCAGCACTTACGACAGAATTGAACGCTTTCCTTGCAGAATCGTCGGCCTCGGTGGCGTAGTGGTTAATATCACCGCCTGCCACGACTAAGGTCGCGGGTTCGATTCCCGCACAAGTCAAACATTTGTGTGCATGAGCATGGATGTTTGTCTTAGTCTGGGTGTTTCTATGTAAGTATTTACAAAAAAATAAAAAAAGTGTATATGTATGTTTATCCATTGTCTAGTACCCATAGTACAAGCTCTGCTTAGTTTGGGCTAGATGGTGTTGTGTGTATGTGATTGAATATTATATTATATTATATAATCACAATAATGGTGTTCTAGTAACAATTGTAAAACGAATACTCAGCTCACTAGCAATAAACTTAATCCGCTAAAAAACTCGACTTTTAAGAGGCGTGAATTAGTTCGTTCAGTCGGAAATCTAGGAAACTATACTCCATTTAGTTAGGTACTTAACTAAAGGTAAACAATCTTGATATGACTTTTTACACAAACACATATTAAACAAATACACTACTGCTTAAACTAACAGTTCAATTGGTTTAGTAATCGTTATTGTTGTATTTACATTGATCTTTAGTAGCATTTTATTTTAAACTGAGTTTTAGATAAAAAGTCACATCAAGATTGTTTACCTTTAGTTAAGTACCTAACCAAATGGAGTATAGTACGCAAAGTATCTTATATTAGGTTTATCTTACTCGCAAGCAGTTGTATTAGTGCCAGCGCTAAGAACAAAGGTCATTGGCCTGCTGCTCCTGCACGGTGCCTCATCTGTTTAGATTGATGGATAACGGGAGAGCGATACCTATGCTGTTGTAAGCGGCTTAGGTTACGGTAACAACTCACTTTTAGACGGACACTTTGTCTGTTTTTTACTTTAGAATCATAGAAATATACTTAATTACTTTTACTTGAAGGTGAAAAGAAAATGGTGCGGTTTAAAGACTGAAATTAATATCAACATTCGATGGTGAGGCAAAGAGACCAAAGATAAATTTGTCATAACCACATTGGAAGTTTTTTTTAAAGTTTAGTAAGTCAAACTAAGTCTAGTAGAATCAATATTTAGACTACTAAGATAACACATGTATGCACATAACATACGGCCTGTCTGATTACCAGTAGACGCTTGCTGGATTAGGCGTAACACAAATCATACAACGTTCACACGTCCATAATAGGCAACACTGCTCTCATGACCCCAAATTATGAGTCATTTTCCCTATTTCTATCTGTTTATCCACTTACCACGATAAAACATTGTAAGGTTTTATGACTCTGATCTTCTATAGAATTCATCAGATCACAAAATCCCCTAATTTATCATTAAATACAATTAAGCATTGATTTGCTAATGACCACTTCTCTTTCGCTATATTCCACTCAAAATAATCGTTGTTATATGCGATATTTCGCTAGAATACAATTTAGCTATAGATCTAACTGCTGGATATAAGAGTTACTCTGATAGAGAGTTCGAAACTTAAGATCAAAACTTTTACAGAATAGCCTGCCGCCTTTATGAATATATGCGTCTGTTGATATAGTGACGAGAATAGAAAAGGGTATGTTAAGGTGGTTTGGGCATGTAGAAAGAATGGACGAGAACAGACTGACTAAGAAAGTTTATAAAGCTAGTGTGAATGGAACAGTCGCAAGGGGAAGACCTAGGCGAACGTTTCTTGATCAGATCGGAGATGTTCTGGATAAAGGCCAGGTTAAGAGCACCTTAAACCGGCGAGCGTGTATGAGGAATGTTATGAAAGTGAATGAAGCCAGAGAAGTGTGTCAGGATCGTAGCAAATGGAAATCCGTAGTCTCTGCCTACCCCTCTGGGAAACAGGCGTGAATTTATGTATGTATGTATGTATGCGTCTGTAGTTCTGGATGTTTTCCATTATAATGTGAGTCTTATACATAGTAATAAAGTTTAATTCCTATTGTTTTAGATATCGCTTCGCCGTCACAGACCGTCTGCGCTGATCCGACTACAACAACACGTTCGCAAAGGCTTGCCATAGACAATATGTGTTTATGCCAAAAGTACAGAACTGACTGTGTAAATATTATAATGGTTAATATTTTTACCTTTTCTTTTAGAAATTTGAATGATTCATTAAATATTTGCTCTGCCTTCTCAGACGAGAAATCTTCATGTAATGTATCATCAAATTAATATATTGTATGTATTCTTGTATTTCATTTTTCTTATGTTGTGCTGAACATTATTATTTGTGCAAATATTTGCTATAAAATTACCCTCGGTTTTTGAAAGGCAAATCAACACAATTTTTGTTTACAGACACACACTGATTGGATCTGACGAATCACTTGATAGGAGTTTTATTTTGACTCGTCATTGATTAATCTTCAGAAACTGAGTGTAAGTCGAAACAATATCAAAATATATTTTATTAACTATCAATTTGCAAATTAACCAGTACATACATTTAAAGAAATGCTTGTATATGTTGGGTTAAGTTAGTTATATTAACGTTTTGGTAGCTATAAATTGAATCACATGTGGCATGAAAAGCCATTGTCATCTAGCAGGCATATTTCTAAATTCTATAACCTGACATAGCCTATATTTTTACAAATGCGCCACATGCAGTGCTACTATAAAACATTGATGCAAGCGTTCTGAAGATACCATCCTACATACAGACAATAATGTACATTTTATTCTAAAATTACTTACATCCTTAGTGCAGGTTTTCATAGTTACACTTACCGTTGCCTATGGACTTGGAGTATTCAAAATCTATAGGCAACAGTAACGGCTTACCATCAACAGGCCCAATGCTTATTAGTCATCTTAGTTCTACAAGTTCAGTATGGCCCAGTACCTATATTCAAGTAAAGAGGCGTTTTAGCTATGGACCGTTAAATGTTGTCATATTTTTCATAGACTATGTGTCAAAAAGTAACTGTTTGTAAGTAAAACGACTTGTTTCTTGGATAAAGGAACCAGGCATAAAATTATTAGAAAGCTAGGGAAACTGATCTCTAATGAAATTTGTAAATAATTTAAATAATTAAAATTAAAACTTTATTAACTTGAGGGCCCGTTTCCTTAAAGTCAAGGGTAGTATAATATCAAATGGTTACTTTCTTACTCCTTAAGGCCCAGTTGGCCCGTTCCTATACCAAAAAAGGATATGTTTATTTATAAGTATTATCTACGGACAGTAAAATTTTGATATTCTATTCATAGAATATGGATGGAAATTAAACTGTCTGTAGGTAAAATGAATCGTTTTTTGATAGAAGACCGGATCTTAGATAAATACTGCACATTATATTGTGAAGCGGGTCCTAAGCTTATCACGTTTTTGGATCACGAAATTGATATTTGATCAGTTATTTTATTAAGTTCGTAGGAATCGTATGCCGTTGTTTG
The DNA here is from genome assembly GCA_963675205.1 of Catocala nupta. Lineage (NCBI taxonomy): Eukaryota > Metazoa > Arthropoda > Insecta > Lepidoptera > Erebidae > Catocala > Catocala nupta. The sequence continues at coordinate 29,160,206 of OY776090.1, read as the reverse complement.
TTAATAAATGTATTTTTATAGACATTTTCTTCCGAACGCTGCCGGTTCTTCTTAAGTGTATAAATGTATGAATTAGTTGCAGCTCAAAATTTTTATTTTGTTTATTATATAATTGTAATTATAGCTGTCTGCACTGTTATGGAATGAAGCGTTATATACGTAGCTAAGTTATAAATTTCGATATTTATATTAGTAATTATACCTGGCCACAACTCGCTGTGCCTCAGTTTGATATTTTAATTTTTCTGTTCGGTGGAACCTGGGCTTAAAAATTATACAAAATATTCATATATGAAAATCCAATGTTGTATAAATGTGTAATCTCATTTTTTTAAGTTTTCTCCGCAAGCTCAAAAATCATTCGAGTTTTCCGGACAAAATCATACGGTAGCTGTATTTTTATATATGATGATGATTGATGAATTGATTGGTTTGTATCACGAGGCTGCATCTTACGTTTGTCGCGCGTACCGTATTGGCTTGAAGCGTTTACTTTATACCTCTAGGATTAAAGTAAGACTGAGAGTAACGGATTAAAAGTTGATTTTCATCAAGAATAAGGTGCACTATGTATATATGTGATCTCAGAGAAAATTTAATTTATTAAATTTTGGTAGTATGAAATGATATGGAAAATCCATAAATTCAGCCTAAAATGGCATTAATGGACTATGCAATAAAGGTGGTATTTTATATTGATAACGGTCCATCTCCATAATAGTATTGTCAGCTGTACTTTGTGCTATCAAATTAAACTTTTAATAAAACAAATATTTGTAAATTGTAGACATTGCAGTTTTAGTTCGACTCTTGGTCGATAGGGTGCGTCGAGCGGTGCAGAAACCGAATAAGCGGGAATTGCTTTTTTTAAAAGGCTGATATATACATACTCTCTATAATCTCCTAAAGTTCGACTAAATATTTGTTTTATTAAATGTACGAATTAACATTTATTTATCATCGCATTGTTATTACTTATTAGTATGCTAGCGAGGGCTGTGTCTTCAAGACTTATTATAATTTTTTTGTGTACGTACCCACGAGTGCGTATATGTACGTGCACGCTGTACGTACGATTACGTCGCTGTGAGTACGAATTTGTAAAATTTGTCGCTTTAGTTGTAATATAAATATACTATATAAAATTTAAGTTGTTATAAAAAAAAACGTAAAGTATCACATAAATTTGTATTTTTCGCCGGTAGACGGCGCTGTTGACTTATTATCAGCAAATGCGCGGGTTCAACGACATTTACTAAAATAAGATGTGTATGAGTATACTTCATATGGTTTGCTGGTGAGAATATTTTTATTGACTTCTTCGTATAGCAAACAACAAGACGTTTGCCCTATGGACAGTTAATTTTGGACATATATTCTATAAAAATATGTCGAAATTTTACTGTCCGAACAAACGCTCGTTTCTTGATATAAGAACTAGGCCTCAGACAATATCGATTTGTAAAAAGCTGGTATGTTTTGTATAGATAAGCTACATAAAATAGCTTATAAACACAAAACATAATAATACAGAAGACTGACTTAATACTCAAGGAGACAGTGATTTTAGAACAAGTCAGTCGAATGTTAAATTCCGCTGAATCGTTTCAATATAGAAGTAACTAAAAGTGTCTGTTTTCTGCCGTCGTATTGAGTCAGTCATCTGTATATTTATATTTTGTGTCATGGCACACCACTATTGGGCTCATACAAAGCCCAATAGGTAAGAGAAAGAATCACAACTCAGAATTACTATGATATGAATTTTCGATGAGAGAAAAAGATGGCTATACGGCACTTATATGAATTCTTAACGAGAGAATGAGATGGTTATACAGCTCTTATATCGCGCCGCCTTCCAACAACAGAAGTTCCACGCTCGTCTATTACAATCAGGCGATATATACTAATGTCTCGTGTCATCACAAATTAAACCTTATTCTTAACCCATTAAGGTAGCATATTATATGACAAACATCTCATAACTCAGTATATGCGAGCCAAAAAAATGTATTAAACTCCATACGATGTATTACAATCGTCCTTTCTATTTTAAACGAATCTTAATCGTTCTTACATAAGTAATCATATAGATATTGTAATATTTCGATTTATTTTTCTACTCATATTAAATAGTATGACAGCGACGCCATAGATTACTTCGATACAGAAAACCGGCTATAGTAATATACTAATCAAGTTTTTCGAGAGCAGTTATTGACCTTCGACCTAATTGTTCCGCATCTGCTTTTAAATGTTGTACTAAGCCGGCGTTCTATATGTTTCTATTCTGTGACGACGCTTTGTTATTATATATTTGATACATGAACTTATCCAATATGAACAGCCATATTTCCGGCTGGATCGCGCCCATTATATAAACATTGTATGTAAATATATAAAATATTACTTTTATTTTTGTAAGTAGTTGAAAGTCGAGCCATTTGAATGTAACCACGACTTAGGCGGGCTGTTCTTGATGCTAGTACGCTGCAACTATAGTAAGAACGCTGTGTTTGGCGCCTATTCTTTTGTTCAAGACGTGGTCGATGGGCACAGAAAATTTAATTACAGATGCTTAGCTAAAATACGTGAGAACTGGCCTACTCACACAAAGATACGTCTCTCTGGCAATCTGTATTTATGTAATAAGTGAGTTGGTTCTTAGATGTCACAAAAACCACAATTTAAAGCAGCGCTGGCCTAGTGAGTAAGGCATAGATCAAAGATCATGGGTTCAAATCCCACACTACTACCGATGTGGAAATCCTAACACTAGCATTAGAAGAGTTAATCACTAGAAGAGTTAATCAGAATAGTAGTACTTTGATACCCAAGTTACTTGAGCAGCGATAACTCAGTGGGGAGACCAACAGACTGCAATGCAAAGGGTCTCGGGTTCGAACCCACGTCGCGCACCTCTGACTTTCGGGTGTTATATGACTTTTCGAAATTACGTGCATATTGATTGACAATTATCGCCTGCTCCGTGCCTCGGAGAGCACGTTGAGCCGTCGGTCCCGGCTGCCATGAACATCTATGGCAGTCGTTATTGGGGAAGTCGGCACAAAAGATTCCACTGGGTCGAAGTGTCGCCGGTCTGTACTGACTGGCCCCCACACAAGATAACATAAGATATCCAAGTTACTTCCAATCTTTACCAAAACTCGGTCAAACTGCTTCTCCGTCGCTATGTCATTGATTATATAAATACAGATCGCCAACCCATTACTGCAACACCCGTCTTTGCGCGATTTTTTTTAGTATTTCAGCCGAGCATCTGTATTTAAGTATTTTGTGTCGCCTAATGCATCTGCGTTCTTATATAGTCGTAGCGTGGTATGGTACAACGCGTGTCTTTAGAACCAACTAAGTAATATCTAAAATGTATTTATTACTGACAAGCTCGATTTAGGAAGACAGGGTACAGAAAATGATGGGTGACCATCCCACTGTTAAGTCAACAAAGCTTCGTTTGGCATCTATACTATAGCATTACGCTTATATATCATCTAAAGGAAAGGCAGAGTTGTATTATACCTGCAATAACAAGCTACGATTCGGTCTTATCATATCTCGGCCAAGCCTAGTGGTATCTACCGGGTTGACTTGCAGACCCCTTGCTTCTAAATCAAAATATTTTCATTCATGTAGGTCACAAAGTAACACGTATGAACGTCAACACTTATTAATGTGAATATATATTCACCTGTTGCCATATTCAGCAAGGCAAGGACGTAGAACCAATGAGAAGAACAGGCAAGAAACTCACGGCCACTCTTTTCAGTCGCCATGTTTACAGTATTGTATATTTTACAAGTATTTTCTGTAAGGAGCTGCAACCATTAAACCATTTACTCATAAAGCAATCGAGCAATAAGTAATATTTGAAAGTTAGCTGCCAATAGTTTATGGTATAATAGAAGCATACACTTACGTGTATACAGAATAAAAACAATGCGAAACCATATTGCAGTCCGAGATGAACTTTAAAATATGAAGATGAAGACAGAAAAGAAAAAAATATTGCCGGATTCCACAAAACCAAGACCGACCAGTTCTTATCTCTAATAGGATCATCTGACAAAAAATGTGTTCTATTACAAAATTCTCAATATCACAGAGTTTGCAAACGTACCCAGTAGACGACATTAAGCTAAGCTATCAAGTGGGATTTAAACCAGTTGACAAAATGTTAGCGTAATACAATTCTGTCTACCCCATGGGGAATATACAGTCGTGAATCTATTTAGTGTAATAGGCACGCGTTGTACCATACATATTGTGTCATTATTAATAAAATATGTTCCGTGTAAATAAATTGCAATCATTTCAATAAAAATTGTAACACATAGATAAGTCGAATACACGGTAAAACCTAAATCGGTCGTTTGTTTTTATTCCTGTCTTAGAAAGTTAAGGTTACTTTTGTGCAAATTTAAATTGAATGAAATTTCTATTATATTGTTTTCTGTTTTAGTTTGTTCTTTTTGTAATTGCAGGAATTATCGAACCGAACTCAAAAATTATTTTACTAAAGTAAACTACGAGTTGTCGTAGATGTATGAAGTCTAGCTACTCGCATTGGGCTAGCGTGGTGGACTATGGCCCAACTCATCTCAAACTGAGAATAGTCCTGTGCCAAGCTGTTATTATTATAAGCTGTATTATCCTTGGATAATTAGATAATTATGTACAAAGTAAGCGACACCGCGGGTAAAAGGTTGTGTTTAAATATAAATGAAATATTTAAACATTTTAAACTGCCTCTGTTGGGCACCTAGCTGTTCGTAGTATGAGAAGGATTAGGATATAAGTTCACCACGCTGACCTAGAGCTGGTTGGACATTTATATTTTAATGAATGTCGGTCGAATTTCGACAAACAGGCAATCATAACACTAATAATAAACAAAAAGAATCTGAACTTCATTTAATAGAAATATTTTAGCTATTGTTTATAAATAAATTCCTGTTCAATCAACGGGTCTTTCTTGAGCGAGTAGTGTCTAGTCCCGACCGACAGCATGAGTATTTTCTGGCTGATCGACACGCACGATGGAGCTGGCCAGCGCAAAGTATCCCTCGTACTCCACGTCCTCAGGAGTTGTGTCATAGTGGTAGTGGCCACCGTCGCCGTGTAAGCTGAACCCGTGGAAGTGCTGCACGCGAAGGTCCAGACCCTGGACAAGAAAAGAGAAGATGCATTTTTATATGCCTCTATACCTCTTTCTGGGTATGTCTGTTTACGAGACTCTCCTTCTGCAAACAGACAAACCTAGAGGCAGGTAGACGGTGTTCCACTTGCTACGATCCTGACGTAGGTAACTGTTGATATTATTTATTAACTAGTTCTGCCCGCGTCTTTGGTCGCGTGGAATTTCGAAGTAGGTACCTATCCATACTTTTCAACTTCTAGGTGGCATATCAAAATGAAACATGCAACAGATTTTAAATTAGACCCCCAGCAATACAAACAGTTGTATTGCTGGAGGTCAAACTTAAAATCTACACAGGTTAACAGCACTCAGATTTTCTCTCAATCAGATTTCATACAGTAGTTTTTGCGTGATGCGCATACTAACGTACAGACAGACAAAATTAAAAGCGTTAAAGTACACACGGCTACACATCAAGTTAGACAGCCTATATACGCATAACTACGCTACATACAAAATAAATAACTGTCGGAAAGGGACAGTGCATAGTGGTGTCGATGTAATGGTAAGGATAGAGCGTAACAAAAATATAACGCACTCTTGCACGATTCGCAGCGTTCAACTTCTAATAGTTTAAAGTCCAAACAGTCTAGGTTGAGCGCGTCGCTGTGTGTACAGGAAAGAATAAGCTACTAACAAGATCGCCCGTGACGAGTGTGCCAACGTGTGTGATGGGCGCCTTCATCTCGAAGTAGTGTAGCCACGTGTCCACATCGTCATCGCTGCACAGTGGCGCCGTTGAGAAGTCCGGCATCACGTGAAACTTCACCTTGCCCGCGCGGAGCAGGAAAGTGCCGCCAAGACCTGACAATGAGCATACGTAAATAAAATTAAATGATTAGCCTCAAACTTTTCCCCGCGACTTCGTCGGTTCGAAAACAGTACTTTTTCCTGGAGGAAAGGTACCTTGTGACCTGTTATGTACTCCTGACAATATGTATACAAAATTTCATGATAATCAGTAGAGTAGTTAAGGCGTGAAAGCGTCACAAACGAGCAAAGCCACATTCGCATTCATAATATTAGTTACGACGTTGATAAACTGAATCACGCCGGCACATACTTCCTTTCAGTACCTAAAGGAAATACTGGGTCAGAGAACATTAATATTCTATCACATACACACAACATCTAGCCCAAACTAAGCAGAGCTTGTACTATGGGTACTAGACAATGGATAAACATACATATATACATTCTTTTTTTTTAAATACATACATATTATACATAGAAACACTCAAACCAAGACAAACATCCATGTTCATGCACACAAATGTTTGACTTGTGCGGGAATCGAACCCGCGACCTCTAGCTTGTCAGTCGGTTACACTAACCACTACGCCATCGAGGCTGCCAAAGTATAATATTTTAAAGTACATATTTAACTGCGGGGTAGCAGGTATTACAGTTTGAAGTTACAGACAGACATACATAGTCTCACGCCTATACCGCCTAACAGTAGGCCTCTGCCTATCGTTAAAAAACACCCTAAACGTATAGCTACACCTCTGTGTTCTACATCCAGTTTCATCAGCTATTCTTCTAGGTTGCACGTAATAGGGGGCGAGCCATTAGCTGTTTATTGGACACAGTTCCAGACTCCGTGCTACGACTGAGAGTTTCTTTAAGGAAAACGCATTAACTCTTTGCCTGAACCAGCAATCAAACGTGAGACCTCGTGCATTGCTTTTAAAACCGCTGCGCAACGAAGCATTGTTAAGAAACTAATCTTATATGTTACCGAGACTTAAAAAAATATACTTTTATTATTCTTTCCCATATGTTTAAGTACTTTTTAGCAACTATGGTCATGGGAAAAGTACAAATAAATATTTAATAGCCCTGCTGTTTTTTAATATTCTTTTATTTGTGTTTTAAACAAACATCTTACTGCCGTTTCTTCTCTTTATTTATACTTATTAAAACAATTTGTTATATCCGCCATAGAAATTATTATTTATAATATTAGTATATAATATCTATCAATTATTTATATTCCATATGGTATGCAGTACATTCATAGGGAGATAGCTAAGGGATAAATCTTGGGGCCGACACAAAAGATCCCAATGGGTCGAAGTGTCGCCGGTCTGTGCTGACTGGCCCCCATACATAAGATAAGATAAGATATATTCCATATCAATTTGCTAAGTTCACTTTAAAATAATATGTACCTAATTTAAATATTTGCCGGAAGTATAAATTGTTTTGATGTTAGCCACGTAGCCCACTCCGAGTCGGCACTTTACGCGTCGCCGCCGCCGCCGGCGCAAGGCTCGGCAGTCGGTTAACTTCACAGAACGCTTATACATACTCAAAGTTGTAACTCCTCGTAGCACCAAGTGGAAACTTACCCACAACTTTGTCACCATAATGATTCTTGAGCGTTTCTCTGATAGCTGTTATGAAGTTGGACGGACCGATGCGCGTCTTAGCCACTACCTTTAAAACCTGAATCAAGAAATGTTATAACAAAAATGAATTACTATTATCAGATAGACCAAAAACAGGTATCTAGATTTTGTATGATGTTATTACGTTTTTTATGGGTTATTAGGGTGCTTTTTGAAGAGCTTAAATATATTGACGAGGCCGACAAATTACACCAATATTTTTCTAGCTCGATTTAAGTTTGGTCTCACATATGGATGAGTTTGATGATGTTATTGACAAAGTCTAATATTTTGTACTGCTACAGTGAATTTGATAACATTCGAGAACTTCGTATGTGTACACACGGCTACACATCAAGTTAGACACCCTATATACGCATAACTACGCTACATACAAAATATAGAATCGTCGGAAAGGGACAATGCATAGTGGTGTCGATATAACGGGAAGGATAGAGCGTAATAAAAATATAACGCACTCTCTCGCACGATTCGCAGCGTTCAACTTCTAATAGCTCAAAGTCCAAACAGTCTAGGCACAACATTGGTAAAAATACCTAATATATAACGCACGAGGCTGAATCTTAGTGCAACCAAATTTAAAGCGAGACTAACAACTGCCATAGGAGCCGTAAAAAAGTTAGCTTCACTTGTGTTTGACCGAAGTAAATCATGGAAATATTTTTGAACATATTTTAATTATTATGTACTAATAAGTATTTTAAATTGCATAACTGTGTTGGGAAAGTTAAAAGTAGTGTAAGGCCAAGTTAAGAGCACCTTAAACCGACGAGCGTGTATGAGGAATGTGATGAAAGTAGGTAAATGAAGCCAGAGAAGTGTATCAGGATCGTAGCAAATGGAAATCTGTAGTGTCTGCCTACCCCTTTGGAAAACAGGCGTGAATATATGTATGTACCTGTGTTTGTTGGTTTGTTAGTCGTTTATGTAGCATCAGATCTACATTATTATTGGCATAGTTGTAGTTTAGGCAGCCGAAAATAGTATGGGCTACTTTTATCCTATACGAAGTCGCGAGTAGGTATATACTAGTTACATAATAAATCAGAAAATTGAACATTATAAATGTCTTTCCCCTAAAGACAATTATTGGCTGTTGACGCCCTTGTCTTGAAACACGGGCCTTAAATCACACAAAAAACATTGCCTGCATGGTCGCCAGTCATGGTCTACTACCATGGTATTGTACACAATCATTTAATTTTTATATTAAGGTCCCTTGACCACAAATGACGCAGGTACTTAAGTAACATTGATACAAATACTTAGAAAATGAAATTCGTTCATTGTTGTATTTACATAAACTTCTGGTACTACCGTGCATATTCTGAATTGTGGTTTCGTGGAATTCGATAATTTACTTACTACATTTTATTTAAACAATTAGATTAAATTACGAACTACAATCATGTCTTGTCTTGATTATTTATGTACATGTAAGTGGATGCTCCTATTTACCATACTGCTGCTGTAGAAGCTACCATCAAATTTTATCAAATGCTTGAGTATGTTGAGTAGTAGTTCATGGAGAAATGGTTGCAGCACCTTACAGTTATGATTTGTAAACAAAATATTATTGTACACTTGGCGAATAAAAAGAGTGGCTATGAGTTTCTTGCCCGTTCTTCTCATGAGCCCTACACCCTTGCTTTGCTGAACGTGGCAGTAAAAGTCAATTCACAGAAAAAAATTTACGTGTTACTCTGACATTCATAAGTGTTATCTTGTAACCTAATTTGAATAAATTTATTTTGATTTAGATTTTTTGATTTGATTTCATACTGATGGAATAAGTAGACAAGCCACTATGTCAGGGTCACTATGTAGTCGTAAATTAAGAGCCCCGAGAGGCCACGCGGTGTTCCCGCCCGCCTTCTAACGTCGAAAGGAGAGAGCGGTGAGGCTCTCTCCTGGGGACGAGAGGTGGTCGGATCCGTTTGACCCGTTTAACCCGGCCCGCACCCACACGGGGGTGCCTACTATGGATGAATCTTTTAAGAGCTCCCAACTGGTTGGGTGAGAGAAGGAACATTAAAAAAAAAGGTAGTAAAAAGTACCTTGTATACAAGATAATAAAATGATTATGAGAAAGTCGTTTGAAAAATTGTTACTAAGAATGTTACCTTGCCAGGTTTGCCTTCGCTGAGTAGGTAGTTCCCAAGCAGTGCTGTTCTGGTCTCGTTGTTGGGCAGGCGTCGCTGCAGGTATTTGCTCGTGCCCTTGGCAGCACCCACCGGCTCCACAGACACGATGCGTGTGCCTTGATCAACGGTGCCGTTCTTGATACTGAGGTTAATTATACCCTGGAATATAACACATGGTGCTACAGAGGAAATTAGAAAAAAAATATTATTAACTTATTAATTACAATATGCCTAATATACGGTAGTCGGCTCACCACGTCACCGTCTATCAGACACACATGGTTTAATGCACAGATGGTTTAAGTAGTCGCCTCGCCAAAATTACACAAAATATTGTGTAATCCACAAATGGTTGTTCCGAGTCTGGATGTTCTATTTGTGTCCGTTGTTTGAATGTTTGTAAAGCCTCCCGCGACACAGGATTTATTACTAGTGCGGGGATTGTCTTTTTAAAAAGAAAAAGAAAAACTTTGCTTATCTCCGTGTTGGTACTGATTTCATAACAACACCAATATAACTCTTAGATCGACCCGGGTTGTCATGATTAGTTGTAATCTAATACTACGAGGTAGCGATACAGTTTGTTAGTTGTTAGCTATAAGTGTAATAAAACGATCGCTTACCTCACAGTTGACCCCTATGTGAGGCCAAGGGCCAGCGCCGGCGCCGGCCACGAAGGCAGGTTCTCTCTGCAGGTGCTTGGCAAGGAGTGCCAAGTCGTAAAGCTTGTCGCGCTGCACTAACGGTAGCAGGTATGGTGGTCCGCCGATTTCTACTAGCTTTGCGTTGCCCGTCAAGCCTGTAAATCACATAAATAAGCTTACAAATAGAGTTCTTAATTTCTAAGTTAGAAATAATTATAAACAGCAGACAGATGTGGCATTGCATCTCATTCGTAAGAATGGCAGCAAATTATATATTTTATTTATTGAGGTGTATTTGGAATTCACGTTCTTAAACGGATAACTTGGCTTCTGTTTATGGATTGTATTTATAATTTATAAAAAAACGAAATGTTAGTAGATTGAACATCCCCTCTCTCTCTACGACTAGCCCAGTTTATGATATAGCGTTCCCCTACATCAACCTTAAGGTTATATTAGGTGGAGCCGCTGTACCTTCCAGTGCCCGAGAGCACCTTCCGGTACCAGTTATAGACAGGTCTTGTCCCCAAATCTCGACTTCTCCACCCTGACCTCAGAGATCCGTTTCTCGTAAGCGAGCTACCTCGTGCCCAAGTGACACTACCTATTCTCCAGATAGGTACCGGAGCAATAAAGCCGCTCACCACCCGCAACTCTGGGAGTTTATAACGAAAACCTCGCTGAAGCCGACGGAGAAGCCGCTTCTCATATCTCCAGTATGGTACCGGAGCTGTGTAAGGCACGCTTACTTCCCGACGTACATCCGTACGCCTACCCAAATAGGCCTACAAGCCGGGTGTGGCCCGAGTCACTCCAGCTATGACTCTTACTTGCTGAGCAGGCAAACGCCCGAGATGCGTTGCGGCAGTGAAACCACACTGCCACTTTGCTAAGACAACTCCGTGCCTCTCGCGACCGACTGGTTCGCACTAGCCGCGCCTGAGTCCGACGCTCGAACGCCACGTGCTTGCCGAGCAACGAACATGTCGTCCTCAGCGGCTAACCACATACCCCTGAGAGTCCAACACCAATGTCAGGCACCGCGCACTCTAGTCAGCGGTCGATAAAACACGCCTTTCGAGGCGCAGTGGGCTTCCTGACCCCGCAGTACCCTGGTCCAAAGAGGGAGACCCAGAGTTCTCCCCCCGAAACCCTATCTACTCGGGTCCTGAAGATAGGGGAACAGTTCTTACAGGTACAATCAACGCCATAAATAGCTGAAGCTTACATAGTAGCTTAACAAATATATATAAGTACTAGATTTTGGCCGCGGGTACGCTCGCTTTTATCTAGATTTTATCAATAAATCCCTCGAGAATAGTACTTTTTTCTGCGTGTAAGGTATCTCATGTCCTGTATTCCTGACAAAGTGTATGGAAAATTTCATGATGGTCGGTCGAGTAGTTAAGGCGTGAAAGCGTATTGAATTACCAAACTCGGATTCGCATTTTTAATATTAAGTTAGGATTTCATGAAGAACAACTCTTCTTTATTATTATTTTTAAACTGCCTCCGTGGCGTAGCGGTAGTGAATGCGACTGCTGTGCATGACGTCTCGGGTTCGAATCCCGGGTCGGGCCAACAAAAAGTTATTGGGTTTTCCTGTTAAGAAATCTCAATACGAGCCCGGAGTTAGGAAGTTGGCGGTGTTAGACATCCCCGTGCCTCGGAAAGCACGTAGAGCCGTTAGTCCTGCGCCTGATCTCTCTCCGGTCGTGTCGGATTATTCGTCCCATCGGCTCATGAGAGTTAGGGAACAAAGAGTGCACTTCTGTTTGCGCACACACTTGTGCACTATAATATCTCCTGCGCCGATGGCCATTCTCCGTTAAGATTGGCCGCCGTGACCGAAATTCGGTCAGGAGGACATTATTATTATTATTCTTTTAAGTATAACTGCTATAAAAACTAGCATTGGTTACAATTTTAATAGATAGAGGTAATTGAAATCTCTAAAGTGTGTTTCGCTTTATGTCGCTGACTGTAGGATCCATTACGTTTGTATTCACATATATAATAATAATAATAATTTTATTTGCATAAAACATGGTATTTAGTGGTGTTACAATAGTAGGTATATATAGTACAAACACCTTTTTCTAAATTACAGCGCAATTTTTTTAAATTATTGGTTCACACAGCGACACATCAACCAAGCCTGTTTGGACTTTGAACTATTAAAAGTTGAACGCTGCGAATCGTGCGAGAGAGTGCGTTATATTTTTGTTACGCTCCTTCCTTACCATTACATCGACACCACTATGCACTGTCCTTTTCCGACAATTCTCTATTTTGTATGTAGCGTAGTTATGCGTATATAGGGTGTCTAACTTGATGTGTAGCCGTGTGTACAAGTAATTACATTTTTCATCCAAAATGACTATTACATCGTAAAAGCCCGTATTTTCTTTATGCGATTCCTGGTATATACATTATATAAATTTGAATGGTATGTACCTATAGTACCTAATTTATCAAGTACCTACTTTTTCAATGCTGTAATTCCAATCAATTCAATGCAAAGAATACTAAATATAACTCTATAACTATAAGATTCATAAGCGAAGAGGTTCATGATAAAATTGTAATTGTTTCTATACTTAAGTTAAAACATAATATTGTCTTACAGTAGTTATCACATATTTACACAAGATAACGTACGTACCTAAGTATAATTTGTTTCAGCAAATAAATTGCCTACTTTTATTGTTACATAATTGTTTTGTACACATCGTTACCAATTCAAATCGTAATTAAAGAGTTACAGGATAAACAGAAGGTATTAATAACTATTAATCTCTTTTTAAAATATAGCTTGAGTAATATGACACTTATGTCGAGGGTTAGAACGCTGTCATAGAACCCATCCTATTATTGACGGGGTATAGCTACTCAGTAAAATATTATCATAGGGTGATAATATTTTTTGCATATTATTATATTGACACACAAGTTTGGAATGTAAGATAAAATTTTCTCTCTAACCAATTCGCACCAATAACAAATTGAAAATAAGAGTTATATAAATCTTATTAAGGAATATTTTAAGTCGGTTCTTAAGATTACTATCATAAATTCTCTTTTATTTGTATACCAAATAGCTGTGCAGTTTCGTACTTCCACTGAACGTTTCATAACTTGATTAACGAATGAACTAATTACGGATAAATATCAGTTTTCCGTGGACGGGTAATATACCACGAATACCTCCTAATAATATTTTTTTCCGCAAATGGTTTACTTTTTATAAATGACTAGCTTGTGCTTTGTTTGGGAACAGTTCTTATTTTGTAGATAAAATTTCTATAATATTTTGGAGAACTTGCTGTTTCTATGTTGAACACCAAAAGTCATAAAACTTTCTTTTCAGAACTAAATTGCCGTTTCTATATTGAACATGTACTTAGTCTTATAATCAGTTCTTTTCGGAATTAATCTTGTTTCTATCAAACAGTCAAGGTCTCGTGGTGTCGCGCTTGTGCAGTTCATGGCTGCATACCTGCGGTGGCTACAATATCATTTTCTATACTCCTGATAATGTATATGCGAAATTTCATGAAGATCAGTCCAGCAGTTAGGCGTGAAAGTGTAACAAATAAAAAAACTCACATGCGCGTTTAAAATATTAGTTAGGATGATTATCTACTTAGTTCTAATCCTTTATGACACTACCATTATTGAGTGATGTGACGTTACATACCAGGTGACGTGAGGTTGTACGGAGCCTTGGTGAGGTCCGGCGAATCATTAACCGACACGCTCACCGTCGAGAATGTTGTCTTCAGACCCTTCGATAGCACTGGAATATAATTCAAACAAAGTAAACATATAACCATAAAGTAAGACGTGTACCTATTTATGTTGTGGCAAAACTTGTCGACTGTAAAAATCCAAAATTAGACTGCTTATTTTCTCTTTATTTTTATATTTATATAGTATATAAATTATACAAGTGTTGTTTTACTAAATGTCTGTAGGAACGCAACTTGCATGCTTAACATAGGCTCACTGGTAGCGGATGTTCCAAAAAGAGACTAAACTATTTAAACTAGCCCTTAAAATATACTTGATTTAAATTAATCTCTGGTTCTAATTAGTTATATTTAGAGATCTATTATTAATAAATAATAGTATAAAGAGAATCAGGATAGATTTATACATGCAATTTTTTATTACACTAAATACCAACAAATAGTGCTGTTTTGACTCACCATCAGCAACTTCTTGTAGTGGGGGCTGATGAAGAGTTTTCTCCTTGATCGACACTTTCGTGTAGTCTACGGACGAGGACGACATACTGCAATTAAACAACACTCAATTACTCAAGTAGATACCCCTACTATTGCAAATAAGTATGGTACTGCAGTCAACTAAGTAAATATGTCATCGCAGATTGTTATGCTAATGAGTTACTTAACTAATTAGGTACATTAACATGCTATGTAGGTATTGTTTATAAAGCAGTAGGTTAGTAGCTGATGCTAGGAATCGCTATAGCTACCGGTACAGATTTAAATTTATTCTTATAGTAACTATAGCGAATGTCAAAGTTACATAATCTCTGAGATAAAAGTTTACTAATAAATAGGTAATATAAAAACTGCAAATAAAATAGGTACTTACATATATTAACTGGTACATATTTTGTAGTGCGATAAGTAGACTTAGCTACACAACACTTATATACGGGAACCAAGTTATATCTATATATTAGAAAGCGACAATCGTTCGAGTTTTAATGTCACTGCATTCATAGTAGCGGTCATTACCGAGTCATTGCTTTTACTCACCTCGATATTCCCAATGTCGCCGCGCTCGCTGCCGCCAACCATGCGATCACTAACCAAACCTTCGCAAACATTTTAACCTTAATTCACTAAAATACGTACGTTGCTTAGATGTGTGGTTCCCCAACTACCGATTTTTTTCGTCTGCGTTTGACCTGCGGTGACCTTTCGTGATTGGAGTGTTGTTTTAGTTCAGCGTGGCCGCGTGCGCTCGCGCCGACCCGTGTTGTGCTAATGTTTATTTCTCGCGCTGAGATTGTGCGGTTATCTGGAGTGCTGTTTATCATTGTTTGAGAGCTTCCAGTTACTTGTTTAATTACAATGTGAAGGACGTAGTATGTAATATTGGTTATGATAAGTAAATATACTTAAACAGATTTATAAACTGGACGGTTTTCTCGTAGTAGGTACTATTTTGGTGAACTTGGTTAGTTTTAGTGAAGCGTATTATTGCATTCGATGGTTTCGAATACTGTTGTGCATAACTCGATTCGTAAGTGCATGGTCAAGAATGCAGCGCACTCATTTAAAGTGTTGTCAATACATTCGAATAATATCCAAATGTATTTAGCAGTTTGATTATGCTACATTGAGGAGCGAATAAAAACACGATTTTGCTTTGTACACTATGAAGGGTGATTAAGATTGTGGAAGTTCTAGCCGTGCGTGACTGTAGGTACGGTCGTCTGTTAGTCAGTTTTTCAGCACTTAGTATTTTATTGTAGTAGGTACCTACCCGTTATTAGTGTCCTCAGCGTCGATAATAATAACTCATCAAAGACATTTCCGGACAAGGTAGGTAATAGAGAATGTTGTGTCATGTTTCTTGAAACTCACTATGCCTAGCGTTCGCTTAATCAAAGTCAAAAATATTTATTCCCATTTATGTTATTTTTACACTTTTTGGACACGCCAATTGAAAATATTATTTATAATTAAATAAAAGGGACATCAAATTATATATTGAAAAACAACCAGTTCGATGAGCTCAGAGAAGCATCTGGCAAGAAACTCGTGCCACTCTTTCAATCGCCAATTATCATTAAAATAATATGTTATGAAATAGCCTGTGGGTTCTTGTTTGGTGGGCAGAGCAATTGAATCGTTTTTTTAACACGCTTTTATTAGCTTCACATATATGTTTGTTTGTTAGTTTTTTTGTAACTGACTCCTTTGGGCTTGATTTTGACCTACTTCAAACGGTCAGATTTCATTTAAACGTTGTAGACTTATCGAGGACCGATGACAATACAATAATTTGATAAGAAGCTCGGAAAATTAATATTTTACAGTAATATTTACTGATATAAAAATATAAAAAAAGGGAATAATAGTTATAATAACTTAAAAAACACGCTTTATTTAAAAAACCAAACTAAAAAGTAGATAATATTCTTTAATAATTCAAAATAAGTATAGAGTGATTACCTAATAAAAGAAATCATTTTAATGTAAAAAAGCGTGGGGTGCTTGCTATATGAAATAGAATATCAATAACGTTTGCGCACCAAGTAGCATCATTATCAAATTTTTTGTATAATAGCTTTCTATAATTTATTGAAACTTAGGTTCTGAATATCGCTTGGAGCTTTGATGTATAAGCGCACACATTGACTTTTAATTATTTATTACTAGATTTTGCCCGCGGTTTCACCCGCCTAAGTCCCGTGGGAATATCGGGATAAAAAGTAGCCTATGTGTGAATCCAGGTCTCCTTTTTTTATAATATAAATCAATATTCTTATATGTAGATATAAATTAGATTTGAATAGATAAATAGGCTGGCTACTGTTATCATATTTATATTAATGAATCTTTAGTTGTCATATCGTAAATTGCTCAAATAGCCCTAAACAAAACATTTATCTATAATCTGCGTTTTGTTTTTGATACAAACTTTTTAGTGTAGTTAGTGATAATCGTAATATAACTAACGGTTAACCTCACATTTGTTATTCGGGTTTACCCGACTTGAAGACTGGTGTGATACACTGGTACAGACAGCGACGTAAGTAGCTAAACATTAAATTGATTTCTAATGTTAGTTAATAAATTAAAACTTTCTAATTATTATAATTATTCAATAATTGGTGATTAAAAAGACGGTTTCTTGCCAGTTCTAATTGGTTCCATGGCCTTGCTTTGCTGAATCTGTTGCCATAGATAAATGTAAATTCACATTAATAAGTGTAACTTTGACGTCCATAAGTGTTACTTTGGACCTACATGAATAAACGTGATTTTGATTTGATTACTAGTCGGGCAAACCAAGGTGAATATAACCGTTTAATTAATAAAAATAAACAGATGCTATTTCTTCGACGTGGCTAATAAAATGAAACGATTATTTGTAAAATATATACACGCAGTCAATACAGAAAATAGTTCCTAGATCTCGCGTAATACGGGCGAGCGTGTATCCATCTACCTACCAAGTACATTTCCACAGTCTGAGCTGCAACTATCTAAATATTCTTTACAGCAAACCTCAATAGCAATGCCCTTATAATAATATCAGCTCTGTATTAAACTGTCTCACGGCTGGGCACGGGCCTCTTCTCAGTGTGAGAAGGGTTAGGACATAGTCCACCACGCTGGCCCAGTAAGGTTTGGCAGACTTCATAAATCTTCGAGATAGTTATGGAGAATTCTCAGGTATGCAGGTTTCCTCGCGATGTTTTCCTTCACGGTTAAAGCGAGCGATAACTTCGATAAGACATAGATGCGCGCCATGGGATCGAACTTGTTACCTCTGCATGGCCGTCTAACGACCTTCCACTAGGCTATCGGTGCTATAGTGCCCTTGCCG
This sequence comes from Catocala nupta, assembly GCA_963675205.1. Taxonomy (NCBI): domain Eukaryota; kingdom Metazoa; phylum Arthropoda; class Insecta; order Lepidoptera; family Erebidae; genus Catocala; species Catocala nupta. The sequence continues at coordinate 29,142,190 of OY776090.1, read as the reverse complement.
GGTACTAATACTGGCTCCTATAATATTTTTAACAATTTACATATTTATACATTCAGCTAATAATATTATTTCTGCCAATAATAAATGTGAATGAGAGTTTGTTTCGCTTTCTTTAACTACTCGACCGATCATTATGCAATTTTACTATACATTGTCAGCGGTACAGAAAAGGGCATAGGGTACCTTTTATCCAGAAATAGTAGGTTATGTTCCAGATGAAAGAAAATTAAAATAACCTACATTTACGCGAGGAACTATCAATTTATGAAATAAACCATGCATCATGCAGTCCTAAATACACAAATTATTACACAAGCAATATTTTTACACTTTCTATATTGATACTATACTAGACAAAACATCGCGCGAAGAACGCATGCGTACAACGACGTTCGGGAGTTAACAGACTTGATCTAGAATTGCTTTATGGACAGATACACGGTGTGCATGCATTTCTTGGACTCATATATATATATATATTTTCTTTTTATTTATTACTGGAAATAACGTTATTACATTGCATAAACTGAAATAGTAGATACATTTTCCTTATTATTGATGAATGCAATAACCACAGCATTTTCAACAGATTACTAATCTGTTGAAAACAAACATTGCTGTGTGAAAAGCTATGTCAATTGAAACACATAGTTTTATATATCTTATAATAAAGTATAAGGGTATATTGACCGGCAACCTGTAGGTATCTACATATATATAGGTATAAACACAAGCTTTTGCCAGCGACTTTGCTCGCGTAAAAGTAGGTTAGGTTATGTCAGTACCAGTAAGTACTTTTCTTTTTAAATAAAATATATCTGGCCTATGTTACTCAGTGATAATATAGATTCCTAATGTTCACCATTAGGAATCTATATTATCACCGAAACCGAAACCGTGAAAGAACTTTTAAAATCGGTTAAGTAGTTTTTGCGTTAAATCCTTACAAATAATAAATAATAGTTTAAAACTAAAAACACGCTATATGAAAATAAAAAATTTTTGCTTTTTAAACTATTATTTATTTTTATATATTTTTCTAAATTATTGTATTGTCATCAGTCCTCGATAAGTGTGCAGTTTCAAATCAATCCGTTGGTTTAAAAGGGGTGAAAATCACGTTCAAAGATTCGGTTACATAGATTCATACATACCAAGCTAATAAAAGCGTGTTAAAAAATTAAATCAATCCATTCTATGATATTAGTATCTATAAACTTTTGCTTGCATATGCCTGAAGCAGTTGGCAGAGATGTATTTAGTCTAAATTACCCCAGCTATGTTTTTAGGTACCACGTATATCGGACATATTATATTGGACAAATATCTTGACTTTGTGCTGCTACAAGGAATTATCTTACAGAATTTAACACTGCTTGACCCAGGAATCGAATCCGAGACATCACGATCGCATTCAATCACCAGCGCAAACCTATGCCACTGTGATCTGTGTATTTTGAATTTTAACTTTTTAAATTCAAAGTGGTTGTAAAGTAGGTATAGATAATAAAACAAGCACATATTAGAAGAGTTTCATTTTAATATCAACTAAACCACAACAGTTCGTAATAAATATATCAACTTCAGACATTGTCATACTTGTAATAAATTAATAAATAGAAACCTTACTCCACTTAGAAATAACAAGTACTTTGGTAGTGCGGAGACAAATAATAAATATACTATCTCTGACGTCACACTTACTATCAGCACCCTTAGTACTGGTTCTCGATAATGACGATCGAAAACTTCAACAACGTATCTACTACTCTACCTATAGTACAAAATACAGCCACAGGTACATACCGGTACAGCCACCTACAATAAAATAAATATGTAACAAAGTTCCATTAAAATATGTATATCCAATTTGCCAAAATATTGAATACATCTTATGACAATTTTAACGAAATACCATGTTGATCAAAATAATATTTTCTTAAAATTTTCAATTGTAAGTAAACATTGGTGGCAAAACTTTGTAAACGCGGATGTTTCCAAAACATTTTATAAAACGATTGTTTAACAACAAATTAAATATAATAGATGAATATAATATTTTGGCATATAGGTGGCAGACATGGTGCATGAACATGGATGTTTGTCTTGTTCTGGGTGTGTCTATGTATAATATGTATTTACAAAAGAAAAAGTATATATGTACCTATGTTTATTCATTGTCTAGTACCCATAGTACAAGCTCTGCTTAGTTTGGGCTAGATGGTGTTGTGTGTATGGGGTAGAATATTATATTTTAAGGGAACTTTGTGCCCGTAAAAATATTTTTGTGGGTGACTGTACTATTCATGACGATGATACTTATCAAAAGCCCGTACTAAGGACACAACAATCACACAAGTGATTTTCGACTTCGAAGAAAAATTATACATACTTATTATTATTATGCAAGTGACTTCTATAAGCGTGTCTGATAAAAAATAAGCAAAAACTAGTGACGTCAGAATTAAAAATTAAATTCGCTTACAACATACATTATGTATTTAGCAAACACATTGTATATGTGTTGTACATAGGTACAACTTAAAATCATAATTGCACACAAATAAAATAAAAACATCGCCTAAGATTTAATCACAATGTTATTATCTTTAACAACGCATAGGGAATCATACGCAAAAGTGAAGGTAGATGGAACCACTAGTTTAGCCCGTAAATTATGCTAGCTGTCATATACACCCGTATACATTAAGTTAGTTTATTAAAAACATTATACATACCTAATGAAGCTATTTAGAAGTCTTTAAATGTACATAATATTGTCTTCTGTTTACGCGTATGTTATTCATTGAAATTAAACTACTATATACGGATTATATAGGAGTATCTGCAGATACGACTTTATGGCTAGAAGTCCGCGATATATTCATGTTTAATGTAATTGCTTTAAATTATAAAATAGTTATGCCTAACGCTACACAAATATTACATAAAGCAATGCGGCATTTTAATTGATATTATGTAGGTATATTTAATGCTTATATTATCTGTTTATTTCGTTTTTCATATAAAATTATCAAAGTCAAAAATAGTCCTTATGCAACAGTGGCGCTATCTACATTTACTTTTGCGTAAGACTCCCTAAGTACTAAATCTAATTAACTAAAATACAAGTTGCCAATTACAGCAGTTTTACTGGGCGGCATAACAACTCTCCTCCCTATTAAGGCATCTCATAAAACTATGGAAAACAATCCACGACAATTTTCCTATTCTCCAATCATAGTCTTTCGTCTAAATTTAAAAAGGTAACATCAAAATTTATGAACTCAAAATTGCATTAAACCTTACTCGTTTTGACACATTGACATCCCAAAATACTTCGAAAACTGGCAACACCGTGCAATCACCCACAAACTAATTAAAAAAAACCATCAACCATAGACGGGGTTTTAGTGATCACATTGTCTTAAATTACGGTGTTATGGAATGAACATGATAATGAATACTTGAGCTGCATCGGAATGCAAGATTAACTAAACACACAACACACAGGTACAGAACGCCGATCCAATATAGCGCGCGAAAATAGATGCATTCAGTTGGAGAATCGCATGGCAATAACTTTGGTTTGTATGCCTGCTCACCGCAGTTATAGAATAGCTGTGCTTTACAACGTCTATTTTGATCGTATTGTGGTCACACCGAAGTCATGTAGTATTTTAAGCGTTCATAGACAACGGTAACTGTACCAGTTTTTTTACCGCCTTCGTTATATAAAAAAGATTAATCATCCGAAATCTTTGAGGTGTCTCACAGCGTACAATGTTTTTGGATTATGTCAGCCTTACATAATAATTGGCACACTATCGTCTAATATCAAAACCGCACCTGTCAATGTGTAAGTGCATCTGTTTCGCGCTTAGTATGGTACCGGGCATCTGTACGTATGTAGTTTGTGAACAAAGTGTAGTCAGTTTCCGCAGGGTGGCGCTACATGTCCATCATTGTCATAGTTGTATATCACAGCCTATAAGATACAATTTGTTCACACCACCAAATATATCTCCCTATCTTACTCTCGTACACAAAATATATTAATCTGAAAATAATACAAATAAAGTTTGTGAGTGTTTTTAACGCGTTCTGACTTTATACGCAATATAATACTTAAAAACGAAATCTTCAAAGATTTGGGTACGTTATACTGGTTTGAAGGACTCGGCGTTCACATAACAGGTACTTACATTTGCAACTGTCGACGACACTCAATCAAATAAGTTGTGTATCACCTTAGATAAATGTTGTGATTGTAAAATCATATATAATTTGTATCAGTGCTTCATACCGATACACAATGTTTATATCATTCGATGTAGAAGTACCAGTTTCCTAATATTTATATTTCCTTTATATGAAAGGATAAAACGTAGTAACATTATTACGGTAAAATAAAATTTGCCTTTTGTCGTGTGACATTTGAAATTAGTGAAAGGGAGAAAAATCCCATTTAAATTAAAGTACTATACCTTTCTTTCTATAATTCAGTACCATATTGCAAGGGCCCAATGGCTTGTCTGAAAAATAAATTGGTCATTTCGCTACTTATATATAAGTGTAACTCTTCCACTGGTTCAGGATTATCTGAAGATTGAAAATCGTCACTGGCTAATTATTTATCTTCACGTAAGAGCTAGAACGCGTTAAAAACCACCCACAGTTAACAACTATAAAACAAATGTTTACTCGTACAAGTATCACACAATAAGTTACGTTTGACACAAGACATCGGGTACTTAACTTGGTCGCGCCCTCACATAGATCATAATATCAGACGATGAGTTATAAAATATATACTAATCACTATAACTAAACGACCTTCTTATATAAGACGACAGTACATCGACACTATTCTCTTAAAATACCAGTTATAATAAAAAAAGTAATGTGCCATCAGCGCGTCGCGGCGACTTAATAGGTTAAAATTGTAATGCTTTTGACAGCTAGCGGCCATTTTGTGCAATGTGACAGCTAGGTTAGACTGGCAAAGTCTGATGTTTTCTAGAGGTCGCTAGTTGATCAACAAATATATTGAATTGCTATTATAGAAATCAGCCGTGTACACAATTGACTTCAAATTTTTGATTACACTATACAGTAAAAGCCCTGTATATTTAGTCATGAAAGGTGGATACCGCGTGTTGCGCAACTGTATTCGAATCTCTTGAATGCAATTATGCGCACCGCAAAAATAATTGTAAGTTTAGAACTTTAATAAAAATAGTATAGATGTTATGTCGTCTATATAAAGCGTTTTATTATGACTAAGTTTCACTACATTAGAAGTTGTATACAACAAACATATTTTCCAATATGGTATACTATATCGAGTCGACTCTGCCCGCGTATACTTTAATACTCGAAGGGCAATACCGATATTTTATAAGAAAAATACAACCTGATGGTTGTGTTTATTCGCATTTCGCAAAACAAAGTAGGAAATTTGCAAAATCTACGATCATATGAACAGCCTTACTTATAACAGTCTAGTTAACGATAATCCATACTAAAACTGTTAAGGATCGTTGGCAGGTAACAGAATGTACCGGCTTACTGAACATTTAGCCGGTAGTCGGTAATCGCACTGATTGTTTTAGCGTGATTTTTGACAGAATGTATAGATCAGTTTTAGCAAGACTGTGATTTATAAACAGTTAGTAATAAATATTTATTTAGTAAACATATCATGTTCATTTTGTTACTAAAACATTAACCTATCTAGTGTCATAATACTATTGCATTAACTTACGTTTACATTTCAACTAAACTACTTTTACGAGTCAGAATTTGTTTATATCTTAGTCAATGTTAAACGTCAATATAAAAATGTGAAGAATATATATTTACAATCTGTAAAAGTAGTTTAATTTCGAATGTAATAATATTGTTAGAAACATCCATAATATATATATCGATTTAGGTACAGTAATTGAATAGCATCGTAACTCGTATTGAAAATAAATTCTGTTTCAAGTTACGATATTATTCAATTGGATATTATTATAATTCGGTTGTGATACTGTTCGTGTATACTGTAAGGTAAATTAATATATCACGTCTTATAGTTGAAATAATATCAATACTATATTGTTTGAATTATCATTGCATTTGATAGGAATTGTTGAGAATTTGCTCAAAATACACACATGCAGATGGCCGGCTCTCAATATAAAACAGATGCGTACGTACTAGTGATGTGCCGGATATGCGGATATCCGAGGGAGAATACAGATTCTTACTCTTCACTTTGTAAATGATCTTGCACATTATTAAAAGTCATTTCTCTATTTGAATTCTATTTTATGTTTCACATATTGTAGTGAGCCGGACATGTGTATTTATGTAATTTGTGGCACATGATTATAAACAATTTAGTCAAAACTTGAAATGTGACTTCTCTGACTATTGTTGTATAGTATAAAAAATCTAACTAAGATTATTCCCAACAATTCCTTTTGTTTGAGTCATAAAATTATAGTTATTTCTTATAGTACGCCTATTTTATTAACTATAAGTCTGTGAATTTTATAGAAAAGTGTATTAGTAAACTATTTACACTTTAATTAACTGTCTTTTAAATAATACTTAGAGCACTAACGATATAGTTTATACAACAATAGTTTTGAGAATTACAATCATCAGTCTAAATTGATTTTGGAGGGTCAAATGGAATTTCAACAACATTATAATATCAAAACGAAGTGACAATTGATATAACTGTGCTTGTTACATTGCACGACAATAAGCTCATTGTATTATTAGAGTATTATTATTTTTCATTTCGTAGTGTTTACTAATTAAAGCTCTTCTTGCTCGCTCATAACGTGATAATGAATTTGCAGATGAGCAAATGCGACAATGCTCAGTATTTGTCATTCTATTTAAATAGTCATATTAGACCGTGATGTAAATTAATAGTATTTTTGTATCGTGTAATACATTTTCTATTGGTTCCTAGGTATGCCAGTACCACAAATTATATATACACAGAAAGTACGTTCAATACAACGCGATTAAACAGACGTACTCACAAATAGATGATTTCGTAAAGTAATTTTAGGTTGAGACAGTGATTGATACTCAGTTGACGTAAGGCGATGTACATAAATAGCATTCGAATAATTAGTCGCTACTTGAAACCAAATCGCTGTATACACGCGTTTGTATATAAGAGCGTCTATTTTTGGGCGTCGTAGTATACCGGTGATCTGTGTCAATATAATCTGTGTCACTATGCTAACCCAGAATTTTAGAATTATAGGAAAAGTACACGCTTTACAATCGATATATTACAGATTTTCGTTTGTTTCTTTGACAAATTTCGTTGACGCCATTTATGATTTTTATATAATTATTAGCATTTATATCAAGACATTATCGAAGAACTTATGCATAATATTCGTTAGTCTAATTTTAAGGTGGTTTACGTGTATGCAGTGTGTATTGTTGCGAAACGTATTACGCAATTTAAGCATCAAATTCTTCGCTATGGAATATCACTAGGTGCTGTTTTATTGGTGTGTAGTAGCGTATAGAGATTATAGATATCACTGTTGCTTTACAGCAAGGTCATGCAGCGTTTACTGTCGGAAATACACACTGTGTATCGCATAACTCAATTATCGAGTACATCACTACTGAGTATCACTGGATGTATATTCATAGTTCTGTGTGTGAGTGCAGCGTGATCTGCGCATACGCAGCGAGACGCACGACACACTCATCGGATTCGTCGATACTTCGTATCGCTAAGCGGTTCACCGGTGTTCTCACTATCTAGTATCGCGTCGGTGGTGGTTCACAGGTCGGTGTGCGGGTGCAGCGTGTGCACGTGCTCGTGGTAGAGCTGGCGCGCGTAGGCGGCGTGGCGCGCGACCCAGGCGGCGAGCTCGTCGCTGTCGCACTGCACGCGCGGGCGCCGCACGCTGGCCTCGCCGCCGCCGCCACCGCGCACGCCCAGCTCCACGAAGTACGCGCCCTCCGTCGACACCACCGTGCACGACACTAAGTTGCTGGAGAGATAGTATTTATTAGTTGATCCGCTTTGGCGTTCATTATACAGAAAATGCGTAAATTATACAGAAAACGTGTAAGTTTATAGAAGAGACGTTAATTATACAAAAAAGGCGTAAATTATACAGAAAAGGTGTAAGTTATACAGAAGTGGCGTAAATTATACGAAAAAGGAAATTGTACAGAAGAGATGTTATACAGAAAAGGCATAAATTATACAGGAAAGGATAAGGTACAGACGCGATTAAAATTATACAGAAGAAGTAGAGATACGACAAGGTGTGTCATTATCAAAGGTCGGAGTAGGTAGATTGATTTCAGGTCGTTGACGTCAAACGTAGAGGATAATATGGAATAATATAAATAGAGGATAATACCTCTAAAATACCGGAACTTCATATTTATTGTGATATTTGTTCCGGAATTTTGAAATTAGCACGAATTTGTGTTTAAGGTGTAAAACGTATTAATAATATCAATCTACGCTGCCAGTGTTAGCTAATGGTGAAAGAAATCAGTATTTTATTTTATACAAAAATACCTTGGAATAGTTACACAGTATTTTATCCCTTACTGTTGAATTAGAAATGACGCTTGACAGTATGAGACAAAACTTAGACAGGGCCTTTTGTTTCTTTATCTCATGTTTATCTATGTTCACAACGCATTGATCGCACGCGACGACCAATCAGAAGCAAGTATCCTGTATGACTCATTGGGTGTTTGTTAGAACAATGCGCGCGCGCTGTGTTCCAGGTATCTCACTCGCTTACCTCGGTTCGTAGAGTGCGCTCCTAATTTGTGAAATTCCTGTGTTGTGTAAATAATAATCTCACCCTGGCTTGTTTACTGATTTCTGGCACCTTCTTAAAACGACGAATTTGGCTTGTATCTACGGACATCGATTTGTTTTTAAATTTTATCTCTACTTCAAGTTATTTCACTTCAGGTAAGCTTTAATAATTTTCTTATTAAGTATGTTTTAGGTTTTTTAAAGAATAATGTTAACATTTTAGTCTCATATCCGATTGATAATCTTCCTATTCACGCGATAAATCATAATTTGTTTTTAATACATATTGTAGCTAATTGTAATATGTAAAAGTTGATTTACTAGACGTTTATGTATCGTTCTCTCGGAACCCGGGTTATGCATACGCATAATTGTTCTTCTAAATAAAATTATAAACTGAAATCTGTTCAGGATAGTTAACTGCTAGTTTCAACAAATATCACTTTAGCAACATTTTAATTGTTTTAGGAGAATCTTTCACTCAAACATGGCTGGCGCAAACGTCAAGGCTGAAACAGTACAAAAGTGGATAATCGGTCATCCCGAGCTAATTTACGATCACGCTAGCCGATCTCTATATTGCTCGAAGTGTGAGAGCCATTTGAAAATTATAAATAAAGGCAATATCACAAGACACATTGAAGGCGCAGTACATCAAGGAAAACATAAGCGTCCGAATGAGGAGTTTTACTTCGACCTTATTAAGTTCCTGATCCTGTGCAACATTCCCTGGATGTAAATGAAAAACCCGGCGTTCAAGGAGTTTTTTCAAAAATATATGTGCAGTACTTGTTGTTGTGTTTATAGTGATAGAAAAGTGCCCGATGAATCACAGTTACGTAAAGTTTATTTAGATAAGTTTTATAAGAACAAAATTAATACTATTTATGAAAATAATAAAAATGAGAAACTATGGATATCGTTGGATGAGATCACAGATTTTTTAGGCAGACATATAGTCCACTTCTTAATAAAGCCACTGCATCCTAATAATAATTCAAGCCGGCCTTATTTGATTGCTTGTAAAATGTTAACGGTAGTAAATGGTCAAACAATCGCGCAATTTGTATTGCAATGTCTAGAAAATTTATGGCAAGACTCTTTTGAATCAAAAGTTGACAATGTCTTATTGCTCTGCACTGACAGTGTAGCGTACATGCTGTCTGCAGGGCAAAAATTAAAAGAATATTTACCTGAAATGAAACATGTAACATGTTTAGCGCATGCTCTTCATCGTATATCAGAGAAGATAAAATCAGAATATAATGATGTCGATATTTTAGTATCAAATGTTAAAAAAATTGTCTAAAAGCCCCGAATAGAGTAAAGAGTTTAAAAGAAAAATATCCTGACCTACCACTGCCTCCGCAACCAGTAATTACAAGATGGGGTACTTGGTTGGAAGCAGCATTTTACTACACTCAACACTTCGAAAAAATAAAAGATGATGATTACAGGAAGAATTAAAATATATCGAAGAATATTACCGTATTATTCAAGAAGTTCTAAAAGAGTTACAAAATCAAAAATTATCCATAGTTGATTCACTTTTAATGTTTGACCAAGTGAGAGCTACCATTAACGAGTGCAACAGTGACAATATTAAAAATAAATTAGAATATGTCATGGAACGAAATCCGGATTTAGACACAATTAGAGAATACAGCGAAAGTATTGAAAAAAAACGTAGCAAATAATCTGATAACATATTTTAAATTTGCTCCATTGACGTCTGCAGATGTTGAACGATCATTTTCGACATATAAATGGATACTAGACGTCAAAAGAAATACTTTTAAATTGGAAAATATTGAAAAATTATGATTATTTATTTTATTTATATTATAAATTGTATCCGATGAGGATTCAAAATAATTTATTTATGTTTTTGTTTAATTAAAAATAATTGTTCATTGAATTCAATCAATCATTCATATAATAAACGATTTTGTTAGCCTATCTGTATGTTTTTTATTTTATTTTATTCCATAATTCCAATCCCGGAACTTTTTTCGGTAAATGGCATGTCCATATTATGATATCTTGACGCAAGTACATAAAATCAATCTACCTACTCCGACCTCTGGTCATTATACATTTCGATTTTGAAACGATAACATGGCTTTTTCAAAAGTACTATAAAACAAGCGTAGTGCTCCATGTACGCTCCATACAATCTACTTCGAGACGTGAATTACAAATATATACAATATACACAAGCGGCGCAGCGCAGGCCGCTTGTGTATAATTCACGACACGTCGCGTCGCTTTATTATATTTTGTATAGAAAAGTTTAGAAGCGGCACTATGCTTCTATTGCACCAGCAATGCGTCTTCGTGTTATTTGTATAATTTAAGCAGCAGTCCAAATAACCTTGACTTGTCTAGTTGCGGATAATATGATCTAAAGCCTCATATAAAACACTATCAGTTTTAGTCGATTCGTATTGCAAATCGTAGAAAAATATTATCAAAGAAAGACCGAGCTTAATATTTCTTATTCAGCTCGGTCTTCGGATTTTTTTACAGAAACAGCTGCACCTTGTTTTCCCTAAACAGCGGGTGAAACTGATAAAAATAAAGTGGTTCACACGAGATAAGCCAATCATTAGTACACTGTATGTATTAGCTAGTACTGTGATATTGTATAACAACACAATAGGTACCTTAGATGTGTCTCCATGACGACGCAGGGTGTAGTATGCTTGCATGTGATGATCCTCAGATACGTATCCGATAGCAGTGCTCTGATGTCGTGCGGCGTGTCCCGCACGGTACGGTACGCGAGGAAGTGCTCAGAGTAGTCCGTGTGGTTCAGCGCGTAGAGAAGTGCGGCACCAGCCGCCTGCGCACCGCAGTACCGCGGTAATAGGCCTCCGCAGCCCGCCACGCAGCGCGGGCCTCGGACTCGACTTGGCACCCACTTGTCTGATCTATAAGGACAACCAAAATCGTTATTAAACTCTGAATCTTCTTCGAAGAGGTTAATGAAAACACTATGTGGGTATGTGGGTATGTGGGTCTGTGGGTCTGTATGTCTGTTTGTTAGTGACGGGCATAGCTCCGGAACCACTGGACCATTAACTTGTATCTTGGTGTGCAGACACCTTGGTTCATGCCTCGGTTGAGTTTGAATATGGGCCCTGTGTGTCAAAAGATCCCCGAGATATAGGAGTCACAAGGTCATAAGGTCAGGGGATATCCACCAACAGAATGATTTGGACGGGTAAGGGAGTGGCTTTTGCCCAGCAGTGGAACATTACAGAAAGCTGATGGAAAATAAGAAAAAAAGAAGAACGCCACATGAAGAAAAGTGGTTGAATACTGGGTTTTTACACCCATCTAGTTATTTATACCTCCACTTGATTATGCCCGCGTCTTCGCTCGCGTAAATGTAGAGTGGTAAGTAGTGGTAAGGTAAGGATAGTAACAGTTACTTACTGGGTAAAAGGTACCCTATGTCCTCTGTTCTCTTAAAAACGTGTATGCGAAATTTCATGTTGATCGGTCAAGTAGTTAAGGCGTGAAAGCGTTACGAACAAACTCACATTCGCATTTATGGAATATGTATATTCAATTTTTGCCATAAGTCTAGCATCTAAGTTAGTTATACCTTAGGTGGGCTTAAGACACAGATGGCAGAGCGCTACCGGTAGCAGAATTTTTTGTATTGTTCTAATTAGTACGAAACATAAGACACACGATCGCGCCGAATAGGATATTTAACTCTAAAAAAGCAGTCGGAAAACGTTAATTTTAGTTCATAAAATGGTAAAATAAATTTTAAAATTCAATTTAAAGCTTTCAGCTTTTTTAATCTGTTTCATAATACCAGTATAGTAGTCGCCATGTTATTACGTCATACGGCTGTGTAAACTAAGAGTGCGTTCCACTTAGCGTTCACGACGCCTAAAATGCTCGTTTAGCCATTCCACATGACGACTACGATCGTTGTGGTCGCGGCGAAAACGTCACTCATGACGTCATTACTCACGCTCACGCAACGCTGACGACGACCCATGCTGAGAGGTGAGTCGTCGTGAGTGTTGCGAAATTTGGCGCCATTTTCAATATAAAGTTGGTAACAAAGATGGCTACAATGAAAATTATTTTATCTGGTCAGACTTGGGTACAAATGTAACCTTTTAAAACTCTTTAAGCATTCGAATATTTTTTTCTAATTCACTTAATTTACATCAGCGCTCAAAACACTCCATTATCCGTTCCACTTGAGTTTACAATTGTAACGCTCGGAAGCAAGTGGAACGGGAAAAACCGTGGTCGTGAGCGTGAGTGTCGTGAGCGCTAAGTGGAACGCACCCTAAGAAGTGTCAACTGTCAACAGTGTCAACTGATCAGTGTACCTTTAATCTCTATAGGCTTTCGATTTTTTTTATTTTTGCATTAGTGAATAGCACACTAACGATAAGTAGAATAATAACTCATTTTTATAATATAAAAAATTAACTTATCATACAAAATATCACTGCATTTGTTAACACAGCCACATCATGACCACAGAGCAATAAGTCGTCCGCTGCGTCCGGCGTTTTCGTCAAATTAGGCGCGAAATTTGAAAATATCAAATTCAAATGGCACTTATCGATTGAATAAAAATTTTGTGAATTTTTTAATGTTTCATTAGCACTATAGAATTTAATTGAGACACTTTTCAAAAATGGGTGAAATACCCTATTGTGTGTGTAGTGTTTCATACTAATTTCAACAATACATCAAAAACGCTACCGTTGCCGCTCAGCCTCCGCTTGGCGAGCTTTACGCGTAACATGAAAAATCAAACATTATCAATAGATTGTAAATATATCAGTTATATATGAACCCCGCGACTCAATTAGTGAGGCGCAGCTAATATAAATATACATTTACTAAAAGTATGATGTAATTATCCTAAACCAAACCTAACTAATATTATATGTAAATGCGAATGTGAGTTTGTTTTTAACGCTTTCCATTTTAACTACTTGACCGATCATACGTCGCATACACGTTGTCATACATACAGAAAAAGGCACAGACTTTTATCCAGAATACGTACTATTCCCAAGAGACAGAAATTTATTGAAAACATCGTAATTTTAAAACCAACGAAGGCGCGGACACAGTCTAGAATCAGATAATATTCAACTACACACCTTCTGCTGGTGTCCCGTAGCGCGGAGGCGGTCTCAGCCGCTAGATCCAACACTCCTATGACAGGCTTAGTGACGGTGCCCACCAGCCCCTTGCCCACGCCCGCCAGGAAACCACCCAGGCCTTCCTGCGTCGCGCCCTCGTAACTGTGCTTCACTAGAGATGTCATGCCACCTGCAGATCAAATCGTCAAACATTATCCAAATTATCTTATTTTGTACATATTTCTACAGTCAGCAAAATAAGTCGATTCAAATTCGAGATTCTATATTTTAAAATTATTACAAATGCTAGATTTTTTAAAGCAATATTAGTTAAAAGATTATTGAATTAATTGTAATGAAAATAGCAGCATTTGAATTAAGATTTTTGATTCATAAAAGACTTCCAAAATCGTTAAACTTTTAGCTCCTTATATTGCTGACTGTTCGTATGGTATTGACAATAAAGTTTTCAGCTATATAATAATAAGTAATCATGATCAATCGCATAAAATCGTTTCAATTTATTCTAATTTAGCAGTCAATTAAATCGAATAATGCAAGCGAAGAGATCTTCTATAAACTAATAACACTGTACTTACCCAGTATGCCGAGTCCAAGGCCACGGAAACCAGCGGCGAGATGTGCACCGGTGGCGGCTGAACGAATCCGCCGACGAGTCTCCTCATGGGCCTCATCTCCCACCACGCGCTCCAGACCATCGCCCAGGGACTCTGTGGAACACGACACATCATCAATACACAAATATTTGGATAAATTATATATACAAGGTGTTCGCTCAAAATACTGTACATCGTCCGTCGATAGTATCTATGTGTATTTATAGCTATATCTGTGGTCATTGTGTACTTATTTAGTGTCCAATAGACTGTCACAAATCATGTCTCGTTTCATTTCAAAACAAGCAAATCAAAATCAACCTTATCACCGCAACACAGGGTATGTATTATTTTACTGTTTAATATCACGAGAATAATACTGCAGGAATATTTATGTTCGAAATTATAAGTAAGCTATAGTGACATATGCATAATATATGTATTCTGCTAAACCAAACACCGAGCTTTTAATGCGTACAGGCAAGACAGTAGAGACTTCTACGAGTAAATTATGATGCATATTAACCAGCAGCCATCATAAAAGGTCCATTCACATTCCATAAACATTCTTCTGAGCTATATCATCCCATCTGCCAATTATTTTAATAGGTAAAATATGTTAATTACCAACTTTGCGACTTACCTGTGACCTTGGCAGCTGAGTTCGAGATTCCGTGCGTAACGTTCTTGAGTAAGGCGCCAACGTTGCCTTCCAGTAGCAGTCCCGTTACACCCTCCGATACGTCTGCTACGAAACCTAGTGGGTTGCCCAGGAAGTCTACCGAGCCCAGGATCTTGGCCGCTTGCCATTTTAACTCCTAGAAAGTAAGCAAGTTTGGTTACATCTGGAACACTGTTCACTATCATCTTTAAATGTTCCTGTGGTAAATGGGATTTTCAAGATTAAATAAGGAGGTGCTGTACTGTCAGTATCCAAAACTATTATTGGTCCTCTAATAACGTTTGTCCTTTGCGTGTGCAGCAAAGCGATTCTTTTTTTAAGGATTGTCATGACGCGAGTGATCCTTCAAGTATTGCATTTATAGGCCGGAGTATCCGGCTATAAGCATAGCTACACCCTATCTAAAAGACAGCTACCGACTGCATGTTTGCTACTCTGCCGTCATATGGCAAATGTCGTATCTGCCAGCATTTCAGATAGATTATTTAGATGCGTCTTTTTTACCGAGTCTAAAAATGTAAAACTCAGTTTCGAAAAACGTTGCATACATCTTTTTTCTTTATGACGGCATTACTGTAGTTGTCGTTTGTATGTAGACGCTTTTACACATAAAGTGCTACAATGCTGCTAACGCAAAGATCGCAGAATATAGCTCTCTTTAGGCACATTGCAATTATGCCACCTCAATATTTTAGACGTACTTACGACCTCAATAAGTGTACTGAAACATTATTTTATGTTTTTACTTAAACATATTTCTGTTGCTCACACATGCTTAATATTGTATTATAAATACTATTGTGATTATCAAATAAACATGCACTCTAAACACGCAATCGTAGTTTTCACTATATTGGTGACCCCGACTTTACACTACACTGACAAGACAACACCTCCTTAAGGAGAACTGGTAGAATATGAGTGTGTACTAACATCTTTGAAGTGCTGCAGCATCTGCCGTCCGAGGTAGGAGGCGGTGTCGAAGACGTGCGCGCGCACGAAGGGCTCGAGCTCGACGGCCGCGTCCTCGAACTTGATGAACGTCAGCCCCAGGCGGCGCTTCAGCGCGCTCAGCGAGCCCTCCAGCTTGTTAGCCGTGCACATCGACAGACGGATCTGGGGTACAACATAACGTACATTGTATATAATATATTCAATTACAAACATACAACACCATCTAGCCTAAACTAAGCAGAGCTTGCACTATGGGTACACACGGCTACACATCAAGTTAGACATCCTATACTTGGTGTTTCCTTGAAAAAATTCTGTGATGTGTGTCTATGGCATATGTGTTATGATATGCTATAACTGAATCTAATTTGTGCTGTTAGAGTATCGAAATAAATGTATTAATATAATTCTCGCCAAGCCTTACGTCGCTGTAAACCTTGCGATTCGCTACAAAGTAATAAATTGTTTTTTCAGTAGTGTGTATAAATTCGAATGATGTTCGTTGTATAGTTGCGCGCACACACTTATGATGTAATCAAGGCATACGAATGTATAAGGGTCTAGCTATAAAGATATAGATAGTATTTTAGAGCGACTAAAATTTGACGCGTAAATAAAGCGTGATCTATCTAGACGGTATAGTGCTGTGACACATGTAGCAATAATGGTATAATTATATACAGATCAAAGCTGACCTTTTTGCTCGTCATACGCTGAAAGCATTAAAAATAAAATAAAAAGTAAACTTAACAAGCAAAAGGCAATCATACCTACAAATCATTATTTGAGTTAAGAATATCGCATTACTTTTTAAGAGCAGGTAACTTATAAAAGTACATATTTTAGTAAAAGTTATTTTTGAGGGTAGTTGCACTGAACTCAACCTTGTGCTACTACCCTCATGCGTCTATCGGAGAGTTCATCTTTTAGAGTTTGCCCAGATATACATAATTATGTTGATATGCATTGATCTAGTTTGTGGTGGTAGCAATGCTGAATTGGATCGTTTTAATGTTAAAAGTTATAAATGATGTTTGATGTGATAAAGTTTTCCAGACCGAATTTCGGCCACGGCGACCAATCTTAACGGAGACTGGCTATCTGCGCTGGAGATATATATATAGTGCACAAGTGTGTGCGCAAACACGAGTGCACACACTGTTCCCTAACTCTCATGATTCGATGGGACGGTAATCCGACACGACCGGAGAGAGATCAGGCGCAGGACCAACGACGTTATGATATGCTATTGAGTTTTCTTAACAGAAAAAAGTGAGAATCGGCAATGAATTGCCGTAAATCTTAGAGTTCGAAAAAATTGTTTCGAACTCTAAGATTTTATTATTATTATTGACCCAAAGGTCAGGTGATACCACGTGACCTTGAGGTCAGAGGTCATAGTCATATCGGGGTATATCGACTATTTTTATTTTTTATTTTATATTATTTGGGAAACAAACAGAAACAATTTAAAAATAATTAATGTTTAAATTATCTACACTTAATCCAAAGCAGTTTCCACATATAAATATGCAGTAGCGCCAAAAAATATTTAAAGTTATAATCTAAAATAACAAATGCACAAGTAATTAGCGTAACAATAGAATAACTACAAAAAACAAAAATATTATTTTAAAAAAGAAGTACAGTACTAGGAATACAGACACAGACACAGGAACACAGAGTTACAAAGTTATATTATTTAATTCAGTTTGACAAAGCAGGAACAAGACAGGCATGGATAGATTTCTTGAATTTTGGTAAAGAAAGGTGGAACACATCAATGGAATTGTCACTGCAGATATTAACAAGGTTATTAAACGAGCGTTAGGATCTTATTATAAAGGAATTACTCTTATAATTAGTCCTATCAAAGGATACAGAAAATAATTGCTTTTTTCTTGCATTGATACGTGGACATCCAAAGCCAACTTTGCTTAAAAGATAAGATGAGCCTACTTGATTCCTTACAATTTTGAACAAAAATACTAGGTCACGTTCATTCCGTCGCGTCTGGAGAGAGGCAAGGCAATCATTTCACCGCAGTTTTCATATTTATAGCATCTCCATGCAATATGATTATTTATTTTATTTTGGATCCTTTCTATTTGATCAATATAGATTTTATATTGTGGATACCATACTACCGATCCATATTCGAGTATCGGTCTAATAATAGTCTTATACAAGAGCAACACTGTGGATGGACGCTTAAATTCCTTGGTAACCCTGAATACAAAACCCTTGTTAGAAATAGATGTTATTTGACGATAAAAAATTTGTTTACTATCTAACTGGATCCCAAGGTCTTGCACCTCGGATACTCTTTCGATAAGTTCATTGTTTAATTTATATTAATATTCAATATATTTTTTCTTTTTAGTAAAGGTAATGACATTGCATTTCTGGACATTAAGGTAAATCATATTATACTTGCAGTAGTTACACAACTTATCAATATCATTTTGGAGCTCTTGACAATCATCACTATTTTTTATAACTTTAAAAATTTTCTTATCGTCTGCATATAGTAAGAAATTTGATTTATTGAAATTTAAATAAACATCATTTACGTAAATATTAAATAAGAGCGGTCCGAGATGCGAGCCCTGTGGTTCACCAGATGTGAGGGGTATAAATGTTGAGCAGAAGCCCTTTATAGTAGCAGCCTGGCTACGATCCCTTAAGTAAGAATCCAGCCATCGAAGTAAATCTCCGTGTATACCGATACTCTCTAGTTTACGTATTAGTAGTCTATGAAAAATTTGATCAAATGCTTTTGAATAATCAGTATACACGACATCCACCTGAAAGCCTTCATCCATAACTGCTGTTATATGCTCAATAAATTCACACAAATTCGTTTCAGTAGATTTCAGACACGTGAAATCGTGTTGCTCAGGTATTAATATTGGTTTAATTAACGGCGTGATTTTATCGCAGACAATATGTTCAAAAAGTTTAGGAATTATACTAAGCTTCGAAATAGGGCGATAATTTTTAACATGGTGTTTGTCTTCTTTTTTGAAAATAGGGACCACATTAGACTGTTTCCATAAGGTTGGCATCGTGCCAGATTGAAGTGACGCATTAAATAGTATATGCAAAGGAACTGATAAAGATTTATGACATTTTTGAAGAAACAGGAGAAATTCCATCCGGACCACAACCTTTACTGGTATTGAGATTTTTCAGGTATTTCAGAACAGTATCCAATGGAATGTTGATTGTACTTAGATTCAACGAAGTATGATTTTCAACAGTATTTTGGGAATACAAGGAATAAGTAAATTCTTTCTCAAATGCGGCACCAAAATATTTATTAAAGAGATCTGCTATGACTTGCCCGTTCGATGAATTAACGTCCTCTAAGTGCAGGTTGTCAGGTAAATCATTTGTCTTTTTTTTAGATTTAATGTAGGTCCAGAAGTATTTGCTATTTTTAGCAAGAATACTCTCAGTTTTTAATATGTAATTGTCATAACATTCTTTAGCTACTCTTTTTTGTCTATCTCTTAAAAGAACAAACGTAGAATAATCTCCATATTATCCAAAAGATTTCCATCTTTTATGGAACTTTAACTTTTCCTTGATAATTTTGATCAAAGCCAAAGAGTACCAAAGTGGGTTTTTATTGTTACTAGATATGGGTTTAACTGGGATATAAGTATCGAAGATTTCCTCCAAGATGTTATAAAACCGTATTAAAGATTGATTAATATCATGTATATCCACGATAGAACCCCAATCAATCCCAGATAAAATAGCATTAATACAATCATAGTCAGCACTATGAAAGATACGCGATGTTCTCGGTGGGGCACGTAAGGTCTTTAAACTCAAATTACATATAGAAATGTCCAAGGTAGGATGGTGAGAATCTTCGTTTATCAGAGTGTATGCTGCTTAAGAAATATTGCAACTAAAAGTACCTATTATTAGATCCAGTTGTCTTTCATTTAAATTTGCGATTAAATTATACTGCTTAAAGCTGTTAAACGATAATTAGTTTGACAATGCTCCAACCAATGGATCTGTGTTTGCATTCTGAGATTTTAGAACAGCTTCACTATGTTGGCCCATGGATGTCCATTGTGCATTTCTAACGTTAAAATCACCTACTATGAGACACCTGTCATTTGGGCATGTTAAAACAGACTGAGAAACTCGTTCATAAAAAGCTACTTGATCGTTAAATTGTAGATTGTTTTGCGGCAAATAACTAACTAACTATGCTAAGTCGAATGGCGTTGACCGCGAGTCTCTAGCTCTTACGGTTTTTGAGTTGAAAGTTGTATAACAGACAAACAGACGGACGGACAAAGCTGTTGTATAAGAGCTTTTTCGAATTCTAAAACCCAATAATTTAGTTGGGCCGACTCGGCATTCGAATCCAAAACCTCTTGCATTCACTACCACTGCGCCATAGAGGTGGTATGTAGGCAGTGTGTGATATGATCGTGTTGACAAGACGGTCTGACCTGGCTGGGTATGATCTTGATGAGCGCGAAGTAGTATCTGGTGGCGTGCAGCGCCGTGAGCTCAGCCAGCATGCGGCGCGTCTCGTAGTCCGCCTCGTCCGGCTGCTCCCGCAGCTCCGCCTCGTCACGCCACGCCCACGCCCACAGCTGCAGGATCAGCCTGACAACGCACTATGTATTACTCATAAATAACTAACAACATGCTGGTGGACAGTGGACAACGTTTATGAATGAACTAAGCTGACATACATTTAATTTCAAGGTTCAGTCAAAGACATAAATTAATAAACATCTGCAATATTTAAAATTGCTCTATCATAAAAAATAATTATCCTTGTTATTATAACTACAGAATAATAATTAAAAATATTCATAGTATTTAAAGTTATACTATTAAATCTGTCGTAACATACAGACAAATTGTTAACATAGAAAAGGTATCTAAATTCAGGACCTACTTTTAAAATGAATATATAATATAGGAAGTGTAATGTTTTATAAGTAACATTTAATTATGATTAAAATTTTATCCCTAATTGAGAAATACCTCTAGATACCGTTTAAATAAACTAGTTATGTGTCCAAAATACATCTAGATAAATATGACAAAATAAATTTTGTTACAATAGAATCAATTACAATCAGATTTATTTCAGGCTAAAAAGAAACATACCTCTCTTCGAGCCTGATGGCAAGTGGTCGCAGGGCCACGACGAGGTGTCGGAAGAAGTACGCGTTGTAGCGCTTGGCCGGCGCCTGTTGTAGTTCCACGGCGGCGTGCAGCGCCGGCAGCGGGCCCGCGCTGCCGCCGCCGCGGTCCGGCAGGCAGTACAGCAAGACAGGGCTCGGTGTACCCAGCAACTGGACATAACAGACCATATTATACTACTCAACCTCTCAACCATTCCAGTTAACAAAAAATACGAAAATACAAAAAAGGCTATTCAAATTTTCTGGTTAAGCTTGGATGCCAGCGTCCTAAAATCGGTTGAGAGGTTGATCCTAATGAAAGCATTCCACTGAGTCACAAGATCATTAGGGCAGAATAAAATGTTTAATTTTATTTTATACCTATACATAAAGGTAGATAATATTTGCAATAGATCATGGTGAAGCTTTAGATTCTGTTACTCATTGATATTGTTTAGTAGGTTACATAATTGTAATGGCAAACACGATGCTTATTCTTCTTACATCTTTATAAGAGTACTAGGATAATGAACCTGTTATTTATAGAGAGATATCTTAATGGAATTTGTTATCAAAATAGGGAGTGCCTCAAGGCTCGATACCGGAACCAGTCGCATTTTTAGTTTATTATCTTGTCGAGGTAACAAGCATCAATATAAAGCAAACATCTTCACTTATAGGATAAACACCAAAAGTATTAGTTCCTAGCGCCAAGCTAGCGATAATGATTTACCTGGTTATCCCATTGCATGTGCGTGACGCAGAGCGCGAGCGCTATCTGGCTAGGACCTAGCGCCAACTCCAGCAGCACAGCGTCAAACAGCGCGTGGACCAGCTCGGCAGGTGGCGCGCGCGACACCAGCGACACGGACAGTCCCGCCAGCGACACGCGCACGCCCCACTCGCGACGTCGCACGCTCGACTCTGGCGTCGACTCCTCTTCCTCTCCACCCTCGATCCAACCGGTTTCCTGTATAGAAAGAAATTTTACTTATTTTCTTTGAGCAGTTAGGTTTATTATACACACTTCAAAAAAGGAAGAGGTTCTCAATTCGACTGTTTGTTTTTTTGTATATTTGTTACGTGATCATTCCGCCAATTATGAATTGATTTTCATAATTATTTTAACCACGGCGACGCGGTAGCACCGATTCCAAAAATAACTGATTATAAATTGTAAATATGTATATAAGTATCAATAATTTCGTTGATTGTCCTGTAATGTTCTTCCTTTGAAGTAATCCAAATATAATTTATTTACTTTGTAGTTTTCTTTATCCCCTTCTAAGTTGAGCACCGATTGTCTCGATAGAACAGCAGTGTGATGAAATGATGAAATGATTATTTATTTGCATGAAACATGGTAGTAAGTTGTTCAAAATGTACATGATAAAAAATGTTCACATAATTCGCCAGTGTACCCGACATGCAAAGAATTTATAATAATTATAAGTAGCAATATATGTATATTTAACATCAATAATTTTTAGGTTTACGTAAGTCCTAATACTAAGCATACATTTTAAAGTCATTTCAAAATAAGATTGGAATGCAATGTCAATAATTCATATAAATACAATCAAAATAAAAAACTAAAAATATATATAATGTCAAGAAAATATATAAAAATATACATATATATCATTAAAGTGTCCCAAATCAAGATTTGTAACAGTTAATTTCACCTTATAAAAACATTTTCCTAATAACCAATCATTTAGTGCTTTCTTGAGTTTCCCATTTGACAATTCTCTTATACATTTTGGGATTCTATTATATATTTTAAAGGTCATGACACTCATGACTCATGACATGGCAATTTTTGTGAGACAAGGCAGTTTTTCGAGAAAACTGAGAAAAGCTATATATTAGGGTGTTATTATTACAATATAGAAAGTGTATTCTCGAACCTCACTCGTTTCATTTGTTTCCCAAATACACGACCTTATTGCGGTAGTATACTGATGGAGACTGGGTTTTTCTGTCAAAAACTTTTTAGTAACAGCCTTTGATTGTGTCTGGCAGATAGCAATGGGCTTTTAATAGAAGACTTATAATATTACATAAAATTTAACACCAAAGCTGACGCAATCTGTTTGTAAATATATTTAGCTTATCACTTTAGGGATGTAGGCAGGAGATTATCTGTAAATTAAGCAGTCACACTACTTACGGGTGCCTTAAGGTCATGTATCCTGACGAGCCTAGTGGGTCCGTCAGCAGTGAGCGTGACCTCCAGTCTGCCGGAGCCGGGTCGCAACGTGTGCCACGATACTGCCTGCTCCGCCGGCACTGGTGACCCTCGACTCCAGCCCGACCGGCCTGACGCTGGTAGTCCCAGTACAACTCGAGTGCCTGGTATCATTGGTAATAAATGTTAATAAAATTTTATTAAAACCAAATTTGAATGTAAATATATGTAATGTAATGCTTTACAAGCCAAGTGTGAATGATAGTTCTTTACCTGTGATACCACCAAATGACACCACCAGTGGTGTTAGGGGAATTTTCATTCCCTTTGACACCACTAGTGGTATCATAGGTTATTATTAATTACCTATGATGAAACCTATTCCCTGTGACACCATTGAATGCTAGTGATGGCTAAGAGCGTTGTAGGCTTGAACTGAGCTTGAGCTTGGGAAACGAGCAGACGAGCAATTACCACCGCCCGTGGACATCCGCAACCCCAAAAGAGTTACAAGTGCGTTGCCAGCCCTTGGCATGAAAAGGAATGAAGGAGGGAAAGGACAAAGGAAAGGATAGGAAGAGTATCGAGGTAACTGGGCCTCCGGCTCTCTCACTAACCGATATGTAACGCAACAGTACGGGTACCGTTACTTCACGACGGTATTCTGTGAGAGGGTAGTACTACCCCGGTCGATCCGGCCCATTCATGCTGAAACCAGCGAGGATCTACTACCTTAAAAAACGACTATGACTGAATAAATCAAAACTGTTAAAAAAATGAAAGTTTTTTCTGGCACCACTGGGGTTGTCATTTGGTGGAGTCATGGATAAAGAACGTGGATGTCTGGCATTATTTAAATTGAAGCATTCTTTGCTAATATTTATTTGTTTATTTGGACAACCAACAAGAACATATACCTTAAAAGCTAAGTTACAAAGTCAGTGGTATACAAGTATTGGTGCTGCCTTAATTACAGGTTGCCACGGAAAGCAAAATACAAACGATAGTTGAGAGATAAAGTTGAAATTAAAATCATAGTAAGAAAAGGGATAATACATTTGAATTTTATTTTATTTTTCAAGTAGTAATGCGCAATTTGAAAGCAATAAAAACTACTTTTATGTAGTGTAGCGATTCTATACAGAGGAACAAGTTACGACATACGAAAAGAGATGGCGTCGTACTCAATTGCACGCTATTCCATACAATTCTGTCGATGTTTACATTACGAGCTACTATATATATACAAGTTTGTGACATCAGCCGTGTGTCGAAAGGACATCATAACACGTTTGTCTCCACATAGTTATAGTTAGGCGAGTGTATAATATTGATAGTGTTACCGGGCGTGAGCGCCATGAGCGAGAGCCCCTCGGGCTGCACGCAGAGGTTGGCGTGCGCGCACGCCATGCGGCCCGGCGCCAGCACGCGCCACGCCTGCGTGGACGCGCGCCGCCCGTCCGCGCGCCGCAGCACCAGCGCCGACGCGCGCCCCGGCCGCGGCGCCGCGTCCTCGATGTCCAGCACCTGCGCATGCACGTGCTCAACTCATCTGCTCTATGCCACACGAGACAAAAATACCTGTGCCCTACGGTTACGGAGTTCTTTGAGTTCCCCCACGACATACAATTTATTCCTAATACACTGCCTATACAACTTAAAGAAGATATTAAATGCTGCTATGTAAAAATTCAAAGGGTACTTTCAATTTTTACATAGCAGCATTTAATATTTTCTTATCCTCATACAAACGACACTAGCTAACGGCTTCTCAAAAATCTATGAAACTCACGTAGTTAATAATTCACAAAACGCTATATCCAGTTTTATTGACACTATAAAAAAATAATTATATTAGTACGACAATGTCGAGACAAAAATATAGAGACTATAAGCACAATGATATTTACCATAGCGTGAGGCGAAAGCGGCGCGTCATCAGACAATAACGCATCAGTAGGTTGTGGCGGCGAGCTGCCTTCGTGGATCAGTTGGTCGTTTGGACCGCGACGCCATAGTTGAGATCTAAACAAAAATCATTTTTACTACATATAAAACAAAATAGACATTTTATTACAAATAGAGCAAATATTTCTAAGTCATACTCGTGAACAACTCTATTTTATCAGTTGCTACTCTGTATCAATATTGCTTATTACAATACAGTAGTGAGACCATTAAATTACCATGCAATTGCGATCTCAAATTAAATACGAATTTCATACTTTCGAAATTATAAGCGTATTAAATAATTGTATATCGCTGATTGACAAGCATAATATACTGCCGTGTTGCATGTCTGCTTGTGACCACATGTACATCGTTCAAAAAGGTACGTTAATACCGAGTATGATCGCGTTAAAACTCATTTTCCGTTTTTCTGATAGGTTTCACGATATTTTGCTTCAACATTAGTAGAGCAAAATATTGTGGAAAATCTATAATCCAATTATGATAATTTTATTTATTCAATGATATGGTGTAATAGTTTTACCTGTCTCCATATCGTTTCCGTCCGAGCACGACCCGCGTGCTGCCGAGTGGTACTTCTAAAACGAGTACGTTGTCGTCCGGCGACGTTGTTGATGACGGCTTGGCGTTCTGAACGGAGTTCTCTCTGCTGTGGACAACAAAAGTATACTTATGATAAGAAATAGGTTAGGCATCCTATTAATATTATAAATGTACAAGTCTGTGAAGATGGCACAAACCCTTGTTGTAGGTTTGGAGGACCACAGCGGCTCGAAGTCGCGTGCAAAATTGTTCCAAATATTACAAGTAATTTAATTAATTAAAAAAATAATAATACAAATTATTCATAAATTTATATATGTTTACATATTAAAATATCATATTATATCTAAAACAGACATTTTTCACTCCAACATAAGACGGCGCTTAACACGTATTATCATTATTATTAAATGTGAAGTTAGTTTTATGCCAAGGTTAAATAAAAATGTGTATCATAATTTTTTTAATTGAATATAATACCTAATTTTTGTAGTGCTATTACGGAACAGCCCACACCACGGAGCTCAGACGCTCTTAATGTTTCGGGGTTTAATCTCAACCAACCTTGTGGTGAGGTTTCGTGAGATTTGACACACAGTAGATTATGGAGTAATGTTGAGAAGCAAATAAGGACAGTAGTGTATATTGTGAGTCACCTGGCGTGCGTGGCGGTGAAGGCGACGTAGATGAAGTTCTGGTACAGCAGCATGTGTGTGGCGGGCAGCGTGTCGAGGGGCAGGTGTGTGCGCGGACCTCCCGGAGCTCGCAGCGCCAGCGCCGCCGCGCCTTCGGGCTCCGGCAGCGCCCAGCGCGCTCGCCCGTGCGCGCCAACCACGCACTCCTCGCCGCAACCCACCTACACAAATATACTACATAACTACATACTCCAAACTTTACACGATCATTACATAACTACAATTTATCTTATATGTCAGGCGTATCGAACATCTATTTGGATCGTATATAAATTTTTACCCCATTTAAATTTGGTCGTACATAAAGGAGACCGACCACCTTGTATGGGACCCTGGCCTGGGCGTGAACAATTTTATATTGTAATAACATTATTAATTTTCAGTAGCCTACACTAAGTAGAAAACATTATTCTATGAAGTTTAGTATCAAGTTCGTTAAATAATAAAATAAAACACAAAATAGCAAACACAAAATCACGTCCATATTCACTATACGAGCGAACAAACGCAAAGCGAATGACGGAAACCGAATTGACAGATAAGTCAAGTATTTCTAAAATATGAAATTAAATTACCCAACACACTTGACAATTTTGTTATTTTTTATCAAATATCATATCATTTTTACATTAATTATTATTGTCGAATTCAAAATATGAATATAGTAAATAATGAAAAAAATATCAACTTATTTTCAGATTACGTTAATATTTCTAAATGTGATATTTTAAACAC
Organism: Catocala nupta; assembly: GCA_963675205.1. NCBI lineage: Eukaryota > Metazoa > Arthropoda > Insecta > Lepidoptera > Erebidae > Catocala > Catocala nupta. The sequence goes on along the minus strand of OY776090.1, from coordinate 29,114,672 downwards.
TTTGTTCCGATTATTGTCCACTGTTTCTTTATTAAGCAACACAAATAAGCCATTTGGATTGTCCATTTCAATTACACATTTTAAACGAAATGAAAATATTTTAAAAATCATTTTTATTATACGTCAATATCATACGACTGGATAGTAACCAATATTTATTATTTATTAAAACAAAACTTTTTATATTTTACTTTGTTTATAAGAGGATTGTCCACGTTCAAGCCGAATATGGACGGTCTCCTTTGAAACTGAGTAGTTCCAATTTACTGAAACATTGAGATTTTAAATCAAGTAATTTTTAGTAGCAGCACGAAGTCTGGAAATATGCTAGGAAAATGTTAATAGTTTTGACTCTTTGTGGGATCTAGAATCTTACCTATAAAACACCCCTGTCTAACGTTTTAAGGATAGACAGGTACATACATGTAAACTAAAAATTTATAAGGCAGTGTACCTGGTGGAACATGATGGAGACGGGCGAGTAGTTGTCAATGCGCAGCGGCGGCGGCGCGCACTCGGCGTCCGTCAGCACCACGAACATCGTGGCGCCCTGCGACACCACCTCCACGCGCACCAGCTGGTACCCGCCGCCTGACTCTCTGCGACACAAGGCATACAAGGTCAAAACCATTTATTTATTTTAATCACAAAGTAACACGTTTGATCGTTAAGATATTGTAGTTAGGGAATTTACTGAAGTTACATTTATGTTAGTGCCTAGATTCAGGCAAAAAGCATCCTTCTTAAAAAATGTGATTGCAGTTTTTTAACAGCCTTTAAATTTTGGTATTTCTCGACTACTTACTACGTGTTTATAATTGTAATTTTATTAAAATTGCTAATAATATTTTAGGAAGTGTTACTGAAAAAAAAATCTTCTATCCAGGTTCCCTTTCCGATGAATCAAATATGATACATAGCAATAGATTTTCTATTGTGTCTATCACGGGATAGCTAAAGGGTTAAATAAAATAAATAATTTACCTGCAGGCAACATGCAGTGTGCGAGTCGAGTCAACTCTGAAGCCACCAGACCAGGCGGTGAGCGGCGGGGGCGTGGTACTGCCACTGTTACCAGCGCTGCTGGCGTTCGTAGTGGGAGACAGCACGCGCACGCACAGCAGCTGTTCTCGCTCCCAGCGCGCCCAGTGCCACGGTAAGTAGCACCCGGATACAGCGGACACGTGCGTCGCCATCGCACCGGGATCGTTCTAACAAAATAAATATAATTTTAATTTCATTAAAATTGATGTGACGACATGGCTCATGTTTGCCATCAATTACGATGTTTCGGATTTTATGCCGTGTATCAAGCAATTTCTGGCAGTCTGGTTATATCCAAACTTATATAAAATTATTGGTAGGACCACCAAACACCCTCGGACTGCGCACCCCAACTATTGCAATAGAAAAAGGTTGACAATACCCAACTTCTCTAAATAGGGACAGCCACGACGTGGAACTCGGGCGTATTCCAATATGCAGTATTCCGCTTCGAACACAGAAACACTATCACGCCTAAACTTCTCGACCGACCATCATGAAATCTCGCATAGTCGTTGTCAGGGAAACAGTAAAGGATATAACATACCTTTTATCCAGCAAAAAGTAACTAACCTAACCTGCATTAACGCGAGCAACGCCGCAGGCAAAGTGTAGTAGCAATAAAATCCACTGCCTTCTTATTACATTAATTGAAAAAGTAAGCATGGTGTAAGCTGAAATAGATTAAACAAAAACAACATATCTGTCGATAAATGGGTGGAATACACACCGACATGGGTTTCTATATAAAACTTACCAATGTGGTCGCGCAGCATTTCTGCGCGAACTGGAGATGGTGACTCGTATTGTTGTGTAGCTGGTATCGCGGAGTAAAAGTGGCGATGTTAGTGTGCCGGTAGCGCCCGCGACCCGCGCGCACGCGCACGCCCACAGCGTATACGCGCTCGCACGCACCGCCTTCTGCTTCACCGCGCACTTCTAATTTCTTTACGCCAACGCCCACGCCCAGACCGAACGGTGAACACCACTGTAGAATAGATAATGTAGTTTCATATTCATGTGATAAGTTAATAATTATGAGTTTGGGTAAAAAAGTAGTGTCGATATTTAATTCAAAGAGCTATTGGCTCAAAAGAAATGAAATTAAAATAATAATAATAATAGTTTATTGTTTCTCTCTCACATAGCTACAAAATACAAAATTGCACAAAAAATACTAAGTCTAGACATGTTTTTGCTATATGTCTAATTAAAAGGCTAATCCTTGAAGAACTTAAGCCTATCTATATATATAAAAATCTCGTGTCACGGTGATCGTGGTCACATTGGTCCGAAACGGCTCGACCTATTTTTTTTTTATTATGTTTATTTGGTAGATGTGAGAATAGGTCGTATAATATATTTTATACCGCTAACTAGACTTTATATATAAAATTCAGCTTTCGTATATTTGTGTGCGCAAAACTCAAAAACTAGTCGATGGATTGCGATTGTATTTCTTTATAGGAGTGTTTTATATGGATTTTAATTCGAAGTTTACAGGACAACGAAAAATTAAAAATATCAGACTAAGCCACAGCGAAATGCAGCCGGGTATATTTTATAAGTATCGCTTTGTATAAGTTATTATAAACGATTTATTGTTTACAGTTAATATCTTTGGGCCAATCTCACTAATACGGGCTACAAAGATATTAATTCATTCTATTAAATTACTAAAAGATCTCAGCATGCATAAATTCTTTAAGATTATGTACTTCTTCACCATAGTGCCTAGTACGAGTTTGTTTTACGTTAACGCGATCGACACGCTTATGACGTTCGGTGCTTCGATTAGTCTCCTCCAAGCTCTTAACCAATCAGAGAGCTAAAAGCGATAAACGTTGCGATCGCAAGTCGGCACCCAGATAGCCCTGTGTATTACATAGTGTCGGGTCATACCTCCGGGTTGCCGGGCAGTCCTCGGCCGAGTCGCGCGGACACGGTGGGCCCGCCGTCGGCCTCGGCGAAGGAGAACAGCAGCGGCTGCACCATGCGCGCCAGCTCGTGCTCGCCGAACTGCCCCGCCGCCTCCGCCGCGCCGCCCTCCGCGCGGAACACCAGCGGCAGCCCCGTGCGGTTCACCAGCCAGTACGCTGCCGAGATCGACACCTGCGCCGGCAAATATATAAATGTTAGCTTCTATGTTTTCCATAAAATATATACTCTTTAAAATAACCGATATCTTTTTCAAGTATTAATGACATTTTATGCCAAATTCTACCAAAACCGATTCAATGGCTTAATGAAATGGATCTTATTTATTAATCAACTTCAAAAAAGGAGGAGGTTGAGAACCTCCTCCTCCTCCACGTGTCTAATTGTTGCCTAGTTCAAGTCGGTTTTCATTTTTGTTATAATATTGTTATTGATTTAAGAATAAACTAATAACATCATTAATTTTACATTGTAAGTATATGTTTGTAAAATACATAACATAAAAAAAAAAAATTTTGATAAATGAAATGTGATATCATGGTATAGATAGATATAAATCCTCAAAACAGGTAAAGAAAATAATCGTAATTATAAGGTATTTATGTAAAATTAGAAAATAAATTGTATATTACACAGCAAAAAGATATTTTCATTACAATTTAAAGTTTTTGTATTCGCTTAAGTAGGTGGACTAGTCAACGTTAGAATGATACAAAGATCTAAATATTATTACAAATGTATAATATCATACCTTAATTCCATCAGTCTTCTTAATAGTGACCCTTGCATTGAGGTACAGTCTCCTGGACCTGGAGTCTCTCAGTTTGAGCCTTGCGCTGAAGGAGCCGTTGCCACTGCCGCCGACAGCCGCGCTACTGCTGCCGCCCGACCCGCACACGCTTAACGCTGTCGACCACCCGAAACCTTCCAGCTTCACGCTTAATTCTACGCCTTCTTCTACGTTCACCTAGAATAAAATATAGAATTATCATTTTAGTTTTGCATCATATCATTTTATGGAGTTGTTTAGTTTTTACAACATAAATATGTAATAATAGTGGGTATTTATGAAGATTGTCTCGTTAATTCCTTGGTATTATTTATGATAGAGTATGTGATCTCGGGTTAATACTGGGGTCTATTTTATTTTATTTATTTATAAGGATCGCCAACAAATGATACACAATAAAAAAGATGATACAATAATATATGCCTTGTGCTCATTCTGTTATAGGCAACCACAGCTAACACAGGAAGTACCAGTACAATAAACTTAAAAATAAACTATAATATTAAAATAATAAAAATATGAAAATGAGAAAAACGAAACTCGGGTCGGGCAAAACAGTACTGGGATTTTAGATTGAAATTCTTAGCAGTAGTACGGAGTCTAAAAATGTGCCTGAAAGACGACGTTAAGCAGACTTCCTGTGCTTAAAATCATTACCAATAAATTGTGAGTATGTAATATTCCTATGTTGAACCCTTAGAGGATACATGAGCGAGTCTGAGAGTACAACGACATCTAAAAGTTTTATGTTTAGTTTATCAGTTACCTCGTGGAATGGTCTGGTATCACCAGGTGGTATAGTGCCAGCCGCGCTAACGATGCCTGCGCCAGGCACGGCGGGGCTCGCTCTGAACTGCAGCTCCAGAGGTAACAGGTTCTCTAGTCTCAAGGCTGGGACTAGAGTCAGGGTGTGGCCGGCTATAGGCGTGCCGCGGTCCGGAGGGAAACGCTCACGGATTATCACGCAACAGAATCTGTGGAAGATTATACTTTGTGAAGTTTTTTTACTGGAATGCGTATTGCAAATTATTAGTAGGTCTTATTAATTTCTCTAACGAAAATAAAATTTGTGTCCCCGTGAAAATGGCAGCTGTAAAGCAGCCGAAACGTCGGGGCAAAGTGTCAACTTAAATATAAATAATTTAAATAGCTTAAATAGTAGTAAAGTTCAATAACAGTAGTGTTAGAGTTTCAAAATTATGTAATAAAAGTGTTTTTAAATAAACAACGCGACAAAAACCGTATAAAGTAGTTTGATTTCAATGTTAATAACATTCGCGTAAACAGGAGACAACATTAATATTTGTGTTAGGTTAACATTAGTAGTGCCAAGGTCTTCGAAAATATAATAAAGGTGTGAGCTACACATTTCATTTATATTCATAGACGTGCCTTACTACGTTTAAATACGATCATCAATGCGGATATTGTTATCATTCAAAATACAATGAAAACATGACATCTGAATTATAAATATTGAAATTTGTATACTATAGTTTTCTATCGTGTAAATGTAATGTGTGAGCTTTCTTTTTGAATTGTGGATACCTACTGTTTTGTATGATCTAAGTACGGTGATACCATTTCTTTGATTACAACCTATGGTATATAAATAACAGTTATCTGTACATTTGTGATACGCTCAGTCGCAGAATGTTCATTTTTTAAAATGTCTACAGGTAGCAAAATATCAATTATTCAGAATGTCTCATTCGTAAAATATCCCTTTTGCAAATGTCCCTTGTTTCTAATTTTTTATCTGTCTGAATAATAATGTTACGGCTAGTGCCATCTGACGGCACTGTGGGGAAGACTCGGCAGTCCCTTCTAATAATTTATTACAGCACCATCTATTGACATCTCACAGAACTACGTAGTTGTAGGTACGAGTCGAGTAGAGAGAACGCTGGCACATTCTGGAATCATCGTACATATACACATACCGGGTATGGCTTTTCTGGAAAACCCCAGAAACGCTTTACCCGCGTATAAATAGAGCGCACGCGCACCGCCGAGTCAGTTTACAATCGTAAGCGGTCAAGTGTTCATCGAAGCGAACGAAAGCGAAAATACTACGGAGTTTGAAGCAGTTACAGTGGAAAGGTGTAGTATAGTGTTTGTTGTGTTTTAAAGTTAATTGTGTGACAGAATACAACGTGTTTTAGTCGGTAACATTGTTTTATATTCTTATCCATTGAACCCAGCACGTAACAATAATATATGACTATGGAATCTTCTGTACACGAATCTGATTCGTATTTGACCGTTTATTATAGATACAAAGGTATTAGAAACAAGAGACATTTTGCGAAAGGGATATTCTGAGAAATAGACATTTTGCGACTTGTATTCATTTAGAGAAGTGGACATTTTGCGACTGAGCCTCGTGGTGTAGGAGGCCTCAGGACGGGTGCTTGGTCCTGTTGTCATTAGTTACCTGTACACTTGGTCGGGCTGCGCCGTACACTCATGATGCATGAGGGCCCTGGGTCCGGGCGCGCGGCGCCAGTCTAGCGGCGCGGGCGCGGGCGGCGGCGTGCGGCGCAGCGGGCGCGTCCACAGCGCTGACGCGTGCGCGGCCAGCGGCGCCGCCCACGTGGCGCCCGCTGCTACCGTCGCGCATCGCACTCCACCGCTGGAACTGCGCCACTCTGATGGAAACAAACGGGCTCACTATATACTGGTGATATGACTTTATTTTAGCCTGAGACAATAGTTTTGTTCTGTTTAGTGTATTAGGATCTATACATACCGCACTCTTAATAATACAGTGACTTTACTCAAAATTCGAAAAGTAGGCAATTTCTATTCTAATTGTGTGAATATAAATTCCAATATAATATTTGTGTTAAGTAATCGGATCTGAGTTTGAATTTGTTTGATACAAAATACTCGAATAAGTCTCTGTTTTATTAAGAGGGCGGTACAATTTAAAGATCCAAGTGTATCGAATATAATATTATTTATTATTATTATTAACCCAAATTGTCCGCTACCTGGAGGATCACTCGTTGATCAATGATCGCCAATACGGCTTTCGGGCTAAACGATCAACGGGTGATCTTCTAGCGTTCGTCACGCACCTCTGGGGTGAGGCTATGGACAAGCACGGCGAGTCTTTGGCTGTCAGCCTAGACATAGCCAAAGCTTTCGATAGAGTCTGGCACCGGTCTTTTCTTTCCAAGCTTCCGGCCTATGGCTTGCCCCCTCAACTGTGCACCTGGATTGCAAGTTTCCTGCAGAAGCGTCGTATTCGGGTCCTTTGCGACGGTCGCGTTTCCAAATTTATGCAGGTCAATGCAGTAGTGCCTCAGGGGTCCGTCTTATCCCCTACGCTCTTTCTTCTGCATATCAATGATATGTTGAATCTCGGCAACATACATTGTTATGCAGACGACAGTACCGTGCATGGGCGATATCTCGGACGTCCTGGGGCCAAACAGGCTGAGGTTGAGGGGAAAAGGCAGGATCTTGTCGTTGAACTTGACCAGACCTTGAACCGCATCTCTGAATGGGGGGCCAAGAACTTGGTCCAGTTCAACGCCAAGAAGACCCAGGCATGCGCGTTCTCAACAAAAAAGTCTCCGTTCCTTCCCCTCCCTTCTCTGAAGAACACTCCACTGGTGATACGTGACAGCCTCTCCATCTTAGGTATGGATCTTTGCCGCTCCCTTAATCCCAAAACCTACATCGAGAGCGTTATTAGGCAAGCTTCGCGAAAACTCGGAGTTCTGAACAGGGTGAGGCGGTTCTTCGCGCCTGGGCAGCTGTGCCTATTGTATAAGGCACAAGTACGCCCTTGCGTGGAGTACTGTTCTCATCTTTGGGATGGCTCCGTGCAGTACTTGCTAGACGCTCTTGACAGGTTACAGCGGCGGGCTGTCCGTATCATCGGAGATCCAGAGGTCACGAGTTCACTGGAACCTCTGCAACTCCGTAGGGATATTGCCTCTTTGGCATGTTTCTACAGAATATACCACGGGGAGTGCTCTGAAGAGTTATCCACCTTATCCCGCCCTCCCAGAACAACGCGTGCTGGGCTCAGATGCCATCCTTACACGGTGGAGTCGACTAGAGTGCGTACAAACAAGTTTGGGTCCTCATACCTCTGCGCAACGATCAAGGCATGGAATTCTCTGCCAAGGGACGTGTTTCCTTCTTCCTTCAATCCTGGGTCCTTTAAGCGGGGCGTGAAAAAGCACCTTCTCAGGCCGTCAAAGTAGAGACCTCAACATCGCCTCGGCTGCTATGAGGACGATGTGGAGGCCACTGCTCTTAGACCACACGACTGCTTACCATCAGGCGGAGTGTGGTCATATCGACGAGCAAAATAAAAAAAAAATGTACATTTATGTGTGTGTCGCAAGTGAGGAACCGCGTGGAGAGAACCGCCTGCCCTCACCGTGCTCTTCCCGCCGATGATGTTCGGTGCGCGTGCACCGAGAGATTTAAATGGCGAAGTGCCATGGGTTAGATTTTTTCACGAGACAGAAATTTGTGTGAACCACCCGGTCTGTCGGATTTTGGGTATTCTTTATATCCATGGTGTTATAGCCTTAAAATATATATAATAGACTTTTTAAGTACTTTGCGATGTAGCTATTATCTCTTAAACTAATGAAACGCCGTGGTCACAAGTGTTCACGAGTGAATTAAAATTTTCTATTTATTGCTTGCATGATGTTTAAAGTGAACAGTTAGAAACATCACTTTATTAAATAAACCAAGCTAAAAAGTAGAAAATAATTTAATAATTTTAATGTTTAAAAGCGTGGGGTGCTTTCTAAGATATTTTGAAATTAATACATACCCTACGCTATTTAATTATTAAATTACTTTCTACATTTTTTAGGAAATCGTGTATATTAGTTTTTTTAAACTACCTATTATTTATTATAATTTTTTAAACTATTTTGTTTTTCTAAATTTTTGTGTTGTCATCGGTCCTCGATAAGTGTGCAAAATTTCAAATCAATCCGTCGATTTGAAAGGAGTAAAAATCACGTTCAAAGATTCCGTTACATAGATTCATAGATACATACCAAACTAATAAAAGCGTGTTAAAAAGAGACCCGTGCGTAATAGAAAATGTATATACCGGGCTTTTATTATTACATTTATACTTCCATTATTTTATGTTATTACAAGTATTTATCTTCTTATTATTGCCTCTATACGACACAACCCTTAAATACGACCACACCCGAATATCACGTACTGTAACTACCTGTAGACCGCTTACAACACCGTGATAATAGTTATGATATTATTTTTACCGAACTATGCAACCCAACTTTATACACTATATACGTACCAAATACAAAGTTCAAAACTAATACAAATTACAAAGTGAAACTATAATCTACGTGTAAATATTTGTCAATATACTGTTTTGAAAATACATTATTTAATTAATATTATTCTACGCTATTCTATTATGCGAGTACCTATATTACAAGACTAAAAGCTCTCTCTCAAAGCTATGTGGAAGGAAGGGTACCGCAGTTGGCAGATATAGGATGTAGCGGACAGACGGCGCTGACGACCGTGGTGCGCGCCACGAGCGCACGCGCACGCGACAGCGCGGCGCAGGCGGCGCGCACGCGCTGCGCCGCGCACATGTGCGCCAGCGCTCGCTCTAGCGGCGGCAGCCCTTGGGGCAGGCAACACGCGTTAGTACATCCTATATCGCCAAGTGCACTGTACACATGCGATTATACGACTAATAATCTCATTACTAAATAAATTAAATATGTCGACATTTGCGGTTATGTGATTTGGAACATTAAAGCCTCGTATCGACTAGGCAACAAGATGATCAACGTTGCACAACAACGCGCGACGTTGCTAGCTGACGCACAACATGACGCACGGCTTGTTGTTTGTTCCCGTGCAGGTGAAGTTGAGCATCAAATGTTGACAAGTGAAGACGTGTAAAAGCCGCTGAAATCAACACTAGTGCCTCTAGCGACATGTTGTCGACGACTGATGCGAGCGAAATCATGTGTAGACAGACAATGTTGCTAAACAATCGTTCCGCGCTGACTTTCAACACGTTGAGCAACATGTTGTGCAACATGTCGTGCGCCAAATGTTGCCTAGTGAATACGAGGTTTAGTTACATTAAGGCGGACAATCATCCCGTCAACCCAGTGTAAACGCCTAGTCATCTGATGAATCAGTTCGCAACCGAATTTGCACAAATTTCAAGTGAAATCAAAAACAAATCGGTAGCGATTTATGCCTCTGTATAAACAATGCTTCGACCAAGACATTTTTGACCACTGAAATCAGCTTAGTTAGTACCTCGGTAATTTTAGAGTAGGTTAAGTACCTAATTTAAATCGACCCAGCCGCTTTCGGCACACTGAACTTGACAGACTACTAATACAAATCGAAAAATTTAATGTATCTACACATATCACGGTCACTACTTTACAACTAAGCATTCGAGCTAATATTAAAGAACATCGATTTCATTGTAATAATATTTTCCATAGAACATATATAGGTAATATGGTTTTTTCTTTTATTTTCGCGCAACGATTTATACTCATACTACAGAAGGCATTTAAACATGCAGCTGTGTTTTACGTACAAAAAGACATTGCAATCGATTACTATTTAGATACACACCAACTCTGACTAGTGTATGGGAATAGCAAAATAAACAAAACGTAAAAAAACATCTTTCGACTTTTATGCAATATTGTGCATTTCTTTTAATGTATTGCTAAATTCGGCTAGCCAGATTGGCATCTATACAAAAAATTTTAATGATTACAAATTATATTAAACCCTAATAAACTCCAATAAGAGGAAAATAGAATAGCCAGGCTGGACGCGTCGATAGAATGTATTAGCAATCACAAAATCTTCGGTAGACGAAGGGTCTATAGACATCTTTTCCAAAAAACTGTTATCGCCATAGGTTAAACGCCTTCGTGGGGGACTCCACAAAAGTTTGTTTGTTACGCTTTCATGCCTTATCTACTCGACCGATCATCATAAAATTTCGCAAACACGTTGTCAGGGGTACAGAAAAGGACATAGGGTACAGAGTAGAAACAAAATTAAAAATAAGCATTGTGTAAGCTTTTCAACTCACCGACATAAGGTGCATGGTCCACCCTTACTTCGACAGGGTGTGGTAGTTTGTTGACGAGTTGCAGCGCCGAGCGCACCGTCACTAACTTGCGCGCAGATCCTTCCAGTGATACTTCGAATACTATCCGTGCTTCACCACCAGATTTCTGAAACATGTTCTAGTATTAGTAACTGTATTTAAATGAAGACAATTAATAACTAGCTTTAGGGTATCATTAGCCTTCGGGTTGCGGAGGTCAGGTGGCAGCCGCTCCGTGTAAAACTGATATCCAGTCAAATAGGCTAGGCTAAAGGCTAGGGAGAAGATTTAAATGTTGACATTCATTGCATTCTATATAGCAGACACAATTAAAAATGAATTGTTTGGTGGTAATTTGTGACCAGTACTGTATAGAATGGGTCAAAAATTTAGTTTATTGTTTAAGTAAAATTTTTGTTTGTAATCTAAACACACATACTAGATGATGCAGATGTCACTCAGCGGTCACGTGTAAGCGGTATAATTGAAAAGCAAAATTCGTGAAAGCGAAGCATTACACAGACGATCATGCCGAAACATTTGTGTAACGTTACATAATTCAAAGAACACAGAAAATAAGTTAACAGCTCTGTTAACTCTCAAGTTTACAGCTCCGCCCTAGGAATAATTCCTGTACAACAAACATCGTTTAACATATAAGTTAAAACTTACAGCGTGCGTAAGGTTCCTGAAGTAGACGCCGACGCGGTCGACACAGACGGGGTCGGGCGGGCTCCAGCCGTCGAGGCGCAGCGCCACCTGGTGCAGCACGGCGGCGTGGCCGGCGGCGGGCGCGGGCCGGCCGCGCCGCCGCCCGCGCCGCGCGCCGAACGAGAACGGCTCCGTGTCGCCCGCGCGCACCAGCATCCACGAGTCGTCCGGGCCCGACCAGCTTTGTTGCTCGTTGAGACTGCACACGCAACCATACCTTACTTTTATACTTACAACTAATTGGCATTTCTAAATTACTAGTATGCTTGTTAACCCCTCTAACTCAGCTATAATACTTGTGTTGGGAGCGGATGCAAATAAGTAATGTATAGACATGGTTTCGAACCTACGACCAATGGATAAAAAATCCAATGTCTTATCCATTAAGATAATTCATAAAAGTAATTAATTCATACAATTTGCTAAAGTTTGCACGGTATTGGGTCAAAACGTACAACAACAGCACCAGCTAACCATTCGCTTTACCGGTAGTAGTAATCTTATTATACTACTGAACTCATTCTAAACATTTATTCGCGCTAAATAAGATTCATATTAATATTATACATGAGAATATAAGTTTGTTTGTTAAGCCTTTACACATTAACTACTTAACCGACCATCATGAAATATCGCATACACGTTGTCAGGGCTAGAAAAAGAACATAGGATACCTTTAATCTGGAAAAGAATACTGTACCCGAAGCATAAAATTCTTGATGAAATCTAGATTAACGCGAACAAAATCTCGGTTTTATTTTAATTGCAATGCTACGGACAAATTCATTTCCTATATATATATACTTAACAATATTTTTATATAATAAAACTACTCACACATCAGAAGTGGTGACTAGCGTGGTGAACCACAGCTTGTGTCCTGTATGGTTCCGTAGCGCGTACGGCACGAAGGGCGAGCGGCGCCGATGGCCCGCCGGACTGCCTTTGGGCGACTGTTCCAGGGTGCCGGACGACTACGTAATTAGTTTATCGTTTATTGACAACACTTATATGAAGAACATATTATATTATTTTATTCCAAATATAGCCACCAGTGGGGATTTCCAATAGTATTCTATAAATTCCCACTAGACAAATGAACAAACTTTCATATCAACGTTAGAATATATGTAGTATTCAAAAGAATTGTAACACGAAAACTTAGATGCAAGTATATGGAGATATTCTTGCATCTATGTTTTCGTGTAGCAATCTTTAAACGGAGCTCGGGAACTGATTAACTTTTATCTCTGTTTTCGTTTTATTATACTTTTGTCTAGAGAGAGACAGTAATTTGTAAGAGGAAATAGATAAAACAAAATATGAGTGTTATAAATAAATAAATACTGTTTTTTATTGATACAAACATATACATATAGTGAATATATAAAGACCAATTCATGATTTAAATTCTCAATTTTTACTTAATAAACAAGTAAACTGGCAAAGTAATAAATATTTCAATTTATCTATGGGGGTACAGGATTCTCCCTTGCACCGGACTACGGACTGGTGATCTTAATAGCGCTTACATTATACACCCGATAGCGGAAAGGTTAATCAACGACGTTTTAATTTAAATTCATGGCAAGTGATTTGATTGGCTATAACTAATTTAGAGTTCCTTGTGCAAGTTAACGTTTTACGTTAACGCGATCGACACGTTTATGACGTTCGGCGCTCCGATTGTAAATAAGAAATATATACCTGTGGTGCATAATAGTCAGCGGTCCAGTTAGCCCTCACGAGTTGGCACAGTTCGATGAGCGATGACGTCACGTTCGTGTTGAGAACTTCCGTCGACGATATCTCCATCTGTACTCGGCCTAGCGACAGCTCGCTTGTTAACGTGTACTCCCATGATGTTTCGAACCTAGGACATCATAATTAATTAAAGGTATATTAAATTAAAGAGTTAGTGTATACACATACTTATTATACCGTAAACACAAATGTTTTTTAAGCTTATAGTTCACAAAGTAATACTTATGAACGTCAAAATATATAGGTTAGTGAGTTTATTAAGTTACTCACTTTTCTACACTTAGATTAGTATATATTTTTGGACACATGTCATGTTTTGTACACCATTTTATTACGTCAGTATTGTTTACATCATGTTTCTTAAGAATACAGTTCATTTTCATTGCTGTTTTCTTATTAACCTAAGTCAGCCGGGTAACGCGTTGCACATACCCAAAATCGATTTTAATTAAGAGTGTAATTTAATATTATTGTTGAACTATCTTGCGTTAAAACTAAAATGAATGACTTAAATACATACATGCACGTATACGCAAGTACGGGTACCATACATAACTAAAATCATCATGGGTTTTTTACTTGGTCTCGCAATCATTTTGGAATGCTAAATCACTAAGTCTATGAAGTTCTGTTGTTTATCTTGCTTCCAATCCTAATAAGTGAACAATTTACGTAATATCTACCAATGTAGATTAGTATGGTATACTATAAAGTAGTGAGGTACCTCCAGGGCTCGACAACAGGCTCCCATCCCGAGAGCGTCCTGTTGTAGTAGTCGATGGTGAGCGTGGCGCCCAGCCGCGCGCCGCCCGCGCCCGATGCGCGTGCGCCGCCTGCGCCCGCCGAGGTCACTGACCCGGGCGTGCACACCAGCATGGGGTCCTCGAATGATTCTTCCACACAACGTAAGTCCTGCACAATATGATTTATTGCTGAATTTAGCGATGTCTATAGCATATGGATTTTAGAATGGAGGAAGATTTTAAAATATTGCTTTTGGTCGCTAACATGGTATTTATCTATTTTTAAACAGAGACAACCTTGACTACTCTCAAAATATTGTTATAATTGCTTTATATTAATAATTTTACTAAGAGTCGATTTTTCAATCATCAAATAATTTTTATTAAGGAACAAATATGGCAATTTGTCATATTTATTATTTTTAAAATTATATTTTCAAAACAACAGCTTTATCAGCTTTTACAAAAGTTGTCCGAAAGTATAATCCAAATAAAAGTTATCTGACTTTTGATAAATCAGTTATTTAAGGACTTAAATAACTTATCCAATCCAAGACCCATAGTCATTGAAATTAAACTACTATATACGGATTTTATCGCGTTGTTTATTTATCACTGTATTACAAAATTTTGAAAATATTACACTACTACTACTATTGATTTTATTTTACTAATTTATAAGCTAATAAAATTATTTAAATTATTAAATCTATTTATTTTTGGTTTACACTTTCCCATAGTCATGTCATACATTCTAAATGTAAAAGTTACAATTCGGTCTGATAAAAAAAATTCGTTATTTCGATTTGACCATTCCCTATCCAAATATCGACATTAAAAGAACAAAGGCTAAAAAGCGAGTAAGATGTAGAAGCAGAAAGGAAAGAGAGAAAAGGGGCAGGAATAATATTACAAAGGGTGATTAGACCCTAAGATTACACTTTTTACATGTGTACATACTAATGCATGCACCAGTATAATATTGTTTATTTTTTGGGTAAGATTTAAACCACTTAATTGGTCTGTCTTATATTACCTGTTCAACTTGGAAGTCGCTGAGAGATACTTCGAGTAGCGGCACGTCGGAGTCCAGACAGTCGTCGATTACACACAGAGTAATGCAATCTGCGGATACCTGCATAATAAATTGAATATTAGAAACTATTAAATAACACAAAGTATTAGACTACAATTTATAGCTCAAAAATTTGCGCATATACCTATCTAACAAATTAAAATATGAAACGTCCGTGTAGCTCTCCAGGGTGCCAGCTGAAAGCCATCGCTAGGTCTTTGCTGAGCTGGTAATCTTTTCAGCAATGCATCAGTGGCGTAGTGTGGGAGACAGCTGCCCGGGCGGAAAAATTATACCACCCTCTTAATTAGGTATTATTTAAAAGACTGCAATATACAGAAATTCTAAAGAAGTTTTCGGCAAGAACCGTCATCATTATTGTGTATTGTACATTTTCTCATTCCTCTTGTTCGTCATAAAATGGTTTATATATTTACAAGATAATATTATTATATATATTGTGAAATTTTGCCGCCTCCTAAAAGTGCTGCCCCGGGCGGGCCGACCCTACTGTCTCCACTACGGTACGCAACTGCAATGCATGCTTTGTTATCTTTTAATGCTTATTTGAGTTGAGATTCAACAACTTGTCTGAAAATCAGCTCAAGCCTTATTACCCACAACATTTCATCTATATTTGTAATCAAGTGCGTTGTGTTTGTCTTTCTAAATTGAGAACTATTGAAAGAGTAATAAAACAAGTTACTATATACTCTTACTATAACTATTCATGGTTAAAATGGTAATATAATAACAAACAACAGTATGTTGATAATTCAGCAATTACAATATGTAACATTTCACAAACACTACTTGAATGAATTCGATTATACCATCAATATAAAGACAATATTTTCATTAGAATATACTAAAGTACGAAAGTAAAGAGTTTGTCGGCCTCGATGGCGTAGTGGTTAGTGAACCGCCTGAGGTCGCGGATTCGATTCCCACACAAGTCAAACATTTGTGTGCATGAACATGAATGTTTGTCTTGGGCTGGGTGTTTCTATGTACAATATGTATGTATTTTCAAAAAACGTATATTCATATGTATGTTTATCCAATTTCTAGTACCCATAGTACAAGCTCTGCTTAGTTTGGGATAGATGGTGTTGTGTGTATGTGGTAGAATATTATTATTATATTATAAAGTACGTACTTTGACAGCCTTCAACGGCCATATGGTAGCGTTTGGCGGCGGCAGCGGCGGCGGCGGCGGCGCGGGCGCCGCGCGCAGCCAGCGCGGGCGGCACATCCAGCCGCCGGCGCCGCCCGCGCCGCCGTCCGCGCCGCCCGCGCCGCCCGCGCCGCCCGCCGCCTGCGGGGACGGGTTCGCACGCATGTGCACGCTGTTGGCGGGCGCGTCGTCATCTGACTCCGATACTAGAGATTTACCTGTACAACACGATGAGTATTGTGTACATACACTGCTACCACTACTTAATTATACTGTTAAAGTAATGAGCTTCAAATGAATTACATGACAAACAAGCATACAACCGGCCCGAGATACTGTACACGGTTCCCCTAGCCTATAGACGCTTGTAACACACTCACGCTTTGTATACGCTTCAAAACGTAAGCGCTGTGTAATTAACATAAGGGGCTAATACCATACGATCATCAGGTGAGCTTTATGCCTTTTTGATTTTTATAAATATTATACTTTAATTAGACATGATCAATATTCGATATAGGAAATGCAATAATACTGTTACACCCAGTGCCATCTCTCGGCATTGTGGGGAAGACTCGGCAGTTCCCTCTAATAATTTATTACAGCGCCATCTATTGACATCTTACGGAACTACGTAGCTTACGCGAAGAGTAAAGAGAACACTGGCACAATCTCGAATGTTCGTACTGTTTACATACCGGGTGTGACGTTTCTGAAAAACTCCGGAAACGCTTTAACCGCGTATAAAAGGAGAAGGCCAGCGCTCGCCGAGTCAGTTTACAGTCGTAACTGGTCAAGTATACATCGGAGCAAACGGAAGCGAAAATACTACAGAGTTTGAAGCAATTACAGTGGCAAAATGTAGTATAGTGAGTGTTGTGTTTTAAATTTAATTGTGTGTTAGAATAAAACGTATTTTAGTTGGTAATATTGTTTACATCCTCCATCCCTCAAACCCAGCACGTAACAATACATTCAAATAGTATTTAGTATAATTGGGTACAACGTTACCCCTACTTTACAACACACGCAGCACTTTAGCGCAGCACACGCACTTTCTCCATCTCATTGTCCGATTTGCATGCATATTGATATTATTTAAAGACACTTATAAAAATCCGTAGCTGCCATGTTATGATGAACGTGTGGTTAAAACAAAAAGAACAAAGAATGAGCTTACCAGATAAAGCTGCTCTCGCTTGCTCCGGCAGTGACTGCAACATGGCCGCGAACATACGCATGTCGTGGTACGATAGCCGCAAGTTCAGGGTACTCATATGCAACTAGAATTTAACAAAGTAAAACTTTATCTCAAACACTTTCGGTCACCCTTAGCGATAATTAGATCTCACAGAAACTTTTGTCAAAATTGATAGACAACTTTCTTGGCCGACTGTATTTAATAGAGCTTTCAAATTTAAAACAGTTGCCTCTCGAGCAAGATCTAGTACAATTTAAAAGTCCTTACATATATTTAAAAGGCATATATTTATGTTTACTAACGTTTAACACTCGATCGGCATCAATCGAGACGTGAAGCGCGGCTGGCTCGACAATCGAGAGTGCGGTCTCTTCTTCTAAGCCGAGCACGCACGAGAACACCTCTAACTCGTTCAGCTCGCAAGATACTGGTTTTTGTGCGTCCGCGCACCGGTATGTGATCACTGTTGTACTCTGGAACAATATATTATATACAAGTTATATATTTGTAGGTAAATTTTGTTGTTTAGGTAGTTGGTTAGTGGCCATTTTAATACTTCCTAGAGATTTTAAACTAGTATTTTATGGATCTTATCTTATCTTATCTTGTGTGGGGGCCAGTCAGTACAGACCGGCGACACTTCGACCCAGTGGGATTTTTTGTGTCGACTTTCCCAATACCGACTGTCATAGATGTTCATGGCAGCTGGGACCGACGGCTTAACGTGCTCTCCGAGGCATGGAGCAGGCGATAATTGTCAATCAATACGCACATAATTTCGAAAAGTCATATAACTCCCGAAAGTCAGAGATGCGCGACGTGGGTTCGAACCCGAGACCCTCTGCATTGCAGTCTGTTGGTCTCCCCACTGAGCTATCGCTGCTCTATTCTATGGATACTAGTTCAGATAAGATTGGCAATACAATTCTTTTTGCAGAGATATAACGTACAAGTAACCTACATTTACAAATAACCCTACATACAATTTTCTGAGAGAAAGGAGAGAAGAATTATTATGATAATATTAAATGTCTCGTTTACAGCTTCTAGCTCGCATCCATGATTATGTCAAACTGGGTTGGCACAGTCGTTTTGATCTCATTTTATGTAATAGCAGAGAATTTGAGATTAAAAATAGACAATAGAAAATAAAGTAATTGCATTTCCCTAGCATGTGGTTGGAATAAGTTGAAATGAAGGCGTCACCCGCAGTATGACGGCGTTGGTGTCCCACACGGAGGGGTCCTCGACGAGCACGAGCTGCGAGTCGGTGACGTTGAGCTTCAGCTCCATGCCCGCCTCCGCCGCCGCCGCCGCCTGCGCAGCGCTGCGCGGCGCCGCGGCGAGCCCCGCGGCGAGCCCCGCCGAGCGCACTGCGCTCAGGGCCTCCTCACTGCCGACACATCATCTACTATAGGTATATCGTCGTCACTATATCTACACCAATGCCAGTTTTTAGGAGACATAAACAGAAGTTATGAAGAAAATGTATTATTTCACGGATAAATGACGTTAGCTTCTTGTCATATACGATACTATGTAGACAGAGTAAACAATACACTGCTAAAAAGATAAATACACTAACGACGCAAGCATAGAAAAGACACAGGGAACGAATATTTCTGACCCCTATGGCGTGCCGCCTTTATAAAAACTATAATAACGACATTTTTATATAGATGTACAGAAAAATATATAACTTTTATGGCGGTTGCATATTTCGTTCAATTGAATATTAATTATTACACCGAGATATACCTAAATAAGAAATGCGATTATTTTTATTCCTTCGATGACACAGACTTCACGAATCTATTATTCACTCTGTGTACAATATACAGTGTATTTTAAATAGACATCGCTTCAGCTGGGAGTTTAATCATTAATATTAGAACTACAAATACTGTTTTTAGTGAGCCTTTAAAGCTTTTCTACCCCACAGAATCACGAAAAATACAAAAAACAAAAACATTCCGTTCCTGTTTCTAAATCTTTTATTTTTTGAATCTTTTACACACAGCGTATGTCAATTCCGTTCAACATTCCGTTTGGATGTATAAAAAGACAATGTAATGTTAATTGTTTTTTATAAACTAGTTCATTAGTTGTCAAAATTTGTTTACTGTCATTTATATAAACATAAACTTACAGATGTGCCTGGTCAGGGTCGGCAGGCGGCGGCGGCGGCTGCATGATGAACTGGTTGGCTGCCTCCCACCAATCCAGTATCGCCATCAGACGCATATTGTTCACCAATATCGTGTACGCTGAAGAATCGCGGCGTTTCCTGCACAAAACAGTTTTATGCTCATTTCATTCAATTGCAATAAAGTGAATTAGATGACAACCATCACATTAAAACTATTAGAATATATATATATATATATTACCGAATAAAATTCACATCAATTAATAATTAACATAACATCCACCCCAAATTTTGATTATAAAATTCAACTCTTACGCTTTGGTGTTTATAAGTATGACTTTACGACCTAAGAAAATAAAATCTTTAATAAAATTGCATTTATATATAATTTTTTATTCCAAATATAATCCCACTCTTTCTTCGAGGGGTCGCTACGTTCACAAATGCTAAAACCTGGTCTAGTAGTTATATCCTTAACCTTACAAGCAGTATACTTAAAATATTTAATATTATTAACGTCTTAAGTCGCAGCGATGGTCAGACACTATAGGTTTTGAATTATGTCTGGCTTTCCAAAACTTAAGACTGCGCCGAGCGAAATGTGCCAAAATAGGCGGTCACAGTTAAGTTGATAAAATCAACACTTTATGTTTAATACAAATATAAAATATACATGCAAAAAAACTCCGTGTAAAAAACTTAAAATAATTAATATTTTCGCCTACAAAATTACGTAAATTTGCAAGAAAAATGCAAAAGCGTGAGCCCGTGTTAAGTGATTTTTAGATTATAACAGTAGAAATCTATCCTATTTTACAGCTGAAACGAAACATAAATCGTTATATTACAATTTGTCCGTCCCAAATATTTAAGTTATTGGTTGACAACAAAGATACATATTTATCAAAAAAGCATTTCAAATCCTCTATACAATTTTACTATGGCGGCCGTGCGTCAATTTGAATATCGAGCTCTGTCATTCAGTCCAAACGCGTCTTACGCTCGGCGCAGTCTTAACAGGGTTATCCAAGAATATGTCATTATTCCATGGTCAAGACTAAATCGTAGATATAATAAATCACTTTGAACTATTCCGATCAGATTAGATAGTGCAAGTTTTTAAGATTGCTGTGTGAAGAGCATAGCATCTTGAATTCAAATTGAATCATTGAAATTGCTACTTATCGCAAGACTACACCACAAGATTATTCAGTTGTTCAGGTTTGTAAGTAAGCGTTACGATTCCAGTCAAGTCAGTCATGCTTGTAAGGTAACTACGCGAGCGAACAGCCGCGCTGTCAATCATTTCGTGATCTAACTACATCGAATAACGACAAGGCACCATCTATTGTGCTTTGCGATCACTGTTACTTATTAAATATTATATCTTTTAGATGACGTAGCACTGGGCCAACGTGTTGGACTATGACCTGACCATTCTCACACTGAAAAGAGGCCCGTGCCCAACAGTGGGACAGTATCAAGGGCTGATATTATTATAATGGTATAGTGATGTAGTACATCGTACCTGGCGTGCACCTCGGCCTGCACGCTGTGTCGCTGCTCGGGCATGGGCTGCACGATGTGACTGAACACGTTCCCGCGCCGGTTGGCCGGCTCCTTCGCGTACCGGGTGTCGCTCACTAGGATTTCCTGTCAGCATATGTATTATATTACGTGCGCGACCTTAAACAATCGTATGCATCTATACCTATTAGAAATAAACCTAATTGAATTCGAGTGAAATACGAATACAGTTTTTGTACACAAATCTATTCGAATACAATGAATTTCTTTTCTTTTTAGTATAGGGCGAAGACCTGCGCTAATGTGTAGTGTTGTACATTCGATTAACTCATGCTTGTATCTACATAAACATACTTGTGAGAGTAAGGGAATAGAGTGTACTTGTGCGTGCGCATCATCATAATACCTCTTGTGCAGATGGCTACTCTGCTAAAATCGCCTCCTATGACCCAAAATTCGGTGTAGAGGACATTAGTATTACCTGCGAAACCAGATCGATGTCCTGGCCGAGGTCCGAGTAGGTCTCGATGTAGAGACGCGACTTGATGAAGTTGATGCACGCCAAAGACGACACGCCATGCTCCGGCTCCAGCTTCACAGTCACGTCGTGCAAGTCTAGCTTTAATGAGCTCGTAGTCCACACCTGCATAAGAAACCAATATAAAAAAATATGTCGGAGACTACGATAATTTAGCGATAAGACAATCATAAGACGCCCAATTGATTTCATTGTACGAGGGACCCTCGTGACGTCAACAAGTCACGTGAGCAGGACTATTTGAACAGGCGACGGTAAAATTTTGAAGTAAGCTACGAAGTAGTTAAAACTATCCAAACGGGATCGCTGGTTTACTCGCCTTAAATTGCAGTTAGTGGTTATAAGAATAGGGCATTTTACTCTATATGAGAAAAAATCTAAAATATATTATTGAGATAGCTTAGGCAAAAAACAATCGGGAAACGTTAGTTTTAGTTCATAAAATAGCAAAATAAATTTTAAAATTCAATTCATAGTTTTCAGTTTTTTTAATCCGTTTCATAACACTATATATTGTAGTTGCCAAGTTATTACGTCATACGGCTGTGTAAACTAAGAAGTATCAACTGTCAGCACTGTCAACTGATCGGCGTACCTTACAAAAATGAGTAGACAGAGTAAAAGTGTAATTAAAAATAAAAGGATATCCTTTATATACCATCAAATACCTTCAGTATTGATCGCACTATCTATACTACAGTTATATATTATTTTAGAACCTAAACCTAACTGTAAATACAAATAAAGTAATCTCTATAGGCCTTTTATTATTTTTATTTTTGCATTCAGGAACAGCACACCGTCGATAAATAGAATAATAACTCATTTTTAAAATATTAACAATTAACATAACATACAAAATATCACATCATTTGTTTACACAGCCAACTGACGTCATGACCACAGAGCAATAGGCGTCCAGCGTTTTCGTCAAATTAAGCGCGCAAGATTTAAAAGCATTTTTATGGCACTTATCGATTGAATAAAAACGTTGTGAATTTTTTGTGCTTCATTAGCACTATAGAATCTAATAGGCACACTTTTCAAAAATGGGTGCAATAACCTATTATTCAGAAACTATTCAGTGTATTAAGTTTGTAATTCCTGTAAAATAAAGTGATTGTGAGAAGTGTACAGTTGTGGTTTGCAATATATATCATGAGCCGTCTATCAGAGAACCCTACTGAAGACCTTGGGTTGTAGAGAATTTTGCTTGAGTGTTGGGAAGTGCTACACTCATTGTAAAAATTCTATTGTAGGAAGTCTCACTTGTTCATGTGCCTGTTGTGGTGGGAACGGATGTACATCTCTCGGCAGCAGATCGTCAACGCTCTCGGCAAGGTTGTGCGCAAGAACGCCTCGGACTAGTCGGTACTGCGCCGGGTCTAACGCGCATTGGAGGGTTGATAGCGATCCTTGAAGTGTCATGTCCGCCACTGCGCAAACATAGTATAAAATAAGTAGATATATCAAACAGGTTATATGGTCTGTTAACAAATGTAACAATACTATAATTACATAATAAATGCATATCAAACACTGTATGTATTTAATTATTTTGGATATCTATAATTACAAAAAAGTAAACTTGAATAATTATGATTAAAAATAATTGTTCTCACTGTTTTATAGATAGTATTGCTTACAAAGTAGGATATTATAAAATTGTTTTCTTTACAAAGGGAAGAAAGAGTTATGAAAGAACAAATAGTATATAAAACAGTACCATTATGCGTGTCGGACATGTTGTACTCGATATGCAGCGCAAGGTGCGCGGGCGCGTGCAGCAGCGGCGGCCCGGCGCGGCGCACGCGCAGGCCGCGCCCGCCGCGCGCGCACCACAGCGCCACGCCCTCCAGCTGCACTGTGCGCACGTCCAGGAGCTCGCGCTTTGCTGTCAAACAAATACTCATTCAACACTACAGTTTTCCGCAATACAGCAATTAGTCCAAATACGAACGTTGTATTTTTTTAAATGAGAAATCTAATGTTACAATTTGAGTGTAAACGTAAATACTATCTCTAATTATTGGAATAACAGTTTTATGCTTTCAATGAATAAAAGAGTGTAAGGGGAAATTAAACTCTTCATCCTTTATTAAGTAATGAAACATACTTAGCACAGAACTGTTCTCATGAATAGAAATCTCCAATTAAAGAATTTAGGTGGTCGTCTGGCCACTGCCTCCGTGCCGAGTATTGTGGATTTAATTCTAATACGGGACAAACATCCGTGTGATACACAAATAGTTGCGCCGAGCGTGTCACTCGTTTAAATATTCATAATCAAGCAACATAGAAATTAAACTTAATGAAGGAATTGTCTTTTACAAAAGAAGGGAAATATAATACAAACCGGCGCTAGGATCAGTCATGGTGCTGACAGTGCCCTCATCTCCCGCGTGCTTGAAGCAGTTGTCGAGGTGCAGGCGGTCGAGGTGCGCGGCGAGCGCGGCGCGGGCGCGCCCCGACACCGGCAGCACGATGACGGGCGACGCCGCGTGCAGACGTAGCTTCATGCGGGACGTGCGCGCGTCGCCCGTCACTACCGACACCTGCGCACGGAACAATCAATTAAACACATGTTGAGAAATAAACACAAAGGCTCAGGTGTATTTGATTCACAAGTGAGTAATATGTCACCAATGAGTAATATGTCAGAAAACCTATCCATTACACTACCGATGTGAACCTACTACTAGTTCAAACATGTTTGCTTAGCTGGAAATATTGATTAAAATACTAATAAATTGTAATCCAAATAAGAAGTTATTTTTGTTAGTCTGTCGGCAAAAGTATAAATGCCGATAAGAGAACGTATTATATATTAATGCGTAGCCCACTTCTATCTTTCTATCACTTTGTAATCAGACTAGTTTTATTATAAACAGACACTTTTCATAATATTGTGGTGACATTTTTACCTTAAGTCGGGCTTGTAATATCACTCGTCGCAGTAGGCTGAAGTCTCGTGCGAACGCTTGTAGCTCTTGTACGAAGCGTTTGGTGTGCACGTACGTGACCGGACCCATCTCGATACTCAAGCTTGTTTCGTGGCCCGCGGCTGCTGCCTCCGCGCTGCTCAGTCTATTGAGAAAATGCATTATTAATTTACTTACAATACATTTCTAAGACACTAATTATTTGATGAATTTTTAAAGCAGAACTATGGTCGAAAATAAAATAAATGATTTAAAACACTTTCCATAATATTAATTTTTTTTAACTAACTAAAAACTTAACCAGTGCGTACGCGCACCTTTTTTCGATTTGTTATGGATGAATAACAAACAATAAGAAGGTTCAACCATATTGAACAATATGTTCATCTAATCTATATTTACATATCGATAAAAAGCTATCAGAGCAATATATATATATGGTGAGACCTGTGGTAGTCGAAGGTGAGCGCATGGTCGGCGTGCGTGCGCAGGCGCTCGCGCCACAGCGGCGCGTGCGGCGTGAGGTCGGTGAGCGCGAGCGCGCCCAGGCGGCCGGCGATGGCGCGCGTGTGCGCGTGCGCGTCGGCGCGCGCCACGGTGCGCACGCGCGACACGAGCGCGCGGCACGCCTCGCCGCGCCGCGTCACCAGCACCACGCTCAGCGACCGCACCCACAGCTCCGTCTGCGTGGCGCCGCCCTCCGCGTGCGGGCTCACCGACGTTGTACCTGCGGACGCACACACGTGTTACGGACCTGGCTAAACTTTTTATTAGTAGCACCTTTCATTAGACTTATAATAACATGTGGGTGCGTTCCACTAGCCGCTCACAAGGCTCACACTCAGATTTGCCCGCTCCATTAACTTGTGAGTGTTTCATGCATAATCCCAAGAGGAATGGATTATATAACGTTTTGAACGTTGAGTTAAATATTACACATATTACGGATTTAAAAAATCAGTCAGTTTCTTAAAAAGGTGACGTTGTAATTGGTAAACCTCAATCAACACCAATAATTTCTGGTCCAAAATGCAAATTATAATAAATATTTCTTGTTAATATATTTCGTTTGATATCCAAATCGTATAAAATATTTGTTTTCTATCGTCCTCTTTAATACTTTATAAACTTTATCAAATTTGTCAAGGTCGATTCGCCCACCTCTTTCGCTGATGGGCAATGTGAGTTTCGCGTAACTCCACGACCACATCTACCATGGTCATCTTGTGAAGCAGTCAAACGCATTGACCGACTGAATTAGCAACAGGTAATCAAATCACTTAACTTAATGTATTTGATTTTAATATCGCTTATTAATGTTTCAGAAAAGTGTTATCAAAATTCTGTTATACGAAGATAACATACCAGTCTGTTGTGGTTCCGGGCCATCCTCTCCGTCCGGTACGTCATCTCCGGCGACGCCAAAGAAGTCCAGGACCGCCACCCAGCTGTCTATGCTCACCACCAGATTCAGGCAGTTGAAGTCGATCTTCGTCAATTTAGATATCTATACAATAGAAAATAATGCTTTCTGTTAATAATCAAAAAGGTAGAAAATAATTATAATTAAATTGTAATAGGCTTAAAATTAAAAACCTTTAAACCAAGGTCTGGTAACTAAGGCACGTATACAATGACATAATTATCACGAGTAAATTAACCTAATCAAAATCAAAATAAATTTATTCAAATTAGGTTACTAGTAGTCCGTCAGCTGACATAGATAAACAGTTTATAATATATATATATATATATATATATATATATATATAAATGTAGAATATATATACATTTTCATGTTTAATCTAGTACACAGAAAGATCTTTGAAACTACACCGCCCTATCTATTATAATATTTAAAGCGGATTAATTTGTCAAGTCTTGGAATACAAGACATCATCATAAATCGATTGTCGCTGGCCACCGGTTTGCCGCTGCGACTTAATAGGTTAAACTCAATAAATTTGAAGTTTCAGTTAGTAATATTTAAGTAAGAGATTTTTATTAAACGCATTTGAAAGTATAAACGGTATTTAGGTATATCAAAATGTATAGTAGGCATTACTTTTGTTTTGTTTTTAGAATAATTTCTTACAATTAGTTTAATTATGTATACACCAACAACAAAAAAATCAATTTTGACAAATTTTGTCTGTTTGTTCTCGCTAATGTTTGAAATGGCTGGACCTGGTGGTGTAATAGTATAGACATACCTTGTCGAACTGGTCGTGGAAGTGCGGGTGCTGTGGGTCGCGCGTGTGCACGGACAGCCACACGAGGTTGTCGTCGGGCGCGGAGGCGGGCGCGGCGCCGGCGCCGGCCGCGTCGCCCGGCGCCGCGCCGCCGCCCGGCACCTCCGGCGAGCACGGCGGCGTCACGCCGCACTTGCCGTCGCGCTTGTTGCGACGCTCTGCGCTCTGCACACACACACGCACACTAACTATGATTGCCTTGCCACTATAAAAACTAGTAGGTACACGGCAACTACGCCGAGTATTTTGCCATCGAGCTTCACTTGTATGATTCTAAAATAGTCGTTCTTTATCTGGATGGAGAAACTTAAGAACCTGGCGGATGTATGGAAACAGAGGGGCATCGTTGTCGGCGACAGAAGACTAAAAAAACTTCGCTTCGCCGATGACATTGTCCTCTTTGCCTCCTCAGCATCAGAACTCGAGCTAATACTTCAAGACCTTAGCTCCGCAAGTCTTCAAGTTGGACTTCAAATCAATCAAACAAAAACTAGGATGATGACCAACAGCACGAAACGTAGTGTCAGACGTGCACGTTGTACAACATGTCGACGAGTACATTTATTTGGGCCAGATAGTATATTTCAGTAGCAGACAAGATAAAGAGATTAACAGACGAACCAATAAAGCCTGGAAGTTTCTGGTCGATGAAAGAGCTTTTGAAGAATTATTCTAATAGATTTTTTGACCCTGGGTCAAACTGGGTGTTAAATTACATAATGACCGCAAACATGAACGGACATATTTGTAATAGTTCCAACATAGCAATCATTTCTTTCACTATTTTAAAAGGGGTAGTATTTAACTGTTCCTCAATTTTTTGCTTTTGTTCCATCATAAATGCTAATTACACAGCAAAATATGCTTACCAAAAATACTAATCGCACACCAAAATATATTTAAAGAGATCAAACTAAGTCGACGGAGCCCCGCTTAGCAGGGCTCCTATTTTTGGGTGAATTTAAGAAGGAACCTAACATAACCTAACCTTTCCGAGACGGAATGCAGTGATTTGAGGCGTATAGGTGCTCGTTATGATATATTTTAGTAAGCATATTTTGCTGTACAATTAGTGTTTTTGGTGGTCATTATTTTTAATCCCTTTTAAAAGAAACATCAAGCCAGAAAAATGAACTATAAATTACAAGAAGTAAGTAAGTACGATACCTGTTTAGCAGCAACATTAAGCTGGCTCGGCAGCGAACATGAACAACACTTCATGTACTGCAATGAGCTGACACTGGACATGTCATCGCCGTACTCCGTCACGAAGTCAGGACATGACTTCGACACGAACACCGCCTTCGGGGGCATTTGGGGAGTATGGGACACCATTAGCATGCGATGCTTTGAGTCCGGATCCTTGGTGAGGTCTTCCATTGTGATTGAGTGTAGTGATACCTGATGTTAATATATATAGATCAGTTTAATTTTGTGAATATTAGCTTAGAGGTCATTCAAGTATTACGTTGGCATCAATAAAGGGTGGGGCGGTTTTTACTTTTTGTATGACATGGAGCATGTGCTTGAATGGTGATTAAGTCAGCAATATATATTATTTCACTTTTCGTATAGTTTATAAAACTCAGTAAATGCTGAATCGAAGATACATATGTGGCAAACCTAGGCAATTTATCGAAATTATGTGCAACTATACCAATTCTTACGTAACCGTAGAGGGAAAGGGGGTAGTTAAAAGCTCTGCTGACATTTGCTGAGAAGTTGGGGAATGGTTAATAATGACTAAAATCTTGTTTACGTAATAATTCATATATACTTATAATGGCAGACTAAGCATATAATCGGTTTCTGTGTTGCTGCTAGCAATTTCTTAATATAGAAGCTTTATAATGCTAACCCAGTAGCCAGTGATTTCATAGTTAGCCGCATATATGTATGTACATCTATAAGCGAAATAATGCCACGGAATTCACGAAGTAACCATTAACTTACAACACAATTATAACAATGTATATACTTTCTTACCTGTAGCATATTCTCGTGTGGATGCGACTTCTGGTAGTGCAGTTTGAACTCTCTGAACGACAGCTCCACGAGACTTCGCTCGCCTTCACCAAGGTCTGCCCTTAGTTCTACACTGAAGGTCGGTAGCTCGAAGTTCACTAAAGGAATAAATTAGGATTCATGTACATATATGTGTAGCGATTTCTAAATATACTAAGAAGTACAACATATGACAAGAGATGGCGCTGTGGAATCCTAAATTGCGCAAACGAAATTTAGACATTTGTACAGCGAATATGCAAGTTAGCGACGTCAACCGTCGGGTCGTGGTCCTGCAGGCACAATCACCCAGTCTGGTCGGAGGATCCTTCTTTCAACGTTTATTCGTTTATGTATGTTTATCCATTGTCTAGTACCTATAGTACAAGCTCTGCTTAGTTTGGGCTAGATAGTGTTGGGTGTATGTGGTAGAATATTATTATTATTATTATTCACATATGTAAAATGATCATTATGTGTATTTCATTTTTCATATGGATTAACATAATTATTATCCAGTATACAGAAATACAGTATCAGTGTGGAGACCAACACACTCCAATGCAGAGGGTCTTGGGTTCAAATCCACGTCGCGCACCTCTGATTTTCGAAAGTTATATGCCTTTTTGAAATTATGCGCGTATTGATTGACAATTATCGCCTGTTCCGTGCCTCGGAGAGCATGTTTAACCGTCGGTCCCGGCTGCCATGAACATCTATGGCAGTCGCTATTGGGCAGTCAGTGCTTTATAATATCCTGACACTGGTCTAGCTTTAGGTTATCGTTAGCCTTTGGGTTGTGGAGGTCAGGTGGCAGCTGTTTTGTGTAAAAACTGATATCTAGTCAAATTCGGTTAGACTAGAAAAGCTGATCCCAATTGATTTGGGAATAATAAAGGCTAGGGAGAAGAAGAAAACAGGAAGAATGAATGGAAGTCTATCATCATACCATGTTTTGAGAGAGGCTTACGATTTTTAGAAAAATTAAAATTGTTATCTCTGATTACTATCCAAGTTTGCATTTACATGTAGATGAAAGGATTTATGATTGCATTAAAAATTGCTTGTATAATATATACAGGGTGATTTTGAAATCATGTAATTCCTTTTAACCACGCATTCTACTGGTGATATAGAATAACCCTGACCATATTTTTATTTAATTAGATTTATTTTTTTTGAAAAATTATTTTTCCGTTTTTTTAGTGAAATGGTGTCAGATAGTCATATGTTAACCAACCGAAGCAATTTTAATTTTTTACTAATTAAAATAAAAAATCATATTAATAATTAATGTCGTAAATAATAACGGGCGGTCCTTTTTATTGCCCCTTATTATTTACGACATCAGTTATTGTTATGTTATTATTTTTAAATTAAAAAAATATTAAGATTGTGTCAGGTAGTTAAAATATGACTATTTGAAATCATTTCATGAAAAAAATCTGTACTCTAATTTTGCCGAAACCATTATTCTAATTAAGAAAAAATATGGTCAGGGTTATTCTATATCACCAGTAGAATGCGTGGTTAAAAGGAATTACACGATTTCAAAATCACCCTGTATATTATTCCAGTGTATTCGAATAATTATTTTTATTTTTTGTCTTCGATTGTAATTAATGATTTGATGATTTATAACTGGTTGTTTTAAGTTAGAGTGTATTATGTTTGTTATTTTAAAGAGATCATTCTTTATGCGGGAATCGAAATTGTTTTAACAGTATTTTGAAATTGTAATAATGGTTATAATGGAAATTGTATTAATTAGGTTATATACTAACAAATTAAAATTCAGTCGTGATAATTACTTCTTTCATTTAATTTAAATTCACACTATGACAAAAGCATGACAACACACAACTTAAAATGC
Source organism: Catocala nupta (assembly GCA_963675205.1). NCBI lineage: Eukaryota > Metazoa > Arthropoda > Insecta > Lepidoptera > Erebidae > Catocala > Catocala nupta. Next base: position 29,083,818 of record OY776090.1, on the reverse strand, counting down.
ATCGTCGCACCGCTTTTGAACAGCTACATGGCTGCTACACGTATAACATACATTCATGGGAAGTGGCTAGAAAGTTATAAGTACCGGTAAGTGGCGCCAGGCTGGCGGGCGGGCGCGCGCGCGCGGGGCGCTCGGCGGCGGGCTGCGCGGGCGGCGCCACGGCCAGCACGGCGGCGCGCACGGCGGGGTCCAGCCGCAGCGTCGGCACCGCGCCCTCCAGCACGCCGCTCACGCTCTGCTGCATCTGCGCACCGACACACACACACCTCGCACTTCACTCTCAGATATTATACAAACCTTCGACAAAGCCTTCACTTTGTCCTAAGTATTATTACTATTCACATATCAAACATTTTTTATATGGATCAGTATATAAAATATTATCCTCCCTTAAAACATTGAACTCGACATATTTTTAAAAGAACTAATATTAATATATCTTACTGCTACACGAGTATATTTACATACATATAGATAATAAAAGTCGACATAACTAGTGTGATGTGCCCGTCAGAGTGGGTAATGCTGCCATCATAAGGAAAAAATCGTCTATTTTATCGATTTTAAATATGTAGAAATCTCAATTTCGTAGATACGCCTTTTTTTCTTTTTTTACTGATTCCAAATATGTAGGTATAACACCCAATTTCGTAAATTTCTTTTTCTTATTACGGCAGAATGATCTTATTTCTTTATAAGTCCATCTTTGTGTAACATTATGGATTGCAATAACATATTAAGTTTTGAATAAGCGACAAAGTAGAATGTTGTTTAAATATATATCTACATATCCACATCAACCAAGAAAACAGAATTGTAGTAGCTGCTACTGCTTCAAACTTTTAATGAAAACCAAATAATCATAACCAAAAATCCTTGTGTTATACGTTTGCAGTAAATTAAAACACGTTACTGTTTCTAATGTCTTTATCAACTGAAATAAAATTCTCTTCTTTAAAGAACCACAGTCTACACGGGCACTAAACTACCCATTGCAAAAAAAATTAACAAATAAGAGCCTATACAATTGTTATCTTTGTCCCATAGTACAATGTTAAAATTCTAAATTGCTTTATCATAATCATTCATCATAATCACACAATAATATTTTTCCTTGAACATTCTTCCTTCGTATATGTTTAGTATATGTAAGTGTATATTTCATGCTAATGTACTACTTTTTATCTCTGCATCACCCAATGGTTGACTGGTAGATAATGCATGTTGCATTAAGAGCGCCGATGTACTATTTTGTGCATAAAGTTTTAAATAAATAATGATAATTCTTAATGTTACATAGCAATAATAGTTAGACTTGATATTTTAATAACAATTGACTACTAAAAAATAATAATTGAAAATTTTTAATGAACATGAAATGCTACTTTTGTCGTTGACTGTACTTCATGCAATGTTATTTACGTTAATATCTGATAAAAGCTCGAAGTGAACATGACCTGTTTAACGGTCACATTAACTTGAAACTGACCTTATTCTTATGTATATCAATTTATTGCCATCGTAGCGACTGCGTACAAATGAAGAGGTTCCGACTACATCAAACAGATGGCACTGCACTCAATAACCGCTTAAAATGACGTTTCCGATACAATGCAGAAGTGACATTTTCATAGTGACTAAGTATATAGATATAGAAGTTCCCGACATCAACAGTCGGGCCACGGACCGCCGGACCCGATGATCCAGCCTGGTTGGAGAATTCTCCCTTTGTATTGGAGGAACATCACACAATGTTTCTCCACGCCATAAATAACCTTATGTATATAAATAAGTTACCTGCGCATGATGCGACGGCACGGTGTGTGTGTCGGCTCCGTCGACGACGTCATGCGGCGAGTCGCTGCTGATCCAGCGCAGCGTCTCCAGGAGCTGTTCGTACTGCTCGCGGCGAGCCGACACGTGGAGTCCACCCACTATCTTACCGTGCACCTCGCACTGGAATAAGACATACTATCAGTACATTCACGTCACCAAACGTACACGAGGACACTGTACCTCATACTATTCAAATTTCTAATAAATATGTTTTGTTTATAGTCTAACTGGGAAACTGTTAGTCTGCTATAAAGTAGTTCACAATTCGATCTTACGGTATTCAATGTATAATAATATTATAAAAAACAAGTGCGAATTTGTGATGAACAAGATTGTGCACAGCACCTATTTGATAAATTATTTCACTGTTTGAAAGGCAAGCGGACAGACGGACAGACAGGGTATAATACTTAATCCGATCGATTCGTTTCTAAATTCGGAACAGGTTGCTAGTATTTAATAATAACCTCCAATTTTCAGGTGGAGAAAAACATCGTGAAATTCTGTTTGTTTGAAACTTCCCCATCACATTTCTGGAGACTTAGCATAAGCCTGCCTAATGAACTATGGCCTAGCCCTTTTCATATAGAGAGATCGTTTATAAACAAAAATGTAGTATATTTTTTGCCTCAACGCACTGTCATGGCCTAAATTAAACCCCAACTATATGACATGGCCCTTAGACATACATAGCGACTTTTCTGCTAAGTGAGCAATTTGACCATTGAACCGACAGCTCGTCTGACTTGCAATCTATTCTCAACTCTCGCGAACATCGGTTGCTTAAGGGCCCGCTCCTCTATTTGTATGTGTACCAATAAATGATAAATTTAATAAATTATCATTTTGGTAAACAATATCGGAGATGCACTCCTTAACAGCACGTAAACACGATACGATAATTATTACCAACATTAGCATAATTTAAGACAAATACTATACCTGGTAGTCAGCGATGGCGTCGGGGTCACCGTCGCAATAGTTGACGGTGAATTGTAGCGCCGTGTTGTGCAGCACAGGCTTGCCGGCCGACACGTCGTACATGTCCGCCATGTTCTCCGATAGCTGCTGAGCCGACAACTTGTCCGCCACGTCCAACTGATCACGATATACAGATACATTTTATTTGGTATCACTATGGATACATAAAAAGGTGAACTAAAATAATTTGTGCGTAACATTTATTTAGAATTTTTGAGAAAGAATATTATATATTGCTAAACTTCGTCATTGATTAAAAATCTTTTGATCTGTCCCGTCTTAGAATACTAGACATATATTACACGATACAGGCTTGCCTAGTGTGGGGACCGCGTTAAATATTTACCTGATAAGATCTGCTACACTAACTTCATGTTTTGTAACTTTTATAACTTTCTTTTGTTACAAAATAAATGCTTTTTTTTTCATCTGTTTTTTTCTTATGACTATTCCTGCACTAGGAGTAATTCCTATGTTGCAGGGGACTTTACACACACGCGGTTGGCGAGGCTCATGCGGCCGAGGTGCGCCACGAACACCTGCGTGCTGTGCGCGTTGCGCGGGACCACCACCACCGGCGACTCCAGCTCGATGTTCACAATATACTGAGGTTACTAACTGTGGCGAGCGAGATGTCGCGCACGCGCACTTTGTAGAGCGTGTGGTGCGGCGGGCCGGGGCGGTTGGCGAGGCTCATGCGGCCGAGGTGCGCCACGAACACCTGCGTGCTGTGCGCGTTGCGCGGGACCACCACCACCGGCGACTCCAGCTCGATGTTCACAATATACTGAGGTTACTAACTGTGGCGAGCGAGATGTCGCGCACGCGCACTTTGTAGAGCGTGTGGTGCGGCGGGCCGGGGCGGTTGGCGAGGCTCATGCGGCCGAGGTGCGCCACGAACACCTGCGTGCTGTGCGCGTTGCGCGGGACCACCACCACCGGCGACTCCAGCTCGATGTTCACAATATACTGAGGTTACTAACTGTGGCGAGCGAGATGTCGCGCACGCGCACTTTGTAGAGCGTGTGGTGCGGCGGGCCGGGGCGGTTGGCGAGGCTCATGCGGCCGAGGTGCGCCACGAACACCTGCGTGCTGTGCGCGTTGCGCGGGACCACCACCACCGGCGACTCCAGCTCGATGTTCACAATATACTGAGGTTACTAACTGTGGCGAGCGAGATGTCGCGCACGCGCACTTTGTAGAGCGTGTGGTGCGGCGGGCCGGGGCGGTTGGCGAGGCTCATGCGGCCGAGGTGCGCCACGAACACCTGCGTGCTGTGCGCGTTGCGCGGGACCACCACCACCGGCGACTCCAGCTCGATGTTCACAATATACTGAGGTTACTAACTGTGGCGAGCGAGATGTCGCGCACGCGCACTTTGTAGAGCGTGTGGTGCGGCGGGCCGGGGCGGTTGGCGAGGCTCATGCGGCCGAGGTGCGCCACGAACACCTGCGTGCTGTGCGCGTTGCGCGGGACCACCACCACCGGCGACTCCAGCTCGATGTTCACAATATACTGAGGTTACTAACTGTGGCGAGCGAGATGTCGCGCACGCGCACTTTGTAGAGCGTGTGGTGCGGCGGGCCGGGGCGGTTGGCGAGGCTCATGCGGCCGAGGTGCGCCACGAACACCTGCGTGCTGTGCGCGTTGCGCGGGACCACCACCACCGGCGACTCCAGCTCGATGTTCACAATATACTGAGGTTACTAACTGTGGCGAGCGAGATGTCGCGCACGCGCACTTTGTAGAGCGTGTGGTGCGGCGGGCCGGGGCGGTTGGCGAGGCTCATGCGGCCGAGGTGCGCCACGAACACCTGCGTGCTGTGCGCGTTGCGCGGGACCACCACCACCGGCGACTCCAGCTCGATGTTCACGCTAAGAATGCACAACATACGACACATTATTAAACAAGGATTTTTAAAAAGTCATGCTGATTAAGATATAGCAAGACATCTTCATAAAATTTCATAATATGTCAAATAATATGTAGCTATGTGCTATTCTATTTTATTTACTTATCATTTCAAACAAAATAATATAGGTACAGTAGCCGGCGATAAACATTGCACATCGACCTTTGGAAAGAGACAATCGGCTAATTTCGGCTTCGTAGAGCGTTATCTCTGTCGCACGAAATACAAACAGTCCGGTATCTATTAGGAGCTGTTAAAACAATTATGATTTGTTTCTTTTGATAATTATTTTTATTCTTTGTATAAAATACACCAATTTTTCTACAAGTGGCTTTAGGTTGGGGTAAAATAAAATAAAAAAAACATGTTCACATTATGTTTACGTATTTAATTATTTTGGAAAATTACAGCTGTAGTGTACGTAATAAACACCATTATACCTATTGTTAAAATGAGACATTTTAATAAAAATAATAATTATTCTAATTCTCAATTACTTCCATGTCATTATCTGTGCTCTCAAAGAGGTCAATATCACTGTCGCTCTCAGCCGTATTTATCACTAGTCTATCAGTGTAATTGTCTAAACCGTGTTGAATGCTTCTATATTCATTCTCACATTTGATTACATGATCGCAAACCATTTTTCACTCTTCAGCCCCGATTATGTTTACTTTTTCAGTCAATAATGCTTTTACTGTAGTTAAATTCATACCCACATTTCTAGAGGCAACATAGCCTTTCAGTTGAGACCATATATTTTCAATTGGATTAAAATCCGGATGATATGGTGGCAATCGCAACACAGTGTGCCCATGTTCGGCAAGTACTTAGTCCACGGAAAACTCTGTATACCTCTCCTTGTGCTGACATATAATAGCGTAAATCTGGGTTTTTGTTAATTTTGGATAACTGGAATTTCGTGTCTGTTTAACCAGTTGATCATTTCCTGTTTAATGGTGTTTGAGTTGGGGGGTCTTTCAACATATTTGTTGTGATAAGATGCGTTGTCGATAACTAGAACAGAATCACTGGGTATATTTGAGATTAATTGATTAACCTGCCATTTTTCGTAGTTATCGTTATTCATTTCATTGTGATAGTCACTTGTAGTGTCCGTGGATTTATACGTTAAAAAGGCACCGGGTACAAAGCCTTTTTCATTTCCCGCATGAACTATTATCAAACGTTGACCTTTTGAAATTGGCTTTTTTACTCCTTTTTTCTTATCATCACTCCAAGATTTCCCTTTAGTGTTGGATGTATGTACGTAAGACTCATCCATGTAGACGATATTTTTTCCTGATTCGCGAAATTTGCGTATTTTATCGAGGTATTCCATTCGTTTGAGACTTACATCGTGCTTTTCCATTAGAACTTTTCGATTATCTTCAATTTTAGTGAACCGAAATCCCATCTCGTGAAGTATTTTTCTCAACGTCTTTTCAGACCCATTGTAATTAATAGCTTCAGATAATTTAGCTTTTAATGATTTTATTGTTGGCAGTTCATTAAATCGTAAGTGAAAATCATACACTATTCTTTCCCTTTTTTTGGAGTGTTGAACTTAATTCAGTAAAATGTGTTTAAGTACTGACATCGTTTAATATATTGTTCAAAGTTCTTCTTGAAATTCTAGTGGCATATGCAACTCGCTCTTGAACCTTCTTAAAATAACAACTTACATTTTCATCTTGATTTATTTTAAATCTGTCAGCGTCGGTTACAAAATATTTAAAAACATTGTAGATAATTTTGCGTGACTGACCTCGTAAAGGTTTCCCTCTTTTTCCTAAAGATGCCATAGTACAACTTTAAATTATTTACATTTGGGGGTGTTAACAACTCTAAATATATATTTTGAACTGGACGCGACCGCACTCCATCGCACTTGAACAACGACTGACAAAACGTCACATAGGTAGTGTGCGACAGAGATAACGCTCTACGAAGCCGAAATTAGCCAATTGTCTCTTTCCAAAGGTCGATGTGCAATGTTTATCGCCGGGTACTGTATATAATAGTCTATGTGTACCTGAGCACAATGTTGTCCGACTTGAGGTCGGCGGGCTCATCGATCGACGCGCCCATGCTGACGGTGCGGCGGCGCGGGGACACACCCTCTGTGGACTGCGACAGCTTCGGGTTCGTGTACAGAGTCGCGTATTCGCCCCTGCGAACAAACATTACATAATTCATGATTTTCGTAAAATGACAGATAAATTTAAGTCTAAGTTTATGCAAAGTCGAATCGTCTACGAAAATAGTATTGAAATAATATATAGTCAAAGTGCAAGAAAAAGCAATAAAATCCGTAAAAGCATTTTACTTTGAATGTCTAACATACATTGAAATAAATTATTTCGTAGACGTTGGGGCTACAATTAGAGACAATATTTAAACAAATTATTGAAGTAAATCACAATAAGATCTTTTTATTTCGACGAGAGACGTCGGCGAGTCACCTGCATCCGTCCGGACAATCGATTTAAGAGATTTATCACAGTCGTACTTATAGATCGAAAGCATTTTAACAAATAGACATTTTTGTAGTCATTTCACAAAACATTATAAGCACACACAATATGTTATATCGCTTAACTATAACTAAAGTTGTTGATGTCAATAATAAATACCTAGGATGTACAAGTCCGATGGCCATATCAGCGGCTGCCGCGCGAATAGAGCGCGCTAAGTTAGCGAGGTACTGCTTAAACTCCGTGAGGCAAGACCTGAGCTCACGCAGTAGAGGCCCGGAGTGCGTATACCATACGCTGGCTACGTGCAAACTGACGGTCGCTTCAACCACTGTGGAATATATTGAAAATTAGCTGACAATTTATGATGGATTTTGTGTTACGGGTGAGATTTTCAATATTTGTACGCCAATATTGACAAGGCATAGAACTGCACTTTTTATTTATTTTTTTGTATCATCTTTTAAACCTGTGTTTGGCAAATAAATGAAATTTGAATTTAAATTTGAATTTGAAGGTTTTCGGTCTATATAAGTTAAGACAGGAAACATATCTTTACAATTAACACTGCATATGTATTGTCATTTAAAACTGTGTTATTGGGTGTAAATTATAAATGGATTGTATATTGATTTGAATATTGATTTGAATAGGTACATTGAATATAAAATTATTGGAGCTTCGAAAATAGTTTATGATCTGGTTGAGTATGATAGCATTTTGAATATACATTTTGTGTTATCGTTTACTAGTTATAATAATCAAATAGTTGTGTGAATACTTCTTTTCTATGTTGTTATTAGTGTTCGACCGAACTTTCGGTTTCGGTTTCGGCCTAGTTTCGACAAAAAACGAGTTTCGGCTTGGTTTCGGTTTCGGCTGTCATCCAGTCAAAAATATGAGCATACGGCAACCGAAACTGAATTCGGTTTCGCGCTACGATCGGCAATGTTCGGTGCGCTGAGTTTCGAGCAACGAAGTGTTATTTTGCCGCATCATAGTCGCAACAAAAAATCATTTATTCATTTAGGTAGGGTAACACTTATGAACGTCAAAATATATAGGTTAGTGAGTTTATTAAGTTACTGAAGCTACATTTAGGTAAATTGCTAGGTTCAGGCAAAGGGTTGAGCCTATGAGAAGAAACCTGCAAGAAACTCACGGCCACTCTTTTAAATCGCCATTCAAATATAATTTCAGTATTTTACAACTTATATTAACAAGGTCTTTAAAAAACTAAAGATAATAACAATAATAACTTAATAATATTATAGAGATTAAATAATTTGGATTTAGTTATATTTTTCAATATAAATATAAAATAGACAGTAGGATGTCATGATAGCGCATATATCTACTATTTATTTTTATACATGGAGTATTATTTGCATCAAAAATGTTTAGTGGATGTATTTTTCACTTTTAATTTTTTTGTAGCTCGTAAACAAGAGCCCTACAAAATGACCCATGTTTAGAAGGGGATCCCTCCTTTTCGCATAATGTTTTTTGTCCTAATATACTTCGGCATAACGATTTTGGCACAATTTGTTTTGGCATAATAATACTTTGGCATACTTTTTTTAGGCATACATTTTATGTTGGCATAATCATGTTAAAGACTAATTTGTTTTGGCATAAATTTGATTCCCATAACGTTAGTAGGCCTAATGACTATTAGCATAACGTTAGTAGGCCTAAAGACTTTTAGCATAATAGAAGTTAACTCAGATAGAAGTTAACTGATTGAAATAGTAGTCCTTAATTATTTATTTTAGGTGTATATTTTCAAAACCGACTTCACGTAGTCTTGTTTGTCCTACCCCTAGTGTTATTTAAAATCGCGTAGGCGTGTAGGGGCGAGGCGGCCCGCGGGCTGAGGAGCAGGCGGCTGCGAGCGAGCCGCCGCGGCTGAGGCTGGCCGGCGAAGCCGGCCAACAAGCCGAAGCTGCGGTGGTGAGCGAAAGCCGTCTGCGACGATTAGCACGCGTGGGGCCGCCGGAGGCCCGCAGCGCCGGAGCCGTGACAGAAACTCATTCAACAGATCATCAATTTATGCTTTAGGATATTATGCTTAAAAAAGTTATGGTTTAGAACTTTATGCTTAATAAATTTATGCTTTACAATATTATGCTTAATCATTATTATGGTTAGAGAAATTATGCTTAAAAAATTATGCGTAAGCTGTTATGCGTAATTATATTATGCGAAAATATAATTATGCCAAACAACATTATGCTAAGTTATATTAGGTCTTAAAATTTTATGCTAATGGATAGGGAACCGTTTAGAAGATATTATTTTGTTCTTTAGATGAAGGAGTATTGTTTGTTTTGTGTACTTTAGGTACATATTAGGGGGAAAAGTGTTAATTTATTAGCTTTGCACCGTTTATTTTATGTAATTCGTAAATATTTAAGACAAATGTTTTTATTAACAATATTAAAGACCAAATTGACTAAATGGCTTCTGGACAATTGTTTTTACAACATCAATGATTATATGACATTTAAATATACAATATAATTATATAATATAATATAATTATAAATGTCGGCCTCGGTGGCGTAGTGGTTAGTGTAACTGACTGCCACGCCTAAGGTCGCGGGTTCGATTCCCGCACAAGTCAAACATTTGTGTGCATGAACATGGATGTTTGTCTTGGTCTGGGTGTTTATATGTATAATATGTATGTATTTACAAAAGAAAAAGTATATATGTATGTTTATCCATTGTCTAGTACCCATAGTACAAGCTCTGCTTAGTTTGGGCTAGATGGTGTTGTGTGTATGTGGTAGAATATTATTATTATTATTATTTAATACATACATACATAATTTCATTATTTCATTATTATACAGACATAATTTCATTATTATTAACAATTTTCTATCTTGGTAATTCTAATTACATAGTTTGTATTTATATAATAAAAGAACTTCGATAATAATTTACCTAGAATAGACTGTAAATTATAAAATTATATAATACCTAAGACCTTCTTGCACACCGTTTTTATGGTAGAATGTACAGAACCATTATTGTAATTAATGACATCTGTTGTATGTACTGCAATCTGGCAAACAAACGAAACTCCGCCTTTAAAATATGTTTCAAAAAGCACATTTCTTTAAAATTAATTGTTATACTAAATGCCTTGCTTTGGAAACCTCGTAAAGCCGTTGTCCGTACACCTGATCTCTCTCCGGTCGTGTCGGATTACCGTCCCATCGGATCATGAGGGTTAGGAAATAGAGAGTGCACTTGTGTTTGCGCACACACTTGTGCACTATAATATCTCCTGCGCAGATGGCCGTTAAGTCTTCGTTAAGACTGGCCGCCGGGACCAAAATTCGGTCTGGATGACATTATTATTATAGTATCGCACGCTTAATAATAAACCGGAATAAGACAAAACTTCAATTTTTTGGGAAATCGCGGTTAAAGTTTTGAGTCTCTACCTTGTTGAAAACATTTTGATGGTTTTCACGTGTTTATGATGTTATTTTTATTTTCTTGGTCTTAAATTGTAGAGAGATGTATAGCGAATATAACTGACATAATAGTTTAATTATAATAATTATATCAAATGAATAAATGAAGTTTATTTTCTAAAGTTTCGACTTATGTCAGTTTAGTACAAAAATTAAGGATAAATTTTCAAAATGTGTTAAACTAATATTTAATAATTCAATTTAGTATTAATAAATAATATAATATATTTAGACGTATAATACTTATTACACTTTAAAAGTAAGACGGAAATAAAAATACAGAAATATTTCGCAAAACACCTTTATATTATTTAATGTAAAATAACAGTTTATATTTTAAGTTTTATCGTAACTGCTTTCTTAACCTAATAACCACAGTAGTTATAATAATCAGTCGTAATAGGAATTTATAATCATTTGTACTTAGTAATTAACGTAATTTTTAACAATCACTAAGTAGTAAGTAATTAAGTTTCATAGTCATCACAAAATGCTTAAGAGATCTAGCTTTACGTAATTATGCTAAAGAACAATAAATATTGTAATACAAAAGAATAAAACTTCTTATATACCTACCAAATCTACCAAAATCAATCAAACATCTACCAAAATTAATTATAATCAATAATTATAATCAACAGAACTAAGAACTAACTCTCGTAAGTTATGATTACTCAAAATATGTGTACCTATATAAAAAATACTACGAAAAACATGAGTATAAAAAACATTAAAGAATTGAGTTGTAAAAACTGGCATAATAAGATGTAATCAGTCCCTTTGCGATTAATTCTTTTAAGTCCTTCTTTTTATAAGCACTTATCGCCTGTTCTTGCGTATATGCTGCCTTCATAGTTATTTCTGTGACTGATTTTATCTTCCTTCGCTTATTTCGCACATTAACTTCTCTGTAGTTTTCGTCCTTGTAAGATGTCTTAAAGTAAAATAGAAACAGATTTTCTTTTGTGACCTTTAACACCTTTATATCATTCCAGTTGACATTTTGGCCGCTTTCATCTGTACCAAAATTAAATCCTCTTGCAACAGTTTAAGGTCCAGAATACTGTCGAATGTTAGCGCATGTATGTTGATTGGGCGGTTACATTTTTTTGCGTTTTTAATTGGTGTTATACATTGAACTGGGGTATAGATTGGGCCGAACTTAAACAAAGATCGCACTTATCTTTATTAGGTCGAAAAAAAGATATATTGAAGTCCTTTGTAAATATGTTATAATAAGTCATGTAACTCCCTGTCTCTTTCTTGTTTCGTGTTTGTATTTCTTTAAAATCATTATAAAGGTCTTTGATTGTCTTTACCCATCTATGTATTCTTTTGAGGTAGTAGTTCTTACATAATGTGATTCCATTCGCGGGATAGAGTTTATGTGCTCTTTAATATATTGTTTTAAATCGGGATTTATTTTTTATGATTACCATGCTTTCCACGTAAGTCATCTTCTATAAAGTTATTGCTGTTTGTTTTTGCTGTATGGTGAATATCATTCGATCTGAAATATTCAAGGTAGCTTTGAAATATGTTTTACAGACTCTAATTTGTTGATTGTCAATAGTGAAATAATAGGCTTTGGTTTTCGGGGATTCTCTGCGTTCGTATATTGATATCTTGGTTTGATATCTACCATAGATGATTTAACATAAGCTCTTTATTGGTTCAAGTCCCGTAATCCCCAATAAAATTTGAACAGCTCGTATCTAGAGTCATTACCAATATGATTTGCGCATTTAAGTTTCGGCCTCTTTTTAGCATTTGAACAATCAGAGTCACAGGAACTTGATGACGATCCAGATGGCGGAATAAAGAAGTTTCTTTGTTTATTTTTGTTTCTGTTGTCAGTCGTGTACACATAATAACTAGGATCAGCGTCACTCAGATCTACATACATCGCTCTCATCAGAATATAACGGAGAAATCGCATAATTTGGTATGGAATTTAGATTTTCTCCTGAGCTATTTGGGTCCTAAAAACAATAAAACATAATAATATAAATAATACTGTTTTAATGCTGAATTTACATTACTTTTATTTATATTTATTTACTAGATTATTTTAAAATACATGTAATTATTATATTTAACATTATATATAGTACTTATTTATTGATACATTATGTATATATGTATATTTAAAAATAAGAAAATATTATATAAGTATATTAATTTTATTTGTCCCTCCTCCTCTTATTTTATTATTTATTATATGTTGTAGAATACATATTTACTGTAATTTCCACGTGTACAATTCTCTCAATGTCATTTGCCTCTTTATTAGGAACATCTACAGGTTTCTGGTTAGCTAGCTGTTGGTCGCACTCGTCAGAATCTTGAAAAGAACAATCAGAATATGAAACTAGCAAGTTCTTGGTAATGGCATTTGCAGACGTGTGTGATAATTTTACTTCATTCTGAAATTAAAGCTAAACAAGTGAATTATAATAAATGATTATACTTATAAAATAACAATAATAAAACAGTTTATTGTAACAATAACACGTTGCTACTTACGTTGGTATAAAGCGTGGAGGAGTATCTTCAATGATTTCATTACTGTCACGTTCGTCATCATTACACAGTATCGGAGACTATTTTTCGGGTATACGTGAGTTATCATCAGAGCTTGGGTAAGATGAGCCTGGGGAAGATGAGTCCGAGGAAGACGAGTTTGAAGAAGAACTTGAAGAACTGCTTGAAGATGACCTGGCCTTCCTGCATGGTGGCGCTGGCGACCTGGACTTTCTGAATGGTGGTGATTTTGATGTACTACGTGGTGACCTTGATTTCCTGCATGGTGAGCTGGAGACCTTGTTTTCCTGTATGCTGTGCTATTTGCAAGAGAGTAAACGTAACTATCATTTGCGTTAAAATTTGACTGATAGAATATCATAATGCTTAAATTTTAACGCAAACGCGGTAGTTACGTTTACTCACTTGCAAATTTACAGTCGGGGTACTGCACTAGTAACTACGTAAACACGACGTTATTTACCTAATTTTATTTTGACTGGCTAACAATTATCCGTATCAGTACATCCAACATTATTACTCATCATAAGAAGTTGTAGGCACCACTGCTTCCTATTTGCAGACGTCATCTTCAGGATTAAAACTATGGAACTAGAAATTTAATACTTTTTATTAATGGGTATTTAAAATAAATTGAAAGAACATTTTGTAATAAACTGCAACAATTGCTAGAGTACTTTTAAACCTTAGGATCATTTAAAACGTAAACCGAAATAAACAGAAGTATTATTTAAATCTACCGATAGTTTTGGTAATAAAGTGATATAAAATGAATTGTTTCTCGAATAAAAGTAATAATTATATATTAAAACGCACTAATACGCAATCTTTCTTATCAATACAACTATAATTTAATGATAAACTGCAACAAGTCTAAATAGTACATGCTGAATTATAACACTGTTTTTAACTAAAGTGAAGTAAAACGAAAACATGCTAGTTTAGAAAAAAAATGACGTAGTATAGTCTAACCTGCGTTTGAAAATAAACCGAATTATTTCACCTTACTCCACCGTAGTCACAAAACAACGACACCTATCTCACATCACGGTCGCCGCATCACTGAATGATTCTCTATCGCATGAAATACATTGTCACGCGCTTTTGTAGAAAAGAGAGGGGTGATCTAACAATCGACCATTTTGTTTTGTTTTGCATGGCGGAATTGTACCTATAGATTCTTCAATCGGAGTTAGTTCGTTTTATTAACAAAAGGAGGAATCCTTAATTTTTGACATATTCCGGTTTATTATTAAGCGTGCGGTATGTTATGTTATCAAACTCATCAATAATTAGATCAGTTAAAATATCAGAGACTGAATAACTAATGTGATTAAAAATTAAATGTGATTATGACTATTATTTTGCCCACAAGCACATGACCTTACATGGAAGTTTCGGTTTTGGCCGAAACTAAGACCGAAGCCGACATTCGGTTTCAGTTTCGGCCGTAAAAACTAGTTTCGGTCGGACACTAGTTGTTATAACTAGATAATATTTAACTTCTTAGAAGTTTTATTTTTGGTGCGTGTGCGCGTTCGATACGTGCACCAAATTACTTAATTGAAGCGTTTGAGAGATTGACGATAGGAGAAAGAGTTGGGAGAGATGATAGAAATGAGAAAGAGATGGACGTGTATGGTAGTTACCGGGCGCGTCGGCGTGGTGCGGCGTGGCGAGCTGGCGGCGGATGGTGAACAGCAGCGCCTTGTCGTCGTCGTGGTCGGGCGCGGGCGCGGGCGCGGCGGGCGGCGCGCGGCCGGCCGCCAGCACGCGCGTGTGCAGCCCGCCGCCCTCGCACAGCGACACCACCTGCACGCCGCCCAGCGACCCGCCCACTTCCACGCGCCGCCCGTCTGCAACAACCCACCAAATTACTCCAACGTAATCCACACATATTTAGTGGTAACACGTCATCTTTTAATCACGAATTTTCGTAACTATTTGTGACTATGGAAATGTCTAAACCTCTTAGAGAAAGGCATATTTATTATGCGGTTCATCTAAACTGTTAATAATCATGTGACGACACCGCACAGACGATGGAGTTCCGACTACAACCAACAGATGGCGCTGTTCACAATAAGCACTTGAAAACCACGTCCTCTATACAATCTTGAATCGCACAAGTAAAATTTACACAGCGACAAAATATATATATATTATATAAGTTCCCGACATCACCTAGCCTGGTGGAAGGATCCTCCCTTTGGATTGGAGGGGGATATCAGACCACGTTTCGCCACAAGCCCATATCATAATAATAAAGCGATAACTTGCTGAAAACCGATCAAGAATAATATCCAATAACAAAATATTTTATTACTTATATGACAACACTGGCGTATTTATGAAAGCTATATTTAATGTTCACAACTGTTCATTCTAGTCTATTATAAAATACGCCAGAGTTCCGAGAAAATTATATTTTGCTACCAATCTAGATCGCTAACAGACTTGATTGTAAATCTTTCTTATTTTTATTCTGTAGTTATAAAGTATCATAAAGTTAACTATTCTATAACCAATTCTGCTTAAGAAAAACAATTAAATTTCGCAAATGTATTGACTTTTATCACTGACTGACTATTTTCAAAGGTTCTGATGACTTACCAACAGTAGCTTGTATCTTGGCCTCGCTGATAGTAGCGGTGGCAATCTTTCTAGCAACAACGTTGCCCTCGTGCACAGCAGCACGTAGAAGCAACACGCCTAGGCGGTGGAAGTCGAACGTTATCTCTGTTCGTACTTCTCTCTGTGAACAACAAAATATCATTAAAACCAAGCCAGACAGATAAATACGTACGTAAGACGTTAATCGTCGCCACGGTTGTCAGGACTCGCATCGGTATTGCAAACAATTTATTTTCTATAATCTGTTGCGCGGGGATTAATTAAGCATTTTTAGATTGAGTTTAATTTTCTTGTAGTAATTGTCTCTTACATCAGTGTCTCAAACGGCGTCTTTAAGAACCTCATGCCGCTTGCGTTGGAAGGCAGACTTACAGGTGTTTCTTCATTTTCTTTTTTTTAAACACGTCTCGCGCTCTAGGATTATTTCTTGTATCGCATATGACTTTACAAACATTCAAACAATGGACACAAAAATACCCAGACTCGGAAGAGCGATTTGAGCCTCTCACAATTTTTTGTCCCGTGTGGGGATAGAACCCACAACACGTGGCGCACTTTTTCTGCGCAAATATGAAATATATTCATTCCCAGCGTTACAAATTCCAACAAAACCATTGCGGAGCTGAACAACCATGTCCAGACTGTCGATCGCGTTAACATAAAACAAACGTTACGTTAACGCGATCGATACGTTTATACGTTTGGCGCTCCGATTGGCCCGCTTCTAACACTTAACCAATCAGAGAGACAAACGCGATAAACGTTTCGATCTAACGTAAAAATATATCGTATTATACGATTTAAATTAGTTTTATTACTTTCGGTTCATCCTCAGGGATAGTATATGAGTAAGTGCTGGTGGTGATAGGTTCCTCAAGTCCCGCGTCACTGGGATGCTTCTTCGTCGCCGCCTTTGGACCCAGCACGCGGTGAGCGAAACCAATCAACTCGACTATAGTTTCTTGATTAGCTAAATAAAAACAAAATTTGCCATAATAAATAAAGACTTTTAAGTGAATAAATGAACTGCAGGTATTTAAGCAAGTTGGTCATCTTAATTCTTTTAGTTGTCACATGCCTGCCTTGCTGGGGCAGCGGTACTAAATGCAAATGCTGTGTGGTCTCAGGTTCGGTTCCCGTGTTATT
This sequence comes from Catocala nupta, assembly GCA_963675205.1. Classification (NCBI taxonomy): domain Eukaryota; kingdom Metazoa; phylum Arthropoda; class Insecta; order Lepidoptera; family Erebidae; genus Catocala; species Catocala nupta. Next base: position 29,066,797 of record OY776090.1, on the reverse strand, counting down.
AGGTTTTCCTATCAACAAATTCTCAGTAGCACCGAGAAGTCAAGAATAGGCTTCCTACAGCGGGGAGCTAAAACCAACTAACTAAGCTAAAGACTAAAGTTGTAGGTATGTAATATACGAGTTGTGTTACACTTGCATTTCACCAGCAACACCTTCGAGGACATGCATGAATGTACCTATATCATCGTTTAAGATTGCTGTTGGTGTATTATTAGGTTAAAAACTGAACTTACCAATAATATCCAAATTGTTGAACAGTATATTGGCAATCCTCAGATCCTCAGTAGTGCTGTTCCCCTTGACGATGCACAGTTCGACGGCGATGAGCGCCTCCGCGTCGACGAGCCCGGCAGCGCCCCAGCCGGCGCCGGGCGCGCCCCACGCCGCCGCGCCCCACGCCGCCGCCCAGCTGGAGCCCCAGCCCGGCCCGAACATCGAGCTGCCGTTCCAGTTGTAGCCCGTGCCTGACATCCAGCTAGGAGATGGGCTTACGCGACCTGCTTCCGATGGCTCTATGGACAAAGCGGTACATACTGATGTAGTGGCGTAACGTGACACTGAATAACAATCTAACAATGATATTATATACAGACTAGTTTTTAGCCCGGGCATTCGCTCGCCTAAAAATAGGTTAGGTTAGATTATTTTAATAACAGTACTTTTTTAAAATAAAATATAGCCTATATTACTCGAAACTAATGCAGCTTTCCAATGGTGAAATAACTTTTAAAATCGGTTGATTTGTTTTCGATTTAAGTCCTTACAAACAAACAAACAAAAATCAAATCTTTCCTCTTTATAATATTGGTATAGAAATGAGTCAGATACATACGTTACTGACACACGAAAATTAAAACTCAGAAACGACGAAGACGCAATTCGGTCGTTTTTTTATTGTTTCAAAACAAAATCAGTTTAACAAAATCCCTTGCAAAACAATCAAAGCACATTTGTTCGAATGATAGCTATTTTTAAAGCGGCACTTCACATGGTTATTTGTATTTGGTATTGGGTGTTACTATACTTGGACGAATATTTAACAAATGGGCAAACATACAGATATTGGCAACTATGGCCGTCTACACATGGAGCCAAGTAAGGCGTCAAATAACAAATACACAAACATTTTGAATAAGCAGAGGCAATTATTTACCAACAGTATGGACGTCTTCAAATTTGCAGCAGGATTTTATTATTTAAACGCATGCTACTATTATACGCTTTGTATTAAAAAATATAAAGTTGTAAAAAGACCATGGAGAGCAAGGCGCTAGTGGATGTCGAGATATATATGCGAGTATACACAAAAATAATTTTCAAGACAACGGCTCGGGATGTCAAGTTGACAGCCCGCGCATTTGAAATTGACATGACTTGCCGTCTTGCCTATTTGCCGTCTTTAATAATATTTTTGATGTGCGTCGAAAATATTACCATTACCACGATGATCGCGGAGGAAATATTTAAGCAATTTATGTATGCTGCCATTCTTTGAAATTGCTATACAATCATGAGGTTTTTGATTTGATGCCGGCTAAAATAAAATGCTATTAAGTTTTTCTACTTAGGAATGCCCAGTACTTAGCAACGTGCTTAGTACACAACCGATAATAAGACGGATGTGTATTAAATTGACGTCTCACCAGATCTTACCATCACTAATATTGTAAAAGCTACGATGTCATAGATAACTTACTATTAGCTCCAAGATGCAGCGAGTTCAGCGCTTGATGTAGCGCGTGTGGGTGTGCGAGTTGAGCTGACGTGGAGCGCGCGTCTGGCGACGACGGACACAGCGGTGACGTGGGCGACGTGGGAGACGTGGGGGACGTGGGCTCCGAGCCGCGGATACTGCCCGACATCGTGTCCATACTGAAAGAAAAACATTTGATAAAACACACTGTGAGGACTAGTGTTTATAAGACATTTTTACGAAGACGTTCCGTTGTCAGCAGAAAAGCATTGCCTTTGCCGTTCGCATTAACAGTACCGCAATATCCTTTTTTGGAAAATCGGTAATGTACGATGATAAGTTCGCATACACTTTGTCAGTGGAACACAAAATGATATAGGGTACTTTTCATCCAGAATAAAGCATTATTAAATTATTATTTTTATTTGCTGTTTCGCATTGACTCTGACCCCTCCGCAGGGGAGAATTAAACCTACCACGGTGTTCCTCAACATAACGCGAGCGAGGCCGCTGGCAAAATCTAGTCTGATATATATTATTTGGGTTGTCATTCACGTGTTAACTCACCCGACGTGCTTATGACTAGCGACGAGCAGTTCGAAGTCGGGCCCGTACGTCTGCAGCGCGTCGACGAGCAGCAGCGAGTGCACGGACAGCGACACGGACACGTCGCGCGGCCGCACCGTCAGCGCCGCCTTCACGCCGCACACCTGCACCTCCGCTATCGACCGACCCATCGACTGTACCTGCACATACATATGATTATAATCTCACGCCTTCATCACCAAGGGATTGACAGTGGCATATTACACCTTTTGATTATACTATAGAGGGCGGGCCTATGGTGTCTATCGGGTAGTTTTAGACTGTGTTTGTGCTGGTATTGCAAAATGTCTTGACAGAAATCTCACTATCTCTTCATTTGGTTCATGTTGTCATATTTACATATAACAATAATTTCTCTTTTTTGACTTCACAGACATCTGACCTTCCCAACTGCGATAACCATATCTTCAGATAAGGCCAGTTGTTATAAATATAGTATACTCTGCATTGGTAGTAATTCTACTACCAATGCAGGATTACTTGGGGAACAACGTAGAATACCCTGTCAGTTTATGGCGATTGAGCTGATATGACTAAGAATAAGAAACTTCGATACCTTAGCAATTTATCCAAAATTTATTCAAGTATGCAACAATCCAATAAACTAACAGAAAAGTAAGTATATTATTTATATTGTACGAACCTCTAGCGACATCTGCTCTATAGCAAACTGCATAATGAAGAGCGTGGAGTTGTGCTGCAGCGTCATCGTGGAGCTCACGTCGTGGCTCACACTGCTCTCCTCCTCGTCCTCCGCGTCTGTCTGCTCCTCACTCGCCGCCTCGGGACTTCTGCAAGATCGTACAAGTACGTAGATTATAAGTCTGCTTTGACTGCACGCAGAACATAATAGTTTAAGGCTTACCCCACATTGGGCGTGCACGTTCCTCGAGCGTGTGAACGACACGAACGCTGCGTGCGGGCCGCGACAACGTGACGTGAGCGTCGCGTTTTAGCAACGTGTGGCGTGTATACACCGGGAACGCCGAGCGCACGCCAGACTTCTAAGGGAGATGCCTCAATAGTGCCTTGCATCGTCGCAACGGATCAACGCATTGTATGCCATCTGCGACCATGCACGACGTCGCAGCGCAAAAGGGCGACGCACGCACTGATTTCAGTCTTCTTTTCACAATGGATCGAAACACTGTCCGTCATCTCACTGGAGCTCCGACAGCGCAGCACCCTGGCCCCCCGCTTCGTTTCTCGTCCGTTGATCCGTTAAAACATCGCGTGCGACGACGCAACGCATTAATGCGGCATGTCACAAAAAATATATGGCAAACGACGCAGCGTCGACGCTGCGACGACGCAACTCACCGCAACGCACTAATGAGGCGTCATCCTAACATAACACTGTCCGCCTTGTGACTGACTTGCGGCCAACGTGACGTTGACACATTTGTCAGAAATTGTATTACTTACTACGCATAATATTTGTAAATACCTGAAATATTGTGGTGAGAAATAAACATTATTATTCTCTTCTTTTTTTCTCAGCTTGTGGCTGGTTTTAACTACATTTACGGGCCAAAGCCAAGTACAATGTAATGTGTAATGTGTAGTGTGTATAGTTTATGTTGAAAGTGTTGTTTGTGTTGTATCGTTTTCATTAAGGGACGTAAATTTCCTGACTATCGTGCAGGTGTTCAAAATTGCGGCTTGCTGCAGATTTATGTAGAGGGTTTCTTTGAGATCAATTAATTTCAGGCTATGGGGAACTGCCACGTCGAGGTCTCGAGTTCGAACCCAAGGTGTACCTCTGACTTTACGAAGTTATATGTGTATTAAATAGTTAATTATCGCTTGCTTTAACGGTGAAGGAAAACATCGTGAGGAAACCTGCATGTCTGAGAGTTCTCCATAATGTTCTCGAATATATGTGAAGTCTGCCAACCCGCACTGGGCCAGTGTGGTGGACTACGGCTTAAACCTTCTCACACTGAGAAGAGGTCCGTGCCCAGCAGTGGGATAGTTTAATACAGGGCTGATAGTATTATATTATTATATGGGGAAGATGCTTAGGGATGATACCGGTGAAAGAGTAACGGGTACCACATAGACTTTGTCCCGCTTCCATATTGTTGTCACTTCTTGTTTTAGTTGAGCATATTTAGTTATGTTGGCAGTACTCACTGTAGAGGCGAGCTGGCGACGTTGGCGAGCACGGCGCGCACAGCGAACAGCTTCTGCTCGCTGAGGTGCACGACGAGCGCGGGCAGCGAGCCGCACAGCGTGGCGGCCGGGTACTGCGGGTCGCTCGTCGCCACCACGCGCCGCTCCGCCTGCGAACATACACACGTCCTAAACTTACTACATTGTTAAAATTATACTTATTTATACGCATTTTATAACGTTGTTAATTTAACACTTTTTAGATAATTTTGACAGTGTTAAATAAACAACGCGACAAAATACGTACCTTTTCGTATGCGTAAAGTAGTTTAATTTCAAAAACATTCGCGTAAACGTAAGACAATATTATGTAAATCATTACAATGTTACAAACATACCGAAATATAAGCACCAGAGTAAATTCAACTAGCAACACTTCATGTCAATGATATCCCAGCTTTTCAAACAAACTATGCAATTACTAACTTTTGCCCGCGCTTCGCTCGGCAACACTACTTTTTTCTGGATGAAAAGTATTCCATGTCCTTTTCGGTGGTAACTTTGTTTGTTGTTGTCTTTGTCAGTAAAAAAACTGTTTCCGAGCGAGCGAAACCGCATGCAAAATCCAGTAGATAATAAAATTCAAATTCAACTTTTCAATCGATACTAGAGTAATTACTTTAAATCTAAATAGGATTAAATAAAACCTTAATTTAAAATATTAAACAAAAAGACGGCTTACATGTTTTTATGTGTATATATATATTATGTATAATACGTCACCTGTAGCAATATGCTGAATCGATCCAGTAAATGTAGCGAGGAGGTGCTCTTAGTGTGCGCGTACTTCCAGTTGTCTCGAGCGCGACCCACCAGGATTTGTAGGTCGCTTAACTCTATTTTGTATCTGTAAACAACCATTCAGCTTATTACAAAACCTAAAAGCTGTCAATGAAATAAACGGTATAATTATACAAAATTATATGTAAAATACTAATAACGCTACCTACTCGAGCATTTTGACATCATACTTAACAACTTATCAATATCACAAACTCAGTATTTTCCAAAAATAATATTTTATACACAACAGTGTAAATGAAAATTAAAACGATATAACTTTTCTTATTTTAATATAAGTTTTACATTTATTCGCGTGCATTTAAAATATATATTTTATAATTAAATTTAGTTTTCTGAATCGTTCCAAATGGTAAAGTTTTACAATCCAAGTTTCAAGTAACAGGTCTATGTTTTATTTATGAACTAGTGACTGAAAAGTGTTTCAATGATATGGGGATGAATAAAAGAGTGTTGGAATATAACCTGTCGTATATTCTGTTGTGTATGTTGGCGGGGTCGAGCGCGGGCTGCGCGGCGGCCAGCGCGGGCTCGGGCGGGCCCGGCGGCGAGCCCGGCGACAGCAGGCTGCCCGGCGGCGTGGAGCACGGCGTCATGAACATCTCTGCACACGCCACAAGACACGACAAATAACATACAACTATACACCATGTTTCCTACATCTCTTATATTGTAAACAGACAAGCTTACTATACAAATCAATCAAGTCGGCCTCGATGGCGTAGTGGTTAGTGTAACCGATTGCCACGCCTGAGGTCGCGGGTTCGATTCCAACACAAGTCAAACATTTGTGTACATGATGAATGATTGTTTTTCATGGTCTAGGTGTTTCTATGTATAATATGTACGTATTTACAAAAAAAATATATACGATACAATATACAAGCTCTGCTTAGTTTGGGCTAGATGGTGTTGTGTGTATGTGGTAGAATATTATAATCTTTATAATACTAATATTATAAAGAGGGAAGATATGTTTGTTTGTTTGTACGGATTTAACTCAAAACTAAACAGCCGATTTCAAACATTCTTTCACCATTAGAAAACTATATTATCACCAAATAACATAGGTTACATTTAATTTTTTTAAAGTACTATTATTAACCTGATCTACTTTTACGCCAGCGAAGACGCGGGCAAAAGCTAGTACAAATATAATTTGTAAAAAGCAACATTGTAAAATTGGCAATTAACAAGAATGGCCATGAGTTTCGTGTCCGTTCTTCTCATTGGTTCTTCGCCTTTACTTGACTGAACGTGACAACAGGTAAATATAAATTCATATCAAAGCTCAGTTAGTGTACCTTGACGTTCATACGTGTTACTTTATGACCTAACTGACTAAAAATATTTTGATTTTGATACAGTTTTGTTTGCTTTCAGACTATATTCGGTCACAAGACTATACGTAAAGATGATTTTTTTCTATTATATTTCTTTTCATCTTTAACTACACTGGTAGAAATATAGTGTACGTACTAACCTACCCTATATTACTTTAATAAATAAAACAAGAAAAATTTACTATACAATTATTATAACCGATAGTGAAATACGTCGATGTGTTACTGCATTAGCACAGCTGAAGTGAAAACGACTGTAGTGCATGGCGTCTCTAGTCTGATACCAGAGACAAGCAATATTATTAGGATTTTCTGTCAACAAATTTGAGGTAGCAACACGAATTCTGGTACAGTGCGGACACAGTACCGGATTTCGTGTCTATTGCCGTGTATCGGCGTACACGGGAATAGACTCAGCCAGCCTATTACTGGCCATATGAGGCTAAGCGATAGCTCAGTGGGGAGACCAACAGACTGCAATGCAAAGGGTCTCGGGTTTGAACCCATGTCGCGCACCTCTGAATTTCGGAAGTTATATGACTTTTCGAAATTATGTGCGTATTGATTGACAATTATCGCCTGCTCCGTGCTTCGGAGAGCACGTTAAGCCGTCGGTCCCGGCTGCTATGAACATCTATGGCAGTCGTTATTGGGAAGTCAGTGCCCTATATCCTAACACTGGTCTAGTCTTAGGGTATCGTTAGCCTTCGGGTTGCGGAGGTCAGGTGGCAGCCGCTCCGTGTAAAAACTGATATCCAGTCAAATCCGGTTAGACCAGAAAAGCCGACCCCAAGTAAATTGGGAATGATAAAGGCTAGGGAGAAGAATGAGGGTAACATACATCTCTGCCAGAGATATATTTTAAGACTATATATTTACAAAACACAGTAGAAACTGTAGTATTTACCTGTACCATCGTCGTCTGGCGGCGTGTGAGGAGCGCAATCTCCAAGGTTAGCGTTAGCGAGGCGGAGACGCCCGAAGTCGACTACGAGTACTGCCGAATCGCGCGAACACAGTTGTTCCACAAACAAGATCTGTGGCGCTGAGATGTCCAGCTCCACTTGCCATGTGCGACGGTCACTCTGACATCCAAAATATTATATGTTAGTATTAATATTTAAGATACATGAAAAAGTAAATAAACTTAAATAACTTGGTCAACTAAAGGCTTATTTATGCGAGGATATTTTACCGATACTAGTCTCGTAATATTTTGCCTTATTTAGCGAGAACAACAAAGACAGTATGATAGAAACTATCTTCGTGATTGGAAAGGGAACAAACGAAGTAAGTATCCTTCAAATAAAATAAAGTTAGGTAACTTGGTCAACTTAACGTAAAGGCTTACTTATGCGAGGATATTTTCAGGAATAAGTCTTGTAATATTTTTGTCTTAGCGAGAACAACTAAGACAGTATGCGAGAAACTATTCTCATGTGGTTGAATGGAAAACCGAAAGAAACGGAAGGAGAATCTTACAAGGTCGATTTTTAAATTTAAACCGGTTGATAACGACATTCCAGTTTAATTGTAAAGTGGAAAATCAAGTCTTTGTGACAGAATACAATCAGATTCAATCTGTAAGGTCTTGGAATCCCAGACATAAATAAACTCTACTGTGTCTGCCCGCGGTGCGCCGCTGCGACTCAATAGGCTAGGTGATGTGCGAATACATCAAGATGGCGAATCATGTGATTTTGAGAATAATAAAATTGTCTATATGATCTTATGGTAAAGAAAACTACATATGGTCAAGTACCGGGTGCGCGTGCGTGTACATGAGGTGCTCCCAGTGCGTGCGCAGGCGCGCGCGCGTGGTGTCGCGCACGTGCGCGTAGGCCTGCGCCCACGGCGCGCACACCCAGGCGCGCGCCCAACGCACCGCTGCCGCGTTGTACACCACCTCCAGCGACGCTGACTTCACCCATAACCTGCGCACGGAAATATTACGTATTAAACAAATTACTCTCTTTAGTATGTACTTTCGATAAACAAATAATGTATGTATAGCAAAAATATATTATCAACTTTACCCGTCAATACTCAGTGTAATAATATAGACTTAATCACATCAGTTTAGATCATTCAAATTAACCTATACAACTATATTACGATTCACATTATAAACACTCATAAGTAACAATTACCTATGAGTATGCAATAAGAATTAAAATGAATCTTTCTCTATATAAGATATAATATGAATATTGGACCCAATATGGAGCCTTGGGGAACTCCCAAACAAAACTTCAACATAATAAACTATTGTTATTTTATAAAATTTATAAGCATGTCGATTATTTCGTATCGTTTTAATAATAACACAACACAGTTGTAACGCCTTAATATTCATGATTTTATTATTACCAATTGCGGTTAAGGAGTCAGAAGCTAAGCTCAAGACTAGGATTAAGACTAAAATTAGAGCGGCAAATATTACGTAATATCTTAGCTCGGCCATCTTTCGTGACGCGAAGTCTAGTAGTATTCGTCTCCAGCAAATATCTCCTAGAGGTGGCTGGCCATGGCTGTTGAAGTGGAATCGAAACTTCGGAATAAACATTTAAATTGCAAGCAATGTTTATGAGTTCATACTAACTTGTAATCACAATTCATGCCGAACGGCTTCTTCTCGTATGTCAGCTGGAACAGTGGTTCTTGTTGCGCATGTGCGTTGTGCACGTTCCCCTGGTGCGAGTGCGCGCGGCACCACGACATAGCCGCGCCCGACGCGCTCAGTGACGTCAGTCCTTCGCGGATCACACCCTACAAATGCAATTATGATTAAATCTAAGAGCTGTTTAATCTTACATACATACCTACGAGTATTTAATATAAATTTTGATTTTAAGCTTCGGTAAATAATAAATAAAATAGGTATATAGATAAAAAATGTACTGCTTTGTAATTCTTAGTAAGTAAAATAATCAATGGATAAAGCGTTGGACTTGCGATCGACTTGAGGTCGTGAGTTTGAGGTCAAAACGACGTGTACCCCGTTATAACACAACCATTCTAGTTTAGCTGGAAAGTTTCACATTAATACTAGTAATGTGTTATTCGAGTTACTAAATATTAGTATGTATTTTTGTTAACCCTTGCGATCTCGCATGCTTTTATTAACCAAACGCACCTGAAAAATGTTCATTAGCAGTATATATACCTGAGGTGCAATAAGTATGGGGAACAGCGTGTTGGGCGTGACGCGCTCCCTCAGGCACACGGAGCCCAGCGACACGTGCAGCGCGTGCGAGGCGGCGCGCGGGCGCGACTCGATGCCCACGCGCACGCACGAGAACTGCAGCTCCACGCCCGCCCCGCACGTCTCTGTGCTGCCGGCACTACCGGCACTACCAGTACTGCTGGTATCCGGCTGCATATTTCTAAGACACGAACAACAGCTATGTTTACGACGATGTGACGATTCCGTAAAATATTGTCTTTAGCTATAGGATAATAGTGGATAATCAAATTAAAAAGGCTGACCAAACGATCCAGGAGGCTTTTGTTTTTGTTTACAGAGTGCAACACCCTCTCCGTACCTCAAAGATCACGTAAAGCCATCGGTCCCAGCTATTATTCAATATAAGACGGCCTATACTCTCCAATATCCTGAATGCCTAGTGCGAGTTTGTTTTATGTTAACGCAATCGACACGTTTATGACGTTCGGCGCTCCGATTGGCCCGCTCCAAACTTTTAACCAATCAGAGAGCCAAACGCGGCAAACGTTGTTTCGATCGCGTTAATGTAAAAACAACTCGCACTAGGCACCCTAATGTCATTAAACTCCGTATAAAAAAAGTATACTCACTTATTATCATCTTCGCTTTCCATACACAAATTAAGCGAACCCTTATTTAATATAAACTCAAACTTTCCAAACACAGTGTCCCTTTTTAACATAGTATTATTATCTAAAGAGTCTGCTATCACATCCAGGATCTCTTCCTCGAGGTCTGCTGGTGTGGACGTGGCCGTCTGCATGGGGGTAGACGTAGTCGTCTGCGTGGGCGCCGATGATGGGGTCGAGGCAGCAGAATCTTGTGACGGAGCGCCGTACCAACCCCACCATTGTGGGAACCAGTGGACCAGCATGCTTCGCCCAGAGCTGGCCGGCTTGTCAGGCGTCGAGACTGGTGTCGATTTTGGTACTTTACGCATTGCCACCTGGTAAGCAACATAATTGTGTTAGAGGGTGATCATTTAATATAAAACAATCAAATTTAATGACCTCAGCACATTTTCTTCTTGAGTGTAGTTGATTAGGTTTCAAAGTAATTATTTTTCGAGGGACTAGAATAAAATAAAAAATCTTTCGTAGGCTGTTTTTTAATCTTAAGATTCTTTTCTTGATCCAGTTGCGTAGGTGTGAGCATATGCGCATATGCCGATCATGTAATCCTATGAACTGGTAATTTCGGAGTTAGATAGTGCAATGGCATAAAAATTTACTTAAAGCAAATTCTTAACATACACCTACAGACGCCTCTATGACCTAAATATTGACGAAATAACGGTGTAATATACTTTTAGCTAATTCTTTGCAACTATACAGACGCGATGTTATGTTTGTATGCGCTTTGAGATTACTTTTAATCTGAAATGGTTAATTTTCTACTATCGTGTACTAGTCGCTCATTGTATGTATTTTTCTCCTTACCTCTCTAAGTGCCTTCAGTTGATGTAAGGGCGTGCGCCACTCATACTCATCCTTGGCAGCCTTCTTGTCCGCAGGTAACGTGGCCGCGGGGTTGTTGAGTGTGATCAGACACGTGTCTACATAGGCACGACTCTGACGCGCGCACTCCAGACATGATTCCCAAGTGGGTTTGGGTTCGGTCCCTGTAGAGACAAATATACTCAATTAATACAAAAATAAGTAATTATTCAGCAAGCTTGTCCACCTCTAAGTACGTACTTAATTTTTTGTTTACCACTTGGTTTTCTAGGAGTTATTCCATCAATATGACTGTTAACCATCAATATAATGTATACTAGTTTTAAAAACTTTTTAATGTTATTAACATCAATAAAAAAAGTTTTATTATACAATAGCTTTCACATTTGCATGCCGCTAGACAAGCGAAACTTGATGTACATATTATGACTATTTTAAAACAATATTGTCTTCAAAGATTCTAAAAAAAACATTGCGATGGGTTCCAGTAGACTACCTTAGATTGCACTGCACTTCATTTAACACTCACAGATTTGCTAACATCATTAAAGTTCATTATAATTATGTCCTCAAAGTCTCTTAAAAGCATTTAGCGGGTGCGGCACGACCCGACGTCGCTGTAGCAACGGATTATATTTGCAGCATAAATATGAGTGTACATCTCTGCCTATCCCTGTGAAGACTGAAAACTGTTAGTGTATGTAGATACATTAAAAAATAAGTAGTACTCACAAGTATGTACAGGTATGTGGCAAGAGAGCGCATAGAGCCACCAGTCGCGCGGGTTGTGTTTAACGGGGGCGGCGGGGCGGCGGGCGCGGTATTCGCGAACCTGCGCGAGGCGTTCCAAACCCGCGGCGCACCCCACGGCCTCGTTGTACTGCCGCTGTAAGGCCAAAAAACAAACAAAATTATACATAGATTTATAAAGGGCTCACTGGACCCCACGGTACTCTACCCTGCTTCATAGCGTTATACTCGTGTAAGCCTGTGTTACTTTTGGATAAAAAAGCTGTCTAATGATTCATCATAAGAAGGCCTTTAGGTCTTTTTAAAATCGATCTAGTAGTCTTGGCAGTTTTTTTTTGTTTCTTTACTTGTGGTGCCATCATCTCAGCCGAAAGACGTCCACTGCTGGACATAGACCTCTTCCAGGTTTTTCCATACAGTCCGATCTTGGGCCACCCGCATCCAACAGCTTCCCGCGATCAGGTCGACGGCACACCTTGTTGGTCTATCCCTGCTGCGTCTTCCGGTGCGTGGGGGAATGCGCTGTCGCATATCCCTCCACGAGGGTGAGCGTAGGGGTTATGTCGGAGTCACCATGGACAAAGATCTCAACATTAGATTATTTGTATAGATACCCGTAAAACTTATTTAACCCAAACTAATAAATAAATTAAGACTTGACAAGAGTATAATACGATCTAAAAGGCGACATCAATTTGGGTTCCATCGTCGTCAGTGTTATAGATTTTTCTGTAAGGCTATCTTTAGTAACAGCATGAAGTTTGGAGTTGAGCTCATATGAGGACATAAACGAGTGGCCATGAATTTCTCAAAAACCTTAACCTAGCTACTAATTTAGTAACTTCGGTACTCTGTGATCTAAATGAATAAATGATATTAGACGTTTATGTAATGATGTAGGTACGTTAGTATCTAACGCTGGTGTGGTTGAGGGTGACCGCATCCAGCGTAAGGTGACAGGCGAGCCGGGGGCGGGTGCGCGACCGGAGCGGTTGCTCGGTGCTGAACATATAGTATGTAATGATGTAGGTGATACTAACGCTGGTGAGGTTGAGGATGACCGCGTCCAGCGTAAGGTGACAGGCGAGCCGGGGGCGGGTGCGCGACCGAAGCGGTTGCTCGGTGCTGAACATATAGTATGTAATGATGTAGGTGATACTAACGCTGGTGAGGTTGAGGATGACCGCGTCCAGCGTAAGGTGACAGGCGAGCCGGGGGCGGGTGCGCGACCGAAGCGGTTGCTCGGTGCTGAACATATAGTATGTAATGATGTAGGTGATACTAACGCTGGTGAGGTTGAGGGTGACCGCGTCCAGCGTAAGGTGACAGGCGAGCCGGGGGCGGGTGCGCGACCGGAGCGGTTGCTCGGTGCTGAACATATAGTATGTAATGATGTAGGTGATACTAACGCTGGTGAGGTTGAGGGTGACCGCGTCCAGCGAAAGGTGACAGGCGAGCCGGGGGCGGGTGCGCGACCGGAGCGGTTGCTCGGTGCTGAACATATAGTATGTAATGATGTAGGTGATACTAACGCTGGTGAGGTTGAGGGTGACCGCGTCCAGCGTAAGGTGACAGGCGAGCCGAGGGCGGGTGCGCGACCGGAGCGGTTGCTCGGTGCTGAACATATAGTATGTAATGATGTAGGTGATACTAACGCTGGTGAGGTTGAGGGTGACCGCGTCCAGCGAAAGGTGACAGGCGAGCCGGGGGCGGGTGCGCGACCGGAGCGGTTGCTCGGTGCTGAACATATAGTATGTAATGATGTAGGTGATACTAACGCTGGTGAGGTTGAGGGTGACCGCGTCCAGCGTAAGGTGACAGGCGAGCCGGGGGCGGGTGCGCGACCGGAGCGGTTGCTCGGTGCTGAACATATAGTATGTAATGATGTAGGTGATACTAACGCTGGTGAGGTTGAGGGTGACCGCGTCCAGCGTAAAGTGACAGGCGAGCCGGGGGCGGGTGCGCGACCGGAGCGGTTGCTCGGTGCTGAACATATAGTATGTAATGATGTAGGTAGGTGATACTAACGCTGGTGAGGTTGAGGGTGACCGCGTCCAGCGTAAGGTGACAGGCGAGCCGGGGGCGGGTGCGCGACCGGAGCGGTTGCTCGGTGCGCTCGCGGCGCACGCGCGCCCATGCGGACGCGGGCCGGACCAGGTATCGGTGGCAACCGCGCCACGTCTCTGACATACACTCCTGCAACACAATAACACACATACATACTGATAGACCGTCGATACACTCACATACTTCTTACCCGCACTCAATTCTTATCTCAAATTAGATGTCTCCTGCACTAAGAATAAATCCTGTGTCGCGGAACATTTACGGAACAATAATTTGTTTGTGATCCACACAAGTTTTGTCCGGCGTTGGAATTGAATCACAACACTCAGCACTGACGAGACGACCACTTAAATCCCTACGTCAGCAGATACCGATAAATTATAAATCAAAAAGTGTTATCATTTATTAATTCATCTTGTTAGATTACTCTGCGTTCTCTCGCGCACGGATGACATGTTTGCTTAAGTGATCTTCTCGCCACTTCCACCATTTTAAATGGAATGTCGAATCCAACACGGGACATACATTTGTGTGATCCTCAAATGGTTTTTTCGAGTCTGGGTATTTTTAATGTCCAGTGTTTAAATGTTTTTAAAGTCCCTAGCGATACAAACAGTATTCTAAGTGCGCAATATGTATTAAAACAAATTTTATTAACTTCTAGATATTGGAAGACAAGACCAAATTATAGTTCAGCCAGGAACAAGTTGGTGAATATTTAGCAAAGTGTTTTGATGACGTGATTATATCAACTATTCTTTAACTGTTACTGCTATAAAAACGAATAATTGTTTTAATTTTAAAATATAGAGGCAATCGAAATATCGCTATTGTGTATCTACTTATGTTTTCTGCGTGTAACTGACCGTTAGCTCCGTTATGCTGTGGTTGGCGAACATTCCTGCGGGCACTGGCATTGGGTCCCAATACACGGCGAGGCGCTGCAGCTCCAGGAGCTTGAATGAGCACCCTTCTGGGTCCGTCAAGAATGTGAAGCCGCGACGCCACTCGGAATCGCAGGACTCGGCGCACAAGGACTCCGCGGTTAGGCCACAAGCAAACGGTAAAGAAGACGTAATCGTATCCTCGTATCTGATGTGCACGTCTTTCAACCTCAGCTGCGGACAAACAAACACGCTATGTTCTGGAATGTTCGTTATGTTGCCCCACATACTACATACAACTGTGATCCTATTGCATCAGTTTGTTGCGTGTGGGCCAGTGCCTCGACGTCATTAAATAATAGCAAATATATCAGAATAAAAGGTACTAGAGAAATTGGAGAAGGTTCTAGATTTTCTGGTATCATTATGAATGCATGGTGAAGATAGCTTGGCCTTGTACCATTAAAAGTTAACGTTTTAAAATCAATTAGTTACATTATAGTAAGGGTATGTTTTTTATTGCAAATTATTCAATACTAAAAACTCGAATTATTACCACAATGGATTCTAGCATGACATTTTTCAATTATAACTTCTTCAACTTGATTAAAAGATAGGGATCATCTCTTCGTTAGCCTATTCCTGTTATTCACTGATACGAGGAAAGCTCCTATGTGACCTTTGGCGCCTTAATACGCAGTTAATATAAAGGCATTAATGCATACCTACTATATTTTAGTAACGGTAGTAAATAGAAAAATCTCCACGATGCACTGGTAGCAAATCGCCGGCTGGATTCACATATAACATTAAAAACAAAGGCGCCTGAAGATGGCGGCCTTTTGACGTATTGGGGCAGTATAATAAATATGTGTACATACCTGTAAGTTCTCCACAATGTTCGCGAGCAGTCCAGTACCATAATTGAGCCACGAGGAGTACGAGGTGGCGTAATAACCCGCCGTATCGGCGGATTCGTACTCTGTACGCCACTGCGCCTCCAACGAATCCAGAAGCGCCACCTTGCGCTCGTGCGCGATAGACGCTTCTGCGGTACTGTCCCACTGCAGACAATACACAACACATTAACATCGCTTAATATAAATCGTATCACCAATTGTAAATTGATTGATAAATTTTTAAATCTTTCCCTGTCTCTTTGAAATGAAATTACTATATACGGATTTTATCGCGTTGTTTATTTATCACTGTATAACAAAATTTTGAAAATATTACACTACTACTACTATTGATTTTATTTTACTAATTTATAAGCTAATAAAATTATTTAAACTTTTAAATCTATTTATTTTTGGTTTACACTTTCCGCGACGTTTCGGTTGCTTTTCAGCAGCCATGGTCACGGGGAGACTAAGATGGTAGTTGTCTCAATGTTCCAGTGTAGTTATTTCAAAGTACCCGAACATAATTTAATCATTGGTGTTTCTATTTACGCAGAATGAGCTCAAAGTATCATGAAGTCTAGCTGTGGTTTGTTTCTTCTTGGGTTTGACTATTTGAAGTACTGGATCCCAAGCTGATGGTACTTTCCAACCATCTTCTCTATTGAAATTGGGATGTTTTTTGATTTCAATAGCCTCGCGAAGCATCCTTGGTAGGAATCGGTGTTCTTTAGCGAGAATCTGTGGTTTGTCAAATCTCAGGTAGTGGTTGGTCCCCTGTTGTACATGTTCACACACAGCAGATTTCAACGAGCGTTTGTGTTTCACGTCAGCTATGTGTTCTTTTATGCGGGTGCCTATGCTTCTCTTGGTTTGACCAATGTATGAGAGTCCGCAGTCACAATCTATTTTATATTTCCCTGTCTCGTCCATGTTGTGGATCCCCGCACGGTACAAAAATATTTGTGATCCATTAATAGATGTTTCGAGTCTGGCTGTACTTTGTGTCTCTTATTTGAATGTTTGTAAAGTCCCCCGCGACATAGATATTATTCCCAGTGCAACAAAAAAAATATAGGTAATTGTTATATATCGGTCGGGGATGTACCTATATTCATATGTGATACATCGGTTGGGGAACCTGTTAAAGAAAACCATACTCAGAGCATGTATTTATCGCTTCTTTTAACAGGCAACTGAGAGCAATATCTGTACTACTACTGAAAGTCTTTAAAACTATTCATATAACAGATACAAAGTACGTCTAGGCCCGGTACAACTATTACACTGGGAACAGTCATTTTGCGGCATGGTAAGTTGAAGTCAATTTTGTGTAAGTTCAGTATGCTGAATACGAGAAAAATATATCAGATTTGTTAAAATGACTCTAGTTTATGAGATAAGACTTTATAACTATATGACTGAAAGAAGGTCGAAATAAAAATACAATTACATAGGTATTAAATACATATTTTAGAAGCGGCTATATAATAACGACAAGAAATCTTAATACATATGCTATTAACAAAAAATCATAGAAAATATTAGACTAATCTTTATCTGTAAGCTTTTTTACTGTGTTTATGTTCAAGATAATCCCTTATTAAACTTAAGCAATAGTCTGCCATCATAATATGGCTATCCCATCATAACCACGTAATAAATGACCGAAAACCGAAAGCGAATACCGGGCACATATCCAAATACCTACGTCAAAAAGCTCGTTCTTATTACGACGTAAACTTAAAGCAGACTTTTTCAAAATGAATTGTGGATTGGCTCTAAAGAGTTTTTTTTTAATTCTTCTTTATTGATGTCTATTCTGTAGGGTAGGTACATATATACTATACAGGCGGCTACTTAACCCACTAAGACATTGATCTTTTTCTTTTCAAAATCAAAATAAATTTACTCATATTAGGTTATAAGGTAACACTTAAGAATATCAAAGTTACACTAAATTTTACCTGTGAATTTACTTTTACTGCCACGTTCAGCAAAGCAAGGGTGTAGGACTCATGAGATGAACGGTTAAGAAACTCATGGCCACTCTTTTTAATCTCCAAGTGTACAATAATATTTCGTTTACAAATCATAACTGTAAGGTGCTGATTGCATCGTGCAATCCAATTTTAACATTGCTATTCTATATTATTAACACAGAACTTTAATTTGACATGTAGGTTGATTCATTTTCTTTTAAGTAACATTAAAAGCACTTAACTACTAACGTTCACGGGCATGAAGTCATGGGTCAACGTTAGTCTATATACCTATACTAATATTATAAAGAGGATTTTATATGTTTGTAAGGATTTAGCTCAAAAACTACTCAACCCAATTTAAACATTCTTTTACTATTAGAAAGTTATATTATAAACGAGTAACATAGCCTATATTTTATTTGTTTTAAACTACTTTTACACAAGCGAAGCCGGGGTCAAATTCTATAATAAAATAATAATGAATGTTCTCACAAGCGAACAATAGCTCAATGTTGCGTAATACAAGGAGTCACATATAAATATGTATAAACAGTAATATAAACAAATTCTCCTGCCCGCTGTCGTTTCGCAACTGAAGGTTTCATTACAATGTAATTGTTACAAAACAAAAAGAACTCTTACAATATGTTTTGGAATTATTACTCAATACTCTGGTATGCCTCGTAAGCATTGTAGGTAAATATGTATACATAGACCGGCGTATATACTCCTGAAGAAGGCAGGAGTGTAATACATATATACACATTTTTCAGTGACGAAACCCACTTGAGCCTGGATCCTATGTACAAGAAACGAGTGGTTTCAGCTACGGACAGTTAAATCTATACATATTTTTCACAGAATATAATTACGTACCAATGAACTGGTAGATAAAACGACTCGTTCCTTAAATATAGGGGAGGCCTAAAATTGCTTGTCCATTAGCCTCTCAATGGTTGCCATGCCAGTCATAATTCATAACCTATTGTTTGCCCGCCGGTGTGCTGCTACGACTCTATAGGTTAGAGATGAGAATGCTGTGGAAATTGTGACCATTAGATTCGCACTATATATCCCCGAAGGGATAATATAAGCAGAGTGTATTCCGCCGAATTTTCGCCAGATGTATTATTAGTCCTAAGCAGCCTATTCTCGTCTAATGTATACATTTTCAGATTTCATGCTGCTACTGTCAATTCGCCGGCATAACAGAGATAAAAAGAGAGAGGCGGAGACCAATGGATAAATACGCAATAACATTTTACTCGAATTCGAAATCCAACCCAGGACATTACAATCGCATGCAAACATATGAGTAATCTTATAATCGAACACCGACGCAAAGATTTACACAATATCTAAAATCGACTTCGTTAAGCTTCATTGGACATGAATTTTCGGATTAGAAATGTATTTCATATATTTTAACACGGAATTAATGCAGAGCTGAGAAGTGCGGGCGAGACCGACAAAGCACGTTGTCTGGAAAAGTTCTGGACAATGAACAGATGGTCTGTTTCAAGTTTTAGCTCCGCTCCGGGCATCAGCGAATCATCATCAGTTCACAAGCTTCTACAAAAAGGCAGCCTAATAAATAGCAATACTATATCTATCTCAATACCGTTACTGGAAATTCTGGGAATTGCCTATCTAATCGAGGTCCAAATGAAACTAAAATGGGACCCCAGAATATGTCTACCTACTGTCCAACAATAAAATATTTTAAGTTTATAAATGTCGAAGATCTGAAGTTAAAACATTAAATTTACCCAAAATGCGAACCTCCCCCTTTTTTTGACGTCGTATACAAACGCAATAAAAGTAAACTAACCAGGAGTCGAAATAGGATATAATATCGATTAGCATTAGCATAAGCGACAACTTAAGCCACAGGACATAAAATGGCAGTAAATATAGATTGTATATAAAATTCAAGACATGATGGCATAGATAACATATGAAAAGGAGGAAGTAATCAATCATAAACTTTCACTTATTGCCAGCGCCGCTGTATTGTTTTCGTCTTTCATTGCCAAACGGTCTCGATAAGAAACAGAGCGCATAAAAAAACTAAGGACATGGACGGCAGACAATTTTTCTTTGTCATTTTTTTAACCCAACTAACGAGTTAAATTACAAAATTATGCTAAAATCAGATTCGTTAGTCTTGTAGATATATAAGACGTACCGGATAAAATGTTAATGTGTTTTACTGTGACGAAAATTTCTATGGCAGTAAACAGACCTCTGTACCTTACTGCCATAGAAAATTAACTGATATCAATTCTCTTATTCTCTTATAAGTTTTCGACTTGACGTAAAATAAAAAAGATTTGACCATTGCACGCGTCTCGATTACGTATTTAAAATTTCAAAGCTATACTTCATATTCATAGTGCCTTTTTACCTAGCTTTTTTTAAACAATGTATTATATCTTTTATAAGTCAGCGGTCGTAAACGAAACGGAAAGCGAAAACCTAAACTAAGTAGCAGTTAGATAGAATGATTCCATCTAAACGTTCCACCAAAAAGGTCAAGTTAACAAGAGCGCGCTAAAAATTAGAAGTCTGATATCATAAATAAGTTTGAGTCATGAACAACAAACATTTGTCTAAACCTTATCAGTTACGAACATTGTTATCACAGACAAAGTTCATATAAGTACAATATGAAACATTCAACGATAAGATATTGTACACGTAACATCTAAATTTCGACTATCCTACAAGATGATCATGATTGAATACATTCTAGAAATAGTTCTGTTTGTTTTCATTAAAATGTTTGTTGACAAATAATCGTAATTAGTCGTGTTGTGATTAGTAAAAGTGCATTAAACACTTAATAGTAATACCGACGAAATCACCGTCATGGTATTTCATGTATTACCTATCAACATTGGCGTATTTAGGATCTAGTAGTACCTATCCAGATTATTTTCTAGAGGGAATACCAGTCCCTAATAGCCACGGCCTACATAAATCCAAAAATATTTGAGATCTCGCGGCACCAGACAATTTTGGGGTGGGAGAGGCCCATCTGCCCTGCATATATACGCCAACGATTATCAGGCGGCTCGTCTAAATCCAAGATTAATAACAAAAATATGGCGTAGCAAAATAGACCCCAAAATAGACACAGCCTTTTCGAAAATTTGAATGCCTCACCTTATCCCCGCAGACAAACCATCCTAAATATCTGAATACTTGTTAAATTTAATTTAATTGTAAAGTATCGGGGAACCCCGCAGAAACGTAGGTAGGTCAGGTTATTTGACCACGAACATATATAAGCTGGTGGGCTGGCGGTTCTTCCCCGGTTAGGCCGGTCGAGTTTGATCAATATTCTATATTTAAGCAAGTATCCGAACTTAAATCTCTAGATTTTCATTAAAGACATTTTCTGCTCCTAAATACGCGCCGGAGAATGACAGTCTATGTTAATACTTACTATCGTGAAACTTAAAATATTTTAATCCCAGTACTGAAATTCTACTCTAGTATTAATAAAAGTTCAAATGTCAGAGGTCATATATTTCCGTAGCTGTACCGGTTTCCCGCCCTAGGCTGCGCATCGGGAACAACGCAGCCTAGATTTCACGTAGGTCGAGCCACCGCCCACTACAGCGCCACACCCTGTGCAGTTCCTAGAACTGCAATCAATATGTCTGCTGCGTCTAATATTAACTTCAACCGTATTGCGGACTTATTGATTCTTTAATTTCAGAATGTCTAACTTTAGATTTTATAGTCGTCTACGATGAATAAGTAAATATATTCCGGATCCTATTATGTTATTTACAAATATGTACTTCAGTTAAATAGCTAGCAGTTTCGTAATCTCTTGATAAAAACATACATCCTTACATACGTCCATAAAATTTTTTAGATATCTGATTTAACATAAGTAAATATTATTTCATACAACAAAGCTATTCACGATACCCAGAAAATATTTAAAAAAATGACTAGTATCATTTACTCCAAAATCATTTATTGCATTATTCCTAGACGTTCAAATGTATTTTAAATTTCACAACACAGTCATATTGGCGTGCGCGCAGCTGTTCTGTTCATAAGGTTACTTTTATTAGAGGCACAGAGTTAATTCGTATATATTTTCGCTATAACTTGGTAGGTACTGGTATAAAGGCTCACATAAAGGCATAACTAATCACCATGACAGTCATCAATCATTCAGATATGCTGACTATGCTGCAACTCCAGATAGTACATTTGGCATGACGGTCCACCTCTAAAAATGGAATAAGGACAATGTTGAATCATTATGCCTCATTGAACTATATAATTATTATGTAAATAACACTTTGCTTCAGTCTCATCATAGTTATATCAATTCGTAAATAATGCAACAGATTAGATACAATTAGGTAGCAACAGCAATAACCTAAGCAAAGATTAAGATTGCTAGAATTAGCTGAAGTAATATTATAACTATGAGTACAATCAGTGATGGCTCGAGGCAGGCATAAGGATCGAACAAGTGGTTGAATTTTATGTTATGGTGGGCAAACTAAGCTAGGACCAGCTTGGTATTCATTCATTTTACTTAACACCGAGGCACAGACATATCCCTTTGATACTTAGTGCATAGAACAACAGTTTCTTTCAGCACGAGCCTTGTCTGACAACTTAGTTGGCAGTTGAAGTCTATATTTGTAGTTTAGTCATTTATAGCTGGTAATGACGAGCTTTTGTACATAAAATTATCATGGTCGGCTTTGTTTCTATTGCGTGTTATGTTTTGGCAAAAATAAAAAATACAAAGCTTAACTTTAAGCATTTACCTCATCCAAATTGATAGGAGCGGCCACTAAGTACAGCTTCTCGATGGCGATCAGCCAGGGCGCGGATCGGATTTGCCGTACTGGTACTTGCAACTGGACTTTCCCGATGAACCCCGCCTTGATCTCCACTGGTAGACCCAGATGGCGGAGGGCATCTTTCCTCAGGGGAAGGTTCTCTAGTTCCACTTTCCCTTTAAATAATACTTTAATTAATTTATTGTGTCTACTATACATTGTTACAGAAACATGTAGTCATTTCATAATTAGTCAAGAGTTGTTACATGATTATGTTACACTAAGATATAAGTATATTCCATTTATGATACAATTTTACCTTAGTCTTTAGAGTGTATAAAAACCTGTATGAAGCTTAGCCTATATAAAACCTCAAAATATTATATTCATTTTAAGTACATTGGCAACTTGAAACAGGCGACATAGATTACACTCTTAATAAGATTAGATTTAACATATTCCAAATGATACATTATATTTGAGATTGTTGCTTGAGACGTTTAGCATATGACAACATAGCATCATTAATTTTGATATAAACAGTTTGTTTCCTGCTGGCTTTAGCTGGCTAATTAGAAATAATCTAATTAGCCAGCTAAAACCAGCAGATTTCAGTTTTATTTTTAAGAGGTGATTCTCAGAAATAGCTGAGGTCAGCTGTGATTTGAAATTATGACATAAGTCTCTAAACATAAAGTTCAATTATAAGCACTAGTGTGATTTTTAAATGTATATATTTACCCTATTTAATGTATATAAACAATCCATGCTTTTTGAGTATTAATATAACTACATTGTGATCAACTTTTACCATTAAAATAACTATTAACATATGTTATTATGATTATAACTAATATAATAATGTTAATTTGAAAAGACTGAGTGAACTGTGAACTTTGCCTTATCTCAACAAGGGTCGAAATTAGTATAATTTGATAAAATTTGAAATGTGGAACAGTAAAATTCAGTTATTTATTACTGGTACAGTTAAGAAAACAAACATAAACTCATGATTTAATTAAAAACCAACATCTCAAATTACAGGCATCTTATAACAGGATGTATGAAATAAGTTCCACATTGCAACTGCACAATTTTGAAATTATTGATTTTTGCCAATAGGCATAGTACATGTATGTACTTATGCACATAACATAGCAGAAACAAAGGAAACTAGGCGCCGGTGCAAGATGTATTCCTATTAGAAAAGTACTTACCGGACAGGAGAGCTACGCTCAGCTGGTCCGTATTCAGGTTCTCCACGTATTTCCCCAGGTAGTTGTTGAGAACCCATGCCACCAGACCCTCCAACATCATGCATCGTGCCTCTTGGCTCGATGCACCGACTTAAACTGACTGTTTTTCCTTCAGGCACTTTTCAGTGCGCGGCACACACACTTATACTTGTCATTGACCTACACCACTACGGCTATGTTATTGATTTATCGTTCGTTAGCCGACATATAATATTACACGAAACACGTCTCTATATATCTTTTTCGATATAAAAAGGGCTTATTGCGCAATTTTATAAAGCACAACGCAAACAATACACGTAATACGTATTTTCACGAATGATATGCTAGTAGGATCTCGGAAAACTCGATAGCATTATTTTCCCGTTGCCGAGCGAGTCGAATCAGTAGTTATTGACAGCAGCAGTCTGTCAGTCACATTTGTCACAGGATCACAGACAATAATGATTTTTACAGATGTGTATCTCTTTCTTGCCATACTCGTAGTAGACCATTTCCACAGATGGCCTGTTAGTTAGTATTATTATTGTTATTCCATTTATTTCAATATTTTCTCGTGATTATATTTTACATTAAATATAAAAAATTATAAAATGGGACCACGGAAACCCACCGATATCGGGCTAAGCTATCGGTGGTTAGGGCTCTAGAGAAAGGAACCTCCGCACTATGCGCGCCGTGTCGAGCAATACTGCCTTCTGAATCGAGGACTTGACCCAATCATTCAACGCGAGCCTCTTAAGGTGATGGTCGAGGCTGTTGGCAATTAACTTACCGAAACGACTATCGGTACAATGATCGCCGAGCCCACATCCCACATGTCGACAACCTCGCGAGCTAAGTCCAGATATTTAATTTGTTTATCTTTTTCACTCCTTAGTTTTTCGATGCACTGGGTATTTACGTGTATATCCCTACTATCCACTTTTTCAACACCGTTTGTATGTATGTTTTTATTATTATGTTTCTCTTATTAGTAAATTTCTGGCCCTTTGGGAGGCTTACACGGAGACATGGGTCCAACGTGAAGAGGCCCTTCGAGAGTTTTAATCAAAGGTGGGATGGAACACCAACAGCGGCACTAGCCGCAGCAGGCGTAGGATTATTGCTACGTATGGATTCTAATATATGGGCTATGGGTATGGGTGTTTGATGGACCGGTATATATTGCTAACTATGGATGAAAAACGGCGTCTGCCCTGAATACTCTAATAGCATTAATGCAATGGGCAGACGGTGACTCGCCAACTCACTAGATGGGCCCCCTGAATAGCCACTATAGGCATACAAGCCAGCAGCAGAGGGCAACACCGGTACGAGGGGCTAGGGGTGTCGAGCGGTGTGGTGCCGGTTTCAACATCACAGGTCTCGTGACAACGGAGACCCGGAGCGGGTTTCCCCGTAGTTATACCCTTGAAAATGACACTTCCACCCCCAAGCATATAGCTCTAGCGGCCTCCCTCTGAGCGGCCGACGAAGGCAAGCCAGAGTTGAGAGTCCTATGGGCGCTCTTGAAGTTCCACCCTAGCCAACCAATAATGGCAAGCCGGGGACGAGGTCCTAACCGAATCTCTGAGGCATTCAGGACCGCAGTATCGCCACAAGCTGCCCTGCGGTTTGTGCGCTTTGATTTAACCTGGTGATACATTTTTTGTTTATATTACAAGGCGAAGGTGATAGTTTAAAAGCTATTGTACTGTGCCCTCCGATATCGCGTTAGCCTCATGATAAGATAACGACTGTCCCAGGGGTTTTATTATTATTATTTTTATCTTTAGTTTTTTATAATCTGTAGTATATGGCATAATAGCTGCAACACCTTGTTAATCTGAAATGTAAAATACTGAAATTATATTTAATTGGTGATTTAAAAGAGTGGCCGTGAGTTTCTTGCAGGTTTCTTCTCATAGGCTTAACTCTTTGCCTGAACCTAGCAACTAACCTTTTTTTATTTTTCCGTTGGGGAATGCATTGATACATACCCCTCCGCGGGTGCGGGCGGAGGGATTATGTTGGACTCACCGGGGTAAAATAAATATGTTGAAAAGATAATGTACCTCCCGGAATACCGACTAAACCTACCACGGTGTTCCTCGACAAAAACCACTATCGACGGGGCCGCGCGAATCACTTTCGCATGCGGTCGCGACCCCGCCGAGATTTCGGCCCGCCGTATGAAACGGCAGGCCACTACGCAAAAAGACCTACCCTATGGTCACTTCTCGATAAAACCCTACTGTCCCGCCCTAGAGGGGAGACGGACTCGAAACAGAGGCGCGCGTGGGAACACGCACGCCGCCTCTTCGGACCTGGTGCTGAATAGATGGCGGGCAGGCCTACAAAGCCCACCATCCCCAGGTCAAACCTCAGGGTGGCTGGAGGTCATCTCACGCTCCCCGGCGCCCGGCTCTGCGGTTGGGGAGAGGGTTTACACGCTCCCTCTCCCGCTTCGCCACCTCCAACCTGACGGCCATGGCGCGCTGTGGCGCACGAAGCGCCAAAATGTTTCGGGCCGTCAGGCTGTCCGCCCAAACTGGGGCCACGTACAGGGCCATGGACCGCACGATCCCCTCGTAGAGCCTCCGGCTGGAGGTGTTTGGTCCCCCCAGGTTGCGCAGTAGACGCGAGAGCGCGCCTGCAGCGCCTCGAAGAATGGAGGCCAAACGACTGAAATGGGCTGTAAAGTGCCATCACCTGTCGAGCAAGAGATCCAAATATTTCAAACTTGACTCGACGCCGATGCGGACGCCTCCTATCATGATATGCGCCCCTGGAGGTGGCCGGTTCCGAGGGCCGTGGAAACAAACGGCCTCGGACTTGGACAGAGCCACTTCGAGGCCCAACCACCCGATCCGATTGACGACTTGTGCGACCCCAGTGGTCGCCAGTATGGCCGCCGCCCGGTGCGACTTACCCCTCGCCGTAACAAGTGTGTCGTTGGCGTAACAAATGACGCCAACACCACGAAGGAGCGCACCTCGCAGCACCCAGTCGTAACCGAACCTAGCAACTAACCAAAAGTAGCTTCAGTAAGTTAGTAAACTCACTAACCTACCTATATATTTTGATGTTCATAAGTGTTACTTTGTAACCTAAATTAATAAATGATTTTTGACTTTGTCTTAGTTGAATAAGAAAAACGAGTAACAAAATTAAAATAATATAAACAGTTAAAATTGAAAATCATAATGATTTATTCTACTAAAATCTTTTTTTTGCGACTATAATTATTGACTTTCCCTTATAGGATTTTGCATATTGAAAAAGATCAGGCATCCAAAAATTCACTTACTGCACAAATTAAGTGCAATTGTTATGTTTCGGCCAAACCATTTGATACAAAATTAACATCCAATAAAAATAAATTCATGTAGAATTTAAATTAAGGGATGGCGATATCAGAGGCGCGTCTAGGCTTTTTTAGGCTAGTGATGTGGTGACGCCTTGCTCTCCGGACACACTTGCAGGTCTAAAGATCAAGCATCCAGCGCCGGTTGACGGTATCTCCTTTCCTGATGCTCCTGACAGGGAGTCGGAATACCTGATCACTACAGCCAAGGACGTGTTCGCAGCGGTATGCTCTTTTCGGAGTGACTCAGCAGGCGGGCTCGACGCTCTGACACCACAGCATCTTAAGGATCTTGTGTGTCCGAGCACCGGGGAGGCTGGGGATGCGCTCTTGAACTAGCTTACCGTTCTGGTGAATTTAATGCTTTCCGACAATGTGGACGATGCCACCATTGACATTTTATATGGGGCCAACTTGTGCGCTCTTAATAAGAGGAATGGTGGTATTCTTCCCATTGCTGTGGGGTGTACATATCGGCGTATGGCAGCCAAGATATGTTGTAAATATTATAATCAGGAGCTATCTAAAAAATTTCAACCCCTTCAATTAGGTTATGGATCTAAAGGGGGTTGTTAGGCTGCCATACATGCTCTTGCCACGTACCTAGGTTGTGGTGATGGAGAGGTCGTTCTCAAGGTTGACTTGAAAAATGCTTTCAATTCAGTAAACAGAGACACCTTGTTGACACAGGCAAAATTAGAAACACCCAATATTTTTATATTTCTTTGGCAATGTTACAGGTACGCTACAAAGTTACTATATAAGGATAATCTTTTAGAATCTGCAGTTGGATGTCAACAAGGTGACCCTCTTGGACCGTTCATTTTCAGTTTGGCAATACACCCTATTATTCGGCAGATAAATTCATAATTTAATGTCTGATATTTAGATGATGGGACTCTCGGAGGCGATGCAGATATAATATTAAAGGATAAATAAAAAAAAGATAAATTTGCATCTATTGGCTTGGAATTAAATACCGGTAAATGTGAACATTTTATAAACAATATTGAAAACAATAACAAACATTTGGTATTTTCAAAATATCATTGTTTGGCTCCAAACATCAAAATTATGGATAAAAGTTCTCTTCTCCTCCTTGGGTCACCAGTCTTTGAAGAAGCTTTTAATTCTTTCATAGATAAGTTTATACAAATTTTTTGTGAAATTTCATGACGCCTCCTCAAAATCAATATTCATTCGGCTTTTACAATTATTCGATATTGCTTTTTTGTAGCCAAATTTACGCATTCGCTAAGATCATCACAGTTTAAGAAAATTTTGTACCTTTAGAAAAATTTATAAAATTATTCATAACTTTAATTATTCATAATATAAAAATATTTTAAATGTGGATTTGAACGACCAAGCTTGGCTACAGGCTTCTCTACCTGTTCATCTTGGTGGACTCAGCGTTCGCCAAATATTCGATGTTAGTTTGCCGGCGTTCCTGTCCTCGGTTCACAGCACGGAAGAATTAACCAGGAAAATTTTAGAAAGCTTCTTACTACATCTTCCAATGTTGCTAAGCGTGCTCGATTGCTGGCTGTGGGAGAATGGGAATCTGGTCTTTGGCTTCAAGCGCTTCCATCGTCCAATATAGGTACCATGTTGGACGATACCACTTTCCACCTCGCCATTTGCTGTACTTGAATCCAATGGCTTGGTACGCGATGATGGGAAGAGACCGGACGGAATGCCATTATTGCCTTGGAAGATGGGCAGGCCTTTGGTGTGGGACGCAACGTGCGTTGACACCCTTGCGCCATCACATCTTACAAGCACTGTGGGATGTGCCAGCGCTGCTGCTGCAACCACGGAAACCCTCAAAGGGCGCAAATATAGTAATTTAGTCGGAAATTACATTTCTGCGCCGTTTGGGGTGGAAACGCTAGGTTCATGGGGTCCGAGCGCTCGTATTTTGTACAGGGAGATCGCAAAACGCCTGATCGACGTTTCGCGTCATCAGAAGGCTGGTCTTTTCTTGGCCCAAAGAATCAGCATTGCCATTCAACGTGGCAATGCTGCCAGTCTTCTGAGCAGGTTACCACTTGACAGCGATGCTAAAGAGTTCTACGATGCCTAAACCATTTTTGTAAATATTTAGTATTATAATTATTTGTGTTTTTGTAATTATGTTATCTTTTTTAATACGTTTGTAAATATTAGATTTTTACGATTTATTAGCCTTTTTTATTTGATTTGAGATAATTTGATGGTCGTTTTTAACATTATTTTAGAGAAAGATTTTATGTTACGGTAACCTTTCATTTGATCCTCCCTATTCTTGTATCGATTTAACCAGCTGTTGATACAAAACAATATTATAACATGTAAGGCTGAATGTACACAGACTGTAGTAAACTTAAACAAATAGCGTATATTTTCACATCTTAGCTACTATTTATTTTAAATAATGTCACTGTTTCAATGCAATTAATCTAAAATACCAATTTTTACTATTTTTGATTAAATATCTTACGTAACGCAATCTATCTTACACGTTATTTATCTAATGTACAACCTTCCTTATGGACTCTTTACACGCATGGTTGATAATAAAATTGCTGTCTTTCTTATCATGCAAATCTGACAGCTGTCAAATGAGCGTATAATGTGAAACGGAACGTCAAGTTTATCCGAAATAGAATTTGTTTACTGTAATTCTGCATTATTACCTCAGCTACAGCAAAAATTAATTAAATATGAAAGCAGCACAGGCTGTGAGGAGGTGTCGTTCCACACCTTTAACTAGACTTAATACATGTTGCATGAATAACTCGTCTAAGTTGCAAGTACGACACAGTGTAACTGTAGTGAATTCGAAGCATAATTTATTTGCTCCTGTAGCTGTAAAAATCCGTAACCTGGGACTGGGACCGACTACAAAAGACTTTGAAGAATCGCGACAATCTGCAGAGCCGTTGACGAAGGCACACGCCACAGAATTAGTACTCCATTTGAAAGACGAAGAAAGAAAATTATTATTTGATGCTTTACAAGAATATGAATCTAATAAAATTAAAGAAGTGTTTGAAGGTGCCTTATCATATAATTTATTATTTATATTCTGATTATAATGATTTCTATAATAAGTACTTGTTGACTTTTGCAGACAGACTAGCTGGGCAAAGGTGGAGAAGTAAGTTAGGGAGACCAAGTAAAGTGCCTACATTGGGTGATGTCGACCCCACTGGTAAATACTGCCCCATGCCTGAGGATTGGCTGAAGAAAAAGTATGGTGAGTATTTTAATACAAGTAAATCTGACTAAATCCAGTTATGTCCGGCTGCCAAGAATGATGTCATTAACCTGTTGATTAGTCATAAACATTTTATGTTGGTGTTTACATTTTATTTAACTGTAATCTGTATACTATTTGTCATTTATAGTTATTGTGAGGATTGTTAGTCTTTATTATATCCTTTTTATAATTAATTTATGTACTTATTCTATTACATTAATTGAAAATTTTTCATAATTCACAAATAATTTAAATTATTGTTGTCATCTAAATATTTTCTTAATAATATATTTTAATTTATCTATTACATATATTTAATTTCTTTACCAATGTGCCGATCCCATAGCACAGATACACTTAGTGTCTGTGCTATTGATGAGTTAAAATTTTAAAGATCTGTATGTCTAATGTAATTTTGAAATTAGAATAAGCAGCACTTTGTCAATTACAGTTTGTATATAATGTAAAATAAAATACCTTCTCCAAAAACCTAGTCTGATTCCACAGATACGAAATTGTTGGTTAAATAGATATAGCTACTTAAAATAATCTAACAATATCTAACATTATTGTAGTTTCACAATCCTCATAGTTTTCTTAACATTTTTTAGGCTTTAACTCTTCTTTGGTCCAATGTGTATTTTTTAACATGTTATTGCCCTACTGATCAGAATCTTACATGATTACATGTTCAATTTTGGTATTGAGTAGATTGGTCAGAAAAATATCTGCCACAGGGCCTGGGACTGCACACAGTATGCTCACTCCTATTGAAATGTGCAAGTGATATGCTTTTGTGGAATCTTATATCTGCAAAATTTTAACCTTGTATAGGTTTAGTTAATCAATAACAAGTTTTATAGTAACACAGTTTACCTAATCCTTATTTGTACAGTCTGTTAATCTGTCAATAGTTGGAATGGAGATAATTAAAAACCTGTCGAGTCTGGCCATTGGAATGCAACTGCTACTCTACTATACATTATCTGTTGATTTTTATTGATAGGTGACAGAATATATATTGGTATTTTTAATTATGTTAGGCATTTCAACAATTGAAAGGTTAACCAAAGGAACTTCTACACCTGACTCGCTTTGTAGTTTATTACTATTGTTCTAATGTGAACCTTCCCAGACTGTTTAAATTAACTTTATCAACAGCACATATCATATCTGATGTGATCAAACAAAGATAACTATTAACTTAACAAATTGTTTTATTTCAGCCGCCACTGTACCAAAGCCTACTACGAGGGAACTGTTACACTGTAAGTGTTATTATCACAGACACCATTACATGATACTGATAGCTGAATAAAATCACCTTTTATCATATCTATGTAAGATGCTACACTAATTGATAAGCAGGTAATGCTTTTTGAAGGTCACGGTTATCGTTGGATGACCCATATTTGGTAGTAGCACTAACATGATAAGTGAATTAAGTATTTTAAGGGCATATGTATGGACATTGTACCTTGGATCTTCTTAATTAAGGGGTTTCACAAGGTTTTATATGCAAAGAAATCTGTTGTTGATGCTAATATCGTATTTGAGGCTGTAATATTACTAGAGAACTATAGGGTTAATCATTGTTGGCAGTAAGGCAAGTGCATAATTATTGTATCCATTTATGAAGTCTGTCTGATTGTCACAAAATTCAATGTATGTTCAAGTTTGAATCAGTATTTATGGCAACCTAAAAGAGTATCTTGTTAAGTACTTTTCCATATCTGTGGCTATTACTAGATTCAATATGACGTCATGACAAGTTTCATATTAATTCTTAGTAAATACCTAGTTATATGTTAGTGTGTAGGTAATCTATTCTTCTATACTAAAATGATAAAGAGGAAAGATTTGATTTTTTGTTTGTTTATTTGTAAAGCATTTATAAAACCGATTTTATAAATTCATTTACCATTTGAAAGCTATATTATCACCGGGCTACAAAAAACGATTGTTACTAACATAACCTAACCCATTTTTACGCGAGCAAAGCCGCGGGCAAAGCTATTATTGACATATTTAGGTTTTACTTCTTATTTTAAATGATTTGATTTCAATGTACACACGGCTACACATCAAGTTAGGCACTCTATATAGGCATAACTACGCTACATACAAAAAAGAGAATTGTTGGAAAGGGACGGTACATAGTGGTGTCGGTGTAATGGTAAGGATAGAGCATCGCGTCCCGTTCAGCGTGAAAGAGACAAAATAACAAAAATATAACGCACTGTCTCGCACGATTCGCAGCGTTCAACTTCTAATAGTTCAAAGTACAAACAGTCTAGGTTGATGTGTCGCTGTGTGTACAAAGTAACCACGCCGATACCTATTTTCATAATTTACTAATATTGTGTATTTTGTCCTCAGTGTCATTAGCAAACTCAATACCGTTCATTGGTTTTGGATTTTTAGACAACTTCATTATGATAATTGCTGTAAGTACCCTTTATCATGAATTATATATTATTATACTCTTGTTGATTGCATCGCTTATGTTTGACGCGTAGGTACATGAGATGCCGAGATCGGTTTCCGGGTCATATCTGCAAAGTTGTATATTATTGATTTATTAAATCGAATTACACGTACTTGCCAGAATCCCATTGTTATAAAAGAAATGAGAAGAGAGGAACCGGCCACGCGCCTTCAGATTGCCCACCCCAACTATTGTAATAAAAAAGTTTGACAATACTGTATAACTCCGACAATAACTCCTCTGGATATAGACAGCGTCGTGACAAGTCGCAGGATCCAGGATTACTTTAATTTGTTTTCCGCTTCAAATACAAAATATTCGTCGACACGTATTTCGCCTCAACGCGAGGCGCCCACAAGACAGTTTGGCAACTAATGAGCGATGAGTAACCGTACACGCCTGCTTATATCGCCTTTCTATTCCACAACTACCCTCACTATCGTTCATAATTAACAAGTTAAAGTTTTCTTAAGTCAAGTAGAAAAATGTTTCTATTAATATTCTAGCAATTTGGGATGGCAATGAGTGGACTTTAAACCCGTGACCCAACGCGAGTCGAAGCCTAATTTCATGGGCTACTGTCCTTTATCTATACTAGTCTATTGTAATATAATAAAGAGGAAAAATGTTATATCTTGTTTGTAATGATTTAACTCAAAACTAACCAACCAATTAAAAATCTTTCTGTATTAGAAAGCTATATTATCACTGAGTAACATAGACTATATTTTATAAAAAAGAAAGTACTGTTACAACTTATACTTAACCTAACCTACTTTTAAGTGAGCGAAGCCGCCGAAAAAAGCTCGTATTCTATATTAGTATTCTACCATTTCTTAAGTGCTTAAATTGTATGTTCCAGGGCGACAGAATAGAAAGTTCAATGAGCGCGTACATAACGTTGTCGACGATGGCTGCGGCGGCGCTAGGGAACACGTTCAGTGACGTCATCGGCATAGGCTCCTCGTACTACGTGGAGAGAGCGGCGACCTGGGTGGGTCTCGGTGCGCCCGCGCTCATGCCCGTGCAGCTCGACATGCCTATCAGCAGGCGCTTCGCTAACTTGGTACGTAGCACTCACGGCTTGTGGAATTCCATAGATATTCCACAGCGAAATTTTCCACTCACGGCTAGGGGGACTCCAAAGACATTCCCGCAGCTGAAATCATCGTTTAAATCTCAGATTTAGTTTAAAATCGGATGACGTGGTTGATAAATTACCTTCCGAGTGTGATTTCAGAGAGGTTACACAGCAAGGTCCTCGATACATTACACAGCGAAATCGTCGTTTAAATCTAAGATTTAACTGAAAATCGAATGACCCGATTGGAGAAGTGCCTCCTAATTGTGATTTTAAAGAGGTTACACAGCAATATCCTCGTTTAAATCTAAGGTTTCGTTGAAATAAAGCAATCTGGCTGCAGAAGTAGCTCTTAACTACTGAAGGTCGTAGCCAAGGCTTGTGTTAGGCTTCTGACGTGAATAGAGCTTAAACCTTCTGCACTAGGAATAATTCCTATGTCCCGGCAGACTTTACAGACAAAAACGGTCTGAATGTACACCCAGACTCGAAACAACCTACAGGCATCATAGTAGACCTACAGGCCACGGTGACGGTGGCCATAAAGCGAATTAAAAGTTGCCATACCGGTCTTATAAAAAAAAAAATTCATTGTTATGCAATAAACGAAAAAGTCTAACATTAGCTAGATCTATATTTTGTTTATTGTAGACAACATATTACAAAACTGCATGCAGATAAAACATCAATCAAACAAACATCAAACAAATCGGCAAAACTATTAGGTTTACATGTTTATCAGGCAAGAAGCCAAAAACTCGAAATAGTCTCAACACGACGATTTTAGAACTTTGTTATCGGTTCTAATGAGTTTATGTACTGCATTCATTGTTAATGAACAAGTTCAGTATTTAGTTCTTACGATCACGAGGCGTTGCAGTTTGCCAACTTGCAAACCAAGAAGCCGACTTTTTGTATAATTTTCACCGCAAAAAACCGGTGACAAAAAATAGAAAGACTTGTGAAATGGAAGATAAAATATAAATTTTATCTTACATTCTACAATCAAAAGTAATTTTTAATTGGATATTTAAATTAGATATTTGTTAAGCATTATATATTATTGTTACCTGCTGGGTTCGAGGGATAAGAATGTAAACAATATTACCGACTAAAACACGTTTTATTCTAACACAAACTATACTACACTTTTCCACCATAACTAGCTTTAAACTCTGTAATATTTTCGCTTCATTTCGCTCCGATGTATACTTACTTGATCGCTTACAATTGTAAACTGACCCGGCGAGCGCTGGGTCAGTTTACATTTAATAAATAAAGATCTGGTTCATATATTAAATAAATTCCTTTACTAATGTTACACATCGAAAATAAAATACAGTAGGTACTTTATATAGATTTTATCTGTGTCTATTTCTAAAATAAACTGCATTGAAAAACGTATAATGTTGGCACATTCAAATACGTAACATTTACACACATCCTTTAAAATATATAACAATTTATAATTCCTATTAAACAAAAGACAGACAAAAGAATATAATTAACATAAATTAAAGTATGACATGGTTTGTTTTCCACAGGGCCGCGTAATAGGCATCACATTAGGATGCCTACTGGGCATGACGCCGCTGCTGTTCAAAGACTACGACAAAAACCAGGACGACAAGAAAAAAGCCGATCAAAAACAAGATGAAGCTAAAGTTACACCAGCTAAGTAACAACACCGCACTTATACGTGAACTATATTCACTCGAGTTTTAACGTAGCATCCTACTTAGTGTAAACGTACAGTTTAACCCTTTTGAAGAATTTACTATTCTTACCACTTCGGTAAATATTAGTAAGTAATTAAAATGTCTTCTGCCTATCCAATCTTAACCCAGGGCCACGAAACATATGCTACATGAGATAGTAACGCTTAATACGCAAGTTTGAGTCAAATACAAATGTATGATGTAACGCAACGTAAGCTGAGCGTATGTTCCATAGCCTTCAGTTTATATAGATTCTGTTTGCTCTGTTTTCGCTTATGATTATGTGATGATACGTGTACCTTCACAATACCTAATGTGATACAGTATTTAGTGAATAATACTAATAAAAGAAATATTTTATGAAATATAATAGATAGTAGGATATGTGTGCATAATGTAGAAGTTTAATTAATATGTATCTGAATATGAAACGAAAGCAATCCGATTTTATTATTATCAAGTTGATCACTTACTTTAAGTAAATCGAATATAATTTTGGCTTATTAAATATATTATATTTAATCAGCCAATGTATGTTGTAGTAGTTAACTAATCTCACGAACTAAATAATTATCGCACTATTGTCACTTGTTAAATATGGCATAATAATATAAATATCGATTAGTAGAATAATTAAATCAGAATCTTTTGAAAATATATGTAAAGGTCCGAATATTTAGCAAATACGTATACGTTAGTAGCGTGCACGTGAGAGCACGTAAAGTACGTCCCTTATAACGTACGTGCGTTAAAATCGTACACCATATTGTAAATGCAATAAATATAAGTATATCAAGTTTATGAATATATACTTCAAAATATATTTATGCCCGCACGCTACATTAATCACAGAGTATGAAACATACGTGCCGTGCCTCATTCTAGACCCTGTCATATATATTGTCGAACTGACGGTTTGACGCTGTTCATCAGCTATGATATTGTTACTTTCATCTCTAGTAGAAACGCAGCGCGCTGTATTCCATGCTCTGTGATATGGACGTATGCAGTTCTATGTAAAAATAGTTCTAAAATCTATCATCACATTAGCGTAACTTTGTATGGGCACAGTTTAGTTAGACTTACAAGCAAGTGTACCAATTTTTTAATATTGTTAGATTAACACCCAGTTTTTGTAAGACCAATCAATGATAGAATCAATTTCATGTCAAATGATTTGATTGGCTATTGTTCATTGAGTTAGCCAATCACGACAGTTGTCATGTGTTTGACCGTCTGCCAATTAATTCTGCCTTTCAGAAATTGGGTGTTATAGTAAAATTTATTCTGTGTGTAATTGTTGTCTATCAAATGTATTTATAATTCTTATTATCTTTGCTTTATCTTTACACTTTACACCGATGTGTTTGTTTTAAATATTAAATGGAAGATATAAGAAGAGTTTATACAAATTATATGGTACTACTATATAGAAAACTATATATTTGCAAATATTTTTAGCATATTTATTTAGTTTAATAACATAATATCGACTGGTATAGTTTTTTCGTAACGTGTCTTGCCATTGGTAAGCGCTCTGACTAAATCTTTTACAAACCATATCAGATGCACTTTATTTATTGCGCATCTTTTGAGCAAAAATATACATACATTGATTATAAAACAGGCAAATATATCTTATTAAGAGAGTAGTGTTGCTATCCACTTGCTCATAAGTTTAATGTACATTACATACGCTTTTTCTTAAGCAATATGAAGAAATATATAATAAAATGTATAAATAGGCAGCCACCTTGCTTATCTATTTTGATGTTTGTTAATAAATGTGTAAACTAGATAAATATATTTTTAAGTAATACGATTTCTCGTTCGAGAATTATCGCTGTATCGTCGAATCTTGTCCGAGATTTACCGACAATCGAAAATCAAAAGTCTCGGGTGTATCACGAGCATACGAATGTAGCGCATTTCAAGTCGTCTCGCTAGGAGGGTACTGTTGACGTACTAACTCGTATTCATATAAGTCATTATTACGTATCGACCGTTGCAAGTAAATCAACGCCATCTATCGGCAGAGGCAGTAGACATTGTCACCTAAACGTCGTTTAGTTAACTATTATCATAAATAAGTTTATGTATGTAGCCTCAATATAAAACCCCCATTTATTGTTAGTAAGCAAATTTTTAAATCATAGATGTGCCCAAATCGTACTAAGCTCCAATACTGAGAACAGTGAGCTCACACATTAGATAGTTTAGTGTAGTAGAGCCTCGCTGATTTCAGCATGAATAGGCCGGCTCGACCGGGGAAGGACTACTCTCTAACAGGATATCGACGTGAAATAGCAGTATACCTACTGTTGTGTTTCGTTCGGTGAGTGAGGGTACCGGAGGCCCAATCACCCTATTGCCCGGTTCCCGCTCCTTTTCCTTCCCACTTCCTTTTTCTCTTCTTCCTTTCCTAAAGCGTCGGCAACGCGCAAGTGACGCCTCTGGTGTTGCAGGCGTCCGTAGGCTACGGTGACCACTTACCATCAGGTGGGCAGTGTGGTTGCTTGCCACCTTAGTTGTATAAAAAATAATGATAAAGAACGGTGGTGTACAATTTAAGTATCTCTAAACACGATAATTCTATATTGCATTTGTCGCGGGAGAGCCACGTTTAGGGACGAATGGGCCGGGTCGTTGTGTTTCGTCGAATGAGTGAGGGTACCGGAGGCTTAATCCTCCCCCTTCCTTAATTCAAAAAGCTGGCAACGCACTTGTGACTCCTCTGGTGTTGCGGGTGTCCATGGGCGGCGGCAATCGCTTACCATCGGGCGATCCGTCTGCTCGTTAGCCTAAAAACTACAAAAAATAAAAATTATACTTAACTTGCTATCCCCCAGGAACAGTACTTTTTTCTAGAAGAAAAGTAGCACCATGTCCTTTTCTGTACCCCTGATATGTAGGCAAAATTTCATGATGATCGGTCGAGTAGTTAAGGCGTGATGGCGTTACAAACAAACTCACTAAATTCGCATTTATAATATTAGGATTCAGATATCATCTTGGCCATTATGTCTAAGAACATAACATCCAGACAGGTGACTATATTTAAACATAGTAGGGCGATTATTTGATTTAAATCTTTGTTAATAGATATAAATGCAGCATGTAGGTCGTATCTAGTCAACGCACATTGAATTGTATATATCTCCGGTAAGTTGTGTTGGTACAAATGTTTGCACTGATAGAAACTTAACACAACAAGTTCCTCTTTGTAGACGTCCTATGAATTATTGTAGCTCAAATTCTACTGTACATACTTTGGCTGGTTAGAATACTACTCAATACAAGAACACTCTTTCCACTTATTTTTCGTGTGGTTAGTGTCCAACCTGTTGTCAAGAGTTGTTCAAACCGCCCGTAGGCCTCTGACATGGCTTAACGACTGCTGTCAATTTGGCAACAACCGAGACCGACTTTTATGTGCCCTCCGAAGCACGGAGACGCTCAGATGAAATATCACTAAGCGGTCACCCATCTATAGACTGACCGCACCCAACGTTGCTTAACCTCGCTAAACGTTTACCGATAAGTGAGTGCAACTGGCTATGAGCGCACTCTTTAGTGAAAGTTTTAGTTATTTCTTGAAGATAAACTCGGGAAATCGGATTTTAACATAATGAATATGAATTTTCTTAACTAAATGGACTTGTAAATGTATGGTGAAAGATTGGCAGATAGACTAATACCGCATTTAAAATTGGATGTTTATAACATACCCAAGACATTTGAATTCTGACCGCGAGGTTGGTGGAATGGTTGAAGTGGTCTCCCCGCCACAGCCACTACGCCAAATGTTATAGATACAATCCCACCAAGAGATAAAATTGTGTTATCCACAAATAGTGAATTTTTAGCACCACAAAAATAAATCCTAGAGCGGGGATCGTATTTTTTTAAATTCCATACTACAATAAAAGTAGGTAATAAAATAAAATAAATTCCGGTTTAAATATTCATATTTTTACTATTAAAACTTAAGTAGTATTATCGCGTATTTAATACAGATCAATGTGTGATTCAGAACCTATCACTATAGCTCCAAAAAGCGTGACTAATTTTCTCAAAAGTTAGTGTGTATCTTTAGCTGAAGCGCTGATGACTCACTTTTATTCACCAACCAACTATTATGGTACACTGGACAGCTAGTGATACTTAATGCTGCTTATTTGCATTTAAACGTAATTCGAATACAGTCATTTATATTGTTATCACTATAGCCGAAAAGTTATAAAATTGTGCATATTACTATTGCCAAGCAATTTTCGATCACTATGATATAAATGTATTACAAAAATCAAAACTTACTTCCCGAGTCTGTTTTCCTGTGTGACATTGTTTAGAAGCCATAAAGCGCCATTTTGTAGTTGTATTTTAGCCAGCCAACCTATTCAATTGAATTGTATGATATGTTCATATTTTGTGAATTGTTTATATTGCTAATGTAAAATAAAATTATGTGCGTGCAATTTATCTATGATTTCTTCGGGGAATTAATAAAGTGTGAATAATTCATGTAAGCGTTTTCTTTACCCCCTTATTTTAACTGATACAATATATTTTTCAGAACCGGTAAGCGATAAGCGGTTTCTGTTAACAAAGGACGCTTGTAATACCATAAATTTAAATTGTACCATTGACACAGAAAACAACTAACATTTTGTTTTTATCAATAAGACTGCAATTAAACAAAATTCAAAACGAAAGGCAAATTATATAAAATAATTTGTGGGTACTTGTATCTATATTGTCATGCTATTAATGTAAAATAAATTTAACGTATAAGTATCATAACTATTTTAAGCCGTTATATCTTTAGTGTAAAGTCTTAATTTATTTTATCAAGTATATTACAGCGGTTGGAATAAAGTTTGTACGTACTACTATTACGGTAGGCAGCGACTTAGTTTTATTAACTTCTGACATTGCTAAAGTCCATGGGTGAAGTTTTACTTATCACCAGGTGTGCCGCTGGCTCATTTGAAGATTAAGAATTTGTCATTGGTTATTAAGAATGACACCATAATTCACTGGTAGGTACCAATTCGCTTTGATGTTGTACCTTACTATACTGTACTTAAAATAAGTGCCCATTTTTAGTTCAGCTATATTGTATTAGTTAACTTCACTTAATAAATTCATAACTATAGGTACATACAAATAAATTCAAAGGTTGCGATGATTTTAACGTTTCTAATAATAAACCGCATATAAGAGGTAAACGGCTTTTCTTTTCTTTAAAATATGGCATAATGACTGCAACACCTGGTACATAAATGAGTTGTTAAATACTGAAATTATAAGTTGATGGCGATTTAAAAGAGTGGCCTTGAGTTTCTTGCAGGTATCTTCTCATAGGCTCAACCTTTTGCCTGAACCTTGCGACTAACATAAATGTAAATTCAGTAAATATAATAAACTCACTAACCCCTTTGACGTTCATAAGTGTTACTTTGTGACCTATGTGAATAAATTATTTTTGACTTTGACTTTGATGTATGATTTTATAAGCTGTTTTCTTATGTGTTTTGAAATTATGGATTTAAGCATATGTTTTTTTGTTATTAAATGCTCTTTTGGCTATTGATATTCGGTTTTTAATATCTTGAGTGCACTTTGAATCATTATTTAATGAGGCTTCATAATTATTTGAAGGATTTGACTTGAATAAATTTTTGATTTGAATTAAATCACGCTAAATAATAACCCAATAGTAGAAATTGGTTTATTATTTAGCGTGATTTGATTATTGTCGATTGGTTTTCTGGAGATTGTCAGTCTTTGTTTCTTTTTAGTATTTATTTACAGCCCAATTTCTTTAAAAATGTTGTCCATATTATTTAGTAGTTTTGTAATTGGTTCATATTTTCAGCTAATGCCGCGATGTCATCTGTGTTTCGTACAAAAAATATGCGTTCTCCATTCACTTTAATTCCTCCATGTTCTGATTCTACTATTTTACCTATTGCGATTTCTATAAAAAAATTGAAAATTGTTGGTGATAGAGGACATCTTTGTCGTACTCCTTGTTTTATTCTTGCTGTTGTCAATTCGTTTCCTATTTCTATTGTGGTTTCTTGACTTTTGTAGAGCTTTTAAATGATTCGTCTATCCCTGTAATCTACTAACTACTACGGCTTTTTAGTCCATCCATCATCCTTTTCCAGCTTACTTTATCAAACGCTTTTTCTAGATCCATAAATGCTATGTGTGTATCCTTGCCTAAATCTATTCTTCTGTTACTAACTAGTTTGAGTGCCAAGATGGCCTCACGCGTGCTCTTTTTCTCTTCTGAATCTATATTGCTCTTTACTAATGTTGCACTCGGCTATAGGTCTTATTCTATAATGTTTAATGTTAATTAATATTTTTTAAAGCTTGTGAAATGAGACTAAGAGTTCCACGTTCTTCACATTTGTAGGTGTTTCGTTTCTTGATACTATCAATTTTACTTTCTATATATTCATAGAATATAAATTAATAGAATCTTGAAGTTGAGCTCCGCTTTAAATCGGTGAATCATGGATGCCTCACCGGTTTAGCACTGGAGTGCTGAACAGGTATGGTTTACCATTTTTTCTGTAAATTCATGATAGATATAACCTGTCGTATATCGTATTTTGTCTATTGTCTATTGTCAGCCTTGTGGCCTAGCGAATAGCAACGTCGCAAATAAATGCCATAAATATTGTAAGATTTTAAATTGTATTTATTTTATTTGTGCTTTATTTTTAAAATTATTTTATTACAATATAGGCTAAGGTTATCATAGATGGAATACAATTATAATAGTAGTCCTTTCCTAATCTCAAGTTTAATTAAATTTCTCAACGTTTTGCATATTCTTTCGGGGCATTAGGCGTGTTGTGTCACGTCTAATTCCCTGAAGCGTTAGACAGAACTATGTACGTCTTATTTGTAAAGTTGGAATATATACAAACTATAAAACTCAATCATTTTGCCATCATAGCAAACTCACATAAACAGCATAAATGGGCCGGCTCGACCGGGGAAGTACTACCCTCTCACAGAAAATCGACGTGAAATAGCAGTGTCTCACTGCTGTGTTTCGTTCGGTGAATGAGAGTGCCGGAGGCCTAAGCATGAGGTGACGATTCTCGCAGCTTACGAGGGACCTGCAGAGTATCCGTAGAGTCATTGTGTGGGTGGCGCGAGTCGACCCGGCGGCCAGGGAGAGCCGTAGAAACGGTGCTCTGCTGGCCGCCCGCGGTATAGTCCAGAGGCCCAACCGAGTCTAACCAACTTGGTTGGCTGCCTCATCATGCCGCGCATAATCTCGAGGTGGCTCGTCGTGCCGGATGGTGACCGGAGGGTGGGTCCCGGCGACCACTTTCGGGAGGGTACGGGGGTCCTTCCGTCCGTCGGATCGGCTATCGCCATACCACACAGTAATATGACGAAACTTGCTCTGCGCCTTGCCCCACTTTGTTGCGAGAATAGCCGCCTCTTTTTTTTTTCACGCTTTCCCTTCCATTCACTCTATGGCAGTACGAACAAAGCATTGTCGTTTAACAGCAGCCAATCGCCGTAACCCCACCGCTGCTTCCTCTTCCGGTGTCGTGGAGTTCATTAACATCAGAGGACTCCACGCTAACCTTAATGCTGTCCATCACCACCTGGAGACGGCTCGGCCGGCAATGCTTTTTCTAACGGAGACACAAATACGCCGTCCTGCAGACACGACCTACCTGCAATATCCCGGCTACGTGCTAGAGGAGTGTTTCCTCGCGAAAGCCGGGGTATGCTTGTTTGTTAGGGCGGATATTTGTTGTCGCCGTCTACACTGCCTAGAGGACCCTTCCTTCTCTGTCCTTTGGGTACACGTAGATCACGGCTCTTTCAGCCAAATCTACATGTGCCTCTACCGATCCCATTCAGGAGACGCTGAGACAACTCGACTCTTTGATTACCTGAGTCAGGCGGCAGACGACGCGCAGGAGCAGTTTCCGAATGCTGAGTTGGTGTTCTTGGGAGATTTCAATGCCCACCATGAGACCTGGTTGGGTTCTCCCAAAACAGACCACGCGGGACGAATTGCCCATGCGTTCGCTCTCACGCATGACCTGTCTCAACTGGTACTCCAGCCCACCCGGATACCGGACATTGCAGGTCAGGCGCCCTCTCTGCTCGATCTGCTGCTGACAAGTAACCCGAACCGGTACAGTGTGTCGATTAGTGCTCCTCTGGGCACCTCAGACCACTGTCTGGTTTGTGCCACAGCTGTTGTTGTTACGCCCCCACGACCCGAGGAGGCAAGACGACGACTGTGGCACTACTCGTCAGCAGACTGGGATGGAATGCGGGAGTACTTCGCATCCATCCCTTGGGCTCAACGCTGCTTTGAGAACAGGGATCCTTCAGAGAGCGCTACTGCTGTCGCTGGTGAAATCATCCTGGGTATGGAATATTATATTCCATACAGTGATGTCACGAGCGGTGGCAGGAAAAGGCCCTGGTTCGGTCGTGAATGCGCTGATGCTGTTGAACGCAAACAGACAGCGTACCGCGCTTGGACCAGGGCTCGCACTCTCCACGACTCTAACGTGGATCACCTGAAGGCAGCGTTCAACCAAGCCACAAAGGTCTGCAAGAGGGCATACTTAAGAGCGGATGCCCAGCGCGTCGCACGGTTCGGCCAGGAGCTCATGGCCCATCCTACGGGCAGTCGTAGCTATTGGCGCCTGGCCAAAGCCGTGCAGTCCAACTTCTGCCAGACCTCGCTGCCCCCTCTGAGATATCCGAATGGATCACTGGCTCATCGGCCGCAAGAGAAAGCAGATCTGCTTGCAAATCTCTTTGC
The DNA here is from genome assembly GCA_963675205.1 of Catocala nupta. Lineage (NCBI taxonomy): Eukaryota > Metazoa > Arthropoda > Insecta > Lepidoptera > Erebidae > Catocala > Catocala nupta. The sequence goes on along the minus strand of OY776090.1, from coordinate 29,022,119 downwards.
GGCCAACTCCCGAATCGATGACTGCGGTTCGCAGCCGCCTAACATTGCCAACTGCGGCTACACCATGCCTGATATACGTATCAGGCAACGTGACGTTCGTGCGATACTGCAGTCTCTCGATGTTCGGAAAGCCAGTGGACCTGACGGCATCCCAGCTGTGGTCCTCAAAAAATGTGCAGCGGAGTTGTCTCCCACACTTACGCGCCTATACCGGACGTCTTACGCCGCAGGCATTGTGCCTGAGGCTTGGAAGGAGGCGAACGTTCAACCGATTCCCAAAAAGGGGGACCGTTCCGAGCCAGGCAACTATCGACCCATAGCTATCACCTCAGTGCTCTCCAAGGTGTTCGAGCGGATTATTAACACCCAAATTGTCCGCTACCTGGAGGATCACTCGTTGATCAATGATCGCCAATACGGATTTCGGGCTAAACGATCAACGGGTGATCTTTTAGCGTTCGTCACGCACCTCTGGGGTGAGGCTATGGACAAGCACGGCGAGTCTTTGGCTGTCAGCCTAGACATAGCCAAAGCTTTCGATAGAGTCTGGCACCGGTCTCTTCTTTCCAAGCTTCCGGCCTATGGCTTGCCCCCTCAACTGTGCACCTGGATTGCAAATTTCCTGCAGAAGCGTCGTATTCGGGTCCTTTGCGACGGTCGCGCTTCCAAATTTATGCAGGTCAATGCAGGAGTGCCTCAGGGGTCCGTCTTATCCCCTACGCTCTTTCTTCTGCATATCAATGATATGTTGAATCTCGGCAACATACATTGTTATGCAGACGACAGTACCGTGCATGGGCGATATCTCGGACGTCCTGGAGCCAAACAGGCTGAGGTTGTGGGGAAAAGGCAGGATCTTGTCGTTGAACTTGACCAGACCTTGAACCGCATCTCTGAATGGGGTGCCAAGAACTTGGTCCAGTTCAACGCCAAGAAGACCCAGGCATGCGCGTTCTCAACAAAAAAGTCTCCGTTCCTTTCCCTCCCTTCTCTGAAGAACACTCCACTGGTGATACGTGGCAGCCTCTCCATCTTAGGTATGGATCTTTGCCGCTCCCTTAATCCCAAAACCTACATCGAGAGCGTCATTAGGCAAGCTTCGCGAAAACTCGGAGTTCTGAACAGGGTGAGGCGGTTCTTCGCGCCTGGACAGCTGTGCCTATTGTATAAGGCACAAGTGCGCCCTTGCGTGGAGTACTGTTCTCATCTTTGGGATGGCTCCGCGCAGTACTTGCTAGACGCTCTTGACAGGTTACAGCGGCGGGCTGTCCGTATCATCGGAGATCCAGAGGTCACGAGTTCACTGGAACCTCTGCAACTCCGTAGGGATATTGCCTCTTTGGCATGTTTCTACAGAATATACCACGGGGAGTGCTCTGAAGAGTTATTCCACCTTATCCCGCCCTCCCCTTTCCTATCCAGAACAACGCGTGCTGGGCTCAGATGCCATCCTTACACGGTGGAGTCGACTAGAGTGCGTACCAACAAGTTTGGGTCCTCATACCTCTGCCGAACGATCAAGGCATGGAATTCTCTGCCAAGGCACGTGTTTCCTTCTTCCTTCAATCCTGGGTCCTTTAAGCGGGGCGTGAAAAAGCACCTTCTCAGGCCGTCAAAGTAGAGACCTCAACATCGCCTCGGCTGCTATGAGGACGATGTGGAGGCCACTGCTCTTAGACCACACGACTGCTTACCATCAGGCGGAGTGTGGTCATTTTGACGAGCAAAATAAAAAAAAATAAAAAAAAAAAAAAATGTTTAATAAACAACGCTAAAATATAAATAAAACCAACAAATAATCGTAATCATCGTTTAATAAATAATTATCACTTGTCGATAAAGATATGCGTATGTAAAAGCTGCAGGTATTTATTTAAAAAAATACACTAAACAAGATCAGAGGTCAGTATAGTAGGGGCCTTATACACACACATACACACTACTGTACATGCACACACACAAGCGCACGTATTTACTTGTAATAACAGCCAAAATGCGGACGAAACACAACTGTTGTGGAAAACTTATTGGCATAAATACCAAATATATAGTTTTTCAGACGTTGCTCAATTTTTATGTTAATTAAAAAGTTAATATTTGATGTTCTTTTATTTTCTTTTGTTTTTGTTCATTAAATTGTCAACCGTAATTTTAAAAGGAGCAAATGTACACGCTTATGACGATGATAGTATGACATTCATTTGCTTAAATTCAACGATATATTTATTTACATTAGTTTTTTATGCACATATTCTGCAAGATTCGTTCACACACATCTCGACGTTTATGTCAAGAGTACACCAAGCGTTAATTTATTAATATTATAATTTATTTAAGTGGTATTCATCACTTTAAGTGACAAGTTTAGCTGCCATTTTTGGTCTCACCAGTACTTGAAATATTCTTATATATAATCATAATATAATATCTCAGATGAAAATACAATTTATTGTAAATAAGTTTGTCCACAACAGTTGAATCTCAATATAATTTATTATACAATTATATCTAAATAGTGCGAGGAAATAATACAAAAATAATGCGCTCGCGACGAAAAATGTTGGTCGAAATAACATCTTCGAGATGGACTAATGTAAATTTCTACACAATAACCACTTACAAATCTAATAATTTAATTTTTAATTATTATCACAAACATGTGATGCATTTGGCAGAATACAAATTTCAAATGTGGTATATTTACTTTTAATAAAATTTTATAAATTCTATACGTATGTCATTATTAATTGGAGTTATAAATGTCGAAAATAGTAAGCAATAATTTTACTTTTCACAGGGTGTACAACTTATATAAATATTGTTTACATAGCCAACTATATAGACTTAGAGATAGCGCGCATACAAATTATTGTGATTCCTGTTTTATTACAATAATAAACAATAGATGTGATGAATTCCATTTACATTATTCATTGTGAAACCGTTGTACAAGTGGGCGATTGGCGCGGACTCAACAGACTACAATATATATACAGATTATTAAAACCACAAAGTTGACATATAAAAATCAAGCATCAAAATAACAACAACAGGTTACAGAAAAATAAAAGCTTATTGCATTTATAAAGAAGTTGACTCCGGTGACACAAAGTACCAAATATATTAGCGCCTTAGTTACAATATTATTTGAAAATTTAACTAGAGGACAGAGATTAAAGAGAGGAACCCGAGCTGATCATCGTTTTATTGACAATCGAAAAATAAATTGGTAACACTAAGCTGAAACTGTTAGTGTTGCCAATTTGTTCTTCTATTGTCTACTTTACTAACAATTTGCAATGTTGCTAGGATAAAAACAACATTACTCATCGTTAGTTTACCTTTTGCCATAATGGGTTTCATTCTTTAATCTTTTTTTTATTACAAATGATTTCCACCTAGTAACGCCTAATTAATTATATCGAACGCTTACATACCTACAGTATAACGACTAGATCTCGTATAACTTACGTGATACATTGTGCGACGCAAACAAATCGATACTGTTCGGCGAACATAACGTTTGATGGTAGTTTCCCATGAGGGCTTGTTTCGAAGTTATTCAAGATACGCGAACGATTATAACTAATATTGGTTTGAGTGCTAATCGAATACACTCAACTGAAATATCGATTGTGACGTCATGACTTCATCTCGTAAAGTCAATAGAGTCGTCTATAAGAGGTATAGACTACAAATGGTTGGTAAAATACTACGCACGAATGCAGACGCAATTGCACAAAGCGATGCGCATGCGTTTACATGGGTAATAATGAGCAAAATTTACGTACTTATAAATGTTTACTATTTATACCCATATTTTTTTAATTTCGGTGCCATTTGTGTGCAAACAAGCATAGTTAACGTTCTTAGTCAACCAGGCAGCCAAGCTACGAGGTCCTTGCCATAGTTTACTATTTAATTCGAACAAGCCAGCAATAGCTTCATACCTTGTTTTAATGCAATCAGGAGCCAATGGCATTGAGACCTTTGAGATTTTTAAATAAACATTGGGTAGTTATGTCCGCCGACAAGTATATAATTTTAAAGATCTGTCGGTACTACAATTACAACAAATATTGTACATATACATATGTGGTAGGAAGGTGAAGGTATATCTATGGCTAACACTTGTTCGTAAATACGTTCATATTACACACTAGTAAATGTTCGACGGGACTTACATCTAAAATTCGCTTCAATTCTTAATCATACGGATGAATTTCAATGTCTTTATTATTTGCTTGCACTTATGAATAGTTGTTCAATACCTACGAATATTATACTTTATTGGGAATAATGAATGATATTTATTAAGAATTCTTATCACCACAAGAAGCTGTATTGTGAATAAGAATATTATTGCTTATACACGTATGGTATAATTTCGCCTGCAAAACAAAATTTATTTGACGAATATTACATAATATTTGTTGTTCTAAAATGAACTTTATTGCTTTAGTAATAAATATGTATTTTAAGCTTCTCGTGGCAGTAAGTTTGTATGTAACAACACATGCAATTTTCTATATAGATATTAAAGTAGAAACGTATGTACAGTTTGGTCACGAATAGGTACACTTAAATTTAAGCTGCTTTAAGTTAAGTTGAGATCCTTAAATTTAGAGGCTACAGTAATACACGCGATATTTATTAAAATAAATGTTATTTATTAAAGATCAATTGGGACTTAATCACTTTAACAAAACGTAGAAAATATATAGCGAGCAGAAGGACCGATCGTCTTAGTATATTTCTTGTTTTACGAAGTGACGGTAGTTGTTAAAAATATATTTTAGCTGACGTCATTACACGGTCGGTAAATTAAAGTTGTCGTAGGTCCCAGGGACTGTGATAGATCGTACGGTAACAGAAATCTTCAGCGGTTTTAAATACACGTTTCAATTCCCGAATGGCCGATACCGGGTAGATGAATTTCTTCGTCTTACATTACTGGTATTTTTTATGAAAGCCTGCATACCTACGTTCTTATATTATATATAATTAGCTAATTAGCTATCATGTAAAGGCGTGTATTAATAGGACTTAAATAACGTGACTAAGTTTTAATTGATCTCTAACAGGTGTATAATACGCGAAAGTTTAAAATCAATTACAAAGGTTATGTATAAGATTGTAATATAAAATTGTGGTACAAAGATAAGTGCATTTTAAGACAGTAGATGATGACGTCATGCATACAAACGCGAATTGTTCGCTGCTAAGTATCGGCATTTAGCGTGATATATTTGACAATAGCGCCATCTATTATCATTTAAAATTCGTGTGTCGCTGTCGGCAAATCGCGTAAATCTCTTAGCAAATGTGCGTATGCGCACGGACATTGTTTACTAATAAATACTTAAGTATATCACATTGTACTCCCGTCAGTAAGTAGTACATCTGATAAAGGATTCACAACCAAGCCATACGTAATGTCTAAATAAAAAAAAGTTATAAAAAAATAAACCACCGACATGCACCTTTATTCATTCGATTTATTGTAAGTATTTATTATCTTTGAGTGCTATCTTTATCGTAAGTATCGATACAGATTTATAAATACAGATGGCCGATTCAATACAAATAGCGTAACACGATTTCGGCCGAAGTCGATTGCAGACAGTAAATAGTATTCGACCAACTTGGTACGAAATCGTTGCGAACCGGCTTTCTGTACATATTTATACTCGGTACACAATTATTATATATTATTAGCTGACATCGATTAGCTTCATATGTAGTGTTTTATCGTTCAAGAAAAACATCGACTGGTAATTTAACATCAATTATATTTAATCGATCAATAAATGTATCGTATTTTACGGATAGTTATAAGTATTCGATTGTACTCGATAACGATACAGTATTGTATCGATTCGGTTAGTTTTCGAAACCTTCTGATACGGATATCAGTTGTTTATGAAACAAATACCACTTGGCCGCCTCAACGTTCTATTACAGTATTTCAGACCACTGCAAGCCGATGAAATAAAATATGTATTTTACAGTGTAAAATGTTTGAATCTGGTTTAAAAAGCAAATTATTTTGCAATCTTTGTCCATAATATTTCAGTATTATTATAATTTTATAAGCTTCTCAAGAATATTCCACTTCCAATATGCGAAGAGCGAAAACAGTCTATTAAAATTCACAAGTAGATAAAAATTTTGCTTTTTAACATGAGATTTTATATTACAGTGACCTCAATACAAAAGGTAGAAGAAAACCACAATATGAAGTAGCACGGGTGTCAAAATAACGGGAGGTAAGCACCATTCGTATCTCATCAGTAATAGTTGCATCAATTCTTATATAAAATAGGACAAAAGACGTAATGTCACATCAGGGAATAAACGACGTAAGGGGCACCATACCATTACTTCCAGAGGCATTGAACCGCAAACACAAACACAACCGTATACTTATGCCAACGAGAATGCATACATGTATATTGCTATATGTAGACGACATACTAGTATATGCGCGTTCCTTTGTTTTACACCATCTCTCTTTGCTTAAGCAAATACTGCCTTACGCCCTTTAATCCCTGAGTTATACGAAGCCTGTTGCGGTTAAAAAATCTTGGTCGCGACAAACGTGCGGTCACTAACGAGCAGTCCATACTGCGAGTGATTTTATTAAAACGCTTGGTTCATGTATACATCGCAATATGTTTGCGTCAAACACACTTTGTTTGCTACATCTACATCGCTCAAGATGACATGCAAGCGTCCCTCGCTGCGATTTACACAAAAACCAAAGCGTAACAATTGCTTTAAATGACATAAAATAGTCCGCGACTCAATGCGTTCAACGCACCGTTTGGCGCATAAACGAACCCAGCTTAAACCTTGATTTATAAATTATTCGCAGCTATAATATGAATCAAAAATTTGCATATTATGACAATAAATATATTTTAAGTTTCCTTACGCATGTTTATTGGCAATGTCTCTTTCACCTTGCCAATAGTTTTTATAATATACCTGTTCTTCTTTCACTTTAAATAATTTCTTCAGAACATTTATAAGTCAGCCTATGATAGTAAGCAGAAAAGTAGTGCAACGCAACGTAAACACCATAACATCACAAGACACATGGTGTACAGAAGTGATGAGTCGGTCAGTGAAATACTGTAATTCACATTCATATTACTTTAACCGAAATTATGTTTTGAGCCGTTTGTTACTATGTATTTTATGACAATATGTAACAGCTTCAATTCCTTTTTACGCTAGTGGTGATATTGCACACTAAGCAAAAAGGTTTTTGACTGCGCACGACTTTGCCTGCATTTTTCAAGAGTAAACATTCCCACTAAACAGGGTTAGAGAAGTTTATGTTAGATGTAGGAACGCGTGTAAATTGAAATAGAAAAGCGTATAATAATTCGAAATGCTAAAGTTCTGATGACGCGGATTTCGATACGAGGGCTTACGTTGTATTTGAAGGCAAATCACAAACAACAATTTAACGTATCACTTATATCACGGAATTCAGGGCGATTTTTCTTAATACGTTTATATTTATCACGGTGCGCACGCGCAATAAGGTGGCCAGCGGTGTATATGAAGCTTTATGCTTACACATAGTATAAGAGATAGGGTGGCAGGCCAATTGCCAACATATACGAGAACTATTGCAAACTTGTATGCCATATATTACGTCTTATATTAAACCTTGGCTAATAGAAATACTCAATCATCGGCTTTACTGAGGCCTGCTATCCTATCTCTATTGCTGCGTGTATTTGACGTAAAAAATAATATTGCTCAAAGGCTTGAATATAAAATTATCACTAATGAGTATCGCGGCATTAACAGCTAAATAATAAAAATGCTACGACGCGCCCGCCGTCTCACGGCCGACGTCAACAATCTTAAACAAGCAATACCTTTACAAATACTAAAACTATAATGTACAAGTCGCTATGTACAAATTAACATATGCTAATTATTATAAAAATGAAAAATAATTCACTGTTTTCGACGTTATAGTTTCGTTCGTTCGGCCCTTTGTGTACTTATAGATTAGAAACGCGTTCTATTCATTTTTCCTACTATAAAAGTAAACGCAAACGACCTGCTTGAAGAGAAGATATTGCTATTCCCTATGGACTCTTGCAACACCTGGGTATAACTCGTGTGCTGTACTGCATCGGTAAAGCAACGGTAGTGAATGTAACTACTGTGCGTGAGGTTTTTGATTCTCGGGTTTAACAAAGCTTTTGGGTTTTCTCTATCAAGATTGCTTAATACACACAGGCTGGAAGCCTGCCCGGCAGATGGCAATAGACTCCCCCCTAATATGTGGCTATAATACAACTCTGCCTAGTATATCAAGGCTCTTCTTTTTTTATCTCTTTTTTTCATGTGGTTAGTGACTAACCTGTTGTCAAGAGTTGTTCAAGCCGCCCGTAGGCCTCTGACATGGCTTAACGACTGCTGTCAATTTGGCAACAACCGAGACCGACTTTTACGTGCCCTCCGAAGCACGGAGACGCTCAGATGAAATATCACTAAGCGGTCACCCATCTATAGACTGACCGCACCGAACGTTGCTTAACCTCGCTAATCGTTTACCGATCAGTGAGTGCAACTGGCTATGAGCGCCTCAAGGATATAGGCGTGAGACTAGGAACATACATCTGTATTATGCCAAAGCTGAAAAATAGCTGCCTGTTTTACTGAGCAGTTCGTTTAATAAGATTGCCAAAGCTTTTTCAGTAGACGCTCTGTTGTACCTAGGATATGTATGTATGTCCCTTCTGCTGTCAAAGCAACAATCTATTCTACTTCACGTATTGCAAGCGTGCATAGGCCGTGGCCTATTACCTTTAAGTAAGTCGTGAGTTTGTCTACAACCATAATAGTAGAAAAAAGATAGTTACAGTCTAGTCTATTGCTACACTGAGGTTTAACCGCTAGGCGTCCATAACGGTACGGTATTAAGCTTATGACTTATATCAAACGTAACACGAGTTCATCGATATCCCGTCGCGGTATTGAATTGTACTAGATTGTACGCCGCGTTATCTGGATCACGTATCGCGGCGAGTACTGGGCCAGTGTGACGTCATCCTTTAATACAATGTTGAATGAGCACTTATAGTACGAGAGCTAACGGCCATTTTAGAAATGAATTGAATTTGGAACAATGTATTCTATTTTTAAACTGACAGTTTTGAAAGAGGCATTTTTCAATGTATTTCAGTTCAGGTTCTGGCAAAATACAAAAGCATTTTGCCAGACCCGGAACACCGAACAACTGACTGTGCATCGTAAACACATTTTTGTATTGTGTTACGATGATAATGATATTGATATAAAATCGACCAATTTAAGCATTTTATAGTCCGCTATTGGACATCCGATCGGCAGCCGCATTTTTTTATTAACTATCGTTCGGACGCCAGTGTCCAGGCACAATAATTTTATGATTGTCTCGATATGATTAAGCTGACAGTTTAATCATTCTTTAATTATTTTTTCCAAAGAGTAAGTACTTCATTACGAAAATTAAATATTACCACATTACACATACATAAGTGTGCACCATTTTTATATGGACATGTCCATGACTAAAATGACGGATGAATACAAAACACAGAGAAATAGAAGTGCGGCCCAAGATATATAGACACACACAGACGTATTAACGCACACGAGTGTACGTCTGCATGTGATTGTGTGTGTGTCTGCTTTCTTGTGTTGTTTTGTGATGCTCAGCCTATCTATGATCTATGTAATTTGTACGATAGCTCTCTTACTACACGCTTTACTCGCTACAACACTTTAGGAGAATCTCTTCAGTGTGTGAGTGATGTATTCTCAAATTATTGCTATTAACGCAAACAGTCGAATCGTCGATACGCTTGCCAAGTAGGACGTAAGCGTCATACTATGAACAAATAATACTATAACTACACATTAAGCTACCTAATGTATTACGGATCGACACTTGTCGTACATCGTCGACCTTTTAAAGGTAATGGCAAATATAAATTGTTCTAACAAAACAACGAAAAATAATACTGAGGCATAAATAAAATGAATTTAGCTGCCAAAAGAGTATTTAGTCGGGTAACAGATTACGTTTGCTATATATTAATATTACCAATGTTGTACTTATTATGGCAAATAAACATTTGTTCCTATGTACTTTCAATTATTGTTGCATAATTCCCTATTAACAATAATTAACTACCTTTACTAATAACCCGGCGCACTGCGCTTGATTGCGTAACCCGGTTTGCGTAGTTTTTGGCTCGTGCGTTACAGTTTGACCAGACACGCACGCGATTAATTGCGCAAACTTAATTTGTGTTGTGAGCAGCCAGGCCGATATACTCGACAAATTTCAATAATTCAATTTAGTTCACAATTTTTGGCCTACTTTCAACAAATGGAATGATTTATAATTAATGAAAAATTTGGTCTCACTAACACATCGAATCATTCTCTTAGCCTAATTTGGTTGTCTGTTTACAAATCAATATATATATTTTGTACCTAGGATAGGGTACATTAGTAAACGTCACTCACTAGCGTCACGGGGGCGGACACTCGCCTGGGGGCTGAGGTGGAGGATTAGGCGCTCAGGTGCTGGCGTGTACGGTGAGGGCGTCTTGGAGCGCACTATGTTCTGTGCGGTAGTCGGGATCGGTGGAGTTGCGCAGTAGCGCGCTGAGCTCGCGGCGCGCAGCGGCGTCGGAGACGCGGCGCCAGCGCGGGCGGCGCGCGCGCACGGCGTACGACGACTCCTCGAAGCCGGAGCGCAGCCCCAGCACGATGCTCAGCGCTGACGCGTCCTGCCCGTGGCAGCCCGAGTATCGGTACTGAGGCTTCTTGTCGAATCTGCAGCCCACCGACTGTGCCCCTGCGTCATAAATACATTCCTAACACTAATATACCAAGTTAAATGGTCTTACTGTATGTGCTGTATCACTTGTATTATAGGCTGTGCTATAAATAATTGTTTGAAGACCTTACCTAACATTGCAGCGCGCACATTGATTTGCTCAGATAAAAAACGCAAATATTCTCAAACGCTCTTCTAAGCGGACATATTAAACACGTTTTCTGTATCGGTATTATTTAAATAAGAAAGACATGCGAAGATACGTACCTATAGGCATGATACAGTCCTGCGTCAACGCGCACTGTATCCAGGGAGTCATGACCTCGACGACAGCGGGCTTGTTAGCCACGATGAGCCTGGTGACATCCAACATCTGCACGAAGAGGAAATCGTCGATGTTGGCATGGAAGTAGTGGAACATTCGCGGGTGTGTCAGGGACGTGACGGCAGCCCGACGTGGCCAGGCTAGGACTCCGCCCCCGGTGACTGCGCGTTTCCAGAGAGCGTCCAACTCACTAGGTGTTCCTGACCAGCGCTGTGACGCGTCGCAGAATATCACGCCGCCGACTCGACTTAGCGCGTGCTGTAACGGATAAAGTAAACCCTTTACTTTCTATATATTCGTGAAGATGTTTTATGATTTGGGTGACTAGTGCGAGTTGCTTTTATGTTAACGCGATCGAAACGTTTACCGCGTTTGGTTCTCTGATTGGTTAAGAGCTTGGAGCGGGCCAATCGGAGCGCCGAACGTCATAAACGTGTCGATCGCTTTAACGTAAAACAAACTCGCAGTCGCAATAGGCACTTATTAATAGATACAATATATAAACTTTTAGATAACTTATAGAATACCCTTTCTTGTATTGTATCTAAATATAAAAAAATATCGTTATAAATAGCACAATATGCTATTGACAATAATTCGTTACGTACGCGTACCAAATACATTAAAAAGTCAGTTGTTACATTTCTTCTGTACTAAAAATGTTATAGGTACATCGGACGATATTTATCCTATTATATGTCCGATCATTAATAAAACTGTCGTGACGTTATGAATGAGATTGCTATTCAGAGCGCTATTGATCAGAATGATTCAGCCAAATGGCCAGGTTGTGGGTACCCTAAATGGACAAGCGTGCGTAAAGAATGTGACGAGAATTACTAAAGCAACATAATACGGCTGCGCACTTCTTGCAGGTTCCATCTACTCATGGGCTAAATCTAGCAACTAACATAAAAATAAATTATGTTCGGGTACTTTGAAATAACTAGCTACACTTCAGAACGTTGGGACAACTACCATCTTAGTCTCCTCGTGAACATGGCTACTGTAAAGCAACCGAAACGTCGGGGCAAAGTGTAAACTCAAATATAAATTGTTTTAATTAGAAAATATATAGATTAAATAGTAGTAAAATTTCAATAATAGTAGTGTTAGAGTTTTCAAAATTATGTAATACCAGTGTTTAAAGTAAAATAAACAACGCGATAAAATCCGTATAAAGTGTTTAATTTCAACTAACATAAATGTAAAATCAGTAACTTCAGTAAAGTCACTAGTAACACCAATAAAGTTGAGGTTCACGATTGTTACTTTGTGGCCTTGAATAACATTATTTTTAATTTGACTTTGTGTCCCGCGGCAATCCACAGATATCTTTTAAGTCTTCGGAAAACGAGCCTAAATCTATGTATGAATGGTAATTTTAAACCTTAGACCTTTCTGTTCTATCGATCCAATGTTAGCAAATACTTATTACCCATTAAAAGTTTTATATTCATTTTTAAGTTGTGTGTGCTCTGTCTGTAATAATCAGTATGGTAGACAATCTAATGCTGGTAGAGCACCACAGTATAATGATATGATTGTAACGATACGCAGAAAGAATAGAAATCTATCAATCAAAAAGACTGATCGTAAGATTCTTTTAATTATTTTAGACTGACCAAAATGTGTTCATGCAAAGTAAGATAATACGATACGAATACGTAACTGCAGTAGATCTTTAACGAACCCTTGACCTAAAACACGAATGATAATAATACAAATTATAGATAAATGTAAAATAGCATCGCCAAGTTTCCTTCCGAAAGACGTACAGTTTCAAAACATCAAACACAAATTCAGTCAAATACATTATAAGTTACAGTTGGAATAACCGTATAAAATGAATAACAACGTACAGAACGACAGTTTAATATAAATTTAATGTCAAAAGTGAAGCCACAAAACGGTTTATGTGTGCGTTAGTGGCAATATTAACGTGAGCCGCGCGCACCAACCGTTTATAGCTAACTTACTTTGATAGGTCCCTAGTACTCGGATGGAGTGACACGTTATTATTTGAAAGTTTATGATGGCATTCAATAACTGAGAGAAGAGGAAAATGGCCACCCACCCAAATTGCAATAGAAAATGGTTGATAATATCGAAATCTTCTGGTAAGGGACAGCCGCGTCCTTCAATATGCAGTATTCTCTTCGAACAAAATGGATTTCCTTCAAGTAACGTCTCCTTGATTTTATTTATAAATTATAATATAAGTATGATAAGGATATCTTATCGCATTGGAGACCATATGACTAACCCGGCAGGAGGTCGGCATCCAATAACCTTGTGTGTTCCTTGTGGTTAGTCGAGCGGCAACGGGATTAATATTTGCCACTGTCGTTGGCAACGCAATTATTACTAACAGCGTCGTTCGGAGCTGAACAGGTTTGTAGTTTAGTAGTAAAATCTGTGAAAGGCCGTTTATGTCAATTTATTGGTCACAGCAATAATGAGCCAACGCGGCTGGATCAATATCACTCTCGTACTGGAAATCGGCAGCGGGTATCTTGTAATATTGTTATTGCATTTGTCTCTTTTCTTGTCCAGATACCCCGTTCCTTTACTTTCATTATGTGTATTCCTTTTACTTGGAGTTGACAACGTGCGAATGATATCCCTGATATTGCAAGCGATCATAAGCTACAGTAACCGCTAACGATCACGCGGGCCGTACGCCTGCTTGTAAGTATTTTAACGCTAGAGAAACAATACCGAACGCCAAAAACACACAGGTACATTCTAAGAAATAATATACCTACCAAGAGTTTATTCCAGACTACGGCCATAAGAATTAATGAACGTAGGTGGGCGGCATAAACTTTTCTTAGATATAAAAACAACACGCAGAAAGGTTTTCTCTTTAGTAGCCTCGGTTTGCAAAATTTTCCTTTGTCTTCTACTTTTCCAACTAAGCTCGCTATTTTTCTGTACAAGTTAGACTGCGCTCACAAACACATCTAGGATATTGAAGATGTAGGCGGCTCTGACAAACACTGCCATAAAATATTACAAGTGACGTTGTGCTATAAAATTGTAGGTAGGTCTTACCCTGGCTAATCCTATCTTATATTATAAATGCAAACGTGAGCTTGTTTATTTGTTACTTTCACGCTTAAACTACTTGACCGGTTATCAAGAAATTTCGCATAAATATTGTTAGGCATACAGAAAAGGATATCAAAATATACATTTTATCAAGAAAAAGCACTTTTCGCAAGTTATAGCTAGTAGGTATATTATCAATGCGACTGAGCGCGTATTTATACTTTATTTATAAATAATTAACAACTCTTCTTTCCGTTAAGATGAATACGACGATATCGAAATCTTCTAGTCTTCATCCTTTGTCAGGGTCGTCATAGAACTCAAGTTTTATAAAATCTAATTATGAATATGTTTCTAGACGAAACCCTGCAAATGCAGCAAAATCTACTTCAAAAGGAAAATCGTCAGAGATTACAGAGTATCTATCTACACCAACATTTAAGTCACATACCTACATGATGGTGACTCGACACATATGTATGTATCATACATATGTGTCAAGTCACCATCATGTATTTTTCTTGTAAGATACAAATGACAGTGAGATATTATTTTTCAAGATATTAAATGTTGTTAAAATCATTAATTTTCCAAATATAAACAAGGTAAAGAATTGCGGTAATGAAGAGTTTTATTGTATTCGTATTTTATTGTACTGTAATTACCGTTACAGTTACTATTTATTGTATATAAAATGATAAAATATTATTTATTTGTTTTAATTATTGACCACCAATATACTATCATTAGACCATTAAAAACGATCTTGAAGCTGTGTTATGAAGCCATCATACGTGTCGGTCCAAGGCAGCAGGTATGCGTACGTTCAAACTACGTAACAACATTACTATATCCCACACATTTTGTTACTCAGGAATTAAATAGCGTTAAGGAAAAAGGGGCTCTTGATTTAAAATAAATCCATTGAATATCACAAAAGCTTTTCTTTTCTATATCTAGAAACGTAACTAAAATAAGTCCATATAAATTGGTATCACCCTACTTAAAAGACAGATACATGAGATATGTACAAAAACCGGCGTGTCAGCGAGGATAACATCTTTGGCTCAGCCTCCGTGTCAACGTGCGCCTGCGTGCGTTTTCGACAGCCATCGGCAACGTCGCGTGTTGGCACTTTATCGATACTAATGTTTACTCAATTTCGAAATTAAAATGTTATGATTTTATTGTTTTACTAGCTGTCCCCCGCAGTTTCATCCACGAATATAATTAATGCTCAGCTCATCTAACTCGCTTACTTCTGGAACTTAATTTTTATGGTAAGATTAAGAGTTTATTCATTACAAGCATAAATACAAATCTTTCCTCTTTAGAATATTAGAAAAGATAATTATAGATTTACAAAGTATGTTACATATAAGATAGTCAGCAGGAGAAAATCCACCTCAGACCAGATCAGACGAATTCTGAAGAAACACCAAACAACGCGATGAGAGTAACCTCCTTTTTATTGCAATAGTAAGGGATCACCTAAGCTTCCGTACCACGAAATTGCCGTTTTCTGCATTCAAAGGACAAGTCACAACCCTCGGGAAATAATGTACAGAGTCATGTAAGCGATATATGTTTTTGATACATACGTAGTTTTCGTGGAGGAATAGTCAATAAGCAGTATCAATAGCGCATAACCACATGTCAACTGGGACGAGAACACAGCGGTCACCGAACGTGACACATATCATTTTACTGGTTTATACGCGTTTCCACCCAACCAGTTATAAAAAAACAACGCTGGTTTAATATTTCTTCGTGACTGAGCATGAGGTCCCGATATAGACGCCTGGATCTTGCAGGGATTGAATTAAATTATCACATCAATCTATTGCTGCAAGATAGTCGAACTTATAAAAAATAGCAGGCATTAGGTAATTATAACATACTTTTTGTATCGGGTCAAGAGTTCGTAGTGAGGTCCTTAATTCTATTACCAAAACTAGAAAAAGATTATTGAGTTTTGACGTTATATGTTCTAAGTCAGAAAATATGTAGAATGGCAATAGGCATGCCCTCATTACGTATCTATTATTTGTGTTCTAAATAGTAACATTTTTAGATCAATCGAAAGCGTATCTTATTATGGTATGACACAGCCTGGTCATTGGTCTCTTGGCACAAGTTAGCGAGATCTCAGGTTCGATTTAAGTGTTATTGGAATTTTTGGTCAAAGAATTCAAGAGTCTGGAACTGTGCCGGTAGATGTCCATATGACGTGAAACCTAAAAACAGCTGGTGAAATTTGCGTGCACTACACTCGTCTTACCCGGTAATAGACTAATTATAATAATTCTTTATTGACACAGTTTAAGCTTCAATAATTCAAAATTGTCTGACCTCTGCACTAGTAAAAACTGTGTTACAGGAGCCACTGTCTTCCCATCTATTTAAAAGTTCCGATCATTTTATGTCATTACTTCAGACTCACTCTACTACGTGAAACCTAATCAATTGCTAGCAAAATGTAGGTATGTCAAAGTCAAAAATCATTTATTCATTTAGGTCACAAAGTAACACTTATGAATGTCAAAATATATGGGTTAGTGAGTTTACTAAGTTACTGAAGCTACATTTAGGTTAGTTGCTAGGTTCAGGCAAAGGGTTGAGCTATTATGATTCTGCTTACCTCTTCAGAGACATACAGGCGTGAGTATATCAAAGGAGTTAGACGTTTTGCGCGTTATTTAGACATACTATTAGTAAAGTAGTGTATGTCACGACGATGTGAGACAGCCGCGGAGTTCAGACAATTTAATATAATGTAAACACGACGTCTACAGTCTGGCGCATATGTAAATATGTCGCACGCCGTTTGCTTTTTGATATTGAAAACATTTGTATGTGTATATCACCTACCAGACATCGTGATTTGGTGATGTCTGGAGAAACCAAGATTCTGAAGGTACCCTATAAATTAAAGACTCAACATGGCATACTTTTGTTTGTCCTAATTACATTTACGCATAATATTACGCGAAAAGAAGGGTTCCGATTCTGAATCGCACGTTAATAATTTTCTGCACATGCATTCTGTTCGTTCAAATCCCAACTAACAGCTGATAGTCTGGTTAAGATAACCCGAAAAATAAAGCCTCGCATAAATGAAGTAGTAGAGATTTTCATGATCTCTACATACACATACATAGATTCACGCCTGTTTCCCAGAGGGGTAGGCAGAGACTACGGATTGCCTTTTGCTACGATCCTGACACACTTGTCTGGCTTCATTCACTTTCATAACATTCCTCATACACGCTCGCCGGTTTAAGGTGCTCTTAACCTGGCCTTTATCCAGAACGTCTACGATCTGATCAAAAACGTTCGCTTAGGTCTTCCCCTTGCGACTGTTCCATTCACACTAGCCTTATAAACTTTCTTAGTCAGTCTTTTCTCGTCCATTCTTTCTACATGCCCATATATAATTTTGGTTAAACTATTTTTAAGATAAAACTACACCACCATATTCTTTTTTTAATTTACGGGTCGAGGGCGACTTGTCAGTTTCGTTACAATGATGTACCTAATATTCATGACGATTTTTAGCTAAGATCCAGTCGTATACATAGACCCTCGTATAAATATGCAAGGGTCGATGTCTAAGACCGGACTATGAAACAGCTTTTATAATTTGTCTCTACAGTAACCACAACCATAATAGATGGTCACTATGGTTACTGGCAAGGTGACCATCGAGTTCCAGATAAGTTTTTTAGCAGAATAGCACGGCAAGACATCACTTGCCGTAACAAGTGACGATCGTACACGACATACAATTTTGTTTCATTCATTTTAATCACATTACTTTCAATCTGGCTATTTTCCAGAACGTCCACAATTTAGTCAGACAACGTAAACACAAGTTTAGTATTTATTTTTTATTCACAGTCTGATAGTCCGTCAAACTAACATTATAACAATAAACGAAAAGAACAATCTTAGTAATGGATTGGCGTAAAAACAACTTCAAGCATCCCAGACATTTCAGTAAAATAATTGTATTAGTCGAGCATCGGATGAGTTATTTTTGTGAGCGCGCATACTAATAACGCGAAACGCAAAGTGTAGTGTATCGTACGTGCCACACGTCGGTGACGTATGACACATCTGACGGAATCTCGTACCCACTTGTGCACATGTCGAACTCATTTATATTTAGATATCAGTGAATTAATTATTACAGTCACAGCTAAAATAGCCAATATTTTAACTAATTTTATACAGCGTATAACAGAATGTGGCCATATTTTGGGGCCGTAATATATATCTGATAAATAACCAAATTGCTTATGAGTTTATGATTTAAAAAGAAACGATGCCCACTTTAGTAATTATTAGAAATAATTCCTATGTCGCGGAGGACTTTACAAACATTCAAATAACGGACACAAGGAACATCCAGACTCAACAACCATTTGTGGACCACACAATTGTTTGTTTAGTGTGGGATTCGTATCCACAACACTCAGCGCAGGGGCAGCGGCGAAACGACCACTTACATCACTAAGCCATCCGTGCAGTCGCCAACAGTGCTATACACGGATCACAAAACAAATTGAATTTTATATATTTATACTATATTAGCTGTCCCGACAGACGTGGTCCTGTACACAGGAAAAAAAAAACCCAAGTCTAAACCATTCTCCAATCCACTTGAACACACACAAAAAATTTCATCAAAATCGGTCCAGCCGTTTAGGAGTTTAATTACAAACACACGCACAGAAGATTTATACATATAAAGTTACCATTTTTTTAATTGGCTTCTATTTCATACTAGAATGAATGATACTGAAAAGTCAAAAAAAATGCAAATGCTATAATCTTATCTAAAAATAATGTCTATGGATATATTTTCTTTTATACAGGGGCTATATTATATGACACTTAAATATGACCACAAGTTTCTGTTACACGCTGTATTTCATAAGAAATTTACAATCATATATAATATGATTGTAAATTTCTTATGAAATAATATAAATTTCAGCCCAATTTTATGAAGTGTCCTGCGGAGCACAGGTTTTTTCTCAATATGAGCAAGGATAAGCCATAGTCGCCCACAAAGACCCCATGCGGCTTGGCAGTTTTTACACATATCTTTCGAGAAATTATGGGAACTCTCAGACAACCAGATTTTCACTCAATTAACGAAATTTTTTTACTCAATTAATGTAAGCATTATCTAATTAAGTATAACTGAAATATTATAGGTGCGTGCCGTAGGATCGAACTCGTAACCTGTTTGTGGCAGCATGAAAGGTTAGGGACCTTTGTCCTATTCTGTACCCGTGACAACGTGTATGCCTATAATTTAATGATAATCGGTAGAGTAGTTAAAACGTGAAAGCGTGACAAACAAACTGACATTCGCATTTATAATATTACTAGAACTAAATTCGACCATAATTGATTTAAATTATAAGTATGTTAATAATAGGTACTTAAGGTATGTAACCATAGTTACGAAGAATTGAACGACATCAGCCGAATACTACGAATACTACGAACGCGATTCGACTGCGTGTGTCAAACGCATGGTTGTGTGCGTGTAGTGTTTTTCATTAATTTAATGTATTTCTAATGCATATTTTATAAAAATGATTCGCCCTTCTTTCTCCATATAAACCTTAACTGTGCTAAATTTCATACACTCCGCCCGCGCAATTTTCGTAAAAAGGGGTACAAAGTTTTTGCTACAAAGATTTTGGATGTAACATTGACGAAATTACAGGAATTAGAAAGAATTAATGTCATATACGCGTCGTTTTATTTAAAGGCCACTTACACTATTAAATTTAAATCTGAAGTATTCTGAACTCAATGTAAAATCATGATTTAAAAATATGTTTTACTAGCTACGACGTCATTCGCGTTTTTATACAGTAGCATATGTTCTTCATTATTTAAGCCGTTTCCATGCAAAATGCCATGAAAAGCTGTTTAGTTTGTGAAGCAAAAACTTTGTACCCCTTTTTAAAATATGCATTAGAAATACATTAAATTAATGAAAAAACACTACACGCACACAATCATGCGTTTGACACACGCAGTCGAATCGCGTTCGTAGTATTTGGCTGATGTCGTTCAATTCTTCGTAACTATGGTTACATACCTTACCTATGTACCTATTATTATCATACTTAAATTTTTAATCAATAATGGTGGATTATCGACCACTTGGCGACCGCTAGTAATATTATAAATGCGAATGTCAGATTGTTTGTCACGCTTTCACGCTTTAACTACTCTACTGATTATCACGAAATTATACGCATACACGTTGTCACGGGTACAGAATACGATATAGGGACCTTTAATCCAGGAATAGTTACTGATTCCAAGGCATAGAAATTTATTGATGAAATCTAGATTAACGCCAGCAAAGGCGCGGGAAAGCTTCTAGTAACTGAATATATTTTGATTGGCTGTAATAAAATGGAACAATACATACATAGTTTTAGAAGTAGTAGAGCCTCGCTGATTTCGCCATCAATAAGCCGGCTCGACCGGGAAAGGACTACCCTCTCACAGAATATCGACGTGAAATAGCAGTATTCCTACTGTTGTGTTTCGTTGGGTAAGTGAAAGTGATGGAGGCCTAATCACCCTCTTTCCCCCTTCCCGCTCCTTCTCCTTCCTACTTTCTTTGCTAAAGGGTCGGCAACGATCAAGTGATGCTTCTGATGTTGCAAGCATGACCACTTACCATTATGTGGGCCGTACGCATGTTTGCCACGTTAGTTGTATTAAAAAAAGAAAATCTCATGCCTAAATCTCCAAACGCAGAGGTGTATTATTACAAACACATTTCGTCAACTTTGGTTTTAAATTCCATTTAATAGGGGCAAATCTATTGCCGCTTCTTCTGGCACAGTTCAGAACATTCGGCTACAGAAAATTTCTCAAAAAATATATTCAATAACACTTTGCACGGCTTTTGTATACAACCCTAACTTCAAGCAGAGCTGTAGCATTCAGTACTGCTAGTGGCAGAGGAAGAAAAGGCGTACTCATACATTTAATTGTAGCACTTTAGTCCGTAACAACAATAGCGCGACTGACACTGTACGTTCGTGTATTATGTTTCAAAGGTCGCTCACGCACGCAACTAATTTTAAATTCAATGAACTTTATTCCGTCACGTAACCGGAAAAACTGCCCTCCCAAATAAACGGCTCGGAAGTTTACTTATTCATTATTTAATTAACCTTCGATTCGGAACCTAAATTATTCTATAACAAGCCCATATTAATAATTAGTACTTATATTGATCGATTACAACAATGTTGAAATAGCTCATGTTAAGAGAGGTCAACCAACTGAGCACTTCTACGAAAAATATTGATATAATACCGACCTACTATAACTTCTATTGTTCGCGCCAGCTATATGAAAAAATAAAGAAAGAAAAGCACTCTCTGTCCAATACAGATATGGCTCACAATAATAAAGATAAAAATAACCCCTCTGGGACAGTCGTTATCTCATCATGAGACTAACGCGATTTTGGAGAGCACTGTACACTAGCTTTTAAACTACCACCTTTGCCTTGTGATATAAACACGATGATGAAATGTATCACGAGGTTAAATAAAGCGCACAAACCGCAGGGCAGCTTGCGGCGAGCGGAAAGTCAGTGGCGACACTGCGGTCCTGAATGCCTCAGAGAGTCGATTAGGGCCTCGTCCCCAGCTTGCCGTTACTGGTTGGCTGGGGTGGAACTTCAAAAGCGCACGTAGGACTCTCAATTCTGGCTTACCTTAGTCGACTGCTCCGAGGGGGGCCGCTAGTGCTATATGATTGGGGGTGGAAGTGTCATTTTGGGCATAACTACGGGGAATCCCGCTCCGGGTCTCCGTTGTCACGAGACCCGTGATGGCAAAACCGGCGCCGCACCGCTCGATACTCCTAGCCACTTGTACCGGTGTTGCCCCCTGCTGCTGGCTTGTATGCCTATGGTGGCTATTCAGGGGGCCCATCTGGTGAGTTGGCGAGTCACCGTCTGCCCATTGCATTAATGCTATTAGAGTATTCAGGGCAGACGCCGTTTTTCATCCATAGTTACCAATATACCGGTACAGCAAACACCCATACCCATAGCCCATATATTAGAATCCATACGTAGTAATAGTCTTACGCCTGCTGCGGCTAGTGCCGCTATCGGTGTTCCATCCCACATATTTGATTAAAACTCTCGAAGGGCCTCTTCACGTTGGACCGATGTCTCCGTGTAAGCCTCCGTGTATTTTCCTGACTTATTAGGGAAATACCCGTGAAAGAGAAACAAATAAAAATAAGAAGTAGATATTGCATTTCGGTCGTAAAAGGAAATAGTTGGCGCTCGGTATATTGCAGAAGAATTTAAATCTTTTATAACAAAAATGACTATCAGTTGCATATTGTCATAGCAATAATGTTATTCAACCTATGTAATTCCATAAAATAAATTCAAGAATTTATTTTCTTAAAGATTATAAGCAAATTTGGGTACAAAATTACTAGTACCTATTCTTGTTAACCGCAATATTCTTGTGTTAGAAGTGTGTTAAAAAAACATGTTACAACAGTTGAACCATGGGTAACTTTACTTCCCCGTGGTACAACCAGTTGAACATCGCAGTTGTACCACGGATCGGTAGCCGTAGGTACTGTACTGGCTGCCATTCGAAGCCGCGCCATGTCGACCTGGAGCTTGGATGAAATTTTGCATAGTATTGTTCTCGAGCGAGCGAAGTTGCGGGCAAGAGTACTGTATATATTGAAAATATTTTAAATTTAATTTACTTTGAACCTGCCCCTTTCACTAGCTTATAACTATTTGATCAATTTCTCTATCGGTGTACGGTCGCCGCGGAGTCTAGACAAAGCTTTCATCATTATGTCTCTATATAATTCTAGCTTGACCTGTACGCCAAGATAATCATGTCTTTTCTCAACTGATTTGATAAACAGTCACATTTCTTTTCTATTTATTAGATATATGTACAAAACAACAATCATAATTTCCAACTTAACTAATATTAAGAAACGTAACTACTTATAAGTAAAACAAAACGAAATGGCACATTATATAGGCGAGTAAATATATAAAACGGCTGGTTTAGGCAGCGTCGTAAAATTCCTCACCATTGCTGTCGACCGGGCAAGTGCCTAGAAGACTGGCAACATTGTGACGTTGAATGGCAATGATGCCATAAAAATAAATATTTAACATTTATTGTACAACGCTAAATTTCTGGTATATAAGCATCAGCGTTCTAGAATCTTCGTCGTAAGTGACTCAGTCCATGACATTATGTTTTTTCGTGCAAGATTTATCGAAACAGTGACCCGCACCTCGACCGAGTGACCCTGACACCCAGACAGACCGCAGCCGGCACGACATATCACTGTTGCGTCACACACGTCCACAGGGCGACTGCGGCATTGCCCTCCAGTCACTCCATGAACATCGCGATTTCACGCTTCTTCGTAACAATGATTACCGAGCAGAAAATGTGTGAGTGAGTACAAGCTTTGCTTGGTAATCCTGAGTGTGCAACTCATGTTTGCTGCTTTTAAAGTAATTAATGTTGATTACATAAGATTTATAATAATCTGAGACTGCATTGTGGCACAGTTTAAGTAATTGCCTCGTCGATGCCAGTATGCCGAGTCTTGTGGGTTCGATCCCACACAGGACAAAATTTGTGTGGTCCACAGTTGTTATGAGTCTGGGTGTAATTTGTGTCCATGTTTGTAAAGCCCCCTTAAGGAATGTCTCATAAAAAATACATGATTATTGTATACACTCGTGACAGACGTAACAAGGACGCGATTTTCATTTACCGATCGTTGAACAATACTTTGCTTGGATTAATTAACCTACGCTGTTTAATCTAAATGACAATCACGAGACCTAGCGGCGTCACGTCCGACTCCATTCCGTCCATTTCCGAGGATTTTTGACAGCCAATGTCAAATTGACACTTCATTTCAAACATTTACTTGAATTAATATTTATTATGTTGTAGTTACACTTTAACCTTTTGAATGTAATCAGTAATTATTACATTCAAATTTGCATTTGCTTGTAATTAAATGATTAACAGTGATTACTTAGCGTCTTAATGAATTCATCAGTTAAAATGTAAGTTGTAGATAATTAATCATTTACGAACTATGTACATATATGTATGTATAATCATGTGCTGTTACTGTAAAAAGTTCTGGCCTTACAACCAGCGAATGGGACAAAGATGCGAGGTCAAGCATCTTTACTGTACTCGTCTGCGTTGTTGCGTGAGGGATCACGAGAGGACAACGCAGAAGAGTAGGTACAGAACACTATGAAGAAGAGTGTGAGAGTGCTATTTAGTCGCATAAATACGACACAAAATTATCCAGCCGGGGTCGTAAGTTGGATATTAACTTCTTTCTTCTCTAGTGTGGTAACTACTCTGTAAATTGACGACGAGTGACATTTGGAGTCTATGGACATATCTGGAAATTCTTTTCTTATTTAGGACATAGCATCATTATCCAAGAGAATTTTAGGCATTACCTACAACTATAACTCATCTATTTGATGAAAATTCGCTGTACCAGCAAGTCTGTATTCTATTTTCCAAATAACTTATTAATCTCTTGGCCAGCGCTCGGATACCTGTGCCCATAGACAATGTTTTTCCATTGTATCTGGCTGCCGCTAATTGATGAGTAAAATTTAAAACTATGACTCTAAAATGGAACAGTTTTATATTAGTCACAGTATCAAGTAAACGGGCTTTAACTACGACTCACATATTAACTATTAGGTACACACTGCATAAAAGGTACGAAGTTTTAATGATACGTAATTATTGCTTTGCAACTTAAATTACCTAACTCAGAAGTTTGCTGTGCGTTCCAACTCAAGCAAACTTAAATACCGCTTGGGCTACCCGTACCACTATTTAGGAAACACCACGCTAGAAGATCTTTAATATAAAACATAAGCGTCTTTAATTTATAACATGACGATTATTATAAAACTCGTCAGCTATAAAAATCTTAACTGGGCGGCAGTCGTAATATGGCGACCATTTGGCATAACGCAAATTATCCAGTATGAAAGTCAGCTTTAATTAGGGATTTTTCTAAATGAATACGTTATAGGTAACATAAAAAACATTGATACAAAAGACTCACTCGTCAATATAATAAATTTCTGGTGCGTAACGTTTTCCGAAAATAAAATAATGAATATCTTTGCAATAAAAGTTCATCCAGACGGAATTTCGGTCAGGGAGGCCAATCATAACGGAGTCGGGCCATCTGCGTATGAGATATTATAATGTACAAGTCTTTGTGCAAACACAAAGATACGCCAGCAATACAACACCCCAACTACGTAACTCAGGGCTGCAATCGAAAATTTCTTAACACAAAAACTATCACTTTTATTGGCCCGACTAGGGATTCGAATCCTTATACACATTGTGGCTTTCACTACTGCGAGGTAATTCGCAATCCTACAACGTACAGTACGCCGAATATGTATAATCGATAACTAATATTCGGTGAATATTGACGAATGTTCTTTGCATCACTTTACATAATATTTAGTAGAGGGACATATAAATATGTACAGATGACATTACATAGAAACTCGCTACTGCTGATCTTGAAGTACATTTTCGGTGATATGATGAAACGTAATATATAAAATCTAGACATAGCTTTTCAATATATTAATACGTGAAGCAAAAACGGTACCCCTTTTTACGACAATTGCCCGGACGGAGGAGTATAAAATTTGGCACAGTTAAAGTTTATACGGAGAAGGATATACATAATATATATTAATATTTTTATAAAATATGCATTGGAAATACATTAAATTAATGAAAAAACACTACACGCACTCAACCATGCATTTGACACAGGCAGTCGAATCGCGTTCGTAGTATTTCGACATTGTTCATCTGACGTCGTACAATTCTTTGTAACTATGGTTACCTATACTTCTTATTTATATGTAATAGAGAAAAACAGAAAACAAAGTAGCAAGCTTAGGAATTTTGGTCGAATTATGACCGCTAGGCGACTGCTAGTCATTATTAACAGCCATGATATTATATTGTGACAGAAATCGGAAAACAACAAAAAGCGCTCCCTTATTATTATTTGTGTGTGACCAGTTAACGGCAAGGATGGTCTAGTGGTTTCAGCGTCGCGTCGCCATAACCACTATGCGGAGTGTTGGAGGTACAACCCCTACACGGGACAAACATTTGAGTGATACGCAAATTGTTGTTCCAAGAAGTGTTTTTGATGTCGGTTATTTAAATATTTGTAAATTTCCTCGCGACACAGGCATTATTCATTGATAGGTAGTCCTAAAAAAAATATAACAAACTTGTTTTGTTAATTTGTCGATAAACACGAATAAGTGATAAACACACTACCTGTTATTTATTACATTATACAAAATACATTTAAATAAAATGTCGTAAGTCCTATCCGCACATTATCGCTAAGTTAATAGCGTAATATAATATAGAATGCGATAACGCTTTTTGCAACTAAAGTGGCATGTTTAACGTGCTAAAAACTACAATAAAATCAACGTTTATAAATGAGCTAGTACGGCAACAAAATTATCATATAGTAGTAGCAGGCTTGGAACTATTAAAGGAGTTTGCCCACTACCCCGTCTCATACCATGACCGTGCTAGGAACGTGTCAGGCAAAAAAATATTCTTTGTAAGGAAATGTATAAGACTCCCCACTAGACCGTTCCGTCACCGACCAGCAGTTCCTATAACAGGGCGTATCGTGTTGCTTTTCGTATCTGATACGTTCCTAGCATGGTCATGGTATGAGACGGTGTAGAGGCCAGACTCCTTAATTGTGAATCATACAAATTCTTGTCCCGAGTGAGGATCGTACCCATTACACTTGGCGAAGTTGCAGTGGCGAGGCAGCCACTTAAACCACGAAGAACCACTATGCCATACAGTCAATCATTTGTCCTAAAGTGTGCTATTCACATACATACATACATACATAAATTCACGCCTGTTTCCCAGAGGGGTAGGCAGAGACTACGGATTTCCATTTGCTACGATCCTGACACACTTCTCTGGCTTCATTCACTTTCATAACATTCCTCATACACGCTCGCCGGTTTAAGGTGCTCTTAACCTAGCCTTTATCCAGAACGTCTCCGATCTGATCAAGAAACGTTCGCCTAGGTCTTCCCCTTGCGACTGTTCCATTCACACTAGCCTTATAAACTTTCTTAGTCAGTCTGTTCTCGTCCATTCTTTCTACATGCCCAAACCAACTTAACATACCCTTTTCTATTCTCGTCACTATATCCATCACTATATATCTATTCAATAAATGAAAATGTCAACATTTAATATTTTGGCGTCTGACGAGTCTTTAGTACACCGTAATGGTAAGCGTTAACAGCCGTTGATGGACATGGCCGAGTTCCCTTGGCATTATTTGGGAAGGGGAAACAGCAATGGCTATCCTACCCTTAAGCCAGCACGTAAATCTGTTCGACAACTAAAATAGACAGAAAGTCAAAGCCTCAATCAGGCCTGCATGAAGTGGATCTGAATTAATACAAGACCTTGTCACCAATTATGAAAGGACAAACGCGTAGAACCAATACAGAGTATGCGGCATCAATAGTTCGAAAAGTCATGTTAGCAAATTCCAGGCAATGTGACATACACACATTTGCGCGAGGTCCTCAAGAA
Organism: Catocala nupta; assembly: GCA_963675205.1. NCBI lineage: Eukaryota > Metazoa > Arthropoda > Insecta > Lepidoptera > Erebidae > Catocala > Catocala nupta. The sequence continues at coordinate 28,994,125 of OY776090.1, read as the reverse complement.
AACCCTAAGAATGAGGCTGCATCAAAGCACGGGACCAACGAAGCAATACAATTCAGTACCTCAAAATTGTCAATTACGAACACATATGTACAACTGAACATTTTTATATAACTAAATAAAATCTGCACACCATTATCGCAAGCGTGAAATCACAGCAATAAGCGCAATCTAAAGTACGGCGATAGCAATTATCGCTTAGCCAAATGTCGCCGAATAGAGTGCGTGTGATGATTCACGCGAACAGTATCGCCAATAGCCGCGGCCACTCGCACGTATGCAGACGGCACTAATAAAGCCTCGTATCCACTAGACAGCATTTGACGCGCGATATGTTGCACAACATTGTTACTCACGGCAACGCGGAACTTTGTTTAGTGGCAACATTTGATGCTCAACTGCACTTGCATGGAAACAAACAACAAGCCGCGCGTCATGTTGCGCGTTAGCTAGCAACGTCGCGCGTTGTTGTGCAACGTTGGTGATCTTGTTGAGCGTCACGTGTTGTGCGTCAATTATTGCCTAGTGTATACGAGGCTTAAACATACGATAATATTGATAACGTGCTGGCATTTTAACTGCCGACGTACAGTACAACGATTACCTATTAATGATATTCGCAGCTATATGTGGGTAGTTGGTAACCATTTTATTATGTATTGAACGTTTGCGAGTGGAATATTTAAAGGTTGTCAGTGGCGCTGTGCTGTCAGCAGGGGACTGGCACCCTACTAGTTTCTCTTAAAGCATTGAGAAGACAGCACGTTATAGTGTATCGATTTCGCGAATGCAAAACAATGCTTTAAACGCAGACGGGTAAATGTCGTGATAGGTCCTCAGTGCTGTCTCTTGTACTGACAGCGCAATGACGTTTGTTTTTTGAAGGTTCAGCAATGCAAAAGTGAAACCTTTGTGGTTGATGTTCATAGGCTACAGAGCCGTTTACCATCAGTTTTCAGACCGTATACTTCTTTGCTAACTTGATTGTGTTAGTGGGATTCTATACGCACGCCTATTTATCAAAGATTTATTAGCGTTATAAACATCCATATATTTTAATCATCTATGTTTAAGGATCCAAGTAACCCAATAATAATTTGGATAATGACCCGGGAATACTATCTATACTAATATTATAAAGCTGAAGAGTTTGTTTGTTTGGTTGACCGCGCTAATCTCAGGAATTACTGGTTCGATTTGAAAAATTATTTTAGTGTTGAATAGTCTATTTACTGAGGAACGTTATAGGCTACGTAACATCACGCTACGATCCAAGGGGGCGGCGTAGTAATCATAAACGCGGGTGAAACTGCGGGCACATCTAGTCCAAGATATCCTGGATACTATTAGAAGAATAACGCAACGAAGTACAAATATTTTTGGATCCTAATTCAGCCATGCGTTCGTTTATCTTGTTGTATTTATACAAGTAAATACATTGAGATTTATCATACAATATAGTCCCATCGATCGTGAAATTTTGAACTGCAAACCACTTTAATCGATCTAGAAATCTTCAGTAGGGTTTATGATTAGGCGCAAATAAAAACGTTAACATATACCTACAAGCAGGTTAGTTGCGTGCTCTACGGAAAATAAACGGCAGGAAAATAGCGTCCTAGCTTCGCGTTATTTTCTTGTCTTGCCCTCTAGTTAAATTCATAACACACTTTTCAAGCAGAGACATTTTAAATAGTGAATTACGACATTTTCGCGTGATAATGTTTGTCGTACGATCCACTGATTGCAAACTTCAGTAGCGTAGTTCCAGAATAAAGAGAAATGCGAAACGCACATTTAGCACAAGTTTTTGATTAAGTCGACTTCTTTGATTGCGTGTTATGCTGGATGCGCCGTATTTAATTTCACTAATTGGAAAAAAGCAATACGCGAAGCATGGTAAAGTGCGCTGTAGATGTCAAGGTTCGACCTACTGCACGAAGGCGCAGCGAGTAAGCGGACGCCTCAACACTGCAGTAATTTGCTTGCAGTCTTTTTTTTAAGACAATTCCCGCATTGATGCCTGCGTCGCGTTGGACTTGGACTCTGAATTTCTACGTATATTACTAGACTCACAACAGTGTATGTGATAGCTACATACATATTGCCAGCTATGTTTAGGCTATATTTATTTATTTATATTTAAAAAAGGCAATGGACAACTGACGCAAAGAACATCCAGACTCGGAACATCTATTTGAGGATCACACAAATTTTTGTGTCGTGTGGGGATCGATTCTTGCAGTCATTGCGCTGAGTGTTGGGTTCGATTACCACAACACTCATTATTTTAACGCGAATAATTATAATAACAATAATTATTATATTCTACTACATACACACAACACCATCTAGCCCAAACTAAGCAGAGCTTGTACTATGGTTACTAGACAATGGATAAACATACATATATACATTTTTTTTGTATATACATACATACATTCCCGCCCTCCCCTTTCCTATCCAGAACAACGCGTGCTGGGCTCAGACTGATGCCATCCTTACACGGTGGAGTCGACTAGAGTGCGTACCAACAAGTTTGGGTTCTCATACCTCTGCCGAACGATCAAGGCATGGAATTCTCTGGCAAGACAGTGTTTCCTGTAAGCGGGGCGTGAAAAAGCACCTTCTCAGGCCGTCAAAGTAGAGACCTCATCATCGCCTCGGCTGCTATGAGGACGATGTGGAAGCCACTGCTCTTAGACCACACGACTGCTTACCATCTGGCGGAGGGTGGTCATTGTGACGAGCAAAAAAAAAATGCACACAAATGTTTGACTTGTGCGGGAATCGAACCCGCGAGCTCAGGTGTGGCAGTCGGTTACACTAATCACTACGCCGTTGAACCTGGTGATCCACGAATTATTCTTCAGAGACTGCGTGTACTCTGAGTCCGTTATCCATTGCACGTGTATAAAGTAGATGACCTGCGACTATGGAAAATGCCTGCTGGGATAGTAGACTTTTTAAATAAAAATAAATAAATATAATCTATACAGCTAGCAATATGAACGTAGGTATAACATACACTGTCGTGAGTCTAGTAATATACGTAGAAGTTCAGACATATAATGCTATTAATATAACGTTCCGTTTTAAACTATAATCGTGTTATTTAGTAGTAAGTCTACGGGCAAGGTCGCCGTTGCTTATACACTCGAAACGACATCTGTATATTAATATTCGTTAAATTATTGTAGACATATACAATATTCTAGTAATATTATTAACCAATTTAACATAATAAAATCTATAAAAAAGTAGCCTAAGTTACTCCTTATAACATCAGCTATCTGCCAGTGAAAGTCCCGTCAAAATTAGTCCAGCCGTTTCAGAGATTAGGCGGAACAGACAGACAGAACCACAATATTTATACATTGTTTTTTGCTGTAAGTAACGTATATATACTTCATAATTATGCATTTAGCGAAAAGCTGTTATTTTGACATTACAAACTGATGCTTAAATTTTATTTATTTGTATAAATGAGGAAGTTTGGATGTTTCTTTTACTGTTAAAGTGCATTTACACTTCTATTTAGACGATCGAACATGAAGTTGCCGAACCAACGCACGGTGCGTTACGCTCTTCACACCACACCACCGCACCGCACCACGGACCGTCATATGTATATTTGTACCGCACCAAGTTCGATGTCGAACTACCGTACCGGTATTAATCATAATAATGTTCGGCTTACTACGCGCCACGCGATCGAATATGGTTCGACAGCGGACCGCATCCGTACCATGTTCGATCGTCTATTTTAACTTTGCAGTTGGTACACAATGAGGGAACAATTAATTTTTCTTTTATTACGTATTATAAAATGTGTCTCTAGATGATTTTGCATACATACATTACATAATACACACCTTTGTATCGGTAAAGGAATGGGTAGAAATGTACGAAACCCACATTTGCATAGGTAGGTTCTACGCATTGCCTACTATAGTCTACCAAGAGATCCCAGAATAAGATATTACTATTAATAAGATCCTAACAAAAAAAAACTCAATAAAGATCAGGCAAGGAATTATCCATATCACGTCAACATCTAACGTCTCATATGCCTTGATCCAGGACATGGTCTGTGTTTGTGCTAAGTTTCATCCAAATTCGTTCATCAGTTTACGCATGATTGAGAAACAAACATCCCAAATTTATCACAAATATTTACTTATAATATTAGTAAGAAATAGGCCAATGTGTGTCTATCAGATTAAAATCCGCATGGGTATTTTATTTAAAGTTATCATAAATTTTCATCATCATTTTTCATTTCTCTTTCGTGTTATTTCTCGGCGAATTAACAAAATACAACCGATGCTACTGGCAGCCTAGCCGATGTGAAAGAAATTTCGAGAACTTTGTTATAAATTCTTAATACAAGATCCGCAATGCCGTCCAACAGTCTAGAATTTAATTTCAAGACACCACTGTGTTGGAGCGTCTTCAGTTCAATAATAGGAATACCGGACACACGAGTATGAGGGCAGTCCGTATGTAATAAAGTCAAATACTATAAGAATACTAACCATTTGAATATAAAATTCTTATGGCATCTGACGCAGCTTATTTTAAACCACTGCGTTTCTTCAGTTATAAAAAATGAAATTTTATTAAACATTCTTTAAAACAGCTGAGAAATAAGTATGTAAAGGGTCTTTCAAACAGGCAATACCTTTTTATTGCGATGTGTTCACGATACAGGCCTAGTGTGAAAACCACAGAAATTTATTATTGTTTATATTAGCCAGCATTGGAAAATTACTTAACTTTTTAAGTTTTTTAGATTGATAAGTTTTTCTAATTTTTTAAGCACCGTATTAAACAATTTTTAATTTCATTTTAATTTTATCCAATTATAGCCAGCTCAAAAACATTTGAATGCATCGGCCGTTCCAAACATAATTCTTTGGTTGGCCATATGCAAAATATTGACCTGAATTCTATAATATTGCTGTCATTGCCGGCCAGTTATATTGCAACTACATACTGCAGTAAAATAATGCCCATTTAGAAGCACTTTAACACATACAAATTTCTTTGATCTACTTTGAGTTAGCTCAAGGGAAAAGGAGAGTAGGTAATTTAACAAAGCGCATGCTTGTCATTGAGAGTAATGCGTGAAGGGGATGATTTCATTTTCGCACAGTTCATATATTTTCAAGTTATTTTCGTATCCAATCATACCAAGCAATCTGATATATTATTATGTACAAATGATCACCATGCTTCACACATTTAGTATCCAATTATACGATCTGGCAACCCTGTTAAATTTGCCTTTACTAATGACCCAGTTAAGTGGCCAGTCCATCAGGAAAATGTAATCCATAGATAGGCGAAATGAGTTTAAGTGTTTGTGTATCTGGTTTAAAGTGTATACATGCAGGAGATATGAGGTTTATTTTATAGAGCGATAGTCGTAGGTATTACTATGGTATAACTTTGTTATCCATATTAATATTATTAAGCTCCTCTGGCTGCACGTATATCGTACTGCCAAGTGTTGTACCTTCGAACCCAATACGGGATAAACATTTGTGTGATCCACAAATACTTGTTCCGCGGCTGGGTATTCTGTGTGTCCTTTGTTTGAATGTTTGTAAAATCCCAGGAATTATTCTTTCAACGGGAGATGTCATTTTAAAGGAGCAAATGGTTGATTGAACGCTCTCGTCTCCGGAACCACCAATCAGATTTACAAATTCTCATTGCTGAACTCCGTCGATTTTGGTCGCGACCTGAATCGTCAGACAACTAGGCGCTATGCGTTAGGGTCCTTGGAACTTCCCTATGTATTTTAATAATAGCTGTTTGTCAAAAGCTACATGTAGATTTTTCGTTGACAATATAGACATAGCATTTTGAATAGAAGAATACATATCATATTTAAAATTGCCTTGGTGCCGCTGGGTGAAGTAGATAGGATAGGTTGCCATGCGTGCATTTGCATGAATTTTACGTGTAGCCCTCTCATACCATGCTATATTATAAAAAACTATAGAAACCTGAATCGTGCTATTACATTTAAAAATTTATTTTAAAATTAGTGTATTCCGTATTATGGCGCTTTAATATATGGCCGCCTCTCGCACAAATTATTGTGCATAAAATAGCATAATAAAAAGAAATGGTTGTGTATTTCTCATAGGCCCAACCCCTTGCCTTAAACAAGCAATTAACTAAAAAGTGATTTCAGTTAAATTGCTAATTAGTAAGCTCAGCTATCATTAGTGTTACTATGTGACTTAAATTTAATTTGGATTGTATAACAGTGTATTTTGTTACGCTGACCCGTTACCCAGTAATTCATTCTTATTCCATTAAAAATGTTTATCGAAAAACGATCGGACATAGGTCTATACCCTATATACTGGGTGTTTCTTAGTATAGTGAAAACCTCTCAGGGGGTGATTATACTTGTTATTATGAACAACTTTTGTTCTGGGACATTGCCGAAATCGCGAAAAAAAGAAACAGCTGTTCCATACAAAATTGGACTTTGACCTCGACAAAATGTATGGAACAGTAGATTTTTTATACATAACAGTATATATACATAATAGTTATGCGGACGACATGGTGCTGCTGAGCCCCACAATGAACGGTTTAAGACAGCTGGTGAAAATATGTGAGAATTATGCTTTGGAACACGGCTTGGAGTACAATGTGGGTAAGAGTGAGTACATGATATTTAAATGCAAAAGTAATGTATTTGATAGGTTCTCTTCAACACCACTCTTGCTCAATGGGGTACCTCTGACCCGGGTTTCAAAGTTCAAATACTTGGGTCATATGTTGACAGAGAGTCTTAAAGATGATTGTGATGTTGAGAGGGAGCGTAGGGCGCTGTCGATTCGGGGTAACATGTTGGCGCATAGGTTTGCTAGGTGTACAGCGCCTGTCAAGGTTACGCTCTTCAAAGCGTTTTGTCAGGCGTTTTACACCTGTAGCCTGTGGGCCCGTTTTACGCAGAGGACCTACAGCGCCTTGCGCGTCCTCTACAATAACATCTTCAGGTCACTGTTTCGCCTACCTAGATACTGCAGTGCAACCGGTATGTTTGCCGACGCCGCCGTAGATGACTTTTATGCACTGATGAGGAAAAAAGTAGCTTCCTTAGTACAACGCGTACAGGTGAGTCGGAACAGTGTCTTGAGGATGGTGGGTGACAGATTTGACTCTGTTCTCCTCGGTAGGTTTACTGAGCTCCACGTAAGGGGTGCGCAGAGGGGTCTGGGGAGGAGGTAGTGACTGTTCTGTACCTACTTATTGTGTTTATTTTTATTTTCATATAAAATTATTGTGCTTGGCTATGGACTGTTTTGTCTGAAATTAAATGATTTTTATTTTATTTATTTATTTTATAATCACGCCCTGAAAGGTTTTCACTATACTAAGAAACACCCAGTATAATACCCTACAGTTTTTCTCTTCTTCTTATTTCGAGTGGTTAGTGGCCAACCTGTTGTCAAGAGTCGTTCAAGCCGCCCGTAGGCCTCTGACATGGCTTAACAACTGCTGTCAATTTGGCAACAACCGGGACCGACTTTTTACGTGCCCTCCGAAGCACGGAGCCGCTCAGATGAAATACCACTAAGCGGTCACCCATCTATAGACGGACCGCGCCCAACATTGCTTAACCTCGCTAATCGTTTATCGATCAGTGAGTGCAACTGGCTATGAGCGCCTACAGTGCTAGTAACCGAGTGGCCTAGCCTTTAAGACATTTTATTTCCCTACGAAATTTTATCAATATCGGTTTAATGCACGGATGGCACGAATGCAGTGGCGCGGCGACCACATAGCTCTAAGTAATCCTAACTCATATTATAAATGCGAATGTGAGTTTGTTTGTTCCGCTTTCACGCCTTAACTACTCAACCAATCATCATGAAATTTCACATACACGTTGTCAGGGAAACAGAAAAGGACATAGGGTGCCTTTCATCCAGAAAAAAAGTACTGTTAATAATCTTACCTAACATAATACCTAGCGAAGCCGATCGCAAATTCTAGTCTTTTATAGATAAAATAATCGCCACTGCATCCACAAACAGATGTTCTGAGTCTCAAAGTTCTTTGTGTCTTTTGTTTGAATGTTTGTAAAGTCCTAAGCAATACAGGATTTATTCCTAATACGACTGGTGTCATTTTAGACCAAAATAAAACAGAGAACCTATGCAGGTAGCCGTAAAAATAACATAGGTACAGAGACATCTATACTAATATTCTGCCCTCATTAGGAAAAAGACGTATCTTAAACTTTTTTCGATAATGACTTTTTTTTAAGTAAAAAAGGACACATATTTATATAAAACTAACTGACTCGCGCAACTTCGTCTGCTTCACATAAGAGAATTTTCCCCGTTTTGCAACATTCTTCATTGCTACTCCGCTCCTATTGGTCGTAGCGAGATGTTATATAGCCTATAGTCTTCCACAATAAATGAGCTATCCAACACTAAAATATTTTTTGAATTCGAACCTATAGTTCCTGAGATTAGTGCGTTCAGCCAAACAAACAAACTCTTCAGCTTTATAATATTAGTATAGATAGATTTTTTCGGCAGATAACTCTTTTTCCCTTATGACGGCGGTATTATTAAATCGGAAAGATAAAAATTTTTGTTTGTGAACAACAAACAAAAATTCTAAAGGGTTAGCTCAAAAACTACTCAACCGATTCTAAAAATTCTTTCACCATTAGAAAGCTATAGAATCACCGAGTAACATAGACTACATTTTAATATATATAAATCTTCTGTGCGTGTGTTTGTAATTAAATTCCTCCTAAACGGCTGGACCGATTTTGATGAAATTTTTTGTGTGTTCAAGTGGATTCGAGAATGGTTTAGATTTTTTTTCTTTTTTTCTTGTTTTCAGGACCACGTCTGTCGGGACAGCTAGTTTTATTTAAAAATACTGTTACTAATATACCCGGACCGACGTTTACGCGAACAAAGCTAGACTGCAATATTTTTTGAGTTTATATGGTGTCGCATGTTGTGAGGTGAACACAGATGTAATCATTTAAATAGATTGTTATGTTCCACCCGTACAATACATGACGTAGCCACATTAATTGTAATTATCGCGTGTTGCAAACTGCTCTTAATTTGTGATCAGACAACGCTATCTAATCTCGTTAAGTACACTACATACAAACACCACAGTGGCGACACCTGCCCTGGCTCCGTACTTCAAGTTGTATACTGCGTTTCTAATAATAATGTCCTCCAAAATAAATTTCTGTCACGGCGGTCAATCTTAACGAAGACTTGATCATCTGCGCAGGAGATATTATAGCGCACACACGTGCACTCTTTATTCCCTAACCTTCATAATCCGATCGGACGGCAATCCGACACGATAAAGATCAGACGCACGACCAGCCGGTTTACATGTTTACATGCTTTACGAGGCAAGGGTATGTGGTTAATTTTCTCAATCCAATAAAAAATTTTTGGCCGGTCCGGGATTCGAACCCGAGGTCTTACGCACAGTAGTCGCATTTACGCATGCTGCGCCACGGGAGCATAATAGTGCGTTTTATTAACGCAGCGACGTTAGAAAGGGATATAGCACAGCTGAGAAAAGAGAGCTATCCAGATTTCACCCAGGACTGCAATACGAGTATGGCCGACTGTTATTGTTATATTGTGTGAAGTGTACATTTTACTGTCTCCGTGGCGCAGCCGTAGTGAATACGACTGCTGTGCATGAGGTCTCAAGTTCGAATCCCGAGACGGGCCAAAAAAAATTATTGGGCTTTTCTGTTAAGAAATCTCAATAGCAGCCCGGAGTTAGGAAGTTGGCGGTGTTAGTCACACCCGTGCCTCGGAAAGAACGTAAAAGCCGTCGGTCCTGCACCTGATGTCTCTCTGGTTGTGTCGGATTACCGTCCCATCGGATCATGAGAGTTAGGGAACAGAGAGTGCACTTGTGTTTGCGCACACGCTTGTGCACTATAATATCTCCTGCGCAGATGGCCAGTCTCCGTTTAGATTAGCCGCCGTGACCGAAATTCGATCTGGAGGACATTATTATTATTATTATTGTTTTGTATACGTTTAACAGACTAGGTGGCGCAGTTCCAATTAATGTGATTTCTGAGCATGAGGTTTTAGGTTCGATGCTTGGACTAGGCACAGTGTTGCTTGATCTTTCTGTTAAGAAATTCTAAACAGCACCACAGAGTTTGGCCTGGTAGGTATCACGTGGAACTGAAAGTCACGGCTGGTGAAATGTGGCCCTAATACCATAAGTAGATATTGTTATCTATACTAATATTATAAAGCTGAAGAGTTTGTTTGTTTGAACGCGCTAATCTCAGAAACAACTGGTTCGAATTAAAAAAATTCCTTTAGTGTTGGATAGCTTTGAGGCTATAGGCTATATAACATCACGCTACGAGTGCTACGACCCACGGAAGCAGCGCAGTAACCATAAACGCGAGTGAAATCGCGGGCACATCTAGTTTATTATACATCTGGTAATATAACTCTGCCAGCCCCTACAAAGATATAGGCATAAGACTCCAACCACGGTACGCCTAGCGACCCACCCACCACACAAGGCAGGAGGCTTTTTACAACGGCCTTCTGTTCTACTATAAGACATTTCAACGTTATTCATTAATTACCGGACAACCTGTATATTAATACGTGAAGCAAAATCTTTGTACCACTTTTTACATAAATTGCGCGGATGGAGGAGTATGAAATTTAGCACAGTTAAAGTTTATATGGAGAAAGAGGGGCGAATCCTAATATTTTTATAAAATATGCATTAAAAATACCTTAAATTAATGAAAATGCACTACACGCACACAACCATGCTTTTGACACAAGCAGTCGAATCGCGTTCGTAGTATTTCGGCATTGTTCGGTTAACTTCGTAGAATGCTTCGTAACTATGGTTACATACATATGTATGTGGAGTAGGTGACTAAATGAAATGTGATTATAGACAATAAAACCTTAATAACGATCAAATTTAAAATTTAAATATATTATGAGCGAATTTCGACCACTTTAGCGACCGCTAGTCTATACAGGGTGATTTTGAAATCGTGTAATTCCTTTTAACCACACATTCTACTGGTGATATAGCATAACCCTGACAATATTTTTTCTTCATTAGAATAATGGTTTCGGCAAAATTAGAGTACACATTTTTTTCATGAAATGATTTCAAATAGTCATATTTTAACCACCTGACACAATTTTAATATTTTACTAATTTAAAAATAATAACATAACAATAACTGATGTCGTAAATAATAAGGGGCAATAAAAAGGACCGCCCGTTATTATTTACGACATTAATTATTAAAATGATTTTTTATTTTAATTAGTAAAAAATTAAAATTGCCTCGGTTGGTTAACATATGACTATCTGACACCATTTCACGAAAAAAACGGAACAATAATTTTTCAAAAAATATAATTCTAATTAAATAAAAATATGGTCAGGGTTATTCTATATCACCAGTAGAATACGTGGTTAAAAGGAATTACACGATTTCAAAATCACCCTGTATAAATAAATGTAATGGTTACAGTTGCAACATACCTACATGAATTGTAAAATAAGCAGTTGCAAAGGTAGCGATTAAAAACAGTGGCCTTGATTTTCTTGCCAGTTATTCTCATTGGATGTACGCCCTTGCTTTGCTGAACGTGCCAACAGGTAAATGTTAATTTAGTCTAGGCTTGGTTAGTTTAACTTTGACGTTCATAAGTGTTAATAAAGAAAAAAATATTTTGAGTCTTACTCCAGTATTCTAAAGACATGAACGATATACATATACATATATACATACGAATACTAATAGTAATAATATAATAATATTCTACCACATACACACAACACCATCTAGCCTAAACTATGCAGAGCTAGAGACAATGGGTACTAGACAATGGATAAACATATATATATATATACTTTTTTTTCGTAAGTATTTACATATTATACATGAAACACCCAGACCAAGACAAACATCCATGTTCATGCGCACAAATGTTTGACTTGTGCGGGAATCGAACCCGCGAACTCAAGCGTGGCAGTCGGTTACGCTAACCACTACGCCATCGAGGCCGTCACAATACAATGATGAATTAGACCCACATTTTACCAGCCTTGGTTTTAGAACATAGCAAGTACAGAAGCGTTTTTATTGCCGTCTATCGAGCACAGTGCCAAAATCCGTGCTGGTACTGAAAATTATTTAACAGAAAAATCCGATAACTTGACAGAATTGAACCGAAGACCCCATGCAAAGCATTCGCATTCACTACCGCTGCTCCAACAAGCTAGTCTTTTTAACACGAGATAATTAACTCTTTCCGAGAATTTGTCAATGTTTTATCCATTCGGCACTTTCTACGCGAAATACAGCTTTGCAGTTTTTATGTAGCCGCATGTACACATGATGTTTCACGTTTCACGTAAGCAATTAGTAGCACAAAGACTACAACACACATGTCCATACCAAAACATCGGCTCGCGTTAGGCAGAGCTTAAATCGAAGCATGCATGATCGGCCATTCGCGGCGCATGCCGGGCAATATTTGTACGCAGCTTTTAGAAAAATATGTCTCACTATTTACCGATACGTCTATGTTTGTATATACGCTTCGTAATACTAAAACTATAATATCTAAAATGAAAAACAGAAGAAATGATAACTGATCATTGCGGCAATAACAAAATATATTTATTTTATTTTATTTTTCACCGAGCCCGAGCGAACTGATTACTACAGAACCTAAATAGGTTCATACCATTAATATTATAAGTATTTTTTAATATTTACATATTATATTCATCAATACGGTCTCATAGGCTTAACACCATGTGCATATGCGTTGTAAAATATAGAAATTATAATTTACTGGTTGTCTGCTTCTTCTACCTGTGCCCAAAACTAGCAACTAATCTAAACGTTAATTCCGTAACTTCGGTAAACTTATCTTATCTTGTGTGTGGGATCTTTTGTGTCGACTTCCCCAATGACGACTGCCATAGATGTTCATGGCAGCCGGGACCGACGGCTTAACGTGCTCTCCGAGGCACGGAGCAGGCGATAATTGTCAATCAATACGCACATACTTTCAAAAAGTCATATAACTTCCGAAATTCAGAGGTGCACGACGTGGGTTCGAACCCGAGACCCTCTGCATTACAGTCTGTTGGTCTCCCCACTGAGCTATCGCTACTCTTTCAGTAAACTTACTAATCAATAAACGACGATTGAGGTTCATACTTGTGTTACTTATGACCTAAACGAACAAATGATTATTGAGTTTGACTCGAATTTAAAATTTTAGGTAGCAGTAAAGGTTTTCTAATATATCCCTTAAGCTGTCTACCGGGAACATTTGATTAAAAAGGCTCTCCCTGGCACATAATCAAAACGTGGCTAGCTAAATACGAACGATAAATACTTCTATTTTACCTTGTAGTAATATATAATAATATGCATTAACAAGCGCGCTTCTATGCAGGTATGCCTGTGTAAGTAGGTATGTATCACTGTTCAAATACAATGATATCTTGAGAGCAAGTTTAGTGTTGATAATTGCATTTGGTTAATAGGAAATTTTTGTATGACGACATCAAAGTGACTTTTATCGATTTTGGCAAAATTTACTAGGGTTACCCGATCGGAACCTTGTATGATATTGACCTGTATTAAACTGTCCTACTGCTGGGTACGGCCTACAGGCCTCTTCTCAATGTGAGAAGGGTTAGGCCATAGTCCACCACGCTGACCCAGTGCGGGTTGGCAGACTTCACATATCTTCAAGAACATTATGGAGAACTCTTAGACATGCAGGTTTCCTCACGATGTATTCCTTCACCGTTAAAGCAATCGATAATTAACTATTTAATACGCACATAACTTCGAAAAATCAGAGATGCATGCCCTGGGATTGACCTCGAGACCTCTGCGTGACAATCCAACGGTTTCCCACTATGCTGTTGCTGCTATAAAAGCTTATCTGGACTAAACTGACGACTATATGTCGCGATTGTCCATAGGAATCTATACGGAGTTTGAAGATGACATAAAATTGGAAGGAGCCAGATGTATCCCGATTTCAGATTAGGCAGAAGTGTCACACAATATAATGTTTTGTTAAGCTTTGGCTTAGGCCCTCATAATAATGAGCGAACCATTATGTATAAATGGAACATGTCAGTTTCCTCGCTACTACTAAAGAATTCGAGAAAATGTCCTGCTTAACACGGTTATGGAGCTCGGAAGTCACGGGGCCAATAGCCAATCATTAAATTATTCAATCATCATTATATCAATAATTAAAATACCAGACCTAATTAAATATCAACTGTGTCTGGCCGCCGGTGTGCCGCTGAGACTAAATAATTGAATCAAATTTATTTCTATCTGCGATATTAAAACGCCCAATATAACTCTAATCATAGAGAAAATCAAGGCCTCACGTCATCATATTTACGTACAGATTACAAAATGATTTACAATTTAATCTTAATAATGACCGAGCTTAATAAAATGTATTATCTCATTGACTTCTTGTCTAATCAGGTTGTTATCTCTTACAACACATGTAGGTATTACTTATACCTACTACCTCGGTAGTGCACAACGGTAGTGAATACGATGCTTTGCATGACATCTCGATTACCGAGTCGGACATAACTTTATTAGGTTGGCAGCACGGTGTCTGGAACTGCCCAATACAAACAGGGAGACTTTGTGATAATGGCTGCTGATAAGCAACCGAAACGTCGGGAGAAGTGTAAACTCAGTAACTAAATCTAGATAAATTATTTATCATTAAAAGAGCTTAAATAATAGTAAAGTTAACAATATAATAATTTCAAAATTATGTTTTAGTAGTGTTGCAAGTAGTTTAATTTCTTTGTATCCCTTTTGAATTATATTGAGAAGCATGAGATTTGGCATAGTAAAAGTTAAACTACTATATACGGATTTTATCGCGTTGTTTATTTATCACTGTATTACATAATTTTGAAACTATTACACTACTACTACTACTGAATTTTACTAATTTTCTCCCCGTGACCATGGCTGCTATAATATAAATAGATTTAATAGTTTAAATAATTTTATTAGCTAATAAACAGTAGAAATCTATCCTATTTTACAGCTTAAACGAAACATAAACAGTTATATTACTATTTGTCCGTCCCAAATATTTAAGTTAGTGGTTGACAATAAAGATATATATTTATCAAAAAAGCACTTCAAATCCTCCATACAATTTAATTATCGCGGTCGCGCGCCGATTTGAATATCGAGCTCTGTCATTCAGTACAACCGCGTCTTACCTACGCTCGGCGCAGTCTTAACTTTAAGACCTAAAGTAGGGTGACCATGTATCTTAAATTAAGAAATACCTACGAAGACAGCAAAATAGGTAACCCTAACATATATTAGGCTGAGCCGCTATCTTAGATGAACAAATACCTAAGAAGACATAGTACGACCCACTTAACGTTGTTTTATCCCAGTCCACATAACCTAGTTACTCTATCCCACTGCCATTATCCTCATTAACCTGGGTAACATAAGCTTAATTCAACGAAAACGTTGTTCTAATAATACTGACCCGGAGGTTAACAAGACCAATTGTTACTGCAAATAGGCGGTACCTACTAATTCATTCGGCTAAATTAATCGACTATTTCTGCAAATAACACTGCCTTGTAAGCCTAAGCACATGTTTGCGGCCAATCACGATACCTAAAGTTCGCTTTTTGAGCGGTGACGAGACACTATGGATCATTATGCCGAATCTACTTGGCACTGTGTAGGTAGGTATATGTGTATTTGTCTCGGTATGCGTTCTAATGGGGATTCACGCGAGTGAAGTCGGAGATAAGAGTCGTGCTTATTTTATAAATTGGAAAGACTGCGACGATGATGGCAGTTTGATACAATCATGCGTAATCTGATGAATGGATTTAAATGAAACTTGGAACAAATAAAACTGGGCGATATTTTTGTCATGGTATGTGTTTCCGTGGGATATACATAAACAAGGCTAGAAACATAATTTAGTAGCATAGTCAGTAACATAAGTGGTTGAATATTTCACAAATTAGTAAAAGTATTAGATATATGAATTAAAATTAAAATTGTTATTCTTTATTTATAAGCTGTGTCAAATTAACTATAATTTTACTGCTATAAAAATATAACACCCTTAAATAAAATTATAAATGCGAATGTGAGTTTGATTGTTAAGTTTTCACGCCTGAACTACTCGACCGATCATCATAAAATTTCACATACACGGCGTCAAGGTTACAGAAAAGTACATACGTCAAAGTCAAAAATCATTTATTCACTTAGATCACAAAGTCACACTTATGAACGTCAAAGGGGTTACCTAGTGAGTTTATTACATTTACTGAATTTACATTTATGTTAGTTGCAAGGTTCAGGCAAAAGGTTGAGCCTATGAGAAGATACCTGCATGAAAATCAAGGCCACTCTTTTAAATCGCCCTTAACTTATAATTTCAGTATTTTACAACTCATTTATGTACCAGGTGTTCCAGTCATTATGCTATATGTCACTGTCCATATAAAACTAATTTCTAAAAATAAAGATAGTAGTATAATATTATGTAAGAAGGTAAGGTTACCTTTCAACCAGAAAAATATAGATATCCTGCAAAAACGCGAGCACAGCCGCTTGCTAAATCTAGTTATTCATAAATTTGAAAGATAAAGCAAATCAGAATCTTGCTGGTTTATTTTTCTAGAAAATCTTATATGTCATCTATGCGTGTATATCTTCAATGTATTTAGCAATAAAAAAATAATCACCTTTAAAAGGTTAACGATAAAAAGTCACTGTATGGAATGTTATCTTTCCGATTTAGGTTTTATCGGAATCGTTTACGTCTATTACCTATCAAAAACTACATATATGCATTATTAATCATAGTTTTACCACGAAGAGATGACATATCCATCTTGACATCTAATCTCTATTAGCGCAGCGGTAATAAATGCGACTTTTGTACATACGGTCTCGTGTTCGATACCCTCCGAGAAAGTATAATTGGTTCTTTAGCATTGGTGTGTATAAGAGAAGTGGGGTACGTAGACCGCATCCAACCCAGAATTGTCTGTTCCTCATATCAGAATGTTAGGTTTCTTGGATTTCAAAGGTTTTATATAGGCACATTTAGGGTTGGTGATAGTTTCCGTGTAAGCTTATTTTCAAAAGCATCATGGAGTTTGGAAATATGTAGAGTAGCCAGCAATATGCGTATAAAGCTTAGACAAAAGCAGCATCAGCCCAATGTGGATAACGCATTGCACTTGCGATCGAGAGGTCGCGGGTTCGAATCCCACCCATTCCACTACTGACGTGAACCCACTCCTAACACAAGTATTCTAGCTTAGCTGGAGGGGTTAACAAGAAGACAAAATACTACTAAGCTTTTAAGAAGAGCGGTTTAATCACCCCTTCTCGTCATCACTGATTACAGGCTTATGAATATTTTTGATAAGTCTCTCCCAAGTTTTTCCATTCGCTGACCCGATCCCTGTATTCTGCTTTATTCTGCTAGTCTTTTGTAAATGCGTCTAATTGATCGCGCCTACGTTTACTGGGTCAGCCCTTTAGAATTTTAGGATCCACGAGGTTGCTAGATTTGACCGCTTTTGCAGACAAGTCCTGTCTTGTAGCCTTAAGGTCGACTGGATGTAGGCCTGAAGACGGCAAGGCCGTAATGACTATTTTCGGGCGCATTTTCGGAAGTCGGTAAGTGCATATGCTGTATAAATATAATATTATAAGTTAAAAACAATCTAGTACTAACCTACTTCTTATGATAAGTTGTTAAAACAACTTGTTATTTAAATTAATACTTTCCTGTGCGAAGCTAACCTCGTGTCAAAGTCGTTGTGCCCAAGGGTGGTCGCTTTAACGCGAAGATTTTTTTATAAGCTATCTTACCTCGCCTGCCTTGGTTGTACGTCGTACTATGACATAACAACAGTTAAGAAGCAACGGGATCACCTAAGCTGATCGTCAAACACGTTTTTTTTTACAGACACAGTCTCAAGCGTATATCCTAAAAAGTATTGCCAGTGTATTACAACCACGTTTCGCCAGCTATTTATTTACTTTATTGGGACCCAAAACAGTTACACATTAAATATAATACAACAATTTTATATACCTATGTAAAGAAAAGAGTTAATGTGTGACCCACACCAATGTCCGCAAATTATTATAAAAAAAAAAAAAAAAATTATAGATAATTGTGAACGGGAACATTTAGCAATCATTATTTTAACAATTCAATAGCTTGTTTACCAATTCTTGAATACGGGAGTGCAAATATATCTAAGTCTGTAAAGTGTGTGTTATACGTTTCAACAAGGCGACAAAAAGGCGCCCGCCCTCTATTCACATTGAAAGCAGAGAAATACGTTTGTATGAGATAACCGCTGCCACATTTCTTCTTAAATCACCTAGGGCACAATAAGTTCAGCTTCAAAAAAATTAAGAGCAGACGTCGACATATTTATACGTACTTTATAAATTATTAATAATAAAGGTGTTACAACTTACGACAATGCGATTGTCATGTGTCGCGGGACGACTGTTTAGTCGTAACAATAGGCCAGTATCGTCGCCTGCCTATCTTGGCAGAATAATGTGCTAATTATTACAACAACCGCTCATTATTGTGGCGAATAAGGCATCTTTCACGACCCAGTTACTCGTTCTGCTTACAGGTGAGAACTGTATGAATTGTTTCATTGTACACTTGTGATTTATACATCGGTTTCAAAGAAAAGTTTTAAGCGGTACTCGTATTTTTATATTAATCTATTACATGTGAGTAGGTACTTACATAGTCATAAGACTATATTCTCGAAGGGATAGACTAAGGTCAGCTTTTAGGTCCCACATAAGCGGAGCAGGCCTATTGCCATCCACCAGTCACAGAACCGGCCATTTATTTATATCCTCACACGTTCTAGGAGAAATTCCTGCATCGCGAGTCGCGAGGGACATTACAAACATTCTAAACAACGAACACGAATCACCCAGATTCGGCACATCCATTGGTGAATCATAGAAATGTTTGTCATGCATGGGATTCGAAGCCACAACGCTCGTAGTGGCAGTAGCGTGGCGACTACTTTAACCAACTTGGCGTCCATTCATAGTAAAATTTTATGGAGGATTTGAAAGGTTTTTTTTAATAAATATGTATCTTTATTGTCAATCAATAACTTAAATATTTGGGACGGACAAATTGTAATATAACTATTTATGTTTCGTTTAAGCTGTAAAATAGGATAGATTTCTACTGTTATAATCTAAAAATCACGTAACACGAGCTTACGTTTTTGCATTTCTCGTACAAATTTACGTAATTTTGTAGGCGAAAGTATTAATTATTTTAAGTTTTTACACTCAGAAATTGTAAACACATTAATTGTTATGGTAAATGTATATTTTAAATGTATTAAACAAAATATTGTGTTGATATTATTCACTTAACTGTGACCGCCTGTTTTGGCACATTTTGCTCGGCGCAGTCTTAAGGAAGGTTTTCGCTAATATCACGCTACAAGACACGGTAGCGGAGCTCTAATCACAAAAGTTGGTGAAACCGCCAGCGACAGCTATGTAGTATAATAAATGGTAGCCCCGCCTCAAGCATTGCTCCAAGTATTGCATGCTCGATCACTGTCGTGACAATAACGATTTCCGAAGCCGGTGTGAAAAATAAAAGACTTAAGCAAATTCTATGAGCGCATAGCGACACCATTGTCGACAGTACTCGGTACACAAACATTTGCATGCAATTTCGCAATTTATTTACAATTATCGCAAAGGCCGCTTTGTAATTACACACAGCCCGAAGGCCTAGTCAGTGACAATATGTCAACATTCATCATTATTATAATTACCATCACATGCGACAAATGCACTAGTACTGTGTTTAATTTCAATGCATGTAATTCCGCATTTTGTTTAATTCGTGTACGGATCTGAAACGTGGTCTCTCACTATGGGCTATATCAAAAGGCTCAAGTTCACAAATTCAGGAGAGAGATATGCTCGAAGTTTTCCTGTGGGATCGAATCTGAAATGAGGAGAGCAGCAGGAAAACTAAAATTACCGACATAGCCAATCTGAAGTGGCAGTGAGCAGAACATTTAGCGCACAGAACCGATGGCCACTGGAGTTAATAGGTTCTAGAGTGCCAGGCACTGTTAGACGCAACAGGGATACACTCGCCACAAGGTGGACCGACGATCTGATAAGGGTCGCGGGAAGCGATTGGATGCGGGTGACCCGTGATCGATCTGTGAGGAAAACCTTGAGTGAGGCCTTTGTTCAGCAATGGATATATCTCGGCTGAGATGATGAGTTCCTTAACAAACACCACTTAATTATATTGACGTACGATTTAATTATGTGACGTACGATTTAATTATGTGACGTGACTTATTTCTGAGTTACAAAAAGGGAGAACTTTGTAAATACGCATACCTGCTAGCATGAACCGACGACCAATTTACAGGTACCAGGTATCTTTTAGTCTGAGTGTTGATTTTTATGTATGTAAAACAGAATATTTTTAATAATGAATACCGCCAAGCACTCCCGTTCGGCGGTAATTTCGCCCATGATTCCATTCAAGTTCACATATTAGTCACCAAGGTGGATATAACATTAGAAACCCTACCTACTTTATCTTACATTCACAGTAAGCATTTTCTGGTGAGTTCCCAGCCATTATAAAGATCCGATAGGCCTGAACGACGCTAGGAGACGAAGCTAAGAGGATATTACCTAAAGTAAACAGCATCGTAAAACATTATATGATGGACAAAAAACCGAAGCACCCTATCAATTATGTTGATGCGTAAGTAAAAAGTAAGATCCGACTGTGGGAAATTAACAATACATATATTATGTACTGAACACGTTATGTATATAATACATATACCTATGTAGGCGCCAGTTAGTGTTCCTACACTCGAAGATATATTATGTAAGTTGTTGGAGTACACAGAAAGAACCACCAGTTACGTTTAAAAGTTAAAGTAAAATGTTTACAAGTTAATTAATAAGTGTGATCTTTCTCTCGGCAAGTGTATTCGTTTATAGTTATAAATGTACTCGAATCTTATAATTAATTACATAATTACATACCACAGCAATATGAAGTAAATTGCAACGCTCTTGTGTGGCCATTTTAGTATTGCTGCGTCGACAGAATAAGTATGTACGGTAACGAAACCGTACAACCTAGTTATCTCCGAAGGGGTAAGTATACTTAACATTCAGGTACATCGGTAAGTAAGTTTTAGGTCCAACGTTATAGGTGGCAAATCTATCACCGGTTATTTTCTGACTCCGTGTTGATAATCGTAATTTTCTATAGAAAACAATAATATAATAATAATATTCTATTACAAGCACACAACACGATCTAGCCCAAACTAAGCAGAGCTTGTACTATGGGTACTAGACAATGGATAAATATACCTACATATATACTTTTTTTTGTAAATACATACATACCATACATAGAAACACCCAGACCAAGACAAATATCCCTGTTCATGCACACAAATGTTTGGCTTGTGCGGGAATCGAACCCGCGACCTCAGTTGTGGCAGTCGATTACACTAACCACTACGCCATCGAGGCCGACAAAGACATAGTTAAATATATTTTTATTTATTTAGGTCACAATGTAACACTTATAACGTCAAAGTACAGTGTGATGCCTAAGTAACTGAAGTAACATTTAGGGTAGTTGCTGGGTTCAGGTAAATCGTCGAGCCTACGAGAATATACCTGCAAGAAATTCGCCACCAAAAATTTTTCAGTCGCCATAGAATTTTGGTATATTAAAACTCATATCTGCAAGATGTGGCATAACACCCTGTGTTACTAACTATACTCAACACAGATATCAAAAGATGGATCTTACGGTCGGCATTCAAGATAAGCGCTTATGCCCCGGGAACACGAAGGCAGAAAACATACACATTATAATATCAGCCACGCACTTCTGACTTTTTATTTTATTTATTAAGGGATAATAAACAGCTACAACATATATATTATATATATTAGGCATAAATATTTCAATCTATTAATAGCAATGCTGCAGCCCATTGCATTATCTACAAATTAACATCAATAATAAACAATGGGTGCCACTAGACAGATAATAATAATATACATATGAACAATATATACTACTCAAAACAAAATAAGGGCCACTAGTTTATTTACATCTAAGTGCACTTTAGTAAACTAAAAGTAACTGATAAGTAGCATTATATTGATATTACGAACTCTTTGGTGTTTGATCTCTTTTATGCTGGTGTTCGTGTTCCTAATCTGAAAAGCATTGGCCATCGTTTTAAGAAAAAATAATTGGATGTTATTCTTATGTTTTTCTTCGATTGTCTTCTTAACTTGTTTCGGTTATTTTAGGGAAAAAGCTTTACTTTTTCAATTTTAATTGATTCATTTATCATCTCGCGTTAATCATGCCACCAGTACGAAGGCACATGGATACAATTACAGCAACCAGAGCCATAACTATGATTCAAGAAGGACGTTCTCAGCGTTACGTGGCTTTGCAGTTGGGTTTTCTCGAAGAGCTGTCCAAAATGTATGGAATCGCTTCTAAGAGACCGGCAGTGTTGCCAGGAGACCCGGTTCAGGTAGAGTTCGTGTAACAACGGCGCACGAGGATCGGTACGTCCAACTAAGTGCTCGTCGTGATCGTACAGTAACGGCCCGTAAGTTACAACACCACCTACGGATGACAACGGGTATCCGTGTCAGTGATCAAACTATACGTAATCAATTGCACGAAGACCAGCAAATGTCAAGACGACGAGTTGTTCGAATTCCTCTGACCAGGGTTCAACGTGCAAACCGTTTAGGATTCTCCCGTCAGTATTTGAACTGGGGGATTAATCAGTGGGGCAAGGTGTTTTTTACAGACGAGTGCAAAGTAAAATTTTTTAATGATGATCGGCGTGTTAGGTTGAGGAGACAACGCGGCGAGCGGTTTTCGGAGTCCTGCATCCACGAAGTTGACCGTTTCGGTGGTCCCAACGTAATGGTTTGGGGTGGGATTAGTTTACACGGTAAAACCGAGCTCACCATTTTAAATACGGGTACCGTAACTGCAGAACGTTACATCGAGGACGTCATCAGGCCTCAAGTGATCCCATTTGCACAGCAAGTGGGGCCTGGATTCATCCTGATGCAAGACAATGCCCGTGCACACACAGCTCGATCGACCCAAACTGTCCTAGAAGGGTCTCATATTGAGGTATTTTATATTATACATGGCCAGCTAACAGTCCGGATTTAAATCCAATCGAGCAATTGTGGGACCAATTGAAACGAAGGGTTAGAGAGAATGAGCAAGGGGTCTACAACCAACAGCAGCTGATTGACGTTTTAAAACGTGCCTGGGAGGAGATTCCAGATGAAAACGTGAGGAATTTGATCCAGAGTATGCATACGAGGCTTCAGGAGTGTATTGCTACGAGAGGAGGACATACTCGTTACTAAAAAGAAGAAACAAAAGTGACAAGAACAGTATTTTGTCTATTTCCGGTGATTTCTTTTGTTCATGTTTTCCATTCAAAATGGGCAATTTCATTATGAACTTAAAAAAACAATTCATGATCATTATTTTAAACAATTGTTAGCCTATATTATAACCAATAACATTATTTTGTAGTTACATAAGTTAAACAATTTAATGTCTTTATTGTTTTCATGGTACAGCAAAAAATCTTAGTGGCCCTTATTTTGTTTTGAGTAGTATACAAATCAATTTCTCCATAAAATTAAACCGTACTAAAATACAAACATACAAATAAAAATATTAATAGAATTCAAAATAGGAACAGAGGTAGATTTGTTGCCAGATAGCATATTCATGGACATTATATATAAATTAGAATTAAATTTATAAAGTTATTTGCGTATTAAATACTTAATTAACGCTTGCATTAACGCTGACGGCCAACATCGTCAGAAAACCTGCATTTCCGAGAGTTCCCTAATACGTTCTCTAAGATACCTATGTGATGTCTGCCAACACACAGCCTGCACTGCCAGCACTGAGCCAGTATGGTGCAGAATAGCCTAATCACACTAATAAGTCCTATGCCCAGCAGTGGACAGTTTATATAAAGGGCAGATATTATTATATCTGAAATTCATAACACTTTATTATATCTATCGTCAAGTACCGACACGTAGCGATTAAATTGATAAAACTCTGTAATATTTCCAGAAATGCTGTTAGGCCTTTAAAATAGTCTAAACACAATGTATTATTTATACTACTATAATAAAAGTGGAGAGTTTGTTTAGTTTCTGCGCTGTTCTTTGGAACTAATTAATTTGAAAATAATATTGCATTTGATTACCCTAGCTGATACGACCGATATTTGCATGCTAAAAGCGTGACAGGAATTCTGGTGAAAATAATATGAATGTAGCTTATAGACAATTAGGTAGAAATCAATAGCATTTCTATGATGCATTAAATTGAATTGCAATTTAGACTAAATTTTAAGCCATTTAGCTTCTTTTAAATGAAACTTTGGCACTAAGAATGCTGCCTATATCGCTATGGACTTTACTTGAAGAACACGCAGGTTTGGAACTAATTGTAGATTTTGAATTTTTATCGGCAGCGATGGCGTAATTTTCGTAAAATTGGTTTTCCACTATCTAACTTCTTCTCTAAATATTATATTCGTGTATATATAAGTGAGTTCGACACGTGCACAAGCGGGTAAGAGATTTCGTCAGACGTGTCGTACGTCACTGACGTGTGGCGCGTACGACACACTACACTTTGCATTACGCGTTATTAGTATGCGTGCTTACAAAAATAACTCATCCGATGCTCGACTAATACAATTATTTTACTGAAATGTCTGCGATACTTGAAGTTGTTTTCATGCCAATCCATTACAGAGATTGTTCTTTTCATTTATTGTTTTAATGTCAGACAGACGAACTATCAGACAGTGAAGTAAGTAAATAAATTATTGTAATTTACGCTGTCAGAAAAAAATCATAGATAAAAGTCTGGAATACAGCCAGATTGAAAATAAGGCGACGTGCGTGCAAGACGAACGATATGAAAAAGCAAAATTGTATGTCAGACAAAGATTTCAATCATATAGATCTTTTATCTTTTAACTTAGTGTGTAATTATTATGTTTTTATTAACTTTGAATCGCTTAGCTTCTTAGTCATAAATTTTATAATGTACTATAATTAGTTCACAACCCTTCTGGTGTATTCTGTACATGCCTGTTAAAGGTTTACATATAAGAACATTGTTACAACGTAATATGCTTAGTAGTGTTGTATATGTATACTGTTGGTGTGGCTATAATAAATAAATAAATAAATAAATAAATAAATACACTGAGGGCAGATCTATATCGAAAATGAGGAGTGGGTTCATATATTAGATAGAGAACGATAGTGTCCAATTTTAAATATGAGTGAACGTGATAATATTATATTTATAATTCAGATGTCATTTTAGTACTGTGTGTCACATGACAAATTTACCTCCAAAAATAAACTCTAATAACTCCATAATAAACGTTAAGCATCAATGATGTAAAACTTTGATGTCAGGTTCGAAGCAAGTGATAATCCACTGCGATATTCTACCAAAAATCGCATCTCAGATGTGTGATGCTTCTTCTGTAACTATAATAGGTACGCGGTGTGTATCGTCTACCTATGCTTCCGTTA
Source organism: Catocala nupta (assembly GCA_963675205.1). Taxonomy (NCBI): domain Eukaryota; kingdom Metazoa; phylum Arthropoda; class Insecta; order Lepidoptera; family Erebidae; genus Catocala; species Catocala nupta. Next base: position 28,968,282 of record OY776090.1, on the reverse strand, counting down.
AAGAACTTCGTCTGCTTCACATAAGAGAACTTCCCCGTATTTGCAACATTTTTCATTGATTGGTCGTAGCGTAATGTTTTATAGCCTTCCTCGATAAATGGGCTATCCAAAACTAAAATACCTATATTTTTAATTCGTACCAGTAGTTCCTGAGATTAGCGCGTTCAACTAAACAAACAAACAAACTCTTCGGAATTATAATATTAGTATAGATATGAAAGGGATTAAATATAATGACCACCAAAAATACTAATTGCACAGCAAAATATGCTTACTAAAATATATCATAACGAGCACATTTATGCCTCACATCACTGCATTCCGTCTCGGTAGGGTTAGGTTATGTTAGGTTCCTTCTTAAATCCACCCAGAAATGGGAGCCCCGCTTGGCGGGGCTCCGTCGACTTAGTTTGATCTCTTTAAATATATTTTGGTGTGCAATTAGTATTTTTGGTAAGCATATTTTGCTGTGTAATTAGTATTTGTGATGGAACAAAAGCAAAAAATTGAGGAACAGTTAAATACTACCCTATATGAAATAGAATTCACAAAAATATTCATAACATAATCTCACGCCGAACACCTCCGATAGGGCAGACACATAAATTTCGCAAAGTATGGTTTTATTCATTCATTTATATCACCATCCACCGGACACAGTTTTAGATTCCGTGACGCTACTTAGAATTTTTATATAATTACTGAGAAAGAATACCCTAATATCACCTTTTATATCAGGAAATTGATCCCGAAAATACCCATAAGACTTATTTTCCCATTACCACCTACGGTATGTATAGAATAACATAGATACGAAATACAAAATATCACATCTTGGTAGAAACTTACTCACCAAAATAAGAATAAAACAATGATCCAAAACAGACTGGATATAAGACCTGTTTTTCTTCACGAGTGACTTATGACATTCAGATCAACACCATACTTATACAAGCGCCGCCATCAAAATAAGGCTATATTATAATTTTTCCAGTGTATTAAGGCTCTGACCATTGTTACATACGATTTGTCGGCTAGGTAAGTTTGACAAAAAAAATCTGCATGGCCGCAAGAAACCTATTTCTGTTTGCCATTACAAACCGTCCGTTGAAATATTTTTGGCATCTAATAGTTTGATTCTTAATAAGAAATGAGTACACGTGCTTTTAAAATATCTTTTGAAATAAAACAAATTTATACGGATTTTATTATTTTTTTATTTTCGTAATCCAATATTATATATATAATATAACCCTTAGTTCCCAAAGTGGTCCGGGTGGACCTCCAGGGGTCCACGGGAGACTCGACGGGGGTCTACGTCGGCGTGACAAGAAAATGGGGGTTCACAATTCGTAAGCGGGAGTCCATCCACGAAAATTTATAAATTTATTTGCTTTTTGAGGAATACCACACGCTGGAAGACCGGCGAATTTGAAAAAACATTTAAAAAAGTCAGCCTACGGGCTGACCTTTTGTTATTTTTTTGTGCACTATAATAAATATCTCCTGCGCAGATGAGAGTCTCCGTTAAGACTGGCCGCCGTGACCGAAATTCGGTCTAGAGGTCACAATTAGTTAGGGTTTTAAGGGGCCTTTAACATATTTTGGAGTCGGTTGACATAAATATGTAATAGATGTTTGTGTGAGCTGTCGAATAAATATTTTGAAAGGTTCATTGTGAGTGCGCAGTTTACGACCCAATAGCAGTAACCTCAGAGCCTCCTGCCAACGGTTTTGCATTGTAACAAACAAATATTTGTGTGTTCTACATACATTTCTTATGTTTTGTTTGTGTGTTGCACGCCTTAACTACTCGACCAAACATCATACAATTTCGAATAAGTACACGTTATCCGGGGTATAGAAAGGGACATAGAACCGTTCATCCAGAAAAAATGTACTGTTTTCGAGGGATAGAAAATTGACCTAACTCAACTTATTACATACATAATATATGAACAATATTTTATTGTCTTATTGGATAATCAAACTAATCATAAAAATATACACTTACTGCTTCTATTCATTATCTTATCAATAAAGACGACAAAAACACGAAGGACAATACAAAGAAGCTGTATCGCCTGTAATTAGCAGTACACTCACTATATTTGGTTAAAATACAATTAAGAAAAAATTACTATACATAAAGTACTTCTAGTATACGCGAATGTGTGTTTGTTCGTTTGCTTGATGCATGCCTTAACTACTCGACCAAACATCATGGAATTTCGCATACATGTTGTCAGAGCAGCACAAAAGGACATAGGGTACATTTCATCCAAAAAAAATACGCTTACTAACCTAACCTACATTTATACAAGCAAACCCGCCGACAAAATTTAATATTCTTATAAATTTGTCAAATATCTAATCGGTACGATACGATATCGCATATTGATATTATGAAAAAAAAACAAATATAAATCAAGGCAACAATACACCCACAGAGGTCGGCGTTATAATCTAAAATATTGGACGAGGTGATGTCAACCCACTTCTCTGATAAGCCTATTGAGGTTAGTTAAGGGACCGTATACTACACATGTCACAGTCCTAACAAATAACTAAATAAATTAACCGTTCAAGTGGTGTAGTGACGGAACACCCACTCACTGTGCTTAGGGCTGCCAATTCCATCATGAATGGCTGCGCTTAGAGCTACCAGTTCGATCATGTTTTGCTGCGTTTAGGTCCCTGAGTTCAATCAAGTTTCACTGCACTTAAGACTCCCAGTTCGATTATGATTGGCTGCGCTTAGGATTGCCTATGTGATCATGCTTCGCTTCTACTTAGGGCTCCTAGTTCGATTATGATTCGCTGCGCTTAGAGCTGCCAGTTCGATCATGTTTCACTGTGCTTGCGGCTGCCAGTTCGATCATGTTTAACTGCGCTTAGAGCCGCCAGATCGATCATGTTTAACTGCGCTTAGGGCTGCCATTTCGATCATGTTTAACAGCGCTTAGCGCTGCTAGTTCGATCATGTTTAACTTCGCTTAGAGCTACCAGCTCGATCATGTGTCACTGCGCTTAGGGCTGACAGTGCGATCATGTATCACTGCGCTTAGGGCTGTCAGTTCTATTATCTATCGCTGCGCTTATGACTGCTAGTTCGATCATTATTGACTGCGCTTAGGGCTGCTAGTTTAATCATTTATCGCTGCGCTTAGAGCTGCCATTTTGATCCTGTTTCACTGCGCTTAGGGCTGCCAATTCGATCATGTTTAACTGCGTTTTGGCCTGCCAGTTCGATCATAATTTAACCTGCTGTAAATATACGTAGTATACAGCTATATACCCCTAGCTAGTATAGTTACAGCAACTACACGAAACGTCGTGTTGTATACTTAACATCTCTCATTCACAGATAGCATTAACCGCAATATAACATTTGCGCATTAGACAAAAATTTCCAAATGATTTACTTACGTAACAATTTTACACATGATGACGTACCTATAAAGTTAAGTCACATAATCTATACAGGGTGATTTTGAAATCGTGTAATTCCTTTTAACCACGCATTCTACTGGTGATATAGAATAACCCTGACCATATTTTTTCTTAATTAGAATAAAATCACCCTGTATATTAAATACGTGAAGCAAAAACTTTGTACCCTTTTTTACGAAAATTGCGCGGACGTAGGAGTATGAAACTTGGCACAGTTAAAGTTTATATGGAGAAGGAGAGGCAAATCATTTTTATAAAAAATGCATTAGAAATACATTAAATTAATGAAAAATACTACACGCAAACAACCATGCATTTGACACACGCAATCGCACGCGTTTGTAGTATTTCGGCATGGTTCGGCTGAGGTCGTATAATTCTTCGTAACTATGGTTACATACCTTAAATACCTAATATTGCAATTTCGCGGTATATAATATAATAACGAACAAACTTAAAATTTTAATCATTGTTGGTCGAATTTCGACCACTTGGCGACCGCTAGTTATGTTTAATATGTCACTTCATAAATCTCTAACGAAATGTATATTCTTAATGCACCTGACACATTTTTGTTATTGAATGTTTTGAGCGTAACATGTCACGTAACATAAAAACAATTCCCATTTAAATCTGACTTACATCAAGTGACATTTAAAAAATTCCGAGTGACATCTCACTATTTTCACGTAACATTGTACTTTTTGCCTAGTGACATATGTCAATGTTGCACGTGATATGTAACGTATCATTTTCAGAGGTAAAGCGTGCTTACCTGAATGATGAGCGGCCGGAAGGCGTGTATGCTCTCGTCGGCGACATGCGATGGAAACGCGTCCAGGTCGAAGTCGATGATCGCGCATTTTGATGAGTTGCAGTAGTTTGACACCTGCACATTGTATACGACTATTAATTAAGAAAACATTGTTAAGAAGCTTTGTGCTTAATAAGAGTATTTCACTTACACATATATTTATTCTGACGCCTATATGCCAGAAGGTATAGGCATAAGTAACAATAAATATACATATATGCTACTAATATTATAAATGCGAAAGTTTGTGAGGATGAATGTATGTATGTATGTTTGTTACTCTTTCACGCAAAAACTACTAGACCGATTGCGATGAAACTTGGTATGTAGATAGCTGAAAACCTGGATTCACACATAGGCTACTTTTTATCTCGATATTCCGACGGGAAAAACGCAACGGACGTAAAATCTAGTATACATATAAAAAAATATAAACGGGAGCGGGCCTATTGCCTTTGAATGGGCACAGTGCCAGACTCGGCGCTGCCACTAAGAATTTCTTGACAGAATTCCAATAACAATGGCCGGACCCGGGATTCGAACCCAAGACCATATGCACAGCAATCGTATTCACCACCACTTCGCCACCGGGACTATCTTATTAACGCTTTTATTAGCTTTATACGTATGTAACGGAAACTTTGAACATGATTTTGACCCCATTCAAAACGTCGCATTAACTCGAAATTTGGCATACTTATCAAGGACTGGTGGCAACACAATAATTTAGAAAATATAAAAAGAAATTAAAAATGAATAATAGTTTAAAAACACTAAAAACACGCTTTATTAAAAAAAGCAACGATTTTTTACATAAAAATTATTAAATTATTTTCCACTTTATAGTTCACATAATATTGTCTTCTGTTTACGCGAATGTTATTCATTGAAATTAAACTACTATATACGGATTTTATCGCGTTGTTTATTTAGCAAACTTTACAAAATTTTGAAAATATTACACTACTACTACTATTGATTTTATTTTACTAATTTATAAGCTAATAAAATTATTTAAACTATTAAATCTATTTATTTTTTGTTTACACTTTCCCAGACGTTTCGGTTGCTTTTCAGCAGCCATGGTCACGGGGAGACTAAGATGGTAGTTGTCTCAATGTTCCAGTGTAGTTATTTCAAAGTACCCGAACATAATTTAATTATTGGTGTTTCTATTTACGCAGAATGAGCTCAAAGTATCATGAAGTCTAGCTGTGGTTTGTTTCTTCTTGGGTTTGTCTATTTGAAGTACTGGATCCCAAGCTGGTGGTACATTAAATAACGCGCTAAATTTGTATATTTAGCGATAAAATCCGTATATAGTAGTTTAATTTCAACACTTTATAGTTTCCTTTTTTAATAAAGGCTGTTTTTTAGTTTTGTGAACTATTTTTTGAACCTGTATTTAATAAAAATCAATAAGTTTTTGTGAATGCGTAAATAGTTAATTATCGTACGCTTTAGCTTCAAAGGAAAACATAGCGAGAAAACTTGCGGATCTGACAATTCGCCATGCTGCCCTTGAAGATTGCATATCTTCAAGGGCGCCATCACTGGGAGTCTGACAACACGCACTGGGTCAACGCTTTACTCTTCTCATATTACAAAGAGACCGTGCCCAGCAGTAAGACAGCTGATAATCATAGTTATTATTATTATACTTCTAAATCTCTCATCACGCGTTTAGATATACCTACAATTATAAGTAAATAATCTGTGAACCTAAATATTCATTCTGTGCACACGTGCACTGAATCTGAGTGACCTTCACTGAGCAAAGTGATCCGTTAAACCAGCCAGTTGCACAATTATATAAAATACGTAAATACGTTACGGATAATATGTCTTAATTTTTGTAAGACTGCATCTGCACAATAAATAAAACCTGTGTGACGAGAGTTTTTACAAACATTTAAACATCGGACACAATTCTTTGTGTCACCCAGACCCGGCACAACTATTTATGCATTACACAAATATTTGCCCCGTGTAGGAATCGAATCCTCATCATTCAGCGCAGTGGCAGTATCGCGGCGACTACATAAACTACTTCAGCACCCGTGCGGACAATAATGGAACTAAATAGTTTATTTCATTTTAAGAAATAAGATAGGGCACTGCGACGTTCACAATATAAATTTCACAAAAATTTATTCAGGTCGACTATTTAAAAAAGTCTAAACCCAAAGTATCAACGTCTTTTTACTCTACGTCTATCTAATTTCTTATATTCTAAAACTAGCTGTGCACGCGGTTTCACCCGCATTTATAGTTACTGCGCTGCCTTCGTGGGTCATAGCATGATGTTATAGAGCCTATAGCCTTCCTCGATAAATAGACTAACCAATACTAAAATAATTTTTCAATTCGAACCAGTAGTTCCTGAGATTAGCGCGTTCAACCAAACAAACAGACTCTTCAGCTTTATAATATTAGTATAGATTATTTATTAAAAAAGAAGACTGAAAGTCAACCACGGCAGGTATTATTTCTAGGGTCGGACTAGGAATAATTCTTGTGCCGCGAGAGACTTTAATGACATCCAAACAAAGAACATCTAGACATCGAACTACTATTTATAAATTAGGCAAATCGAACCCACGACCCTTGGCGCAGTGGCAATGACGCGGCAATCACTTACAACTAATACAGCATCCGTGCAGTCCTCTGTCTCTCTGTACACAAAGTGTTACACTAAGTGCTACACATCAAGTTAGACACCCTATATACGCATAACTACGTTACATACAAAATATAAAATTGTCAGAAAGGGACTGTGCATAGTGGTGTCGATGTAATGGTAAGGATAGAGCGTCGCGTCCCGTTCAGCGTGAATGAGACAAAATAACAAAAATATAATGCACTCTCTCGCACGATTCGCAGCGTTAAACTTCTTATAGTTCAAAAACCAAATAGTCTAGGTTGATGTATCGCTGTGTGTACAGAAATAACGCAAAAACCATTGAACGTATTTTGATTCGATTTTCGGTTTCAGTTTTAACTGTATGTCATTTAACGTTTAATAGATCCGAAGTTATGGATATAAATGCGGAAATATCCAGGTAGCCCGTGGCTACACCAGGAATATCTATTACCCAAGTTTCAACTCAAAAATACTAGAGCGGTGTAGGCTATTGCCATTCGTGGACCGAGGTCTTCCTGAAAGAGGCGCCAGCCAATGGATCTACGTAAATAATTTCGCAAGCGAATTGTGGTTTATTCGAATGAAGTTGCGGATAAAATCTAGATTTTAAATATACATGTAACCTTTTGATGATAGTTGTTTACATAACATCAGGCGCGCTTCGTGTTTCGACGCCATATCTATTATCGAGCTAATATTTGTTCCAGTTGTAAAGGCAAGGCTCCATAATATTGTAAACAACTGTCTTAAAACTGTTGCATGTCGTGACGAATAATGCAAACTCGAGTTTAGGCGGATGCTACACTATAGCCGAGAACAGACGAGAAATGTTGAGAACGTGAGTAAGGTATATTCAGTCTCGGGTTCACGAGCGCTAGGCGTATGATGGTGGTGATTGATAATCGAAACAAATACTTTTCAGGAAAGAACAAGAAAGCTTGTACTCATCCTCGTTTCCAAAATAGGCTTAACTTCTACTTTGTAAACTCTTTATTCTAAATCGGTCTCTTACTTCGGTGTAGGTTATACATTTACTTTTATTAGCATACCTACTACTTGTACTATTCTGTGCCCAATAATTAAAAATATTTGTTTTTAGTACTTACCAAAAAAATTTGCGACGTTACGGCACGGAGAAAGGGGTATTTTTATTTTTTATTATTATAAAAAGACAACTTATTTCATTTGTACCCCAGCGTGACTAACCGTAATTAGATATTTCTAGTACTTGAATTAAAATGAATAAAAGTGAGCATAACGTGTCCTAAATTGCCTAAAAATTCTCGTCGACTATTTCTCGCGTGCGTGTGTAGCTCCCTTTAGATTTACACAGTCGCAAATCACCACGCGACTTTATAAGTACTGCAGTATTGACCGTAGTGTTAAAGAAATAAAGTCTACATTTGTTTGCAATGTTTTGTGTCACAGACATGCGCCACGTACCATGCAGTTCTAAGGGAAACTAATCCTTTGTTCGTTCGAAGTAATTAAATGACTGACATATGAATGGCGCAGATATTGAAGTAGTCACTGCGCTGCTGCAATAATTATGGCAAGAGGTACTCCCACATATAAAATGGTGTGATCCTCAAAGGAGTCTTGAGTGGTTGTCCACTTTTACCGTTCTCTTATTACGTGGCGATACAATAAGCTTACTACTCCCGTGGAGAAGTAACGGCCTCTTATAGGCAAGACTTCTACGTAATGGTTTATGTGGATGCCTCACCCGTGCCGCTGCGTCAAGTAATGTGAGTTTAATCCCCACACTGGACATACGTTTGTGTAAACCACAAACTGTTGTTCCGAGTCTGGATGTTCTTTGTGACCATTTTTTGAATAATTGTAAAGTCACCCGTGTCGCAAGAATTCTTTCTAGTGCGGGAGTAAGTTAGATAACAATATAAAATGACGTAAGGGCAGTGATACTGGCATTGCCTAGTAAGAGTTCTTGAGAGTCATATACCCCTCATTCATTGCTTTCCTTTCATTTTGTCTTTTATTATCTTTTTCCTAGCGAGCAATCATAGACTACGATAACCAATTAACATCGAGTAGGTTACGAGATAATTCAGTATATAAGTTGTATAAAATTATATTAATTGTAAAGACTAAAAGACTTTATTCAAGTCAATTATAGTAATATCAGGGCTGTATATAAACTGTCCCAGTGCTATCCACGGGCCCCTTCTGAGTATGAGAAGAGTTAGGCTATAGTCTTTCATGCTGTCCCAGTGATCAGGCAGACAAACATGCAGGTTTTATCACAATGTTTACTTTAGCGTTAAATAGAGCGATAATAAACTATTAAGCACACAACTTTGAAAGAGTTAAAGATGAGTGTTATAGCTGCTATTAAAGTAACTAAAAATAAAATGTTCACTTACGATTGACAAAGAATAAGGTTTTAATCCTAAGTTATAGAGCAGGACCGTGTAGGGCAGGCGCGCGGCCGCCCGCACAAAGCTGACGGCTAGCGCGTGCGCGTCGGCGCGCGCATACGTCACGAGAACGGGCAGCGTAGTGTTGTGCCACGGCTCCGTGTGACCATCCAGCCCCAGCAGCCGCCCGTACTGCTCCTCGCCGACCAGGTGGTTCTCTTCCACATCTCGCAGCTGCTCCTGAGATAACGACGCCTGTATCGTAGTTTAGTAGTCGATGTTTAATGCTAATGTACCAACAAAATTATATTACATTAAAAACTAATCATATCATATCTGACATTTTAGCTAGGCAGCCACATCTTTTCTTTACATAGATAACTCATATACTAAATTTGCATTTGACAAATAAACAATCAACTGACACAATGTACACACAGACTCAGAAAATATTTGTGAGTCACTCTAATAATTGTCCCATGTGGGATTCGAATCCACAACATTCGGCCTAGTGGCAGTGGCGAGTTAATCATTTAAGCCGCTATGCCATCCATGAAGCATTTTAAATAAAATATATAATTGAGACTAGACGAAGCCTAGAATGGGACTGTTTTACCTGTGAGTAGTATGCACATAGTACAGTAGCTATAATAAACAAAAAGCAGAGAAGTTCATGTTTGAATGGGTCATTCTCATTGAACTAGCAAGATAAATTACAAAATTGTGATTGCATGTACACCAATTATTCAGGACAATCACTGTCTAAATAACACTATGCTATGACCCAAAGAAGGAGCACAATAACAATAAATGACACTGAATAGTTGTGAAACTGATGAACAAAATGAAAAACATTCAAACTACACAACTCTTATGAAAAGCTTATTTATAAAAATAAATACAACAAGTAACACACTGAAACCAGAGAAACAAACAAAGACAAGCAGACCAAGTAAAACCGATGTAAGCATTTTTTAGCATATATACCTATGTTTTGTTAGCATTATACATACTTCTGCCTACGAGAGGGGTTGGCAGAAATCCCTACTCACTGTGCCAGTAATACATTTATCTTATGATATTATCATTTACAAAAAGTTAACACCTATATATTTATGTAGACAATAAGCAGTGTTATTATTCATGCTGACCTTTACCGCTTAAAACGTCAAACACCAATTAAACACAATTGTATCATTAACTTTAAAATAAATTAATACATTTTCTCAATTAGTACTGTTACCAATTAGTATTTGTATGTGTCATCCATATTAATAATAATTAATTTTGAAATATTTAACCTATTCTGATTCATATTGATCCAGTGGTAGTCATTAGGACCCTATCTGGTACCTATTTATGATAATGCTTTCTAACTTTTGTTTTAGAGCTTCATAATGAAAAAATATAGTGAAACTTAAGTAATAGATGATAGACTGGCAAATGAAAGTTCATAGTCTCCTCAGAGATAGGTCCACCATGAGTAGGCATGCATGACAACAACCATATGCTATGAAATCAGTACCTAAACAATTTTATGTATTTCTATGCTTTCAAGGTCAAATAGTAACAAAGAGAATGACATAACTATTTAACAATGTAACAAAAAAGTTTTATTTCATGTGTACAATCACAAGCATTAACATACACACATTAATATTTTCACTAATTGATATCATATGAAGTTATTTTTACACTTGTATAGTTTAATGTGTAAAATTTGTAGTAATATCTAATATTGTTATTATGTCATAATTATTTGCTATGTATAGCTTATAATATTAGTTTGGGTTATCCTGTCAAGATATTGTAAAGGTGTTTAGAAATAAATAACTCAGAACTGGATAACCCGGTAATTTTGTATGGGAATTCACAATTTTATTTTCATTTTTGAACTGTTTACGAGTTTTTGTGAGATTAAAGCACGCCTTAACTTGATTTATATATATAAAACTACAAACCATGAGATTTTTTTTATGAATCTATTGTTATTTTTAAATTCATATGTCAAAGGTTTTTTGTAATATGTTATGGCTATACAATGCATTATTGCCTTTTATTGTTATATCTAATGGGAATTCTATTGTTGTCCAATTGGATCATGATTATTACTCAAAAGATTGGCTTGATAATAAGAACCCAATCTTTTGAGAGTTTTGAAAGAGAGACTTGACTGTAAGATTCAATGAACCAGTACATTTGGCAGTAATGAAATAGAAGTTAATTTTTTCAGACAATGATAAAATAATTAAAGTAAAAAGGAAAACATGTATGTTTTATACCATTAACATGGCAATCAATAATGAGAATTTTGTATTACATAGATTTAGTCAAATAACTGAATATTTAATTATTATCGCTATAATATAATATATACTAAATGTAAATAAGATGCAGAGATTATTTGAATTAATAACATAACAAATTTAAATTAAGACTGTTAGGTATTTTAAAGTAAAATTTACAACATTAAGAGTTTGACATTTAAACTTTGACCTTTTTGTTATTGTTTCAAAATCCACTTCTAAAGAGTTGAACAGTATCCTATGGACATTGAGGACTCATATTTGTCTTAAAACTAGAACTAAAACAAATATTTCTACCTATAGGTATAAAAATAAAATTTAAATAATATTGTAAATTCAGGCATGAAAAATACATTTGTTTGTTATTTGCAGCATTTTGTACAGTGACACCACTCACAGATAAAAACTGTTAAAGTGTATTAGTGACCTCTCATAACTTGACCCTACAATATGAACAATGTATCACCACACATACCTGGAAATCTTTGATGTGTTGGTGTGTTTGTGTGACGATGCTCTGGATGGACTGCGGTGGTTGCGAGTGGAATACTATCAGAAATATACTTATTGCAAACACAGAAGTTGAGAACAGCAAAAAGCTCTTAGTTTTCATTTTGTCCGCACATTATCACACACTCTGTTCGACTCCAAACATTGTTTCCACCACTAACACGGTAGACAAATCATCCGAAGACGCCACAGTTTCGCCTAAATCATTTTCAAATTGTTCTCTCACAAAATAAAAGAAATCAATATCAATGACACGAGTCACCGCAAACCCACGCGTCTCGAGTTAAGTTACAGGTACGCACATGTTAATATCTACATAATATAATGCCGCACAACGCAATAAATTATTTATTATCGTTTGATTATTTCATGTTGTGGTATATTTGTAATCGAAGCTGCAATCGCTCTGAGTGAGAAACCGTTCGATTGTCTTTCTTGTTGGGTTTGTTTGACAGCTGTCAGAAGTTGCCAATTGGAAAGTGATAGTGATGTGCTGCGTTATTATATTATCTATTACGATGTGCGTGCATGATATTAGCTTTAACCTAGGCAGGTAAACCGAAATTACTTACTAATTATTCATTTCAGTTAGTAGTCTAGTACTCTAAGTTAGCATAATATTATATAATGAATGTCCATTCCCTACAGCAATGAATATACAGTGTGAATTTTCATAAAGTGCACATATGAAAATGAGTGAAACTAGACATCATTTTACCGTTAGGAAAAAAAATAAAAAGAAAAAGAAAATATTCTTCGATTTATACCTATTTATATTTTTTCTTTAGTAGTAATGGACCTTGTACCAAGAAAACCTTGTAACTTTTGAACCAGGTGGTTAATCGTATTGAAACAAAAATATTAATAATACGCAATGTATAGACAATAACGACGGTATACTATTCACATCAAAAAAATACCGGTGGCATAAAAATAAGGAACATTTTAGACCAAAACTGAGTTTCGTACAATGTTTTTTTAAACATTGTTAAAAAACTGTAGAAAACGTCCCCATTGCCCTTAGTTTTTATTAATTGACGTTAATCCGTATCTAATAAACTTTCAAACAACATAAAAACCACACCTGTATTCCAAACAATACAGTTTTTTGAAGGGCTAAACAAAACCCTTGCCGCCACCACGTACATCTTTGTTTGAAAATTGCATTATCTATCTTAGGTAGTTTGGGGTGGGATTCAGGTGCAGGGTAAGGGTAAATTGCGGGCCAGGTCTACAGAAAGAATCAGTCGCTCCGAAACATTCACCGCTGCTTGTGTGTTCTTGTTTTGTGATGCCCCGTTTGAGTGATTTTCGTCCGGCGCATAGCGCCGATATGCATTTTTACTATGGACTGTGTAATGGAAGTGCAAGAGGTGCTCGTACAACTTATTTAGCTACGTTTCCAACGAGACGACCAGTACCATCTGCTCGTAACTTTCAACATGTTTATAGAAGATTGGCTACTATTGGACTTGGACCAAGTAGAGATCTTCGCGAGGCAAGTGCCATAATCGACGACTCTATTGAAGAAGCTGCACTGCGTGATTTGTTTGCTGATCCAAATATCAGTACAAGACGATTAGCAATGGCACATGGCATATCGCAAACTTCTGTCTGGCGCATTTTAAAGAAAGAATGTCTACATCCCTATCACTATTAGCGAGTGCAATATTTGCATGAAGGAACTGACGCAATCCCAAGGTGTGTTATGTCCGCATGGATTCATAGACAAACAAGAGATAACCCGGTGTTTGCAAAAACTATTATTTGGATGGATGAAGCCCAATTTACAAGAGACGGTATTACAAAGTGCAGAAATTTTCATTTTTGGAGTCCTGAAGGAGAGAACCCGCAGCTAAACAGAGTTTCCACTTTTCAAGTGAAGTTTTCGATCAATGTTTGGGCAGCTCTTATTGATGATATGTTGATTAGTCCATTAATACTCCCAAGAACATTAACTGCAGACAGATTTTCCAACTTTTAAGGGATAATCTCCCATTACTTTTGGAAGATGTACCCCTACGAACACGACGTAGAATGTTTTTGCAAATGGACGGATGCCCTGCACATTATGCAAGAATTGTTCGCAATTATTTAAATGAAAGCTATCCCAATCGGTGGATTGTTAGGCAAGGCTCTATCGGGTGGCCTGCGCGTTCACTCGATCTGACAGCTCTTGATTATTTTCTGTGGGGAACAATGAAGCAGATAATTTATAACTCTCCCATCAATAGTGAGGCAGAACTGCAGGAGAAGATTTTAAACTACGCCAGTGCCATAAAGGAAGATCCAACAATGATAAGACGAGCAACGCAATAGATTTTGCTGTGAAGTACTATGTGTTTACAACAATGTGGTAGTCATTTTGAAAACTTGCTACATTAAAAGTTTTATTGTAGGTTGATGAAACTAAATAAACGTGCTGATTTCTACTTGATATTTTTAATTTATTACTTATACCTTTCGTACCTTTACAGAAAAATAAGTCGCACTTACAGCCCGAGTGTATGTTTAATAATTTATGACAAAGAATTAGACAAGACCTAATTTTTTACCTGAGATAGATAAAGCAATTTTCGAAAAAAGATGCACGTGGTGGCGGCACGTTGGTCTTTGTTTAGCCCTTCATAAAAACTGTTTTGTTTGGGATACAGGTGTTTTTATGTTGTTTTAAAGCTTATTAGATACAAATTAACGTCAATTAATAAAAACTAGGGGCAATGGGGACGTTTTCTTGAGATTTTTAACAATGTTTAAAAAAACATTGTACGAAACTCAGTTTTGGTCTAAAATGATCCTTATTTTTAAGCCACCGGTATTTTTTTGGATGTGAATAGTATACCGTCGTTATTATCTACACATTGCGTATTATTACCGTTTTTGTTACAACACGATTAACCACCTGGTTCAAAAGTTACAAGGTTTTTTTGGTACAAGGTCCATAACTACTAAAGAAATAATATAAATAGGTATAAATCGAAGACCATTATTTTTTTTTTTTATTATTTTCCTAGCGATAAAATGATGTCTTGTTTCATTCATTTTCATATGTGCACTTTATGAAAACTCACACTGTATATACTAAAATAGATACTATCGGCTACGGTAATAAAACCACATTTACCGAATGTGTGTTATGTGACTTACCATGTTAGTCGATCTGAAACACAAAGCCTTGCATCTAAACCAGGTACTCATAAATGCTAAAAGCCTTATATCTAAGCAACGGATTTACGAATAAATGTCAAATATACCAAATCTGTCAAGCTGTCATAGTCGTAATATCACGTTCCAAATCTAAACCGATGTAAAGCATAACAAAAATCGTATTTCTCTTTTTTGCTAATTGAATCTCAATTGTTTGTTGAAAATCACGACTCTCCAATGACGCTATTATTTCTTATCAATGACCTGAAACACTAAACAATATAAAAAAGGGTTCTCCGCTGTGCAGAATCCGGTAATATTTATGTAAATTGTCGTTATAATAATTGTACAAAACAAACTCTATTGTTAAATAATTATATATATAAAAGCGTGTAGTTATGTCGAATATTTCTAAGAGAAGACGAGAGGGTTCGAGGACCAAGATCAAGGTACGAAAAGAGGTCAAGTCATGACCTACTCCTTCATGACGGCAGCTCGTATGCTTTTTATGGCTTTTGTTAATATAATTGGCTCTATAAATTGCTTATTTATATTTTAATTAATTGCTTTTTCGTGACACATATGCCAATTGTAACACTTGGTCAGTGAGTCAACACGGCGTGACTGCTTCGTCAAGCTGACCATGTTTTTGTCATTTACAAGATCTTACGTAGGCTAATGCTAACGATATAATATAACGATATATAATTTTAATTAAATTCTTTTAATATATCTATTGCAAATGCATTTTATCATTTATTTTATAATACAACATTCAAACCAAAACGCAACTAAGTTATAACTTAAATTTTATTGACACCAAGGTTAAAACTTATTTGTCACGTTTACTTATCGGCATAATACAAATTGTACCAATTGACGCACACAAGTGCTGATAACAACCATTACAAATTGCAGTAAATTGTTATTGTAGAATTTTATGAATGTAAAGAATTTAATAGCTTAACATGTTATTTTCCTTTGTTTACTTTTAATTTCCTTTGTTTTCTTTTAATGAGGATAATGGATATGTATAGGTAAACCAAGTAAAGTACCAATTTCTTTAAATAGTTTGTAGTAGATGGTTGGGCATTGTCGACAAATATTCAATCTTTGCAATTGTTTTCTATTGGTGAAATTCTGGTTGGTGGTGTAGTGCAATCACCAAAATAAATCAATTGATGTAGATGTTTTGAATATAGAGCATGGGTGACCACAAAGAGTTCCTGAAGCGTATCACCAAGACCCTGTACTACGGGCAGCTGCCAACACTTCCTTGTCTCAGCCTACCCGTCACCGGTATGATAGATCCGTCACATATATGTTATAACTTAAACTTCGAAAACAGCACTTATATTTAAATTTTTTATATTTTTGAACAAATTAGTATATTTAACAGATGTTAAATAAATGATGATAATAGTCAAATATTTCTTATAAAAGAAACATTTTACTATTTAAACTGAGCACTATATTTCATTGTATATAACTAACTGCCTCATTGGTACAACAGATACTTATATCTTGCAAACCACAAGTCTCCAGGTTCGATTCCCTGGTTGACTAATATAGAATTGCATTTTTGTTGTTGAAATATATTCAAGTGAAGTATCCAGTAGGTGGCAATGAACTGGCCTCCTATCAAACAGGTAACAAACGCAGCTGGTAATATGTGGGAGTACTACTACACCAATTTTTTCTGGTATTTATAATTGTATAACTATACAGAGTGCAACTATATAGGTTTCCATTTTTCTTTTCTTAAAAAAAGTGAACTAGGAGTCATTCCTGTTGCATGGCATAGCATCCAGAATTACCGAAATAATAGCTGCTTAAATGAGTGTTGAAATTGCAACACTCAGTGCACTGGAAATGACAAAGCAACCACTAAAACTAGTGTTGTCAAGTTGATTGTGAGGTATTGGGTGTGTATGAGTATAAGTATGAGTGACTAGAACTGTGCCTGTGTTAGTTAGTATAAGGTACACTATTTTGGAGGCCTGTTAAACATGTTATGTGGTTTTATGTGGGTACATAAGCTTTGTCATCACTTTTAGAAGATATTTACATAATTGAGAATTAACAAAGAATATAACAACATATTTTATAATTCGCTTACAATTCTTCATAAAAGTATGATTAAAACTTATATAAAATCATATAAGTTTAACATATTCTTGTGCATTAAGAAAACTTATCTTTTGAACTCCATACCAGGTCAGGCCTGTCTAGTAAAACAGTAATTTACGAGTTAAAAATAAATATTCAATTCATGTAACTGGTTACAGAGATATCATGTGAGCTGTGGTCGGAGTCGCAACGCGGTCGGTCGCTGCGGCGCCTGCACGCAGACGCGGCGGCCAGCATAGCGCGCAGTGCGTGCGTGTCTCCGTGCGCGCTCGTGCTCGCAATCCTGTACTTAGAGCGACTTAACGCCTGCAACCCTGACTTTATCGCCAACGCCGCACCCGCTGATCTCTTCCTTGTTTCTTTGGTAAATATAATGTTGATTTGTTATGATTCGGCTGAGCGTTACACAGAATTGAAATGTATTTTTCTTATACCTACTAATAAAAATAAAAATAGAACTATGACTAACGAACGACAACACAGCGACAAGAGTCAGTGACTAGTAAATAATTACCCTAGTATTTAGATTTTTGTAAAAACAGAGGTTGTACTATCGTGTTGCTATCTAAAAAAATATTGTGTAAGAGAAAAGACCTTACTCAATGCAGATGGTTTTATTTCCTATAAATCTCCTGTAACTTGAAGATTATTAATTAATTAAACTGTTCCAGTTTTTCAAATCAAATCAAATCATCATTTATTTGCGAATATGGGTAGTGGTCAATATGTTACAATTATGTTTGGTTTCTCCTTACTCCACCCTGGGGCATGCAAATATTTCGGAATATAATTCAAAAATAAAAATACATTAATAAAAATTTTATGAATAATAAATTAAAAGTCATGATGTCACACGAAAAATTATAATATAAATCATTAATATTAATGCATTTGTCATCTAGATATTCCTTAATACTATAATATGCAGTTTTAGGTGGGCACTATCATTCATCATCATCAGAGTCATTAATGACTAGAAGTAGGGAGGGCTCCCTACTTCTAGTCATTAATGACTCTTGTTAATAATGATTAATAATGTTCTGTTTATCTACAACATTGACAGATGGTAGGCAACAAGTTTTTGCAAGATGATGGTGAAGACGACGACGTGATATGCTCCGAGTGGGCAGCCTCCGGCGGTTTAGAGCTTAACCAGCTAAAGAAACTTGAAGTAGAATTTCTTAACGCTATAGTAAGTATCACGCAACCACAATACTAATAATATAATTTTAAATGTTATATTGGTATCAATAAAAATGTATTTTGTGTAACAGGAATGGAAAGTTTTTGTGAGTAATAAATCGTTTGAGGCGGGGCTGCTATGGCTGGAACGGCAGGTGGCGCTGAAGCAAGCTCAGCTGCGCGGCTTCTTCACGTACGGCGACCTGGCCGCCGCGTGCGACGCGGCGCTGCTGGCCGACCTCGTCAAGTCCGTGGCGGCCGCCTGCGCCGCGCTCACGCTCGGCTACCTCACCAGCTTCGTCACCTTCCTCACGTCCACGCTCATGATCTCTCACGCCTGGCTGCCCGTGCTGCAGTACATCGCGGCGCGCGGCTCGCTCGACTCCTTCGCCTCGCTCGATACAAATATTATAACGAACAGTTTGCGACCGGATCACACGCCCTACGTGAACAATGCCACCCTAGATGTGTCCTTAGATATACTCACGGAGGAGGAGGCGTTCACTCCCGACAGTGTGAAGTGTTGCGCCAAGTGGAGCAAGTACCAGGACAGCACCGTCACGAAGAGGAACTGGTACGATGCGATCGTAGTGTACGACTGGAAATCATTCGAGCCGTGGTGGTCGAAGACGTCCGTCCTCAACTGGCTGTACCAGAGCTCTCTAGTGAATCCCATGCAGCGGTGGCTCGAGAAGATGAACGAGTACGCAGATTTGTTCGGTCGCGAGTTCATCAGTGACTCCGTGGAGATGGGGCAGTGCGACGAGCACGTGCGCGGCGTGCCTCAGCGCTGCGTGCGCCAGTGGCTCAACCTGAGCAAGCTGAGCGCGCTCGTGGCGAGCGTGGCCGACCGATAGTGAGCGATGTTTAAGCACAATTCATGACGAACAAGGCTGATAAATATGGAAGTTGAGTGATGCTACGTTCACACGGCACTTTACAACACTCCATAACATAAAATTCCTCTAAAGAAACTATTTTATATTTGGTATTAAAAGAATGTGCATCATATCTGTTAGAATTCAATGATAAATTATTTTAATGGTATTTGCCAGAAAAAAGAAAGAAAATATATAACGCTATTTTTATTACATGTTTTCCATTTTTGGTGCGATTATCTCTTGCAGTTTTTGCTGTGACTGAGTTGTAAAATGTCTCGTGAGCAATGATTATTTCAATATGTATTGTATTTATGCTTCAGTTCTTCTGACTACATACTAAACAGGGGAGTCAAAACGATTCTCAATAAATTATATTATGTAGACCAGAAGAGAATTCGAGCATCCCTACCAAGAAGATAATGTTTGCTCCCTAATTTTGCAAGTGCATGATATAAGTAACGCGGTTGTGTTAAACTCTACAGTATACATCCTATGGGTTCTATTAGTTACATACGTTGTCAAAGACATGAATATTTTATTAAAAAAAATATCTTCACTGAAGTACAGGAGCGTGTCTAAGACATGTTGGTAGTCCGTATCAGAAAAATAAGATACCAAAATGAGCATTTTTTTATCACTAACCCTTCTGTAATTCAGTGTGTACACTTGTTAAAGTCCCACTTTTTACAGGAAAGTCGTAACAACTGTTACATAGAGGCAGTTCTTATACTGCTGTCATCATATTTCTATCTATTTTTGTATGTGACGTGAGACGTAATAAAACTATCAGCAATGAAAATATCCGTTTTATTTGTATAAAAATATATATTTTACTATTATTGAGTAATCAACTACATATTAAAATATTCCTGAATTCTCCAAGTAACATACATTGGCGACACTTATCACATTAGTCGTTGTTCACAGTATTGGAAGCAAAGAGTTCGTCAGTTATAGCTACATGTACAATTGCAAACAGCACCTCCCTCCACCTAACAATATAAATGCAAATAAGGAACAAAGAAATAAAAGGTGTATTAAGTACGAAATTAAAATAAGCGTAGATAAAAGAATTGCACCAAGTAAATATAGCTACATGTTCGTTGTGACATAGATTACGTAGATACAGATTACCAGGTCAATAAAACGCGCGAGCACCTTCAAAGATACAATGAGGCTTTACGTACAGGTATTTAGGCTTTACGTACAGGTATTTCAAATAACTCTGTTGAATGTAGTCAATCTAAAACCGCTGTACGTCGCTAGTTTATCTATTTTGAGCGCAGTATTAAGACGGCCATCTGTACCTAATCATTATGTGTTTATGATTTTATACAATAAGAACTTTGCAATTGACTTTTTTAGTCTAAAATTACGTTAAATTGACAACCAGTATGAGTAGATGTTGTTAAAAATACGTTGGAATATTGGAAATATATATTAATATTGGAAATATTATAGTGTAACAAGGTATATTTTGGCAACATACAACAAATGTATGACCAAGCCATCAATGGTTGAGTTAGTTACTGTCGAGTTCCATTCTATTACAAGTTTTTTTTTACGCGACAAGACATACTCGTTGTAATTAATAAAATAGCAATTTAATACATACAACAGACAATGATATCTACATTAGTGAAAATTACGTAATATAACGTGACGTCACTTATTGCTAGTCACCAAGGCGCCATCTTCGCCGCTTCCCGATGTTCACAACTTTTTACTCAGATTACGATTAGACATTAAAATTAATTTACTATAAATAAAATTAAATATTAGCCTAAAAAACCGATTAAAATCTCAAGTAAAAGAAAATATTTTTAAATTGCATTGTTACAAAATTTTATTTATGTATGTTGGTTCCTATTGCGGTTGACATAACCGAAGTGAACAACAATCAGCTAACACCAAAACAAGATCACACAAGTAATTACATATTATTAAATAAAATGAACAAGAATACTCATTGAGCAAAAAACCGTTTACATAATTACAAACATTAAAAATGCGGTGAGGCAGTGGACACGGATGGAACCACAACACTTTGAATATGCAACTCCGAAAATGACATATAAACTTTACAAAATTTATATCACATATTTTTGAAATGGCAGATCCTTTAAATTACTTACAAGATTCTTAAATATTACAATTATCTACGTATTTGGTTTTATCTTATAATATAAATTGTGCGTAAACTTGATATGTAAATATTTACTAAGTTTTCGTCAGGCACATCGCGAAACTATTTACAAGTGATAGATATATTATTACATTATTATCAATTACGTAACCTATGAATGTACCAAGTATAAAAGCTCTGAGACCTACGATGGATGTGACTTCAACATTTGGAACCGAATTGTGCCAATATGATCTATATTCTGACGCCCATATCGCCAAGTAAAACAATCTGTATTCTATAGCAAGAAATTCCGTACAATAAAGTTTATTCTACTAGATCAACAAGGCGAATTGTATAAAATGACAGTGTCTATTGATGATAACCACTAAACCAATAACTTTAATAAAATTTTAGGGTAACTTTGAAAGATACCGTTTATTGCCGAACAAGAACATTCTAGAACTACCACTAGCGCAACTACGATAAACTAAATAGATGTAGGTATCGAAAAAAAGAATGGCAACTTTCGTCATAACTCATATTAAAGCTTATAAATTACTAGCTTTAATCCGCGTCTTCACTCATTCCGGTAAAGTACTTACCTACTTTGGATGTCCTTTTCTGCACCCCTAACAACGTGTATGCGAAATTTTTAAATCAGTCGGGTTGTTAAGGCTTTAATGCGTAACAATCAAACTTACGCATTAATAATATCAGTTAAGACTGATGGACTATCACGGTATAAGTTACTAGTAGTATTACCAGCAGTAAGTCAAATCGATGATACCAGGGTTGGAAGACTAACACTCACTTTCTGGAAACCTAATCCATGACGTGTCAAAATCAAATCAATTCATTCATGATTGACTGTTCGACCATTTGTTACCTAATATTTATATTGATCTACAAATCGAAACCGTTACGTTATTTAAACTTTAGCTGCCATTGGCTCGGTAGAATGCCTATCACTAAAATATACCTATTCCAGAACATATAGTTTGTTACAATGACGGATCCAAGTGTGGCAATGACATCACACAGTGATGCAAATGGACACTTATATTTCGACTTATGACAATTCCTTCGTGTTTCGAAGAAGCGCTGGACAGCATATTTCGTGCTTTGTAGTATAATGTACGTAAGATAGACTCAATAGTCTGTCATCCTCATCACCGCAGCCGAATGATGTCCTATGTGTGACTGAATATAGGTCTTCCCCAAGGTATTCCACAAAGACTGGTCTTGGACCACCCGCATACAACCGTTTAACCCAACCCTTACCAGGTCGTCCGTCCAGTCAGTCCACCTTATGGGGAAAGCCGACCTTTACTAGGTCGGCGGTCCACCTTGTAGGGTAAGCCGACCCTTACCAGGTCGTTGGTCCACCCCTGCTGATTCCGGTGCGTGGCCGCCACTCCATAGTAAAGTGTACTTCAGTATTAAGACAGCAGTTATTGGTACATGCTTTGGTCGGTTTCCATTGGTCTTCACTCTCTCAGAAATCACTGGTATATATTCACTGGAACAGCCCAGGGTGCAAATATAATTTTTTGTTGAACCCCCACCTCTCAACAGCTGATGTTTGGACGGCGTGTTTTTGGCGCATGCGCTTGTCTACGAGCGTGAACAGTTTGTCGACGTGCGTGTTGTGCGCGCGCGCTGCGAACACCTCGCACAGCGCCTGGATGTACCACGAGCCTAACTTCGGGTCACGGAAGGATACGCTACCTGGAATACACAAGACAATTGTATTAGATTGCTGCGCCCTGCTGTTTCATCCACGTTTCAATACTGTTCCGCTCTTGACTTGTAGCGTGGTATTATATACACTTTGTTACTTTTGGATAAAGTAGCTTTCTAACCGTAAAATGTTGTTTCCTGTAACGGTAGGTAAATACCATTCAATTTGATACGATTCTAGCATATCCCAATATTTGAGTCATATAATTAGCTTATATTTTCTGTAAATCACAAATACACTGGACCGCAAAGAAAAAGGATCGGTTAGAAAATCTTCAATATCTTCAAAAGTACCTGACCTAGGTTTATGAAATAAAGACTAAATTAAAGAATATTTAAAACCTTTTTATTTATTTTTGATAATTGTATAAAAAACTGAAAATGTAAAATAATGGTCGTTTTTGAATTTAGTACAAAAAAATTCAAATCATTTGTTTCGCGTTTGTTTAAGTTTTGCAATAAAAAGTTATAAATATGGTATCTCTGCCTTATAAATTTTATTATTCTGAAGTCATCATGTCGTTAACCCCTGAAGAATGTACCAGGATCCTGACAATTCTTGAAGATGGGCACAGTCAGCGAAAAACAGCGAGAACTGTTGGTGTGACTCTTTCTACAGTTCAGCGAGTACTCCAGCGTTTTCATAAAACTGGATCTAATCTTCGAAGTCCAGGAACAGGCCGAGCAAGGTGTACAAGGTGCAGGAGGATCGCTATATGGTGTCAACAATATTGAGAAATCGCTTTCTTACGGCTGTTGAACTAAAGAATCGTCGTTTACGAGCTGGAGGACACAATCTGAGTACGGATACAGTAAAGCGGCGTCTGGCTGAAGCAAATTTAAAGCCATTAAGCAAATGGCCCAAAACTAGAAAGACCACAGAAACTCAAGGTTGAGTTATGGTAGAGAACACGAGAATTAGACTCTGAATGACTGGTCAAGAGTTATGTTTTCAGACAAGTCTAGATTCTGTTTATACAAGCACGACGGGAGGAAAAGAATGTACAGAAGGCCGGCAGAGCGCTATAACCAAGCCTGTATAGAAGGAAAAATACCATACGGCGGAGGCTCTGTTCACGTGCGGGCTGGGATTTCTTCCGAAAGCCGCACTGAGCTAGTGATGATAGAAAATTGAACTTAAACTGCAGAAAGATATGGCACTGAAATTCTGAATGACTACGTTGGTCCATTTTTAGTGGACATGGGCGAGAATGCCGTTATTATGCAAGACAATGCCCACCCGCATACAGCTCAGATAGTGTTTGCCTATTTTCAAGAAGTCGGTACCACATACATGGAGTGGCCTAGTTATTGAAAATTTATATTAAAAATTAGTCTTAGAAAAATGCCGCCAAAAGTATGCCACGCTCCGCGTCCTTGTCAAGTTTAGTGGAGTGTTGCTAGACTGTGCGATATTTCAGTAATTTAAGGGTAAAAATGCTGATCAATACTGTACTTAAAAATATTATGAAGACGTTTTACGATGATATAGATTTTTTTAATTTTTTTCCTTAGCACGTTGTTTAAGTGAGAAACAAGCCCGTAATGGATCGGACAGGGTTTATGTATAAAAAATATATAAAACTAACCGGGCAGTGTAGACTGTGCAATCAGTATGTCAGAATAGAGCGGCGTTTTAGTTGGCTCGTGGTTCGACGGTCGGGAAGACTGCGGAGAGAACACGTTCCCGGAGGACTTGGCCTGGCCGTCTGTGGTGACCTCGCCTTCCGGCATCGGCATGTGCGGCGACTCCGTGCTCTCGTGCCAAGTGTACTCTGCACTCCTACCCCTGGAAAGAACATCGTCAGAGTCATATTCATATTCAAATATTTTATTGTCAACTTGACTTAGGGCTGCCCGGATGACGTAGTGGTTTGGTCGTCGCTGCCACTGAGCCAAGTGTTGTGGGTTCGAATCCCACACGGGACAAAAATTTGTGTAATCTACAAATGGTTGTTCCGAGTAGGAGTGTTTTTGTGTCTGTTGTTTGAATGTTTGTAAAGTCCCCCGCGACACAGCAATTATTCCCAGCGCGGGAATTGTTTAAAAAAAAAAACAAAATAGAAACAAAGTACACAGCCAGGTGGGATACCGTTGGACTGTCATGCAGAGCTCTTGAGTTCGATCCCTAGGCGTGCATTTTTGAGTTTTCAAAGTTAAGTGCGTGTTGAAGTTAATTATAGCCCACTTTAACAGTGAACGAAAGGAAACCTGCATGTCTAAGAGTTCTATAATAATAATGATAATATATTTATTTGCCAAAAACACGGTACACAATAATCTTACAATTCAATAAAGTACATACATGTTTTGCCTAGGTTACATAGCATGCAAATGTTAGGTAATAATAATTACAATTTAGAATCAAAAAAAATCTCTAAGACTGAAGAAATTATTTTCATTTAGCCATTTGTGTAACTGAATACCAAATTGTCTTGTATTTAACAATGTCGGCCTAAATGGCGTTGTGGTTAGTGTAACCGACTGCCACGCCTGAGGTCGCGGGTTCGATTCCCGCACAAGACAAATATTTGTGTGCATGAACATGGATGTTTGTCTTGGTCTGGGTGTTTCTATGTATAATATGTATGTATTTACAAAAAAAAAGTATATATGTATGTTTATCCATTGTCTAGTACCCATAGTACAAGCTCTGCTTAGTTTGGGCTAGATAGTGTTGTGTGTATGTGGTAGAATATTATATTATATTATTTAGTGATTACGAATTTTGTTAAAAATTCGGATACTCTATATAACGTTCTCGAAGATATGTGACTTTGCCAACTCGCAATTGGTCAGCGTCGTAGACTATGACTTAACCCGTGTCACACTCAGAAAAGGCCCGTGCCCAGCAGTGGCTGTTCATAACTTACCTACAAACTTGGAATATGAAGACCTTTGGGATGCCGATGAGTTTGGGCAGACTTATATTGCTGAAGTAAGCTAGGATGTCGTAGAACGAGATGAGTTGACCGTCGCTGCACCTGATGTCGATGTCCGAGGTTCGTCGCCGCTCGTACCCGTGCGACGACACCACTATGAACACGCTCTCAGCGTCCTCTAACACGCTCGCCAGAGAAGACAACGTGTCAATTGTCTCCTGAAATTAAACCCAAATGTAAACACTTCACTTCTTTATAACTAGTCCATGTTATGTACACCGTAAGTTTCATAAAGTTATATCAGCCTTGTATATAAAATGTCCGCCTACTGCTCACGGGCCTCTTCTCAGTTTAAGAAGAGTTACCCTAAGGTCCACCACGCTGACCCAGTGCGGATTGGTATACTTTACATATTTTTAAGAACTCTTAGAATAGCAGGTTTTTACACAATGCTTTTGCTCACGAGTGATAAATATCTTTTTAATTCACACATAACTTCTAAAAGTCCAAGGTACATGTATTGGGATCAACTCGAGACTTCTGCTTGGCAGTCCAACGGCCTACGGTTTCTTTTTTCAATGCTAATTTGTTTTATTTTATTATAAACAATATTTTTAATTGGCGTGTCCAAAAATGTTAAATAATTTTATGGAAAGAACGATCTTTTAACTTGTCTACCGCTTGGCTATTGCTGCCTAATATAGAGCAAAAAATCTTGAACTGTGGTCGAATTACTACTGATGTTCGTACATACGTTATAATCCAGGTTCTGGTAGGAGAGCACTCGGAAACCTATTTCTAAGAAGAGTTTCTTCAGCATCTCACAATCGACGTTGGCGCCATTCCGAGGGTCCTCGATGTCATCTTTGAACTGGATGTAAGTGAACACGACCAAGACACCTCGATTCCGACCCCGCGTGTTGTATAACTTCAGATCTACAGCATAAGAAACAGATGATTGAGAATATATAAATGGCAATACAAGATATAATAAGGTAGTCAAATTTTATTATTTACTTAAGTTAAACTTAAGTCAGAGGGTCTCGAGTTCGAATCCACGTCGCGCACCTCTGATTTTCGGAAGTTATATGACTTTTCGAAATTATGTGCGTATTGATTGACAATTATCGCCTGCTCCGTGCCTCGGAGAGCACGTTAAGCCGTCGGTCCCGGCTGCCATGAACATCTATGGCAGTCGTTATTGGAAAGTCAGTGCCCTCTAATATCCTGACACTGGTCTAGCCTTAGGGTATCGTTAGCCTTTGGGTTGCGGAGGTCAGATGACAGTCGCTCTGTGTAAAAACTGATATCCAGTTAAATCCGGTTAGTCTAGAAAGCCGACCCCGAGTGACTTGGGAATATATATATATATAATATAAAGGCTAGGGAGAAGAACTTAAGTCAAATAATTAGATTTCGCTAAACTTAAATACAAATACTTAATATAATGCTAGGTAACGTCACTTACTCGCGATAAAGTATTCAAAGTTAATAAATATCTATTGATTACCCGACGTTTCGATCGACTTGCATCGAACGTGGTCACGGTTTGACGGGGTTTTCAAAATAGAAATATTTTTACAATCTACTCAAATATAAATATGCCACGAGCATTTTAAATCTGGTAGTAGGTACGGGTATTAATAAAATGACGAAAAAGAATGCACGATACAAACGGGGCCGTGACCGCTATTTGAATGAATTTCTGCAAGGGAGATAGACAGATACTACATAAATTCAATATTTTTAAAATCTTCAAATTTATTATATGTATGTATTAATACCACCCTTTTTGATATTATTTTCACAAAGAGTTTTCTTTCGATTGCATTATTTTGGGTGCGTCTCATAACGTATAAACTCATTTGGTCTAATTTCATTTTATTATCGTTCATAAGATATAATCAACGTGAGATATACCAACTGTTGATATAATTTCTTTACATATAACATTTCACGTTGTTTGATATAATGTTTATGTAATCGAAAATCATATGGTCTAACGTTTAATATGTATATTGTTTATTTAACCGAAAATCATTAGGTCTAACGTTTAATATATATAAAAAACGTAATTATGGTTAACACCCCGACTCAGAGTACCCCGACTCGGATAGGTTAGGTTAGAAGCCAAGCTAAGCCGGGAGCGAAGCGGAGCGGAGCTCCCGCCTTAGCCTTCGTGGTATTTTTTTTTAAACCACCCAGAAATAGGAGCCCCGCGCTGCGGCGCTCCGTCGACCTATCTTAGCGCAGGTGGTACTCAGTTACTAGTTATGTTTAATATCTACCTACTTAGGTTACTATTACCTATAACTACGATAGAAGATTACGCATACAAAGTGACAACTAACAATAACTTTTGTTGAGCTACCCACAAGCTACAACATAAAAATAATAATAAAAAAACTAACCCGTGTCTATGCAACTTTGCTTTGTGTTTTTAAGTAGGCATTTTCATCATATTAGACCAAATAAGTTTTATATCTTTTGAGTGGTATGTCAAACGATTTTATATTTAATGTATGTTATGTCAAACGATGTTATATTTAATGTATGTTATGCTTACAAAAATTAGTTATTTTAAAATTATATCAATCGTTTATCATATTAACTAATCGCTATATTAAATAAAATTATAAGTTCCGTTGTTATATGTTGTTAATATTAGAGATTTTGTTGTTATATCATCTATTACTTAACCCATTATTTTAACATTTACACGTAAAATACGCACGTAATAAAGATTTATATTATATTCATAAGAAAAATAATAATGTTTTATTTCACTAACCGCTCTTATCAGTGTCCTCCTCAAAGCTGGTGGACTTGATGACATTGAACTCCGGGATAGCTGGCATCTCCGCGGCGGCGTTGTTCAGGTCAGCGGGTGGCGGGGGCGGAGCCGGGGGAGTAACTGGGGAACACTCCATATTACATTTACGACTAAATAGATTTTATACATAGTTTTAAGTTAGTATACCTATAATATCTGAATGCGTTCTGCTGTCTGTTTTTATTTATATCTACAAACTATATTAAATAAATAATTTATCTTTATGTTATATTGTCTTCTGTTTACGCGAATATTATTCATTGAATTTAAACTACTATATACGGCTTTTATCGCGTTGTTTATTTAACACTCTATTACATAATTTAGAAACTGTTACACTACTATACTACTATTAAACTTTACTAATTTTAAGCTAATTAAATTATTAAAACTATTAAATCTATTTATATTTAAGTTCACACTTAAATACGATACAAATACAACGCGATAAAATGCGTATATAGTAGTTTAATTTCAATATTTTATGTTGTTACATAGATTTATTAAACACGCAGAAACCGCGAATATATAAAAAAAGCGGCCAAGTGCGAGTCGGACTCGCCCATGAAGGGTTCCGTAGCTTACTAAAATAATGGTTCACGGTTTATGCATAAGGTTTATGTTTATGAAATTAAATGTTTCTTTTTTATTTTCGTATTTGAGTGGATTGAATGAAAGGTAAACAGCGGTTTACGATTTATGACGTATTAAAAAGTACTTACTAGATCTCTTTCAAACCAATTTTCGGTGGAAGTTTACATGGTAATTGTTTTGTATTTATATGGTTGTGGCAGGAGCGATGCGCGTCAATCAAATTCACTAGTTGGTTGCACACTAATTTATTACACATGCAAATGTTGCCACTCGCATGCATAACATCCCTCCCGCTTCAGTTAAAATATTCTTATTCTACGGTTATGTCCGTTGGTTCATCATCGGCTTCACTGACGTATGAGGCCGACGTAGGTGTTGAGAAGATCGGACTAATTGCCCTACGTCTTCGAGTCGCAACGGTGGCGCGCGGCGGAGTCACCGGAGTGCCTGGCGCCGTTGCAGCTGGTTCCGTTGTCGGCTCCCCTTCTTCTTCTGATCGTGTGACGGGCTCAGGGTAAGTGGCCGCAAGCGGTGCCACATCTTTTATCACGTCGGCGTCCCAGTCCTGGTCATTGCTCGATGCACCCAATCTTCTTCTTATTTGATCAATATGTCTGGTAACATCACCCCTTAAATGTGGCACGTATATTACGTACATAACATTACCGATTTTCTTCCTAATCCCATCCTCGTCGCCACGTGTTTTGTATTTATATGGTAGTGACAGGAGCGATGCGCGTCAATCAAACTCACTAGTTGGTTGCACACTAATTTATTCCAGAAGAAGTGCGCGCGGGGCGCGGCCCGCGCACACATGCAAATATTGTCGCTCGCATACATAACAGTAGGTAATGTACATCATATATATTTTTTAGTTTTATCGTTCTCTTATTTTAGAAGTTACAGCGGGGGACACTCATTTTACCACTTTGGAAGTGCGTCTCGAGGAAACTATTCAGTTTTGAAAAAAATTATTTTAGAAACCTCAATATCATTTTTGAAGACCTATCCATAGATAGAACACGTATGGGTTTGATGAAAAAGAAATTTTTGAGTTTCAGTATTAAGTATGGGGAACCCCAAAATTTATTGTTTTTTTCTATTTTTGTGTAAAAATCTTAACATAACATAATATATCATCATGCCTCAATTTCCTCAAAGGAAGGGTACAGGTATATTATACTCCCTACGTATTTCCTAATGAAAATTACTGATAACAGTGCGCGAACTGGATATCGAACCCGGCACGCCATGCTCAATATTCGAGATTACGAGTACTCGACAAACGAGTTAGTATTAGACTAGTTGAATAACAAAATAGTTAAATAATAGAATTACTAATATGTACATAGATAATAAAATAGCATCATTTACATTTTAAATAGTGCAGCGAAGATCTGTTAATGTATGTAGGTACTGATAAACTCGTATGAGATGATGCCACTAGCTCTTGAAGATGGGTTTTGTGGTTGCACTTCAGCTGTGGGACTCTTAAATAGTGATAAATTTACGTCATAATATCCCAAATTTGGAAAGAGGCACGTGTTGTGAAAATGCCGTGTCAGTTATCTATGTACATCCAGATACATAAGGTTTGTGTTATGATTAATGAAGTAATACTTATACTGTTCAACTAATTCATTTACTATTAATTTTACCTGACTAATGTTGTTTAACGCAAAGTTGAAAGTTTGTTTTTATGTACTATTTATTATATGTGTAAATTGCATCACATAGTAATTAAGTATATCTTGATTTAAACCATAGATATATACTTTAAATCAAGATAATTTCTATCGACCTTAATATATAAATAAATAGCGATAAAAACATTACTTACTTACCTTTCTGTTGGTGACTTAACTTAGAATAAACTTGAAGAATATTACAATAATAGCAGAGGAAACCAAACGTATTGTAAATAAAAGTAAATAAATAAATAGTATATCGATATTGCTACATACGTTGTTTTGATCTTCTCCTTATAAATAAGTACTTACATTGCAAAAATAATTATGTTTGACATACTAATTATGTACAATGACTTTCCCTGCCGATTTTTCTTAATTCATGAAATAATGTATGAAAAAATTAGAACGAACAAACGCACTGTAGTATTTATTCTATTCATATTACTTTTAGTAAACAATAAGATTTTGGACACGTGTTGAGATGTTAGGGTTTCAATTTCACCGTTCCATGTTTGTATAGGATAAAATATCTAAAAAACGTACGATTTTGAACTCTATAGATTAAAATAAAATTATGTATATAAATAGAACAATCTTTCAAAATTTATTCGAATTCTACACCTGAGCGTTGTAGCTGTCTTCATCGTGTAATATTGGTAAGTTTTAATATTATTCCTTTTAGTATTTAATGCAACAATAAAAAAATATTACTAACATTTATTATCAGATTGTATAATCGATGGTTTAATGTGGGGAGGTATGTGGCTTGCTTTTTTTTTCTTATTTTGCTCCTCAAAATTACCACACTCCGCCTGATGGTAAGCAGTCGTGTGGTCTAAGAGCAGTGGCCTCCACATCGTCCTCATAGCAGCCGAGGCGATGTTGAGGTCTCTACTTTGACGGCCTGAGAAGGTGCTTTTTCACGCTCCGCTTAAAGGACCCAGGATTGAAGGAAGAAGGAAACACGTAGACAGTGACCCCGATAGTGCAAGCGTGAATATACAATATTTAGTGCGAAGTGATATTGATGAAATAATGAGTGAAACTGAGTATTTAGTTACTAAAATAGTTAAAAAGTTAAGTTCACCTTCATGTACTTGATATTTAAAATATAATCATTCTAAATATTATTTTGCTTTCCAGTCAAATCCGGTTAGACTAGAAAAGCCGACCCCAAGTGACTTGGGAGTAATAAAGGCTAGGGAGAAGATTTCTACATCATAACATTTAAAATTAATAGTCACTGCACTATATAAGGCAGCGCGATGGACAATAGCATGCGCATTCCATTTTCGTTAGGCTGTCGTGTCGA
This sequence comes from Catocala nupta, assembly GCA_963675205.1. Classification (NCBI taxonomy): domain Eukaryota; kingdom Metazoa; phylum Arthropoda; class Insecta; order Lepidoptera; family Erebidae; genus Catocala; species Catocala nupta. The sequence continues at coordinate 28,935,657 of OY776090.1, read as the reverse complement.
ATAGACTCTGTGCTCGAATTTCATGCGCGTATCATTGAATTGTTGAATGAATATAATAATTTAACGATGAAAAATTAGAATAATGTGCACTCTAATTATGAATGTTGAATTAAGATTTAAATGTTTCACATTTTTGAATATCTAAATTTCTCAAGATATATATTAAAATAGAATACTAAAATGATTGAACAGATGCTTGGATTTTGAGGCTTTTGGTGTTTGAAATACTAGATCGAATAACTGAATGATAAAATGAATCAATGAAATATTAGAATACTAGGATTATTGAATTTATGATTGAAATATTAGAATACAAAAATGACTGAATGGTGTAAATTGGGTTTACACCTACTGACCCATCTACACAAAGATAGTTTTATAGAGTAAATATCATATCCATATATATATCAACCAAGTAAGATTGCTACCATATTCAATATATTTTATATTATATCGTTATACCTGTCAAATAACCAATTGATAATAATTAACAGATTTTAGTTTATCAACAATCGCGTGTCCATTTTGCTTTATAATTAATATACTTAACTTACTTTTCAAATATTTACGGTACCTTTGCGACGGTGGAATATTTAAAAATTATAATAGGCATGCAGACTACGAAAAAGATTTAGACCGTCTTTGAGATTAGCAAAAAATATTGGACACGTATGTTTCTTTTGTCCAACAAACTAATAACAATAAAAGATAAGATAAAACCGTTTAAATTTCGTCTTACGTCACTAGGGGTACAAATTTTACAAACGTATGACGTCACAAGCCCTCACTCTCGACCTTAATGAGTTATATCTTAGTCAGTTATTAATATTTTGTAAAACAAAATTAGGAATCCAATATATTTAGCCCAATATATTAGCTTATCTAAAAGATGGACTATTTAGAATCACTTATTTTTAACTCTGTTATCATGCCTATTACACTAAGGATCATTAATTATTATAATACCTAATAATCATTACATTAGACGAATATGTTTATACACATTCAATGAGTCACAAATATGTAAAGGAAATCGGAAATCTTATAGCTGATAAAGATCTTATCTAGTCAAGTTAATTTTTTAATCAGTATCTATTAGTTTAATTTCAATGAATAACATTCGCGTAAACAAAAGACAATATTATATCAAATTCGCATTTATAATATTAGTCTTTCTTATTTCTTCTTCTTCTTTCTTTTCGTGTGGTTAGTGGCCAACCTGTTGTCAAAAGTTGTTTCGGGCGGCTGCCCGTAGGTCTCTGACATGGCTTAACGACTGCTGTCAATTTGGCAACAACCGGGACCGACTTTTTACGTGCCCTCCGAACGTCGCGTCCATGGAGATGCTCGGATGAATTACCACTAAGTGGTTACCCATCTATAGACTGACCGTACCCAACGTTGCTTAACCTCGCTAATCGTTTACCGATCAGTGAGTGCAAATGGCTATGAGCGGCCATAAAAAAACATAAGAAAGAAAGAATATTAGTTAGGATTAAAAAATTAACTTGACTAGATAAGGTCTTTATCAGCTATAAGATTTCCGATTTCCTTTACATATTTGTGACTCATTAAATGTGCATAAACATATTTGTCTAATGTAATGATTATTAGGTATTATAATAATTAAGGATCCTAAGTGTAATAGCCATGATAACGGGGTTAAAAATAAGTGATTCTAAATAGTCCATCTTTTATAAGCTAATATATTGGGCTAAATATATTGGATTCCTAATTTTTGTTTAACAAAATATTAATAACTTACTAAGATATAACGCATTAAGGTCGAGAGTGAGGGCTTGTGACGTCACACGTTTGTAAAATTTGTACCCCTAGTGACGTAAGACGAAATTTAAACGCTTTTTATCTTATCTTTTATTGTTATTAGTTTGTTGGACAAAAGAAACATACGTGTCCAATATTTTTTACTTAACGTACTGATAATTGCTTAACAAAATATATTTAGAACATTATTCAAATAACCGGCACATTCTAGAACATAATGCCATCTTTTCGGACAGTCACACATCCTTGGTCATGCACACAATTATATGTATTCGAATAGCAGTCACTTTTAATCGAATAAATATTAATATTATTCGAATAACCTGATAATTGTAGTAGCAAGATTTTTTTCGGACACGGCTCTTTGCTGGTTATATATAAATGTATTATTAATTAATTAATTAGATACTATAATTATTGTTTATGAAACAAACTTACTTTTCTGCTGTTCAGTTTTTGTCTTATGCTTCTCGTTACTGATGCTCACGAAGTTTTCAGTTGACGACGGCTTCGGATCTCTATTTACTAAACAAAATAGCAATAGATTAATAATGCCTTACTATTCAGTCATATCTGAAAGATATTATACACTACATTCTAATAACAATAAAATGAGTTTAAGCACTTTTTGGGTAACTCTACGTAGAGTGCTCATGCAGTATCAATGGATTAATTTCCAAAAAAGTCTAATGTATAGAAAATTGTACCATCGCGCATTCGAATAACGATTTGAATAACAACAATCGAATCTTTGACCAACGATTTGACATTACGATGTCATTGTATATTCGAATAACCAGCTACATCTTTTTTCCACGTTTTTAGTTTCACATTATAGATGAGAATGGGAATGTTTTAATTCAACCCAATAAAACCTTTCCCGATGTGGGGAATCGAACCAGGCGGCCTGAACACACATACCCCAAGATCAACTTTTTCAACAATTAGATAATGAATCTTGAATCTACCAAAACCCACTTTCATGCTTTCTAGTTTTTAAATGACCTGACAATCCATTTAACCCCTCACTACTTGAGTTACGCACTACAATGAGTGAGTGACGCATTTGACAGGTTAAGATTGGATAACGTCACACTTAGGCGCTTATACACACATTGCAATCCTTGATAATCACGAATGCCTTCTAACGGAACCACTTCAGATTCAGATTTTCTTCAAATTTGATGTATATTATGATTAAAGATTTATGAGCCAAAAAAAAATTACTTACTTGGAATGGGATTTGAGGAGATAGGGGGCCGATAAAGACCTGAATTAGGGTGACTAGGGTCTAGATCCCTTAGGACATCCCAATATCCAAGTTCTGAGAGTGCATCAATAAGGTGGCCAAAAGCACGAGGTCCTCGTTTCATGATATCTCTATATAATTTACGTTTGCGGTCCCGTTGTGGTACATTACTGTCCTGCAATAAAGAACATACAGTAAAATCATTATTTTGCAAAAGAATGTGGTATTATTACTTGATAGATATCAAAAGTTAACTCCCGCATTACGAATAATTCCTGTGTTGCCAGGGTCTTCACAAACATTCATGTCCTTTGTAGGGATCGAACCCTGAACACTTGGCCTGGTGGCAGTGGCGAGGCGACCAATCAAACAATTATGCCATCCGTGCAGTCAAAATTAATTATTATAACTTCACCTAGAATAAACGTATTGTGTGATACAATAGTTGACAATTGAACCAATTGTCAACTATTATATTGGACTACTAGCTGACCCGCGCACCATCTGCTTCACATAAGACAATTTTCCTCGTTATAGCAGCATTTTTCATTGCTGCTCCGCTCCTATTAGTCGTAGCGTGATATTATATAGCCTATAGCCTTCCTCGATAAATGGGCTAACCAACACTAAAAGAATTTTTCAATTCGAACCAGTAGTTCCTGAGATTAGCGCATTCAACCAAACAAACAAACTCTTCAGCTTTATAATATTAGTATAGATGACTTTACTTTTCTCTCACTGAGGAGAAATCCGAGCCCAACAGTGGGTAGTTTAATACACGGCTAATATTATTGTTATTTTTTTATCAACATTAGAATAATTCCTTCGGTACGTGTATGATAAGGCTGACGTGGCGACCAAAAAATAGGACAACAAATAACCGTGATATTCCTCTGTCACAGTACGAGTTGTGAGATCTAACGCAGGTATAAAAGGCGCATGCTTTGAGTGACCTCATTTACATATTCAGCACTTAACCTGAAGGAACCTCTATCAATCACAACTTGCACCTTGATGCAAGAACTTCAGACCAGTTCAGAAGTAACACAAGTCATTGTACTAATTCAAGCGCGCCAAGATCGAAGTGCATCGTTTCGACAGCTGATTATCAACTGGTATACGTATACACGGCGACAAGGATCTGGACGTAGTCAACCTACAACTCAGCAAGACAAGCGATTTCTTATAACGACGGAACATTGCTTCGAGAAGTGTGTGAACTTGAAATCGACAGGTGAACATACTAATAATCAGACTATCAAACAGAGGACTTGCTGAAGAACTGAGGCTGACTGCACACAATCTCGGAAACTGCCGAAAACTGACGTCCGAAGAAGTCCATGAAAGTCCACTCTCATATTTGATTAAGAGCACTTGGACTGGAGGTTGGAAAACAGAAGGTAATTTTGCTCTCTGAAGAGTCCAGAATGTTTTCGCGTGACAATGATTGATAAGAAAGAATATACATATAAAGACATTTAAGGGAGTATTTAAAAAAAAAAATTATAATAGAACAGCATGCTTTTTACAGGATACATTGGCTAAAACTTACTTTTAATGCACAGAAATGTGAGACCATGCACACCTGCTAGAGTGCCAATATTTGCAAGAGGTGACTATACCTGTGATGGAGAGGCCAGCGTAGCCCTCCCCTGAATCTGATCGAAACCTTACAAAATAAAGGGAACCATTCAAGCCAGACACTGCAAAATGCTTTTCCAAAAATGTTAATGTGTGCAATTCCATTGCACCCAAATGCAAATATAAAACATTTTATGCCACACAATTGGTACCTATTGTTATTGTTACTATAATTGTAATTATGGATGCAACCAACTTGTTTATGTCTTTCGGCAAGCTAACTATAATTAGGTAGTAGTACAAGGTTGAATGGATTTGAAGAATTTACTCTTTATTTGTTTAGACATTTGCCACTGCTCAAGCCAAGATACAAATAAAGAGAACTTTGATAAGAAGTGCAGGTCTTAGGGGCACTTAGCCGAGTGTTCTTTAATTAAATCTTAACATGTAATAATTTTAGTATAGGAATTAAATCATCAACATCTGAGCATTATGTTCTGTGGATGCATCACAAGGTCTTTTTAACATGTTCATGGTTTATGGATACCAACATATCTATATTTTAAGGTTAGCTTGACTAGTTGTAACCTGTTGCATATGAGAGATTCTGAACACCACCATCCACTAGTTTGCTCTGCATCAATGAGTATAGAGCATAGTTATGACTGAAACAGCTTTTGTTATAACTGAAACTAGATGCTAAACCCAAAATATTAATATGAATGCAACCTTAAAATTATTTACCTAATACAATGAATGGAAGTCATGGTAGTTGTTTTTTAATGTTAATAATATATTGTATTGAATAAACAAAATGAATTGATGCTGTTAACAAGATAACCATTTATGCCATTACAAATTTGTTGTCTATGTAAAGTTTAAACAGCAACAATTAAAAAATTTACAATTCAAATTGCATTGTATACATGGACTGTAACATGTTGATTGCAACATATTGCAACTGCACTTTAATATTGCATCACAATCATCAAAATTCTGCATTGTTAAACAAATAATTATAAGATAAGTTAAACTTTTAAAATCTTAAAGAGGATAGATTAGGTTATTTAAAACCAGCATGACTCACTCAATCATTTTATTAGAGGTCACATCTTTAGAAATATACCAGTTATTTGGGTTTGTATATATTGGTACTTACTCGGTATGGCTCTATCATTTGTTCTGAAAATACGCCTTTCTCATACAAAGTATTGACCATCAAATCAAGATCTGTTCTTTCCACCAGGGATGAATAGTTACTTTGGATAGCCCTCTTATCGTCTCTTTCCATTTTAAAATAAAAATACAACTACAGTACAAACAAAGCTATGATTATTTCTTTGAATATTATGATACGCAATATAATTATTATTTATTTACAAACAAATGTTCAACACAGCACACGCGTTGTTGCACCACTTTTTGTTGTCAAACTCAATCGCACTCAGTAGTCTCACTACGTATTGTAATCTATGTTCACTACACTCATGGACGTATTAATGACCGTATATAAAAAGGTACTCTGTGGACTACACTACACTCAATTTCTGTTGTGTTCGAGACACTGTCTATATGCTGTCTATTAGTGTTCCTATGTCAATGCTGTCTGTAATGTTATGTGACACTAATGACATTATGGCTAACTTTTTATTGGCTGAATTACGAATCAGGAATGTACATATTTAAGACACTATGGGAGCGTTCCACTAAGCACTTACCATAGATTATAATACTGCACTTACAACAATCACACTCGCGACAACGGGTTTTCCCGTTCCACTTGTTTCCGAGCGTTACAATTGTAAACTCAAGTGGAATGGATTATGGAGTGTTTTTTGAGCGTTGATGTATACAAACGACAAGTTAGAAAATAAAGCGAAAGCTTAAAGGGGTTAGGTTACAATTTGTAAGTCTGAACAATAAAGTCAAAATAGCTCATGGTAGTTAACCAGCAGCTATTCGAGTTTATTGGTCATGGTGATTTAGTAATATATGAAAAAAAAATTTTAATATATTTTTGATATATTTTGTTGAGTATTAAATTAAGTTACGTTCAAAATATAATTAAAATGCATTTCACGACAGCAGTTGGATATTTGGTAGTGGGTTACAATAATTCTCCAGAAAGTACTAGTTCATCGAGTTCAGATGAAGAGTGGGATACCATTTTACAAAATCGTGATGCTGAAAAATAAAAGCTTAGACCGCGTATTATTGATTACGATAAGGTAATTAATTTGACTGCACGGATGGCATGGCATAGTGGTTTAAGTGGTCGCCTCGCCCCTGTGGCTGCGCCGAGTGTTATGGGTTCGATCCCCACACGGGACGAAAATTTGTGTACTTCGCAAATGGTTGTTCCGAGTCTTGGTGTTCTTTGTGTCCGTTGTTTGAATGTTTGTAAAGTTCCACTCTACACAGGAATTATTCCAAGTGCGGAAGTTGTCTTTAAAAAAAAGTCGTTACTCTGATGAAGAATTCAAAAGTCATTATAGTTAAATGATGAAACGTGCCTCGGAGAGCACGTTAAGCCGTCGGTCCCGGCTGCCATGAACATCTATGGCAGTCGTTATTGGGAAGTCAGTGCTCTATAATATCCTGACACTAGTCTAGCCTTAGGGTATCGTTAGCCTTCGGGTTGCGGAGGTCAGGTGGCAGCCGCTTCGTGTAAAAACAGATATCCAGTCAAATCCGGTTAGACTAGAAAAGCCGATCCCAAGTGACTTGGGAATAATAAAGGCTAGAAAGAAGATTTGCTGTCACATAATACGCTGTAGATTATAAAATTTCAACTTATTGAAGTCTTCAAAATCACATCAAACGAGATGGGTGTAAAAACCCACGATTGAACCTCTTCGTCTTCATGTGACTTTTTCTTCACCTTTTTGTAATGTCCCACTGCTGGGCAAAAGTTTCTACCTTGGTCTTCCAAATCACTCTGTTGGTGGATATCCCCAGACCTTATGACCTTGTGACCCCTATATCCCGGGGGTCTTTTGACCCACAGGGCCCATATTCAAACTTAAATGAGGGATGACCCCAAGGTGTATGTACACCAAGTTACAAGTCAATCGGTCCAGTGGTTCCGAAGCTATGCCTGTCACTAACAGACAGACACACAGACCCACATAGGTTGCGTTCCACTTAGCGTTCACAACGCCTAAGATGCTCCTTTAGCCGTTCCACATGACGACTACGATCGTTGTGGTCGCGGTGAAAACGTCACTCATGACGTCATTACTCACGCTAACGCAAAGCTCACGACGACCCATCCTGTGAGGTGAGTCGTAGTGAGCGTTGAGAAGTTTAGCACCATTTTTTAAAATATAATGTAACCAAGATGGCGACTACGAATGTATAAGTTTATGCGATTTTGATTGAAACGATGCATACTTAATAAGTAAAAATTTTATAATTTACTGTGTGTAACGATTGATTATATTATGTAAATCGTAAATACGTGGTCTAAGTTTAAACTTTTCATGATCATGATTTTGTAGGACTAGGTACTTTTTGGAGCATTATTGCGACGCACTACCAAATATCCTTCTGTTGCCGTAAAATACATTTTGAATATATTTGAATGAACATAATTAAATAGGTACTCTACAAAATTATGATACTAGATTTTGCCCGCGGCTTCGCTCGCGTTAATGTAGATTTATGTCAAAATAGATTTCTAGCAGTCTATTATTATGTTATTCCGATGAATATACAATAATACTGTAAACTTTCATCAAAATCCGTTCAGTAGTTCTTGCGTGAAAGAGTAACCAACATTTATGATATTAGTAGGATATTATATATATTTTTTAATATAAATCTATTTAGCAAATAACTATAAGAGTTTATTGATCAGACTTACAAATTGTAACCTCTTTAAGGTTTCGCTTTTTTAGGGTTCCGTAATCAAATGGCAAAAAACGGAACCCTTATGGATTCGTCTGTCTGTCTATCCGTCCGTATGTCACAGCCACTTTTTTTCCGAAACTATAAGAACTATGCTGTTGAAACTTGGTAAGTAGATGTATTCTGTGAACTGTATTAAGATTTTCACACAAAAATAGAAAAAACAATAAAGGATAATGCCCAAAAATATATGGAGCAAAAACCCAGAATCGATTAAAACGGTTTATGTGTGGCAAGGTAGAGTATACATACTATATTCCAAATCCAGTAATAGTTTTTGATTAAACCATCACCAAGTAATAAAAAACTCGTAACTAATTGACTGAACTTTTAAAAATCGATGATATTTAAAGCGGTTTTACAAACGATATTGTGACGAATTGTGCGTAATATTGAGAGTAAAGAACATTATACGTATCTACTGATTATATATATGTATATAAAAATAAAAATATGATTTATATATATATGTTACGGCTAAAGCTCGAAGTGCGGCTACACCTAGTTTTAGCCGGTTAGAACTAGGTGTAGACGCTTCCGGTTGTCACCACTGCGGCGACTGCCGCGACGTTGTTGAGGACACGGCGCTGCACACTTTGGCGGTTTACCCCGCCTGGGCATCGCAGCGCCGTGATTTGATCGCGGCAGTCGGATCGGTTGCCCTCTCGCTCCCGGCCGTAGTTCAGTCTATGGTCCGGAGTGAGAGGTCGTGGAACGCCGTCGCCTCCTTTTGTGAGGAAGTAATTTCCATCAAGGAGGCGGCGGAGCGGGAGAGGGAGCGTTTAAACCCTCTCCCCAACCGCAGAGCCGGGCGCCGGAGGGCGCGCGATGACCTCCAGCCACCCTGAGGTTTGACCTGGAGGTGGCGGGCTTTGTGGGCCTGCCCGCCATCCGTTCAGCACCAGGTCCGAGAGGCGGCGTGCGTGTTCCCACGCGCGCCTCTGTGTCGAGTCCGTCTCCCCTCTAGGGGAGACAGTAGGGTTTTATATGACGTAGTGCCTATTTTGGGTAGGTCTTTCGTGTAGTGGCCTGCCGTTTCATACGGCGGGCCGTAACCTTGGCGGGGTCGCGACCGCATGCGAAAGCGATTCGCGCGGCCCTGTCGATAGTGGTTGTGTCGAGGAACACCGTGGTAGGTTTAGTCGGTATCCCGGGAGGTACATTATATTTTCAACATCTTTCTTTACCCCGGCGAGTCCGACATAATCCCTCCGCCCGCCCCCGCGGAGGGATATGCGTCATAGCATTCCCCAAAGTAAAAAAAAAAATTTAAAAAAAAATAGGTGTAGACGCTTACTCTTAGGTTATCTATCTTGTCAGGTGATAATCAGTTACTTCATAGAATATATTTATACTCACAATCAGATAGAAGAACTATGATAGAAATTATAAGCTATTTTGCTTTGTGTTTTTAACTAGGCGTTAGATTAGATTAGAATAAGAAACTTAGAGAAAATAAAATATAAACAATATATAGCCACTACGGTTTGGTTGCACCTAGTTCTAGCCGGAATGATACCGGCTAGACCTAGTTTTACCCGAAAAAAATCGGCTTATTCTAGAATTACCCAGGGGTAAGCGGCTACACCTAGTTCTAACCGGCTAAAACTAGGTGTAGCCGCACTTCGAGCTTTAGCCGTAACATATACATATAAAAGTGATTGTGGATTATTATATGGCTATTAACTTGTCTTTATGCCAGTGAACGGTCACAACTAACACAATGGTTGTTTATATCCATATTCAGTCCACAAAGCACAAATCGGTGTCCATAAATGAAAGCCAAGTTCGTCACAATAAACAGATTCAGTACCTAAAGGCAAATGCAAGTGGTCGTCGTAAAAATAGAAATGAGATAATTAAAAATAACACGGTCGCAACGAAAGCTTACGAGGGACTGCGCGTGGGATAGGATCGGTCACGGTTTCGCTACCTGGATAACAACAATGGCGCGAAGATTTATACATCTGCTCTCTTTCTTTCTCGTAAATGTAATTCCTTATCTATATTCTCCATCTCTTTCACGAGTGAGCAACAAACACAGTAACAAAACAATAAACCAACCAATCATCAACGCGCCTTGCTACACAGAATTGTTTTATATGCTGCTGGCCTGTTTGGTTATGGTTTTATGCGAAACGAATAGCGTATTTATAACCTCTCACTTAAGGTCTATTTTGTCGTTCATAAATTATTTTAATCGACTCTGGGTTTTTTTTGGGCATCCTTCTTTTAGGGGTTCCCCATACCTAGAACTGAAACTCAAAAAATTTTTTCATCCAATCCATATGTGTGGATAGGTCTTCGAAAATGATATTGAGGTTTCAAATATAATTTTTTTCAAAACTGAATAGTTTGCGCGAGAGTCACTTCCAAAGTGATAAAATGTGTGTCCCTACCTGTAACTTCTAAAATAAGAGAATGATAAAACTAAAAAACATATATGATGTACATTACCGTGTAAACTTTCACTTTCACCGAAAATTGGTTTGAACGAGATCTAGTAAGTACCAATTTCTTTTTGATACGTCATAAATCGTAAACCGCAATTTACCTTTCATTCAATCAACTCAAATATAAAAATTAAAAAAACATTTAACTTCATAAACATAAGCCTTATGCATAAACCATGAACCATTATTTTCTAATAATACATCTGTAAAAAATACACTTTTATTAAAACATCGATCAAAGTTACAACGAACTACAAGAACTTATATATTATGTTACTTGCTGCTACGGAACCCTTCATGGGCGAGTCCAACTCGCATTTGTTTTAAATAATTCGTCATTTGTATTATTTACATCAATAACGCTCAAAACACCTCATAAACCATTCCACTTGAGTTTACAATTGTAACGCTCGTAGTTGTCATGTGGAACAGCCGAAAGAGCATCATAGGCGTTGTGAACGTTAAGTGAAACGCACTCTATATAACTGTGCATGGCAAAGGCATGACTACTGAATATAAGACAGTCATGAGAAGACATGTCGAATTAAAATACACTGACGGACTTATAAACTGCATCAAAATTCACTATTACTTTCGAATTAATATTTTTGATAAGTATGCAAATTTTTTAGATAAAATTATATGAAAATGTCGAGACTGTCCAATAGCCATAAAAAATAGAACTGCAGTAAAAGATAAAATTATAGCCGGGAAAATACAGTGGGGAGAGATATGCTCAAAGTTGCATTGATGAGCGTGTTCCTTTTGGAGGCGGTTCGTGTATGGTGTGGGGTAGCATTTCGATGATTGGGCGAACGGAACTTGTGTTCATCTACATGGTTCGTCAAAACGGTAGAAGAGGCGGTTTGATGGCACAACGCTATATAACAGAGGTTTTAGAAGCTCACGTGGTACCTTACATGTGATTAATAGGCGAAAATTTCACTCTAATACAAAATAATGCCCGACCTCCCGCCGCTGCACAAGTTCGACAATATTGCGAAGACGTATCCCAAATACGTATCATGAATTGGCCAGCACACAGCCCGGATCTTAATCCCATTGAGCATGTTTGGGACAGTTTAAAAAAAGCTGTATATGCGAGAAATCCTGTGCCCCCAACAGTGACAGCAGTAAGAACAGCGTTTCACAAGAATGGAACAATATAATAATAATAATAATATTTTTTTATAATTATATATTTAAAAATGTAACTTTTATTGGTTAATAGTAAATAAATGTGAAATAATAATATCTGGGTATGTCAGAGGCATTAGGTATCACTGAGAACGGTATGAAACGGGCATTGCAGGAGCGCTTCTTTAGCCGCTTGAAAAAATACGCCGTTTGAAAAGACTTTTGTCAGGCGACAACAGAGTGCGCACCTGTAACGGTTGGACCATGCCGATCGTTATGTACTCCTTTGGCATACTCAGATGGACGCAAATGGAATAAGATGCCCTGGATAGAAAGGCCCGTACACTGTTGACTGCATACCGAATGCACCACCCGCGCTCCTCGGTAATGAGATTGTACATCCCGCGGAAGTGTGGGGGTCGCGGATTTTAAATGCCAAGACCCTCCACAACCGTGAGGTGTGCAATCTCAGAGAATATTTTCTTCGAACCGATGTGGGCGTGCATCGCAATGTAGTAGCAGTGGACACGGGCTTTACCCCGCTTGCTCTGGCTGAAGAGAACTGGCGCAAACCTGTTATCCTTGGAACTGACGAGCACAGGGATGTATGGAAAGGAAAAGAGCTACATTGACGCTTTTTCCGGGCTCTGAATGGGCCCGACATAGATTTTCAGTCATCGGTGTCCTGGATACGATTTGGCGATCTCTTTGCTGAGACCGAAGTTTTTGTCTGTGCAATTATGGACGAAGTTGTTATGACGAACAACTACCGGAGATATATCCTGAAGGATGGAACGGTTAACATATGTCGGGCATGTCATCAGCCTGGAGAATCTCTCAGACATATTATCTCCGGTTGTTCTCGTCTTGCCAATGGAGAGTATTTGCATAGACACGTAGACAGGATTGTCCATCAGCAACTTGCCTTGAAGTGTGAACTTGTGGAATCTGAAGTGCCGTATTACAGGTATGTGCCCGATCCAGTTCTCGAAAATGGTGATGCTACTTTGTACTGGGATCGGTCTATAAGCACTGATAGGACAATTGTGGCGAACAAGCCAGATATTGTGCTGATAGACCGATTGGAACGCCGAGCAATGATCATCGATGTCACCATTCCGCATGACGGGAATCTTGTAAAAGCTGAAAAAGAAAAAGAGTAGCCTAGCAGACTAGCTCACGAGATTGTCGACATGTGGCATGTGGACTAGGCGATCGTTGTGCCGATAGTCATTACAGTCAATGGTTTAATACCCAAGAGCCTCGACCACCACCTGCAGAGGCTCGCGTTAGATGGCTGGATCAAGTCCTTGATCCAAAAGGCAGTACTACTCGACACGGCGCGTATTGTGAGGAGATTCCTCTCTTTGGGGCCCTAACCACCGCGGCACCGACAGCTTGGACCTTGTTCCCGATGTCGGTGGGTCATTTCAGTTTTTATATTTATATTTAAAAATGAAATCATTAGAAAAAATAGAAATAAAAAGAATAATAATAATAATATTCTTCCACATACACACAACACATATTCCGCAAGACCGTTTAATAACCCTAATCAGATTTATGCGGAACCGATAAGAATTTGTAATAAGGGCACGTGGAGGCAATACAACTTATTAAAAAAAAAAGAATATGTGCTTCAACTTTTTTTTTTGGAGAAGGTGCTAAACATAAACTTTGTTTTCCTGGTCAACGGTATGTGCGTACCATTGATAATATTTTTAAGAGTCCGCATCATGTAAGTGATGATGAGCGACGGAAAATTGCGGCAATAAAATTATCGGCCTTTATGGCAGAACATAAAATATCGCACATAGTGATGGATTATCTTGTTGATTTACTTCCAAAAGTTTTTCCAGATTCTAAAATTGCAAGTAACGTTAATCTTAAGCATAGTAAATTACAAGCAGTAGTAAACAACGTCATCGGAGCTTCTGAAAGAGAATGTTTAGTAGAAGATTTGAAACGCGAAAAGTTTTCTATAATGGTAGATGAAAGTACCGATGTTGCCAGTGTGAAAACAATGTGTATTGTAGTCAAATATTATGATCTCAGTTCAGGGCGTATAGTAAGTCGATTCTGGGATCTTATTCAAATTTTTGATGATAAAAATGCTAGACTGATTGGTGATTACTCAGCTACGGCTGAAAAATTATTTAATTCAATAATAAAATCATTTCAACACGGAAATCCACCGATAGCTGTCAACCCTATTTCATAAAACTGAACATTCTGACCCTACCATGTATATATATATTTGAAACTGTATTATTTGTGAAAAAGAATATGCACATGTTTATAAAATTAAAAAGTAAAAGACACAATTTAAAAATTAGTGTACCTTTAAATACTACTGCATATTTTAATAAAAGTATTTTTTGCATGGCTCCTAGAATATTTAACCATTTATCGAAGAAGCCTTTTCTAGAAGAACAAAATATTAAATTATTAAAGAGTAAGCTAAAAAAAATCTTATTGCAAAAGGCCCATTATTCAGTAGATGATTATTTATCCGATACCTTATAATACAATATTCTGTTCTAGTTTGGTTCTTAGTTTAGTTATTGTCAAATGCCGCAAAGCTAAATGTAGTGATTCTAAAACATCTATGTACCAATAAGATCCCATGTACCTATATTTGTGACTCATATATAAATAAATAAATAAATATACCTTTAGAAAATATATGGCTGTAATGCCATGATGGGCTGTCGTAATTCAGTGTCCTCACGATTTAGACAACTATGCCCAGGTATCATCGTGATAAAATGTCTTTGCCATTCCTTACATTTATGTGCCTCTGACGCTTGTAAAGAATTGCCTCATGATGCAGAAAAACTGACTCGATTGATATGCAATTATTTCAAAAATAGTAGCAAACGAACTTAAAGAATTTCAAGTATTTACGGACACTAACATACACAAAATTCTACGTCCAGCCCAAACGCGTTGGTTGTCGCTGTCCAGTGTTGTGAACAGAATTATGGAGCAATGGGATGCCTTGCGATTGTATTATGACGATAAATGGCTAGAAGAACAGGATTGCCAAGACATTCACAATCTTTTGAATGATCCCATCATCAAGGCATATTTTTTTTTTTTTATGTTGGATGCTGCCAAAATTTACCCGCGTCAATGTACCTACTCGTATACTTTCAAAGTGAAGATCCCGTTATTATCGAAGCCCATAACAAAATGACTGAGCTATACAGAGAACTGTTATCATTATTCATAACTCCAAATTATCTTAAAAACACCCCACTCGACGCAATTGACCCTCCTAATAGTCAACATTACATCAATCTGAAAGATCTGGGATTGGGTGATGCTAATCAAGTTGCTGTCCCAGAGCTACATACGCATGCCGAAGAAGTTACAGTGATGAAACAGAAATGCCTCAACTTTATCGTTAAAGCATGCGTGGGCATTCGGAAAAGATACAGCTTAAATGAACCAGTTTTGAGTTCAATCGCAAAGTTGAATCCTGATTCTTGCTTATCAGATATTTGTTTTTTATTTCAGTTGTCTCAAATGAAAGATAGCAATGGAGACATTAAATTCCATTTGCTGCCTCGTTTTATGCTGCAAGTATTATCTTTGCCTCACTCGAACGCTGAGTGCGAACGCAAGTTCACTGAAATTAATAATATAAAAACCAAGCAGAGGAACTGTCTGATCACAAATACTATTAAAGGAAATAATTGTTAGCTCAGCAAGCCATTCGTCGAAATTCCAAAAACTGCGTCAAATTTAATAATAATAATAATAATAATCTGCCGATTGCATTGATGCTATTAGAGTATTCAGGGCAGACGCCGTTTTTCATCCATAGTTAGCAATATACCGGTCCACCAAACACCCATACCTATAGCCCATATATTAGAATCCATACGTAGCAATAGTCCTACGCCTGCTGCGGCTAGTGCCGCTGTAGGTGTTCCATCACACCTTTGATTAAAACTCTCGAAGGGCCTCTTCACGTTGGACCCATGTCTCCGTGTAAGCCTCCCAAAGGGCCAGGTATTTTCTAATATAATATGTTAGAAAGTACCTGTGATAAGAGAAACATAATAATAATAATGTTTATTTCAGTTAAGTTACACATATACTAACATTTACTGTGACAGCCACACTAGGCACAGCCTGTGTCGTGGCCATCAAACTATTACAGATTTTCATATACCTAGAACTTAACTAGTACAAATAACTAATATGCATGAATAAATAGATGTGAGAGTGGTGTGAGTGAGTGGATGTTTGAGTTAGTTATGGTGAGTATGTATGATAGTGTGTGAGTTAAAGTATGTATGTGTAAATGAGTGGATAAATTTTATAAAGAATTGAAAACGTCTAGAGCGGTAGGTACATTTAGATAATGGATTTAAGGAGTTGTTCCGTGTCGTGGTAATTTAGGTTGGCTATAAAATATTTAACTTTAACATAGACTTCCCGCATAGTGCTGTGCTTAAGATCGCAATGTTTTACTATTTTATTATATAAGTAAACACGTAGTCAAGTTTCAAGTAAGTACAAACGTAGTCTTACATTTTATGATGGGAATCTTGAAAACTCTTGCACTTAACGTATCCTGATAATCAGAGGAATTTAGGACCGACATATGCATCTGGATGACCGCATTTTGAACGTATAACTGTCGTTTGCTTAACAAGTCAGCAGCTTTGCAGAGGTCAACTGTTGGGAATGTTAATGGTTTTTTAAGTATGACTTTAAGTATCGACCTCTGCGCTCTCTCCAATGGTATCATATGAGACGTGGCTGAGCCTGCCCAAACTTTAATCCCACTAATGAAATGATTTCAAGGACGACTGCAAAAATTTATCAATATCATGAGGAAATTATTTTAGAATAACTTACAATAATATGTATTTACAAATAAACGAATACAGCAGCTTTTAATATTTAAACAAAGTTTTACTGTAATCGATTTTGAAATCTACTGTATTGTTTTAAGAAACTACTGTATTTTTTAGCTGACAACACTGTAATTTTACTTTTGAGATCTGGAAGCACTGAAACACTGTCAAATTAACGTCACGCTTACGACAATTGGCGATAATATTACAGCCGCTGTTTCAGTTTCATCACTTATTTTTATTCAGTTCATCAGCTTCATCAGTTGAGTTCGGTAGTTCACTGTATTTACAATGAAGTTAATTTTGTTAGCAATTTGCGTTATTTTAGCCACGTCAGCGGCATACGATCAAGCCGATATTATTTCGGCAAGAATAGAGGTTAGATGTTTATACAATTGTGAACCTTATCTCGAGGCCATCAAAATAAATTTATGAATACATAATGTGTAATTTTGATTTCAGACTTGTAGAGGATGCTCGTTGAATCGGTTGCCTGAAGTGAAACGGTTTGTAATGGATGATGCGCCGATCTACGATCGCTTGGAAGTTAAGTTCATATCGGGCGCACCCCCAGAGGTGGTTCTGCTCGGCGAAGGAGACCGCGAGCTTGAACGCCTCCCACTGTCGCAGCTCTCCCGTCAAGAATGTAACGACCTTGTCCAAAGCAGAGGATTTTCAAAGAAAAAGGATAATCGGGAGCTGTAATTGTAATTCCTTTTTTCTGGTGTGATTATTTTTCATTAGTTAATTTACAAAAACACGATTTGTAACATTCCTCATATTTATACGTAAGTAAAAAAGTAGGTGCCAGCATTTAGCATTTAAACATAATTATGATAAAAGTGTATTATTGTATACGTAATTGTTCCCATAGCCATATTGGACAGCATTTAAACATACAAGACCTTGATAATGTAAGATTACTGTGATAGGTGAGACAAACAATCATGTTTAAAGTTGACTGTTTATTGAGACATACATCAACATTCTGTTACACATCAATGAGATAATTCAACACAAACATGTTACGGTAATCGAATCCTGCCAACATCGAGATATGGAATGCTATTACTGTTGATTAATTTATTGTTGCTATGCCTATGTATCAATAAATATTGAGAAACAGATTTATATCCAACCCTACCTTTAATTATATTAAAGGAGTGTATGTAAATTATGTAATGCATAATACAAGGTGGGTACCAGCTAGGCATTACACCTCTTGTGTATAAAAAGAGTGGTCAAAGATTGCATTACATGGAGGGCAAAGAGTGTTGATAGTTATATTATGTTGCATTACGTAATTTGTGTACACCATCTTATAGTATACTGTATTTATTAGAATAATCTATGTAAAAATCATTTGACACCATTTTTGAAAGTTAAATAAATGATGAATAAACATACATTAGGTATCTTCTTTTATTCAATGGTCATATATTGGTACAGAAAACTACTGATATCAGATAAGAGTTCAATCGAAAATTACTGCGCCGGTGCCATACATGTAACCGAGCACACTTATGTATTTAATATTACTATACTAGTCCTTAAAAATGTTCTTTTACAATTAATCGCAGTCAAGTTAGTAGTAAAAGATCGTATGGGTTTATAAAAAGGCATCGCCGTCGGATATTTACAAGGAGTAACAAAATAAAAGAGAGGGAGGTATTGATAACACGTAAGTATAATGTGTGTGTTCAGGTGAGCAGCGTGCAGTCGAGGTCCTCGTCGCGGCCGTCGTTGATGGCGCGCCGCAGCACGCGCGCCACCACGTCGCTCAGCGCCTCGCGCGCCCCCTCCTCCAGCACCAGCGTGCATTGCTACACCAAACAAACAACTCGTTTATAAAACATACATTCATTATTTATACCATAGCTATCTATATAGCCATTGACCAGAATAGTAGGTGTATAGAATTATGCCTTTTTATTATGGAATCATTAAAAGGCACTGAAAGGATTTCGACGGGGTGTCACAGCTTAGATTTTAACTTAGAATCTGAGCCACGTTTCTCTTATTTCAGTTGACGTGACACTAAGCTCGTTTTCGACTAACATTTTAACTGACAAGTTTAGATCATGGTTTGACAGTTTTAACCGGACGCCGATACTAAACTATCTGCGGTATGTCGACCTTACACAGTACACAGCATGTAAGCTGTAGTCATACTTTAAGGTCATTTAGTACACCCTAAGACTTGCAGAACAATATTTTGAAAACATGAATATAAATTTGAAAATCGTTTTCAGGTTCATATTCTAATTTTCACAATAAAGCGGGCTTGAAAATCATCTTGAGGCAGTTTGAACTCTTGATGGTTATTTATCTTATCATAGATATCACACTTCAAAGTGATTAATTTTACAATAGGGTCATTTTTATACATAACATGAAAATCCATTATTCATTTGAAGTCTGATAAGATAAGAAAGCAGATTGAGTCAATGACTAAAGTTATCTCTACGATAATGAAAATGCTCCATAATACCAATTAATCAATATACACTGATGAATATTTATATTTATTTGTTATCTTGTTAGTTTGATTTATATTTTATCAATTATCAAAGCAATTATTGATTTCTAAGATATTAACGTTACCTTATATATTAAGGTAACGTTGTATGTGAGTGATTATCATAATATCTATACCTACTAATATTATATAGAGCATAGATTTGATTTTTGTTTGTTTGTAACGATTCAAGACAAAAAGTAATAACACGATTCAAAAAAAAAAAACAATCGTAAGTTATATTATCAGTTAACACCGAGTAACATAGGCCATGTAGTATGTTAGCATAATGAAAAATGTTTACCATTTTATAGATTAAGATAATCACTCACAAACGACACAATGGCAGCAAACCTCTATGGCGTAGTGGTTAGTGTAACCGACTGCCACGCCTAAGGTCGCGAGTTCGATTCCCGCACAAGTCAAACATTTGTGTGCATGAAAATGGATGTTTGTCTTGGGCTGGGTGTTTCTATGTATAATAAGTATGTATTTACAAAAAAAAAAGTATATATGTATGTTTATCCGTTGTCTAGTACCCATAGTACAAGCTCTGCTTAGTTTGGGCTAGATGGTGTTGTGTGTATGTGATAGAATATAATAGAATTGCCCGCGGTTTCACTCGCGTAACAGTAGGTTAAGTTAAGATAGTAACATTACCTTTTTTAATAAAATATGGCTTGTTACTCGATGATAATACAGCTTACCGATCTTCGATCGAGACTTATCCGAAAGATAAATCGCATGCTGCCTTACTCTTGTTAGGTTAAAGAAGAGAGATGGCGAGAATTTTATCTTATAGATAAATGCTATTTGATGGTGGTGGAACCCTTAAACTTTTGTCCAATTACGTCGAACGCACCCGCACGTAGGCGCACACTTACACCAATGCATTATATATTACATGCTTAGTCGACAATGTCATACATGTGTGCCAACAGGTGTAATGCGAGAAGCATTGACAAAGAATAATGATCAAATAAGTACATGACTACAAGATGTAGTTATGGTTACAAGATGTTGCGATTATCAATTTACTTACAAATAGACATCGGGTCTAGTAAAACGACTGTGTCCATGATTGACATATACATTTGTAGATATTACTAAAGATGTCCACTGTGTAATTTAAATCCTATAAATTGGAACATAATGTTTAACGTTGCTTTCTTTATAATAAGATCATTTTATTCGTCGAGACTTCAAAGAGTGATATTGATTTTATAATAAAAACTTATTTTGTTATACCTTTTCTGATGTACTTAATTATGATTTTGGAACAGTCTACGGAGTTTTTGTTATTATACGTACAAATCACGATCAATGAAATGTATACCAAATGAATTTTTATGATTCATATTAACACATTACATTGCAAAATAAAGTATACGAGTTTGGGTTAAAAGTATGATGCAATCGTCAAATGATATCAGACTTGTGTACACATTTTTAGCAATTCATTGTAAACAAAATGTAATCGGATATTACTGTACAAGTTTCACGTTATAGGTACGTATGTTCCATGCTTTGCGAAAGATGTATACACAATGTAGGTATGTATATCTATATTAATATTATAAAGAGGAAAGATTTGTTTTTCTGTTTGTTTGTTTGTAAGAATTTAAAAGACTACGAAACCAAATTTAAAATTCTTTCACTATTAGATATGTTTTTTTTTTTATATTAACGCCGAGTAACATAGGCTATATTTTATTTAAAATAATAGTTAAAAAAATCTAATAAAAGGGCTTTATTAAAACAAAGTTGAAAGTAAATTAATAATTTTAATGTAAAAAAGCGTGGGGTAGGGGTAATCAAATTATCTTAGAACTTAAATTATTAAAACATTTTCTACTTTTTTTAATAAAGCGTGTTTTTTTAGTTTTATAACTTTTATTTAATTTTATTTCTGGAAATAATATTTATTTTTTATTTTTCAATTTCACACTACATTATTGTATTGTTATCGGTCTTCGATAAGTGTACAAAGTTTCAAATCAATCGGTCGGTTTGAAAGGGGTGAAAATCACGTTCAAAGATTCCGTTACATAGATTCATGGATACATACCACATACCAAGCTAATAAAAGCGTGTAACAGTGGTTATTTTTAATAACCACTGTTACTAACTTAACATAACCTAACCTACTTTTACGAGAGCGAAGCCACGGGCATAAGCTAGTATTAAAATAAGTTTAATGTAAAACTCCTACATCGAACTTGAAATCAGTGTTGAATTACGTCAATTCGTACACAAACAATTCGAAAGATGCGCGTTGTTTAAACACATAAGCTCATCATCAGCTTTCGTTCAATATTTTATCTAATCTCTATTTCGCATTAATATATTATTAGATTAATCAAGTAGGTATTTAATTAAGTTATTTTTGCTTTGGCCGGGACCGCCTCCAATTTGTTATATACAACGTTATTCTTACTTAGTACGAAACCTGAAAATAGTTTGTTCAGAATCAGCAATAGAATCGATTACAATAGTTTTTAAACCATGTTATATTTTATCCCAAATGTCTATCAACATTTGTTAAAATAGGACACACTATTTAATAGGTAAGAAACGGTCGGCCGGCGGCGGCCGGTAGGCATTTATCGAACAAGCCACAATACATAGTTATATGCTTAGATCATTCATAGTTTGGGAATTCCCCTTTCGGTGTGCACCCTGCACCGCTACCCGCACCCCCGTCTCGTCCTGCGGGACGTCCCGCCCGCGCCCGCACCCCCGCCCTGGGCAGTGAGCGGTCATTGGCGCATTGGGTGACAATATTTCCGCGAGGACAACGGTGCAATTATATCAGCTGATAGCTTAGTGAGGTTTTATTATTTCTGATTCTTTTTTAGTTTTATTGATTGTTCTTATAATTATATGTTAGGGGTGCTTCGGTTTTTGTGAACATTGACTCTTTATAATGTAATATATTTACGTCATATATATATGTGTCAAGTAAGAAAAGTCAACCTTAGTTATAATTAGATCTCACAGAAACTTTTGTCAAAACTGTTGGACTACTTTCTTGGCCGACTGTACCCTAATAAATGCTAGTTGCACTGTACACGTCACATTCATGACTAAGTTTTTAAACTTGCACGTTTTATCGATAAAAGTCTAATTATGGTCAGTTGTTGTTGTTGTGGTCCTAAGGCACCCCGCTGGTGCAGAGGGCCCCAACAAGTTTTCTCCAAGCCGGCCGGTCCCGCGCGATTCTTCGATTATGATAAAGATTATGGTCAGGCCAAGTGGTAATTAAATATAAATAACTTTTTTTGCTTAATGCTAATGTTAGTGTGAGAACAAATAGCAAACTTAATATTTATGTATGAGTGATTAGTTTGTGTGCAAATTTTTTGCAGGCCTATAGTTTGTTTTAAATACGAAGTACCTTTTGATACTTCATAGCACGTAACTCCGCACATTTCATATAATTTGCTAAAATAAACAATGACTACTTGTGGTCCTAAAAACTATTTAAAATAATTAGAATCTATACAAAACATGACATAACTGTTTCACAAACATAATCAACTATTAATTTTCATTGATATTGGTTTTAAATCATTTAAAAATCAATATTAAATAACTTCTTCTGCCTAGCCTTTATTATTCCCAAGTCACTTGGGGTCGGCTTTTCTAGTCTAACCGGATTTGACTGGATATCAGCTTTACACAGAGCGGCTGCCACCTGACCTCCGCAACCCGAAGGCTAAACGATACCCTAAGGCTAGACTAGTGTCAGGATATTATAGGGCACTGACTTCCCGATAACGATTGCCATATATGTTCATGGCAGCCGGGACCGACGGCTTAACGTGCTCTCCGAGGCACGGAGCAGGCGATAATTGTCAATCAATACGCACATAATTTCGAAAAGTCATATAACTTCCTAAAGTCAGAGGTGCGCGACGTGGGTTCGAACCCGAGACCCTCTGCATAGCAGTCTGTTGGTCACCCCACTGAGTTTAAATAATATTTTACTACAATACCATGGTTACGCACTATGGTTTCTTTTTATTTTCATTCATAGTGACGCGACAATATGAATCGGATAAAATCGATCTAATTCAAGCTAAAAATAATAATGTCCGAGAAATACTTTTGTAAAATTGTATTTAGTATTAATTAGACTGGAGACCAACAGACTGCAATGCAGAGGGTCTCGGGTTCGAACCCACGTCGCGCATCTCTGACTTTCGGAAGTTATATGACTTTTCGAAATTATGTGCGTATTGATTGACAATTATCGCCTGCTTCGTGCCTCGGAGAGCACGTTAAGCCGTCGGTCCCGACTGCCATGAACATCTATGGCACTCGTTATTGGGGAAGTCGACACAAAAGATCCCACTGGGTCGAAGTGTCGCCGGTCTGTACTGACTGGCCCTCACACAAGATAAGATAAGATAGTATTAATTATTTTTAGGTTTTAATGTTCCTTAAACGCCATTCAGCAACCTCTTAATATATTTTCTTTGTCAATAAATAGCGATAATTTGAAGCGATATTGGATTTATAGTTTAAATATCTCATAGATTTACAAATAAACACGGTATGAATAACATTGATGTAACTATTCTTTCAATATGTCAAACTTGGTTTGACTCCTCCTATTTGTTTTTCTGTTTCTATCATTTCTGTATCGATTCTAAACCCACGATTACAGTTTTTTTTATAAAGTTAATCGGTAATCGATTTCTTGCTGTGTCGATTAAAACGGTGTCTTCGCTATTGCTGCCCAGCGATCATCTGTCAAATGGGACTTCGTATTTGAAACAGACTGTAGATTTTGCATGGGTTAACGTGACGATACTTGTTGCAATGCGAAATTGTTGTGAGGGACTTTCTAACCTTTAGTTTAGTAGTGAATGTGATGGTAGTGAGTGTGATTGTAGTGAGTGTAATGGTAGTGAGTGCGAGGGTAGTGAGTGTGAGGTGAGTGTAGTGAGGGTGATGAGTGCGAGGGTGTGCGTACCATGTGGAAGTGGTCGTCGTGCGGCAGGCGCAGCACGGCGCGCAGCGCGATCTCGGCGTTGGCGCGCACGTAGGTGTTCTTCTCCTTGGTGCCGTTGACGAGCGCGGGCAGCAGCGCGCGCAGCACGTCGGCGCCGGCGGGCGCGGCGGCGCGCAGCACGCCCGAGCGGCCCAGCAGCGTGCTCGCGCGCGCCATCAGCTGCTTCACCTCGTTGCTCGAGTGGTTCATACTCTATACAACATAATACTTACATCAGTAACATTTTTTTTTTAAATTAACTTCTGTGTGGCGTTTTGGCTGACAAACATTTGTGCGATCCACATACAGTTGTTCCGAGTCTGGATGTTCTTTGTGTCCATTGTATGAATGTTTGTTAAGTCCCCCGCGATACAGGAATTAGACCTAGTGCGGGCGTGATTTAATAATATAATATATATAATAATAAAATATTTAAATAAAAATCTATATCTTTAAACTTTTACGTTGCATGATATAAATTATGGACATATATTATATAGTACGTAACAGATATTAACGTAATCATGCATAATGTTTACCTTTTAATGCGTCAAATTTCGACCGGGTCACACCGGCCGTGCTCACGACATGATCGCGTTAATATCCATTACATATTATATACATTCTTCCATCACTCGCTGCTATAATTTAACTCTATTTCCTCCTTTTTAAAAGACTTCTCTCGTTCTAGGAAAACCTCCTAAGTTGCGAGGGATTTTACGAACATTCACACAAGGGACACAAAATCCGAAACTGGACTCAAAAGAATAATTTATAGATCACACAATTTTTTTATTGTTTGTGGGCTCAAACCCACAGCACTTGGAGAAGTGGCAATAGCTTAAACTTAAAACACTGCCTGCGCCATCCGTGCAGTCAAACTCCTAGGAGGTTATGAACAACGATCGTTCGAATAAAATATAATACAGTGAACTCATCCACTACATGAAGTAACATAGTAAAATAATGAGACAAGACGAATGTCATTTCAATGGCTCTTATAAAACAAATACCTGGCTTGCCTTTTTGTAAACGCCACTAGAGAGTAATGACAACATTCATATAAACGTATAAGAAAAGCATGTAACAGAAAGGTATACTCGTAGTCACATTTCAGGGCCGTAATGTATAATAAAAAAAATTATTAAATAAAATATAAACGTCTTTACAAAACGTTGTACAGGCTACTTACTGTATTGAATTCACATTAAAACTATATTTAATCTAAAGGAATAACATTTAAGTATTGACTAGGATGTATGATATATATATATATATATATATATATATATATACATACATATACATATATATTATAATAACATCTAAGTGAATATAACATTTGTCACGAGTTTCCATTGTATAGTCTTTATATGTGACCACACCTTTCTGTTACACGCTGTATAAACTGTCATGATATCACGTTATGTTAAAAAAATACTCACCCTAACAAACTGTGAAAGTATAGTTTGCGGTACAGGCCTATCATTCTCTAGGAGATACAGCATGAGATATCCAATTCCTCTGATACCGTTGCACGCGATGAGAACCTTATCGCTGGCGAGGTACCCTAACAGTGTCTTCTCCACTTTCTCTTCAAACTGATCTTTATAGACATCTTTGGGCGTTTCTTTTAGCGCGACGAAGAGGGCGCAGGACCGTCCGTGTTGTAACAGCCAGTCATCGTTATTACTATTGTTGTTGGCTCCTAAGATATGATGGACTAAGGCAGCGTCGCGGTGTGTCGCCGGTAGGCAGTGGAGGAGCGCTCCTAGACATCCACCTACGGCACATCGGGGAGTTTCGTCTTGTTGAGCTAGCAACACTGGTGATGTTAGCGTGCCGAGGATGAGTAGTGGGAGTTGATCCGTCATTTTGTCACCACCGGCTGTGATAATGCTTCGTAACGCTTGCAACATTGTCTCGCGTATGGCAGGGTCTTCGATGTTCTTGATGCCGTTGTGCATTTCTACGAAGAGCGGGTCGGCGCGCGTGTGTATAACCACGAGTTGTGAGAGCGCAAGGCCAGCCTTGATGCGCACCGGCCTGTTTGGGTCGTATAACGCCTTCAGGAATGTCGTCTGCAGTTGTGGTAAGAACTGCTTCAGCATCGTGCCCACCTAAAGAAAGGAGACAGTTTAGTAAATAAAAGCCACAGCGTCAGATAACTCTGAAAACTATGAATAATAAATCCACCAAGACCTTTTTAGCTCAAATTATTTTACATGGTAGGAATGAATGTAGAGAATTGTTTAATCAACAGTAGCTCAATAAGAGTTAAGTAAGGTTTTGCGATCTGTAAGTCCTAGGTTCTATTGGTACACGATATACTACGGATTTGAACCTAGCTATAACACAAGCGTTTAGCTTAGCTCGCAAGATTCACAAGAATACTAGTTATTTATAACCTAATTTACTTGAACCATTAAAAAACTGCCTTATAAAGAAGTCTTAATTAAAGAAGCAATTTTTAAAATATGATGTTTATAGCTTAGCCTTTACTTTAGAAATATTATTGCCACTATTGGCAAACAAGAAAATGATAACATAAAATTGAAATACCCTCACTTCGCCCTACTCATTCCGTAAGCAGGCATATGCCGATACATCTATATAAATGTCTATAAACAATAATCGACATCGCATCGTTCTTACCTTAGACAATAGTGACGCTAGCGTTTCCAACACGGCTGCTTTGACGCTGGAGTTGAACCTGTCTCCGAGGATACGGATGAGCGGCCCCGTGATGTGCACCACGGACGGCTGAATAGCGGCCGCAGACGTCAGCTTGATCACCTCGCCCAACATCAGCGCCGCGTTCTCCTTGTCTTCAGGGAGACCGTTGAGGATGGACTCGCGGAATAGTGGCAGGATAGGCGCGATACCCTACGCAGAAATATGGTTATATTATTAAACTGTCAGCTTCACGCTGGTGCATGGTGCAAATCAATTGGTTTTTAGAGCTGGAAAGCCTGGTAGATGCGATTTTAAACGCTATTTATAATAAATATAATGGTTAATTTCGCATATGCTTGCTGGATTTGGTTAGAAGTGCTGAAACCACTTTTATTGTAGGTTAAACTATAATGTGCCGCGCTGGGAATAAATTCTGTGCGTAACGGCAAAATCGTTAAATTATCTTTTCTGAATAAATTGCATATGTGATATCAATATACATGCATTATATGCATATAAAATCCCACCATAAGTATTAAGTTCTGTAATTTTAAAGTTTATAGAACATTAGAAAATTATGAAACCAATATAGATGAAAATTATTATATACTATAGAATCTTTAGGAGCTTTTAATAGTCTTAAAATTTTTTCATACTATCTAAACATTACAG
Organism: Catocala nupta; assembly: GCA_963675205.1. Classification (NCBI taxonomy): domain Eukaryota; kingdom Metazoa; phylum Arthropoda; class Insecta; order Lepidoptera; family Erebidae; genus Catocala; species Catocala nupta. The sequence continues at coordinate 28,907,804 of OY776090.1, read as the reverse complement.
AATGATAAATACCTTCGGTAAACAGAATCCAGGTAATAATTCCCCTTTAAGATCTGCGGCCGCGTATCTGACGGCTTGTCTGACATCGCTCACATGAGCGATCTGTCTGTCAGGGTCCAGAGTCTTGGTGAGAGCCTGCAGCGCTTCCCAGGCCATAAGGAGCACGTCCCGGTCCGAGTCCGCGAGCAGGAGGATGAGGCCACGTATGAGCTGTGGCACGTGTGGGGCCAAGTCTGCGCGCGTGTGGGAGACGAAGGCGCAGAGTAGTGAAGCTGCCGCGCGGTGCTTATCGCCCTCCGTTGTTCGGATTGTGTCGAGGAGGGTGTCGATAATGCTGTTGGTAAATAAACGTTCATTGAGTGATAGAGTAACAAGAAGTAGGCGTCTTAGCATTTGTTGTAAAATCATATTCGAGATGAAGATAACAACATTCTTCGTCGACTTGTTAAACCGAGAGTTAAATTTTTTTTAAGTCAATTCTCCGAGTATCGAGGGTGACTTTGCAAACATTTAAACAACGGACACAAAGAACATCCAGACTCGAAACAATAATTTGTGGTTGACACATATTTTTGTCCTGTGTGGGACTCAGGCGCAGTGACGAGGCGACCATTTAAACCACCACGATATCCGTGCGAGTTTTGAGGATTCTTTTATGTATCACATATTATTTCGTACTCCGTACATGAAGGAACATATTGTCTTTTTACTTTGTGTATGGTATTTGAAATTTGCCATTGTGACAATGAGCTACGGTGATAATTGACAAATCACATTTGCTGCTTCGACAATGAGTTATAGTGACAATTGATGTGTTACACTTGTTGCCGTTATAATGAGTTATGTTGACAGATGGAATGTAACACATGCTGACGTAATAGTGAGTTATGTTGACAGATGGTATGTAACACTTGCTGTCGTGACAATGAGCTATGATGCAGAGGGCATCTAACATAAGCTGTCGTTCTAATGAGTTACGATAGCAGTTGGTATGTAACGTAAGCTGTCTTGATAATGAGTTATGTTCACAGATGCCATGTTACACTTGCTGTCGTTATATTGAGTTATGATGACAGACAGCATGTAATACAAGCTATCGTGATAATGAGTTATCATGGCAGTTGGCATGTAATACTTGCTCTCGTGATAATGAGTTATGATGCCAGTTGCCATGTAACATATACTGTCGTGATAATGACTTATTTTGACAGATGGCATGTAACACTTGCTGTCGTGATAATGAGTTATGATGACAGATAGCATGTATCACATGCTGTCGTTATAAGGAGTTATGATGACAGATGGCATGTAACACTTGCTTCCCTGTCAAAGATGCGTGACGTAGCATCGCACGCCGGACGAGTCACCTGCCGAGCTCGCGCGGCTCGTCGGGCGTGTCGCGCGCCGCCACCAGCGCGTGCAGCAGCGCCGGCAGCACGCGCGGCAGTTATAGTGACAAGTGACGTACCATCGCACGCCGGGCGGGTCGACGACGGGCAGCAGCGCGTCGCGGCAGTGGTCGAGCTCGCGCGGCTCGTCGGGCGTGTCGCGCGCCGCCACCAGCGCGTGCAGCAGCGCCGGCAGCACGCGCGGCAGTTATAGTGACAAGTGACGTACCATCGCACGCCGGGCGGGTCGACGACGGGCAGCAGCGCGTCGCGGCAGTGGTCGAGCTCGCGCGGCTCGTCGGGCGTGTCGCGCGCCGCCACCAGCGCGTGCAGCAGCGCCGGCAGCACGCGCGGCAGTTATAGTGACAAGTGACGTACCATCGCACGCCGGGCGGGTCGACGACGGGCAGCAACGCGTCGCGGCAGTGGTCGAGCTCGCGCGGCTCGTCGGGCGTGTCGCGCGCCGCCACCAGCGCGTGCAGCAGCGCCGGCAGCACGCGCGGCAGTTATAGTGACAAGTGACGTACCATCGCACGCCGGGCGGGTCGACGACGGGCAGCAGCGCGTCGCGGCAGTGGTCGAGCTCGCGCGGCTCGTCGGGCGTGTCGCGCGCCGCCACCAGCGCGTGCAGCAGCGCCGGCAGCACGCGCGGCAGTTATAGTGACAAGTGACGTACCATCGCACGCCGGGCGGGTCGACGACGGGCAGCAGCGCGTCGCGGCAGTGGTCGAGCTCGCGCGGCTCGTCGGGCGTGTCGCGCGCCGCCACCAGCGCGTGCAGCAGCGCCGGCAGCACGCGCGGCAGTTATAGTGACAAGTGACGTACCATCGCACGCCGGGCGGGTCGACGACGGGCAGCAGCGCGTCGCGGCAGTGGTCGAGCTCGCGCGGCTCGTCGGGCGTGTCGCGCGCCGCCACCAGCGCGTGCAGCAGCGCCGGCAGCACGCGCGGCAGTTATAGTGACAAGTGACGTACCATCGCACGCCGGGCGGGTCGACGACGGGCAGCAACGCGTCGCGGCAGTGGTCGAGCTCGCGCGGCTCGTCGGGCGTGTCGCGCGCCGCCACCAGCGCGTGCAGCAGCGCCGGCAGCACGCGCGGCAGTTATAGTGACAAGTGACGTACCATCGCACGCCGGGCGGGTCGACGACGGGCAGCAGCGCGTCGCGGCAGTGGTCGAGCTCGCGCGGCTCGTCGGGCGTGTCGCGCGCCGCCACCAGCGCGTGCAGCAGCGCCGGCAGCACGCGCGGCAGTTATAGTGACAAGTGACGTACCATCGCACGCCGGGCGGGTCGACGACGGGCAGCAGCGCGTCGCGGCAGTGGTCGAGCTCGCGCGGCTCGTCGGGCGTGTCGCGCGCCGCCACCAGCGCGTGCAGCAGCGCCGGCAGCACGCGCGGCAGTTATAGTGACAAGTGACGTACCATCGCACGCCGGGCGGGTCGACGACGGGCAGCAGCGCGTCGCGGCAGTGGTCGAGCTCGCGCGGCTCGTCGGGCGTGTCGCGCGCCGCCACCAGCGCGTGCAGCAGCGCCGGCAGCACGCGCGGCAGTTATAGTGACAAGTGACGTACCATCGCACGCCGGGCGGGTCGACGACGGGCAGCAGCGCGTCGCGGCAGTGGTCGAGCTCGCGCGGCTCGTCGGGCGTGTCGCGCGCCGCCACCAGCGCGTGCAGCAGCGCCGGCAGCACGCGCGGCAGTTATAGTGACAAGTGACGTACCATCGCACGCCGGGCGGGTCGACGACGGGCAGCAGCGCGTCGCGGCAGTGGTCGAGCTCGCGCGGCTCGTCGGGCGTGTCGCGCGCCGCCACCAGCGCGTGCAGCAGCGCCGGCAGCACGCGCGGCAGTTATAGTGACAAGTGACGTACCATCGCACGCCGGGCGGGTCGACGACGGGCAGCAGCGCGTCGCGGCAGTGGTCGAGCTCGCGCGGCTCGTCGGGCGTGTCGCGCGCCGCCACCAGCGCGTGCAGCAGCGCCGGCAGCACGCGCGGCAGTTATAGTGACAAGTGACGTACCATCGCACGCCGGGCGGGTCGACGACGGGCAGCAGCGCGTCGCGGCAGTGGTCGAGCTCGCGCGGCTCGTCGGGCGTGTCGCGCGCCGCCACCAGCGCGTGCAGCAGCGCCGGCAGCACGCGCGGCAGTTATAGTGACAAGTGACGTACCATCGCACGCCGGGCGGGTCGACGACGGGCAGCAGCGCGTCGCGGCAGTGGTCGAGCTCGCGCGGCTCGTCGGGCGTGTCGCGCGCCGCCACCAGCGCGTGCAGCAGCGCCGGCAGCACGCGCGGCAGTTATAGTGACAAGTGACGTACCATCGCACGCCGGGCGGGTCGACGACGGGCAGCAACGCGTCGCGGCAGTGGTCGAGCTCGCGCGGCTCGTCGGGCGTGTCGCGCGCCGCCACCAGCGCGTGCAGCAGCGCCGGCAGCACGCGCGGCAGTTATAGTGACAAGTGACGTACCATCGCACGCCGGGCGGGTCGACGACGGGCAGCAACGCGTCGCGGCAGTGGTCGAGCTCGCGCGGCTCGTCGGGCGTGTCGCGCGCCGCCACCAGCGCGTGCAGCAGCGCCGGCAGCACGCGCGGCAGGTGACGAGCAAGCGCGCCACCAGCAGCCGCCGCTAGCGCTGACAGCGCGCGCGTGTCAACAGCACCACCACCCGTCAACACTGGCACCAGGTACGGCAGCACTGCGCGAGACTTGATCGCCATTATCTAAACAAATATCCGAAATGTTAGTGACTATATACTTTTGAACGAGGTGTCCTAAATTCCGAATAATAAAATACCTATTGATCTACTTATTTTTAAACGACGTGACTAAATATCGAATTACAAAACCTATTTAAAATACTACGCGAGGTATAACCTACACTTACACATTATCCGTTATGTAAGGTGTTGGCACAATAGTGGAGCCTTGCGGGACACCAGCATTTAATCTAAAGCATCAGAGTAACTAACATTTAATAGCAGACCTTATTACATCTACTAAATTAGAAATGCCAACTGAGTAAAGCAAATAGCATTAATGGTCGGGTATTTTCAGTAAAAGGCAACCGTGATAAACAGATTACTATGCAATAGCTACTCAAAAGCATCCGTCAGGTATATTTAGGCTAACTACTAATAGTGACTCCGAATGGTCTAATAACTTTCATGCAGAAAAACTAATTGTTACTATCTCTAAATATACGCGAGCAATTATTTTTAAATTCGTTTACTTAATTTGTTTATTTGGTTGATCGCGTTAATCTCAGGAACTACTGGTTCAAATTGAAAAATTATTTTAGCTTTGGATAGCCCATTTATCGAGGAAGGCTATCGGCTATATAACATCACGCTACCAATAGGAGCGGAGCATCAATAAAAAATGTTGCAGAAACGGAGAAATTTCTCTTATGTGACGCAGACGAAGTTGCGCGGGTCAGCTAGTCTATTAAAAAGCAAGTGACCTGTTTGAGTCCATCGAGCGTGGCGTCGGCTATCTCCGGGTCGGGGTCGTTGAGTCCCTCCAGCATCTGCGGCAGGATGTCGTCGAGCGCCTTGTTGCCGATGGTGGCGTGCAGGCTGTCGAACGTGCGCGCCGCCGCCACGCGCACCTCGGCCAGCGGGTCGCACAGCGCCGTACGGACCGTCGGTACCTGCACACCATAATAATGGTTTACTAATGATAAGCTTAGAATATATTGTCATTATTTACATTGCCATCACTAAATTCAGCATAATGATCATTACACATAACATTATTGGACATAAATGTTTTGCCATAAATACTGTAGACATAATAATAATGAAGCATAAATTTATATACGCATAATGATATTTACACATTACGTTCTTTGAAATAAAAATAATAAACCTAACCTAACCTTACATTCAACATAAAATCTCTTTCCAATTGTGTCGGATTGCTGTCCCGTCAGATTAGATGGGCTCGCAAATATCTTTTCCTCAGCTATCGCATCTAATCCAAATCCACATTCTAGTAGAGTTGTATAGATATTGACTAAGGCCTAACACTTATCACACTGAGGCCTAATACTTATCAAACTGAGGCCCTTGCCCAGCAGGAGCAAGGGCCTCTTCTCAGTAATAAATATTGGGCCATAATCTACCACGCTGGCGCAATGCGGATTGACGGTACTAACCAGTCCATCAGCGAAGCTCAGTACTGCGTCCCTGGAGGTGGAGGCGAGAATCTCTCCGAGCCCGATGCACACGCCCTGTCGCTGGTCCGCACGCTCCGAGCGTAGACCACGCTCCAAGATCGGGACAATCTCTGGCAACACGCGCTCGCCAAGCTAAAACAAATGTATTTATATTAATAATTGTCTCCCAGTGGTCGAATTCGAACATGACTATTATTTATCTTTTTGTTAGACAAAGGAGAAGCTCTGAACTGTTTTGTCTCTACCTGGCTATATAAAAAACATCAAATTGTTGCCAAATAGTCTTTATTGATACTAAAGCTCTGAATCGCTACTGAACAATAAAAGAAGACCAAAGATACTGAACTGTTGTCTCTGTGTAATTATGTATACAGGGTGTCCAAGAACCTGGCGTCCAACTGGATTCCCACGATGCCCCAAGTTCTAACAGTACTCAGAAAAATATTTTAAAAAATCCACCCCATGTACTTACAGAATTATACTGATTTAAAAAAAAAAGGGGAAATGAGCACCCTGTGACATACTTTTGAATGCTGTGACTGCTAATGCTGATAATTTCGATATTTCTTGGAGGTTTTGTAATCTAGGGTATTGCTGTGTCTAAATAGAATGTAAAAATAAAGTACTTATTGTACCATTTTAAAATAAAATATTATTTTAACTAAAGGTGATATGGAAAACTATTGAATTTCGCAACTTTGACCGACTGTAGTGTAAAAAAAATGTACCAAAATAGTATGGCAAGTGACGTCAAATTTTGACGCGTTTATTCCTCTTTTTAAAAAGGTATAATACTTACACATTAATTTGAAAAAAAAAATTTTGATAATATTTTTACTCAACAACCCAATTTTTACGAAGTGCCTACCTACTAACGGTAACTGTCGGACCCTTTCTTATCTTAGAAACTGTTATGTTACTACTATTATTTACTTCGGTTCCAAGAGTGAGCAAGAAGGAAATACACACAGGTAGATGGGTTCCCAGTAGAATAAAAGCAAAGAATGTTAGTTTAAAGATATTTTATTACAATAAATGTTCAAAATGTTGACCACCCGCGGCAATACAAGCTCTCACTCTCCTTAAAAAGGACCGCTTTATGTTTCGCGAGTAACTTTTTTGACGTATCACCTGCACTGCTTGTGTTATCTTCTCACGAAGGTCAGCGATGTCATTAATGGGCTTCGCATAAACGAGCTCCTTCATAGTTCCCCAGAAAAAAAAATCCAGCGGATTTAAGTCAGGTGAGCGGGCTGGCCACGGGATTGTTCCTGATCGCCCAATCCACCTGTTCGGGTATTGCTCGTCCAAAAACTCTCTAACGGATACGCGAAAATGTGCTGCACAGCCGTCGTGTTGGAACCACATATCTGGTGGGGTCTCTTCTAGTAAGTTTGGCAAATCATTTTGAAGAAAATTTAAATATGATTCGCCAGTCAAATTCTCGGGCATCTCAAATGGACCAATAATATTCCCACAGAGAATACCGGTCCACATGTTCACTTTGAACCGGTACTGGGATCTATCTTCTCGCATCAAGTGCGGATTTTCCACATGCCACTCGTGCAAGTTGTGTAGGTTCATGTAGCCATCCTTCTTAAATGTAGATTCATCTGACCACAAAATTTTGTCGATAAAGTTTTCGTCTTCTCGATGTTTTTGCAGGATTGTTTCACAAAACGCGACTCGGCTCGGATAGTCTCGAGGTAAAAGACTTTGCACTCGCTGTACGTGGTACGGATGATATTCTTCTTTTTGGAGAATACTGTGTGCTGTGCTCTTCGGTATCCCCGTATCAGCTTCTATTCCTCGCACAGAGATGCTTGGATTTGCCGACACCGCCTCTAAAACTTCATCGCGTATGAAGTCATTTACGGGTCGTCCTTCACCAGCTACTTGATTGGGGAACCGCCCGTCACATAGTGATCTGTGCACATTAATGAAAACTCGATGGTCGGGATATCGCGTAGCCCTCGGATACCTTTCTCTGTAAAGTCTCGCTGCAGCTCGTCCATTACCTCTACATTCTCCATAAATGTAGTGCATATTTGCGTATTCTTGCGGAGTGTAGGTCGCCATGGTAGCACACACAAAACACAAACTGTCCAAACACAGGCAAAGGTCGTCGTAAAGAGTTCGTTTCAAAGTCCAGAGCACAAAGAGTAATCGAGTCCAATAAACAAAGCTTTAAATCGTAGTACGTGATCAATGGTAACAATAAGAGAGAGGTGCGTAGTAACGGCAGGAGGCAGTGACGCGTACTGACCGTACTGTTATCCTAAATAGCACGATCCCAGATAGCGTCACTATCTATCTCACTCGCACCTCTAACCTTTTTCTCCCTCACTCTTACCTGAATAATGGGGTACCATAAAGAAGAACCAGCAAATCGCAAAGATAGTTTCTGTCTTGCTCCCTCCTGTTGTAATAACGAATCACTATGGTGAGATGCATGCACATACCGTCCCTTACGGTCTAACCTGTTTTTTGAGAGGCCTGTTGTTATTTTTATGAGCATACAACAGTAATTCTTTAGAGGTTAGATTCAATTCGTCGTAAATTTTTCTTTCTAAGAATTCTGTAAGACATCGTAAAAATTGGGTTGTTGAGTAAAAATATTATCAAAATTTTTTTTTTTCAAATTAATGTGTAAGTATTATACCTTTTTAAAAAGAGGAATAAACGCGTCAAAATTTGACGTCACTTGCCATACTATTTTGGTACATTTTTTTTACACTACAGTCGGTCAAAGTTGCGAAATTCAATAGTTTTCCATATCACCTTTAGTTAAAATAATATTTTATTTTAAAATGGTACAATAAGTACTTTATTTTTACATTCTATTTAGACACAGCAATACCCTAGATTACAAAACCTCCAAGAAATATCGAAATTATCAGCATTAGCAGTCACAGCATTCAAAAGTATGTCACAGGGTGCTCATTTCCCCTTTTTTTTTGAAATCAGTATAATTCTGTAAGTACATGGGGTGGATTTTTTAAAATATTTTTCTGAGTACTGTTAGAACTTGGGGCATCGTGGGAATCCAGTTGGACGCCAGGTTCTTGGACACCCTGTATATGGATTTAATTTCGATTATAGTTTTTGAAGGTAACCCAAAATATCACATTCCTAAGTCGATTTTCGGACGCCGGCGTATAGACACAATACTTTTTATGATGTCTAGATATGGTTACAAACATTGACTCATTAATATATAAAATATATTCACTGTCTTTCGAAGCAGACACTGTAGCGACCCGTTGGCAATTCGTAAGCTCACTGTTTCACTCGTAGCGTGCAGCAATTTAAGAAGTATACGTAGTAAGTAAGTAGTAAGGGGATCGTAATCGTATCTTCTGTTTAATTTTAAATAAAAATATAACTTCATCCCGTTGATATGTAAACAAAGACGATATTTATATTTGTTTACGAATGTAACTAAAAAATTGAGAGCACAAAATGCTAATAATACGTAAAAAAGAAAGCATTACGTATATCATAATCATATTTAACCTACATCCTATAAATGTCAATGCTTGGAACTGCCAGACAAAATTGAAATTTTATTGTGTCTGGCCGCCGGTGTACCGCTGCGACTCAATAGGTTAAGAAAGTAATAGTTGACTTTCTTACGTCTCGGTTGACATCTAGCATTTTTTTCGCTTTTTGACGTGGCGGTCTAAGAGCTAGTAATTGGATCGAAGTTCAAATTACAGTTTCGTAAACCTTACCTTTCTGACGAGATCTCCTAGTGTCCGAGCGGCAACCTGTCGTTTGTCGTAGCTGGTCGACGCGAGGCAGCCCAGCAGCAGGCTGAACAATGTTGGTAAGATCTCGCGAAGTGTCTTCGGAGTATTGGTTACCACCACCTGCAACCCAAGATTAAGGTTAATAATTCAATATCACACTAGGTTTTGGGGAAGGTCGATAGCGATTACAACGAAATTGAAATTTTTGGTGAATCTTTTCATTCTTTAAACAACAGTTCACAAAAAAAAAATGTTTTCGTTGATTACTAGTTACAAATTCAAAATTAAAAATTTCGATTGTAATTTTAACTGATTGTGATGACCGTAAATCAAGCTTTTTATTAAATAGCATACTGTGTTCACTTCAAGGAAAGCATTCATTGTAAAATGGCATGGAAATCTTTGTGCACACCTGTAACCTTTAAGGTTACAGGTGTGCACAAAGATTTCCGGTAGGTTCACGCCCTACCCGAAACCTCTGCGAGGGCACTACATTTCATTTATAAATGTTTTTGTGTGTATATACAGGGTGATTTTGAAATCGTGTAATTCCTTTTAACCACGCATTCTACTGGTGATATAGAATAACCCTGACCATATTTTTATTTAATTAGAATTATTTTTTTGAAAAATTATTGTTCCGTTTTTTTTCGTGAAATGGTGTCAGATAGTCATATGTTAACCAACCGAGGCAATTTTAATTTTTTACTAATTAAAATAAAAAAACATATTAATAATTAATGTCGTAAATAATAACGGGCGGTCCTTTTTACTGCCCCTTATTATTAACGACATCAGTTATTGTTATGTTATTATTTTTAAATTAGTAAAATATTGTGTCAGGTGGTTAAAATATGACTATTTAAAATCATTTCATGAAAAAAATCTGTACTCTAAATCTGCCGAAACCATTATTTTAATTAAGAAAAAATATGGTCAGGGTTATTCTATATCACCAGTAGAATGCGTGGTTAAAAGGAATTACACGATTTCAAAATCACCCTGTATATCTGTATATTATATTCTAGTATTTAATAAATAGATTTTGATTATATAGATTTACATAAGCCAGCGGACTAGGGTACGCAGTGCTTATTCGCTTGTATGAAGCGCACGCACCTGTAACTTGGTACATGGTATGGCAACTTTAAAATTGTTTAGTGTTAAAGGCTTGTAGTTTTTAATTATTTTGTATTATTGTTTGTTTAGTTTCGGTTTTAACGTCGTCCGTCACTGATCGTGAGAAGTCTCCTTCACATGCTTTAGACAATAATTATACAGATTGTATCTGGTTTGCTTACTGAGGGGTAGGCAGAGACTACGGATTTCCATTTGCTATGATACTGACACACTTTTCTGGCTTCATTCACTTTTATAAGATTCCTCATACACGCTCGCCGGTTTAAGGTGCTCTTAACCTGGCCTGGCCTGGTAAGTTTAGTAAAACAGATGAAATAAGAAAATCCTTTAGCATAAGACTACTGCTGCCTTGGACTATCAAGGGTGGAATGGACACATCCGATTCACACAAAAATATAGTTATCTAATAAATAACATACTAAATCTAGAAACAGTACTTCAACTCACCTTCCACACGTGCAACGCCGCCTGTCTCACCATAAGGGCGACATCACTTCTGCCCATATACAAGCCAGCCAACACCCTGTTCCTCCTCTCTGGACCCAGGGCATTAATAATCGCCTTATGCGAGTGCTCAGTACCGAAATTATCGTCTTCAGACGCCGTCTCAGTACTCATCTTGCCGGACACTCCCGAGATTCGGTACAATAAGTCTCCTAACAGTTGTACGGAGCTGTATCTGATACGCCAGTTGTCATCGAACAATCCGTTTTCTAGTTCTGGTAGGAGTAATGTTATGGCTGATTCAGCGTATAGGTTGACGATTCTCTGGCCTGCTTTGAGGGCTGTTTCTCGCACGTATTCGTTCTCGTCGGCCAGTGCTTTGAGGATGGGGTTGATGATCTGTCCGATGTAGGGCGTGAACTCATCGGTAAAGGCGCCCGGCATGTAGATGAACATCATGATGTAGCCGTCCTTCACGTGAGGTGCGATGTCTGTGCGTTCGGCCGTGGCGATTATGTCTGTTTGGGAATAGTATATTGTAATGCAAAGATATAATGTATTGGTAAACGATTTTAGGATCAAAATAAAGTTAATTAACCTATTGAATCGTAGCGGCACACCGGCGGCCAGACACAAAACTGTGAATGTAGGTGATAAATTATGTCTATCTATTCAAATCTTTGAACAAAATAGTATTCTTTAAATGAAACAAAATTCACTGGTTCACACTACACCAATTAGCCTGCCTTTGATCAATATGAACTTGCAGTCTAAAAATATCAAGAGTGTGTTGTGTTTCTACATACCTGGCATGATCTTGTGTAGCTTGTGCACTCCAAGCCCGGCGACCACCTCAGACAGACCCTGCGCGGCACCGGAGCGGTCTACCGAGCTGGATTCCGACGTGAGGGTGTGCATCAGCCAAGGAAGCAGCTCCTCGAAGCTACTCTCACCCATACCCTTCACCATGGCACCCAAAGCACGAGCTGATACTGAACGCACCTGGTTAAAACAATTCAACTCAATATTACCAAACAACATTTAAAGTGATCGATGTTGATCTTATAAGTCCTGAGGCCTTCGCGCGATTTTAGCATATAGTCTGATATCCTAGTTTTGTGTATGCAAGAACACAGCGTGGTCAAAACTGTTAAGAATTACTAGCAGTACCACTAGCAGTACTGCAAATCCAGCGTCATTAGGAAGTCACCTTTGTACCGTATAGTCGGTATAATAATATGATAGTGATTATTACTTCAGAAACTTTATTCTCATAATTTTTTTGTTTGCGCTGATAACCTATACAACCACAAACACATGCAGTTGTTTGAAAATATATAATAATGAGATGGGTGTAAAAACCCAGGTTTCAACCTCTTTGTCTTCATGTGACCTTTCTTTTTCCATCAGCTTTTTGTAATGTCTCATTGCTGGAAAAAGCCTCTTCCTTGGACTTCCAAATCACTCTGTTGGTGGATATCCCCTGACCTTATGACTCCTATATCTCGGGGGGTTTTTTGACCCACAGGGCCCATATTACCCCAAGATGTCTGCACATCAAGTTACAAGTCAATCGATCCAGTGGTTCCGGAGCTATGCCTGTGACTGTGTGAACAAACTGTTACTAACAGACAAACACACAGACCCACATAGCGTTTTCATTAACATCTTCGAATAAGACTCAGAGGTTAATAATGTAGAGGTTATATTGGGCTAGACGGTTTTATAAAATAATTAATTACCCAGTACAAGTTTATGCAATAATTTAGCCAACTGTCTTAATAAAATCTAACTCTGTTAAATACACAAAAACGAAGCGACTCACCTCAGGTACGGGATCAAGCAGCGAACTCTTCAATCCAGGTATAATATTGGGTAGGTACGGCATTAGATCCTTTTGGTCGGTGAGCGAGTACATGTTACCGATGATCTGCGCCGCCATCTTCCTGGTCTCCGTGCTGCGGTCGAGGAAGGCGCGCTGAACGACGGGCATGATGAGCGCGAGGGAAGGCGCATCGATGAAGTGCACGAACTTTGTGTCCAGCAGGGTCTGGAGGCACGCCGATGTTTTGTTCGACGGGTCTTGCAACGCTTGGAGCAGGACTGGTACGATGGCTGTAGGACAATATATATTAATTAAAATGTTGTGTTTACTTCTATCATTTATTTATATTAAAAATACAACAACGCACTAGGAATCATTCCTGCATCGCGAGGGACTTTACATACATTCAAAGAACCTACAGAAAGAACACCGAGATTTAGAACAACTTTTTGTGGAGTGTGAGTGTGAAGGCTTAGTATAGTGATTGTGACTGCTACCCTACATTTTTCTTCTTCAATTTTTCATATAAATAGTAGACAGGGCTTGTCCGAATTCCTATCTTACAACTGTCCTTCTCGTAATCGCAACTAATTTATACTAATATTATAAAGCTGAAGAGTTTGTTTGTTTGGTTGAAGGCGCTAATCTCAGGAACTACTGGTCCGAATTAAAAAAATCTTTTAGTGTTGGATAGCTTATTTATCGGGGAAGGCTATAGGCTATATAACATCACGCTACTACCCATGGGGGTGGCGCAGTAATTATAAATGTAAAAACCGCGAACATATCTAGTATGTTTATATACCGCGTCCAAAAAGTAATTTAAGTGGTCGACTTTGCACTGTCATTACGCATACCTACTAGTGTCGTAAGATCGAATAGCAAACGGGACAACAATTTGGGTAGTCTATTAGATAAAATGGCTATTCGAAGCCTAGGTATACCAACCATTATGTTTATATACCGCGCCCAAAAGTTGGTTTATGTGGTCGATTTTGCACCTCCACTAAGCCGAGTGTTGTATTTTCGAATCGCAAACGTTACAACAATTTATGTAATCTATGAAATGAAATGGCTATTTTAAGTTTAGGTGTTCGTTGTTTGAGTACTTGTAAAATGCCCGGCAATACAGGCAATATCCTTACTAAAAGAAACTTTACAAAAAAAAGGGAGACTTACCCTGAATTTCAGGATTCCTGATGACTGATCCAATGACTCCTAACGCTTCGGCACCAGCCTCTTGCACGCGCATGTGCGAGTCACTCAACACTTCGATGAGCTTCGGGACGATGGACGGCAGACATGAGGACAGCTGTTTCGGTGCGCAGTATGCCATGGCACCGAGGAGTTCGATTGAACCTATTAGAACAACATAAATAGTTAAATTGGTAATTTTTTGAGTTCGAAGAACTCTTATACAACGGCTTTGTCCGTCTGTCTGTTATACAACTTTCAACTCAAGAACCGTAATAGCTAGAGATTCCCGGTCAACGCCATTCGACTCAGCATTATAGTTTATTGTAATTTATGGTACGTTGTGCGGGCGGCAAAAGCAAGCACGGCAAAAGTGCGGCGCCAAGATATGTATGTAGTGATAAAATTATTGGGATGAGAGGAACCCGCCACGCACCCTCGGATTGCTCACCCCAACTATTGCAATAGAAAAAGGTTGACAATACCGAACTCCTCTGGATAACAGATAGTCAACCAGATGACAGATAGTCTCCAACTTGCAGTATTTCGCTTCGAACACAAAATATGTGTCGACATGTTTTCCGCCTTAGCGCGAGTTATCTTTAAGACCGTTTGGCAACGAATGGCTCATTTGTTGCCAAACGGTCCTGAATATGCCTCTCTTCCAAATAATTTTATTATTATGGATTGCCGCCAAGTAACGCCTGACACTGACCAGCCTTAGTCCTCCAGTTGTCGTCTTGCAGCGCCTGCAGCAGCGACGGCAGCACGAGTTTGACGCCGTGCGCGCTGAGCTTGCTCATGATGAGCTTGGCGGTGTCGTCGGCGGCGGCGCGCACGTACTGCGAGCTGTCGCCGAAGCACAGCAGCAGGTGCGGCAGCACGTGCACGATGTACGGCTCGAACAGCCGGCCCAGCTTGTAGCACAGCATCTCGAACCCGAACAGTGCGCCTGCGCAGGAAAATTCAGTGTCGTGATTCGATCAATATTAATGCTCGATCGAAGCTGGTATGTTTTTTCGACCAAGAACAAATAATTCCTTGACGAAAACAGAAAAGATTTCTCGGCCAAGACCGAAATAATTTGTTGGCCGAAATATCAATTATTTCTCGGATAAGACTGATATAAATCCTCCGTCAAAAACAGAAATTAAATGGGACCTGACAAAACTTTAAAAGAAGACCACTAAAGATCAAGACCGATATCTCGATTAGACTTTATTCGATGTACACTGTCAATTGTATTATTTACTTGGAAGGTTTAAACGATGACAAAACGTAAATATCATTATAATTGCAATCTCGAATAGTCTTTTTATTTCATCTCCATATTTGATATATTATTAAATAAATATAATTAATTTATTAATTATTAGAAATTTGTAACCCAAATTGCTCTATAACTTTTTCACCAACTCGAACTTTTACCTGTGTGAAATGTACCTTACGTCCTTTTCTGATCCCCAAAGTGTATACGAAATGTCATGCCATTGAGTAGTTAAAGCGTAACAGACAAATTCACATTTGCATTGTATAGGATTTAAAAAAAAATAGTCTGCCTTAAAGTATTAGGATGAAGTTTTGGATTGTAGTAGAACTTACATATCTAACCTACGTTTTTTTATTCCCATCAATAAAACCGTTGATATGCTGCAGAGATCCAATCAAATAGAACTGTATGCAAACCATAGTTTACGCGGACGAAGACACAAATACATAAAAAATTATTAAAATGCGTCCGTTACCTTCACGATATTTGTAGTTCTTCTTCTCCTGTATAGCTTCAGTGAGTTTGCCCATGACGTCAAGTTGCTTGAGCGATAAGATGCCAAGACCTTTGATGATGCCAGCAATACCGTATGCAGCACCCTAAACATTGTATAAGCTTAGAAACAAAGACCTGTAAATATATTATAGCTATACTTTTCTTTAAAAGTGCGGGCGGCTCTTCTAATATATTTTGTGTCACAGGGGACTTTACAAACGTTTAAACAACGGACACATAGCATACCCAGACTGCGAACAATTTTTTGAAGCTCATACAATTATTTTTTATGTTGGGATCGATCCCTCGGCGCAAAGGCAATATCGCGGCGACTATTTAAACCAATATACCGTCCTTGCAGTTAACAAAACGCAATGTATTCACAAAATACTTATACCATCAAAAATATCAATGTGAAAAATTCGGCCAAGTTCGGTACGCCGTCAAGGGACGTCTTGCCGACAAAAGAATTGAGATCTAAATGGGCGGGCGACAAGTTCACTCGCACTGTCTCAAATGATAAATACATAGTATAGATAATAGTTATGAAAACTATTTTACAAGTTAGCAAATTTTAATCAAAATATTTAAAATGCATATGAAGGTGATTCCTAATCAATTAATTCGAAATAAAATTTGTCAGGTTATAAAACTTATATAATCGTGTGAGCTCACTCTTCTTAATGTGGGATCTAAGAGAGGCATATCTATAGTATAGATTTTACTGGTGGTTTCTGTCTTATTTAGTGTTGAGTACATTTATAAAAATATACAGGATATAACATTATAAATAAAATATTTTGAAAACTACACTGCACTAACCTTCCTATCTCCGTACTTCTCAGCGGTGAGTAGCTGTTTCATAAGCTTGTTCATGATGGCCGGGATCTCCTTCTCCAGAGCTGGCGAGCCGACCAAATGAGGCAGACAGTTGCTGACCGCTTCTTGTACCTGAGTAGCATTATATTCGAATTATAATCAATTTCAGACGAGCAGCTGCACATTGCACACAGACTGCCACACAGAGGTTTCAAATTTGATCCCAAGCATCTCTGACTTTTCGAAGTTAAACCTGTATGCCTCAGAGAACTTCATAATGTTCTTGAAGATATGTGAAGTCTGCCAACCCGCACTGGGCTGGCCCAGTGCGGGTTGGCATTTGGGGACAGACATGGGGGATAATGGCCTAAACCTTCTTAAACTGAGAAGAGGCCCGTACCCAGCAGTGGGACAGTTTAAAACAGGGCTGATATTATTATATATAATATTCAATTTTGCATTTGCTATGAACATGATAGGGTAGTTGCCTATCTTTGGTTTTGAACATAATTTTACACACAAGAGCAAATAACAATCTAAATAACTTTTATATGAATACAATATTAAAATTGGTTACTAATTAGGGGAGTAGTTCATATTTTAATTTGGATATAAGGAAATGTAGGGTCCCTCGCACAGCTGCGGAAAAATAGCGGTTATGTCACAGTTTGTATTGTGCATCCCTTTTCTGACATTTGACAATTACCCTCACTACCAGATTTAAAATGCTTGTATCTTAAGCATTTTTGAAAAGATTACAAAAAAAATTATTTGTTTCTAAGTCTGAGTAATGTAACTATTTGTCAAAATAATGTAAAATGAGAATTAAACACCGTATTTATAATAGGATTATGAGCGGCAACATTTTTCCGTTTGGGTATTATGTAAGTGGGGGATTATATGTGTTACAAGTGACAAGCATCTTAAGTTCTCCTTATAAGGACTGTCCAAGGGTCCTTTTGTAATTTTCGCGTAGTACTGACCTGCTGGCTGGGAGTGGAGAGCGCGGCCACGAGGCGCAGCGTGATGGGCTTGATGCGCGGGTCCTTGGGCTCCAGGTGGCGCGCCAGCGACCCCACCAGCAGCACCACGCACTGCCGCACGGCGTCGTAGCCGCCGGACTTCGGCGCCTTGTCCAGGAAGTTCTCGAATACTGGCAATTGGCTGCTTAGGGTTTCCTGACAAAGATAATAAAATATTTGTTATTTTGATGTTAGTGGAATGTTGTTACTTAATGTATAAACAAAACAAAAATACAGTCCCAACATGTTGGCAGACTAGTGAGCAAATACGTTGGCAGACTAGTGAGCCAACATGATGGTATAGTATTTTTTAACACATACATGCAGTGGATATACCTTTCCATGTAGATCGACGATGGCCATAGCAGCATTAAGCATCTGGTCTCTGACTTGATCGTGCCTGTCGGCTAGAGCGCGCTCGACGAAGAAGCGCATGGCGGGCGGCACGGCGGCGGCAGGCAAGCGCGGGGCCAGCGCGACCAGCGCCAGGCCCACGCCGCGACGTGCTCCCCACTCGTCCACGGCTTCTTCTACCACATGCCCGAACTGGTCTAGCTTGGCGGGAATCATCTGCAAGACAGGTTATTTTATAGTTTCAAAGTCTCTCATTGTCCTGGTGTTGCTAGGACAGGTTTACCTGAGCTAACCTAGATAATCCTACTTTCAGTCAGTCCTCTTTATATTACTACTACACACACTTACAATTTGCATCACAAATTACTAACTTCTCCAGCTAATTTAGGATGCTTGTATTAGTAGTAGGATTCACGTCAGTAAGGGGTGGGATTTTATTTTGTAGATTTCCTAGGTCAGATCAAGCGTTTGCTCTACAACTGACCAAACATGCATGCATACGTTACAGGAAAATACATTAATTTATTTTCTCACCGGTAGTTTCTCCGAGTATATATCCTGTAAGCGCTGCAACACATAATCAGGCGCGGTGGGATCGACGCTCTTCTCGACTAGGTGCGCGAGCGCAGCCGCGGCGGCGCGCTGCATTGGCTCGGCGGGGTGCTGCGCCTCCTGCAGCATCAGCTCCACCAGCTCGGGCTCGCGGCTCCACTGCTGGGCTAGCGGCAGCTTGGCCCAGAGCTCTTCTGCTAATTTCCTGTTGAGAAATAAATTCGCATTATTAAATTAAACAGGCAGATGACGACCATTGGGAACTTGCTCATAGAGTCATAGGTCATTGACATCCTTTAAGTAAAAATTTAGAAGGCGCGACGTTTTTTTGCCGCCACTCACACCAAGTGTAAAATACGCACTTCGACTCCAACTGCCGCCGGTTTAATCAGTCTCGCCGATATCCATGCATTTTAACGTTCAATCCGACTGGACTCTAAGACATACCTAACCAATACAATAGAAGTTCAAGTATTCCAATAAAATGGCAATAGGTCGTAAACGGAGCTGAGCAACATTTTAGACAAATCTGAATCTGTTGAAAAGCAATACACTTACCTATTATCTTCTGATACATCAAACGTCGCAATGAGTAGTCGCTTTGTGAGAGTGAGCGCATATCCGGGGTCTTCGAGTAAACACGGCAGACAGTCCGCTACGCACAGGAGAGCGCGCAGCGCCGCGTCACGAACTACCTATAATAATTTTATTTGAATTATGACACTCGTATTTTATCTTAATAAACGGCAATGAATTGCCGTAAATCTTAGAGTTCGAAAAAATGGTTCAAGTAATATGCAAAGGTTATGTGATACCACGTGACCTTGAGGTCAGAGGTCATAGGTCATAGTCATTTTGGGGGTATATCGTCTATGCTGAGTCGAATGGCGTTGACCGCGAGTCTCTAGCTCTTACTGATCTTGAGTTGAAAGTTATATAACAGACAGACGGACAAAGCTGTTGTATAAGAGATTTCTCGAACTCTAAAAAAAGACACCGAATGAAGCAAGATTATTTTTTCAAGTTTAATCATAGAGAGCTTTTGAGAGTAAAGGAATGAAAATGAATGTAAGCAAGACGAAAGTAATGGTATTTGAAAGGGAGGAGTGCATGACGATGTGCAATATTATGATTGATGGACAACAAGTGGAGCAAGTGAAAGAGTTTATGTATCTGGGTACTTTGTTTACAAGGGATGGTACACATGAGGGAGATATTGGAAGAAGAACGATTGCTGGCAATAAAGTGAATGGCGCTCTGCGCGCTTTTATTAACAGTCGAAATGTATCCGAAAAGGCACGTTTGGCTGTTCATAGAGGACTATTAGTACCTACACTTATGCATGGTAGTGAAAGTTGGGTATGCCAAAGAAGCATGAGAGCAGAATAAATGCTGTAGAAAGGAGTGCTGAGAAATATATGTGGTGTGACTCTGAAAGATAGAATCAGGAATAGTGTGATTAGAGAGAGATGCGGCATAAAAGTGGATATAGTGACGAGTATAGAAAAGGGTATGTTAAGTTGGTTTGGGCATGTAGAAAGAATGGACGAGAACAGACTGACTTAGAAAGTTTATAAGGCTAGTGTGAATGGAACAGTCGCAAGGGGAAGACCTAGGCGAACGTTTCTTGATCAGATCGGAGACGTTCTGGATAAAGGCCAGGTTAAGAGCACCTTAAACCGGCGAGCGTGTATGAGGAATGTTGTGGAAGTGAATGAAGCCAGAGAAGTGTGTCAGGATCCAAGCAAATGGAAATTTGTAGTCTCTGCCTTCCCCCTCTGGGAAACAAGCATGAATTTATGTATGTATGTATGTAATCATAGAGAAAGCTGCTACGATTAAGAAGAAAATATACGGATCAATTAAAAGAAAAAGTAAATGTCGAGATAAGTAGAGAATTGAAGCATTTGTCACTGGATCGAGAAAGCTGTAAATGGCTACACCGACAAGTGCATAGAATTTAAACATTGGTTGGATGAAGACTTCTTGTATGTAAATTTAAATATTTGATGGATGGAGACTTCTTGCATGGTACACAAGGATGTAGTATCAATACGTAGTGAGCTTACCTCGAGTGGACTCTGCAGTCCATCCATGAGGCAGGTGACGTCATCGAGCGACAGCATGGCGCGCGCGGCACAGTTGGCCGTCTCCAACAGCGCCACCGTGCACGCCGCCTGGACGCGCGCGCTCGTGCTACCTTTACGTACGTTATATATATTGTTAAATAAAAATACGTGACGTGTCTTTAGGACACCTGGTTGGAATGAAGATCAAATTATAAAATTCAAAAGTAAAATTGCGCTATCTGTGAAACTTGCCCGAACCAACATCAAAGTACAGTACTATCATACAGAATCCATTGATGGAGTAAATAAAATAAAACATCTCGATGGAAAAGAACAGTGGGTTTATGAGAAAAAGAGAGAGATCGAGAGGCATACACTATACAGCGGTCAGCATTTTTAGATGCGGTTTTACTTTTTCTGTTTAGCTCCCATCCGCCAAACAGCTGAAGTGTTAAGTGCGATAAGGATCTTCGTTCCAATAATCTTTAAAATGCTTTTTCAAAGTTAGACTCCAGGTCTCCAAATTTCAACAAACATCGTTTTATATGTATTTGCAAAAAGTTACCAATTTTTGTAAGTCCTCTGAATTGTAATGTTATAATGCAGGTGCAAACGTTCCCTCTATACTGTCGTCATTTTTTTTATGTAGTGCTAGAACTGCAAGCGCGAAATGTACCCGAATGTAGGCATGTGTATCCGTAAAACAATTTTATTGTGTCCATATAAGGTTTTTTTCACGAGATCGAAATAGAACATTAATCTCTCGTGTGTCGTATGAACACCAGGTGTTCATAACCGCCAAGGCCTTCCTTTCACTTTTTTAATCAGACGCTCAATTGTCCAAGTTCAGGAAGACCCGGTAGCACTTTCCATCATTACATCAAATAATAAGAAATCTCCCTATAAAAAATAAACCGTCAACGTGATATCTAAAATTGAACTAAGCCAATAATAATATCAGCATCGTATTAAACTGTCCCACTGCTGGTACGGGCCTCTTCTCAGTGTGAGAAGGGTTAGGCCACCATGCTGACCTAATGCGGGATGGCAGATTTCATATATCTTCGAAAACATTATGGAGAACTCTCAGACAGGCAGGTTACACAAATTGGAACTAAAAATAGACCAGCTACATAGATATGTTTATATATAGTTGACATATTACTCACTGATAAGATCTATAAGCAGTCTGAACATGTGGTCGATGGGGAATAAGGATGGATGCATCATATCGTTGTCGACACGCAGCGCCGCATGCTCCGCGATGATTGAGAGCCCGTTCAGCATCATCGTTTCATCGGCTCGGCCAGCCGACCCTGATAAACCTGAAAATAGATAAGTATTCGAGAATCTAGATATACCGTTCATATCTGTAGGCCTACCATAAAACGTAAATACCGAAGTTTCGCGCCAACTGTTTGATGATTGACGCGAGCGGCAAAAGTTGTCGAGTCTGAAATTCTTCCTGCTTTGTGGTACTTCTATATTTAGGTGACTCGAATGCAGTGTTATGCAATTGCATGCAACATTTTTTTAAGGTGATAGCTCGGCTGTGCCTATGTTTGTGTTAGCCACGCATAATACAGTTTAATCTGCCAAGTCTTAGATTACCAGATAATTAAAAATCTATGGTATCTTGCCACTAGTGTGCCGCAATTTTTCTGTATGATTTGTATGACAAAGTTTCTTTTTTAAAATATATTAAAGAGGCAACGCATCCTAGTCCCAGATTAAGCTGTATATTTTTTAGATTTGTTTAGTTCAGTTTTCTTACCTAACTTGAGTAGAGGAAACAGGTAGCAGAACCCGGGCGCTGTGAAGTAATTGTTCCTGTGATTCGTTTCCCCCTCGTCATCGTGGGCCTTCCCTGATGATGTGATGGAGTGTACTAGGTTGATGGTGCGTTTGGTAGCCCCTTCCAACTCGTCGTCCTCCCAGGACGGTTCCAGGTCACATTGCGGCTTGTGTAGTCTGCCGGATGAGTATTGTTAGTAATGCTCGTGTTATGACTGATTACATATTTGAACTGAATTATTTGATTATCTGGTCTAACGTAATTGAATATTAACATTTATTTGTAAAACCATGTTTGGGATTAGTATATACAATTATACATCCATGAATGAACTAGGATTTGCTGACAGCAATTATGTTTAATTAATAATGATACACAGAATTATCAAGAAAAATAAATAAAATAAACAACAGTTTGCACTGATTTTATTACTGCTTGTTTAGATTATTAGAAAGTTTAATAAATCAAATAAGCTATAATGGGCCAAGTATAGAGCCTTGAAGAACGCGTGTAAATATTTTTCGTTATCATAAAGGTAAGCGTTAACTAGCCATTGTGGTTGCGGATTGCCATTTGATTGATGAATATGACTGAAATAAATTCACTATTTTACCTTTCAGAATGCTATGTATAGCACTATGTTTGTGGCGGTCTATGTAGTCGAAAGCTTTAGTAATATCGATGAAATAAATGATACGTTAATTTATATTGTCTTTGTTATTTGTAACATTTATTTATATTTGTGGTATATATATTTTTATCTATCATCCATAGATCTAGTAAGTATAAATGTATAGTGCATAAATGGGTGAAATTTAAAGTAACATAGCTAATTTCATACAAGCGTCTGTTATAACAATTTTGGAATCTAAAGTGACTTAAGAATATATATCATTCAGATGTCACAATATTGCAGAGTTACGTTTTTGGACAGCTAAGATTATTCAGTTTTATGTTCTTTCAGACGGAGACCAACCGGTTTGATGCTTTCCAGAGTGGAAGAGATCTGTGGAGAGATGTTTTAACATAGCTCACGAGCCCCTCAATATTACATGTGCATGCGTTTTAAAGTATCTGTTTAAAATCCATTTTAATATTTGACAAACAATTGAAATTTCTTAATTTTTGTGTTGTTTCATAAGATCGATTGGAAAACTATACTTTTCTGTGTCTAAGAATTCAATGTCTTGTAAACTTTTACATGGCACTCGTGGCAAAATAGAAGGACCGTGTACCAATCTGACCACCTAATTGTAGTCTATTTTATGTGAAATAAATATCCTTAATTAAATTGAGCTATTATTATGAGTGGTACTGACCTCAAGGTGAGTCTGGCGATGGTGTCGGCGAGAGCGGCGTGCGCGGGCAGCAGCGCGTGTCGCAGGCGCGCGTAGGCGGCGGCGGCGGGCGCGGCCGCCAGCGGGCTGCGCAGCGCGCCCAGCGCCGCCGGCACCACGCGCCGCGCGCCGCGGCTCAGCGCCGCGCCCGAGCCCGCCTGCACGTCCGCGATCAGCCGCACCGCGATCGTCACGCGCTGGTTCAGCTGCGCACACACATACATACACGGGTGTTTTACGCGACTGAACGCTCACATCGTAGTTAAATATTTAATCGCCACCAGAAAACAGACTGTGTATTCTTATTGTAAAGTTCGCCAACAAATTTTACATTTTATACTTATGAATTAACATAGGTTAATATATTCTTAAGCATAATGTAATAATGTACTGCCTATAGACTGTAAACTGCCTGTGGGGTTACTAATAAATCATATCAACCGGCAACGTCTTTTAAAAGATTTCCCTGGTCTTCAAAATAAGCACAAATACTTCCATACTATAATACTAATTTTTACTATACTGCATTAAGAGCTCTCATGATCAATCGGAGTTGGGCAAATATAACTAAAATATAAAATACATTATTTATTCGTTCATTAATACGTAAATACGATTTATACTTTCAACTCTTTCCATAATAATATATAAGGACGTTTTCAGTGCTATTACAATGAAACTCTTTGTTCAGTAATACCTATAGATATCTATAATAATATAAATTGTAATATAGGTTACAAATTACTAATACTCTTGAAATTAAACACTTTATACGAATTTTGTCGCGTTGTTTACTTTACTTTAAACACTTTTATTACATAATTTTGTAAACTCTAACACTACTATTATTGAACTTTACTATGCTATTTAATTTTATTATATGTGTTTAAAGTGTTTAATTTCAACGTATAACATTCGCAAACTTAAGACAATACTAATACTCTAGTTAATCCCTTCAACTAAGATATACTTGTGTTATGAGCAGGATTACAACAGCAATTTAAATAGTAATGGTGGGATCCGAACACACAATCTTATACATTATTCCGCCACCTCTTTTGGTGTAGATTCTCTTTCTTCTACACCTTCTAACCCATAATCTTAGATAACAATGGATGTTTGTGACTGCACATAGGCTGCGTTAACTGCTCGCTATCAAGCAGCCGCATAATTGTTTGCTAACAATATAGCTACACTGCTAGCAAAAGCAAAGACAAATACATAGGTATCACAATATTGTATTACGTTTACAACAGTATCTTTCGCTGCCTTTAACTACTCACATAATGTGACAAAACGATAAACTTACCGCATTTAGTCTTTGTCGAATAGCGCTCTCCTTAGCGAGCTGTGCTTTGATTGCTTCCTTCTGTTTGGCACTCAGTGGAACCTGTAACCAAATATTTAATTATATGTCAGTTGAAGTCCATACAATTAAAGGACATAAAGAATAATCATTTGTTGATCACACAATTTTCGGATTCGTACTAAAACCCACTCAGCGGCAAGACGACCTCTGTGACCGAGTCCCCGAATTGCAATATCGGTAGCACTCTACGCCCTCCAATATTTCATATCATGCAGGAGCATACTGTCATCTGCCCAGGGGAGCAGATGACAGTAACTGTATAACCAATGGCTAAAGGAAATATTTTCATCATCATCGTCAACCGCACTACATTTATCAACTTTCGATTTCAGAACTTAATAGTCATTTCAATTTTAATAAAATCACCAGTTAAGTCAAAGTCCCAGTCTATGCTGACATATACACAGTATTATGAAGTCTTACTAAAAAGATTAATGGACATTTACATGATGCTCAATTGCATGTACAGTATAGCTAAAATATGGGCACCTAAGAATTTGTACCTGTTTAACCTTCCCCTCTCGCCGTTTCTTCTCCTCAATCTCCCGCCGCAGCTGCAGTTCCTCCAACTGTTCCTTGTAACTGTACGCTTTGCTTTCACGTTTCATGTTCATTTCTTTGCTATCTTCATTACTGTAGAAGAATTATATAATTATCAATATATTTGAAAATAGGAAAGACCTGACTGAATAACCAACGCTTAACCCAAAGGGCAAGGGCAAGAAAGTTAAATAAAAACAAATCGTATGCGATTGACGAAGTAGAGATTTTCTCTTTAAAATTGTCTTTTATATGGCATATGATATACAGATTGTAACAGAAAGGTGTGGTCATATTTAGGGGTCACATAATATAGCCTATGTACAATGGAAAACCGCGAGAATTAAGTTTGTATACATTATTTTCAGGAAATATTGAATTTTCTTATTTATCGACTTTTACTTGACGCGTTTTTATTTACTTAATAGCCATTGACCATTATAACTGTGCCCCAGATGTGGGTACTGTTACCTTAAATTGTTTACAATACAGCTGGTCGTTCTAACATAGATCGGTGACCCTACAGATGTTGCGAAATCTTAATGGGAAGATGATGCAACGGACACAACTATGCATCAATGAACAAGGTGGGATATTTGAAAACTGGCTGTAATAAATAATTTAATA
The DNA here is from genome assembly GCA_963675205.1 of Catocala nupta. Taxonomy (NCBI): domain Eukaryota; kingdom Metazoa; phylum Arthropoda; class Insecta; order Lepidoptera; family Erebidae; genus Catocala; species Catocala nupta. The sequence continues at coordinate 28,881,637 of OY776090.1, read as the reverse complement.
AGAACTGCATGGCATAAACCGCGGGAACGTTACAAACATTGAAAAAAAAAAAGAGCAACAATATTTTTGTAACTAAGAATCAATGACCTTTAGTTGAAAGAATAAAAACCATAGTGATGTAACTGGTTTTGTACCGATATTTAAATAACAAATAAATAAAATGATTGAAATTGTCATAAAATTTAAAATTAGATATTTTGATATGAGTTTAGGGCACACAGGTTATTTATCAGATATACATAGCGACCCTAAAATATGACCACACCTTTCTGTTACACCCTGTATAATTACTTGAGACTATCCTATGCAAATTATTGTCTAGACAAATAAATAACAATAATTTTTAGTAATCGTTTACGAATTTTCAAAATATCCCAGGGATAGGACACAACACACCTAAAACATACGGCGCAGTCGCAGTATTACATAACCGTTATGTTATCCATACATACAAAAGTACCTCGGTAGTACAGTGATAGAAAATGCTCCTGATATGATTAAGTAATGCATTTATTGTTCTCTTTTCGTCATTAGATTCTCAGTGACAATACGGAGATTGAAACTCTGCCCGGTTGACAACAATGGGCTTGCCTTTTAATAAATTAATATGTGTGTAATTTTTATTCAGCTGTGCTAAAATAACGGAAGTCTGGCAACTTTATGATCATACACTAATGTAGTCTGCAGTCATACATACCCTGGCACAGAGCTCTTGTCGTACAGTACTCCTTCAGGAGTGAGATATGTGAAGTATTCGTCCCTGGTCACCCGCAGTAGCTCGGGATCGAGGAGTGTGTCCAACGCCGTCTGTATTGCCGTCCCGGCTATCACCTCCGCATTTGTGGCTACCAGTGTCGACACCACGTTTGATAACGTCTGTAGACAAGGAAAATATTTTAAAATAAATAGTAATAAAGGCACAATATAAATACATACGGGAGAATACAAAACATGGCAACAGATTTATTAAACTGGAATTGCATTATTGGTCTTTACATCTTTTAAATTTGTATGCTTTTTAAGTGAAACTTGAAAGAACAATACAATTCTTTAAATTAACCTAGTATGTTTACCGATGATTACAAATAAATGTTATATTGTCTTTGGCATTTTCCGTAACTATACTATAGCTTACTTTTTTATAAAAACATGCCGACGTGCATTTTTTTATGAATGTATGCATGCGTCTTTGCTTCCTGCCGTGCGTGAGATTTCAGATTTGGTGAAATTAAGTAGACAGTATGAATGAAGGTTTACTGTCAAGAAATTATCAGTGGCATCAAAAACTTCAGAGCAGTGTTTGGTATAAACATAAATATAATTGTTTGACAAAGCACAGAACACACTAAAGACGTTCCGCTTGCCAAACAACCCGTGTGTCCTAAGCATCCTACCGAAAAATGAATGCTTGAGACCTGACCCCTAAGGGGTTATACAATTAAGACAATATTTTTGATGATAGTTAAATAATTTAATAGTATAAATTATTTAAAAATAGAGCTTTTTAAAATAAACCGCAATGAGAACCATAATCAGTATTTTAATTTCGATATAACCTGGCGTCAACGTAAGACAATATTAAAATAGGGTCTTACCTCGCTAGGAACATAGTCGCAGATATACTTGTTCTTTAAATTATTTGCATATAAGGAGACTAGTTTCTTCGGCTCATGTCGTTGGTACTTGACGATTTTGATCCATGCTCGCTTATTCACGCTGACGGCTAATGGGTGATGGCAAGCAGGTAGGATATCTATTGCTAGCTCTTTAGAGTCTTTCTCTGGGTAGCCTATAAGAAAAAATAATTATTTACTACACCGCGCAAACGATGGTCGGTGGCTGCCACGAGTAGTCAGTGATCGCCACAATTGGTCAGTGATCGTCACAAGTAGTCTGTGGTCACCACAAGTGGTCCGTGGTCGGTAATCGCCACATATGGTTTGTGGTCGCCACAAAATGGTCGGTTGTCGCTACAAGTGGTCGGTTGTCGCCACAAGTGGTCGGTGGTTGCCACAAGTAGTTGCTGGCGCGTTTTGTATAGCGTATGGCCGCCATTCATACACGTGTGCCGTGTGTACATACAAAGCGAATGTAAATAATAGAATAATCATATAAACTGCTTGTCGCTAGCCACCGGTAGCTGTCAATGTCTCGTGTGTGTCTAGCCTTAGTAGCGTACTGTAGGACATTCAGAGTCGATGCCACTATTTGTAAGTTGTTTTGCACTTTAACCGTGAAGAAAACATCGTGAACTTATGAAATCTGCCTATCGGAGATATCCATTAGGATCTCAAACAACCAACTCTACCGATCAGCAGTGGGCGAGCGGGTTTTGTATGAAAACTAGTGCACTACGGTAGGAACACCAGTAACAATCACAGCAACAACTACGAAAATAAACTCAAGTAATCACATATCTGTTTTTATCGTGCTGGTATTGAACCCGTAACATTAAGCGAGTTGCAGTGAGATGGATTCTCAAAACATTGGCTAGGAGTAGTGCCAACAGTCAGACTCGTAATGCTGAGTACTATCACTGTACGAGCTCGCTCGACGATATATGCTAACGCCGCTGTTTTACTTGTAACAAAACTATCGCAACAACTAAGCTGCTCAGTTTAAACCTGGTGTTAACAAAGTAAATTCACGATACACAGATACGTTTAGCCAAGTGTGGTACGTTTATATTCGTATTTACACTGAATCTGGGAGAAGTTAATATAATAAAAAGCTCACCTCTAAATGAACACAACGCTTGAACACAATCTAGTATCATCTTCCCGGTCACCTCCCCACTCTTATCTTCCGGAGGCGACTTCTCCTTGCCACCAAACACCTTGCCTTCCTCCAGCACTTCATTCAATTTTAACGCTAAATTCTTCGCCAGTATGAACCTGTCTTCTTTAGCCAGGAGTGATTTAACCTCTTCTATAGCGGTCGAACGGACGGCTTTTATAGGTGATAGCAATACCAGGACCAATGCCCTGTAAATCGGGGAGTTCTGTTCGCTGGCAACACTTGGGTAGTTTTCCAACACAGTTCTGCATAGCAACACCACCTGTATTAGGACTATAAAGGGGTAAATGTTATAGCGATACTCGGCAATTTAAAATAAATATAGCATGGTAAGTGATGCATACAGTAGAATCTTGATAGAACTGATGCGCATTACTGTATTCGAATACAATGTTGTACAACTGTCACTGTCAAGAACTAACACACTCGAGTATATTTCGAATGCGATTGTTTGCTACTAAAGTAAATATTTTTAAAGGGTAGCATTTAAATGCACAGCAAAAAGAAAAACTAATTGTACAACAAAATATGTTTACCAAAAATAATAATTGCACAGCAAAATACATATATTTAAAGAGATTAAACTAAGTCGACGGAGCCCCGCGAAGCTCCTATTTTAGTGTGGGTTTAAGAAGGAACCTAACATAACCTAACCCTTCCGAGACGGAATGCAGTGATTTAAGGCGTATAGGTGTTGTACAATATTCGCTGTGCAATTAGTATTTTTGATAGTCATTATATATAATCCTTTTTTTTTAAAGGCATGGCGCTTACGAGGCTTAGTCGCTGCCTTCATAAACGTACACAAAGAATACTCTGAGTCGTAATTATATACTGTGGATTGTAAACGAGATCACAGTGATATTTCGACTGAAAAAACAATTCCTGCCTTACTGTTGACCATAGCCAAAAGTTTTTGTACTGTACTTTCAACAGATAATATTTGTCGTTTTTTAACTCATCTAATGGCTATTTACGGTATAGAATTTGTGATAATCATTTGTATGGTCTATCAAGATTCTCCTGTATCGAATACTAAGCTAAATTTGACTTGGCACTAAATAAACTAAAACGATGCATATGGCTGCAAAAAGCTAAGGCTGAGCATAAATTGGACAAATTTTTCTTGCTCTTTCTGCTACTTAGCATCTTGCTAAGCTACACAATAGAAATTGACAAAAAAGTGTGTATGATTTTGCGTGTTGTAGTGTGCGGTAAGACTTAAAAAAGTAATCAATAATAAATTATGACCAGCTATCCGACATTCCAAACAAACACGTTTATTGTAATGTGCCAGCTGTTGTAATTTTTCTTCACAAAAACTGTGTTGCATATTCTGGGTAATAGCAATTTTATGATGCATAGCTTTTTGAAGGCAGCCGTTGCTACGAATAACATCTGTGTCACAGGGGACCTTATTAATATTATGCAAGTTCACACTCATAGGAATCGAACCTTTAACATCCGTTTGCCCAGTGATGAGATGATCAAACCAAAGTCACATCAGTACAGCCAATTACAAAATTTGCACAGCCTCTAATATGATTTTCGCCATATGTAAATAACCAATTTGCTATAAAGCTGTACCATAGCTAGCTTTCATCATCTCACAAAGTAATAGTAGCTTCGAAGAGATGGACCTATTGCTCGGCGTAAAGTAATTTATTTTCTTGTGATACAGACCAAGCGAACGAAGGCGAACGAAGGCGAAAGAAGGCAAACGAAGGCGAGTGAAGGCGAAAGAAGGCGAGTGAAGGCTAAAGAACGAGTGCGTATCAACGATTTAACGAACGTAAGCGAATGTGTGCGAAGGCCCTTGCTCGCCTTCAACTGTACTTCACTTCGTGGAGAAAGAACAATTGGTCTATCTACATATATCAATTGTTGTATGTGGACACAACAGTCTTCTTCTCCCTTGTCTTTACTATTCCCAAGTCACTTGGGGTCGGCTTTTCTAGTCTAACCGAATTTGACTGGATATCAGTTTTTACTCGGAGCGGCTTCCACCTGACCTCCGCAACCCGAAGGCTAACGATACCCTAAAGCCAGACCAGTGTCAGGATATTATAGGACACTTGACTTCCCAATAACGAATGCCATAGATGTTCATGGCAGCCGGGACCGACGGCTTAACGTGCTCTCCGAGGCACGGAGCAGGCGATAATTGTCAATCAATACGCACATAATTTCGAAAAGTCATAGTACTTCCGAAAGTCAGAGATGCTCGACGTGGGTTCGAAACTGAGACCCTCTGAATTGCAGTCTGTTGGTCTCCACACTAAGGACACAACAGTGAAGCAGACTAAAGGAAAGCGAGCGTCTGGTGTCCATCAGACCTGACATACTTGTTCGCCTGTGGTCGCTTGCGTCCGCTTGGTCTGTGCCACGAAGAGATACAAAAACATATGGTCATATTAAGCAACCAATCCTTACTAATGTTAAAAATACACAAGTGTTTGCGTTGGTTGCTTTGCTTCGAGATAATACATCGGCATATGATACATTTACGTCCAAAATTTTTGAAAGTTAGGTATTATATTTGCATACATACATACATACATAAATTCACGCCTGTTTCCCAGAGGGGTAGGCAGAGACTACGGATTTCCATTTGCTACGATCCTGACACACATCTCTGGCTTCATTCACTTTCATAACATTCCTCATACACGCTCGCCGGTTTAAGGTGCTCTTAACCTGGCCTTTATCCAGAACGTCTCCGATCTGATCAGGAAACGTTCGCCTAGGTCTTCCCCTTGCAACTGTTCCATTCACACTAGCCTTATAAACTTTCTTAGTCAGTCTGTTCTCGTCCATTCTTTCTACATGCCCAAACCAACTTAACATACCCTTTTCTATTCTCGTCACTATATCCACTTTTATGCCGCATCTCTCTCTAATCACACTATTCCTTATTCTATCTTTCAAGGTCACACCACATATATTTCTCAGCGCTCTCATTTCTACAGCATTTATTCTGCTCTCATGCTTCTTTTGCCATACCCAACTTTCACTTCCATGCATAAGTGTAGGCACTAATATTATAGTATAGTATTATATTTGACAACTACTTTATCATGAGATCAATTATACTATACGAGGCGCAAAATATGACCATACATTTTCAGTATAACATTATACAATAGGGACTACGTTCATAGTAGTAGTGAAAGAAAGCAAGCGAGGCGAGTACCTACTAGCCGATGACTAAGTATATAAAAACCGCTACGACCGTAGTCTCTAATTATACACTAATAATAGCAACTTGGTGTTAGTAGCCGATATAATGATATTATAATTATATACTGTGTGATATGAACATACTGTATAGTTTTTGCTTACGAATATACATATATTCAACAAAAAGATTTTTTTAGAATTGTTCCTAAGTATTTTACTAAACTAATTTCCTATTTTATCATGTATGTTAGTTTGTAATTGTAAGTATTGTACACATGTAAATTGTAAAATTTAAAACAGTTAAGGAATTTCACTACGTACCATTCCCTGTTTTAATTGATAATTGTATTGTGTTGTGTCGATGGTATAACTTTAATAAATAGATGGTAGAGTTACCGTCGTCGCTAGCGGCGGTGAGCACTCGGTCGTGTAGTAGCACATGCTTGTCAGGGTGTGTCAGCGCCGACCAGACAGCTGAGCGGGCCGGCAGCGCCCGCGCCTCGTCCAGTAGCGCCAGGCCCAACATCGCGCATATCCCCTCGCCTACCACCAGTGGCTGGAAACATCACATACATATATTATAGGGGAATCCCCCTCATGCCATAATATTGTTTGGCATAACGTTTTCGCATAAATTTTATCATTTTATAATCCAATAGTAAGAATGTCCAGAGCATATAATAAAGTAGCACGTGTAAATCAGGAAATCGACATTTTTGACATAAAATTCAATAGATATAAAAATATTGTATTACATGTACTTAGTTCCGGAAAGTTCCAAGTCTAGTTATAATGTAAAATTACAGTTACTAAGTTAAAACCTACTTACAATTATCCACTTGTATCCTACGCTAACGAATTTAAGATTTTATTAATGTTTTTTGTTTTGCACGAGTAATCTGCTCTAATATATTCATGTTGTGTACACTACCTTAGGATTACTGTCCTGTTTTTATATTATGTTCATTATTACTACCTGCTATGTTAAGACTGTAATCTGTTTGTGTACCTATCATAAATAAATAAATTAGCATTATAATACTTTGACATAATGCAAAGGTTAGCATAACCATCAATGGTCTAATTCGGAGCTGCACAAATATTAAAATCATAATTGGGTGTATGTAGCCAATATTTTTTTGTTAAACGTTAGATTTATAATTTTTATTCCAAAGAACATTATGTGTAAATAACATTATGCTTTATAAAATTATGCTTCATTATTATTATGCCAACAGTATTTATGGCAAAACATTTATGCCTGATAATGTTATGCGTTATGATCATTATGCTGAATTTAGTTATGCCAATGTAATTTATGAAAATATATTTTATGCTTATCATTCGTAAATCCATAATATAGTGTATCTTATGTAATCTTTGTATGTAATACATCGCTGTCTACATGTTATAAATCATTATAATAATATTCATGGAAAACTTGTAATTAATCATCTGCTACGATGTTTTTACTATAATCATTATTAGGTGTAAGTTTACTTGAAATAATAAAACGAAAATATAAAATATCAGTTTTGTATTAAATTGTGAGAAGGATTAGGCTATAGTCACCACGCTGGCTCAGTGCGGGTTGGCAGACTCCAAATATCTTCGAGAACATTATGGAGAACTCTCAGCCACACAGATTTTTTCACGATGTTACTTTCAATGTTATTTAACTATTTAATACGCACATAATTTCGGATAGTCAGACTTGCGTGTAATGTGATCAAACTCGAGAACTCTCTATGGCAGTCCAATGGTCTCCCACTGAGCTTTAGCAGCTAGTAAACATCATACAATATCATAAACAGATATATTATGACCCAGAGAAATATAACATTCTGGTTGTGTTGTAATTGTATACATGTAATTGCTATTCTTTTAGAAACTGTGTGTAAGTTTTAATGCAATGTTAAACGTGAGGACCTGTAATCGGCTGATACTTATTGAAATGTATTGTCGAATTAGAATAAGCTGTTGGAACTCCATAAATAAATAAACAATTGGCAATATGTGATTGTATTACATATCGATCACCATGATATAATTTAGTATGGTGACGTTCGTAAGTAAGCTTGAGCAGGGGTACCTGTAGCGGTTGCTGGGCGGCCTTCTCCACGGCCTTGCTGAGCACGGGCGCGAGCGCGGCGGCTTGCGCGGGCGCAGCGCCGCAGCTGCGCACGCACGCCGCCACCATGCTCACGTACGCCGTTCGCACCGCCTGCGTCGTACTCTTCGCACCTAGGCTCTTCTGTAAATAACAAAAACAACATTATACACTGCACTTAGGTCTATCAAATTAGGTGTAAAATGCTCTATAACTATATCAATCCTGTATTAAACTGTCTTACTGCTGGGCATGGGTCCTTTTTTCGGTGTGAGAAGAGTTAGACCATAGTCCGCAACGCTGGCACACCCGCGCGACATCTGCGTCGTCGTCTCGTTGAACAGCGACAAGCGCTCCTCGCCAGCGAGCTGAGAGTGTAGATATAGACGTACCTTGAATATATCGAGTATCTTGTCGGGCATGGGCGCGTGGAGGTGCAGCGTCCACCGCTGCAGCGCGTCGAGCGCCACGCACAGCGTGCGCTCGTGCGACTCGCTGTCGAGCACGCGCGACATCTGCGTCGCCGTCTCGTTGAACAGCGACAAGCGCTCCTCGCCAGCGAGCTGAGAGTGTAGATATAGACGTACCTTGAATATATCGAGTATCTTGTCGGGCATGGGCGCGTGGAGGTGCAGCGTCCACCGCTGCAGCGCGTCGAGCGCCACGCACAGCGTGCGCTCGTGCGACTCGCTGTCGAGCACGCGCGACATCTGCGTCGCCGTCTCGTTGAACAGCGACAAGCGCTCCTCGCCAGCGAGCTGAGAGTGTAGATATAGACGTACCTTGAATATATCGAGTATCTTGTCGGGCATGGGCGCGTGGAGGTGCAGCGTCCACCGCTGCAGCGCGTCGAGCGCCACGCACAGCGTGCGCTCGTGCGACTCGCTGTCGAGCACGCGCGACATCTGCGTCGCCGTCTCGTTGAACAGCGACAAGCGCTCCTCGCCAGCGAGCTGAGAGTGTAGATATAGACGTACCTTGAATATATCGAGTATCTTGTCGGGCATGGGCGCGTGGAGGTGCAGCGTCCACCGCTGCAGCGCGTCGAGCGCCACGCACAGCGTGCGCTCGTGCGACTCGCTGTCGAGCACGCGCGACATCTGCGTCGCCGTCTCGTTGAACAGCGACAAGCGCTCCTCGCCAGCGAGCTGAGAGTGTAGATATAGACGTACCTTGAATATATCGAGTATCTTGTCGGGCATGGGCGCGTGGAGGTGCAGCGTCCACCGCTGCAGCGCGTCGAGCGCCACGCACAGCGTGCGCTCGTGCGACTCGCTGTCGAGCACGCGCGACATCTGCGTCGCCGTCTCGTTGAACAGCGACAAGCGCTCCTCGCCAGCGAGCTGAGAGTGTAGATATAGACGTACCTTGAATATATCGAGTATCTTGTCGGGCATGGGCGCGTGGAGGTGCAGCGTCCACCGCTGCAGCGCGTCGAGCGCCACGCACAGCGTGCGCTCGTGCGACTCGCTGTCGAGCACGCGCGACATCTGCGTCGCCGTCTCGTTGAACAGCGACAAGCGCTCCTCGCCAGCGAGCTGAGAGTGTAGATATAGACGTACCTTGAATATATCGAGTATCTTGTCGGGCATGGGCGCGTGGAGGTGCAGCGTCCACCGCTGCAGCGCGTCGAGCGCCACGCACAGCGTGCGCTCGTGCGACTCGCTGTCGAGCACGCGCGACATCTGCGTCGCCGTCTCGTTGAACAGCGACAAGCGCTCCTCGCCAGCGAGCTGAGAGTGTAGATATAGACGTACCTTGAATATATCGAGTATCTTGTCGGGCATGGGCGCGTGGAGGTGCAGCGTCCACCGCTGCAGCGCGTCGAGCGCCACGCACAGCGTGCGCTCGTGCGACTCGCTGTCGAGCACGCGCGACATCTGCGTCGCCGTCTCGTTGAACAGCGACAAGCGCTCCTCGCCAGCGAGCTGAGAGTGTAGATATAGACGTACCTTGAATATATCGAGTATCTTGTCGGGCATGGGCGCGTGGAGGTGCAGCGTCCACCGCTGCAGCGCGTCGAGCGCCACGCACAGCGTGCGCTCGTGCGACTCGCTGTCGAGCACGCGCGACATCTGCGTCGCCGTCTCGTTGAACAGCGACAAGCGCTCCTCGCCAGCGAGCTGAGAGTGTAGATATAGACGTACCTTGAATATATCGAGTATCTTGTCGGGCATGGGCGCGTGGAGGTGCAGCGTCCACCGCTGCAGCGCGTCGAGCGCCACGCACAGCGTGCGCTCGTGCGACTCGCTGTCGAGCACGCGCGACATCTGCGTCGCCGTCTCGTTGAACAGCGACAAGCGCTCCTCGCCAGCGAGCTGAGAGTGTAGATATAGACGTACCTTGAATATATCGAGTATCTTGTCGGGCATGGGCGCGTGGAGGTGCAGCGTCCACCGCTGCAGCGCGTCGAGCGCCACGCACAGCGTGCGCTCGTGCGACTCGCTGTCGAGCACGCGCGACATCTGCGTCGCCGTCTCGTTGAACAGCGACAAGCGCTCCTCGCCAGCGAGCTGAGAGTGTAGATATAGACGTACCTTGAATATATCGAGTATCTTGTCGGGCATGGGCGCGTGGAGGTGCAGCGTCCACCGCTGCAGCGCGTCGAGCGCCACGCACAGCGTGCGCTCGTGCGACTCGCTGTCGAGCACGCGCGACATCTGCGTCGCCGTCTCGTTGAACAGCGACAAGCGCTCCTCGCCAGCGAGCTGAGAGTGTAGATATAGACGTACCTTGAATATATCGAGTATCTTGTCGGGCATGGGCGCGTGGAGGTGCAGCGTCCACCGCTGCAGCGCGTCGAGCGCCACGCACAGCGTGCGCTCGTGCGACTCGCTGTCGAGCACGCGCGACATCTGCGTCGCCGTCTCGTTGAACAGCGACAAGCGCTCCTCGCCAGCGAGCTGAGAGTGTAGATATAGACGTACCTTGAATATATCGAGTATCTTGTCGGGCATGGGCGCGTGGAGGTGCAGCGTCCACCGCTGCAGCGCGTCGAGCGCCACGCACAGCGTGCGCTCGTGCGACTCGCTGTCGAGCACGCGCGACATCTGCGTCGCCGTCTCGTTGAACAGCGACAAGCGCTCCTCGCCAGCGAGCTGAGAGTGTAGATATAGACGTACCTTGAATATATCGAGTATCTTGTCGGGCATGGGCGCGTGGAGGTGCAGCGTCCACCGCTGCAGCGCGTCGAGCGCCACGCACAGCGTGCGCTCGTGCGACTCGCTGTCGAGCACGCGCGACATCTGCGTCGCCGTCTCGTTGAACAGCGACAAGCGCTCCTCGCCAGCGAGCTGAGAGTGTAGATATAGACGTACCTTGAATATATCGAGTATCTTGTCGGGCATGGGCGCGTGGAGGTGCAGCGTCCACCGCTGCAGCGCGTCGAGCGCCACGCACAGCGTGCGCTCGTGCGACTCGCTGTCGAGCACGCGCGACATCTGCGTCGCCGTCTCGTTGAACAGCGACAAGCGCTCCTCGCCTTGCACCGCCAGCGAACTGAGAGTGCCCACACCCTGGAAATAAAATCGGTCAATTAACCTGTGTTCTACAACTCCTGGCTTTGGGATAGTGCAATAGCAATAAACATTCCTAAATTAAAAAAGAAAAATTACCTCCTGGCCTCCAGCCAAGCAACTACTTCCAAATTACATCTATAAATATTTGGTCCGATATTGGTTGTTCTTTTTCAAAGTCAAAAATCGTTATTTCCATAAAAATTTACAAACAATTCTTGGACACGTCAACTAACTAATATATTAACTATAAAATATATAATATAAATATATAAAAGGAAATAAAATTTTTGCATTGGAAAAAGTGTTAGAGGAGTAAAGCTTAACTCAACTCCTCGAACAGGCTTTTCCAAGGCAAAATTTTTTTATTTAAATAATAATGAAGTATCATCCGCAAACAGTACTATCTCATGTTTATCTCTCACAAGGTGAGGTAAATCATTAAACTAAAAATAAGAAAGGACCGAGGATTGAACCCTGAGGAGCTCCCATTTTGATTACAGACCCTGGCGATCACCTACCATTAACGTCAACTTGTTGAATCCTGTTACTCAAATAGGATGTAAGAAGATTCAGTGCTGAATTTTTGACTCCATAGTGATGTAGTTTCCTAATTAATGTTTTATGAAGTACCCAGTCAAAAGCCTAGGACTAATCACAGAAAATTCCTACAGCATCTCGTGATTCCTTCCAGGCGTCGAAAATATGTTTTACAAGTTCTTCGTGTCCATTGTTTGAATGTTTGAAAAGTCCCCTAATACAAATGCATTATTTTTAGTTCTATGCACAAAAAATATAGTAATATAGTTTCTCGGACTCCATTCTTAACAAAGATTGAATTGTTAAAAGCCTTTTAGAGAGATTTATTTACATTGAAACACGTTATTTTATATAATTTTCCTTTTCATTATTATAGTTTAGGTCTTGATAAAATGCATTTTATAAAAGGTATGATTTTAATTATTAGACCAAATGTTTGCCGCACTTAGCCTCGCGGTTTATTTGGCGACGGTTCGTAACATAAAGGTAATCAAATGTGAAACTATCCTAACGTAGAAATACAAAACTGCAAACAAGTAATACTTTGACTCTTAGTACATAATACGGCTGAATGTCTTTAATCGCTTTTCCCTATAGCAAGATAAAGCAGCGATTTTCCACCCCATTCCTCTCGGAACCATTACGTAATTAATGAACAGTCTATAATTCCATTCGAATACAGTTGAAGGAAAGAAGAAAGAATTTATGTATATCGATAATGTATATAAGTATACTAACATTAAGCACGGCGATTTTGTCCTCGCTGGAGGTAAGCTTGCCTCCCGCGCCATTGTACTCGGCAAAGGCATGACTCAGCAGCGCTTTAGCTGCCGCAGTTTGAGAACACCTAGCCGCTAGACGCTCAAGTGCCACGCCGGCTTCCACACGCACCCACTCGTCTTTAGAATGTAGATTCACTGGAAAACAAATATAAAATTGATTACAATAATTCATTAATTTGGCTATAAAATAGTCATATACAAATTGAGGCTGAGCTGAACTGAGGATTTCTTCATACAAGCTCGACCATATCCTCGAACAGTATATCTCCCTGCAAAGGGGTGTTGTTGTTGTTGTTGATAAGTAAGATTTCTATAATATTAAGGAAATATTTTCGTCCGCCAATGTTCATAGCGTTACTAAAAATTTTTTTCTTTTCTTCACAATTAGGCGGCGGTATACATTTTTTTTTGGGGCTTTAGCCCGTCTGGTAATACCATTGGGAGGGCTAGGGCACCCCCAGACCCTATGGCGTCGGCGCTAGTGCGTATGTAATACACTTCTGCCTATACAAACGTAAGTCAATGTATGCTGCACGGATGGTGTAGTGGTTTAAATGGTCGCCTTGTCACTGTTAACGCATCGAGTGTTGTGAGTTCGATACCCACACAGAGCAAAATTTGTGTGATCCACTAATGGTTGTGCCGAGTCTGGGTGTTCTTTGTGTCCGTTGTTTCAATGTTTGTAAATCCCCCGGGCCCCAGTAATTATTCCTAGTAGCATGTAGGGTAGGAGTGGGAGGAGTCGTATACGTAAAAAAAAGAATATACTTGAGCAAAGACTTACCAATCAAGCTCTTGCCGATATCGACAGCCAAGCCGTCTAAGTCGACGTTGAGACTGGCGAATACCTCTCCGACGGCCTGTACGATGGTCTCGGGGCTGCGCAGCATGGCTTTGGCGAGTGCGGGCAGCAACGCGTCGCGCACGTCGTCCGCGCTCAGCTGCGCGAGCAGCTCCCGACATCCCTTGATGTAGTTCGCGTTCGGTCGGGACTTCACGCTGATTATACTTTTTGTGAAACTCTCCAGCATTTTCACCTGGAACAAATGTTTTGTCAAAATTACAGTTTTGATTGAGTTTGGTAGACGCTGGCACTAGTTTAGGTTTGTTATGGTTACACTAAAGTAATCGTGTAGATTTAGTCGGTAGGACACGGCAATTTCCATTTTATCCCGGGTGAGTCCGAGATACCCTATCAGCTCCCCTTTTCTCGCCGGAAAAAAAAAATATCGTAATAAGAAGGTAAGTATTTTTCTTTTATATTCATAGCAATTCGGCCGTGTTTACCGAAGCCTTTGATTGCTTTTAACCTTGCTATACTGGGGGCATGTACTTGTGCGATCCGGTCTTCGAGAAAGAGGTTTTACCTATCGTATTTTTGTAATATGATATGTTCTTTACCAAAAAAAAAAACCATTCGTAGCCGATAAACAATCAGTTTTAAGCGTTAAGGTTAGTAAAATAAGGTTTAAAGTGGCGCGCACTTGGTGGCTTGTATCCCAGTCAGTAACAAATACAGGGTACAAATGTAGCGCTTCGTATGCGAGCCTCTGTCAAAGGGCAGGTTAATATAAAGGCCCATCTTTTGGGAGGCGATCACACATGAGATGAAAGATAAGGTGTGGCGAAGATGGGTATATGCCCCTCCGGACTTTTACCGGGCAAAAAACAGTAGCTGTGTTACTATTCAGTCTTCCGGTCAGTATTCCGGTGCCTAGTAAGATCGGTATTTATAGGTGTCCTAACAAAAGGTGTTCACAAAAAACACGCTGATCAACTATGTAAGAGATTTTTCATCATGCCTATTTGTTTGGTCCAGCTTCATGCAAAAATTACTGAACGTATATTGATATGATTTTAAACATATAGACTAAGGCATTTCGTCTATTTCTCGTCTGTAAAACTATAGTTATGGTGCAGAATATAAGTAGCATACATTCAAGCGCTATTGTGTTACAGGTAAACTGTAAACCACGTGGACGAAGTCGGGTGCATTATCTAGCTATTTATAAACTATTTGTTGTCGACTTTAAAAACACTGTATTTATCATATCAAGAATGTAATTAGATAATACGAGTTCACTAAGAACTCGTCGTAATCGTTATCGTTATCATATATTACGATTAAATATAATCAGTATATCGGACATACTCAAAGAAAATCACTTAGATGAGCCAGTATCGTGCTACACATAGTTTATACACATTGCGAAGGCCGGTTTTGGTTAGCGAAATATCCATTGAGTGTATAGCTACAAATTCGGGAAATTCAGAAGAAATTGTGTTTTAAATAACCACGCATGACGCTTGACGTAACGTTCTTCACGTGGCTTCCGTAAACAGTGCATATATTCAGTTTCATTACATTCACAGTTCTGTGGCGATAAAGAGAAATGGGCGACCATACTGACTCAAAAACCGTGTCACAACAAGAATTCGACAAACTTATAAAGAGGTACTTCATACATTCAATGATTTCATTCCACCATATCGACAAACCATATTTCGAAAACCTTTTCTCAGTTTTCGATATCGATAAATTAGGATTGAAGATTATGAGTAGACCATCACCAGAAAGTTTAATTGGAGATACATATACGAAGCTAAGAACAGATATAAAGACTAAGTTGAAGGATATAAAACACGTGTGTATTCACGCGGAACATGTGTCACAGTTTCTAATAGTAATATGCTATTGGATTGGCTTAGATTTAACAAGACAATCGTGCACGTTGGCATTTCGAAAATTTGATTTAAGTTATATAGATTTTCGATTTTGTCACAAATGGGACATAAAACAAATAGTTGGTTTAAACGATTATATAAAAATGATCGATGAAGAGCAAGATCTGAATATACGTAACGAACATGAAATATATGTACCTGATAGTGTACTAGTAATGTCTGATATTAAGGAATCGAACAGCAAAACGTACGTACAACCCTGTTTTGAACGAGCAATCAAAATTGATAACACTTCCAATGACAAGCATAAGACAGTTGTATTTCGTGTCATGTCTAAGTGGAATACTATATGGTCCGCAACAGAACGGACAACGTCCGCTCAAATCATAGAAAATATCCTTGGGCATTCCCTTACTAAACCCGAGATCAAATACAGACATGCTTTTAACACCTATCATGATTTTCAACAGATATTACTGGTGCGTGAGAAATATAAAGAATTGCAAACAGCTTTGGAAATAAAGAAACCATTGCTAGAAGAAGATTTTGTGTTTATTGCCGAATATGTAAAATTATATAAACCGTTTGTTGATGCTACTAATATATTAGAATATAATAAAGATTTATTCTACGGAGTCGTACTCCCATGTCTGTTATCTCTACGAAAGAAATTAATTCGACTTTCAAACGATAATTACGAATACGTTTATTGCCAGCCTGCAAAATTTTTGGCACAATTTGAGGAACGATTCGCTGAGCTTTTTAATCTATCTACTGATATAGCAGTTAACGCGGCAATAGCAGCTATTTCTCATCCAAAGTTTAAAGACAGATGGTTCAGCTGTATAGGTGATCAATATCATGATAGAATCAGAGATGCCTTCCAAGAAGCTGTAGTCGAGGTGTTGACAAATAAAGAACAACAAGCAGCAGAACAGAATGTGGATGATTTCTTTAATTTTGATGAAGGTTTAGTTGATCATGTGTACAAAGCTGAGACACTGATCATGCGTTATTTAACTGACAATAATACGGATATCACTATGTTGCATAGACATGAAGAAATAAAGAGAGTGTTTATAAAGTACAATACACCGTTATCGATTAAACGTTTCGATTATATGATATTCCTATACAACACTGTAACAAAACTCATGTCCGTAACTGATTCGGATGAACTGTTAGAGAAGATGGTGTTGCTTAAATGTAATGAAACTATAATTTTATGAACTATAGTTATATAATAATTTAATAAAGGTAATTTTATCATAGAAACCTAAAATACTAAAAGCATGGGCCAGTTTTTGGTCCATCTCATAGAAATTGATAAACAAAGACAAGTGAGCATAGCATTCACATTGTACACAGCTGTATATGTTAACTACGTTGTACATAACTAGTATATATACGTGGCGTGTAAGTATGTATACGTGATGTGTACGTATTTATACGTTGCGTACGTACTTAAGTATACGCTGCATATGTGTATGAAAATAAATTATGTAATTGTTAATAAACATCGCTATGGCAACCTCCTACAGCATACCTAGCGTTGTTTAGTAAAATAAATATTACAAAAACGATTGTTCAAAGTAATGTTAACTTACCTTATGTTGTTCAATGGAAGCGTCATCGCCGATCTGCTTCAAGTGCCGGCACAAGGTGGAGAACGCTACACATACGTGTGGGCCCGAGTCCGCCGGCGTCGCTAGTAGTACCTCTAGCCATTTGGACGTCTTCTCTTTGCCAATGGCTGATAATGATGTGTGCAACTGGATATGAGAAGAAAGTATCGTGAATTAGTGAATTGAACTTTATACTTAATTTCTTGTGCAACATTTGGATGCCAACACAAAGAAAAAGCATTGTTCTCAGCTAATTAACCAATTGAGTCATTGTAGCACACCAGCAACCAAACTCAACAGGTTTTAATTATGTTTGGCATTGAATGCCAAACATAATTAAAACCTGCCGTTTAATGACTTAAATCGAATATAGGACCTTTGTCATCAAACAGCTGACCGCCACTAGATCATTGCCATAAGTTGCTGACATATCTTGAGGTTCCAGGTGCAATGTCTGGTTGGACTTAGCCTGTAGCCATTTCAGTATGGAGTTTAGAAATATTACTGATGGATGGCAATAGATAGCCACATCCTTTAAGGCACCGGTCAAGAAATTCTCTTTAAAATTTGGCAATGTGGCCGGTATAGGCATAACGATCCAAAACAATAGCAATAAATACAAATGTAATACACCTGTTACTACCAATTCTAGGATGTAAGCATTATGTATGTATAAAAATAAAGTTATTTACCATAGCAAAAGCTTTGTCATTTTTCCTCTTGTCACCATAAGCTGTAACTACAGCAATCAAATTAGCCTGGGCCAATACTAGCGCATTGTAATCCACTCCGTCTTCTTCAGTAGTCTGCAGAGTACCTTCAACCAGGACTGTGGACCAGCGGAGTGCATACAGTCCACTCTGACAAGTGCTTTTACTGTAAACATACATATTATAGCATTAAGTATATAAACTGATGGCTTTTTTAGTGTTGTTGTATTGTAACTGTGGGTTAGACATATTAGTGTGAAATATCCCATCCACAAAAATAAAGAGAATGCCTTGGAAATAGTTATGCTTATTTATGGTATAACAACAATGTTTCGCTACCATATAATGGTGCCAATTCTGTTGTCACAAAATTCTCTAATCTTAGCTAAAAATCTCTAAAATTTATTTTAGTCCCGTCACTTTTTGCGATTTCAGAATACGAAATGTCGTTTGACAGGACTAAACTAAATTTTAGAGATTTTTAGCTAAGATAAGAGAATTTTGTGACAACAGAATTGGCACCAATATCAATCTAACTAAAATCATAAATGGTAATACCTAAAACTTAATATTGGAAAACATGCTTAGCATACAGTAAGCATATAACGGTACATATTAGCTATGTGCACAATTGCATTTGAATTATAATTTATTGACAAATACGTCGACATTTAACTGTCCATAGCAAAAACAGTATACATGCAAGTAAGTCTTTGCCTAGTCCAGGATGCAGTGAATAATAGTTTTCAAAATATATTATGGATTGTGACGAACTGAATTTTAATATGACTGGCTTGGAATGATGTGCATCACAAGTAAATTTATACCTGAACCAATTGTCCCGATACCTTTCTGCCAACTCAAAACACCCCTATTATCTTTCTGGACGGAACTGAGATGGCAGAGTGGTATGAAGTGTTATGAGTAACCAAACAATTTTATGCGTTGGTTACTTACGCACTATGGCCCAATTATGGGGCTAAGTGCGGATAACACACGTCTAACTAACTAACTAGTAAATTCATAATACAAAAGAAGTTACTTACGATGTAGCAGTATTTTTGAGCTGTTCTGATATCTCTAGTAGGACGGGTATAAGGCCTTTGAGTGTCCATTCTCTGTGGTTGGCAGCCAGGTATGAGACCAGACTCTTTACATACGACTGGGAAGTAGAGTCCCTGTAGCGGTGCAGGGTTAGTGCCAGCAGACGACAAACATATCGCACTGCTGGCTCTGTTATACCTAATAACAACAAAACAATAATTCAAACTTTCATACTAAACAAACTGTTTCATTTCTTGCATGCCATAGTTATCATTACATATGTTCAAGTTAGATAGGGTAAGCCCCATTGGGGCATAGCCTATCTCAGTACCTTGAACTCAGTTAGACAGACTATTTGTAAGGGTTAAAGTTCGACTGTGGCTGGCATTAGCTGTTGTGCTTATTTTCATTTGCTACATACAATTCTTTAGTCTTACCAACATTATAAGATTTTGATTTTATATATTGATAGAAATCAGATGATGTGCCAAGTGCCAATGTGTATTGTTTTTTTTGTTAGTTTCAGTTCATGTAAACATAACCTGCAAATATTGTCAAGAAATCCTTATTCTTCATTTTTGAAGCTATTTTGTTCTTTAATTCAATCCTCTCTGCCGGATAATGAGAGGTAAGTGTGGTATACTCATTTCTCTAATTACTTCAGGATGTGTATGCTTATTGCATTGCATGGTTTTAAGCAACCACATGTTCATTCACATTGTTAATCAACAATGAATATGTTGCTGGCTATATATATAATGACTGGTTCATTTTAGGCACTATTGCTTCTTCTAGTAATCTGTATAACATCTCCAGCAACTGAACAGCTGTTCCAATCATTCAGCAAACATTTGACATGCTCAATTGATATGGGATCATTTTTTAACTCTCACCAACCCATAGTGTGATCTTTTGTGCAGAAAGAGTTTACTGATTTATTGTAGTGATTATAGATATTCTCACTTTTACTGTTAGCTGGATATTGAACTTATTTCATTATTAGATTTTGGAAGTGTAGTGTAATTGTAACTTTGTATTAATTTTATAGCTTTGTTTGTATCTTATGCAATGCTATATATTTTTCAAGAATGAATCACTTGTCCTTAATTATACTCTGGAAACACCAAAAAGTAAGCAAGTAGAAATCTCTAGTCTCTGCTTTCTCCTCACGGAAACAGGCAGAAGTGTATGAACCATTAGTGAATCGATGAACATTAATCTTTGCTAACACACACTTCACAACTATTATACAGTTAACATCTCAGTCCTGCATTACTCTGAATGATAAAATGTTAATATTCCAATAACTGTAAATAAAATGAATTGATACTACCTCTGCTTACAGCTTCAGGAACATGATGGTGTTAATTTATGTATGTGTGTATAAAAAGACATGATTAATGTAGGACCTTAATATAATAACATTTTACATATTTATAATAAACTAAAAATATTAACTTAAGCTTTGTTAAAAATTGAAAAACAGTAAAGTATTTAAGTGTTCCTTAAAATTCCAGTCTTAAATATCATTGCCAATTGCAAAAGCATGAAATACATGACACATTACTTAATAAGTGCTAATAAGATGAAAACAAGTCAAACAAATTTAAAAGATTTGGACATGATTTTGCTAGTTTATTAAGAATAATCATTACTCAAGTAATTCTTATTGTCCACTATTCCACACTGCATGCTATAAGTTAATCTGGAACAAGCTTAAGTGCTATGTGGGTACACAAATCAATATAGGTTCTAAATAACCAAATATTGCACAATAATAAACATCTCTCCAATCCTATTGTAATTTAATATTTCACAATATTATGAATGAAAATAATTATATACAAGCAGCATTTTCAATAAGAATGCATTTTAACTCAATAATAACCAGCATACGCAATAAGAATCACAAAAATCATCCATCATTCTGAGCATTTGCTGTTTCAGTCATATCTCAGAGAGAGGGAGAGTAATGGGTGTAACTGTATTGATGAATTAATTTACTAGTACATATACATAGATGCAATCTGTTGCATACAGCGTCCTCTGATTGGCACATTCAAAACCCAGTCAAGTGAGAGCACAATACCTGAGCTATATCCAGGGTCTATGGATCAATACAGCTGAACAACCAACCTATAAATACTATTATGTTATGTCTATATTAATACACGATATTGCACTTTTAACGTACATTATGAATACACATATGTTTTCTCACTTACCCGGCGTAGATAATACTTTCCGAATCTCCTCTACAACCTCACGTCGTTCTTTCAAACTTGCGGTCTGGATTTTAAATGGTATATCTTTTAGTTTCTTTAAAACCTGCCAAGAGAATTATCGGTAATGAATACGGTCACAGTTTCGCAGTAGTAATTCATTACTTGGAAGTGAAATTACCTCGGAATCTGCCATTTTCCTCACACATTTATTGAGAAAATTCTATGGTAAAAGCACACACGTCTCGCTAAACGAAATACAGATAAAAAAGACTTCTGGCACTAATCAGCTGTCATGTTTAGGGTTGCCAGTTATAAATCAGAGACAAATTCGTTTCAATTTAGTGCATATGCTATATCGACTAATGTTAAAATGTGTCGATACCATGGAATTATTAGTGCTAACACACAAGTATAAGTACAGTACAACTTATTGATATTGAGCGTAGTAGGTACTTATTATTTTCATAGTCGTTATTTATTCAACTTATTCACTTTGGTGTCATATTTAATACTTAACTTATCTATATGGTTTACAAATACAATAGACACTGATAAAATTGTATGTCAATTGCAATCACAGACTACTTAGAGATACTACGTATTATTATATTACGTATTATGATTGCAATTGGTCTTTGGTACAATTTGGTTTATTTTGATACGAAGATTGGCTTTTTTATATTCGCCCAACATGGATAAAAGGCAGGATGATTTGCTAAAATTAAGATCATATACAGAGGAAATTGATAAGGATTTGACTATGATACTACAAAGTCTCCAGTGGGATAGAAAACATATTTTACAGGTTAGTGCGGTAATTTTAAACTATTTACTTCATTCTTTGATATCTGTTGCTGATTTGGAATTCATTGTTAAAGTCAAAGCGCCTTAGCAGCTCTGGAAATCATGCTAATTCCAGCCCAGTCAAACAGAACTGCTGAACAGGCTTACTACAAAGTCAGATATTTAGCTGTAGTCTTCAAATTTCATGCATTGTTAGTACTTCTAGATGTCACATGGCATCTTAAAAGGGCTCACTTGTTGAAGAGATAACATAGTTCCTTGAGGTTGTAAGTTTAGCTTCAGCAAATTGGATTGGAATTTCCGGTTGGAGTGTAGCAAAGGTTGTGCAAGTGAGTCAGGACTTAAGAAATATTTCTTATAAATAAAAATGTTCAGATTTTTTAATTCGATCGAATAAAACGACTAATCATGACACAAATATCATCTGGCCACTTTTTGTATACAATGAGCGATTTACTTGTTAATCACAGTTTTAGTGCGAAAGATATGTACTACAAAAAGAATTAGAAAATTTTCTATTTGACTACAACATTTATAAATCTCATATTGGTATTTTGTTGTATAGAGGGATGAAATCTTAGGATCTTTCCCCTTTGTAACATATTCGCTATTTAAGAAATGGTATCCAAATGTAGGATAAGGAATTAATGTAATATTTTTTTTATTTCCAGCATCCTATTATGGTCTCATGCAGATATGACTCCAACCACAAAGTTTTATGTGGTAAACTTGAAGAGCATGAACAAGAATGTCTACTGCGTTGCAATGGATATACTGATGAAAATTGTTTCTTGCCTGATCCATTGGATGTACAATCAAGTACACTTATTAAACTAAGTAATTATCTATTCTGTGTTACATTTGTGATAAGAACTAGAGGAGTACTTCCTCAGAGAAGTGACTCGCAAGTCAGTTATAATGGGAATCAATGTGTTCATGTATAGTGGTGTTACACCTGCCATGGTCACAAGCTGACTGTTCACTCTCAGTTCGTGACCATAGTCAGTGTAACCTGGTTTAAATGTCACACACCTAAAGGTAAACACTTTGTATGCTTGCTTGCTTTATTTCCCATTATGAATTATATATATTATGCAATTTGAAAGTTTAAATGTTTTGTATCCAAATCAGTTTTGAGATAAATATTATAATTTAACTCCAGTAACCTCACTAATGATGATTAATGGTCATAAGTGTTATTTTGTGGTCTAGATGAATGAATGATTTTTGACTTGATTGTTATGTGTCATTTCATAGACAGAAATAGCTTAGTTTTACGTTTTAACACATTGAACCCCATGCTGGTCGTAGGTAACCACAAACAATACATTTTCTAGTGTCTGTTACATGTCAGTCAATGTGTTAAATGACCTTCATAAGGTGTTCAGCTTTATAATTACTACATAATTATTATAAAATAAAGTCCTCCACTAATCTCTTCGCAATAAACTCAAAAACTACTGAACAGATTTCCATGCGGTTATCAATAGATACAGTGATTTATGAGGATGGTTTAGGTGTATAATTTGTTAAGGATTTGCGCTACCGGTGTGAAGTCAGTGCAAGTCACTACTAGTATTGTTATAAATTTTGTTTTTTGACCAGCATTTGTTCTACTTAGTATGTTTTTGTTCCCAGGTAAAGAAGATATTACACATATAATTGAGAATGCTTCAAAATCTGATCCATTATTCAAAAAAGGTAATATTAAAAGTTTGTTTTCTCTAATGGTCCTTGGGCTGGTATATTTTACTTGTTATTTTAGAAAATACTATAAAATATATAAATTGTTAGATGTTATTTATTATTTTGAGAAAATCTGTGGTTTGTCATTGTCATTATCATTTCATAATAAAGATGTTTAAGATTTGTTGCACTTCATGGTATAGCATGGCTTCTTTGGTATGCCATACACACGAAGGGACACAAAATCATCTTAATAAAAAAGTCTTGTTATGATGGCAATATAAAGATATATTTTAAATCATTCTCTTTCATCGTCGCTAATATATTATCTTTTTAATTTTCCAGTATGTAATGTTCCTTTATATGGATGTAAACAACTGTACCCTCTTTGTATTGTATCCTTTATAAGAATTATTAGACTTGTAACACTTATTTAAGTCCTTTGCATGGACTTGTGAGTACTTTAGTGTAATAAAATTTACAAAAGATAGGACCTGAAAGCTGCTATATAGAGGGTTACTTAAATCAAAGGTACTTTGCAAAATGAGGAATGAAGTAACCAGGGTAAAAATAATATTTGGTTGGCAATGAATAGATCTGCCATATTGATTGTGCTATCAGTTCAAAATTTACTTGCATTATGGACGAGTGTAACGGGTGGCGTAGTTAAGATGGTCGCTCTGCTAGTGACATGACATTGGGTGTTGTGGGTTTGAATCCCACATGAGACACAGATTTGTGTGAACTGCAAATTATTCCTAGTGTGGAAGTTGTCTTGTTTAGTTTCTGAGGAGTAGGTTCAGTCAATAACTAGTATTTTCTATGCTGTAAAAACATCCGTTAATATTTTTCGTTGAAGTCACTCTCTATTGGCTAATGTACAAGCTTCCTTAACATAAGGCGTGGGTAGTGGAGGCTTGGAGCCGCAGACCCTGGGCCGACTGCAGTGTGCGTACTCTTCGGACGAACGCCGAGCCATACATGACGCGGTGGTGAGCGCTGCGCCGTCCTGCCATGACCTAGCCGATTTAGCTCTCACCAGGTTCGTAGACCATTTTTATTTAGCTCTATGCTGCTGAACAGGTATACGGCTAGCTTGATGGTTAGTCGTTATCGTTACCATAGCCAACAAGTGTTTTCAACAATAAGTGTGGCACTCGCGTCTTGATAAAGAGTTGCTGTACTGCTAAGAGAAAATGGTAATGATAAGGTCACTTTATTGGTTTCTACTCACATGACAGCCCTCTCTCATACAACAAACAATTTTCACGGCAGAAATACAATAGAAGATTGTATGGCTGCGGTCTTGTGGAGCTACTATACCAGTTTGAAGAAAATCTCTGGTTGCAGTGAGGATCTCACTCCGTCTCACGTCTCATTATAGAAAAGTTTATACTTCTCGGCTTTACGTCGAGTTTCTTCTTCTTTCTCTAGTTGGTAGCTGGTGAGAAATAATGAAAGTTATTAAATAGTTACATATTTAAGATAAAGTACCTATTTATGTTAAAACTTGGCATATTTCAATCTCTGTTTCTCAGTGTTGGTGAAGATGACCAGGCGCCAAAGGCTAAGTCCCGCACAGAGATTTTGGCAGAGTTGCGTGACATGCGCCGTCGTCGAACAAAGTATCGCGTTCCGGCCAAGTCGCGCAATTACTCTGACGTGCTCCGTGACGTCATTAAAACACAGGTGAAGTGATATATTATGTTACTATGGCCAATATAATAACGTATCTTTGGCTGCTTGACTTACTAGGAATAGAAATTAAGCAAATTTTACATTGTACATTACTTCAAACAACCTAACCGTAGTTATTATTATTGTTCTATTTAACTAAATATAACAGTGGCGTGAATTACTGTAGGTATTGTTTCCTTGTGCTTTATTGACACTTCTATTAAGTAATAAATAAAAAAAACATACGCATACATATTACTCTCACGCCTATAGGCTAACTCACTTATACACAAGGGAAGTGTATTACACCCACATTTCGCTAGCTATGCTTTTGGGTCATTCTTAGGTCCCGTTATAGAGCAGCGATAGCTCAGTGGGGAGACCAACAGACTGCAATGCAGAGGATGTCGGGTTCGAACCCACGTCGCGCACCTCTGACTTTCGGAAGTTATATGACTTTTCGGAATTATATGCGTATTGATTGACAATTATCGCCTGCTCCGTGCCTCGAAGAGCAAGTTAAGCTGTCGGTCCCGACTGCATGAACATCTATGGCAGTCGTTATTGGGGAAGTCGACACAAAAGATCTCACTGGGTCAAAGTGTCGCCGGTCTGTACTGACTGGCCCCCACACAAGATAAGATAAGATAAGATAACATAGATCCCGCTATCCAAAGTTTTGGACAAGCAATCCCTATACTTCCTGATTTCGGTTATCAATATTAAATTAGATAAATCATTATCTTCAAATGTTTGTTTACAGATGGAACTATACAATGAAGTTCTGGGTGATACAAAGCCAAATATCGCCGAGTTAGATGTAATGATAAACAAAGAAATACGCGGTGACCGTACACATTCCATAAGCGATGATAAAGACAAACAAGAACATAGGAGAGAGCTGCCAAGACACAAAGAAAGAGACAAAGATAAAGAACGGAGCAGAAGGGATAGATACGACAGAGATAGAAGACCGAGTAAATATGAAAATACAGATGGTAGAAATAGAGAGGGTTCAAGAGAAAGAAGACATTATAGCAAAAGTGAAAAAGATAGACATAAAGAATGGCCTGCGGATATTAAAGACACCTATGAATCTTGCACACATAAAAATAGATTTAGAGAATCGAGGGATAAATACAAGACAAAAGAAAGAGAACACGATGAAAGACGCGATAGAAACCACAAGCGGAAAGAAAGATCTGATGAAATTAAACAGAATGAGAGATCAGACAGAGAACTGCAGCAAGATACATCAAGAAGAAGATGTGATAAAGAATATAGCAGAGAAGATGACACAGAAAGAAGTAAAGAGCAAGACAAAAGAAATGATGAAGCACATAGAAATCTAACCGATGAAGAGAGAGCTCGTAACTTACTTACAGAAATTAAACGTGAAATAGAGATAACAGAAGATGATGAAAATGAAAGAGAATATACAGGTGTTAGCGAAATAAACCATCAGAAATATTTTAGAGGTTACATATCAACAGGCAATGGTGACCAAAGACATGCAAATAAAGACAAATACAAACATAAAAAAAGACAAGCAGATAAAGATGATGATTATTATGATAAAGAAAAGGAAAGATATGATAAAGATAGAAAAAGAGATCATAAGAAACATAAGGAAAGAGAAGAGAGTGATTATAGAAGAAAACATAAGAAATCCAAAGATGATCGTAAAGAGAGTCGTAGAGATAGGAGTGATAATGAAGCGACAACGTTGCGTACGGAAGAAAAACATAGAATGTATTATGATATATATTCAGAAATAGATAGTCGTAAAAATAAAGATTTAAATAAATGATTAGAAATATGTTCTGCTTGTTTTGTTTGTTAAAATAAAGGAGTCTGCCCACTACACCGTTTCATACCATGACCGTGCTAGGAACGTATCAGACGCGAAAAGCAACACGATACGCCCTGCTATAGGAACTGCTGGTCGGTGATGGAACGGTCTAGTGGGCATAGTCTTATACATTTCCTTACAATGAATATTGTTTTGCTTGACACGTTTCTAGCACGGTCATGGTATGAGACGGGGTAGTGGGCAGACTCCTTTAGTCATCCCCATAAAAATGCTATGTGCACAATTACATTCGAATAATATTTGAATATTTCGACATCTTACGGATGTGAAAAAATAAGCATGTAAGTAGTAGGTATTACCTACAGAGTGCATAACTATCGTGTCCTAGCTAGGTAGACTAAACGGCTTTACTTCTTCTTTCTGAAATTGTAAGCCCCGGCCTATTCCAGGGTTCACCTACTGACTCAGCGTTGGCGCTGAGGGAGAGCGAGAGGAGCGGTCCCTCCCGCCAATAAGCTTTTTGACGGTTCGCGTAGTCGTTTATGTGGTCGGCTCGCTATCGAAATTCGAAATTCGAATTCCACGAATTATTTCTAGTAGAAGCGCAATACTGTAAATTTGGGAATCATTATTATTTAACATAAAATCGAAGTAGAATTTACGTAAAGTGAAAGCGTTGACGAAAGGGCGCCGAAAGACAATCTCGCGCTACCCTGATCAAGAGCTAAGGCCGGCGCTTTTTTGACGCAATCTGCTTATTTTAGTCCTATTTTGTGCGTGATCCAAGATCACACAATCAGCTTCTATGTAATCCCTCATGACATCTGAACAACGCTTCTTTGGACGAGCCCCGGGTTCTCAGTATATAGTATCTTATCTATGGCCCCGGGTTTGTCTGCGGCGGGTCTGGGCGATAGGTCATGATACAAGAGGATGTTACGTTACCTATGCTGCCAAGGATCGGCCTATTAAATAAAGCGCAATAGTAGTATCAGTGTATATAGAAGCTTACAACGGTTGAACTATGTTTGTCTATGATTTCTTTACGATTGTCTATTAAAGCTGAACTTAACCTGAAGCGAAATTTAGTTAGTTAAAATAAATTTAGTTTATTAATTGTCACTGCCTAGTTACATTCAAATGCAATCAGTCTTACATCGTATCACACATCGTACATTAGCATGTTGATGATGACCCTATTAAATATTTTCAAAAATAAAACACCATCAATATATGAATACGGCATTAAACTACATTCGGTTTTTAAAATAGCTTTCACAATAAAAAGAAAAAAATTAAAAAAGAATCTAACATTGCTAGTCGAATCATAAATACAATCGAATAGTTTAAATGTCTTTAAAACAATCGCGCAATCAACACAACAACTTGGTACAATTCTCGAAGCAGCAAACATACGTCATTAAGTACACTAATGTTAGGTCAACATTCTCATATTTTCTAATAAGTGCTATCCTCAATACATTTAACACACGCAGCATACTCGGCGAGAGATCTTGTCTCGAGTGCAACGGACCGAGGACCAATTAGCGAAAATAATAAAGTGTGCGGCCACGACTTGGGAAGTAAAGTAGGTATAACTGCAAGGTTATGAATATATTTTGTGGTTTTAAATATGTATGTAAACCCATAAACATACATACATATGCATTTTTAAGGCAGACCCTGCTACCAATTATTTGGTGACAATATAAATCAGCAGACCGACCTGGATATTTTTTTTAAAGACTTACTACCCCATTTAGAATAATTGCTGTGTCCGTAGAACATTTACACACCTTCTGAGTAGTAG
Organism: Catocala nupta; assembly: GCA_963675205.1. Taxonomy (NCBI): domain Eukaryota; kingdom Metazoa; phylum Arthropoda; class Insecta; order Lepidoptera; family Erebidae; genus Catocala; species Catocala nupta. The sequence goes on along the minus strand of OY776090.1, from coordinate 28,852,635 downwards.
AGCCTCGCTGATTTCAGCATGAATAGGCCGGCTCGACCGGAGAAGGACTACCATCGCACAGAATATCGACGTGAAATAGCAGTATTCCTATTGTTGTGTTTCGTTCTGTGAATGAGAGTGCTGGAGGCTGAATCATCCTCTTTCCCTCTTCCCGCTCCTCCTTCCCCTCCTTTTCCCTAAAGAGTTGGCAACGCGCAAGTGATGCCTCGGCGTTGCAAGCGTCATAGGCTACGGTGATCACTTACCATCAGGTGGTATGGATGAATGCCAAGGAAGTTGCAAAAAAAAAAAAATAAACATCTTCAAACCACATATACAAAGAACATCCAGACTTGGTACAACTATTTGTGTAACACACAAACTATTGCTCCGTGTAGGGATCGAACCCACAACACTTGGTGCACTTGCAGTGGTGTGGAAACCACTTAAACCAGTAAAGCATTCGTGCAGTCACTTTTAAAGGCAGTAGTAACACTGTTACTGCGTTAAGCCGCGTAAGTAAGAGTTCTAGAGTCTCACACACGTGTCTAATCATTACCCTTCATCACATATTAAGTTCCTTTTTCTTAGTAGCGTCGTTTTGGGAGTTCCAAGTTACAAGTGATTATAGACTACGGTCGCTTACAGTTAACTAGCGAGACACTAGCATTAACCGAATTAGATTCCTTTTACCTAATAAAGTGAAAACACATGTCGCCTTTGTTATATAAAAACAATTTGATTCCGTTTAATGGGGGCGATCTAAAAATTTAAAATTAATTTCATCCTTTTATTTTTCGTAGAAGTAAAATAACCTAGCGATTATATAACCCTTTTAAAATAACTTGTTAAATCTTTCGAAAATGAGCAGGAATCCCTTCTATTACATGGCACCAATTACTTAGCAATATATGGCTGTATTATCTGCCAATCGCTTCGGGTCTGAATAGGCATGAATCACAGATATTTCTATATATATGTACACTATCCAAATTAAACTAGTTTACACCGCCTATAAGTTATAGAGGATACGCGTACGCAGTTCCGTTAACATTGCGATTCTAAACTACCTACATTATGGTTATTTCACGCGCCGCCTGCTCTTAATGGCGTAATGTATGGATTTATTTTCAAATTGCGGCTACAAGCTTACGAGCGAACACAAAGTGTATCATCAGTGTGTTTAGAACTAGAACTATTCATAATTTTAAAGATTAGAGTGTAAAACTGTAAATGCCTTTGCGTGGATGGAATATTAACTATATTATATGCGGTAGTCTGCCGTGTACTAATTTAAAGCCCCGCTAAGTTATATATTTACATTTAGATATTTTTTATCCTAGAGTTCTATCATATATAAAAATTGTCAAAGATATCCTCCATTCAAAACCACAACCTTCTCAGAAGGTATAATATTCAAACTGTCTGAATGTAGTATGATCGACACGTCTTAATATTGTAAAATACACATATATACTTATATTGTTTTCTCTCTGTTTTTATTAATCTTGTATGTACACAGTAACTCATGCCGAAATTTATTAATAGTCACGTGAAACTATCATACTTTTGTGTATGCACATATTGCTGAGTTACAATTTAGATCTAAGTTAGTTATAAGCTTTATATGTTTACGTAAAAAATTGTAACTTGTTTTGTGCATGAAATAAATAAATAAATATGGGGACTCATATCACTTTTTAGTTAGCAGACGGCAGTAGTGATTTGATGATTTTAAATTACGTATATAGGATCACTAACTCGAGGCGCAGCGGAATTGAATGCAACTGCTGTGCATCAGATCTTGAGTCTGATTCCCGGAACGGGCTAAAATGTATTCGGGATTTCTGCCAAAATTGCTTACTGGCTCATCCGAGTTTGGCAATTTCCAGTAAGTGGTAATATGCTCGCCCCTATTTCGTTGGTCTTAAACCATAGTTGGTGAATGTCGGTGTGATACGGCTCTGCTTATCCCTTTGGTGCGGGGCTAAGTATGTATGTAAGACTTACGATCTTTGGTGACGTGTATATCACCAAAAGGAAGGCTGAGGTATATTAGAAACCTTTCGCCAGTTGTTTTATAAGTACAGCGAAGGTGGCAATCAAGCATATGATCTGCCTAATGATAAGCGGTTATCATAGCCTAAGATTCGGTGCAATACTTTACTTTCTCGCTCGTTGCTAATCTTCATCAAAAAAGGGAATTTAAGATATGGAATGAGACGTTCATATGTACAATCTGGGTCTCTTGTTTACCGGGCAAAACGAGGTAATAGTATGCTTTTAAGTCGGTTAGTTGTTGTACAGCAGCAGTTAGATTTTTAATCTATACCTACTGAAGCTGAAGAGTTTGTTTGTTTGTTTGAACGCGCTAATCTCAGGAACTACTGGTTCGAATTGAAAATTCTGTAAGTGTTGGATAGCCTATTTATCGAGGAAGGCTATAGGCTATATAACATCACGCTACGACCCACGAGGGAGGCGCAGTAACCATAAACGCGGGTGTAAACGCGGGAATAGCTAGTTTCATATATAAACTCGCGCCTGTAATATCCCTAAGGGGTAGGTAGAGACGTATTACATATTCACGTTTCGGCAGCTATATTTTGAAGGCGTACTTATAGCAGATGAGCAAATAGCAGCGATAGCTCATTGGGGAGACCAACAGACTGCAATGCAGAGGGTGTCGGGTTCGAACCCACGTCGCACCCCTCTGACTTTCGGAAGTTATATGACTTTTCGAAATTATGTACGTATTGATTGACAATTATCGTCTGCTCCGTTCCTCGGAGAGCACGTTAAGCCGTCGGTCCCAGCTGCCGTGAACATCTATGGCAGTCGTTATTGGGAAGTCAGTGCCCTATAATATCCTGACACCGATATAGCCATAGGGTATCGTTAGCCTTCGGGTTGCAGAGCAGCAGGTGGCAGCCGCTCCGTGTAAAAACTGACATCCAGTCAAATCCGGTTAGACTAGAAAATCTGACCCCAAGTGACTTGGGAATAATAAAGGCTAGGGAGAAGAAGGCTTATAGCAGATGAGCCTGTAACCGTCTACCACGTACCGGGTACATTTCCAAATGTCGTGCTGCGGCTGAGAATTCTCCTAAAAGAAATTCACTGTAACACTATTCTACAGAGGTTTAAGCCCGAAACCTCTTGACCAACAATAACAACAATTTGTACACATATTTGATGTAATATAAAAAAATAGTTAAATGTCTTTAACTAGAAATTGCCACTAAGTTGTTTAACAAAATGCAATTGTCATTTAAAGTAGTAATATTCACATACACACTACACCATCTAGCCCAATCTAAGCAGAGCTTGTACTATGGGTACTAGTCAATGGATAAACATACATATATGGTTTTTTTTTGTAAATACTTACATATTATACATAGAAACACCCAGACCAAGACAAACATCCATGTTCATGCACACAAACGTTTGACTTGTGCGGGAATCGAACCCGCGACCTCAGGCGTGGCAGTCGGTTACACTAACCACTACGCCACCGAGGCCGACTATCTATCATTTACATTTTGAGAACATACTTATATATTTTTTTTTATAAAACTTGAGAATAGATTATTAATTACATGCATTATTAATAATAAGTATCAATAACATTTTCTACAATTTTTATTTAAACGTCTGTCTTGTCATAATCATAACTGTTGATGTTTCTGAGTGGCCTAAATACAAGAAAAGAAAATAAATACATACATGAAAAATAACATAAAATTCGAATTGGCCATTCACAAAATATTTATGAAATAGGTAGTTTGTATGAAATCACAACATTACGGATTTTCTTCTTACAAAGTGGCAACTTCATATTTAAAACCCTATTTATAGGGGTAAATACAACGGGTCTTAATCACGTTGGTAATTGTTTATACCTGTGACATACATACATACATCGATCGAAACAAAATATTATATAGGACATATGTACCTATTTATTTTGTTACGATCGACTTGCATCGATCATGGTCATGGGATGACAATATGTATGTATATTCTATAAACACATGAAAGTCAATAACTCATGCAGATATTTGTGGTTTCTGATCGATGTAAGATAAATATGCATCGATACTTCGTATCGTGCGATTATTCGCATTGTTCGATTACAATGCGTCGGTAAATAGCAGAAGTCTCAATCAAGATAAGGTGTTAATAAACTATTAATGAGTGAAAGAACATGAATATATCATGTGCACTCTGCTGTATAATGTTACTAGATGTTGCTAAACGATTGTTGAGCACGAAAAAGAAATACATATTTACAACATATCTTAGTTTGAATGTTCTTTGTTTTCGTTGTATTGTCATATCGTTTGATCGTTTGTATCTATAGAATTAAATTAAATTTGTGTCCATCATTGCTGATTCTCTAACAATTTTTAGACAGCAGTGAGTTGTTTTTATAGTCAACTCGCCAATGTGTAGAGTTCGAGTACGAGATAAAAATGAAAAAACTTATGAGAATCACTGAGAGTATTTATGAGATTGGTTGTTCATTTTGTTTGTTTTTATCGCCGAAACAGAAGTCTTATTATCTAAAGATTTTTCCTTTATTACCTATAGATTATTATTATTTATCACAGAAACTTCCATGGCCAGTTCGAGGTCTGGAGCGGCTAAGAATGGCACGATGCAATGGTTAAAATGTTGCATGTTCGAAGCCTGCACAAGGCAAAAAATGTGTATCTGTTCTAGAAATTATTGTTTAGAGTTTGTATGATCTTTTGTGTCCATTGTTTCAAAGTCCTCCGTGACACAGGGATAACTGTAACTTACAGTGTAGTATTTCGTCTTTGATTCTTTTATTTTTAAAAGATGCTAGATCTTTTAAAAATAACTGAATAAAAGACGAAATATACACCGACTTATATGCCTAAACTGATTTACTAGAGCTCAGTAATCTAACAATCCCGTGGATCAGACAAGCATCGAAAGCGGGCTAATTAATTGCAATTTAATTTATGCATACTTTACCTTTCATTAAAACGTTAGAATATAATAGATATCTCGAACACGCCGCTGGTCAAAAAGCCCATGGAGTTATGAGTCACACTTACAAGCTCCGCTGAACAACATTGTTGTGATTCAGCACACCGCATAAAAAAGAACAATTTATACAATTTCTTAGGGTATGGCGACTCTAGGCTAACATTTAGCCGCTGATTTCCAGAGAGTTCTTATAATTAGCCTCTTTGGTCTCATGACATACGTTGCACTTAAATTTAGGCATGCTTGGAAGCTTATATCATCCGCGGGAGAATTTATCGGGTAGCTATAATATACGCTACGTTTATAACCGCGCATGGATGCTTATCAAATCAGCCAGTTTTACAAAGTTTTTATCCGACAGCGATTCCCTAAATTTAATTTATACTTTGCTTTTGCGTTTGAGTTGGATTGTTTTATTTCATTTAACGTCAGAATAAATTAAATGCATCGGTTTCAAGTCCACCCTTAGACCAAATACCTAAACTTTAATCTTTTGAGCCGTAATGGCTCACCAAAGGCCAGACAATAAGCTTTTAATTATATCTGGCATTCCAAGGTTAAATATACTGGTCTAATCGAAACCGCTCGTTGACATTAGCTTCTATGCGCATTCCTTGTACTCACACCCGTCTCCAAACAACATAGCGTTACCCTGCGACATTGAAGATTTTATTGCACACACTGCACCGACTTTCTGTATTTAAAACTGTGACTACTTACAAATGAATACCACCGTATATCCAGCTTCAAGCCAGTGAATTTGAAATACATGCAATCAGATCACATATACCAACCTACCCAAGGCAGCAGGGTATCTTCTGCTGGTTTGTTTTACTAAAATGCTTAATCCACAATATATATTAGGCAGCACTAGCATGCCTTCAAAGTGGTTTAAAAATAAGTTTGTTTTGTTTAATGATTTCATCCACAAACTGCAACTAAAACTGAGGAATTAAGAGGGAACAAGATCGATTTTACTACTTACATAACATGTCGAGCTTGTCATATTTTCAAAATCGTAAGTAGGTACACACTACAGTGAGGATTGAACTAGCAAAATATAGCTGAGCAAGCTTGTATGTGCATACAAGTTCCCGAAATCAATCGTGGGCCGCAGTTTACCAAGTACGAGGTATATTACCCAGCTTTGCAGTAGAAACCACATTTATATCGAAGGAAAACCACACCTTATTCCTCCACACTATTTGCTACTGTAGCGACACTGCTGACGTTTTACCATGAATTTACGGGAAAAGATTACTACCAAGCTCTCTTGAAAACGCGTGACTGTACGTCTGTTCTGACACTTCTGACTGACTAGCAGCCTAACAGCAAACAGTTAGTAACAAACGTTCAGAGTAGGGTATCGAAAGCCTTCTTATTGTTGTACTATTTCTTAGTACGGTGTTTAGCGATGGAACGAGTGCGCGCGCAATGGGAGTGTGACGCGTGTCCGCGATGCGCGCCGCTGTCACGAACGCGCGTATCGTGTTGCTTACTTTACTGCGAATTAATTAATTATATCTAAGTAGAAATCTATTTCAAACAGATTCTAGGTAAGACGTTGACAGGTTGATACTGTTGCAATGCGATCACGTATCAATAATTTAATTGATATCGCAAATATTAAATACTGTGTTGCAATAATTGTTGCAACCTACTATTAAACATTATTTTCAAGAAAACACCTTTTTATCATTCTAATACATTATATCAACCTTTTCTATATTATTACATTATAATCAATAGTTATTTCTATCATCATCATCTAGTTATTGTATCATACGTATATCATATAGTTATTGTATCTATCACGTGACATGCCACATATTTTATAGAAAAAAAAAAGTCTAGCCATAATTTAAACCACAGGTTATACAATTATAAGTACCTAAGTATGTTTTTAAACTTTGGGACAACTCTCATATCCCGGCAACGACATAATGAATTTGCGTCTTGTGTTCGAACACAAAATCATTGTGCCAGCTAAATAAGGTGTTAAATAGATTTGAAATGCAAGATAAGACACATTTTCGCCTGCTATGCCTGCAAGGACATTGCAGGCGAAAATGTGTCTCATCTTAGAATAAGTCTGTCAAAATAAATTACAGGCATATTGCTAGAATTCTGCCAGACCGTATGATTAATTAGTAAAATAAGTATGTATATACGAGAATTCCATAGATATTTACATGATTACAAGGATGTATCTTATTTTATAGACAAATGCTTCGCTAATTGATAATATGGACTGACAGTATACTACCCATAAATATGACGACAGTTTAATGTTACTTACATAGGCTCACTATCTTTGAATGTAGTCAGCGGTGTATTGTAGACACATTTTACCAAGTATGGATTTAGATCCCACGTTATAGAGACACAGTTCCAGACTCCGTGCTCTTACTGAAATCCTCCTGACCGAACAATCCAATACCTATCACTTCTATCATCCGTGAATCGAACCCGAGACTTCATGTATTGGAGTCTCCTTCATTGATGTTGCGTCACCGAGACAGTCCAGAAGAAGAATATACCTCCAGTTTAATGTAACACATTAATTATATTTAGTGACACCTTTTAAGTGACTCGTCGGTCGTCTCAATACAAACAGCTATCTCCAATTTAAAACCTTAACATTGCTTAATAGTTTGAATAGATTTCAGCTGAACAGCTAGTTACCCAAGAGAACTTCGTTAATAGTTAATTAAATCGTAAAATGGACACCAGTTATTAATGTGTAGGCGTACTGTTACGTTCACACCTTAATAGTTAGAGTTTAGGTCTTCATTAACCCACTTAGTTTAGCTGTTCCTCGCTTAATTGGATCCGATGCAAAAGGTTGTAGAAATCGTCATGTCAAACAAACAGACGAACGGATGCATAATGTAAATGACAAGCTAATTACCAATTTATATTTGCTTTTAATACTTTAGGGTTCGGTGTATAATACTGAGGTACAATTGCTTATTTAAGCGATAAGATTAAACTACTTTACAAGGATTTTATTGCGGTTGCTTTAGCAAATCGTTTTTAGTTATTTTTTCGCTCACGTAAATATCGGTTTGGTTAGTAACAGTATTTTTTTCTGAATAGAAGGTATCCCATATCCTTTTCTGCACCCTTGACAACGTGTATGAGAAATTTCCTGATAATTAGTCGAGCAGTTAAGGCATGAAAGCGTAACGAGAAAACAAACTCACGTTCGCATTTATAATATTATAGTTAGGATTAAAATCTATATTTATTAAGTCTCCTTTGACGTTTCGGTTGCTGTTCAACAGCCATGACTACGGGAGCGTAGTTATGCCTTATGTTAAACCTACATAGTTATGTAGGTTTAAATAATTCATTAATGTATAGTAAATGATCCGTATAAAATAGTTTATATTTCAACGTGTAACATTCGCGCAAAAGCAGTAAGGCAATAATAACTTTTAAACTTTCGCGTTGTACGATATATATATGTATATATATAATATGTAACGGGTATTAATGCGATCATGCTTAATGTTTACCTTTTTAAACTTTCGACCAGGTTACACCGACCGTGGTCACAAGCTAAGCAAGCAGTAAGGCAATATTAAGTATTTGTTGTGGTTGAATGCCATTTTAAAATGAAATTTCAATATGTTTGACAATCAAGAGCTCGCGACAGACCCATTCCAAGGCCGCGCTAGCAGCACATACAGTAGCCGTCATCTGATACGTATATATTACTAAAAAACTACTTGATCAAACCACAAACAGCTATTTTACAATCAAAACTGAAGAAAGAAACAACAACATTTATTGCATTACCGACAGTGAGACACAATAGAACAAACAAAATAAATTGTAGTAGTAGATATATTAATTAACTATAAATTAATTTAAAAGAAAAATATGGATAAAATATATCTACTTTTTTATCTGCTGTGGTCTCTTGTAAGTGAGAAAACACATGACCTAAAATTGTATTAACCTTTAAATTACATTAGATGATATTTTTTATCCTTAAATTCTTAAATACATAAATAAATTATATATTATATACTATGTCACATATACCTTACACCAATGATCACACAGCAATGTGGAAAGAAAGTCACAGCGCATATTCAACGCGATCTGCAAGTAAACCGGAAGTAAACTATTTTATTTTAAGTAGTTTTCTATGACGGAAATTAAACCGACTTATCAGTCAATATGACAAGTTAATATAAAACCGGCCATATTTTTTGTTTATTACCCAAACAATAATTATTATATTAAACTATCGGTGAAGAAAAGGCAATTGATTTTTTGCGAAATCTATTTAAGTTGGTAGCTAGTAAATATTTGAATTAAAAACTGGACAAGTTTGAATGAACATGATGTGGTGGAGGGTTCCGTATCACCACGAAATAGCGCGAGCCAAACTCAAACTTAGCCGGGTATTGTTATCCGTTGTCAGGTTGTCTTGCTTCATGATCTTTGTAGACGACTCCTAACATTAAAGCAAGTTACTTATGGTACTTGCGCGGAGCATTATGTATATGACCGACGCGAGCTATACACGCAAGTAGTATGATTAACACGTGCACCTAGCCCTGGCCAGCTTCTTGCGTTTCAAAGACACTATAATCACACAAATTTTCTTTTTATAAAGACCACTCTCGCACTGGGATCCGGCCCTGTGACTTTATAAACAAACAATCAACGGCTACAAAGCATACTCGGGCTTAAATTAATAATTTGCTAATCATACTAATAATTGCCCCATGTGGGATTCGAATTTGCACGGTGGTAGTGAGGGGTTTTCTCGCTCCGGCATTCGTGTAATATTTTCGTCTCCATCTGCTGTACGTTTGGTGGAATATATGGCCTGCTCTTTTAACTATGCTATCGGAGGCACGAAGTATCCAACACTGACATCTTTCTAGCTACAGCCTGCTATTACAAATTTTTGACAGAATAAATTAGTATCTTTCTGAAGGCTCGATCCGAGACTTTATTCACCACCGATGCATCTACTAAGGCAGTTAATTTATCGTATAATTACGTTTATTATTTTTCGTCTTAGTTTTCTTTAAAATACAAATTAATCACATTTATTGTTCGGTATCTAATGTTAATTATGCATCACATAATTAAAGTGTAATCAATTGCCATTCGCTGCTTATATAGCAGTAGAACACGTGCCTTATAACATTATACTTGGCTCATTATCATGAAAACGAAAGCAAGCTTATCTTCATTCCCTACGGAGTCTACTCCTAACAACATTATTTCATAAACAAGGTTATAATTTATCTCTCTATTTTCGTCTCTATTTCTAGCGCGTCATCGAGTGACAATGATTTGTCGTGTAATTTCACGGAGCGTGCACACAAATCGGCTCTTATTATATCCACAGATGCAACGTAGAGACGCCGAGTGGTAGAGTCGTGTTGATTCCGCAAACCTGTCTGATATTACACCGGTTATTATCCACTTAAATGGAGATAATTACCGCATACAATACTCTACCCGACTCTATCTAAGTTGTTAGTTGTACTTATATTTAGTGAATTGTTGTATATTGAAGGTAACAGAGGTGGGTCAAGGTAAAAATATATGTTTAAAATATAGCCTTCGTCGTTCCGTGAACAAATCGGACGTGACTTTTTTATATGCATTGCTCCATGCACCATAGTTGCGACTCTATTTAACAGAATTAGATGAAATGGGGTTGAGTTTTTAAGTTATTCAACTATAGAAAAAGCATCAAAATCCGTTTAGTAGTTTTGACATGATGCTGGAATAAGCAGACCATGGATTGGATTCAGAACTCTCAAAATAGTCGATCACTTTTGGAGGATCGGTAAACTATGGGGTATATTACTAGTTCTCTTCATCTTCAAACATGCATAACCTGTGGCAGTGTGGCACTTAGGGGTTTTAGTAAGTCCAGGTGTGAACCATTTCGCTTCAAAGGATTTGCGTCTTTTCTCGTGTACAAAAAATCAATATATTACTACAACCGCAATAAATCTCTTAAAAAAGATGTGTGCATTATAGCGTTAATTATTAAATGTGTTGTGGCATAAGTATCTGTACGAAGAGAGGTAATATTTTATAGGTATAGGCGGAAAAACCGATTCTTTATTTTATAAAACTTTTGTTAAGTAAATAGAAATGATACTCGGGATAAACGAACTAGGAATCATTGGAGTACGGTAATCGTTTGGTCTTACATGAAGCACATATTAGTTTGCCAGTTTGCCATCTAACAAATATTTTGATACGCATCTTTGTCGTTGTTTTTTCATTGAAATCTTTTGCATTGCTTTTTTAGTAGGATATAGTTAGAAATTGCATATTTTATTTCTTATCTATGTCCTCATATTTGCAAAACAAATGATTTGATTTGATTTAATCTAAACCTCTTTTTAACTACCTTACTGAAATTGAAGGAGTATGTACAATCTGCTATGTCCTCTATTTTATGTACACTGTATAACTTTTTTTGTATTTTTGTAATCGAATAATTTTCAATGTTTAATTATGAAAATTCGATTGAAAACAAATGTGTCGTCTCTTATACTTCTAATTTTATAGAGCAGTACAAAAGACTCATAAAAAGCGTATCAATCAATCGAACTAACACAAATAAGGACACGAGGCTCTACACATCGCCGGTCTGTATCTCGTAGCGTATCGGAGCGTGAGATGTTTGTACCGCGGGTGTATCGCGGCTCTACCGTGTCTCTACCGCGTCTCTACCGCCGCCACCGCCGCCAGTCGCGTCGCGCTCTCGCTCCGCACCGACCGTCTGTCGTCCGTCCGTAGTTCCGTAAGTAGACCTGGTAGAGCCAGCCCCGTGTCGCGCGTTCAACTTTGACTCTACATTTTGTTTGTGTTGTGTGTGAACATGTGTGTTTGTGTTTATGTTTGATTAAACACGAGGATTGTTTTGTTTTCTATTTGTTTTGTGGTAAGTTTATTTTATATTACTTATTTAGATATTCTGTAATTAATTCATATTTATTTCTTTTAGGTTTATTTCTCATAGGTGGAATTAGACACTATGTATATTTTCTTGCCAAAATCGTGATATACATATATGTATATGTATATGCCGACTTATATCGCTTCACATATCTACTTTAATTATATTCTTTATATATACACAATTCTCGATTTCGGGTACGTTTAACTAACTTTTATTTACACTAATGCCTTACCTAAAACTTTCTTACCGTAGCAAATAAAAAACACAGTTTAAATATTTCGTTTCTCTCTGAAAACTTATTTCTTGCTAAATAAAAAATCTCAATATATATAAGTAAAATATTGATTTCTTATTTTACACGAAAAAAGGCTTGTACCTTGCTAACGTATATTTCTAATGGTTATGTTCATTAATTAAAAAAGTTATTTATACGACCAATCTCGTGATTAAGTTAATGAACCAAAACTGTTGGAGTTTTTATATTAATGGAGTAACGGACTCAAGCCAGCGACTCATACGACCGTTTAACGTACACAGTAAAGCCACTTGTTTTATTTTCCGGCTTGATGCGTGGTTCATTAACGTGTGGGCATTTTAAAGGTCATGTCATGTATAAGGTCAAACACGAAAATAACATTTCATAGGTTTTTAACATAGCAATAATTTTATTAGGTAAATTTTGGCGACATTGTATAGGTACATATTTTCGGCAAGTACAAGAAATATAAGTTAGTAATGAACCTCGAAAGTTCTAAAAGGAAGCATAATATAGTCCCAGGTCTGTCCCCGAAGGGGTAGGCAGAAGCATATAACAAGCACGTTTCGCTTGTTTAGTTATGGTTTTAGGTTCTACGTGATCGAGGGCGAACCTATCTCTGTTTACCGAGCACAGCACGCGAAATATCAGTATTCCTACTGTTGTGTTTCGTTCAGTGAGTGAGAGTGCCGGAGGTCCAATCACCCTCTGTCCCCTTTTCTGCTCCTTCTCCTTCCCACTTCCTTTTTCTCTTCTTACTTTCCTAAAGGGTCAGCAACACGCAAGTGATGCCTCTGGTGTTGCAGGCGTCCGTAGGCTACGGTGATCTCTTACCATCAGGTGGGCCGTATGCTTGTTTGCCACATAAGATGCAGACTCTGTGTTGCTCGTTAGGATAGAGAAAACCTCCAATAACACTTTGTCCGACCCTGGATCTCATGTACAGCTGTCGTATTCGCTACCACTCCGCCACTGAGGCAGTTTAATTTCCAATATTTATTAAATTTTATAATTTGATAACATGGCGTTGAAAGAATCATGAAACAATATATATAATATATTATAAAAAACAAATAACATATATTCGCAAGGAATTAATGATTTGGATTATTTATGAATTTTGAGGAAATACTGAAAGGTCCCAGCAGTGGGGTAGCCTACATTTTATGTTATGTTACTAGACGTTGCCCGGTGGCTTCTCTCGCGCTAACCTAGATTTTGTCAATATTTCTAACTCTTGGGATAGATACTTTTCTGTATCCCTGACAGCGTGTATACGAAATTTCATGTTGATCGGTCGAGTAGTTACGGCGTGAAAGCGTAACAAACAATCAAACACACATACGTATTTATAATATTAGTAAGTAATAATTATTTTATATATCGTTATGCAGTTCTTATTCAGAATTTCGTTACGCTAGAGTTAAAAGTCAACACTTATAACATTATTTGTGTTCGTCTGACAACAAAAAACACGCGAACCAATATCAGATTTCCTACTTTTTATATAAGTATATAACAGTTTGTAAAAAATCAGGTCATAAATAAAAAAATATTTCACCTACTAAAGCATTTAGTACAACCTGGCGTGTTGACTGACCATCAAAATAAAATTGACCTAGACTTTAAAAATGGCATGAAGTAGACCATAAACACAACTAACGGGAAATATATAAATACTACCATACATATATAGTCTAATGCTTATATTCCCGAAGGGGTAGGCAAGGTAGAGTAAGTGTATTACAACCACATTTTAGTGACTATGTTCTTAGGTCTGATGGACTGTCTCCGTGGCGCAGTGGTAGTGAATATGACTGCTGTGCATGAGGTCTCGGGTTCGAATCCCGGGTCGGGCCAACAGAAAAGTTATTGGGTTTTTCTGTTAAGAAATCTCAATACGAGCTCGGAGTTAGGAAGTTGGCGGTGTTAGACACCCCCGTGCCTAGGAAAGCACGTAAAGCCGTTGGTCCTGCTCCTGATCTCTCTCCGGTCGTGTCGGATTAGTCGTCCCATCGGATCATGAGAGTTAGGGAACAGAGAGTGCACTTGTGTTTGCGCACACACTTGTGCACTATAATATCTCCTGCGCCGATGGCCAGTCTCCGTTAAGATCGCCGTGAACGAAATTCGGTCAGGAGGACATTATTATTTATTATTAGGTCTGATGGAATAGAGCGCGAGTCTATTGCTATAACCGGACAGTGTTCTAGACTCCGTGCTGCGAGTGTGAATTTCTTGACATAAAAAAACCAATAATACTTTACCCAACCCCAATCGAATCTGAGACCTCATACACATACACTACCGCAGACAATACCGTTGTGACAGGGGCTTGACCCATTAGCTCCAAATAGCATTTATCTATAAGATAAAAGTCTCGCCATCTCTCTTCTGTAACCTAACAAGAGAGAGACAGCATGCGATTTATCTTTCGGATAACTTTTACTTATTAGTTGTAGGACTGGCCATAAGGCAATTATCTATACTAATATTATAAAGCAGAAGAGTTTGTTTGTTTGGTTGAACGCGCCAATCTCAGGAACTACTAGTTCGAATTGAAAATTATTTTAGCGTTGGATAGTCCATTTATCGAGGTAGGCTATAGGCTATATAACATCACGCTACGAATAATAGGAGCCGAGCATCAATTAAAAATGTTGCAAAAACGGGGAATATTCTATTATGTGAAGCAGACGAAGTTGCGCGAGTCAGCTGGTATACTATAAAACTACCAAATACTATAAAATTGCCTATAGTATATAAGCTAACTAACATGTATGATCGCTTTTATGCTCGTTACGGATTATATATAACTACCTATCCCTCGGGAACAGCACTTTTCCTGGATGAAAGGAACCCTATGTCCTATTCTATATCCCTGACAACGTGTATGCGAAATTTCATGACGATCGGTCAAGTAGTTAAGTCGTAATAAACAAACTCACTTTCGCATTTATAATACTAGATTTTGTCCGCGGATTTGCTCACGTTAGAGTAGATTAATGTTAAGGTAGATTTTTAGTAGCCTTTGATGTATAATCAATAATACTATAAAGTTTCATCAAAACCCGTTTCGTAGATTTCATGTGAAAGAGTATTAATAACATTAGAAAATATATATTACATTTATTACATTAAGTTAGGATATCAGCTAACGCGAAAGTATAAAAGTTATTACTAAAAACACTCAGTATGAAATTCCCCTTCCTCATCATAAAACATTATGTTTAGTATAATAATCTAGGTGCGCTGAGTATAAACTACTGTTACTTTACTTAATTAGCTTTACAGCACCATACTAGATATTTATTACGTAAAACAATATAGTATTAATTATGGATTTTTATCTCATTATCAAAAGCAGCGATAGTCGAAGACCGTTGGACTGCCACACAGAGGTCTCAAGTTCGATGCTCAAGGCGTGCATCTCTGACTTTTCGAAGTTATGTGCGTATTAAATATTTAATTACCGCTCGTTTTAACGGTGAAGAAAAACATCATGAAGTAACCTGCATGTCTGACAGTTCTCCATAATGTTCTCGGAGATACGTGAAGTCTGCCAATCCGCACTGGACACGCGTGGTGAAATATGGCTTAACCCTTCTCACACTGAGAAGAGGCCCGTGCCGAGCAGCGGGACAGTTTAATGGGCTGATATTATTATTATATCGAAAATTTTTATGCTTGAAGCAGTTTTGGCTCTTGGCTTTTAACCTCTTAGCCTCAGTTTACACTAATATAAATACGCTTATGAGAAAGTGTGAAAACGACTTTAAATCTCACACTCTGTAGTACAAATGTGGGTGTGTGTTTAACGCCTCCATATTAGACGTTAATGTAAAACACACAGAGAAATATAAGTATGATCTTAAATAGCCTGTTATAGTGTTGACTTTACGCATAATAATTCTTTCTTAGTTCTAGAAAAAGATATACATATGCCTACGTAATCTTAGATGTCGTAAATATCTGCCTAACACAACGTATATTGCTTTTAACCAACAAAACAAATATTGTTGTTTAGAAGCGAAACAAGTGGCATAATAATATATTACTAATTAGAAGATAGGCGATGCGACGTAGCGTAATCTAAGGTTCGTAATGATAAATCAATAAAAAAAATATCTTAATCAAGCTTGATTTTAATAATTGGTCAAGTCATATATACGAAACCAAGTTTTCGTCTTTATTATTTAACAAGGCATGCTGTTTTTCGGTATTCTACAAACATCTCCCGCAATTATAATTTTCTTCCGTCGATTAGGTTATTATTATGTATAAGGGAATCTTTAAACTTTTATCAAACCATGCTTTATCGAATACCTACGTCTTAATATTATAGACTAAGTTCAAACAAGTGCTTCTTTTTAATTTGTATACCCTTTTTATATTTTATACTTGCTAAAAATAAGTCTTACTTTATATTTTCTCGAAGCACTACAGTTATATGTCTAACGGTTAACCTATTTCGGTCAATACAATTGGTGAAGTGAAGAAGTAACTAACTGATACTGTTGCATTTCCAATAATATGATAATGGACACTACCTTAATTACAAAACCCACGTATGTATAGTACTGTGTAATACATGTTTAGATCCTAAGATCATTAATTCGTCTGTCCATGACCTAATAGGTGCTTGATGAAATTTAGCACCGCGGAGGCGCGGATTTCGGTCGTAGGTTGAGACAATATCTTTTATATATAATATTTCTATGCAATGTCATTATTATGCATTTATATTTTATTGTCAACTAGCTTTGCCCGCACATATCCTACGGGATATACCTGGATAAAAGTATCCTATTTGTTAAACCAGTGCATGGTATATATATGTATGTGCTAAGAGTTCTAACTTCTAAAAGCCGTTAAACGGAATACGCGTGTTTAAGTAACAATCAGGCAAGGATTTTCAAAAACCTTCACATTCATAATGCCACTTGGTATTCATTTTATTAGGCTAGCTCTTCAACGCAACCTATTTGCGATAAATCTATATATTAATACGTGAAGCAAAAACTTTGTACCCCTTTTTACGAAAATTCGGACGGAGGAGTATCTAATTTGGCACAGTTAAAGTTTATATGGAGAAGGAGGGGCGAATCCTAATATTTTTTTAAAATATGCATTAGAAATACATTAAATTAATGAAAAACCACTACACGCACACAACCATGCATTTGACACACGCAGTCGAATCGCGTTTGTAGTATTTCGACGTTGTTCGTCTGACATCGTACAATTCTTTGTAACTATGGTTACCTATACCTTATTTATATGTAATACAGAAAAATAGAAAACAAAGTAGCAAGCTTAGGAATTTTGATCGAATTTTGACCACTAGGTGACTGCTAGTTTAGATAAAAGCTTGACGTGATATGTATTTTTTTGGATAGGTATATCAAACAGGATTACTTTTGCATTTATAATACCCATATAAAAATACCTATGTATTTTAATCAACAGGAAAACATTCTACCATTACATGACAACAAAAAACAATACATCAAAAGTCTGCCATCAGATAATCCAAACGGCTGGAAATGCCTCGAATATTTTCTTAACAAGTTAGTTCGTGAAACACTTGTATAAATATACAAGTCATACAAAATGTTCTGACGAGGAAGTACATCGCATTATTATGTAAATGTTCTTATCTACGATCGTAGCAGGAGCACAGATGTAACTCTCTGATAACGGAACTATTAATTGTGTTTTTTAAATTGTTTGTTTGAATTTTTTTTGGGAAAAAGAGATGTTGATTTATGGCTAGTAGGCGCGATTTTAGGACTGCGTTACTTTGGTTAAATCTTTTAATTGTTGGAGTATCAGACATAATTGTAAACCAATTGTCTTTAACCGCCGGTGTTCCGCTATGACATAGTAGGTGGTAGGTAAAAGAGTGGCCATGAGTTTCTTGCCCGTTCTTATCATGAGCCCTCCCACCCTTTGCTGAACGTGGCAGTAAATGTAAATTCACAGAAAAATATTGTAACTTTGACATTTATAAGTGTTACCTTGTAACCTAATTTGAATAAATTTATTTTGATTTTGATTTAGGTTTTTAGGATCGATGACGGTATTAATAAGAATATTCTTTGATTATTTGATCAATAAATATTCTAACTCTCTCTGAGTAAGATAGTTTGTATGATAAAATATGTTTTAAGAGGTGGAAGCACAGTGTCACATTTTAATAGGATTTTTATTGCCTTTAGTGGCAGGCGAGCGAGCAGTCCACCTGGTAGTGAGTGGTAACCGCCGGCCATGCACTTAAGCAATACCAGGAGTCTAAATACCTAAGCCACTGCCAACCGTGATAGTAGTACTGTATATATACCCCGTTTTAAGAAGAGCAAGTCATAACGCTCGGGAGTGTTACTCAACCGCTATGAGTCACCCTTCTTTCTCGCGACAGAAAGTTTATTCCAGAGCCTACATGTACGAGGGAAAAAGAGCAACACACGCGTACCGTGCCTCATAATAATGTCTTACTATTATCATTAGGCTTAAGAAACGTATGCCGCAAAAACATAAAAAAGTAAATGTGAGTAGAGAGCCGTTTGGTGTCGAAACGCTGGGGCCATTGGGTCCAAGTGCTAGGTCTGTTTATAGAGACCTAGCTAAGCGGCTCATCGACGCTTCGCGTGGCCAGAGGGCTGGTATTTTCTTTGCACAAAGAATAAATATTGTCATTCAACGTGGCAATGCTGCCAATCTTCTGGGCACTTTGCCAATTCGAAGATGCGGAGGAATATTATGACGCATTTTAATTTTATCTTTAGTTTATATTTCTTGTAAATAATTTGTATACCTATATATTTTTTATTATTTAATTATGTCACCAAAATAAACGTACTAACATTACAAATAAAGTAAACGTGACTATAATTTGTCTCTAACTCGGTTGTTGTTCATTACAGCTATCTCGACAACGCAGATATTAATTAAATCACAGTAACGAACAACAAAACAAACATTAATGCAAATATTCGTCCATTTCCATATAATTGTTAATTAAATCGTTCACGCATCGTTTAAGTGAAAATGTGCACTATAATTGAACAGATTGGAGATAGGCAGTAAATAAGAGCGCTGTGGTATTCAAATGAGAGCGCCAGGGAAAGTGGCGCGTCTCGCCTCTCAGCGGACATTATGGACTGGACAGAGGTAATTACATTATAATGTGTTTATTCTCTACTTAAACTGCCTCAGTGGTGCAGTGGTGGTGAATGGACTGCTGCACCTGAGTCACGGATTCGATTTTCGGTTCGGGCTAAGTGTTTATTTATTAAGTATCGCGGTCAAAGTATAAATACAAAATTGTAAAAACAAATCAATATAAGATTTGCATTGCATTCTCCTCAAGGTTTAAAAGACCACAAAATAACAAAAGAGCTCAAAATAGAAATTTCATTAATAAAATGAGCTACGCGTAAATAATTCATACAAAAGAAATAAATAATGTAAATTTAATGGGGAATAATTTGACTCCTGTATTACAGTATCTAACTAGCTCAGGGGTCAGAGATTCAAATAATTGTCAAACAAACTTATTTCGATAAAGATGTTTTTAAACTTATGTAAAAGAAAATGGCAATCTGGTATAAATTATTCTAAGTATCTTTCATATTTTGATAAGGATTCACTAATGTCAATATCATGAGTCTTTGATAAGGTCATTGATAATTATTGTTATAGAATTTTTCTAACCAGAAATTTTCAGTAGCAGTTTAGGGTCTGGAATTTTGCGTGGTTGACAGTTATTACGTGAGAACTTAAGTCATAAACTCATAACTGAAGAAATTTGGGTCTAATAAACCTCCGCCTACAATTAAAAACCTACAATATTTGCGTAAGACTATCGATATATGTATATGTTTATTTTCTGCCTTGATTTAATTAATATCGTATATCTGACGATTGAAAGGTCCCGAATACGACCAGGATGGATTTTGTTTCGGATTATTTTCTAAACTCACGACAACAGTTTGCAAATCTCACGAACTTTTACTGCGTATAGGATTATTAGTTTTTCGCACACTGTTAATAATTCCTGAGTCGCGAAGGACTTTACTTGAAATCTTTGCAACAACGGACACAAAGATCACTTAGACACGGAACAATAATTTGTGATATTTTAACACAATATGAACATTGGCAATGTCGAAGTGACAACTAAAACTATTGCGCCATCGGTGACATTGATATCAAGTTCGCTGCATGCGGTCACAGAGCACCGTTAGTTCGTTTCTGAAATCAAATAAAAAATTAAGTTGCAAAGTCATAAAAAGAACAAAATGTTTTTATTTCTTGCTTTTATATAAACACTAGTTGCTCGTTTCTTGCTTGCCTTTAAGATGTTGCGTGCTTAATTTATATACTTTTGAAACGAGTTATTTAACGTAAAGAGAATTCCTCAAATTAGACTAGTTGTTGCCGAGATAGGCACGTTCAAACATACAACCTTTAAAGCTTTATAATATAGGTATAGATTTGCAAGGATAAGAAAAATACATTGTGTAAAATGTTGGTTTATTTCTGAGTTATGTAGGTATAATGTAAGAACTAAAACTTAGTAGTATTTTTAACGAGATGCTCGTCATTTTGCTTTATTTCGTCAACAATTTCATAAAAAGTTAAACGTTTTCTTATAGGGTCTATTCTGTTGTCACTAACTAAACTAGATTAAACCCACTTTCATTCTCCTTTTTTAAATATTGACCAAGAAAAGATAATTAATTTTAAACATATGTATTTTGGTATTAACCTATCGTGTCGTAGCGGCACACCGGTGACCAGATACAATAGATTTTTAATTATATCGTATTATGTCTTGACAGATTATTTTTATCCAATACATATTCAAGTACTCAAAAATGTTCTAAGAATATCTACAAATATCCTAACCTATCGATTACCTGCAATTGTATAATTTTAAATTTACATAAAATGTTTAAATTTTTTTATTTAACTTATTTAATATAATATAAATAAAAAGAAAAGGCCAAAACATTTTATGAAATAAATAACAGAGTCTGCGCCACTGTCTGAAGTAATAAACGAAATCGTGACTTAAAACCAGTATTTATTCTAAAAACTAAATCTACATAAGTGAGACATTATCTGTCTTTCAAAATGACTAAAGAAGTAATGACGTATTACCACATACATGTATATAAGCAGAAGAGGTGATGTATGATTATTATTTATTCATCTATCGGTGTAAAGACGCCGCCGTCTAACCAAGCTTATCGCAGTGCTTTAATTATTGATGATATAGTTAAATTGAGAGGTCAAAACCTTTCCATATATTGCGTCGAGACCCATGTCTGTATACACCCAAAAGCATAGTCAGTGGTGTATTACAACCAAGCTTCCCCTGAAGCCCATGTCGTACCCAGGAAAATTATAGACTGCATGCTGAATTCTCTAATAGAAAAATGTATGAACACTTTGCTTGACCAGAAAATCGAACCCATAGCAAGTGTAAGCAAAGGAAAAAAAAGGCAATAAATGTAAGAAATTTCTAATAGTAAATTTAATGTCTTTGTAAAACTCACTCACTTTTTGCTGACATGCGAAAAGAGCAAAAAAGTGCCCGGCAGTAAAAAAGTATATTTAACTACGACAAAGAAGCAACCACGCTGACAAATTAGAAATAAAACACAAAACCAACGTCAGTTCAAACACGATTTAAACAAATATTTGTTCAAACCATATTTGCCAAATATTGGCCTACTTAAGGCACGCACATATATAGGTATCAGATGTGCTATGTAAACTGTGGGAGAGGTATTTGGAGCTTACTGTGGGTAATTGATCACGCTTGCATAATTAACGTTAGACCCACAAGAGGTTGCGGAACTTATGTTTATGTTGTGTGGTCTCGCTTTCCCTTTGAAGCATTTGAAGCAATACTTGAACCAAATTAATTGTAGAATCTTTGTAGATAAATAATTGTCAAAATGTATATAGGTACTTTATTTTATAAGCTTTCAGCAAACATTGGTTATTACCTCAAAATTTATGTTATAGCATAATTATGATATAACATTGCAAATGTTGTTGAATGTAAAATTACCTTAATTGTATCTCCATACATATGTATGTATATGCGACTTATGCTTATGTGGCATATTTTTTCTTATTTATATACTTCTAAAGTGACTAACAAGCATACGGATCACCTGATGTTAAGTGGTCACCGTAGCCTGTGGACGCCTGCAACACCAGAGGCACCACTTGCGCGTTGCCGACCCTGTAAAACCTTTGAACACCCTTTTTGAAGAACCCCATTCTTAAGGGGTATGGTAGAGATGAATTACATACGCATTCGCGAGCTATGTTTACTTATATATTTAGTATTATATGTTTAGTAATAGTCTACCGAGACATTTTCATATGTCACGCTGCTAGTGAGAATTTCCTGCAATAAGCCAAGAACAACAGCCAAGAAAACAAGAGATTAAAGATACAAGCCTTTGGACTTCATGTTCAATTGCAAACATAACCTTACCCATGGTACCAAAGATATATATAAATTAAACGCACCGCTTCTATTAAAATTACTTGATCAAGTAAATCACGGGTTAGAACTTAAACATTACAGCAAATTAAAAGTGACAAAATGATTACTCTAACCACTGTTTTCTATCTGTAATCTGCATCTCTTATATAACCGTTTTTTCCTCAGTTAATTAAGTTATTGACTGCACCCCGTCTCAGCTCTATCGTCTCTCCATTTTTTCCTATTTACGTAAGGAGTGTCGTCTGGGAACACGTTTAATAACCTGATCGAGATAATTATACGCTAGTCGGTAATCGCGTTTTTGTCTCTATATACGTAGAGTTATGCCATCTTAGAATTAAAAAACAAGCCTATCTCCTACTTGTCATTTGACTCTAGATGTAGAGCTGATACTTTTTTTCATTGACGTAATAGGTGATTGATTTTCTTTGCTACTGTTATTTAATTAACTGCCTTAGTAGCGTAATATGTGTGCTGTGCATGAAGTCTAGGTTTGATTTTCCAGATAGAGTTATTGGATTAATCTATAAAGAAATTTTCATTTGCAACAGTTGAAGTGTGGGTATGTTGTCGATAGATGGTAATAGACAGGCCACTTATTACATAGAATCTAAGTTCTTAGCTAGCAAAATGGCTGGCGAAATACATTCTAACGACCTCTTCGGGCATATAGACGTGAGATTAATATATACTTATATAAATATATACGTACGTAGACATATTAGTTATGTTAATGAATACTAGCGGTCGTTAAGTGGTCGAAATTCGACCATAATTAATTTACATTTTAAGTACGATAATAATAGGTACTTGAGGTATGTAACCATAGTTACGAAGAATTGAACGACATCAGCTGAATACTACGAATATTACGAACGCGATTCGACTGCGTGTGTCAAACGCATGGTTGTGTGCGTGTAGTGTTTTTTCATTAATTTAATGTATTTCTAATGCATATTTTATAAAAATATTAGCATTCGCCATTCCTTCTCCATATAAACTTTAACTGGGCTACATTTCATACTCCTCTGTCCGCGCAAATTTCGTAAAATGGGGTCCAAAGTTTTTGCTTCACGTATTACCTAATATATAAATATTTCTAGACTGCCTCGTTATTATCGACCGCGAGGTACTAGGATTCGGTTCCCTTAAAGACCAAAATGTAGTTGGGTATTGCTGCTAGGTTATTCTCACGGCGTACACTTAGAACCTGTGGGACTGTCGTACTGAGGTTTAGAGTTCAATATCGTGATATTGAACTCTTATTTATATATTAAGACTTCATGCACAGCACACATATTACGCTACTAAGGCAGTTAATTAAATAACAGTAGCAAAGAAAATCAATCACCTTTGAATTTTCAAAGTTATGTGAATATTAAATGGTTAAATATCCCTCGCTCTAACTGCGAAGGAAATTAATTTAATTGTGTTTATTTGAAATTACATAACTTTATGGTTAAGTTGTAAAATATCTGCATGTCAAATTAATGACTAAATGTTAGAACTTATATTTATATTTTAAGACCTACAATGTACACAGCGCTAACGGCAAATAAATGATAATTAATTATTATTTAACGTGCAGGAAGCTAGCTAACATGTAAACAAAAATATTTTAGAAAATGACGGCCTGATTTCGACTAGTTTTACTTATTAAATGTTGTGCTGTGTCGTTGCCTCCCAAAGCCCGTTAACAATAAAAAGTTTATATTATGTGCCGTGGTGCATGCTTCCTCTATACGTCATGTTTATGACACGTTGTTGTGCGGGCGAGTCATTAAGGTATTATAACAAACTATACTTTGTCTTTAGATACTAAGTAATTGGAAATACGTACATACATGGACTCGGCTGTACATCGTTGGAATGTTCGATCGAGGACAAAAAATAAAGATACAAGATATTATAATAATAATATTCTATCACATACACACAACACCATCTAGCCCAAACTAGGCAGAGCTTGTTCTATGGGTACAAGACAATGGATAAACATACATGTATACCTTTTTTTGTAAATACATACATATTATACATAGAAACACCCAGACCAAGACAAACATCCATGTTCATGCACACAAATGTTTGATTTGAGCGGGAATCGAACCCACAACTACAGGCGTGGCAGTCGGTTACACTAACCTCTACGCTATCGAGGCCGAGTACCCATGGTATGTGTCCATGGTAGCAGTAGTAAATGCGACTGCTGTGCTAGTCGGTTCGGTACTCAGGTCGGGTAAAATGTTATTGGATTTTTCAGACCAAAGGTTTAGTAGCAGCATGGATTCTGGAACTGTGCCCAATATACAACAATAGACTTGACTCTTTTATATGAGGCCTAAAACATAAATGGCGAAATATGGGTTTAATATATCTTTGGCTACCTTTTTTGGGATATCTATTTTTTTTACTACTAAGATGGCAAAGAAGCATACGGCCTACCTGATGGTAAGTGGTTACCGTTGCCTATGGACGCCTGAAACACCAGAGGCATCACTTGCGCGTTGCCAACCCTTTAGGAATGGAAGTGGGAAGGAGAAGGAGCGGGAAGGGGGCAAGAGGGTGATTGGGCCTCTGGTACTCTCACTCACCGGACGAAACGCAACAGTAAGAATACTGCTATTCGATATTCTCTGAGAGGGTAGTCCTCCCCGGTCAAGCCGGTCTATTTTAGCTGAAATCAGCGAGGCTCTACTACTCATGTATTTATACCAAATGAGATAAATGCCCTATTTTTGCAAAATCAACGATTCAAAGTAGCATATCCTAAAATCGAACCCAAACACTTATACCAATAAAACAACACGCAATTCAAAGATAAACAGGGTATAAAATAGTTTACTCAAAAACGTCATATTATGTTTGGCATCTCCCTACAGTTAATACATTTCCAGTTTTTGTATGAACATGTATGGGAATGCGTTTGTTCTATTGTGGGAGACTAAGTCGAATACACAATCAATGGCAATTAGAATGAGATCGAAATCAATTGTTTTGTTAATAGCTTTCTACTGTTAATGACATTGATGATTGGATTTTAGACATTTTTATGGCGGGCTCAGCGTGGGCTGATGGACGAGATATGTATCATGACATCACAATACGCTTATAAATCTGTGTCTGATAATTGACTGATGTTAAAAAGAATAGTCTAGTGGCAAAAACTAATTAAAAAACAAATTATAGTATTTTTATAAAACAGAAGTGGAACCTAATAAGCCAACCGTAGTCTATGTATGTATGTTCGCTTGCCAAGGTATCAAGCCCGCGTTACCCAGTCTACGAAAAGGATTCAAAGATGGGTTGAAAACGAAGGAATTGGAGAGAAAAGTACAGTCTATGGTACTATTCTTATCAACCGTAAAAATAGTACCAATGTTTACTTCACCAGATAAGTAATAGTTAAAGCTTGTACTTTCCGAGCCGGATAACTCTGTCAACAAATACTTGGCAACTGCGGGCACTGTAACTCTAAGTTTGGTAAAATTACATAATTTG
Source organism: Catocala nupta (assembly GCA_963675205.1). NCBI lineage: Eukaryota > Metazoa > Arthropoda > Insecta > Lepidoptera > Erebidae > Catocala > Catocala nupta. The sequence goes on along the minus strand of OY776090.1, from coordinate 28,826,385 downwards.
AGTATATACATATATATTATATCACCCATAAAAACACGAAGCATCGTATGGAAAACAAAAAACTTAAAGGCAACCTAAATATTTTGTCATGACTTGTAACACAGCTTATGCCAGGTTCGCTGTTAAAGATTAATTAGTGTAGGCATGTAGGAGTGGCTGATGAATCTGTTCTGTCATGTTTCACAATCAGTGACGTAAACGGTGATCGTAAATATTGAAACTGGTAGAGACATAGCGCGCGTTGATGTCTTTTGTTCTACATGTTAACTATACATTCTGTAGATTTATTAATGAACGGTGTAACGGTTTCTGGTTTAATATAAAAAGCTTTACGTATATAATATTTAGCCTTTATAATAGTCTCACGTCTATTTCCCAAAAGTAGTTAAACAGCTATAATTTCTGGTTGTTAGTTACGAGGCACAATACCAAATTTATTGCTATTACTAAGTATTTATTTATAGAAATATTCAATAATATCTATCTCATAGGAATTGAATCTATAGAATAACCCTCAGTCTAAGGAATAAATGAAACTCCAACATGTTAGGTAATCACACTTCGTTATATTATTTCGTTAGCTCACTTGTACATACACACCACATTGAAGCTACGGCAAAAACACCACTTGTTTCTCTATTGGCGACCTCTGGTCAACTGCCGCTCGCTATCTTGACTTTTTTTACCGTTAGCTCTACCCCATTCCAACTATCTCTTCCTCCGACAGTGTTGCCAGAACATTAATAAAATTACCATAAATGAAATCAATTGTTTATTACATGTCGAAGGAATTGATAACTGGAAGTGTCAGAATTGTTTTATAAATACATTTTAATGCAATAGCATTATTTTCAGTATAAATTATTTATTATAGAATTACAGTTTGTTTTTAATTTAATTATCTTACAACCATAACCTTACAAATCCGAAACCTTAAACACAGCAATCGCATTCAGTACTGCTGCGAAACTGCAGTTAATGTTAGAAATGTAACTACCATGTTTTTACATATAACATTGCATCTGATCTGCCTACTCATGAAAGGAACCTAACCTAGAAAAAGGAATATTCATTATAGAGCTAGCGCAATGTGATTGCTAAGAACACGCAAACTACTCGCGTGGGATATATGCTCAAATAATTAATACAAGCTACTTGCGTAGATGATTCGCATCGTCATTAACACGATACATATTACCCGCAAGAGCTTTACCTTGCGTACATTATCCACATCGCTTGCATAAGCTAGAAGTGTGGGAAAAAGGATTTAAATAGTCAGCAAACAAACACAAAACAGAACTATAAACACATGTTTAATACATTCCAAAATTTAAATAATACAACCCTAAAGGAAAGGGAAAGAATGGGCACAAAAACTACCCCGTAGGCTCCAGCCCTAATTATAGAACCCTTCGTAACGGTGCACAAACCGTTGATCATATTAAAGAATATCATTACTTTCGGCAACCTTTCTCTATAAGCTAAATTAAATCTTATTATTATCACATTAAAGAACAATTCAGATTAAATTGCATTATTTTAAATAGTTTTTCTGAAACGAGAGAAGGAGAATTAAGCTTTTTTTTGCTTGCAAGTTAAGGTTCAATTTGGATTGTAGGAATATGAATAGTAAGGAATCACCCCGAGGCTACAAGAGGCATCGAATAACGTAAAAGTAATTTGAGCGTGTTAGTATTTAATGACAGTGTTGGACAAAAACTGTAATCAAATACACCTATGTGAGAGGTATCATGCGTATTTATTTTATATATCTATATGCTACTGGTAATGTAAGTCATGTAATATTACGATAGTGGCAAACAAAGACTTGTTTTTTTCCACCAGTAGGGTAGTAAGAACTTATTCGAATGACCTAATAGGCAGCTACCGTAGCCTAATAATAGGTAATAGTGATGTCCTCCAGACCAAATTTCGGTCACGGCGTCCAATCTTAACGGAGACTGGCTATTGGCGCAGGAGATATTATAGTGCACAAGCGTGTGCGCAAACACAAGTACACTCTCTGTTCCCTAACTTTCATGGTCCGATAGGACGGTAATCCGACACGACCGGAGAGAGATCAGGCGCTGGACGAACGACTTTACGTGCATTCCGAGGCATGGGGGTATCTAAAACCGGCAACTTCCTAACTCCGAGCTGCAATTGAGATTTCTTAACGGAAAAACCCAATCACTTTTTGCTGGCTCGACTTGGGATTCGAACCCGAGACCTCATGTACAGCAGTCGCATTCACTACCGCTGCGCCATGGAGGCATAGCCTATTATGAAGTGGAATACAATAATAATAATAATAATAATATTTTATTGTAATAGCCAAACTATAGGGAAAAGGAATTATAAATGGGATGGAAAGAAAGAAATGGCAGATTATTTGAGTTTATTACTAGCCAAAAATACTTATATATATAATATAATATTATTTACCAGCCAAAAACTAGTAACTACTTCTACGTTAGTTTCCAAGAAGCCGGTTCAATCGGAAACTCCCTAATAATTAGCAATAGCTAGCTCTTCTAGTTGCACCTTCATCACCTAGATATGCTTTCTTAGTGAGTAAGTCTGGCATGATAATCAGACAAATCAAATATTTACCAAATCCTAGGACGATTAAAACATACCAGATTTCTGGATCATAAACAGATTTTTGCAAACATACTAACTATGACTACTATCATTGCAAAATCCAACTTAACTTAGTTAAATCCATCCATAACCACTCATGTTATGGACGTTGTGTGACTGATATGAACGTTATGTACTCATGGATTAATAACAAATACTTTGCGTTCGTCTTTTTCTCGGCTTTTGGCAAATATTGCATTTGTCCTATTATATCGTGGCATATATATAACCATGATGTCACAAAATCAACTCTAGGCAATTTAAGCGGTTCTTTAAAATGACCTAGAAGAAAACAATAAGTAGGTGACCATTCCATAAATATGAATTATTATACTTTTAATATAAAATGTATTCTTTTTCGTATATAAATTAATTAAATTTTTAGAGTAAATTTTAATACGTTATATATACAAAGAAGTAAGTGTCAGGCGATATATTAATGGTATGATGAACATAAAAGATAACGTGTTGTATTAATTATATGTTAATTAGTCACTATATAAGCAAAGCTGTGATTATCTTCACACTTCAGTTGATTTAGAGAGCGCTTGAATTATTTATGATGGTATTCTATTTATTTATTTATTAGCTAATAATAGCACATTGGGTGCAAATAATATTCTAATAATAATAATATTCTATCACATACACACAACACCATCTAGCCCAAACTAAGCAGAGCTTGTACTATGGGTACTCGACAATGGATAAACATACATATATACTTTTTCTTTTGTAAATGCATACATATTATACATAGAATCACCCAGACCAAGAAAAACATCCATGTTCATGCACACAAATGTTTGACTTGTGTGGGCATCGAACCCTCGACCTCAGGTGTGGCAGTCGGTTACACTGACCAATACGCCGTCGAGGCCGACAATATAATATAATATAAGTGGAGTAACAGATACATTTTGCCATATCAAGTTTTGTTATTTATTTATTCTTAACAATTGTTTACATATTAACTATGTCAATAAATCAATATGTTAGTAATAAAAAATGTGAGCACAGCCTGCTTCAGCATAAGTTTGTCGTCGAACGGTTTTGGTGTGATTTTCGACCGAGATTTCTGCTAATAAGATTTTTGAAATTTTCCTTAACAGCACGTCAACTGGAATAATATAGTAGTCTAGTGCATTAAAATCATAACTAGCGAAATATGAGTGAGTATGATCTCTGCTTACTCTTTTGATGATATGGAAATGAGACTACACTAAAAACTACGTTAACACATATAATAATAATAGTCTTTTTCGTACAAGTATACTATTATAATATAACGAGTTTATTAATGACAAACAGTAGACAAGTAACAGTAGAATATATTATTTAATAACCTGCTGACATCCTTCCATTAAATTAATTATATTAAAATGTATATCGCTAATTGTTATTGAAATTTAAATCATTAATTATTGAAATTGTCTTATATTGAATTTTGTGTAGTTTATAATAATGATTATTTTCAAATATGTTACAAGAAAATATAACTATGTATATTGTTAAGAAATAAATAACTTATGGCTTATGATATGAGTTATGTAAGATGCACAAATAGAACTTAACATTCCGGATTTTGAAATTTTTATATGTATAATAAAAATTACTTTGTAAGCATAATGGATAAAACGCAGTCTCTCTGGAACTGTAGTCAAAGTCTAAAATCATTAATTCATATAGGTCACAAGGTAAAACTTATGAACGTGAAAATATATAGCTTAGTGCGTTTACTAAGTTACTGAAGTTACATTAAGGTCAGTTGCTAGATTCAGGCAAAAGGTTAAGCCTATGAATGAGAAGAAACTTGCAAGAAACTGTATATAGACAGTAATAGGTTTGCGCCCTTCCGTGATATCTAACAAAATAGTTGGCAAAATATGAGTGTAGTATATTTCTGCCTATCCCTTGTGTTAAAAAGGGGCGTAAACGTAAACGAAAACTTGTGCTACGGGGTAAAAAAAATATCTGTTTATATTTTATAAAGAGCAGCCTATTGATAGATACCAGGAACGATTTCAATCTATGTTCTGCTATAAAGAATTATCTAATAACAGAAACAATAAACTTGCCTGACCAGGGAATCAAATTGAGACGGCCAGTAGTAATTCTACAGTCACGTTTACCAATCACCTTACAGCTTTATTAAAACCAGTTTAAAAAAATCTCTACAGAAATAAGTAGAGTTCTATGTCTTCTTAATTAACTTGGCAATTTAATTTAACGAGTAAGAGCATTGTGGAGACGCAAAGAGAGTCGTTTTTATAGCTCTACGTCCTTACACAACGGCGATCTATAGAACAATGGTGAGTAGCTCTGTTAATAGGCGAGGTAGAGCAGGAGCTGCGCCCGCGCAACTAACAATGCACGTTAAACCCAATAGGGCTGCCATAAAAAGTGTTTTAGAAATTATTGTTAGCTTTACGTTGGAGTATTAATAATATAATTTGCTACCCAACATTTTTTTTATTGTTACAGGTAACCGTAAATCGCTTTAAATAAAAATTTTAATGTTTTGTGTAGTTAATTTGATTTATTTTTTCATTTATAATTTAATATATATTTACAAACGTATTAAAAAAGATAACATAATTACAAAAGCACAAATAATTATAATATTAAATATTTACAAAAATGGTTTAGGCATCATAGAATTCTACAGCATCGCTGTCAACTGGTAACGTGCCCAGAAGACTGGCAGCATCGCCACGTTGAATGGCAATGCTGATTCTTTGGGCCAAGAAAAAACTAGCCTTCTGATCACGCGATACGTCGATCAGACGTTTTGCGATCTCCTTGTACAAAATATGAGCGCTAGGACCCCATGAACCTAGGCTTTCCACACCAAAAGGAGCAAAAATGTAATTTCCGACTAATTTGATTATATTTTTTTTATTGTAACAATTACAAGGAACACATATAGATTTTCTTTCATACCTTTGAGCAACATATAGTTATATACTTTAGATTAACATTTTTGCCCAGCAGTGGGATACAGCCCTATAACCACAAAGTATAGCTAAAGTAACGCCGGTTGCAGCAAGCGGTAACCCACCATTGATCGTATACAATAGAGCCGTCTGCGCACGCGCCGCTGTTTACACAAGATCCGATTACACTTCACCGATTTCCTCAATTCGAACTGTTTGTTTGTTTGTACAATTAGAATTAAGTTCGATAACAATAAAGACTTTCCTGCCATTTAATACTCTAAATAAAGAACGGAATTACGGCCTTAATACGCCCAAAAGCTTTGTTTCCAAATATGGTAAAAGCTGACGGGAAAAAACTTATGTTGAACAATCGAAATGAATCAATCAAACAATCTCGGTTACCAATGCCGAATTGGAAAAAAATTTTATTAGGTTTTTTTTAGACAATTACAGAAAACAAAATCGAGTTCGATTGCCAAATGTGAACGGTGTCAGGCAATTAGCTAATATCAACATTGTAGCCAACTATAATATGGTAGGTACCTAAGACATTGCTGGCAAAATGTGAGTGTAGTACTTCACCTATCTTTTGTGTTGTATAGGCGCAAATTCTGCTTACTGGGCCAATGTAAGCTATGTTTCAATTTCACATAATAGAGATATGGAATGTTTTGATAGAAAATTCCAATAAGACAAATATTTAAAGCAGACATTCTTTTAACTGTGCCTAGTACCTATATATATTTGTGAAGTAACGAAATTTGTTAAATATAATTTAGAATTGTTCGAACTTAAAGATAATAAGAATAAGTGTAAAATTAATCAGAACTATTTAAAAATGCCCATACCTCGATTTGAGATGCTTAGAGAAAGTTTTTATCGTGATACCTGAGCATATAGTAAAACTAACGTACAATAAATTTTGCCCTGCACTAAAAAAATTACTGATTGGAGAAAGATTTTATTCAGTTAACGAATTTCTAAAAAAAATGCCTCACTGTCTTATCACTTTAGAAATACATTCTGTTAATAAATATTTAAAATTTTGGAAATGAAACCTTGAATTCTATAAATTATACTCATTGAACATTTGCATGCTATTGTAATATGGCGAAGTGTGTTTTGTGCTCTTTGTTTTTTGTCATCTTTTATATCCACCACATTTTATGCAAATAATTTATTATTATTATTATAAATAACACCGCTTGAGCCAAATATCAAATACGAGACGTCATATACAGTATTCGTATTTAATACCGTTGCGGCACAGGTGGAAACTGACGTGTAATAAACTTGCCTACCCCATCGGAGTTAGAAAGGCGTGCATCTATGTTTGTCAAGTATCTTAAACATACATACATCAAGCAGTTTCCCCTTCAGTATAAATCAATTCAATGAGCCAAGATCTTGTTAAATTATAATCTTATGCGTATCTGTACTTTCTTCATCATTCATCACCATTCACTGTTTTAATGGTATTGTAATAGCGAATAACCACACATTTTCCAGACGCATTAATGCTATAGAAAGTTGCCGCACAAAACGCAATAAAAATTTGACTGAACCAGAAACGAACCTAACAGTTCAGGATTGGGTATGCAAATTGTCATAGTTTACTACACTACCGAGGCTGGTTGTTTACTATCCATATTTATAGTAATATTACAAGTAGCTCTGCCTGTTTGTTAAGTTTGCACCGCTAAACGGCTGAATCGATTTTGATGACATTTTATGTAGAGATAGTTTGCATACTAAAGAAGGATATGCTGTTAAAACTAGAACGAAGTCGCGGATATGAGCTTGTGGTAGATAGTTTTATGCAAACGTCGTATCTTAAGTGTTATTCTTTAAGGGGTGAAATACACCTACATACCACGAAGTATGTTTTAGGTCTTACGTAATAGTGGACACACCTTTATAATAATAATATTCTATTCTATATTCTATCACATACACACAACACCATCTAACCCAAACTAAGCAAAGCTTGTACTATGGGTACTAGACAATGGGTAAACATACATGTATACTTTTATTTTTGTAAATACATACATATTATACATAGAAATGTATATGTAAACCCAGACCAAGACAATCATCCATGTTCATGAACACAAATGTTTGACTTGTGCGCGAATCAAACCCGCGATCTAGGGCGTGGCAGTTGGTTACAGTAACCATTACGCCATCGAGGCCGCCTTCTACTAAGAACTTGAGACATACTGTTAATAGAAAAGTCAATTACACTGTCTGATTTGTGAATCAAACCGAGTGTGAGTGTGAGTCCTCACGATCAGCCACAAATATAAGCGCAATATAAATTGGATGTTTGTGAAGTCCCACAAGACACGGGAACCCTAGTGCGTGAGTTGTCTTTAAAAAAAAAGGAATGGAAGAAATAATAATAATAATTAATAATAATTGTCCCCTCTGGGACATCATGGATCATGATAAGTCATGAGACTATACGATATCAGAGGGCACAGTAAACTAGCTTTTAAACTACCACCTTCGCCTTGTAATATAAACATAAATGTATCACCAGGTTAAATAAAAGCGCACAAACTGCAGGGCAGCTTGTGGCGAGCTGAATGTGAGTGGCGACACTGCGGTCCTGAATGCCTCGGAGAGTCGGTTAGGGCCTCGTCCCCTCGTTACTGGTTGGCTGTGGTAGAACTTCAAGAGCGCCCGTAGGCCTTTCAACTCTGGCTTGCCTTGGTCGTCCGGTCAGAGTGCAGCCGCTAAGGCTACATGCTTGGGGGTGGAAGTGTCATTTTCAAGGGCATAACTACGGAGAAACCCGCTTCGGGTCTCCGTTGTCACGAGACCCGTGATGGTGAAACCGGCGCCGCACCATTCGACACCCCTAGCCACTCGCACCGGTGTTGTCCTCTGCTGCTGGCTTGTACCTATGCATATCGAAGCAATTCAGGGGGCCCATCTAGTGAGTTGGCGAGTCACCGTCTGTCCATTCGCTTGATGCTATTAGAGTATTCAGGGCAGACGCTGTTTTATCATCCATAGTTACCAATATACCAGTCCATCAAACACCCATACCTATAGCCCATATATTAGAATCCATACGTAGCAATAGTCCTACGCCTGCTGCGGCTAGTGCCGCTGTAGGTGTTCCATCCCACCTTTGATTAAAACTCTCAAAAGGCCTCTTCATGTTGGACCCATGTCTCCGTGCAAGCCTCCCAAAGGGCTGGGTATTTTTCTAACGTATTAGGGAAATACCCGTGAAAGAGAAACAAATAATTAATAATAATAATTAATAATAATATATTATATTGACATCTCTTTTACCCCTCCCCTTATAGAACTCAAGAGCACTTTAACACGATTATTACAACTTATCAATCAAATCGTACGTTACGATTTTACAAAAAAAAAAAGGCAAGTCATTGTCTTCGTCGACGTTGTGTCAGAGGGTGCGACGTACGCTCGTAAACTTGCGATGCGACAATTGCGTTGCATTGACGTTTACTGCGCACATAAATGCGCCGTAATAAACTTATTGTGGCGATGCGTTTGTCGTGTGTGGTTTAAGTCACAAAAAACAGCGTTTTCTTTCCTTTAATCTTCGACTAGATTTTGCCAGCGGCGTGGCTGGCGTAAGTATAGGTTAGGTTAGCTTATTTTAGAAACAATATTTATTCTGGATGAAATGTACTTTATCCTTTTCTGTTCCCCTGCAACATGTCTGAACAAAATTTAATAATGATTGCTTGAGTAGTTAAAGCGTGGAAACGTAACAAATAAACAAACAAACTCAAAGTCCCATTATAATATTATTTATGCGACTGCTTTGTATGAGGTTCTTTCCTAGGCTCGCCAACGATTTAATGGAATTTCTGCCAAAAATTCATCAGTAGCATCACGGAGTCAGGAACTGTACCCGGTAAACAACAACAAGCTAGTCTTCTATTACGTGAGTCCTTAAATATCTGAAATACACCGCTGCCTACTTCTGATATAGGAGTGAGACTATGTATGTATAATCATTACTAATATTATAAATGCGAATGTAAGTTTATTCGTTACACTTTCACGCCTAACCATCATCCCGTTCATCATGCAATTTCGCATACACGTTGTCAGGTGTACAGAAAAAGATATAGAGTAACTTTTACCCCGAAAAATTACTGTTATTAACCTAACCTAATCTAAATTTAGGCGAGCAAAGCCGCGGCCAAAAGCTAGTATAAAATAAATATCAAGTTAAATTATTTCGCAACGCGTTTCGCTCTTCGTTTACACCACACTCATCTTCATTCATTTCAATCGAAATATTCGTGCATTGATAGAGTGAATATAGAAAGTCATTGTACAATGTTGTAGTGCACAAACTGTTATGTGGCTCCCGTCCGTGTTTCAAGTACGCTACAATGGCCTCCAGTCGTTTCCAAACGCGTTCTGTCATGCGAACATGAGAGTTACGATGCTCTACAATTTATTAACCTTCAAATGCTAGGGGAGGCGTGTTAGTGTAACCAACGGTCTCTTATTTGTCGAAAAGTCCCATATTTAATTACGGTAATTATTATATATAATTTGTTTTTGGCATATATTTAAAAACATCGTGCGAGGTAGTGTAACTGTAAAATGATAAAAGTGTTAAATGAAATCTGTTTTAAAATATCTACAGGTATACCACGATATTAAAGCCACGATATTTTTATAGAAAAGTTTGTCCGATCTTTCCTTTTATTTGATTTTATTTGTATCCAATCATGTAACAAAATGTTGGTATTATAAAATATATAAATCTTGTGAAATATTATACAAAGTTTGTTTAGTAGCGACGAGTTAATGTCTGAGAATACCTAGGTGAACATACTCTAACTAATACATATACGTATGAATGAAAACGCACGTTAAGAGTAGTCGAAACTAAAAGGTGTATTCCAGCATGTGAAAATCCATATCCGTAATATTTAAAATAAAATCCGATATTTTACAATACCATTGAAATTTATCCGATATAAATAAGAAACAAGATGGCTACCCTATTTGCGAATAATACAAGTTATTGAACGATTTTGCAGCACAATAGATTGCATGAATGTTTAGGATGGGTATTGGTCGCGGATATAAACATTTGTGGAGGGTGAGCAGAACTGTTGACTTTACAATATCACTCCTTGTATCCGATCGCTATTGTAGAGCTGAGCCTATTGTTACCGTGTATCTCATATAATAATACACAGATTGCAAAGGGATTCATGTCAATTTGACAAGTTGTTTTGTGAGGGCCTATTACAAAAATAATCTGATTTAGTTTTAAATGACTGCGTGGATGGCACCGTGGTTTGATAGGTCATCTTGTAACTCATACGTCTCGATAGTTACGATATGTAATATGTACAATGCGTACATTTGCAAGTATTATAAGCAGAGAAAAAGCAGTTAAAAATAAAAAAAAGGTTGGGAAAATGAGTAAAATGTCTCGTTGGTTCTGTGATATGAGTGTATCATTGCCTACAATACTCGTAACGTCCCGGGTTTTTTGTTAGAACAAAACAGTTTTTTTATTGTTATAGTGGTAGAAAAGCCACCTGGTGCTAAGACTTTAACAATATCAGGAGTACCCACTACACTAGCAAAGCCACTGCCGACTGTGATGTACTACTATATTTTTTTTAAACCTAGGTAAACGTTTGTGGGAGAAATGCTCACTGAAAGCATACCATGCTGAATGGAAAGGTTTTCAGGTAAAAAGTATGAACCCCGCTGAAGTGTCGAGTGGTACGATAGTAATAAAGTTCGATTAACGGCAATAATCCTAGCTCACGTCATGTGAGCCATTAAGAAGTAAAAATATATGTTTTTTAGTCTAGAATTTTTTATAGGCTATCTCTGGAATATCTGCCACCTTGTCTGTAAACGTTCACCGAGGCTAACGATTCATCTTAGATTACGTCTACTAAACGACTCGTGATAAATATCACCATACATTTCTGCTCCATGCCTTATGTTAAATCTTGAATGTATCTGTTTTATAAATTATAAATCCAAAGCATGTCAAACACGAATTTCTAGACAACAAATAAATCATATTACTCTAAAAAACAGCACTTCTCTCCACGTTAGAAATGTTTGATTCAAAACCGGTCTGCGGAGCCGGTCTCACACAATAGTCCCGCTCATTTATATCACTCCCGTCGAACGAGGGGTAAGCACAATACGTGCTATTTCAAACAACCCTTTGTGCTTCTATTTTCGTCTAATATATTCAAACGCATCCATTTAATCAGTAGTCGTTAAGGTTAGTAACCCGATATTTAGTCGGCGGCTATTTATTTGCCACAAATCTTTCGGCATTTGTTCACAAATCAAATTATATTTGCTACTTGACATATTAGGTGTTGAAGTGTGAATTCTTTTGTTGTAGTTGGGTATCGAAGTGAAGTATTTTATCTAAGTTATATTGATCGGAGTTACGGTCACGACTTTATACTTTGCAAGTTCGAAAAGTTGTTAAAAATTAACTTTGTAACTATTGCATCGTTTTTTTATACAATAATCTGTACTAATGTTATAAAGCTGAAGAGTTTGTTTGTTTGCTTGAACGCGCTAATCTCAGGAACTACCGGTTTGAAATGAAAAATTCTTTTAGTGTTAGATAGCCCATTTATCGAAGAAGGCTATAGGCTATATAACATCACGGTACGACCAATAGGAGAGGAGCAGCAATGAAAAATGTTGTGAGAACGGAAAAAATTCTGTCTTCTGTTTACGCGAATGTTATTCATTGAAATTAAACTACTATATACGGATTTTTAGCTTATAAATTAGTCAAATAAAATCAATAGTAGTAGTAGAGTAATATTTTCAAAATTTTGTAATACAGTGATAAATAAACAACGCGATAAAATCCGTATATAGTAGTTTAATTTCAAGGAAAAAATTCTCTTATGTAAAGGAGACGAAGTTGCGCGAGTCAGCTCGTAATATATATTTTCGAAGAGGTAGGCAGTATAACATCAACATTTCACTGTCGATAAATACGTAATCCGGGAGGAACCTATTATCGTCAATAATGGCACAGTTATAACTAAGACAGACACAGCACAGCTACACCTAACTCCCTGTTGCTATTTAGAATATTTTTACAGAAAACCCCAATTACACTTTGCTGGACCAGGAATTGTTCTCAAGACTTCGTACACAGCAGGTTCATTCACTACCGTTGCGTCACCAAGGCAACAGTTTGAGATCGATATATTAGAATGGGTACATATACACGATGCAAGTGGCTGACGCACGATACATGCGCAAGATACTCGCTGGAGCCATAATGCATGCACCGACTACTTGCTTATTTCTATTAATCTTGTTTGCTTTTGATTTTTACTATTCATTGCCGCCGAGCAACTACTGTCTTAGTAAGTATACTTAGAATGATCGTCGGTAATGACAAATTGATATCCGAATAAACAGCCAATTTAAATGACTAATCTTGCTGATCACTTTCATTTCTTAAGAAATATTTTTTTTTTTCTTAGACTTTCAGATATAGTGCTGTCAGGTGTAGTACTAGATGCAATGCTTTTTAAATAAATAATTATTGCATCGTGGAGTCTTCAAACATTCAACTACAACCCCGCCGCAGTAATATTTTTGGATCGTTCAAGTATTAGTTCTGTAGTGATAAGCTGACCTTTAAATTCTCTGCACCTTTTGTGAATTTACCTTCATGTGTGCAGTAAGCCTAATCTCATGGCACGCACACATCACGCGAGAGCGTCTGCGCGCGCGCGGCATCCGACCTTATTAGCTGAGACTTAGTATACCACCATACGCTTAACTTTTATAATACCAATTATTAACAAGATGTCGCCTTCGGTTACTCGCGTCTTAAATTGAAAATAACCAATACAATAAAATCTTGCTTAATTAAATCAAAGCTACAAAGTAAGTAAGCAAAGTAGTTCCTTAAGTATAAAAATGAGCAAAAGGTTTGCAATCATCAATACTAACTAATATTATAAATGTAAATGTGAATTTATTTGTTACGCTTTCAAACAATAACCTTTTTTCCACCGGTATGCGTCAATGCATTCCGCATTGACGCATACCCCTTCGCGGGGACGGGCGGAGGGATAATGTCGGACTTACCGGGGTAAAAGAAAATGTTGAAATTATGATAATGTACCTCCTGGAATACCGACTAAACTTACCATGGTGTTCTTCGACAAAATCGCTATCGACCGGGCCGCGCGAATCACTTTCGCATGCGTTCGCAACTCTGCCGTATGAAACGGCAGGCCAATACACGAAGAAATCTACCCTTTGGCACTTCTTACTCATAAAACCCTACTGTGGTGGGTGGCTGGAGGTCATCTCGCGCCTTTCGGCGCCCGACCCTGCGGTTGGGGAGAGATTTTAAGCGCACCCTCTCCCACGCCGCCACCTCCTTGATGGAAAGCACTTCCACACAGAAGGAGGCGACGGCGTTCCACGACCTCTCACTCCGACTATAGACTGAACTACGGCCGGGAGTGAGAGGGCAACCAATCCGACTGCCGCCTGCCCAGGCGGGGTAATTCGCCAAAGTGTGCAGCACCGTGTCCTCAACAACGTCGCGGCAGTCGCAGCAGTGGTGATCACCGGGCGTCTCTTGCCGGCCTATACGACACAGGAACTGGCCAAAACAACTATAGTTAGTCATTACCTGTGTCAGCCGGAAGGTGAGGATGCCATGCCGCCTCTCCAGCCACTCCTCAAAAAAGGTTCTTACTACCACGATTGTGGCGTGCCCGATCTTAACTACTCCAATTGATCCAACAAATCCAACTACTAAAGATCTGATCTTGAAATTTTGTATATATGTACGTTGTCACGGGTACAGGAAAGGACATACGGTCTTCCAGAAAAAAAAAACTGTTCCCGATGGATAGCTAGTACAATATAATTGCAGGAATTTTGGACGTCCTTTGCGTCTGTTATTTTAATGTTCACTCCATTGTTACTTTCTAGTTAAAAAAACTTAAGCTTTTAATAAGTGGCTGTACGAATGGCTTAGTGGCTGCCTCGCCACTGCTACTGCGCCGATTATTGTGGGTTCGATTCCTAGGCGGGACAAAAAATCTGTGATACACAAACAGTAGCACCGAGTCTGAGTGTTCTTTGTGTCCGTTGTTTATAAAGTCCTCCGCGACACCATCATAATTCCTATTGCGGCAGTTGCAATTTTTAAAAAAAATAACATGCAGGGAAGTCTTTGGGGACTGCCGATAGAAGTGAAAACTAAGTAACTAGCGTGCGGTGACGATGACGCGAGTTTCAAGCTTTTTGTTCACCCAAAAAGTGTACATATATACACAGTATACATATAGCTCACGGAAAGAGTTCGGTGACGATGATGCGAGTTCCATGATTTTTGTTCACCCAAAAAGTGCTCAACGCCCTTAAAGAAGTTTTCACCTCAAAAACCTTAGGGAAACCAAGGCAAGCACAGACCAGACTTCAATGTTCCTCGCACTGACAACACAGTGATTTCTTTGGAATACCACAAGTATCTCAAGTATCTGTAGGCCGTAACTGCAGTTTACCACTTCAATAGTTTACAAAGAATATATCTCACTTAAGGTGACAGTTGGTTTGCTTAATCGTCGTATTGTAGTCGTCCTCCACAATGGAACAACAGTTAACTGTTTATAAACATATTACAGTGCCTGCGTGAGAAGAAAGTGACAAATTGAATAACGACTGCCAGGTTTAGTGGTTAAGAGTGCTTGCTAATTGCGCAGAGTGTTGTAGGATCAATCAGTACATAGAAAAAATGTAATACAATTTTTTGTTTCAGCATTCAGTGTTCTTAATTTCAGTTCCAACGACCCACCCACCATTCAATGCTCACTGCATTGAATGGTGGGTTGGCACACCGAGCTGGTTTTAGTCAGTAGGCCCGAAGTCTTGGGAGAGCTCTCGTCTCGCCTCCTCTTGTAGCGAGTGGGTGGGCATCAAGAGCATATCAACAAGTTAAAAAAGAAGGTATCAGCGTCCTTTGTGTCCGTTGCTTGAATATTTGTAAAGTCCTTTGCGGCACAGGATACAGTCCTAGTGCAGCAGCTCACGTTAAACAACTGTCACGTTTAAGCAGAGATGTAATATGGCGCTCTTAAAAATAATGTCAGATGTCTTAAGAAATGAGGCTATTTCGCTAACCAGGTGACCTTAAGTGGTGACAGATTATCGTTCAGCCTCACTAGAGCGGATGATCAGCGACAGGTGGTAGAAAGTTGAATATTTATGAGAAGGAAAGTTTTCAACATCGGAATTTGTTATTTGTAAGATTTTTTATAGTTGACTGCTTCGTTGCTACTGTGCATACCGTGTCATAAGTTTGCACTTATATTATGTGCGCCTAAGGTCCCAAGTTGGATATCCGCGTCAGTGAATGTTTATTGGACTTTTTCCTGGTAGGAAATATTGAATGGTAGCACGGTGCCTGGATGTATGCCCGGTACGGGTAGCCGGCAATAGAGACTGCTCCTAATACATAGAACCTAAAAATAAACTGGCTGAATTACTGGGATATAAAGACGTGTATCTATGATTGTAAAAACATTTTTGAAGTTAAATCTTCTCGTTGAGCGTTCATGGAACTCGCGTCATCGTCACCGAACGTTTTCCATGAGCTATATGTATACTGTGTATATATGTGTACTTTTTGGGTGAACGACTAGTTACTTAGTTTTCACTTCTATCGGCAGTCCCCAAAGACTGCGCCGCATGTTTTTTTTTGTTTAAATAGGTACATATCTTTGGGTCTCTATTTTATTACTGATGGTTTTATCTATAGGTAATGTAGTGCAACTAAAACATTGCGGATTTGAGCTACCTGTTTTTTTTTTATTGTTTTGGACGCTAACTAGTGTACGGATCGCCTGATGGTAAGTGATTACTGCCGCCTATGGACACCCGCAACGCCAGAGAAGTCACAAGTGCGTTGCGTTCCATTTAAATTTGCCCCTACCGGAAGGCTACGGTTGTCAATGAATATAGTAAATAGCCAATTATACAATAGGTCTATGTCTGTGCGCGATTTTAAAACTAACCTCGGTAAGCGTTATAACTTTAAAATTTTCCGAAATTTCACGGTAATAGAATCACTTGCGCGGATTGTTTACATCGGGTAAATTACCGACACGATCTCTCCTATAAAGACCGTATGGTTAACACATGCATATAACCAGCACTATATGTTACGTCTAAAGGCATTAAAAACAGGTTGTATATAAGGTAGTAGCAGTAGTCTCACGCATGCGCATTAGTGTCCACAAGTGACAATTTACGTCGGACCACTCCCCCGTGGGATGTAGAACGCGTGAGACTATTAATAGCCTTATGGGAAATGCTTAACATAACTCATTATTGCGTTAATAGATTCCTAGATTTACGGTAGTGAAGTGATGCGTTATATGAGTCCGATAGTTAATTGTACGGAACAGTATTTTAGTCTGTGTACTATGTAACAGTTAGGTGTGATTATGTATTTGCCAATATTTTCAACAATTGACAAATTCGGACTTGTAGCCTCCAGTAGGTTGGCGTGAAACGTGTTGTCCAAGTTTCGAGCCAACTGTTCGTACTGTGAGAAACATTTATTCCGAAATTCATCCTGAATTGCACTACGTAATTTCTTGCTTGTCTTAAACCTCTTACAGTAGTCCGAACAACTATGTTATAAAAAATTGAAATCGTACCTGAGTTTTCGTTTTTTATTTTCAGAGTTTTATGTAAACCAATGTTCCCCTGTGATCTTAAATACGACTACGCTCTCTATTATACCGTAGAGTATGACAAAAAGGTACACCTTTTACCTACAGGTAATGTCTTTAAAACAAGGATAACAGTAGACCTTCTTTTAAAAAAATTATAATAATTAATCTGCAACACTGTACTGGTCCCTACCATGCAAACATACAAGTTAAAATTTAGTACCAGACAACGTAATAACAATTATTAACACGTAATTACTGTCTATCTCAAAAAAACAATTTAATTTCTTTATCCTGCCACGTTAGTTCTTGTTAGTTTCTTCGCCACGGGTGCTGGATACCCTGGGAATGTCGTGTCACGGCCGCTGCCCTCCGCCCTGCTCAGGCGCACCTGCGTCACGCTCCGCCGCTCACACTTGACCGATAGCGTGCATGTGTCAGTTGGAGCAAGTGCAATGACTTTGGACTCATTTAATATGTTTGAAAGTTAATTATATATAAGTAATAATAATAATATATAATAATAATAATATTCTACCACATACACACAACACCATCTAGCCCAAACTAAGCAGAGCTTGTACTATGGATACTAGACAATGGATAAACATACATATATACTTTTTTTTTTTGTAAATACATACATATTATAAATAGAAACACCCAGACCAAGACAAACATCCATGTTCATGCACACAAATGTTTGACTTGTGCGGGAATCGAACCCGCGACCTTGGGCGTGGCAGTCGGTTACACTAGCCATTACGCCACCGAGGCCGACGAATATATATAATAAGTGTAATTTACTTACACTTAAAAATATTTAACTTAATGTATCACATATGATACATACCTACATAAGCTTTATACCTGTATATTCCAAAAGGCGGTGGGCATGCATCCCTATTTTGTATTCGACTTGAGAATCGAAATCAGAATGTTAGAATTTTTTATTCGTTTTTCTATATTTATTACTTGTTGATTGAAACAAATATTTCGTAATGGTTACTAAAGACATTACATAGAGACCCATTTCTATGTATAAAGTTGTTTAATTTTAATTGATATTCCATTTATGAAAGTTGGTGTTTATTTAAATTATTAACTATGTACATATAAACACAATTCTTTAAAACTAACTTATACCTTAAATATTTTAAAACATAAATACAAAGTAAAAGAAAACTTAAACCCTCTAATAGGCGTCATAAAATTCCTCCGCATCACAGTCGACTAGTAGTGTGCTCAGAAGACTGGCAGCATTGCCATGTTGAATAGCAATGCTTATTCTTTCCGCGAAATAAAGGCTAGCCCTCTGATCACAGCAAGCGTCTATTAACCTTTTTGTTACGTCTCTATAGAGAGCACGAGCACTGGGAACCCATGACCCTAGCGTTTCGACCCTAAACGGCTCAAAAACATAATCCCCTACCAGATTTTTGTATTTGCGCCGTTTGAGAGTCTCCGCGGATGCAGCAGCAGCGCCAGCACAACCCGCCGCGCGCCGTGCTAGGTAGATGTGATGGCGCAAGAGTGTCGACACACGTTGCGACCCACACCAAGGGCCTATTCTTCTTTACATCGTCACGTGCCAAACCACGAAATTGTATATTTCTTTAAAACTATATCAATTACTAATAACCCTTCCAACTAAGATAATATGCTTATGATAGTGGATTATTCAAGTCAGTAGTGCATTGGATGGTGTAGTGCTCGCTTCGCCATTGCCATCGAGTTGCTCTCCACACGGGACAAAAATTTGTTTGATCCACATATAGTACGAGTCTGGGTGTACATTGTCCTTTTTGTTTAATGTTTGTAAAGTATTCCGCGACACAGGAAATATTCCTATTGTAAGAGTAGTCTGAAAAATAAATTGTAATTACCATGCCTTGCCTAATGGGCTACTTAAACGTATAGACGGAACCAAATGACCGGGTGTTGTGAGGCACTTATATCGGTCATCAATTACACACTACGACCGTTTAATAATGAGTGATCAGCAGCACAGAAAAAGGGACTGGTTAATTTTACAACGCGTCGTCGAGTCGCACGACCGCATTCCAAAATCACGTTCCATCATTATTGAATGTGATGCCGCTGTTCGGACGGGATTCGCGTTACTTTGCCACTCTTACAAGACATGTATTAGAATTCCTATCATTTATTATAGTTTTCTTTTCTCTTTTAATTACTATAGATTTAGAGCAACAAAATAAAATAAGCAGCGATAGTGGAACACCGTTGGACTGCCACGCAGAAGTCTCGAGTTCGATTCCAAGACGCGCATCTCTGACTTTCGAAGTTATGTGCGTATTAAATAGTTACTTATCGCTCGCTTTAACCGTGAAGGATGATCGTGAGGAAACCTGCACGTCTGTGAGTTTTACATAATGTTCTCGAAGATATGTGAAGTTTGCCAACTCGCCCTGGGCCATCGTGATGGACTACGGCATAACCGTTGGCACTCTGAGTAGACGCCTGTGCCCAGCATTGGGACAATTTAGCACAGGGCTAATATATTTCTTTATAATAAAATTATAGCGCTCCTGGGAATTGAATCCAGGACCTCGCGACCTTGCAAACTTAAGCGCAAGCTAATGACAAGACCAACGACGCAGGCGGGGCTAACAAAATACGAATAGAAAACCTAATCACTTGGCTTTAATGACGCCAACTAATTAGCAGTACCCACCGCCAGATGGCGAGCACGTCGTGGTTAATTAATTACTAGCTTGTAGGTGAAAACGCAGGTTTGAAAGCTAACGCGAACCTGTTGCTAGTAATGTAAGCAAGGATGGTATGTTCGAAACTGTGTTCTAATGTTTAATGAGCGCTTGTATAATTGATGCTCGCTGTGTGGTCGTGGCTTAATAAACGATGAGTCGCTAATGTATTGTTTGTACGAAAGAGTACTTGTTTATATAGTAACTGGTATGCCAAACTATGCTAGCGCGATTCAGGATGTAGTACAAGTTGTATGAAGTAGTGTGGAATTGACTACAGCGCCATCTCTTGTCACTAGCCGACACTTGTTGGTATATATGGCATTTGAACTTTATAGAAAGAATGCAAATTGTCAGAAAGCTACACGTATCTGTTGCAAGTGGCTCTTGATAATTTATTTTTCTTTGTTTCCTAATAAAAGTTAACACCTGCACTAGAAAAATAAGCTGTCGTGAGGATCTTTATAATAATTTAAACAATCGTCACAAAGAAGACCCAGACATGGCACAAATTTATGTAGATCACACAATTTTTGTCGTCCCGTGTGGAGATCGGACTTCGTGTAATGGCAATGGCCACTTAAACCGCTACACCGTTCGTGTAGTCAGCAGTGTAAAGAATGGTGTGTAGGAAACTGTGCTGTCTAATGTTTAATGATGTCTTGTATAATTGGCTCGCTGTGTGGCCGTGGTTTAATACGATGAGTTGCTAATGTCTTGATTGTAGAAGTGCCGCCTTCTTGATATGCTGGTCATACTAGTGCTGGCTGGACGCTTGTTTTCTAGACAGTCAGTCTTTTGCATGTGACGTTATCTTCAAGTTTGAGTTTGGAGTGACGTGGAGGAACGTCTTTCACGCATATTTCACCGCCAGGCTGACGACGATGTTATGTCGGACTCAGCCAGGAAGAGCCATTTTCACAAAATATGGTCAGAGCCGCGGAGATCGATCACGCATTTGTCCTTCAGCCCCGGCAGATGGTACTTACATGCATAGCTCTTCCATTGCATTCCTTACCTTCCTGCCTATATTACACCTTTTTCCCTAGGATCAACAACTCGCGATTGATACCTCTGTATTGCAAGCAGTAATAGGCTGTGGTTAGGCGTTAGAAACCACTTACTATCGGCCAGATCGTATGCTGGTTTTCTAAATTTGTTGTGTGGAGGAACTAGGATAGATGTTGCTTAGATACACAGGGAAGCCTTTGACCAGGATTTGTCATCGTATCTGGCGGTTTGAAGATTGATGACGGTACATTGTATATTTACGTAATTAATAATAATAATAATAATAATATTCTACCACATACACACAACACCATCTAGCCCAAACTAAGCAGAGCTTGTACTATGGGTACTAGACAATGGATAAACATACTTATATACTTTTTTTTTTTGTAAATACATACATATTATACATAGAAACACCCAGACCAAGACAAACATCCATGTTCATGCACACAAATATTTGTCTTGTGCGGGAATCGAACCCGCGACCTCAGGCGTGGCAGTCGGTTACACTAACCACTACGCCATCGAGGCCGACAATTCTAAACTCTTAAAGCAAATTAAACTCCTAATTCAATAGCGTGTTTTAGGATCTAGTTCAAGCTGCGTAAAGTTGTGTGTAATTAAGAACAGCGCCATCTCTAGTCGTTAGCTGTAACCCCCCCCACATATGTGATATCCGCCACATATTTCCAATAAGTGAGAGTAGTGAGAGTAGTAGAGCCTCGCTGATTTCAGCAAGAATGGGCCGGGCCAGACAGAATATCGACATGAAATAGCAGTATTCCTATGTTTCGTTCAGTGATTGAGAGTGCCGGAGGCCCAATCACCCTCTCCTCCCCTTCCCACTCCTTCTCCTTCCCACTCCCTTTTTCTCGTCTTACTTTTCTAAAGGGTCGGCAACGCGCAAGTGATACCTCTGGTGTTGCAGGCGCCCATAGGCTACGGTGACCACTTACCATCAGGTGGGGCCATATGCTTGTTTGCCACATTAGTTGTATAAAAAAAATTTAAACTTGGCCACTGGGATTTATTATTGTAAGTCCCCCGCGGTACATTTAATTACTTCTAAAGTGGTAGATTTCCTTTAAAAACGTGGTAGGCTTCTGGCTACACACTTTTAACACGCTGTCTTATTCGCGCACATTTAATGGCAATACTTTATAAGATGGTGGCAAGATCAGGTCACTCGCTAATGATCGTTTATAAACTGTATAGACTATAATTATCAGTATATATATATACATGTAGGTATCGTTAACATTTAGTATAGGTATAATTACATAGCTGACATTTGGCCTCACCGTTTCCTGTGCTGTCGTAATTCTCGCATAGTTCATCATACATCATAAATCTACAATATGTGTACTCGTAAAGGTGCGATTAATAGTGAGCTATCAAATATTATATCTCAACTAATATTATAAATACGTAAATTCATGAATATGTTTGCATGTTTGATACTTAATCACGTGTTAATTGACGAACATATTTTCATGAAACTCAGTACAGAGACAGACCATGTCATATATTAGGATAGATTTAGGATTCACACATATGAAACCGCGGGCACAAAATAAAAGTTCGTGATTTATATTACTTCTTCTCCCTAGCCTTTATTATTCCCAAGTCACTTGGGGTCGGCTTTTCTGGTCTAACCGGATTTGACTGGATATCAGTTTTTACACAGAGCGGCTGCCACCTGACCTCCGTAACCCGAAGGCTAACGATATCGTAAGGCTAGACCAGCGTCAGAATATTATAGGGCACTGACTTCCCAATAACGACTGCCATAGATGTTCATGGCAGCCGGGACCGACGGCTTAACGTGTTCTTCGAGGCAGGGAGCAGGCGATAATTGTCAAGCAATACGCACATAATTTCGAAAAGTCATATAACTTCCGAAAGTCAGAGGTGCGCGACGTGGGTTCGAACCCGAGACCCTCTGCATTGCAGTCTGTTGGTCTCCCCACTGAGCTATCACTGTACGTCGTGACTTATATTACTATTATGATAAAATTGAAGCTCAGAAGTTGAATCTAAGAAGTGTACCATAAAAATTGGAAACCCGCAGTATCTATGTATACAACCGTGCAATAAAAAATATGTTATCATACACCGTTGATTTTCATTTCGAATACCTATGTTATTTTGTTTAATGCTCCAAAGGTGGAAAAATAACAATCATCCTGTCTGATGATAAGCGGTAGCCGAAGCCTATAACCGCTAGCTTAAGGAGTTCACTCATAGGGTTGCCACCTTTATTTTGAAAGAATAGAGTATATTTACTATCTGATGTAAAAAGTAAAGTTCTTGATCTGAAAATAAAGTATTATATATTTAATCTGCTTTTTTGTTACCGTATTTCTGTAGATGCTACTAACATCTAAAAATATTTATTATCAAGGAACGTCATACCCGGATCTTTACATTATATTTCTATATTAAGATAGATAAACAATTATTTTTATACAATTTAGGTTATCTCTAAAACTTTGTTTTAAGTTAACAATTAAATGAAACCTGTAAAACTCGACATAGTAATAATAAAGTATTTCACGTACTTAATTTTCCTAATAAAGTATAACGTACGTTTACCCAAAATAATGTACAATACTTTATTATAAAGTACGGTTGGCAACCCTATTCAGTCACGGAGTCACGGGTTGCAAACCATAGGAAGAAAGATGAGATAAAAGGAAAGGTCTGGACGAGGTTTGCGAACGTCACAAACTCTTACTTAAGGGAGAACACGCACTAATGGCCAGTTTAAATATTCAAACAACTAATCGTTTTACTTACGGATATTTAATGTTTGACACATATTCTCTAAAATGTGTCTAAATTTAACTGTCCGTAGTTTATACGACTCGTTTTTATACATTGAAGCCATCCTTGCAGTGTTACTACTCTTATACCTACTTCCTATTAGAAAGTTATACTTCCCTAGACAAGCCACCTTATTCGTTAGGTCACCAAATCAATGGCAGTATCTGCCAGTTTTTTATAGGTATATCTGAAAGGCTACTAAATGTCGTAGCTATCAAGAGGGGTTTAAATATAAAGTTACTGTATTGTATTTAGGAAATCGATAATGCTGTGGTTTCTATACTAACTATTTCATCAGTATTTTTTGAATGGCCAATTGGAATTTCTTTTTTTTATGCACCCGTTATCACAGGGTGTTCTAGCTCCTCTGCCAGAGATAGAGCCTACTATGTACAAAAGTGAACCTACTGTGTACAAGAGTACTTACACGGTGGAGTCGACTAGAGTGCGTACCAACAAGTTTAGGTCCTCATACCTCTGCCGAACGATCAAGGCATGGAATTCTCTGCCAAGGCACGTGTTTCCTTCTTCCTTCAATCCTGGGTCCTTTAAGCGGGGCGTGAAAAAGCAACTTCTCAGGCCGTCAAAGTAGAGACCTCAACATCGCCTCGGCTGCTATGAGGACGATATGGAGGCCACTGCTCTTAGACCACACAACTGCTTACCATCAGGCGGAGTGTGGTCATTTTGACGAGGAAAAAAAAAAAGGAATAACGTGGGGCAGTTGTCCCATCAAAGGGGCAGCTGTTCCTCCTACTCTACTTCTACGTTTTATTTTTCCTCTAGTACCATACCTGTTCTCATATTTATGCCACTTGTACTTTCATTCTATTCTTTTCATACTTAGGGGATGATAAGGGTTTGGGTGAATAGGCTAATTGGAATTTAATGTTGTGTGCCTGTATTTAAGACATTATAGTTTGCCTTAAATTAAAAAAAGAAACATCAACCATCATGTAATTATGCCGGATTAAAAGAACGTATACGGGCAGACACTAAGCGATATAACATTAAGTGCAAATTTTATAAAAGGTTATTCATATTTATTATTAATAATACATGTTAATAATATGTTATTAATAATACATATATATAGTCTATTCTCGAAATAAAAATAAAATCTTTAATTCTTTTAAAGCCATTGAATTTTATACAGAAACCCCGAAATTAGATGTATGTAATACCGTAATAGCTGATGTGTCAGAAACTGTTTACCATACGAAGGATAAATGTTTTAGCTTAGCTTCTATACAAAGACAATATTATTTCCCCACGTTAACCAATAAGATAAACATTCGATTGAATAATGATTTCTAAAAAAATATTGATTGTTTCTTTTAAATGTTTTAATATTAATGAATGTTGACAAAACATATATTTCGTACTTTACACAGCTTTGTGTATGGGACAAAGAGTGGAAAATTTACTTATGCTAAATAAAATTTTGCCGGCGTTTCGCTTCGGTTTCGTTAATATTAAATTTGTCACTCACATTCGAATCTAACTAATATTATAAATGCGAATGTGAGTTTGCTTGTTTCTAACGCATTAACACCTTAACTACTCGACCGATCATCATGAAATTTCGTTTACACGTTGTCAGAGGAAGAGAAAATAACGTAGTGTACCTTTCATCCAGATAAAACTGTGACCAATCTAACCTAAGCTAATCTACATTTACGTGAGCGAAGCCGCGGCCAAGTATATCCTAACTATAATAACTAGCGGTCGCCTAGTGGTCAAAATTCGACCAAATTTCCTAAGCTTGCTACTTTGTTTTCTGTTTTTCTCTATTACATATAAATAAGGTATTGGTAACTATAGTTACAAAGAATTGTACGACGTCAGACGAACAATGTTGAAATACTATGAACGCCATTCGACTGCGTGTGTCAAATATATGGTTGTGTGCGTAGTGTTCTTCATTAATTTAATGTATTTCTCATGCATATTTTATAAAAATATTAGGATTCGCCCCTTTCTCTATATAAACTTTAACTGTGGCAAATTTCATACTCCTCCGTCCGCGCAATTTTCGTAAAAAGGGGTACAAAGTTTTTGCTTCACGTATTAATATATAGCTAACTAATAGTATAAATGTGAATGTGAATTTGTATGTTACGATTCACACCTTAACTACTCGATAGATCATCATGCAATTTCGCATACACGTTACCAGGGTACAGAAAAGAAGATAGGGTACCTTTCATCTAGAAAAAAGTACCGTTCCCGAGAGATCGAAACTTATTGACTAAATTTATATAAAATCTAGTACAACGATAAACCACACTGAACTCTAACCGTGCTCAACCTGTACTAAAATGAGTTTAAAGTGCGTGCTATATCGGGAACTATATATCAAACCACCTGGGCAGCTCCCAACTGGGTGCGTGCGTCCCCCGCTGTGACTTACCGCGTACCACGAGTCAGATCTGGTACTGATACCGATACCGTATCTTGAGATACCAGTACTTACTGTATGTTTAATAGCGCGTTTTACGTATTATGGAATGTTACGCAGCAAGCATTGCTGATCGGACAGTGAACATGATATGAATGATACAATAGTTATGTTGATGAGTGCAGCGATAACGAATGCGGCTGCAGTGCTTGATGTCTCAGTTTCGAGTCTGAATCTAGCGAAGTGTAGTTGGCTTTTGTGTTAGTGAACGAGAGAATATGATATCAATGATACAAGAGTTGTATTGATTGCCTCAGTTGCGCAGTGATAGCGAAAGCGACTGCCGTGCATGTTGTCTCGGGTTCGATCCTCGAAGAAGGCAAAGTGTAGGGGTTTTGGTTCAAGAAATTTTCAGAATACTTCGAATCCAATTATGACTGTCTCACGTAAAGAGGACGAGTTTACTGGCGTCTATCGAAGACAGTTCATGATTCATGACAG
Source organism: Catocala nupta (assembly GCA_963675205.1). NCBI lineage: Eukaryota > Metazoa > Arthropoda > Insecta > Lepidoptera > Erebidae > Catocala > Catocala nupta. The sequence goes on along the minus strand of OY776090.1, from coordinate 28,799,603 downwards.
AAAATCGTTCTTGATTACGTGCTGTGTTCAGACGCAATCAAGAACGGTTACTGTCAAGAATTTCTCAGGAGTTTCTTGACAGAAAATCCGACTTAAACATTGCCCAACCTGAAAATCAAACCTGAGACCTTCAAGCACAGTGCCGAGGTAGTGACTATACATCGTCAATACAAATACTTTATTTCTAACAACCCTCTCATAGATAAGCACGAACCACAAGCGACAATAGTACACTACACCAGACAAACCGCACAACCACAATGCCTAATAAATAACAATATTACCGCACGACGCCACACTGTGCGGTTATAAAACATTCACTCATAAATAACCGCACAGACAGTCATACGAGGACAATAACAAAGACTAATTATTGAGGAACTGCCTCATTGGCACCGCGGTGCAGCGTTCCATTTATGCCTACGACTGGTGATGAGACCATGGTTTCGATTCCTTACTGGACAACATTGATATTGGATTTTTACTACATAAATTCATAACATCGGTAATATCACGACTATCCCTATAGAGGTAGACAATGTGTATTGTATCCACATTATTGTATACGCATTTCACCAGGTATGGTGTTAGGTCCTATATAATAGAGGACAAGCGTATTGTTATCTTCTGGACATAATTCCAGACTCCGCGCTAGAAGATTATGACAGAATAATTGAATAGGACTTTGTTAGATTCGGGCATGTAAGCCAAAACCTCATACTCAGAAGTCACTGAGGCATTCACTCAGACGTACGATATCCATAAGATAGTAATAGTTCTATAACATAGTTTACCATACATTAACCATACATTACAGACAAAATCTTTACCAGCTTAAAACTAAACCTGAGTGGCGATATATATTATTATTCCATAATAGTGAAGAATTATTGCTTATAGCCAGTTGCATTCACTGATCGGTAAACGATTAGTGGGGTTAAGCAACGTTGGTTGCGGTCAGTCTATAGATGGGTGACCGCTTACTAGAATTGCATCTGAGCGTCTCCGTGCTTCGAAGGGCACGTAAAAAGTCGGTCCTGGTTGTTGCCAAATTGACAGCAGTCGTTAAGCCATGTCAGAGGCCTACGGGCGGCTTGAACAACTCTTGACAACAGGTTGGCCACTAACCACATGAAAAAGAAAGAAGAAGAATGGAGTCTTATAGTAAAGGTTACCATCCTTGACTGACGTTACAGAAGTGGCATTATACAGGAGTATAATAAAAATAAAAAACTAAGGATAGTTTGAAGGCCTTCCGTGTGTAATACAACTCTGTCTACCATATTAGTGATACATAGCGTGATGATATATGTGTGAATACAACCATAATCAGTTCGTGAAGATAGTGGTACGCTGTCAATAAGGAAGACTAATTGTTGAGGAAATGTACGAAGGAAGTGACATAGTAGATATGGAGTCGGTGAAGCGACGCGTGGCGGGTGCAGCAATTATATCAAGCTTCGTTGATTATGACAATTTCCGTTGATGCCTATGTCGTTGGATATTCTTGTACACCTTTTGTTGCTGTGTTGATTGACTGGTATGAAGGACATTCAATTATATACTTTTGATTATATAATAAGATGCTAGTCACGGGTGCTACATGAGATTTAATCAGAGAGACTTTGGCCAGAACAAAGAGGTCAAAGACAGCAAGTGCCAGTTTATGCGTAGTCCTAAAGGGTGAGAGACTGTACAAACATTAAAACAAAACGCAAAAAGAACCAGTGCCAACGGCCAGTGCAAAAGCGCTTGTACGTGTACAGATACACGTTCAATAATTAATGAATTCAGCATTTACGTGTCTTGAAATTTTTGTAACTAGAATTTTACTAAATGTTTTGCTGTCTAGCGGAATCTAATTTAGTTTTTAGATCCACTAGAAGTAGCTACATAACTTATTGAAATGAGTGGAATCTCGTTTAATTATAATCTGCAAAACAATAAAATATTTATAGTTTCACTGTCAAGTAATATTTCCAATTTCAGACATTTGAAGCTCAATAACATAACGACAATACACGTAAACTACTATATAGAACAATTTAAGGTGCTATATCGTCAAAACATCTAAGTCGTACTCAGATTTACTATCATAAATCGAGTTGAATTTAAAGAATTGCAATAATCTGTAATTAAAAAGTCCTGAATTTCAAACAGATCCAGGCATCTTTATGTAGCCTAAGATCTATCTTAGGCTACTTGAATATGCCTGGATCAGATACCACTTGTCAGAATATGTAATATATGAGGGTATCGAGTATCGATACCACTATATCAACTGTAATAACTCATGACATGATCATGGTAATCAAGATCGACCGAGCTTTGTATGCAATTAGAGGCACAGGAGAGAATGTTGATACATAAAATTTAAACGAAACTACTATCAACCCGGGTGCTTAGTGCGAGTTGTTTTTACGTTAACGCAATCGAAACGGTTACTACGTTTGGCTCTCTGATTGGTTAAGAGGTTGGAGCAGGCCAATCGGAGCGTTAAACGTCATAAACGTGTCTATCGCGTTAAAGTAAAACACACTCGCACTAAGCAGTCAGATATCAATATCTAAGTCATTGTAAGTAAACAGCAATTAATATGTCATTGGTTTAACTTGCTCGTTGAAACCCTACTGGTCGCTCCATAAATAGACTTCACAAAGTGTGATATATTACAGTCACCAGGTATTCTCAGTATCGCCTGTGCAACCAACCCTACAATGAATAATTCATATTATTCATTTATCTTAAATGTAATTAAATTAGTTTTAAGATAGGCTTTTAAGCGAGGTTTGTTTAAAAGCTAGCGCGAAAGATAAGGTCCGGTCCCGTAAAAAGAGTGATCATTTTATATTATTTTCTGAGCTTTGGACGCGTAGTTTGTAAGTGCATTTGAGATTTTTGTTATTTGAATTGGAAAGAAAGAGGCATGTATTGGTTAATAATAGACTGATGAAGTAAAGAAGAGAATTAGGATGTCATTTTTGCAAACATTGATTATTTACTTACTTCGCTTGCTCAGCAATCCCAAGTAGATCTTGGCTGCCGACATTAAAGTTTGCTATTCCTTCATATTTTGTGCCGAATTAGACCAATCGGGCATATTCGTCTTATTCAGTTGAATAATTTATTCGTCCAATTACTAATGTTGAGGGAATTTTACTTGGCACATAGATAAAAATGCGAACCTGCGGGCTTTACTAGAAAGTAAGTATATATAAAATGTATGTGAACATACATTTTATTAGAAACATATTATATAGCAATACAATTTTATTTATTGAATGTGTCTTAAAAGTAACTATTTTACACCATAAATACGGATCATGCACAAGACCTATCATAACAACTATCTTATAAAAAACTATAACAGCTTACATATTTAACATTCATGTATCTTTCATCAGCTTTACAAAGCGCCAAATTACAAAGAGTGTTCGTAACATGATTTGTATTTATTACAACATCTTTTATTACTTTCATTCGTATTATAAGAAGCTAAACTATACCTGTCATTTCTAAAGACTCCCTAAACATGACTCTGTATTTATGAATGAAATCTATAATCAAATTGATATTTGATGAACGGAATCGACGATCATCTTTACAAATAAAATCGCCGCGTCATCATTAGACGGGGTACACCTTTAACTGTTTATAATATTAACATACTTACTTGCCATAGTACTGGAGTATCATCTTAACAGAGGGCCCCTGAATTGTTATTATGCTTTAAAAAAAAGAAATAACTTCGTTGGCGTGCGGCTTTGCTCTGGAGTGCCGAACCGGTTTGTTCGGCGCGGGCGCACTTTTGAATAATTTCTCTCGATACCGTACGGCCGCAGATTATTTCATTTCGATAGTTTGTGTATCGTTTAATGGAGTACGGTTACAATGTTGCACAAGCCACGGATTTTTTGTATGTTTCTTTTGAGTCAGTAGCTTCTATGTTTGATAAATGTTGCTTAGGTTTTTATTTAAGACTACTGTTTAAAGATAAATTTGGAAACGCAAGTATAACTTGTCAATTGATTAATATAAATATTAGAAATTATCTGTTAAAATACGTCGGTTTAGAAAAGACTACTGGTGTAGTGGTGTATATTTTACTAAGATAGAAGGTAAACGATAATAACGACACGCGAGTCAGCTTTTCTAAGGCAACCTGCGTCTTTGCCTTTACTGTAATAGAATCCAGTAGCCTCTGAATTCAGTCTTACAGCTTTTGGTAATTATTTGTTTGATATATGTAAAACAGTAGCGATAGCTCAGTGGGGAGACCAACAGACTGCAATGCAGAGGGTCTCGGGTTCGAACCCACGTCGCGCACCTCTGACTTTCGGAAGTTATATGACTTTTCGAAATTATGTGCGTATTGATTGACAATTATCGCCTGCATGGACATCTATGGCAGTCGTTATTGGGAAGTCAGTTCCCTATAATATCCTGACACTGGTCTTAGGGTATCGTTAGTCTTCGGGTTGCGTAGGTCAGGTGGCAGCCGCTCCGTGTAAAAACTGATATCCAGTCAAATCCGGTTAGACCAGAAAAGCCGACCCCAAGTGACTTGGGATTTAGGCTAGGGAGAAGGATGTATTCTAACCGACTACATTTCCGGCTCTCTTATTCTGGAAATTCTTTGACTGCACTGAAGGCATAGTTGTTTGATATTACCAATGCACTGAGTGTTGTATTGAATACATATAAGGGACAAATGTTTCTGCTCAACGAATAGTTATGTCAGCTAAAATTAAAGAACGCACACAAAGATCATTTGTTATTTTTTTAACATTTGTAAAGTCCTTGCAACACAGAATTGCGTGTGACTGACGTGCTTAAATAAAAAATGATATTAACGCTAAAATGATATGCAATTATGTGCAACCATATCCAGAAAGTTGGTGGATGTAGTGGTTTAAATGTTCGCCTCGCCGAGTGTTGTGGGTTCGAAATCCACGCGAACAAAATTGTGTGACCCACAAACACCTATTCCGATTCCGAATTTTTTTCCGTTGTTTGAATATTTATATAATCCTTCGCGGTATTAAAATTATTTCTAGTGCGGTAGTTGTATTTATACAATAAAATAAAATATATCAACGTCTCATCTTCTCTCTAATGGCTTCTACAACACAACAAATAGCAATTACCATCAAGACAAATAGTAAAAGCGATGCATCAAGGAGACTACAATCATAATAGCTGGTGGCTTCGATCTTTTACCGACGCAGTGGATCATGAAATAAACATGGCTGACCGCTGGCAAGACGCACGATGGTGGGCGATTTATGTGTGTGACGCAACATGTGGCGACACTATCAGTAATCTATGTTTTACTACTGACTAAAGTTGTGTGCGCACTTGCTAACGTGAACTACGTTATGCTGTTATACATAGGCGTATCTTGGGCTATTTACCAGGATAAGCCTGGCCACTTAACATTAATGGTCAACTTACAACCCAAAAAATTGAGTTGAAATGTAATATCCTGGGGTGAGCACCAGATAATCCTGGGTCTATAATTGTCTCGTGTTTTTGAGCCTACAAGATTTAGTCGGCGCCATCCGTGCAATATTATTATTATTATTAATTAAGCTGTATAGCTTGTCGCCTGTTCATCATCAAAGAGTAAACATATATTATGTAGAGATCCAGCATTTTGAGAGTATCCTAGTGCTGTAATAATAATCTTTCCCTTGTATGTTACTGTGTGACCACACAGGCATTAATGTGTACTAGCGGTCGCCTAGTGGTCAAAATTCGACCAAAATTCCTAAGCTTGCTACTTTGTTTTATGTTTATCTCTATTACATATAAATAAGGTATACGTAACCATAGTTACAAAGAATTATACGACGGCAGACGAACAATGTCGAAACATTACGAACGCGATTCGACTGCGTGTTTCAAATGCATGGTTGTGTGCGTGTAGTGCTTTTCATTAATTTAATGTATATGTATTGCATATTTTATAAAAATATTAGGATTCGCCTCTCCTTCTCCATATAAACTTTAACTATGCCAAATTGCATATTGCACATTGTACACACATTGCTCCTCCGGCCTCGCAATTTTTGTAAAAAGGGGTACAAAGTTTTTGCTTCACGTATTAATAAATAGATAAATAAGACGCTCATTTTTTGTTGTTGAAAAGACTATTGCCGCACTAGAAATAACATCTGCCTCACGGGGTATTTAATGGACAATCAAACAATGGACACAAAGCATATCTAGACTCGGAACAACCATTTGTGGATCACACAATTTTTTGTCTTACGTGGGACTAAATCCACAGCACTAGGTGTACCACTTAAATACGCCGTACGCACTCAAGTCTATTTTTTATTGGCCATTGATTGTTCGCCAATACTCAACAGGTTATTTCAACAGAAATATGATCCGAGCATTCGTACGTTCGCATTGGCGAGTGCACACACAGCTTAAGACTACCTCAGGAATGTTTGACAGTTCGTATATTACTATAGAGTCAAGAGGTCATGTATTGGTTGTTTGTATTGATTGCTAAGTTGCGCCATCATTAGTTATTATAACAATCTACACATTGGAACAATGGCTATTGACACGCGTTGTTTCGGTAGATGTTTATACTATTACAATTGTTTATAAATAGATTTAAATGTATATTTGTATACTGATGGTAAACAAACGTACACCCTGACTAGAGCGGTTACTACGTATGAGTTTATGTACTGTCAAGTATATGATAACCATGATCCAAACATCTTTTTATCCCTTCTTAAAGGAGTCATATTATGTTGTATGTATATATTAAGTTTACATGTCAATATAAGTAATGTAATATCTTAATTTTTTACTCGGACCTTGCCGGACTAATGCGGACATGCCATCAGCAAGAGAGCAAATTCAAATCAGTTTATTTATCTCATGACAAATTCACTCAACCAGCATTTTTCTAATCCATATTCAAATTTTAAAATATTTTTTTGCAAAATATTGTCTTATGTTTACGCGAATGTTATACATTGAAATTAAACACTTTACACGGATTTTATCGCGTTGTTTATTTTACTTTAAACACTGGTATTACATAATTTTGAAAACTCTAACACTACTATTATTGAAATTTTACTACTATTTAAGCTATATATTTTCTAATTAAAACTATTTATATTTGAGTTTACACTTTGCCCCGACGTTTCGGTTGCTTTACAGCAGCCATGTTCACGGGGAGACTAAGATGGTAGATAAAATCCGTATAAAGTGTATAATTTCAAAATATTTTTATTTTGTTTGTTTAGACGACCTTCAAACATAATTACACTTTATTAATACACGCTATTTTATGTTATAACTAGCGATATGTTATAAAGGCATATGGGGCTCTCCGTCAGCCCTCGATTTTTGCTTAAATTGAAACAGCCTGACGGAAAATGTATTATTTTTCATCAAAATTATATTAACAATTTTTATAACGAGTTTTCAAACTGTACGTCCTACAGGCAAATAAGCAAACAAAACCTTTTGAATTTCAAGAGTTCCTAATCACATTAATACGTTTTTGAGATCTACTCCACTACTCCTACAAGCTGTTCCCGCTTATTGTCCCTACCATGACGTCACTGGTAGGGAAGTGGCAGGAACCATTGGAATATAATATTTTTGAATTTGTTACAAGTTCGTTATATAATGTTTAGAATATATAGAATTAAATTAACCAAACATCTCTGGCTAACCTGTGGGTTATATGTACAGTGGTGATGTCATAATAACATTTATATGGAAATTCAAACAAAAGCTTATATTTTTATACTTAGGTATTGATTTATGACTACCATTATTCAAATAAAGATATATTTTATAACGAATATTATATTATAAAAAATCATCAGTATATAAATTAAAGAGTTTACATGTAACAGTTTTATATTGTGTATTTATGTAAATGTGGTGTTGATATAAATTTAAGTAATAAATAACAATCAGTGGTATGCGGTATCATTTATAAGTGGAGACTGTTCGTATCGTATGTGATCGTGAGTTATGAACGTATTTGCATTCCGTCCAAGCAGCTGGTCGTACGGATCGAGTACCGCCGTACTTGGCGAGGTATACGCATTGAATACATGTTCATAAAGTAGTAAATTTATTGTAATATACGTACATAGACTACTGCTTTTATAGAAGGGTCTAATAACCCTCACAAGGTATTATTACCTCATTAAGCTAGATAAATGTATGTTTTAGATCTAACGTAAAATTGGTCGAGACTATTCACACCGGACAAATTTTATAGATCCCATTGTTTATTTAAAAATATTCTAACAGAAACCCAATAACATTTTGATCGAAACGGGCACCAATCCCAGGATATTACGTTAGGCTTTAAGCGTTTCTGCAAAGTCTTGAATTCTGGGAATTACAAAGAAGCTGGATCGTTTCATTTATCTGCGAGGAAATTATGTATAACTCTTACGTTTCCTCACTGAATCAAATCAAAACTCAGAACTATGGCATCGAAATCGAGAGAAGTGACAAAGCCACGTAAAGCTCTTGAGGTGGCAGTTCGTCTCGTGCCCTGGCCGATTGCTTCCGCGATAGATTCATCATCTCAGTTGAAACACGTCCATCGTCAAACATAGGCAATCCAAGGCTATTCCACACAGAGTGATCTTGGACCACCCGCATCCACCCACTTCTCGCAACCTTTACCAGGTTGTCGGTCCATATTGTGGGGGACCTAACCCTGCTGCATCTTCCAGTGCGTGGCCGCTACTCGAGAACCTTTCTGCTCCAACGACTATCCACGAACTATGTGCCCTGAGCTATGAGCTATATATTATTGCTGCTGCAATATGAAACTATAACACATAGAATAAAATAATAAAGCTTAATTGTGCACTAACTAAAATTAGCTTACTTAAAATACAGCATTTATAATTTTCAAAAAATGGCCCTATAAACAATCTCTAACGGGGTGTCCTGCGTGAGCGACGAACGCGACGCGATGCGATGCGACACGACGCGATGCAATGCGACGCGATGCTACACGCGACAAATGTCCTACGTGATTTTGGTCATTACTTTTCGAATCATGGGGAAGTACAGTGCAATTTTGCTTGAAATTTTATACTTAAAATAAAGACTTTTAAAAAATATAAGAAAATACACAGAAAGAAAACAAATATAATATTTTTATAAAGAAACATGTTTGGCGAATTTTTAAGAAACGATCATTAAATGTTTAAACAATATTGTGGCGTGTTACCGTCTACTTTCGATTACATTATTGCTGCTATTAAATCTGAATTTGAGAATCAACCATTTCGTAGTACGTGGTGTCGCGTCTGGTCGCCCACAAAACAGGTACGCGTTACGTCGCGTCTCGCCGCAGGCCGTAAGATGGGTAGGCCATTGGTCGCGTTCGCCGCGTTCGCAGCGTGCAGTGTCGCGTCGCGTCGTTTTCGTCGCTCACGCAGGACACCCCGTAGCATGCAACCGTTGGATAGTCAAGAACTAAATTAGTGTTAAAAATACTAGGACTGCACGGATGGGGCAGCTAAGTGGTCACTGTCACTAAGCCTAGTATTATGGGTTCGAGACTTACATGAGGCTTGGTGGTTAAACCTGGTGGTCACTTCGCTACCATCACTGAGCATAGAGTTAGGTTAGATTCCCACACGGGACAAAAAATTGTATGTCCCACAAATAGTTGTTCCTAGTTTGGCTCTTAATTGTGTCCGTTGTTTAAATGTGTGAAAATCTAGCTTGGCGACGGCAGTCATATTCAATATACCGCGGCGCCACTTGACAGATTATGCTTTTCTTTTGTTTTTCTATTTCTGAACCCTTTTTTTTATTTCCACATCGACATAATTTTACATTTTAAATGTTTGTTAGTCATCTTAGTATATTTAACTTATTATTTAATTTAGTGTTAGTATAGTTAGTTATCTCCCTGTGAGCTGGTCCCGTTTGGGTCAAGGCCTCTCTTTCTTCTTCCAGGATCCTCTATCTTTAGCGAGAGTCACCCAATCTCGCCCTATTATTTTAATAATATCATCAGCCTACCTTTTTGCTGGTCTGCTGGCATTTCTTTTCGTAATGGCCCTTTCCAAAGTGTGGTTTTTATAGTTTATGCTTTAGCTAAATAATAATGTTGATATAACAATAAACGGTTATAAATGTTGTGAAATACAATTAATTTTTTTAATGTTTGTGACTTTGTGAGAAGACTATAAAAAATAAAGAATATAATATTTTATCATTAAAATGTATAATATGAAATGCAACAGCAATTGCACCAGTCCCACAATAATGTTTACTCTTTTATTAATATACTTGTGTATATTGTACAACAGTTGTTTAAATGATAGCCATATTTACCTAGAAATGTACACCAGATAGCGATCTTTGCACAAATTATAACAACGTAATGAAAAACTCGTTGCTAAGTACTCCGGTCTACCTTTTTATATCACTGAAATGACAAACAAGCATACAACTGGTAGTAAGCGGTTACCGCCTTTTAAGGACGTTTACAATATAAAATAATATCAGCCCTGTTTATTGTCCCACTGCTGGCCACGGGATATTCTCATTATGAGAAGAGTTAGGCCATATTCCACAACGCTGGCCCAAGGATTGGCAGTCTGTGAGTTACACGTCTTCAAGAACAGTATGTAGAACTTTCAGACATGTAGATTTCCTTACTTTTCACCGTTAAATCGAGCTATAATTAACTACTTAATACGAACATAACTTAGAAAAGTCACAGGTGCGTGCCTTGGGATCGACCTTGAGCCCTCTGCATGGCAGTCCAACAATCTTCTAATAGGATATCGTTGCTGCTTTATATTTTTAGCGATGTATTTCGTGTATTGCCCTGTACAAAAGGTCTGCCTACTTCTAATAAAATATAAGAGTATTTTAGAAATCTGGGTGTAATTTACCGCTAGCTCCTATTCTGGCATAGGTCTGTGTACATTACTAAATTGAACGTGCACGGAACTCAAAATGTCGTAATTGCAAGCCCAATGTTTAGGCCAGCTACGCTTAATTTGATAAACTGATATAAGTCCAGAAACACAATTTCTCAAGATTATCCCACCGAGGACCTCCTATAACAACTCGGTCCAACTTATTCGTATATATAAATTATGTGAATAATCTGCATTATTAAATGGTCAATTACATTGCGAAACAAGCCGAGCGCTCAATTAAGGACCTCAAATAAATTAAATCAATTAATTTGAGAAATGCCATTCCTCGCATACATTACTTGTATCTGAATTCTTACCTCGAGACATTTGTGTTTTATTATTTCTATAAGATCTTATGTGATGAATCAATTTACACTTATTTATATAAAGGATATATAGTGCAGTACAGCGGTAGTTTATGCGACTGGTATGCATGTGATCCCAAGTTTGATTCCCGAGTTGGACAAAGAGTTATTGCGTTTTTCTGTCAAGCAAAATTTTATGTGGAAACTGAAATTAGAGTGGTAGAGTGGTAGGTGTGATCTGACCTACCCCATCGTGGGATATAGGGAGACTGTGTGGAATGTCTGAAAAAACGTCTGTATACTGAAGATGTGGGCGAAGGTATGTTTAATTCACATTTCGCTGGCAATAGCAGGCTTTTACCTGATATACTATGTTTGTCTCACGAAAATTAGAAGGCTAAATGACTGATTGATTACAAAAATTACAACCTGTGTATGGAAAAAGCATTTTTTTGTAGTACCATCTAATAAGATTTTTAAACTCACGATGCTATTTATAACCTATAGATTGGGTCCGCGGATTCGCTAGCTTAGAAACAGCCCTATTTTCTGGATAATAACGTGTATACAAAATTTTATGATAATTGGTCGAGTTGAGGCGTGAAACAAACAAACAAAGTTAGGATACTCTATAGGGCTAAAATATGACGTCACCGTATTGTAACACATTACCTATATTCCTTTCAAGCGTTGCGCAAAATTTCGTCACGCTCACTTCGTAAACTAGGGGCTGAATTGTTAGAGGTTCTCACGTGAAAATATGTGCGTGAACAATCCACGTAAGCATTCAAAATTCGACATATAATTATGACATAAATTGTTGCTACAATACAATATTACCTCATAGCTCTCTACAAACTTGTGCTTATAACACGCACTAGTGTTTTGCAAGAAGATGGTAGACGCCTTCTAGAGGTCACTCTGCATATCTAGCTCATCAAGGAATGTAACCTGTACCTCGTAGGTTTATCATGAAAATGTCTAACCGAAACTTCGAGTTGAATGAAATATTAAGAACATACGTTCCATAAAGATTCCCTGGATTTCTTTCTTTTAAAGCGGCATTACGATCGAAACATTGTTTTATAGTACGAATAGCGCGAATAATCATCACGAAACTTCAGCACTTACGTTTCATAGTCTACAGAATCGTCAACTGGTACTTCTAACCCTGCGTTGTGTGTAACTATAAAACCATTTAATTAATTAACATAAAGTACATTCAAATTCAGAACAATAATTTGTGGATCGTACATATATGTGTCCTGTGAGCGATTGCAGCTGACAAGCAGCAGCGGCTGAGCGGCAGCGGCGATGCAACCGCTCGCCTGCGTCTCCATCCACGCATCTACTATTATTTTCGTTTGATGAGCAATCACCAAATCTCGTGGAAGAAGTGCCGTGCTGTCAACTGAAAATTCCCATTTGTATTCCTTCATTGGGCTAACTGAGCAGCGATTCATTTTCAAAATTTTGGCAATTTACGGTTTAATAGCTTAATATAATACGAGCCGTATGCTATAGGTAGTGTAAAAACTATAAACCTTTATCAGCCAAACTATCATATCAACTACAATAGTTTTACGTATCTTTATAATAACTGTCGCGTCCTTGATACAGTTTTATTAAAAAAAACACGTTGACCTAACGGCATGCCGGTTTAAAAGCCTTGTTCCGTCTTAATGCAATCTTGAACATATGGCGTCGATCCGTTACGATAGCTGTTACTAAATTACCGAAACGTCATCCAATAAAATACGACGGTTTATTATTCGCATGTGTCTCTCGGTATAACGGTGCGAATTTCTAGCGGTGGTAGCCCAGTGGATAAGGCGTTGGACTTGCGATCGAGAGGTCGCGGGTTCGAATCCCACCCAATGCACTACCGACGTGAACCCATTCCTAATACAAGCATTATAGTTTAGCTGGAGGGGTTAACAAGAATAATAGTAATTGGAAACCCAAATTGCCAGAATCATTTAAAAAAAATACCGTGAGTATAATGTTTGGCGTACATTTTAAATTTCATCCCAATCTGTTGTCTGTACAACGGATTTGTATGAAATTTGAAATTTACGCGTGATTGTGTTACAAATTTTTGAAAATGCAGTTTGATACATAGGTCTGTCTATGTAACAAATTGCATTTTCAAAAATATCTTCTGGATTAACATGTACATTCCAGATATAATTGAAACCTATTGTGTCTGGCCGCCAGGGTGCCGCTGCCACTCAATAGGTTAATACGTAAAACACTTTTTATACTAATGTGCGTTCCTGTGGAGTTTATGTTTGAGCGAAGTCACCGTCTTAAATTAGTCGTTTAATTATATTAAGGTGACACTGTCCATTACGAAAGACCTATTTCTTACTAGGGCACATATTTCTTATTATTTATATAATAAAATGTTGTTAGACGCTTCAATTTGTCAGTATTTTTATCTAAAGTAATAACTGTTATTATCATTAATAGGTAGATCAGGCAGGCAACTATCTTGGGCACGCCACGAATGTGGTTATAAGTTCCGTGGTTGAGGAGTGGCTGGAGAAGCGGCATAGCACCCTCACCTTCCGGCTGACACAGGTATTGACTGGCCACGGATGTTTTGGCCAGTTCCTGTGTCGTATACGCCGGCAAGAGACGCCCGGTTGTCACCACTGCGGCGACTGCCACGACGTTGTTGAGGACACGGCACTGCACACTTTGGCGGTTTGCTCCGCCTGGGCATCGCAGCGCCGTGAGTTGATCGTGGCAGTCGGATCGGTTGCCCTCTCGCTCGCGGCCGTAGTTCAATCTATGGTCCGGAGTGAGAGGTCGTGGAACGCCGTCGCCTCCTTCTGTGAGGAAGTGATTTCCATCAAGGAGACGGTGGAGCGGGAGAGGGTGCGTTTAAACCTTCTCCCCAACCGCAGAGCCGGGCGCCGGAGGGCGCGGGACGACTCCCAGCCACCCTGAGGTTTGACCTGGGGGTGGCGGACTTTGTGGGCCTGCCCGCCATCCGTTCAGCACCAGGTCCGTGGTGCGTGTTCCCACGCGCGCCTCTGTGTCGAGTCCGTCTCCCCCTCTAGGGGGGCGACAGTAGGGTTTTTAAGCGTGCAATGCCTATAAGATAGGCTTGTTGTGTAGTGGCCTGCCGTTTCATACGGCGGGCCGAAACCTCGGCGGGGTCGCGATCGCATTCAAAAGCGATTCGCGCGGCCCCGTCGATGGCGGTTTTGTCGAGGAACACCGTGGTAGGTTTAGTCGATATTCCGGGAGGTCCATTTTCATTTCAACATCTTTCTTTATCCCTCCGCCCGCCCCCGCGGAGAGATATGCGATGCATTCCACAACGTAAAAAAAAATTAATAATGAAAGGGCAACTATCTAATTACAAACATATTATTCCTACACAATATATTTTTTTAACACCCACCTGCTTCTAATCTAAATGAAAACACAACAAAAATTTTGATTCATATACCACTTTAATATTAATTACAAAGTTTGCTAACCTGCAGTGGGTTATATGGCCTAACTAACAGTAGTAGATAGTTTAAATATATTAAACATTTAAAATACAAACAAAAATATGGAAACCCTTTTCTAAGCCCGTGTGTGATGAAAAGGTTCTTCTTGTCCCCGAATATTTTAAAGAAAACTATTCCTCAGAAAGATAAGAAACGTACAAGAAATACGGCAACACGTCCGCTGTTATCTCTGCCGGCTCAAAAGAGCCATCGAGCGCTATTAAGTGCACTCCTTTATTATATTATTATAACTCAACAAAGACAGAATCCACGCCGTCATCTGTCGACAGTTACCGTAGGGCTACCACAAGCTTTCTTCGATATAGATAAAGTTTAACTCGATACTATGATGTCCCTCTGTAGGTACCAAACTCTGTGTGAAAGGAGCCTTGACAAACACGCAACTAACAAACGCAGAGTGCACCCAGACTCAGAACAATCAATTATAAATCACAAAGTCAAAGTCAAGTCAAAAAGAATTTATTCATTTAGGTCACAAGGTAACACTTATGAACGTCAAAATATATAGGTTAGTGAGTTGACTAAGTTACTGAAGCTACATTTAGGTTAGTTGCTAGGTTCAGGCAAAGGGTTGGGTCTATGAGAAGAAACCTGCAAGAAACTCACGGCAACTCTTTTAAATCGCCACTTAAATATAATTTCAGTATTTTACAACTCAGATTAGCAAGGTGTTGCACACAAATGACTGCCTTGGATGGTTTTCAATCCTATAACATACAAAACGGCGGTAGCAGAGGGCCGACTGCTTGTCCGCTATGCGACTCATGAAGTGAGTTCTTATAAAGCTTTACATATATGCAGATAAGAAAAGTTTAAAACCTATCGCTGGCCAGCTATTTAAGTGTTTCTAAATCCGAAACTGTGTTTTATACCCTGATGTATGCTTGTTAATATATTTCACAGAATATATAAGGGTAGTAATGTGCTTATTCCAACTTCAAATTAAAAGCATTGAGTCACATTTGTTACAATTAGGTATCAGATATAAGAACACAACACAAGATTGTATACACAGTTGCCGATCTTCCGTAGCGTGGAGGTAATTCTCTAGCCGTGTTACTGCAGTTTAAGTGAGTACCGTGCTATGCCTTACTTATCTTACAATAATAGCTTAAATATCATCGTAACCAAAATGGACCAGGTTTTTTTAAAGACACATTATGGCTGAAGTACGGTGTCGCGAGGGCCTTTACAAATATACGATTTAAGAACACAGAATACCCAGGTTCAAAACAATTATTTCTGAAACATATTTACATATACTACAGCAGCTACGAGGCGACTGCTGGCATATGCATGCGTGCATCTGATTGAGCGGCGATTTCGAAACACTCTATTTCTTACAACTATATTAAATACATATGGGGTTTGCCAAAAAAAGAAATAACCGATCAATCGCCAACCCTGCGTGTCTGATACGGCATGACGTATAATTACATGAGCCGCTCGGGGGCGGCCGGCATCAATCTCGCGCCTGTCGGCACATGACGTGGTTACTTGCAGTTTTATCGCGACCCCACCGTGTGTATTATGTCAAACTAGTTTCTGTACGCAGCTTCACCTGCGTGAATCCCATGGGAACGCATGCTAGGATAAAAAGTATGCTATGTGTTAATCCAGGATATGGTCTATCTGTGCATTAAATTTTATCTAAATTCCTTATTATGGTTTACACGTGCCTGAGTAACAAACTCAATGAAACATATTCACAAATTCAATCATATTCGGAAAATTCATTTGTTACTAGGTTTTGCCCGAGGCAATTAATTTATTAGCCTCTGGAACAGTACTCTTACTCTATCCTTTTCTGTAATGTTAAAAACGAGTTCGCAAAATTACATGATTGTTGGTGGAGTACTTAAAGCGTGCAAGCGAAACGAACCATCTCACATTCGTATTTATATTATTAGTTAGGATCACAGTCCGCTATGGGATCGTACCCACAAAATTTGGGATAGTGATTGTGGGAAGACGACCACTGAAATAAAAAGCAATGCTATTGTGCAGCATTGTCGCTACATTAGAACACCCACAGACAACCAAACCGTGACAAGCACTTTCACTGAAACAGTCTGGTTTCCACGTAAACCACAAGTTGGTCACATGTGCTTTTAACTTTTTATTTTAATGTAAATGCAGGCACTTTATTTTACTATTTTCTAATTGCCATTCACGATTTCGATTGTCATATTAATCTAAAATGATGCATGTGTGGATTTCTTGTTATTTTTTATTTTGCTCGTCAGCATGACCACACTCCGCCTGACGGTAAGCAGTCGTGTGGTCTAAGAGCAGTGGCCTCCACACCGTTCTCATAGCAGCTGAGGCGATATTGAGGTCCATATTTTGTCGACCTGAAAAGGGGCGTTTTCACGCCCCGCTTAAAGAACCCAGGATTGAAGGAAAAACAAAACACGTGCCTTGGCAGAGAATTTCATGCTTTGATCGTTCGGCAGAGGTATGAGGTATTTTGTCGGCGCCTGTAAAATTATGATACCTAACATCGGTGGTCAGACACGTTTTAAAGCTAGATTTTGTAAGATATATAACATAGAGATCTGACTAAGCGGCTAATCGACGCTTCGCGTGACCAGAAGGCTGGACTTTTCTTAGCTCAAAGAATCAATTGCTATTCAAATTGGCAATGCTGCCAGTCTTCTACACACTTTTCTAGTCGACAGCGATCCTGGGAAATTTGACGACGCTGCCTAAACTATTATTTTCTTTAAAAGTTTTACACTGTATATAATATGTATATAGCAGCAATGGCCTATTGGGAAACTGTTGGACTGCCACGTTGGTATCGAGTTCGATCCCAAGGTGCACATCTTTGACTTTTCGAAGTTATTTTCGCAATAAATAGTTAATTATCGCTTGCTTGACGGTGAAGGAAAACATGTGAAACTTACATGTCTAAGAGGTTTTCATGATATTTTTGAAGATATGAGAAGTCTGCTAACCTGTACAGGGCCAGCGTGGTGGACTATGGCCTAACACTTCTCTCACTGAGAAGAGGCCTGTGCCCAGCAGTTTAATACAGGGCTGATATTATTATATTAACACTGTATATATTTGTAAATATTATGTTTAATTATAACATAGTAAATAACATAGTAGAACGTCGATGGCGGGATGAATTTATTATCTACAGAAGAGACTGGAGCAAACAGGCGCTTAAGAGGGTTATGTGGAAAAGCGAGAGGGAGGCTTTTGACCTGCAGTGGGACACACCTGTGTCTGCATCTTAGTCTTAGAGATAAAAAATCCTAAAAAGATAATTAATTTTAGTATCGTTTAAATCAATCATCACATATTAATACAAATTTTCTGTCACCGCTAATACCAACATAATTTATATTGTACCAAGACAATCTAAAAACCCCATCAATATTATTAAATATCAATTATAGGAACCGTTAAATTCCCGCATTGCCTTCAAAATTGAAACATTACTATTACAACGCCATTACGTGCACTTACATCTGACAGCAGACAACGCCGCGGGGCTTAGTTATGCGAGCTCTGGCCAATAATAAATTGCGGCTATCATCTCCCCGTTACGTACAGCCTTCAATTTGTACTCCATTAATTTTTTTAATATTCCATTTTATGACTTAATCTTACTAGTTTGATATTATTAAAGCTGCTGCATCCAGGATCGGAGATAAAATAAGTATCATGAAATATTGCTTCGTCCTGTGGCATGAGTTATAATAATATAATTATTCTATCTATTGTTATGTATGTAGCAGAACCACATTTATTGTATTTTTGTTGTAATGTTAAGCATTTGTCTCCGTCCGTGCATCACTTGTATCGGGTGACCAACTGGAAACCAGCGCTGGTGAAATCAATTTGGGTGCCCAGCTAATGCTGAGGTGGTGACCCTTTTCGGCGAGGGCATACACATTTTTGTTTTATCATGTATAATATTTTTTATGTTTATGATTTCTTTCTTCTTTCTTTCTATCACATACAACACCATCTAGCCCAAACTAAGCAGAGCTTGTACTATGGGTACTAGACACTGGATAAACATATATATATATATATATATATATATATATATATATATATATATATATATATATATATATATATATATATATATATATATATATATATATATATATTTTTTTTTAAATAAATACTTCATATTATACATAGAAACACCCAGACCAAGATAAACATCCATGTTCATGCACACAAATGCTTAACGTGTGCGGGAATCGAAGCCGCGACTTCAGACGTAGCAGTCGTTTACACTAACCACTACGCCATCGATGCCTACAGTTTACGGTTGTCTGTGTGGGATC
Source organism: Catocala nupta (assembly GCA_963675205.1). Classification (NCBI taxonomy): domain Eukaryota; kingdom Metazoa; phylum Arthropoda; class Insecta; order Lepidoptera; family Erebidae; genus Catocala; species Catocala nupta. The sequence goes on along the minus strand of OY776090.1, from coordinate 28,780,494 downwards.
GTATCGGGCTCGGACAGTTATTGGAGTAGTGTAAAAGTTTTCAAAATTATGTAATAACAGTGTTATAAAGTAAAATAAACAACGCTACAAAATCCGTATGAAGTGTTTAATTTCAATGTATAACATTCGCGTAAACATAAGACAATATAATATTATTAACTATTTCTTTATTTTTAGAATTTAGTTTTATATGGATAGTGACATATGGCATAATAACTACACACTTGGTACATAAATTGGTTGTAAAATACTGAAATTATAAGTTGATGGCGATTTAAAAGAGTGGCTTTGACTTTCTTGCAGGTATCTTCTCATAGGCTCAACCTTTTGCCTGAACCTTGCAACTAACATAAATGTAAATTCAGTAAATGTAATAAACTCACTAACCCCTTTGACGTTCATAAGTGTTACTTTGTGACCTAAGTGAATAAATGATTATTGACTTTGACTTTGACTTACTAAAAATTTCTTCATAAAAACTCAATATCACTTTACTAATTACTTCTTATCGTGTCGATGGCAACAGTTTTTAGATGATTTTAGTCGGTAACGCGAATCGCATTAGGTATTGCTTGGTATATTTCATTAAGCGTGCACAATTCTGGGCTCGTGGGACACGTCAGCAAATGACCCATTGTCTGTGGGGATGCACCGCAGTCACACATGTTTGCACTTGGGTCGATATAACCCCACCTTGACATAATAATCTTTAGATCTGCCAATATCACTTTACTCAGAAACCAATATATCATGCATCGCTCTATCAAACTCAAAATATCATGCACAGCGGTCGGAATCAATACGAAATCTATACTAATATAATAAAGCTGAAGAGTTTGTTTGTTTGCTTGAACGCGCTAATCTCAGGAACTATTGACCCGAATTGAAAAATTCTTTTAGTGTTGGATGGCTCATTTATCGAGGAAGGTTATAGGCTATATAACATCACGCTACAACCAACGAGGGCGGCGCAGTAATCATAAATGCGGGTGAAACCGCGGCCACATCTAGTATTATCTAAAGTTCTTAATCGTTTCGAACACACAGTTATCCTTTCCACTATATACCCAAAGTATCTAAGTAAAATGTATACAAATTTATTCCATTTTACCATTTAATTAGTTATTTATTAGTTTATTTATAGTACAAGCTAAGAATGGATACCTGTTGACAACCACCTGCGCGACGCTTAAGTGATATCAAGTCATTAGCGATATCGTTTACAAACGTGTATCGGCTAATAAAATAATTACTTTGTTAGATGCTACAGTGTAAAACTTGTGAAGATGTTGGGTGTTTGTTATTTAATTGTACGTAAACTATTGGATGATACTAGGTGCACAAATAGATATATAGGATAAAATTTTATTCGTATATCTGTTCCCGTGGGATTCTCTGAGGCAAAGCTGAGGACAGAAATCAGTCTTGTTAGTTCGTTAGCCTAAATGTAAGCCCAAATTCCCAATAAGGTAACTCGCAGCAAGGAAAGGTTGAGCTTACATTTTTCTTAATTTATAAGTCAGTATATAATATTCATAATACAGTCCCTGACTGAACGGATAGCGTAGCGATGGCGTTAACTCATCGCATCGCTGCCTTGCCACACGAGCCAAAAATGTATGCGTTGCACAAATAGTTGCTTAAAATCAGGGTGTTCTCCGTAGTTCGACAGAGAAATGACTTCTAGTGGCCGGGTTTGAGAGGGTTAAGTTATTCGATCGTCTTTTTAAAAGAGAAGAAAAACAAGTCTTGTCTGCAGCCGTGTAAAGCAAGGGGCATCTGTTGCCAATGGCATATATCAAACTAACTGACTCTCGCAACTTCGTCTGCTGACCTTCGCATAAGAGAATTTGCCCCGTTTTTTCAAAATTTTTCATTAATTCTCTGCTCCTATCGGTCGTAGCGTGATGTTATATAGCCTATAGCCTTTCTCGACAGATGGGCTATCCAACATTGAAAGAATTTTTCAATTGGGACCAGTAGTTTCTGAGATTAGCACGTTCAAGCAAACAAACGAACTCTTCAGCTTTATAATATTAGTATAGATACAGAGTACTAATATGAATGTAAGAAGAGGTAAAACACGCACGCATAGAGTCTATCGCTTACTTCATTAAGGCCTAGAGGTGTCCGTGTTCTGTCAAAAATTTTCAGCTGCAGAACGTGCCTGGTATGAATGAATGAATGAATGCACTCTTTATTAGACACACTTACACAAATACTCACAAAATAGACAATAAAATTTTAAGCAACACAGTGTGCCTAAAAGACTCCGGCTCAGTCTATGCAGCAGATAAATTTTGGTAGACGGCAATACAATTTAAAACCATAGATGGTGAAATATAATTAATACATATGTGCTTACTTGTTCGGGGTTATAGGTCCGTGGTTATATGCATAAAACTATTTATGTAAAGCCTTATCCCGTCTCTTTAATAAATGGAATTAATATAGCAAAAAGCGATTATTGAAATAGCTAACGATTAACCACATTTAATGTAATGATACAAAATCATACGCTGTACTTGTGTAGTCATGTTCAAACTCAATTATATGAAATGCATTAAACATACGTCTATTTCTTAGGAACTATGCGGATGGCGGGAAATTGAAATTGAATATTTTACTGCAGATCAAAGAAACCATATAAAATATGTCATGATGGTCGTATACTTTTTTCAATTGAAGTATAGATGACGCTAACAGCACATCAAACTTCTTAGAAAAATATACGTAATGTCACGCCCATAATCCCGAAAAGGTAGGTTTTGACCGCACGGATGGTGCTGTGGTGGCATGGTGACGCTGCGCTGAATGTTGTGGGTTCGATCTCCACACTGAATAAAAGTTTGTGTAATTCACAAATAGGTGTCCTTTATGTCCGTTTTTTGAATGCTTGTAAAGTTCCCCGCAAAACAGGAGTTATTTCAAGTGCGACAGAATCTCTAAAAAAAAATGCTTCGCATTGGTTTTATTTTCAAATAATAGGGGATAAAATAATAAGCCTGTAGCCGTTTAAACGGACACGGGTCACGATTTCATACTTGCTACTGATAATATCTTGAGTTGTGTAAGCAATAACATTATACCCGACGCCTGACTCGAAACTGAGACCTCATGCACAGTACACGCATTCACTACAGCTACTCTAAGTTAGTCAGTAAATAAAGCGCTGGCCACACCGCCAGCTAGCAAGCGAGTGAGCGAGCCGGGCATGCATTGTTCACCTCTTTTCATACTACATCACACCTCGAACTACAGAGCTACAGAGCAAACGATGAGAACGAATATCCGACGATGCCAGCGATGCTATTTCTCACCTCGTTAGCGTAGCTTAGCTCTGTAGTTCCCGGTGTGAACCAAAGTATGAAAAGAGGTAAAACGATGCTCGCTCGGCTCGAAGCCGGAAGATCGCCAAAGTGAGAGCGGGCGGGCGCCCGCTCTCACTTTGGCGATCTTTTTCAGACTAAGCGACGTTCGTATGTCGAATAGGAGTGTCCGCCCGTTCGTCCGTAGTTTTCAGTGTGAACCCACATAGTTTAGCTCGCCAAAGCCTCGCTTAGTTTATATAGTTACCCTCGCCTCTCTTCTCCCATCAGCTTACACGTTCGCTTGCTAGCTGGCGGTGAGGCCTGCACTTTATATAGTATAGATATACTAACAATTGCCTTATTATTTCTGTTCGTACACGGCGCACGCGTGGCTAGGTTGCCTTCACAGCGGCTGCCCGAGGCCCGGTAATGACCGAGGCACACGGTAATGACGGCGTGCGCCGGCGATGATTGGCAAAGTTCGCATGCACCGTGACTTACCGCCCAAGGGATATTATGTTGGCGTCTAGAATGTTCGATCTTGACAGTGAGACACGAGTTACTTGTATGTAAGACTAAAGTATATATGTATAATAAAATTGCGACTGGTCAATGGCTGTAGGAGAGGAGAAATTGAAGACTTTTTTTTTTTTTTTTTTTTTTTTTTTTACGTGGGGGAATGCAATGGCGCATATCCCTCCGCGGGGGCGGGCGGAGGGATTATGTCGGACTCGCCGGGGTAAAATAAAGATGTTAAAAAAAAGATAATGTACCTCCCGGAATACCGACTAAACCTACCACGGTGTTCCTCGACACAACCACTACCGACGGGGCCGCGCGAATCGCTTTCGCATGCGGTCGCGACCCCGCCGAGGTTACGGCCCGCCGTATGAAACGGCAGGCCACTACACGAAAGACCTACCCAAAATAGGCACTACTTCAAATAAAAACCCTACTGTCTCCCCCCTAGAGGGAAGACGGACTCGACACAGAGGCGCGCGTGGGAACACGCACGCCGCCTCTCGGACCTGGTGCTGAACGGATGGCGGGCAGGCCCACAAAGCCCGCCACCCCCAGGTCAAACCTCAGGGTGGCTGGAGGTCATCTCGCGCCCTCCGGCGCCCGGCTCTGCGGTTGGGGAGAGGGTTTAAACGCTCCCTCTCCCGCTCCGCCGCCTCCTTGATGGAAATCACTTCCTCGCAAAAGGAGGCGACGGCGTTCCACGACCTCTCACTCCGGACCATAGACTGAACTACGGCCGGGAGCGAGAGGGCAACCGATCCGACTGCCGCGATCAAATCACGACGCTGCGATGTCCAGGCGGGGCAAACCGCCAAAGTGTGCAGCGCCGTGTCCTCAATAAGAAATTGAAGACTTAAATTAACCAATCGAGTGACTTCACTTTACTAATATCAGGCGTGGCAATTGGTTACACTAACCACTACGCCATCGAGGCCGACAATTAATTTATTAAGGACAAACAAATTAATTAATTAACGATTAGAATGGCGTGAAAGGGTAACATATAAACAAACAAATTCACATTCGCCTTTATAATATTAGTAAGGATATCCTTACAAATATTATAAATGTGAAGGTACTTCTTCCAGGCTAAACCACTGAATCTATTAATATTATTAATAAAATTTAGTACTAATAAAACTATCTCCGTAAAGATTGCGCTTGTTTTATTGTCAAATAAACTGCGTGCCTTCGGGCTAAAAATATCAATATTTTTATCGAAGGCCTGAAAATATCGCTGATCGATAATATTGACAGTTTCAATGCTATCGCATTATTGATAATTTAGAATTTTCAAGTTAGTAGTAGAAGTAGGTAAATAATATTATGGTTAGATATGGATAAAAAGATCGATATTTTTAGGATCGATATTATCGATATTATCGAATATTCGATATATCGTTGCATCGCTACTTCTTCATTATCAATGTAAAAGGTACGACTATGACGACAAACTATTATTTTACGCCATTTTACCCATTCTGAGCAGTGGGTATAACATATAAATTGTTTTAGAGGCACATTAGCCCAGTTCTCGGTAGTTAATAGTCAGGCGGAGTGTCGGGACAGAACTAACTCAGTTCATGTTTCACATAAACATTGCGTATTATGGCTATGGTAACTATGGTGGCAACTTATGACGTTTCCACAGTACAATCATTGTCATAAGTCGATAAACATTCTTGAAATTTTGAAATTCTCTATATTTCGCAATAATGGTACTTACTCATCTTTTATCGCAGTAACAGTTTAATTATATATTTATTTAAATTTAGATATATAAAACACAGCTACAAATCTGTAATGTTCCGCTTATTATGTCGATGACTGTACTAAGTTTGCAAAAGCATACCGTCCGCCTGATGTTGAATGGTTACCTTAACCTATGATTGTTAGCAATTCAAGTGGTATCAATCGCGCGATGTCAGCTACGTGTCAGCCCTAGGGAAAAGGATTAAAGACCATAGCACACATATAAATTCCGAAACGGATCGTCACCGTATCAACTCGAGCCGTGCAGTATTCTTTGTTTCTATCCCTACTGTAATGCACACTAATCGGATTCATAATGTAATCGCCTCGCCTCGGGACAAGCTTGCAGTCCTCGCGCTTACGTCTCTCCGTGCACTACTATTGCCGAACGTGCTATCATTCACAAGACAACTAACAGTCGTGTTGCGCGCGTATTTTATAGAATTTTTAGGTTAGATTTCAAACAAAAACTAATGATGAAAAGGGATCATTAAAAAAGTGAGAAAATAGCCATATTACTATGATTTAAGTGAGCGCGGCGTCGCCCAGCCATAGCCGAGTCGACGTACCGGAGCTGTTGATCCGCTTTGGTTACGTTAGATTGACGCCTGTTTGACGGCGAGCCGAAATGCGATACGGTGACGATCCCTTTCCGAGTTGATATGTGTGCTATGAACTTTAAGGTGACATAAAGACATGTAGTTATGTAATCTTCCAGAACTCTTATTTTCCAAGCGTATTTAAAATTCTGGCGGCGGTATCCTGTAAAATGGTTGTACTACTCTACTCATTTTCATCACTTGTCAACGACTGGCTTTTCCTTACCGCATACGTTATATGTTCAAATTGCGGAGGAGTGTTCCCATCGCCAATATTCACGCATTGAGATATTCGATGGACACAAGGCATAAAAATTGTGTAAATCTACAAATGCAATTATAATAATGTCCTCCTAACCGAATTTCAGTCACGGCGGCCAATCTTAACGGAGACTGGCCATCGGCGCAGGAGATATTATAGTGCACAAGTGTGTGCGCAAACACAAGTGCACTCTCTGTTCTCTAACTCTCATGTTCCGAGCGATGGGACGAATAATCCGACACGACCGGAGAGAGATCAGGCGCAGGACCAACGGCTTTACGTGCTTTCCGAGGCACGGGGGTGTCTAACACCGCTAACTTCCTAACTCCAGGCTTGTATTGAGATTTCTTAACAGAAAAACCCAATGACTTTTTGTTGGCCCGACCCGGGATTCAAACTCGAGACCTCATGCACAGCAGTACTTTCCATTATATTAATGTTTGCAGAACTCTGCGACACAGCGATTAATCGACGCCTTCAGTACGCGAATGCTATTCGGCCTTGCTTGATTGCATAAATGTCGGAGTGGTCGCCTCGACACTGCTATTACGTCGAGTGTTGTGGGTTCGAATCCCACAAGGGACAAAAACTTGTATGATCAACAAATCGTTGTTCCGAGTCTGGGTATTGTTTGTGTTTGTAAAGCGTCCCCAGCGACACATCACTTATTCCTTGTGTGAGATTGTTTTAAAATTTTTTTAAACATATTCAACTAATTGTATTAATACTACTTAAAACTAATTGTCGGCCTCGGTGGCGTAGTGGGTAGTGTAACCGACTGCCACGCCTGTGATCGCGGGTTCGATTCCCGCTCATGTCAAACATTTGTGTGCATGAACATGGATGTATGTCTTGGTCTGGGTGTTTCTATGTATAATATGTATGTATTTACAAAAAAAAAGTATATATGTATGTTTATCCATTGTCTAGTACCCATAGTACAAGCTCTGCTTAGTTTGGGCTAGATGGTGTTGTGTGTATGTAGTAGTATATTATTATTATTAATTAACAATTTACTTTGCTGTCATGACATGCCGCAACAGTCTAATCTTATAAAAGCATTAATTATTTCATGAACATAATACACGTGTTGAAATAATCGCCATCATTGTTCTACCACCGGTATGTGTTACAATAAACGCCATACTAATTGTACTAAAATTCCCATAGCCGCGGACAAATTGTTTACTGATTTAATTAACTAAAAACATTCGTATTGCCAAACAAATTTAATATTACACAATTTCTTGATTGAATAACAAAAACAATGAGAACAAAAACTCTTCTCACTTACAATTATAATTTGGAAGCAATCATACTTTACTCAATTGAATATTGTGTAAATTAGGACAAGTTTACGTTAGGCGAATTATTTGTGGGCAATTGTTTGCGGTTTGCTCCGTTAGACGCAATCTGAATATGTGCTACGAACCTAATTTTATAGTTATTTTTGTGGTGCTATGGTGAGAAGCTAGCTAAGCAAGTCTGGTCTATAAATACAGCTTTATATTATAATTATAATTACCATGTCTGAACAACAGTGTCCGATAAAAATATTTCAACATTATTATATCAACATCGCTTCGGCTGCTATGAGGACGATGTGGAGGCCACTGCTCTTAGACCACACGACTGCTTACCATCAGGCGGAGTGTGGTCATTTTGACGAGCAAAATAAAAAAAATTAAAAAAAAATTTAACAGAGCCGAATCGATTCTTCTCCCTAGCCTTTATTATTCCCAAGTCACTTCGGGTCGGCATTTCTGGTCTAACCGGATTTGACTGGATATCAGTTTTTACACGAAGCGGCTGCCACCTGACCTGCGTAACCCGAAGGCTAATGATACCCTAAGGCTAGACCAGTGTCAGGATATTATAGGGCACTGACTTCCCAATAACGACTGCCATAGATGTTCACGGCAGCCGGGACCGACGGCTTAACGTGGTCTCCGAGGCACGGAGCAGGCGATAATTGTCAATCAATACGCATATAATTTCGAAAAGTCATATAACTTCCAAAAGTCATCACTAAGTGATTGCTATTTTCTTCCATCACTTCAAAGAACTGGCGCAGAATATTGAAGTGGAAAGTTGGTGTCAGAATTTTCCGACGTTCTTGCCATTTTAGAGGTGCGCGACGTGGGTTCGAACTCGAGACCTTCTGCATGGCAGTCTGTTGATCTTCCCACTGAGCTACCGCTGCTGCAATCGGTTACTATCATCTAGTAGTTTTAGTCAGCTAACTTCTAAAGTCTAGCAGTTATTTAGTTTAAGTCAGCTAACTATCAGTCACAAACTATTCGCGTAGTACGTATAAAGCAGTAGTGCTTACACTATTATCCAATTACACAATTTATTGTAAATTGATTGCGCTCTTCATGCTAGTTGATATGGCGGTCGACAGACGTGTCGAATTGATGCACGGCATCACTGAACATGGATATAGTAGATAAATTGCAGCAATATTGGAATTTTTATAAATAGTAAGTCTATTTTTGCACAATAGACGGAATGAAATAAAGAATTTTAAACGGTATTTTCCTTAACCAATTAACAACAGTGCTTAACTGCTCTCAAATATTTAGAGATAGTTGAATTAACTAGCGGACCATTACAAAAATATCTATTAACATTACTCAACTTTGAGATTTCATTGCATAATAGTTAAGTAAAGGTGGTGATCAAAGTTTAGTCATTGATTAGTTTGAGAGCTATTCAGTTAAGAGGTAGCTATGTATTATAAGGCGAGATTTTTATAAGTAAAGCTTTTAGTTGGTTAAGACTGCGCCGAGCATAAGACGCGGTTGGATTGGATGACAAAGCTCGATATTCAAATCAGCGCGCGGCCGCTATAGTAAAATTGTATGGAGGATTCGAAGTGCTTTTTTGATAAATATGTATCTTTATTGTCAACTTATTCTTTATTATATCTTTATTTGGGACGGACAAATTGTAATATAACTATTTATGTTTCGTTTAAGCTGTAAAATAGGATAGATTTCTACTGTTATAATCTATAAATCACGTAACACGAGCTTACGATTTTGCATTTTTCGTGCAAATTTACGTAATTTTGTAGGCGAAAGTATTAATTATTTTAAGTTTTTTACACAGAGTAATTGTAAACATATTCATTTTTATGGTAAATGTATATTTTATATTTGTATTAAACCTAAAGTGTTGATTTTATCAACTTAACTGTGACCGCCTGTTGTGGCACATTTCGTTTGGCGCAGTCTTAATAATAAGGTTACGATTTGCTTGATTGTAATCGGACACCGTAGATCCACGGACACACAAGATCAGAAGCATTCCTCTATTTCTAAATCTGCAAATTCGCTAAGTTGTCAGCAAAAAGAGAAGATACGCCGTCCAATGACAGTACGGCGCCTTCTTAGCTTAACTCGAAATTGTGCTCAGCGTAAATATACGATATATAGCAGTGATCTTTAATGGGATATAGGTATTTCAGTAGCCAAGTTGCTACAGTGAATTCCCAGGGTTAAGCGATTATAATAGATAACCGAAAGACCCGCTACGCCCTATCCCTACTATTTGGATATCGGACCAATGGCTGCAAGCAAGATGCTAATACTGAGTTCTATTTACTGTAAGTATGGTTTCCAAACTCCTTAGAAATGTTATGCTGTAAGTATAAAGTGTATGCTATAAAGCTCTGGCATTGTTAATCCGAAAAATATGGATTTGCCATGCTAAGAGTGTTCTTGCGTTTTCGCTAAACGAAACCCTTGCCATCGGACGTAGTATGTTGGCCTTTTGAAATAATAATATCAAAAATTGATTTAGTTCATAAAATAGTATTTGCTTCATATGTAGGTATATTAGTAGGAAAGCTTTCGCCTGTTAAGTTAGTGTTTGACCAGGTTTATTCTCTTCTCCAGGTTAAGTGTCATAGTCTTGAAAACACTGTGAGACATGGCAAAGAGTCAAGAAAGCTTCTATTGAATGTTTTCCGTTCGTTAATCTTGTTATAATAAAACAGACAGAAATAATGAAATTTCACACACGTCGATATTCACATAAAATTTAAATTACCTAAATGGCACGTTAACGTTATCGTAAGAATCCTATCGATATTTTTTACAAGATAGATCGATTTTATTATGCATAAAAATAGTTTTATAGTGAAATAAAAAATGAAATTTTAAAGTAAAATAGTTTTTGGATAACATAAAATGGATTTGGTAGCAACTCCAAATTTATTTCAAATTTTACGATATATTTATTAGCTTCTTTTACGTTTATTGAATGTTATTTTTTATCTAAAACTCGTAAAATTTATCATAACACGAACATTTTCTCACGTTATATTTTATATTGATTATTGTAAATAATAAATTCAGCTACTTTAAGAAGTGCTTCGTTGTCAATTAGGGATAGAAAGTAAACCATGATTGCAGCCAGACCAGCAAACTGGATAAAAGCTACTGTGTCCAGTTTGCTGGTCTGGCTGCAGACACGGTTTACCTTCACACGCACATTTGTCTATCTGGACTCGTGATCTAGACGGTCTATTGGCTATCTAATAAAATCAATACGTAGGCAAAGTAACACTACTTCGTTATTCCTTTGTATTTAATTTGGGTATATATTTGCGGTTGATCGTGAGGTAAATCTTATATAATTTTAAATTGGTCTTTCTCAGTACTAGCGCACTGTCCGAAAATGTGCTGAGTAGTCAATAGGATCCAAATATTAAGTAGGATTTCAAACACAGCTATAGTTGTAAAATACAAGCTGGAACTTTCCATTCCGAGATACACAGGTGGATGTATAGATTAAATGTTTTCACCCTGCAATACTGTTTACTATCAATATCACTATATTTTATAAAACAAAGTTCCCCGCCGCGCCGCGTCCGTCTGTCTGTTCGCGATAAACTAAAAAACTACTAGACGAATTTTCATTTAGTTTTCGCCATCAGACACTGTGATTCATGGGTAAGGTTTAGGTGTATAATTTTTTTGTTTTATACTATCCGTGCGAAGCCGAGGCGGATCGCTAGTATTTTATAAAACAAAGTCCCCCGCAGCGTCTGTCTGTCTGTTCGCGATAAACTAAAAAACTACTGAACGTATTTTCAATCATATTTCGCCAATAGACAGAGTGATTCACGAGGAAGGTTTAAGTGTATAATTTGTTAAGCTTTTGTAGTACCCGTGCAAAGCCAGGTCTGGTCGCTAGTGTTACTATAAAAGCCGAGATGGATATTGCGGCGTTTAAGACAAACGAATTCAATTAAAGATAATGGATGCATATGTATATTCATCAACTTACCCCAAGGGGCAAAGCAGAGGATTCTAAATGAAAACCATTAGTTGTTAACCGTCTTTAATTATGGAGTAAATAAAACCTGGATTATAATTAATTAGTATCATCTACTGCTGTAAGCTACAATGTAAGTAAGGAATCTACTAGGATATCTGCTTTTATACTTTGTATTAAAGCCTTCCAAAACATTTTTTATACTAATAAACTGGCATGCAATAAAATAAGATGAAATCGGTTTGACTTTAACCTAAAACAAACAAACAAATTTTTTAATTTTCGCCCGCGTACGCTCAGTTTGTGGAATGAATTCATGCCGAGGTTTTCCCACTAGATTACAGTATGGAGTTCTTCAAAAAGGGCGTTACAAGGTCGGCAACGCGCAAGTGATGCCTCTGGTATTGCAGGCGTCCATAGGCTACAGTGACCATTTACAGTCAGGTGGGCCGCAAGCTTTTTTGCCGCTTTAGTAGTATAAAAAAAAAACTGTTAAAATTTTAGGATAGCAAGAGGTAGCTGTTAATAATTATTTTGTGAAGGTATAAATGAGACTCCCATGTGGAAATATTACTCTGTTACAGGAAAACAGCTTAAGAATAGTAACATAGTAACTACCTTATTTAAAGTAAGAATTTCAAAGACTCACATACTTATTCCTCTCCTGTACCTTTCCTTTAATATCGTTACTTTTCTTTAGAAAATGGGCCAGCAGTACCCTAGTATTGCACTAATCTGTTACCATCAGACAGGTTGTGTACTTGTTGCCTACCTACATAACGTTTATAAATAATGCGATTGATTCAAAGCTACCCGATTTTTTTACACACCGATTGAATAACATCAAGATTGGATCGTGAAGATCGTGTTAATGATAAACTAGAAACGGCATTATACGTGTTAATACCGTTTTAGCGTTATTTTTCTATCAGTAATAGCATCTTCTGTATTACCAGAATAACTCTTCTTGTCAGCTTATTCTACTTTACTACTGAGTCTATAATAGTCTTGCATAATTATTGTTCTTAAAGCTTTGAAATTAAACAACTTTATACGGATTTTATCACGTTGTTTATTTTTTATAAAACACTATTATTACATCATTTTGAAACTTTTAAACAACTATATTAAACACTTTGACTACGTACTGTTTATTTCTATTTAAGCGATTGAAATAATAAAAACTATTTAGATTAAGATTTAAATTTACATTTTCCCCGACGCTTCGGTTGCTTTTCAGCAGCCATGTTCACGGGGAGACTAAGATGGTGTCTCAATGATAACGTGTTAAAATCCGTATAAAGTTGTTTAATTTCAATGTATAACATTGAAATTAAACAACTTTGTACGGATTTTATGAATGTATAACATTTGAAGCAACGATAGCTCAGTGGGGAGACCAACAGACTGCAATGTAGAGGGTCTCGGGTTCGAACCCATGTCGCACACCTCTGACTTTCCTCTGACCTCTGAATTATGTGCGTATTGATTGACAATTATCGCCTGCTCCGTGCCTTGGAGACCACGTTAAGCCCTCGATCCCGGCTCCCACAAACATCTATGGCAGTCGTTATTGGGAAGTCAGTGCCCTATAATATCCTGACACTAGTCTAGCCTTAGGGTATCGTTAGCCTTCGGGTTGCGGAGGTCAGGTGGTAGCCGCTCCGTGTAAAACTGATATCCAGTCAAATCCGGTTAGACTAGAAAAGCCGACCCCAAGTGATTTGGGAATAATAAAGGCTAGAGAGAAGAAGAATTTCATTGTATAACATTGGCGTAAACGTAAGATAATATTATGTTCATAAAGCTTTTAGAAATTAAAATTGATACTTATTACTCGTGTGCTGCCGTATCTGTGAAAACAATAATGTTATGATACTGCTGTGTAATGCTTCGGCGAAAGTCTATTAAACCCAGAGCGTTAAACTTCGTATTGCTTCTGGAAAATTTCAACCGGTGAAACTTAACTTAATAACACCTTACTTGGTCCAATATTGAGACTAGAATCTAACGATCGCTCCTATCCTTTGGTACAATATCAACAAGGCAATTACTCATTAAAAAAACCTTTAAGCACCAAAGCATCTGGACTCATAACTTATTATATAAATATTCTATCACATACACACAACACCATCTAGCCCAAACTAAGCAGAGCTTGTACTATGGGTACTAGACAATGGATAAACATACAAATCTGCTTTTTTTTGTAAATACATACATATTATACATAGAAACACCCAGACCAAGACAAACATCCATGTTCATGCACATAAATGTTTGACTTGTGTGGAAATCGAACCTGCGACCTCAGCGTGGCAGTCGGTTACACTAACCGCTACGCCATCGAGGTCGGCGTTAATGATCTTGCATCGTACTTTCGACTTTTGGATCAAAGTACAACTATAATAAATCTTAAATCTTAATTAATACACCACTGATCAATTATTGTGTTCTTTTATCTAACCATTTTCCTCTTAAAGCACTAGTTGTTAAACGGTCGATTGATCCCACAATCATATATCCTTTACAGTTTATGGTCTTTATAATGGTATTGTACCATATCTACACAAAAAGCGATGCGTATAATACTTGAAGTAAGTAATGTGAGGGTATAAACGGCTTTATTACACACAAGATGCGCGGGAGTGCAAAAACGATGGCTCGTTGGCGGCGCATGCGCCGGTGAGAGCCGTGTGACGTACTAGTTTTTACTGGACTTTGAAGTTTGAATAAAGAATTAAGATATGGCGTTTTAATCAACTTATCTTTTATAAAAAAGGCTTTTCCTGGTAGGCTTGTTTCCTGACTTGAATTTCATTAACAGATATAGTAACAGAAGTAGCGGTAACTCAGTAGTTAACCTCTTGATTGTCGGGTGAACCCATGGGTGTTTATCAAACTATCAGCCTTTGAGTGGTTAAATACATCAAAGTGCATAAGAAAGACACTTCCAATGCTTTTGATTTATTTTTGCTAACAGGGTAAGACGGATTTAGAAATCGTTAGTTCCATTCCACTTGTAATACCTACCAGCTTTTGCCCGCGGCGTAGGTTGAGAACAGTGCTTTTCTCTGCATAAAAGGTACCAAATGTCCTTTTTGTACCCCTGACAACGTGTACGCGAATTGCATGATGATGGGTCAAGTAGTTAACGCGTGAAATCGTAACAAACACACTCATATTCAAATTTGTAATATTAATTAAGATATAAACCTATTCCTAACACAATAGGTATGTAAGTTAGTTCATAAACCTACTTGCTAAGCTGCTAAGGTTACCAGCAAAGGTATAATAAAATCTATATATTAATACGTGAAGCAAAAACTTTGTATCGCTTTTTACGAAAATTGCGCGGACGGAGAAGTATGAAATTTGGCACAGGTAAAGTTTATATGGAGAAGAAGTGGCGAATCTAAATATTTTTATTAAATATGCATTAAAATACATTAAATTAATGAAAAAACACGACACGCACACAACCATGCATTTGAAACACGCAGTCGAATCGCGTTCGTAGAATTTCGGCATTGTTCGTCTGTCGTCATACAATTCTTCGTTACTATGGTAACATATACCTTATTTATATGTAACATGCGTAAAGTTATAAACAATAAAACCTTAATAACGAACAAACTTAAAATTTAAATCAATTATCGTCGAATTTTGACCACTAAGCGACAGCTAGTTACTACATTTTAATTAGCAATTTTAAAAATCAATCATATATTTATTTGTAAATTTAAGTACATAGATTCACGCCTCTTTTCCAGAGGGGTAGGCAGAGATTACGAATTTCCATGCAATGAAAATTAAGAGGAAATTAACAACATTTCAGGATAGAATAAAAATAATTTTACATAAAATCATGTAAACAAATTAGAACAACCAATTCAATCAATCACAGTACATGCAAATTATAAAATATTATTAATCTATACTAATATTATAAAGCTAAAGGGTTTGTTTGTTTGGATGAACGCGCTAATCTCAGAAACTACAGGTCCGAATTGAAAAATTCTTTCAGTGTTGGATAGCCCATTTATCGAGAAAGGCTATAAGCTATATAACATTACGTTACGACCAATAGGAGCGGAGCATCAATGAAAAATTTTACAAAAACGGGGCAAATTATCTTATGTGACGCAGACGAAGTTGCGCGGATCAGGCAGTTATAGAATATAGGTATTGTTATTCCATAAATTTGATTGGTGGAACAGACAAAAAAAAACCAACAACAAGCATAAAGTACACCTAGTTACGGCCTATATATAAAAAATATGTCTTGTAAGTGCATTCGAATCAATAGATTAGCACTGTACTTATAAACATGGTTGTTTATGCCTTTAGATTACATTTACAAAGATACTTTGAATATGTTAAAGTATCTTTGTAAATGTTACATTTATCTTGCGTCTGTTTCCACGACACAATAAGACCGGAAGCATAACATTTAAACGCTTTACGGGTAAGTGTATACGTTCAATTGCACTGCTTGAATGGTGTACTGCTTTATGTGATCGTGTTGTATTAGTGTTGGGTTCGATCCCTATACGAAAAAAAAATTTGTGCGATACACAAATAGTTGTTCCAAGTCTGGGCGTTCTCTACCTATGTATGTTGTATGGATGTTTATTAAGTCGCCCACGACGATGGAATTAACCTTAGTGCGGAATTTGTCTTTTAATTAACAATATTTTAATTTAATAATTCGTAATTAACATAAGCAGCTTGTTTTTTGAAACTATATCTAGCTAAAATAATTGGCATAGGTATATAAGAGTGGCAGGCTATGCCAACCCCAGAACTGTCTGGTGCCCATCCAGTTCCAGGATATGAATTACATCTTAAAGTTCTAGAGATATCACTTTTTAAAGACTAGTTTAGGAATATAACTATAGAAACGCTAATACCTAAACATAACTATCTTACAAATTAGATGTTATTTCATCAAGTAAATTTTATATATATTAGTACAATTAATAACGTATCGCTAGGCATGTTAAAAAAAATATTGAAATCAATATACTTTAAATAATATCTAACAAAACAAAGTCGCGTCCACTTTATCATTCTGACACGGAACCTAAAAGAAACAAAAAGAATTCACAAGAAAAAAAATCTAACGCAGTGATAACCAGTGATCGGAGTAGGTAGATTGAAATGGGGTCATTGATCCGAAACGTATATATTAATATGGACATTCCTCCGGAATTGATGGATTATTAAAAAAAAACCGGAACTTATGTAGGAATTTTATTCTGCCAGAGTGGAAGGAGTCATTTGATGATTTGCCATCCTCAAAAAAAAGTAGGAGTTGTAATAAAATGAGCAATATTATTCTTTATTATTCTTTATTATTCTTCATATTTTTTTTAACGGCACACAGTCACGATTTGACAAAACCCAACGACCAATCAGAACAAAGGATCATGGGTGGTACAATAACCGGTTATCAGAACAATGCGTACGCCCGCCGACGACATGCCAGGTAGCTCACTCGTTTACTTCGGTTCGTAGAGTGCGCATCTTTGTTTGTTACTGTGTTGTGAAAACGTTACTTGACCCTGGCTTGTGCACATACTGACTTCTGGAATCTGCTCTAAACCACGATTTGGCTCGAATATACGGACTCAGATTTTTCACTATTGAATTGGATCTACATATTTAAACCAAGCTTTGGTAAGTAATATTTTACTAGTTACAAGGAGTATAAAGCATGTTTGGATGTACTATAAGAATATTTTTAGTATTGTGTTTGTTCGCTTAACCTGCTGAACATACCATGAGTCTTAATATTGTTAAATCTTTAATAGAGTATGAACCAGTGAGCTTAGTGCGAAACAAAATTATGATATTCTAGTAATGTAGTCGCAATTCAGCTAACTCCACTATTAACCGACATTTTACTGGAATCCGTATATAATTTGAATGCCCTGTGTCCTCTTGCAATGTATTGGTAAAATAAATTACTATAGGCCTTATCTACTTCTCTACAAAATATTCTACGTAACAAGCCCTTTCATTTGATATATATATATATTGATGGAATTGTAAAAAAAAAAAAATTGTCCGCCATCTTGTAGCGGCAGCCATTTTGGATTGACAGGAAGAGGGTGAAATTTCAATGACTAAATTTGATCCACGAAAAATAAAACAAACGGAGTAAGCTAAATAAACTAAATAAAATGTAATTTTTTCATGTCTTTGTTTTAGGTGATATATACGAGTTTCCATCTCTAAAACAAAGTTCAGATATGGCAAACGTCAAGGCTGAAACTGTAGAAAAATGGATATCCGGTCATCCCGAACTACTTTACGATCACGCTAGTGGTCCAATATACTGTTCAAAATGTGAAAGCCATTTGAAAACCATAAATAAAGGAAACGTTAAAAGATATATCGAAGGAGCAGTACACCAGGGAAAGTTTAAGCGGCCCGAAGAGGAATTTTATTTCGATCTTATAAAATTTCTCATTTTGTGCAATATTCCGTGGTCTCAGATGAAAAATACTACTTTTCAAGATTTCTTTAAAAGATATATGTGTAGTACCTGTTGTTGTACGTGTACTAATCGTACTCTGCCAGATGAATCACAGTTACGGAAAGTTTACTTGGACAAGTTTTTTAAGAATAAAATCAATTCGATTCGGCAAAAATATAAAAATGAGAAACTATGGATATCATTAGATGAAACGACAGACTTTTTAGGTCGCTATATAGTCCATTTTTTAATAAAACCATTACATCCTAGCAATTTGACTAGACCTTATTTGGTAGCATGTAAAATGCTAACTGTAGTTAATGGACAAACAATCACGCAATTTGTGTTAGAATGTTTGGAAAACTTTTGGGAAGATTCTTTTGAATCGAAGGTAGGTAACATTCTTGTCCTCTGCACTGATAGCGTTGCATATATGCTGTCTGCAGGACGAAATTTAAAACAATACTTACCTGAAATGAAGCACGTAACATGTTTGGCGCACTCTCTTCATCGCGTATCTGAGCAAATTAGGTTAGAATATCACGATGTTAACATTTTAATAGCAAATGTTAAAAAGGTATTTTTGAAAGCCCCAAGTAGAGTCAAAATTTTAAAAGAAAAATATCCAGATTTGCCGCTACCTCCCCAACCAGTTGTTACAAGATGGGGCACTTGGTTAGAGGCAGCATTTTATTACGCTCAAAACTTTGAAAAAATAAAAGAAGTATTATCTTGTTTAAGCAGCTCTGATGCGGTATCTATTCGAGAGGCAAAACATATTATAGAAAAAGAAAATTTAAAAGAAGATTTAAATTACATTAAAGACAATTATTTTATAATTCATTTGTCTTTAAAAGAATTGCAAAAGCATAATTTATCGTTGACAGATTCACTTTTAGCATTTGACAACGTCAGAGATGCTATAAATCAGTGCAATTCAGAAAATATAAAAAATAAAATAGAACGTGTTATGGAACGAAACCCAGATTTAGACACACTTAGAGAATATAGTGAGGCCATTGAAAAAAATGAAGCACATAATTTAATACCTTTTTTAAAATTTGCTCCTTTGACATCGTCAGATGTAGAACGGTCTTTTTCCATTTATAAATGGACTTTAGATGTTAAAAGAAATAGGTTGAAAATAGAAAATATAGAGAAACTCATAGTTATATATTTTAATTGTAAAGATCAGGATTACCAGGATGCTGACATTGTAATCGATGAAGATTAAAAATGTGAATAAATGTAAAATGTACATATTTAACAATAAACAATCTTGATTTTTATCTTTTTTCTTTATTCTACCCCTTTTTTTTGGTCCTAAAATCTGACTAAAATCAACCTGTTCCTTCGTATGCCCTTTACGTTTCAGAGTCGTGGTGCATCCTTAGAACAGTCTCACGACCCCAGCAGGCATTGGCCCTCTATGGGGCCCCGTCATTTATTCTACCCTTAATGCAAATTACCATGACCCCTATGAAAATATTTAAATTTAAGTGCAACAATTTATGTCTATCTATAAAAGTTCTAGCCATAAAAGGCTAAAAATAAAAATTAAAGCTTCGATCGGAATTCGATTGTTTTTATTATTCAACAGATAAATAATGAATTAATTTAGTTTTGATACCTTCCTTTAAATTTTGAATTGAGTAGGAATAATATCACTACCAACATTAACAATATTTAATTGAATCCGGAAATACCGGAATTACTTTCCGGGAAAATGGCTTATCCATGTTATTCTTTCTGTGTGCATTTATGATACAAGTACCAAAAATCAATCTACCTACTCCGATCACTGGTGATAACGATATGTTGAGAACAGCGGCAAAGCGACTAATTCTCTAACTAGTCGATATGCCGCTCCACCTGTCTGGGCAAACGCTAACACTGAGACGTCCACCTTTCTTATTCTTTTTACACCTCTTAGTATTCCTTAACAATTTATGAGGTGGTCGCCTAGTACTTGAGACCACACGACGCCGAATAAACGCAACAACAAAGTAACCCAACCTGCTGCATCTTTCACATTCAAGTGTACATTACTCTGTGTTTGAGGCTCCAGTGTGTGTTTAAGCAGATAGCGGGTAGCGTTTTTGGAATATGGCTCTATCGCCGCTTAAATAGAACGTATTGTTAATTGCGGGCGAGGTAATCAAACTAATAAAAGAATAAGTTGTCCTGGATATTAACATATAGACAATAATAAAAACGGTATGACAGAATCTTTATATGCATTGCAAAATTTAACTTTCGGGGTTTACTGATGTAGTTATCCCTGAATGTGTAGTTAGAGTTGTGGTGACCCTTTATTTAGTCAGCGATATGATTTAGATCCCAACAATAAGAAGCGAGCGTTTTGCCATCCACCAGACACATCTTCAGATACTAAACAAGTTCTAATGGGAAAACCTAATCACAATCCCGGGGCAAAGCATCAAAGACAATGGTAAAACCACGATCAGTCACAAACTTATGCCAAGGAATCAAGCAACGAGGCAGTTTGTCATATTGAGTTGAGGCTGCGAATGCGGGGAAGCTTCCTAGTGAATAAATCGTATAGCCGTACAAAATAACTTTGTTAGATAACTTACTTTCAGCGACACAGACCCGCTACCCGCTCCAGCTTATCGAAACCGTCCTCCGCGCGCACTAGCACCTGTCCCTTGCAGTGCGTTTTTGTCCCAACTCGTTAGGGCGCTACAACACTTGACAATTTGTCAGCATGATTTGCGGTCGCGTCCCACATGAACGCCATTTGCATTTGTTTATAGACATATACCGGTTCCTTATCCTAGAGCTGCAGTTGTACACTCGCCTGTTAAATAACCGACATTATCGATGGAGATTGATATGGATTTATGTATTGCTTGGCTTTTTCTTGTGTTGTTTACGTAAGTGGATGTTGTTTATATGTTTGCTAGTAATTGAACCTTCTCTTGAACTGTATACGAATAAATTTGATAATGTTTTTTTATAATATCTGCCCTGCAGTATTATTCGTATAAAACGAACTTGATATCGAGATTCCTTCAGATGATAAGATCATAGTTCGAAAGTAAACTCACTTGAAGTCATTTCATCAATGACAAAATTATATGTCTAAGCAAAAATTTCTCTACCAAATACTAAATGGTCGTTTGAAATTAAAAACAATCGGAAGTGAACCCGCCATGCACTCTCGGATTGCTCACCACAATTATTGCAGTAGAAAATGGTTGACAATACCTAAGACCTCTGTTTTTTTTTTGTAACTTATTTTCAATTTAATAATAAGTTCTTTAAGAAAACGAGGGTTTTGCAATGGTGTTACCATTAACTCCTTTAATGGCAGATATATATATATATGGACTATTTTGTGAACTAATATTTAGTCAAAGACAAGATGTCC
This sequence comes from Catocala nupta, assembly GCA_963675205.1. Classification (NCBI taxonomy): domain Eukaryota; kingdom Metazoa; phylum Arthropoda; class Insecta; order Lepidoptera; family Erebidae; genus Catocala; species Catocala nupta. Next base: position 28,758,884 of record OY776090.1, on the reverse strand, counting down.
TATATTATTATCGATACGTAGACAATATTTTTAAGGCTTGTTCGGATACCGCCACACAACTTCATAATTAGTTAAAGCAGTCAATAATAAACCCACAAAATTAAATATAAACAATATAAAGGTAATGGCACCAGCTAAGTTTGTTGGACTAATTATACACAGGGACACAGGGCTAACAATATTAACACGTTTGAAAGTTTTTGCAAGCCAACATACAGACATACAGACACATCTACGCAGGTATTATCAAGTCATTCCTGGCAACACAAATTAGTTGCGTTTCATAGTACGATTCACTAGGTTTTACCCACAAAATAATTCACTTTATCATTCGAACGACAGTGAGGGTAGTCGGTGAATAAAAAGGCGATAAAAGCAGGCGCGCATGATTACTCATCGCTCATTCATTGCCAAACTGTCACAAGGATGCCTCGCGCTAAAGTGGAAAACGTTCGAAGAGGAATGTTGCAAGTTGGAGTGCGCCTGGATCAAAGGAGTTCAGTATTGTCAACCTTTTTTCTATTGCAGGAGTTGGGGTGGTCAACTTAGGTTCCGCGGTATGTTTCTCTATTTCCAATAATTTTGTTACAATTGACTGTCGCCAAATAACGCGTGATGCCATTCAATACATAGTTCAAATGGATTACATTTTTTAATAAGTATAATATAATATATAATATAATATTCTACTACATACACACAACACAAACTTTTTTTTTTTTTTTTTACGTGTGGGAATGCAATGACGCATATCCCTCCGCGGGCGGAGGCATTTTGTCGGACTCGCCGGGGTAAAAGAAAGATGTTAAAAGACAATGTACCTCCCGGAATACCGACTAAACCTACCACGGTGTTCCTCGACAAAACCACTATCGACGGGGCCGCGCGAATCGCTTTCGCATGCGGTCGCGACCCCGCCGAGGTTACGGCCCGCCGTATGAAACGGCAGGCCACTACACGAAAAACCTACCCAAAATAGGCACTACTTCACATAAAACCCTACTGTCTCCCCTAGAGGGGAGACGGACTCGACACAGAGGCGCGCGTGGGAACACGCACGCCGCCTCTCGGACCTGGTGCTGAACGGATGGCGGGCAGGCCCACAAAGCCCGCCACCCCCAGGTCAAACCTCAGGGTGGCTGGAGGTCGTCTCGCGCCCTCCGGCGCCCGGCTCTGCGGTTGGGGAGAGGGCTTAAACGCTCCCTCTCCCGCTCCGCCGCCTTCTTGATGGAAATTACTTCCTCACAGAAGGAGGCGACGGCGTTCCACGACCTCTCACTCCGGACCATAGACTGGACTACGGCCGGGAGCGAGAGGGCAACAGATCCGACTGCCGCGAACAACTCACGGCGCTGCGATGCCCAGGCGGGGCAAACCGCCAAAGTGTGCAGCGCCGTATCCTCTACAACGTCGTAGCAGTCGCCGCAGTGGTGACAACCGGGCGTCTCTTGCCGGCGTATACGACACAGGAACTGGCCAAAACAACCGTTGCCAGTCAGAACCTGTGTCAGCCGGAAGGTGAGGGCGCCATGCCGCCTCTCAAGCCACTCCTCAAAAACGGGACTTACCGCGACGATCGTGGCGTGCCCGGCACTAGGGTGCACAAGTCGCTCCTTCCAATTAGCCACTAGGACCTGGCGGAGCTCGGACCTTGCCGCCTTGGTTGTGGCAAAACCCGGTCCCTCGCCCCGAGCTAGCGCCTCCTGGCGCCAACGATAGAGCGACGCCAGGAGCGCCGCTTCCAGGTCCCATGGCATCGATCCGGCGAGGAGGCTCGCAGCCTCGAACGAGAACACAACACCATCTAGCCCAACCCAAGCAGAGCTTGTACTATGGGTACTAGACAATGGATAAACATAAATATATACTTTTTCTTTTGTAAATACATACATACATGTTATACATAGAATCACCCAGACCAAGTCAAACATCCATATTCATGCACACAAATATTTGACTTGTGCGGGAATCGAACCCGCGACTTCAGGCGTGGCAGTCGCTGACACTAACCACTATCATCACGATGTCAATAAATATCGTATATATGTTTTCTAAATAACACATGTGAGAAAATATGTAGTATACATTCAAATTAAACTACTTTCGACGGCTTTTATCGTGCTGTTTACTTTAAAAAACAGAATTAAAAAATTATATAAATAACAATAATGATATTTTTAATAAACAACTCGATAAAATCCGTTTTATGTACTTTAATTTCGATGTGTAACAGTCGCGTAAACATATGACATTATTATGTAAATATGCAATATGTATTTAAGATGTGTTGTTGTTGTTGTTACAGGTCACATGATCACGTGGTGGCGCCATGTCCGCGGTGATGAGCACGCTGTCTATGATCAGCGGCGGACGGCGCGCGCATCGCAAGCTCGCCTGCGGGTAAACACCTCTCTATCTAGTAGCTACCTCTCTGCTTATACCGCACAAGCTTAACAGCACAGATGGCGTTGTGATTTAAGTGGTCGCTCCGCCACTACCACAGCGTCGAGTATTGTGGGTTCGAATCCCATACGGGACAAAAATGTATGTGATTCACAATCAGTTGTTCCGAATCTGGATGTTCTTTGTGTCCGTTGTTTGGATTTTTGTAAAGTCGCCCGCTATACAAGAATTATTCATAGTGCAGGAGTTGTCTTCCTCAATATAAAAAATAATCAATCAGATCCGCAACTTCGACCGCGTGGAATTCGGTTATATTGCAAATTCTCTGCCAAAGGCACGTGTTTCCTTCTTCCTTCAATCCTGGGTACTTTAAGCGAGGCGTGAAAAAGCACCTTCTTAGGCCGTCAAAGGTCTCTAACCTCAACATCGCCTCGGCTGCTATGAGGACAATGTGGAGGCCACTGCTCTTAGACCACACGACTGCTTACCATCAGGCGGAGTGTGGTCACTTTGACGAGCAAAATAAAATAAAAAATATATAATATAAAAATCCCTGTTTCATCCTTTTACGGCTGTAATTTAATTGATTAATTCCCGTGTATAAGATACCTTGCTGTAAAATTCCAAGCTACCTGACTCTGTAGTTTCTGCTGTGTCTTGATCGAGATATCAAACTTTAAACTCCTTTTGTACACCTTTTCTTAGTACTCGCCTACGTTGTATAAGGCAACACAATGCAAAATTTCAAGAGGGTCGGTGCTATGCGTTGATATGTTAGGCAGTTAGATGGACAATCAATTGATCAGTTTATCCAATACATTTGGATTATAGTTTTCATTAGCCTAGTGAAAACCATTAAACTAACGGTATTTCAATGGTTTTCTCTATACGGATAGACTTCAAGTTTAATTTTAAGGCATTATTAGATTTTTAATTATCTTCGGTCAAGAAAAACTTCACGAGTAAAGCTATATGATTGAGAGTTCTGCTTTATGTTGTCAAACACGTGTAAAAATTCCATCTGCACGGGTCAAGCATGATAGACTATGGCTTGGCCCTACCCATACTGAGAAGAGGCTGATGCATGCATACAAGGTACTTGTTATAATTCTTGTATCGTGGGGGACTTTACAAACATACAAACGACGGACACAAAGTATATCCAATCTCGGAAGAACCATTTGTAAATTACACAAAGTTTTGTCTCGTGTGGGATTCGAACCCACAACACTCGACGCAGGGGCAGAGGCAAGGCGAACACTTAAACCACTATGCCATCCACACAGCCAATAATATTATTTTAGTTAAGTTCATGATACGTGTACTTACTGGATTCTCAGTACGTAAACCCATTTATTATTACAGTCACATGCAGTCTTATAGAACTGCGCAGTCATTTGTTTAAAGGTCAAACAGGTTCCAAAGTTAGAGGTTGTATACAGCTGTAATAAATTCACGCTAACATACAATTTGTCATAGTCCTTACAACTCGGATATTAGCGTGAAGTTATTTCGCTTTCATACACAACATAACATTTACTCATACATTTCAATAGAGTTGTAGCGTTGTTCTTATACAGGGCTAATTAAAAAGACAAATAATCTTTTGCCCGTTACTCATTTATTACTTAACAACTTTTCTTCTATTACTTTCAATAATTCATAATTTCAATGTTTTCATACAAAATTAAATTCTTTTTTGGCACTATATAGTTACTTTTATTACATAAACAAAGCAACAATTTTAATTTACAACAACTAATATTAACAAACCTAACCACTTATAAATAAAACATGAAAAGAAACAAAATATAGGACTACAATTTCTTTTTAGTGATCTGTGGTGTTTAGTCAATGATATAATTAAATAAATTAACATAATATATACACAATTTTTTTACATGTAATTTAAACCAAAGAGAAAAATAAAACTACAAAATCAAAAACCGTCATAATATTCCTCCGCATCGTCGTCAATTGGCAATGTACCCAGAAGACTGGCAGCATCGCCACGTTGAATGGCAATACTTATTCTTTGTGCAAAGAAAATACCAGCCCTCCGGTCACACGAAGCATCGATGAGCCGCTTAGCTAGGTCTCTATAAACAGACCTAGCACTTTGACTCCATGGCCCCAGCGTTTCGACACCAAACGGCTCAAATATGTACTTAATGTACTCACCAATAAGGTTTTGATATTTACGCCGTTTGAGCGTCTCCGCTGATGCAGCAGCAGCACCAGCACAACCCGCTGTGCTAGAAAGATGTGATGGCGCAAGGGTGTCGACAAGTTGCATCCCACACCAAAGGCCTACCCATTTTCCATGGCAGGAATGACATACAATCTGGTCTCTTGCCATCGTCGCGTATCAAGCCGTGAGGTTCAAGTTGAGCCGGAACGCCAGCGGTGACAATAGCTCGACGGAGTATGTTATTCAGGTTGGCGTGTCGTGATATACGACCAGCACACCTGCTGTATAATAGGCCATGGTGACCAAGACTGTCGACGGCTTCTCCACAAAGACACCGATGCGGAGAAACACAAAGAGTACCTAAGCGCAAACAAGAAGCAATGCGGTAGGTCGTATCGTCCAACATGGTACCTATGTTGGACGACGGGAGCGACCAATATTAAAATTGGTTGCTATAATAGCACAACTAAAACAAAAACTACACGCGGTTGCAAAAAAAAGCAGAGTCGCGTAAACAATCTACACACCGCGGAGAGCCGGTCTGCTGAATGCCTCCAATTTTTTACTTATTAAATGTTTTTCGGTAAACGTATTGAGTTTTATAAAAAGTGCTAGGACAAAAGTTGTTAAGTTTGACGTAAAGAAGACACGGGTAAAAAGGTAATTAGAAATTTCAAGTGGCAGAATATGTTTATAAATATAGCAAAGAAGCATATAGCTTGCCTGATGGTAAACGATTACCGTAGCTTATAAGCGCTTGCAATACTCGCTGTAACTCGCGTTACTAACCATAGTATTAATGAATAAGTTATCAGGCAAAACGCAGTAACAGCATTAGCACTCAAACCCTGGATTCATGTAAAGGTTGCATAAGCCTGGATAAATCTTACCGTTATAAAATAATTGGCAACGGGGGAGCACATACTCTATGTTTTCCTCGCTAAATGCTTAATCAGCGCTTCGCTTGATCAGATGATCTTTTCCTGACCTAAACAATCGATATTTCCATTCAATTCATGCGGCAATGCTGCATATCATCATAGCATGTTACCAGTCAACAGCTATGCTGATTAATTTTACGACGCATAACCCATTAAGTTAATTACCTTTTTAGAGTTCGAACTCTTATACAACAGCTTTGTCCGTCTGTCTGTTATACAACTTTCAACTCAAGAACTGTAAGAGCTAGAGACTTGCGGTCGAACGGAGTCGGAACGCCATTCGACTCAGCATAGTCGATATACCCCGAAATTACTATGAGCTTTGACCTCTGACCTCAAGGTCACGTGATACCATTTTTCGAATTCTAAGATTTACGGCAATTCATTGCCGTTTCTCACTTGTTATAATTATTATTAACCTACCTTCATCCTCTTTTTATGAATTAAAGTAAATTATTCTATACATTGATAGTTGATAGCGCTGCGCGTCTTCAAAATTTTTAATGTAGATATACACATATACAGCACATAACCTATTGAGTTGCTGCCGGACACACGAGACATTTTTTTTTATACAACTAAGTTGGCAAACAAGCATACGGCCCACCTGATAAGTGGTCACCGTAGCCTATGGACGCCTGCAACACCAGAGGTATCACTTGCGCGTTGCCGACCTTTTAGGAAAGGAAGTTGGAAGGAGAAGGAGCGGAAAGGGGTTGATTGGGCATCCGGCACTCTCACTCACCAAAAGAAACACAACAATAGGAATACTGCTATTTCACTTCGATTCTGTGAGAGGGTAGTCCTTCCCCGGTCGAGCCGGCTCATGCTGAAATAATGCTTAATAAATAATCGCAAAATTATACTCAGTGAACATTAATCTAACCCGATCATATTACAATCGTAAAGTGTCAATGATTCTTATGTCACCTTGCTAATAAAAGATCAAATTACTTCGCCGGTGGTCGACCGAATCGCGGATATTCGAACGATACAATTACCATACTAAGCACGATCACGCTTAGTCCACGCGTGGGCGACAAACCATAACAAACATGCTTATATTGGTATACCTACCATACGAAACATGGCTTTCTGATGTTTATCTGCTTTGTAATGGCTTTGGAAGATGGTCTTTAATGATTAAATTAGGAATAAAAGACATTAGCAAGCTTAGATATACGCTTTAGTAATTTAATTATGTTGATTTAAATATCTGTTATGGATTTATCGAAGTTGATTTTGCTTTGAATGTTTCATGGGTTCTTTCGCATAGTGCGATTCGGTTATTTACGATCGCGAGATGCCAATTTAGATTTCCAGATCAAGAATAGTGTTAAAGGACTCCTTTTAAGAAATTCGACCTGGATATTACTTTTCTGTGAGGAATATCTGAAGCAGAATCTAAAATCTTTATATAGTAAAAGACTCACCTTTATTGAGATGAGAGATTGTTGTGTATGATCTTTGGGTTCGATTCCTAGATCGGGAAATTTTACTTACCAACACGGAGTCTGGAAGTATGCCCAAAAAGTCAATAAGCGCGCCCCCAATTACGTGGATCCTTAAACTATATCTGGCGTAATGTGGATGTAATACATTTCTGCTTACGTCTTTATGTGTTAGACGTGAGACATACATATGTACATAACATATGTATTTAACTACCACCGCACGAATCCATTAAACTAAACCACACCTGCAATCAATAATTATTCGTAGCAACAATTAATTGTACCAAACAATTATGTTGAATCCTAACTATCCTAACTAATATTATAAATGTGAATATGTTTGTTACGCTTTCAGGCCTTAAGTACTAGACCGATCATCATGAAATTTCGCATACACGTTGTCAGGAGAATAGGACATAGGGAAACCTTTTATCTAGAAAAAGTACTGGTAGATACTTTTTCTGGATAAAAGGATAAATAACCTAACCTAACATAACCTTCAAATCCGCAAGCGAAACCGCGAGAAAAACTAGTCCTTACTTAATTAATATTATAAACGCGAAAGTTTGTATGGATGTATAGATGTTTGTTACTCTTTCACGCAAAAACTACTGCACCGATTGCTATGAAACTTGGTGTATAGATAGATGGAGACCTGGATTCACACATAGGCTACTTTTATCCCGATTTTCCCACAGGAACGGGACTTACGCGGGTGAAACCGCGGGGAAAACTAGTAATCAGTCATTGTACAAATCATAGAAGAGATCCAAATGTGTTTATTCAGTAAATTGAACATCACACTTTGGTCCGGATACATGCGTCTTACGAATACATGATACTGCAACATTAGTTCATGCTTATAATTGGTTTTGAATATCGTTAAACACACATTAGTTGTTTGTAGATACAGGAAACATGCTTCGGATGCGCGTTTGCGAAGCGCAATGGCACAAGAAATCTTTTCCACCGAGAATGGGGCAATGTCGACAAAACTTGTCTGGTTTTATGAGTAAAAAGCATATGTGAAGATTTTACTTATTTCTTTCTCTCTTTCTATTCGTGTGGTTAGTGGCCACCCTGTTGTCAAGAGTTCTTCAAGCCGCCCGTAGGCCTCTGACATGGCTTAACGACTGCTGTCAATTTGGCAACAACCGGGACCGACTTTTACGTGCCCTCCGAAGCACGGAGACGCTCAGATGAAATACCACTAAGCGGTCACCCATCTATAGACTGACCGCATCCTACGTTGCTTAGCCTCGCTAATCGTTTACCGATCAGTGAGTGCAACTGGCTATGAGCGCCTCAACTTATTAACCTACAACTATTGGGTTTTAATTATGTCTGGTGTTCTAAGACTTGACAAAATAAGGCATCTTAATACTTGAATATCATATATACTAATATTATGAAGCTGAAGAATTTGTTTGTTTGAACGCGCTAATCTCAGGAACTACTGGTTCGAATTGAAAAATATTTTAGTGTTGGAGAGCCTATTTATTGAGGAAGGCTATAAGCTATATAACATCACGCTACAACCCACGGGGGCGACGCAGTAACGCCAAACGTGAGTGAAACCGCGGGCACATCAAGTCTGTACTAATATTATATTATGCTCATATCGCGTAGTGGTTTTAAGTGGTCACGTTGCCACTGCCTTAGCGCTGAGCGTTAGGGTTTATAGGTTACTAGGGTTTGCCCGCGGCTTCGATCACGTTAATGTACACACAGCGACATATCAACCTAGACTGTTTGGACTTTAAACTATTAGAAGTTGAACGCTGCGAATCGTGCGAGAGAGTGCGTTATATTTTTGTTACGCTCTATCCTTACCATGACATCGACACCACTATGCACTGTTCCTTGCCGACAATTCTCTATTTTGTATGTAGCGTAGTTATGCGTATATAGGGTGTCTAACTTGATGTGTAGCCGTGTGTACATAGATATTGGCAATTCATTTTCCCTTTTTAATTAACAAAAGCTAACCTATGTCCTTTACTGAACCTCTAAGAACTACTATGTATATGTAGGCATGCGAAATTTCATGATGATCGGTTAAGTAGTTGAGGCTTGGAATCGTAACAAGTAAATAAACTCACATTTGCATTTATAATATTAATTTGGAGTACATTAATAATTGTATCGAGCCTGAATGTCCACTGTTTGAGTATTTGTAAAGTACCCGCGACACAGGAATGATTTCTAGTGTCAGTTATATTTTAAAAGAGAGAAATAATCGAAGAGAGTACAATACATACGTAGTGCACTTGCGCTAAATATTTAGTTGTTCTGTTAAAATCTTAATCAATAATAATCACCGTAGTCTTAGTATTATTCAAAAGGACTTTACTATATTTTATTTTTTTTACAAAATTCTAATTTCCTCCCCAAGCTACACAAGCTACACAGCTTGTTGGCAAAAATACGCTCGTTAACAATATTCTTTATAGCTTTAATACAAAATAAAGCGAAATTCAAGCGTCGACTGCACCGTGCGCGTGGGTGTGAACCTCAATTATCCTAGTATCACCTTCGCCGAGCAGTAGACACTTGAGTTTCGATTTTAACAAGCTTTTACTTATTTTAGATTCTGTTCTTATTTTAGGGACTAGATATTCATTCATTCGTTCTCCGTAGTAATTATTACCTTGTGGTTTAAGCAGCTTTCTTTTTTTTGTGTTACCTGTCTTGTATTAATTATTACTAATCCGCCATCCGTTTTTAAAGACAGAAAGAGCATATTCTTGAAGTCCGATTTGCATAAAAAGCGCGGAGCATTCAGCCATCCATTGAACGTCCAAATCCTTAATGAGCTTAATGCTAGCTTTTAATAAGAAGTACATTAAAAAGAAACACTTTCTATTTCACTGTTTACCGTGCAGAATTCACATTGCAATGTCGCAATATCTAATTATATTAGCATAACAAAATCACATGAACATAATACTCAAGTGAACCTAGTTAGTTCAGTATAAACCTATTATAATAGTTGTCAACCGTGAGAATACTAAAATAATTACCCAGTTGTTTCCCACAAAGCTCACTGTTAAGTACAAAACAATAAACATTTTATTATATCATAAAAAATTAAAAAGTCTTTTCGCATTGTTAAAAAGTCGTTTACATTTAGCAACTTTAATTCTCTATTACTAAACGGATTATATTCTTAAGAGAATTTTGATAAGAATACAAACAGTACTACAAGATTTAATGATATTACGATAAGAATGTTTCACGAATAAGTGTTGACAATTGAAACATTATTAAATACATCATTAAAATGTAGATTGGGGTCAATAGATAATTTGGGAAATTGTTTCGTTAAGGTTTTTCTCACAATTAATGTAAATCGAGGCTGTGCTGCTGTTCCCGTGACGTAATATTACGTTTATGTTTGCGACTAGATACAGAGTTAACTGATTGCCTCGATGGCGTAGCGGAGCGGTGACACTGCCGTGCATGACTTCTCGGGTTCCAGTCCTGGGTTATTTAAATGGGCCTATTAGGTTATAATATTAAGCAATTCTTAGTTATAATATCCTCCAGACCAAATTTCGGTCAAGGCAGCCAGCCTTAACGGAGACTAGCCATCTGCACAAGAGTTATTATAGTGCACAAGCGTGTACGCAAACACAAGTGCATTCTCTGTGCCCTCTTTCATGGTCCGATGGGACGGTAATCCGACACCACCGGAGAGAGATCAGGCGTAGGACCATCGGCTTTACGCGCAATTCTTAGTAACGTCACGGCGCGGCGGCGTCTAGAACTGTTCTCGGTAAAAGATAATAGACTCGCCCCGTGTTATGTGAGACCTCAAAACATAGTTAGTAAAATGTGGATTTAATATACCTCAATCTAACTGTTTTGGGAATATAGGCACGAGACTATGTATGTATTTGGGTTCAGAATTCGATTGCCGGATTGTGTAAAATATCATTAGGTTTTCATTTAATTTATCATTAAACTAAAATTCAATTTTAAGCACAAGATACATGTAATGCAGTAACAGGTATCATTACAATGTGCAAAACAATATTAGCTTTGAATATTCATTAGTGTTAAGATTACAGCATAGGAAACAATTATATTAACACATAATGGCGAAGCACAATATTGTCTTTGTTCCACTGACATTCGTCATAATTATTACGAGTGCGACCTCTTGCAAGCATAACTAAATTATCGTTTCAAGGTAAAAATAACTGGCTTTGTAGAAAACATGATATGCTTTGTACTCGCTGTTTGTTTATTTAATATAATTTACGTTTCACGTTTTATTTAATTGCTATGTTTTGTTTATATTTATGAACAAACATTTTTATATATTTCCGGACAACTAATCGGCCTTACATTAATGCCACTGCTTTTTTACCTCGCTTAGTTACCATGAGATTCTAGAATTTCATATTTCGATACATATGCGCTGAAATGACGATGACCTGAATGCATATCTTCTCATAAAATATGACCGACTTCTAAATAACTGCATTCGATTTAATTATAATCTTCGTAAATATGATCAAATTGGTTACCCATTCGTCAACGCCATAGTTTGCGTGCCCTTACAACATTATTTTCTACCCTAACCTCACCAAACGCCCCACTTATTTAACCTGCCTTTTCCAATACCTATGTGCCAATCACGATAGAAATCTTCGTTCTTCCAATAGCCTCCTTTTACTTTGTCCAACAGACAGCAATCGGGTTCAAACCCACGTCACGCACCTCTGACTTTCGGAAGCTATATTATTTTTCGAAATTATGTGCGTATTGATTAACAATTATCGTCTGCTCCGTGCCTCGGAGAGCACGTTAAGCCGGTCGGTCCCGGCTGCCATGAACATCTATGGCAGTTGTTATTGGGAAGTCAGTGCCCTATAATATCCTGACACTGGTCTAGCCTTAGAGTATCGTTAGCCTTCGGGTTGCGGAGGTCAGGTGGCAGCCGCTCCGTGTAAAAACTGTTGTCTATTCAAATCCGGTTAGGCCAGAAAAGCCGACCCCAAATGACTTGGGAAAAATAAAGGCTAGGGAGAAGAGTTTGTCCCTCCCATATATCTGATTTCCTACATTCTTCGTTCCTCGTCCAGTCCGTTTTACTATGGAATACGCTCCCTCATGAAGTCAGGATGTCCACAAACCGTAACACTTTCAAGGTGAACGTACGCTACGTGCTCTCCTACTTGACAATTTCTCAAAGTCCTCTCAACTTTAATATAATACGTATGTATGTATACATGTATATATATATATATATGTATTTGTATATATTTTATTTAGATTATAAAATATGTTTATTGTTTTGTGTATATTATGTAATATATCGTTTTTATTATGATATTCTTTAGTATAATAATATGCTTAGTATATGTAAGTGTATATTTCATGCTAATGTATGAACCTACTACTTTTTATCTCTGCATCACCCAATGGTTGACTGGTAGATAATGACTGTGGCATTAAGTCCGCCGATGTACTATTTGGTACATAACATTTTGAATAAATAAATAAGTATTTGAAAGACTAATTTTAAAAAGTCTGTGCCAATATGGTAAAATACGACCCTTACGTACAACATATATTGCGACTTCATCCGGCCATCCGCCCGTGTGCAGATGTTTATTGGAAATATGGAAAATCATAAAAAAAATTGTCCAACTTTATTATATTGTGAGTGTATGATATCTATAAGTTCGTGTATGATAATTAAAACGCAGCTGGCGTCGCATTGGAAACAATAGCGAACATTTTTAAAAAGCCTAATTATTTATTCGGGCATATTATCGATACTTATATTTTCTAACTCTTAAATTACAAATTGTGGGCAAGAGTGTTACAGAGGAAGACTCTTTGGCTTTCCTTACATGTTTTTATTATTCTGGAAGGAGGACTTGGTCTGTCGTCTGCTATTATTTGAATACCAACCTCTAGCAGAATACAGCGTAAGAATATTGGGCGTCTCACACAACATACCTGTCATATTGCTTGCCTTTCATCTCATCTTTAATTCTTTTACTCTAGCACAAAATAATTGAAAATGTAGGTTGGATCCTAGATTAAGCGAAGCGCTTGATACCCTGGTATTGCAAATTACCCAATAGATACTTTAATCCATTCACTATCAGGTGAGGCGTATGCCTCTTAGCTACCTTATTACATAAAAGATAGTAATTAAATAAGTCATTTTGTCTGCAGCAGCCGCAAGTCTGGCCAGTTCTCTGACGCCGGCGAGGACCGGTCTCGCAGTCAGCATGACCTCAACAAACAGCAACGCTCCGCTTCGCTGGTAAGTACTACCCATCACTGTTTCCTCACGAAGTAACAATATGAATGTCAAGTTACTTAGCAATTATGTTATGATCTGACTATTGCCGCTCATTATAAGACCATAGTATCTTGAAGCAAGTATTTGTTCTATCTCCATTTGTATAGTATATTGTATTCCAATGTAAGACATAGCATAGAAGAAAAGTTTCCTTCGAGACATGTTTGTCTTGTAAATTGGCCTTTATTATCAATGGATCAATACAGGAACTGATTTTTAAGTGAAGATAATGTGTAAGTGATGCAAGCGTCTGTAGGCTACAGTTATTATTTTCAACTAGGCATGCCACATTGGCTATGTAAACATAAAAAGTGCCAACTTAGTTATAATATTCTTTTTTAACCTCTCAACCAATCCAGTTATCAAAAATACGAAGATATAAAAAAGATATTCAAACAAAAGAAGTCTATTATAACAAAATCTACTTTTTAATTAGTCTGGTTGTGCTCAGATGCCAACGTCCTAGCGTTGGTTGAGAGGTTAAGCTTCATACACGTGTAGTATATTTCTGCTATGACGTTATGCCGAATAGCCACTGGTGTATAACCTCGCTAATTACGCAATACCTAATCAATATCTAAAAGCCCCATTCCCATCAGGAGCAAACGCTGTAATTTAACTCTGAACCGCATACCTTGTCGGCTATTCCGTTATCTCGAACATTACGGCTATTGTTCCCGAGCTGCGTAGGCGCAGGCCCCCGGCGCGCGGCGCCTGCGCACGACCGCTTCGACGTAATTGACGGCTCTACTCTAAGTCTGCATGGGCAGTCGTAATGCTCAGAGTATTTTACTCGATTACGTTAATGAGAGTATTTGAGGAACGTAGGGTTAATGAAGGGAAGGTTTCAGATTATAGAATTACAGATAAAATAATGTAATATTCAATGAAACCTAAGTAAACTTAGATAACGCGTAGGTCAGTTGTTTGCTAAAGTAACTGCCAATTGAAATTAAAATACATTATACGAATTTCATTATATTGTCTGTTACCCCGGTATTGAGTCTACCCGTGACCATGGCTGCTGATATTTGTGTAATCGTCAGACAATCTTCTTCTTCTTTCTTTTCGTGTGGTTAGTGGCCAACCTGTTGTCAAGAGTTGTTCAACCCGACGTAGGTCTCTGACATGGCTTAACGACTGCTGTCAATTTGGCAGTAACCAGGACCGACATTTTTACGTGCCCTCCAAGGCACGAAGACGCTCAGATGAAATACCACTAAACGGTCACCCATCTATAGACTGACCGCACCCAACGTTACTTAACCTCGCTAATCGTTTACCCATCAGTGAGTGCAACTGGCTATGAACCTCAGACAATGAAACTGCCTATGTTATATTTGTAAGTTATGTTAAAGGAACGCAACAACAAATAGCGTGTAAAGAAACCTTTTTGTGGGAAAACTTAGAAATTGCACTGATGGCGCAGTTGTTTAAGTGGTTGCCTCGGCACTGCCACTGCACTGAGTGTTGTGAATTCAAATCCCATATGGTACATTTTGTGTCATCCACAAATGTTTGTGCCGAATCTGGGTGTTTTTATGTCCATTGTTTTAATATTTGTAAAATACACGACACATAAATTATTCCTAGTGCTGGAGTTGTCTTTTTTAAAGAAGAAAAAAGAAGAAGTTACATAACATCACGCTATGAGCCACGGGTGCGGAGCAGTAATCATAATCGTAGTTGAGACCGCGGGGGACAGCTAGTACCTATGTACATAATATAAAATTCTCTTGTTATAATGTTACGTTGACTGATTTGAACCTTAAAATATGATGGCTATATGAAGTGACACCTTCACATAAGTAGAAAAAAAATTGGTTGCAACATGAGGGCGCAATGGCTTCAGAAAGGGTCAAAAGGGTTTCAGAACATATAGTTAGTAAAGATACATTGGTGTTATCACCGTAGAACTGCACTTATTACAATATGTATCCTGCTTCCTTTAAGGCCTCCGTCTCGAAGTCAGCGATTGCAGGACCGGAGCGAGTGCGGTGCGGAGACCGCAGCAGCGGGCAGATCGCACGACGCTAGGCCGACGTAGTGTTATGAGAAATTAGAGTCTATGTTCGCGAACGAAATGTCTAAACAGCGACAACATCATCTTTTTTATACAAATATCGGTCGTTAAAAAGCAGAAATATAAAATATAATACTATATCAATGCAGACACCGCTAGACTGGTGCGCATCGCTCGTACGATGCTCTCCGCGCTCCCGCTTACTTCATGTCCGTATCCTTACTGTCATTTCACACTTCTACCACAGCTTCTATTAACAAAACTGATATCACATACAGTAAACCTGTTACAAATGTCAAACATAATATTTGGAATTACTGAAATCTTTATAGTCCGCTTCATTACCGTGACATATCTTTGTGCTTACGATTGCGGGCGTGTCGTGCAGTGCTACCGCTTAAGGCCCCAGATAGGATCCTGGAACGGCCAGTGTCATTGGGTTTAACCTGGTGAAAACTTCTCAGTAGCTACACCAAGACTAAATATGTGAGAAATGTGCAACTAAAAAAATTATAAGGTCCATAATACCATATATCTATCAGAGGATCCGTGTAATATAGACCCTATTAATTATATTATATTTGTATCTATTACTTCATGAGATACTTGTAGAGACAAGTATACCATCACAGGTTTATCAGCGATAGCCTAGTGGGACACCGTGCGACTGCCACACAGAGGTCTCGAGTTCGATCCCAAGGCGCGCTGACTTTTCGAAGATATGTGCGTATTAAATAGTTAATTATCGCTTGCTTTAACGGTGAAGGAAAAACATCGTGAGGAAACCTGCATGTCTTCATGTCAGAGTTCTCCATAATGTTCTCGAAGATATGTGAAGTCTGCCAATACAAATAACTAAAGTATAAATTATAAATGCTCAATATTCACAAACGAAAGGTACAGGTGAACAGTTGAATAATTTTGCCATATTAATATTAAGTAATTTATGTATTTCACATAAATAATTAAATTATTTGTAGCGGATATGCAATTTATTATCCAAGCGAGATTTAAACGGCAGGAAACAATTAAGTACATAATGATATAATAGGCCACCTGATAGCAATATTGCAGTGTGACGGATGAGTTAATTTATCACAATATCACTCGAACATTTTCATTGCAATTTTAGTATTTTTATAAAGTACTTACTATCTATAATAATATTATAAAACTGAAGAGTTTGTTTGCTTGACCGCGCTATTCTCAGGAATTACTGGTTCGGATTGAAAAATTATTTTAGTGTTGGATAGCCCATTTATCTAGGAAGGCTGTAGGCTATATAACATCACGCTACGACCCACGGGGGCGGCGCAGTAATCATAAACGCGGGTGAAACCGCGGGCACATCTAGTATTTTATAAAGTACTATGTTTTATAAAGTACTATATTTTATAAAGTACTATATTTTATAAAGTACTATATTTTAAACAGTACTATCTATACTAATATTATAAAGCTAAAGAGTTTGTTTGTTTGTTTGCTTGAATGCGCTAATCTCAAGAACTACTAGTCTGAATTAAAAAAATATTTTAGTATTGGCTAGCCTATTTATCGAGGAAGGTTATAGGCTATATAAGATCACGCTATAACCCACGAGAGCGGCGCAGTAATCATAAACGCGAGTGAAACCGTGGGCACATCTAGTACTTTATAAAGTACTATATTCTATAAATTACTATATTTTATAAAATACTAGATTTTATGAAGTACTAGATTTTATAAAGTGCTATATTTTATAAAGTACTATATTTTATAAAATACTATATTTTATAAAGTACTATATTTTATAAAGTACTATATTTAATAAAATACTAGATTTTATAGTGCTATATTTTATAAAGTACTATATTTTATAAAATACTATATTTTATAAAGTACTATATTTTATAAAGTACTATATTTAATAAAATACTAGATTTTATAGTGCTATATTTTATAAAGTACTATATTTTATAAAATACTATATTTTATAAAGTACTATATTTTATAAAGTACTATATTTTATAAAGTACTAGACTTTATAAAATACTATATTTTATAAATTACTAGATTTTGCCCGCATCTTCGCTCGCGTAAATGTAGGTTAGGTTAGTAATAGTCACATTATGTCCCTTTCCGTTCCTCTAACAATGTGTATGCTAAATTGTATGATGATCAGTCGAGTAGGTATGGCACGAAAGCGTAACAAGCATTGTATGTATGTAAAGATGTTTGTTTTTCTATGTAAAGGTAATAAGAGCAGCGATAGCTCAGTGGGGAGACCAACAGACTGCAATGCAGAGGGTTTCGGGTTCGAACCCACGTCGCGCACCTCTGACTTTCGGAAGTTATATGACTTTTCAAAATTATGTGCGTATTGATTGACAAGTATCGCCTGCTCCGTGCCTCGGAGAGCACGTTAAGCCGTCGGTCCCGGCTGCCATGAACATCTATGGCAGTCGTAATTGGGGAAGTCGACACAAAAGATGCCACTGGGTCGAAGTGTCGCCAGTCTGTACTGACTGGCCCCCACACAAGATAAGATAAGATGTAAAGATAATAGTAATCATGTCCTCCAGACCGAATTTCGGTCACAGCGGCCAATCTAAACGGAGGTTGGCCATCTGCGCAGGAGCTATTATAGTGCACAAGTGTGCGCAAACACAAGCTCCGATGGGACGTAATCCGATACTACCTGAGAGAGATCAGGCGCAGGACCAACAGCCTTACGTGCTTACCGAGGCACGGGGGTGTCTTACACCGCCAACTTCCTATCTCCGGGGCTGCTATTAAGATTTCTTAACAGAAAACCCAATAACTTTTTGTTTGCAAGAGATACTATAATGCACATTACATATAATGTTTGATGCGATGGCAATCCTAGACGACTGGAGAGAGACCAGGCGCAGGACTAACAGTTTATGTGCTTTACGAGGCACGGGTGTAAGACATTGCAAGCTCTTTAGCGCCGGATTGCTACTAATTATTTCTTGACAGGAAAACTAAGGCCTCATTTACTGAGACGCGGGGCGTTGCGCGTCGCATGTGGCATGGCGTCTCGCAGCGCGTAGGACGTTTTTTCTGTTTACGGAGCGGCAGCGCGTGCAGCGACACGCATGATCGCACGCGTAAACACAAACATAGGGCTATATACGATGTTGTTTATAGAGATGCAAGGCGGGCAGCGTGGCGGTGCCCGCCGCTGCGCCCGTGACGAATTGCCAAGCGTGTAGCGAAGCACGCGGCGGCTATCGCTGCGTCTTATGCGGCGGGCATCTTTGCGGCGTATTTATTATATTATAAACTCACTGTTCACTTTCTAAAATAGAATTTTCTTCTAAAACAAAGTCGATCATATCGTACTCCACTGCGACAGTGACTTACATCTGCGTTGTACGATTTCCAAATAACACTGGCAGAAGGTGCCGCCGCGGGCATCGCTTCATCGAGAATTTCCGCTGCGTGCGCCGCCGCGATAAACGTCGCGTGAGACGCGTCGATACAATTCGCGGGCTTCGCCGCAAAAAAACGCTCCATTTCAAGCAAACGCGCGTGAAATCGCTTCTCCGTAAACGCACTCATACAATGCTATATTTTTGAATTCAGTGCGAACCGCGCCGCCCATCCCAACGCACGACGCCCCGCGTCTCCGTAAATGAGGCCTGAGAAACGGCCTGGGTGGCAGCGGTAATGTATGCAACTGTTATGCAAGAGATATTAGGTTAAATTTTTGTATCGGAAAAATGTCAGTAGGTATTTGCTGGCAAAAAATTCTGATTAACAGCATAACGCATGCTTGGTATACAGCAATAGATTCGCTCTCGTATACATAGAACTTAAAACAATGACTAACGAAATGTTTAATACACAAATGTGTCAATCTCTTCAGGGATATAAGAGTGACACCTTTCACGGGATATAGTTGTGTGACTATATAATATGTACGTCACACGAAAGTGGCACGGGTCCCTTGCTAATATTTCCCAACATAATTATTATGATCGGCATACTATCGACGCATAAACGCAGCTCGTAAGGGACCAGAGACAAAAGGCATGGCGTAACCACAATATATTTCACTGTCAATGTATTATACTATTTAGTGTCGTACGCGTGAGTGATTGTGTCTGTTAGTGCGTTATGTGGGCAGTTAGAGGCGCGTAGGCTTGTTTAAGATATATGGACATTATACATGTAGTATTAAACGTCTATTTGGATTAAACATTCGAACTATTTGAATGTTGAAGTCTTTCGATTGCTTTCGAATTATTGGGTCTTATTCGATTAGTAATTTATTTATTATAATATATATATATATGTAATACGTACCTATATAGAGGAATGTGGATGCAAATCAGCGTAATAAAATAAACGAAATGAAATTGTGATTCGAAGATTTCACTGGTATCCGAATAAACGATAGCAACGCGTAAATCGACATTCAAATACAAAATTATATTTACTTTTCATATACTTAATACTGCTATACTACTTCAGTGGCATTTGTTTATAACTAATATAGTCTAATGACGTGATACGACCGTGATACGACAAATTAGAATGAGCACGTATATAAAAAAAGAACGACACGTTAATCAAATTCTGACCACAGGTCCAACGATGGATTCAAATGGCAATTAAAACAAATATTTCCGTAAGCATTCATATATTTCTACTGTAATTGTCAGTTAATTTCCTCAGCGGCTTTAAAGCAACATCAATCACAATCAACATGGCAAAACAAACGGTTTCTATAACACGGACTGTTGACAGCCGATGTAGCTGTACCATGATGCAGAATCGCGCATGTGTGTATGCATATGTATGAGTGAATATATATGCTTAAGAGTACTTCTACACTGCGTCGAGAGGAACATGAGAAAATTCTTTCTACATGCCTAAACTATCTTTTCCCATTCTTATCATATTATCTTCTGCTACACCACAGACATAAGGAATAGCATGAAAAGCGCTTATCACAGTATTCCTCATTCTATCCTTCAAATATTTATAAGATAGAAAGAAAATAGTGCATAATACAATTTCAAAGATAGAGTGAAGAAGATTGTATTGATAACGAATTTAATTGCTTCTTTATTTCTATTTTTGACGGCGTTTTATCAGCGTACCTAGCGTTTATGACACCTGCCTAAAATGAGAGATTATGAATACTACAAAGACACACTATACATATATGTATTTTACTTTTATAGATCTGTCTTAAAAGCTCAGAATTAGAAGTCTAATAATCTCACGACAAGACTGGTCATTACTGAATGCAGTCCTTCACAAATGTAACAGACTACAAATTAACAAAGCATGTAACAAAGGAACAAAATATCGAAAATTTTATACATGACATCGATGTCCCCTAAAATCGACACTTCACCCCATCACTGAGTAGACGCGGATGAAACGATTCGGAAAAATAATTTCTTTTCAATGTACGCGGTACTCCAGCCACAAATGCATCACTTAATCATTTACTATATCAATATTTATAAAGCCGGATCGGGATATTCGTAGCATCCGACATTATTTCGAGCGGACATTTTGCAAATGCCTGTGCATCCTGGCAGCGCACTTTATTTTAACTTCAAGCAATCTGTCTAACTCACAGCTCCGTCAATTTTCACATTTATCAGAAGTATACTTATTCCTTGAACATAACAACTAAACAAACATAACAAATGAAATAATCGTGCGCTAAAAATAAAGCAGGAAAATTATGATAGCTTGCACCAAGGCATCAAGAAAACCGGTTTAGTTAGATACTAATATTTACGGAACCGGTTTTCTTGATGCCAGACCCCTATACTTAAACTAGCTGACCCAACAAACGTTGTTCTGCTATATAAATTCATTCGATAGGAACACCCTTATCACCTAGCGATATGAAATATACTTTACGACCTGTTCTCATACCTACCAAACATACTTAGAATTTCATAAAAATCGATCGAGCTGATTTACATAATATTGTCTTCTGTTTACGCGAATGTTATTCATTGAAATTAAACTACTATATACGAATTTTATCGCGTTGTTTATTTAACACTGTACCTATTACACAGATTTGAAAATTATGTAATAGGTACAGTGTTAAATAAACAACGCGATAAAATCCGTATATAGTAGTTTAATTTTAATGGATCGAGCTGTTTCGGAGGAGTGCGGCCAAAAACACTGTGACACGAGATTTTTATATAATTATATATACCTATAGATAATCTCAAGTCTATACATCATGGAATATCAGTAGTCCCTTGGTGTGGGATGCAACTTGTGTCGATAACCCTTGCGCCATCATATCTTCCTAGCAAAGCGGGTTGTGTTAGTGCCGCTGCTAGATCATCGGAGAAGCTCAAACGGCGCAATTATGGCGACCTCATTGATGATTACATATGTCTGTATATAAGCTGTTTGGTGTCGAAAGGCTGGAGCCATGGGGCCCATGTGCTAGGTTGTTAACCTTATTGTAATTTTTTTTCGTATATTTTATCTTAATTAATATAGTTATGTAATTGTTTATCTGTATTAATATTATAAAGAAGAATGATTCGTTTTTTTGTTTGTTTGTAGACTATATTTTATGCTTTGACGCATACCTCTCCCCGGGGGCGGACGGAGGGGTTATGTCGGACTCACGGGGGTAAAAGAGAAAGATGGTATTGAAGATAATAATAGACCTCCCGGTATACTGACTAAACCTACCACGGTGTTTCTCAACAAAACCGCAATCGGCGGGGCCGCGCGAATCTCTTTCACATGCGGTCGCGACCCCGCCGAGGTTTCGGCCCGCTGTATGAAACGGCAGGCCACTAAACAACAAGATTAGCCTTTAGTCACCACTAGATTTAAGCCCTACTGTGGGGTGGGGACACACAACACGCGCGCCCCTTTCGGACCTGGTGCTGATCGGGTGGCGGGCAGGCCCCCGAAGCCCACCACCCCCAGGTCAAAACTGTTACTAACATAACGTAACCTAACATAATTTTATGTAAGCAAAGCCACGGGCAAAAGCTAGTTAGAAATAAAAATACTTAGTTAGGTGGCGGATTACACTCACTTTGTGTCAGCTATGATGTAGGTCAAACTTGATATGGTCGAGCCCATAGCCACCGGTTCTCCCGTAGTGAATAAGCGCTCTTATTAAAAGTATGTGAAAATTATGTGGGGTGTTTTCACTTTTCTTTTAATTGATACTTGAGTAAGAACTGTAAATTACATGTTGTATTTAGAAAGTGCTTGTTTATGGTACGATGATCGTGTTATAAATGGAAATTGACTACACAGTTGTACCATGATACCTACACCAGGTACTTTGTGGTTATTAGCTCAATATTGGTACATATTTGTGCCGAAATTAACTTGTTTTTATTTAACTTTAAAAGACAGCTACTGTGTATATTATGCGTATCGTGGAGGACTTTGCAAATAGTCAATCAACGAACAGCAGATTTCAAAACTATCTTCATTGGTTAACGTTTTGGACTTGCGATCGAGAGGTCGTGGGTTCGGTTAACATGTAGGTATGCTAGTAATTTGCTGTTTACTGCCTCCGTGGCGCAGCGGTAGTGAATGCGACTGCTGTGCATGAGGTCTCGGGTTCGAATCTCTGGTCGAGCCAGCAAAAAGTTATCGGGTTTTCTGTCAAGAATTCTCCATAGCAGCTCGGAGTTAAGAAGTTGGCGGTGTTAGACACCCCTGTGCCTCGGAAAGCACGTAAAGCCGTTGGTCCTGCGCGTGATCTCTCTCCGGTCGTGTCGGATTACCGTCCCATCGGATCATGAGAGTAAGGGAACAGAAAGTGCTCTTGCGTTTGCGCACACGCTTGTGCACTATAATATCTCCTGCGCGGATGGCTTAACCTTGTTAAGATTGTGTCGCCGTGACCGAAATTAGGTCTGGAGGATATTATTATTATTTTTTACCAAAATCACTTGTTATCTTTAAAACTACTAATTATTATTTTTCTCTTGTCTGAATATAGAACCCAACACACTTAATGCATTAGCAATAGCCAAGTGACCAGTTACTCACTACACCATCCCTACACTTGTGTGCGATTTACAGGTTTTGTATCCAAATCTACACGTTTCTTGTGTTCGTCGTTACTATGTAATATAAATTACTTAAACAGGTGCTCTCAAACTGGGACTGTACTCAGTACGAAAACTGTTCCAAAGGCGAATGGCAAGTCAAATGACGTCTGTGTAGTGGCGCTTTGTCAAATATCTCCTTTGGGTAGGCGCAAATAGTTTTCACGTCAATATCTATATCTTTGCTTTCTTTTCAAAACAAATGGACCAGCATTAAAAAGGTACGATGTTTAAAAATAACTATATATAATAATATCTTTATATATATAAATCTTTTGTGCGTGTTTGTAGTTAAACTCCACCTAAACAGCTCGACCGATTTTGATGAAATTTTTTGTGTGTAGATTCGAGAATGATTTAGATTTGATTTCTTTATTTTTTTAGTTTGTTCAGGACGACGTCTGTCTGGACAGCTAGTAATATATGATATTGTATCACATACACACAACACCATCTAGCTAAGCAGAGCTTGTACTATGGGTACCTACTAGACAATGGATAAACATACATATATACTTTAAATACATACATATTATACATAGGAACACCCAGACCAAGACAAACATCCATGTTCATGCACACAAATGTTTGACTTGTGTGGGAATTAAACCCGCGACCTCATGCGTGGCAGTCGGTTACACTAACCACTACGCCATCGAGGCCGACTATGCAGTGGGATTGAATCAACAAGTAAATAACAACTACATTTATAACCTACAGACATAATTTCAAGACATGTGTTACAAGATATATTAATTACCAAACTTCATATACTGATATACTTTACCGTGTTTTTTAGAAATAAAAATATGTTTTCTTTCTTTCTTTCTTAAAACACCACGCTATCGTGTATTCTCTTTTCCCTAAGCCATAAAGACTAAATACAAGGTAAAAGACAAACCATTTATTCTCTCACCTGCAAACCACGCCTTTCTGTCTGTCCAACAGCATTTAGCCCAACGATTAGCGGTTGATAGGTACTTGAGGAAAGCGATACGTTGCTCCATCCAGCTATCTAAGCTGTAATTAAAGCTATCGTTTAGCCTCCGACAGCTGTAACAGCTCAGCCGCTAATAGCTTGTTTACATCTTGTAATCGTTCAGTTGTGATTCATTGTATGATAGGGCTGCCACTTACTTGGTGTTGCTAATTAGTTTAATGTTGAACTTTCTTTGGTACTTCTCTAGGTAATGATAATTGATTGCAGTGGTGTCGCCTTAACAAGCCAATGCGTCGCGTGTTGTAGGTTCGATTTCCATACAGGACCGAAGATTTGATTGATCTCAGAATTGTGTAACAGAATATCTCAATCTCAATAACACGGACACGAGAATAAAGCCTGTGACCGTAAGATCGGCCGCAAATATAAGCGCATGTATGCCACGATACTTTAGGCGTAGTTAAAGAAGATTAGCTGTTATAAAAAATACGGATAGAACCTGTATTTTTTATAACAGCTAATTTACTTCAACTAATAGATAATTTTCTAAAATGGATCAAATAATTCTCTAGGAAAAAGTTTTCAAAATATATTCACAAGCCATAGTCTTATGTTTTTCTCAAATATTTAATGTGTATTATACGTAAACTATAAGGTTTGTAACAGTATTTTTCTGGATAAAAGGTACCCTATGTCCTTTTCTGTTCCCCTGACAACGTGTATGCCAAATTTCATGATGACCGGTCAAGTAGTTCAGGCGTCAAACCGTAACAAACTCTCATTCGCATTTATAATATTATAAGATTTTGGCCGCGTCTTGCTCGCGAAGTGTAGGTTAGGTTCGGTTAGATTAGTAACAGTTCTTTTACGAGATGCAAGGTACCCTATATATTTCATGATGATTAGTCGAGCAGATAGATGTGCAAGCGTATAAAAAAATATGTTTTATTTCGATATCACATACATACTCGTAAATGTTTATACTTAGGGATGGCGATACCCTTTTAAGTATAAAATGATACCTGTATGAACAAGCAAATAAACTTACATTTACAATATGAGGTCAGATTTGATCTATCAACCCTATAAATCGAATTACATACGTACATATCGTGCATGTTAAGCGCCCACACTGCATCGTACATGACCGTTACATTCGTGTCAAGATCATTCGTCTTACTCCTAATGATACATTGTTATCACACGCATTAAAACTTCTACATGATCTCATAACACTGAAACTTTATTACAAAATCATTGGAGATTTCGTAACGTAGCATCATACCTGTCTATGTAAAGTAGTAGTTGTGTTTTGAATGCATGCATGGCGTATTGGTTTCGAGAGGATTTGATTTCCTTACGAGACAAAAATTTGTGTGATACACATATTAGTTGTTCCGCGTCTACGTGTTCTGTGTCCGCTGTTTCAATATTCTTAATAATATCCTCCAGACCGAATTTCGGCCACGGCGGCCAGTCTTAACGGAGACGTGCCAACTACGCAGAAGATATTATAGTGCACAAGTGTGTGCGCAAACATAAGCGCACTCTCTGCTCCCTTATTCTCATTATCCGATGGGACGGTAATCCGACACGACCGGAGAGAGATCAGGCGCAGGACCAACGGCTTTACGTGCTTGCCGAGGCACGGGGGTGTCTAACACCGCCAACTTCCTAACTCGGGGCTGCTATTGAGATTTCTTAACTGAAAAACCGAATAACTGTTTGTTGGCCCGACCCGGGATTTGAACCCGACACCTCATGCACAGCAGTCGCATTCACTACCGCTGCGCCACGGAGGCAATATTTTCGTAAAGACCCTGCGACGCAAGAATTATTGCTAAAGCGGGCACTGGGCATCTCAAAAGTGGGGTTGGCAGAGATGTATCAATCCCATGTCATACGGGACATATCCCGTAGACAGCAATATTCACAACACATACTTAAGTGTTTATTGAAATTAAACTACTATGGCTGCTGAAAAGCAACCGAACCGTCGGGGAAAGTGTAAACCAAAAATAAATAGATTTAATAGTTTAAATAATTTTATTAGCTTATAAATTAGTAAAATAAAATCAATAGTAGTAGTAGTGTAATATTTTCAAAATTTTGTAAGACAGTGATAAATAAACAACGCGATAAAATCCGTATATAGTAGTTTAATTTCAATGAATAACATTCGCGTAAACAGAAGACAATATTACATACTTAAGTGGATCAAAAAAACATAGGCAAAATAAAGGTGCGTTATACTTCTTTGCTTACATGGGTAAACGTGAGGTTATAGGTACCTATTCTTTATGGCATTATAATAATATCAGCCCTGTATTAAACAGTCCCACTGCTGGGCACGGGCCCCTTCTAAGTGTAAAAGATTTAGGCCATAGTCCATCACGCTGGCCCAGTGACAGACTTCAAATATCTTCAAAAACGTTATGGAGAACTCTCAGACAAAGCGAGCGATAATTTACTATTTAATTCGCACATAACTTCGAAAGGTCAGAGATGCGCGCCTTGGGATCGAACTCGAGACTTCTGCGTAGTAGTCCAACGGCTTCCTAATAAGCCATCGCTGCTATACTTTACGGAAACACTTTATCTAATCCGAGAATCAAACCCGAGCTTCACGTACAGTCTAAGCTATGATCCAATTGTAAGCCACTGGGCCAATAAGACAGTAGATACTAGTAAACAGAAAAAAAAAAACAAATCGAATAGAGTACAGATTCGATTTCAACCAGGATACTAAACACATTATGTTTTTCAACCATTTCACAAAAAATGTTAATTGGCAACTCCCTCTAAGTTATCTATGGCCATTTAGCAGATATTCTGTGAAACATTTGAAGAATCGCAGCCGCTTCCGGATGCTAGGCGATAGTCCCTCCATTAAAGACTTTTATAATTCCTAATGAGATTTTTTTCTAACTTAATAGGTTTAGAAACTCGTGGCTGTAAAAGGAAATATGTCTGTCGACATCTTTGTGAGAGTTGTATATGTATATAAACTTACGTATGTATGTATCTATTATATCCATTCGCCATTTTGCTAGCAAAGTTTTTAGTCCCATAGGCCAGGTATAGTCGCCGTATTTTATTTCAAAGTCTGCTCCCTAAAAAGTTTATTTATTGCTCAATCTACGGGATAATTATTTATGTGATCCACAAATAAAAATTGTTCTAGTTTCGGGTGTACTTTATGTTCTTGAAATGCATGTTCCTAAAACTGCTGCGACACAAAACAGGTTTTACCCGTAATGGCGTTTAAAAATCCATGATTATTACGACATACATAAGTATTCCAAGACTAGATCCCCAAAGAGATAGGCATAAGTGTATTACAACTTTGCTAACAAGCTATGGTTTGGGACTCCCCGAGTGCCCACATAATAGGCAGCGACAAACGCAAAGTCGCATACCGCAAACAATCGCGTCCCATTTCGTGGGACCTCGGGGAGTCCCGAGTCGTGGGAACATCGCCCAGTGAATGTAGACTTCGAGCTGCAATAGAGTATGACAGACAGAAAAAGATGAAATTAAATTGCGCGTCTTTATTATTTATATTTTTTGCGACGCCAAAAATAACCGCACACTAGGAGAAGACGGAGCGCTGTGGCGCTCTTTGGGTGAGGGCTATGTCCAGCAGTGGACTATTATAGCCTGATGATGATGATGATGATGACACTAGAAGTAATTCCTGTGTAGTGGAGTACTTTACAAACAT
This sequence comes from Catocala nupta, assembly GCA_963675205.1. Taxonomy (NCBI): domain Eukaryota; kingdom Metazoa; phylum Arthropoda; class Insecta; order Lepidoptera; family Erebidae; genus Catocala; species Catocala nupta. The sequence continues at coordinate 28,730,796 of OY776090.1, read as the reverse complement.
TCAAACAACGGACACAAAGAATGCCTAAGCTCGGAACAACTATTTGTGGATTACACAAATTTTTGTCCCGTGTGGGATTCGAACCCACAACACTCGGCGCAGTGCCAGTGGCGAGGCGACCACTTAAACCACTACACCATTCGTATAGTAATTATGTTGTTGTCTATCGAAACAAGTAGTCCGGCGCCCCACTAGCGCACATTTACCGTGAACGCGTTAATTACGTGCTGTTAACGTAAGTGTAACGTGAAACGACGTCGCGCTGTAGAAGTAACGTGCTACTAGCACCAGGATTCCACTCTTGGATACTGTAAGGAATCGAACCCTACTCAGTCCTTAAACGGTTCTCTTCCATAAAAGTTCGCAATTAAAATTGCGTTGAGTAGAGGTACAAGAACTTTTAATGGCTTACTGTGCGTTTCAATTTTTCAAACATCAAATATGACTAACATTGGTAATCGCTTGAGTTACCTGTTTCCATGACCTATGCAATACCAAGGGTATCGCGCGTTGCAGTCCTAGAAACAAGTAAATTTATGAACATATCATGAAAGATTTTCAGTAGAAAAATCAGTACATGAGCCTACGTGACTCCTTTCACTAAAACATTTAATAAATCATCTCTGAGAACAAATGTTGGGCTGAATTCGCCTTTGGTACGTATGGGCGCTGAATATAACGTTTTTAATGCTAAGCTTGACAATATGGACATCTTTCACAATTCCTATTCGAGTTTCAAACTTAAAATATTGAAATCCGTCGCATAATGGAGTGCCCACTATTAACTATTAATTTAACGATTTTTATGTTCGAATTCTTTGACAATTTTAATTCTGTTTTGTACCGTTTTAATTTTTTTATTTTTTTTATTCTTAATAATGTTTTAATGTTTCAATTTTATGTTTTAATTTATTAATTGTATGTCTCATTTTAATTTTATATTTAATTTTTATTTTTATGTTTTAATTTTTAATTTTGTTTTAATTTTATATTTTAATTTCGATTTAATGTTGTAATATCTGTTCTATTCTATTTTATGAGTTTTTATGAGTGTCTATTGTAACTTCTGTAAATATTTGTACTAATATTATTGTATGCTGTGCATGCCTGTCACAGGTGTACATATAAGAACCACATTTAATATGTAAAATATTTTGTCTATATTGAATATGTGTACTGTTGGCGTGTCTAAACAAAATAAATAAATAAATAAAAGAGCAACGTAATTTCCATGATCTCTTAATTATAAGCCTTTATTGGGCTACCGCGGTTTCACTAACACCAGTGATATTGTTTAATTACAAGTAATCAACCGCACAGTCACGTTTCCAAACAAATTTGCAAGCATGTTCTATTCTCCCATAATTATAGAAACTTAGTTAAACTGAAAATTAACGTCATTAGAGCAATTCCCAAAGTAATTTATTAACTACAATTAGAAAAGAGAGAGTGCATTGTTATAACCTCAAAATTTACTCAACTGATATTAATAATTTCCTTTATGTTTGAAAGTGAGGCTCGATGATATAAGAATTCAACAATTAAAGTCAATAAAAACACACCAACTAGCCCTTTTTGACATTAAAACATCTTATGAATATATGAATAGCAAATTAGTGAAATTAAATTATGTTAACCGTAAATATTTGGATGAAAGTTTTTAGGGTACCGTTCTGTGGAATGTAAGAACTCTGCTCTCGAGAAAGAAAATGCCATACCTAGCTGTCACTTTTATTTTATTTCTTCGTATGGCATCCTAACTTCCTAATTTTTCTCAGCTAATCTTATAAATGGAAATGTGAGTTTGTTTGCTACGCTTTCACTCCTTAACTACTCGACCGATCATCATGAAATTTCACTTATACTTTGTCAGGGGTACATAAAAAGACATAGGGTACCTTTCGTCGAGGGAAAAAGTACTGTTATCGAAAGATAGAAATTTATTGACATATATTATTATATTATTATCTCTGTTAACGCAACGAAACCGCGGGAAAAATCTTGTAGCTTTATAAGCGGTGGTACTCCAATGGATAAAGCATTGCACTAGCGATTTTTAGGTCGTCGGTTTGAAACGCACCCACTTCTTTAATCAAATCAATAACAAACACAAAACAAACTCCTAACACAAGCACATTAGCTTAACTGGAAGGATAACAAGCCTACGGATAGTTTATAACCCAAATTGCATGTGTTATATAAAAATATAACAGTATCTTGCATATATAAATAGACGAACGCTGGATTTTTCCAACTGGTTGGTGATAGGTTTATCAGAGTAACATTTTGCCAGACATATTTGAAGAACGACGTACAAGGAAACGAGCCAATTTTTGTCTGCCTCTTTCTGTGTGGCGTAGGACTATGTATGTACAAACCTGCCCTTTGACAGAGGCTCGCATACGAGCCACTACATTTGTACCGTGTATTTGTTGCCGGCTCAGATACGAGCCACCAAGTGCACGCCACTTTAAACCTTACTTTACTAACCTAACGCTTAAAACTGATTGTTTATCGGCTACGAATGGATTTGTTTCTGATAAAAGATATCATAAGGTATTACGAAAATATGAACATACCTACGTGTATGTATAAATTGAGTACAGAACCCGATTACGTCACTGTTCACTCTTGGCTGGATTGTGTTTATTTAGTAGTTAATTTACATATAAAACGGACATTATAATGTTTTGTAAATAAATCTTAATGGAGTAGGGAAGTTATATACATAATTTGAAAACATTCAAAATGTTACTTTAAGAACTATCTGCGACTTGTATCTTTCAATAATTATTTTGGAGAAAATATCTCTGTCACGTTTTATTGGTATAATTACTCATCTATAAATCGCAGAAAGGGCTAGGCAGAGATGTAACACACCTATTTTGCCAGCTATGCCGTATGTCCTACTTATTAGATGGCGAACATGTACTGTTTTCACAAACGGGCCGCCTTCTTACTGATTTATAATATTATAGATAGAATATAGATATAATAAATGTTATAATTATAAATTATAATATAACATGATTAGTTTTCAAGGAAGTGTCCATTATAAGTTATATCTGCTCTAAGTGACATAATCACAGCAACTTGATAAAGTTACAGGAAAAAGCAATGACAGGAACTCTTGATCGTTTAATTTCTTCTTGCACACGATTTTACCCTAAACACAAGATGAATCTTATTCTGGATACCAGAGTTTATCGTTAATACTAAATATCGTATTTGTGACTCTGATAATGTATTTTTGTGAATTCAAATTAACAAAATAAATCTTATTATTATTATTATTTTATTTTCTAGATAGTTGATAATTATTTTCGCGGTAATGATAAAAGTGTAAAGTTGAAAGTTCTTCATAATTTTAAGATGGGAAATAAAATGTAGACTCAACAATCAGTAGATACAATTTATGACAGTTTCCTTAATGTTAAAGAAGCGAATTTAAATTTGAATTGAAATTAGCAGAATCGCTTTACAAAATGAAAGATGGTGAATGAAGCATCAGAAAGAAAGAGATATATATATATATCAGAATGGTACCATGTGAGGCATGTTTATTCTCAATCTACTCGCCCGGAAACAGGTGTGAGGCAATGTATATATACAATTGTGCACAACGTGCTACCAATTCTGTGTAGTCAAGGATACAGCGCATGCACTCATTTATTGTGAGATCAAATCATTTGAATATTCGAATGCTATTGTGTTATATTATAATTAACTAGCGACCCGCCCCGGCTTTGCATAGATAGTACAAAATCTTAACAAATTATACACCTTCCTCATGAATCACTCTGTCTATTGGTGAAAACCGCATGAAAAGTTTAGTAGTTATTGAGTTTATCGCACACACACAGACATTTATGACAGATAGACAGCCAGACAGACTCAGCGGGGACTTTGTTTTATAATCTGTAGTGATGAAAACATCTAAAAACACAATTGCAGATTATATTATTTTTTTTATAATATTTATTATTTGGATGAGCAGGTGTTTTGGGTATATATACTAATTTTAAGATCTAAACTGTATCAGCACATTTACGCAAGTAAATAAATACTAATTCTAATTCTATCTCGCTAATATAGATATTTAAGATCAGATCATTATTTCTTTCTTTTCCTTTTTAAAAGACACCGCACTAGGATTATTTTGATTGACACAGGACACTTTACAAAAATTCAAACAACGGGCACAAAAAATACCCAGACTTGGAACAAATAGTAGATAACACAAATTTTACCACGTGCGAGAATCAAACCTACAATACTTATCGCAGTGACAGACGACCACTAAATCGACTACACCATTTGTGCAGTCATTTCCAGCATTCAGCACCTTAACTCTTGTAACTGACAGCATAACTAGAGCTGCAATTACCATCTAAACGTTACTAAAAGCCTTTTAATATTTAATATAGGTATGTTTCATATACTGGTCGTACAGTAATAGTCTTGTTACTCTTGATACCCGTGCTTAGTAATCACCGTGAATATATCAAGTTAATTGAAGTATGATACCAATCACTTTAATAAATTACCCAGGAAGAGTTGTGGTAAATGGTTACTCCATAAACAGGTGAATAATCAAGTAGGGATGCAACCGAGTAATTAAAATATGCATATACAGGTTGTCCCAGAAGTCGACGTCAAGCCGGAATCAGGTAACAAACGATTTGGTGTGTACAATGCTGTAAGCTTATGTTGTTGAATAAATAAGTAAAGCGAGCGATAAATAACTATTTAAAACGCACATAACTTCAAAAAGTCAGAGAAGCGCGCTCGGGATCGAATTATAATTAATAATAAAGGAAATTGTAAGTTCTAAAGATTGATAGTAATTGTAAATGTAATTATTAAAAAAATTCACCCATCCATAATAATAATTTTTATATTTATTATGGTTCAAAAGATAGAGTTTTAAACGTCGGACAAGCAGATAGACAGACGAAGCTTAGTAGAGTTCCGTTGGCACCCCTCAGTACAGTACCCCAAAAATGAATATCCTACATTGTATTATTAATTGCGGCAACGCACTTGTGACTTTAAGCGAATTCATGGTTTCAACAGCGAAAAGGCAATTGGCTCATCCTTTAACACGTGGGACCTTAACCATCACTGGCGATAAGTGGGTGTAATAAACTTCCGCTTTTGGTATCACCGGCACAGCCTGGATTCCAGATAGTGGTAAGTGGCAATGTGGAAGACCGAGGCAGCGATGGTGGGTCGAAATAGATAGTCAAAGTCAAAGTCAAAAATCTTTATTTCCATAAAAATGTGCGAACAATTCTTGGACACGTTAATTAACTATTATATTAATAAAAAATTATAATAAAAATAAATAGCAGGAAATAAAAATTTTACACTGAAACAAGCCTGCTCGAGGAGTACAGCTTTCGTGAGAAGAAGCAGGCAAGAAACTCACGGCCACTCTTTACAATCGCCGAATGTTTATAACAATACAATTCAATGTTATACTATTTTTCTTAAATGTATAAGCTGCTGTGTTTAGTAGAGACTAGTGCATAACAGGGAGATGTGGAAATGCGATAGGGAGGTCTTTGTCCTGCAATGGCATAATACAGGCTGAAATAAATAAATATATTTTGGTATTGGCGTGAGATTATGTATGTATGTGTTATCTAATATTGATAAAGCTTGAGTCGACGAAGACACTGTTTCACACATTTCGCCTTAAACGTGTTTTCATATGAATTAAGTTGATTAACACAATGATCGTCCTAGTTTCTCGAGAAGTGGAGCAATGAAGGCGGTGCACGCGCTTCATTATGAAGATTATCAGCCCGTGCTGACAGCCCGTAGGTGCCCAGGTCTCATAGAAAGCGGATAGCGATTGAAAAGGCTAACAGAACCAGTATCAATCAACTTGGTTTTATAATTAAAATCGTGAAAGTAAGCTAGTCTGACTAGATTGGGATGAATAGCCAGTTTTCGCTCGAAGTAATCAGAAACCTTATGGGATAGAAATATTCTAAGTTATAACCAATGTCCACACATGTATACTAGCTGAGTCTGTAGCTATCAAGCGTTTAAGGACGGTACGAATAAACTCGCTCGCTCGAGAAACGACCACGCTCTTACAGGATAGAGTTACTGTTTTTAGGTCGCGTAGTAAAGGTATATGAGGGCCCACTTCTTTCCTTTCATCGCATCTTAAACTCCTTTTTCCTCGGGATAGCAACATGCGCATGTAAACCCAGATAAGCGATAATAGGCTATCGTTTATTTATTTATTATCAATACGCCAACAGTATACATATTATACAACATTGTTTATACAACATACAATATAACATAGTCCTTATATACATACCTATAAAAGTCATTCACAGGTTATACCAGTAGAATGACTGATATATGTGGCTAATAGTTTGACTGAAATTCTGTCAATGAAATTATATAAATATTTTATTTCGTATAATGTTAAATGAAACCAAATAATAAAATAATATACATAATAAGAATGAACTATGTTAGAAATTGAAAAAAAAATATATAAAAGTGGTGATTATAAAATGATTTCACAATCAGGCATATTACCACCTACGTAGTACATTAACCTTTTGAACGCCAACGTCGGCTATACTCGACAGGCGCAAGCGTGCCCTGTGCGCCAACGTCGTCTATACTCGACAAAAAACAGGGCACAGAAATATACAAAATAAACATATTAAATCATTACTTTTCTGTATTTTATTGATCTAACTTAGAAATTGTATCCCCAATTATTACTTAATTGTACACAGCAAACAAAATTTGCATATTAGTTATTCAAATATTTGATAATAAAAACAATATATTAATATATCGATTTTCGGGCTTGGCGTACAGGACATGGAGCTGGCGTTATGACGTGGCGTTCAAAAGGTTAAAGATAGAAGTAAATTACAGACATGCTGGGATCCTTAAATCAAGTCACGTGCATTGCTACCGAACAGGCCACAGCCAGAAACAACTTTTTGACTTAAAATAAATCTATCTTTATCGCTTGCCGCTATCAGTATAACTGAAGCCACAACTTGATCGTCTAAACGCATGCGTACTCAATGCCTTTCTACTTCACGTCGGCATCAGATTTCACGTGGTTAGTAGCATACAGCCTGCGTGCCATTGTTCGTCCCTCGTGCGCCCACGTCACTCGTCAAACGTCAGCCTCACGGAGAGATGGCCCATTTTAGTGTCAAGCCTTTTATAGCTCTACGATCTACCCCTGAATGATACCAACTCTACGTTAATACCAGTTATGTCGCTTTTTATTATAAATATAAATTATAAAGATTTTCTGATTTGTAAGTTAATGGAGCCACCTCTATAAAGTTAGTTATTTATATTAACGAGTAGAGTTTCGGACGAGTTGAGAGCCTGCGGATCTGAAGACAAGCGTGTAATTAAAAAATACGAAGCACATTTTCAATTTGTAAAGACGCATATGACGAACACATTGTGGCAAAGTTTTGTTTGACGCCGACGCAGACTAGCACATAAGGATTTGCTACAGTATACGTTAAGTTATGAATTTTTTTAGTAAGATGGGCAAAATAATGAAATATACCAGTACTGTTTTTTATTCGGGCGTCGAACTACCTTTACTGTAAAAAAGGCTTCCCAGTTTCATAGTTTTATTAATCCTAGCTTTATATAACTAATAACTCTAAACTGTAATACTCAACCGTAGACCGCCGTTTGATATTTTGTAAATGAATCCATAAAATTTACGATGGCCATGTTGCTTAACTCGAAAAGTCCATCGACCCATGTGGTCGCACCTGCATCACGAGCAAATACTTCAACAGCCTTATTTATAAATATATCTTTAACCAATACTTAGCTAACTCTAAACAGAATAGCTCTTAACTTCTTGATCAATGATTAACTTTTGATGGTTGATCGAAGGTTAATCCTTAATTACCTGCTCTTACTTAATTTTCAACAAAACTTAATATTAAGATATGTTCAGGGTTTCTAATTATCCGCCAGTTAATTATTATAATATCAGCTCTGTAGCAAACTGTGCCACTACTGGACACGGGCCTCTTCTCAGTGTGAGAGGTCATAGTCTACCACGCTGGTAGTGAATGCGACTGCTGTGCATGAGGTCTCGGGTTTGAATCCCGGGTCGGGCCAACATAAAGGTATTGGGTTTTTCTGTTAAGAGATCTCAATACGAGCCCGGAGTTAGGAAGTTGGCGGTGTTAGATACCCCCGTGCCTCGGAAAGCACGTAAAGCCGTTGGTCCTGCGCCCGATCTCTCTTCGGTCGTGTCGGATTATCCGTCTCATCGGATCATGAGGGTAAGGGAACAGAGAGTGCACTTGTGTTTGCGCACATACTTGTGCACTATAATATCTCCTGCGCAGATGGCCAGTCTCCGTTAAGATTGGCCGCCGTGACCGAAAATCGGTCTGGAGGATATTATTATTATTAGAGCGGCTTGGCAAAATAAGTTAGTTATTAGCTATATCTTAAGTATTTGTGAGCAGTTTATAAGTAAGGTCGCAAATTTCAAAAGTTAAACTGGTGGTTTGAAATATTTATTTCCACTCCACCCTTTCTGCTTGCCCCTATAGCGGATGTTATGCAAATGAAGACCGTTACGTGCACACGTGCGCGCGTGCACATCGATCACGATCCGTAACTCAGAGCCGGATCCCAAATGTAAAATTGCATATTGCGGGATGTATACAACTATAAATCAAAATATAGAGATGAAACTTCAAGGCACTTTACTGTGGCTATGATTACTTTGTATAAAATATATACTGACGCTCATGCAAAGCTAAATGTAATCTTTCAGAATTGAATAGGTATATAAATTTAATTGACTCTATCTAGGATTATTTTAAAAATTAATTAATGAAATTAAATTTTATAGCAAAGCATCGGCACCTTCGTGTCAATTTCAAATACTGCATTGTTTACACTGAACTTTTTACATCTCTGGACATTATTACTTATGGACAATGCATGATAGCTCTACCTGCCAAGAGATTCACAGAAACAACGTAATATAAAGTATATTGCCTTATTTATTTTGAGACGTCACTTTCCCCGACATCCCGGTTACTTTTCAGCAGTAATAGTCACGAGACACTAAGATGGTGGTCGTGCCATCGTCTTGAAGTGTATTTACATAATATCAAATGCCGCGAATTTTATATAAGTATTACTAGTAACACAGAATTACTTTAAAACATTTTGTTATACCTTATTCAAGTGGATTACTCCTTGTACCTTTAAGGCTCAACCTTAAATATGACCACACCTAAACGTTTCACGATGTATAAAAATGGCGCGATAGTCTGAAGGTCAGTTCGGGAACTCGTTTATAATGAGTTTGTTTGTTTGTTTCAGCAAACCCTGGAAGCGGGCGGGGTCAACAACCTCGAGACTCTGGAGGCCAAGGTCAGTGACCGTACTACACCATTTAATCTACATTTGAGACCGGAAACGGCCGTCTCTATATGAGAGCATTATAGGATTACGACTGTCTCGTTAATACCGAGGCGTAGGATTACATTTATATTTACAACTGATCGTAAGGTCCCTTGTTGGATTCCCAGCTCTGGCTAAGTATTATTAGGTTTTTACATGCACATAGCTTCATATCGTATTGAGGAGGCAAAAATCTACACACCGCAAGCTATGTTTTTAGATCGATCACGTTATAGTGCAAGAGCCCAACCTTGGTGGGTCAGCGGTAGTAAATGCGAGTACTGTACATGAGGATTCAAGCTCGATTCCTGAATCGATAAAATGTTTATCGAGCTTTTCAGTATTCGGATAAATAAATTCGCAGTAGCAGTACGCAGCAGTAGCATAACACACTACTGAACTAACTCCGGTAATCGGTAATACATAGATACGTTTTCTATATCTTTGGGCCTAAAACCATAGCGTGTGAAATGTTGGTGTTAATACACTTCTGCCTATCCTTTCGCTTATATAGGCGTCAGACTATGTATCTAAGATCACGAAAAAGAAAACGTTGATTAACATTAACCTCAGTCTGATGCTCTATCACGGTCTCTATTGCCAAAACTCTATAGAAATGATTAACAATTATTATATATTAATAAATATATATATTAATTAATTTATATAATTACGTATTACCAGAACTACCAAACTATATTTATACTAATAGCACTTTCACTGTATTAAAATATGATATTACTCGTAAAAACAGTAGAGTAAACGCACAATTTCCGTTTCCAATATAAAAGACATCAACGCGCTCGGTACATTTAATCAATTTATTCCTGTAAAGGTAGATTAGGTGTTCTGCCGGATGTTATAAATCAAATGAAATTAAGTTAAAGCGTATGAAATATTAAATATGAATAATGGTTAAAAGATAATCTACGGCATAGGATCAGCCCTCACAGCATCCGTTGTAGAGATCCATCTGGATCTAGCCTCATTCTAATTTCAAAATGATATTCCAACTAAGGTAAGGAAAGAAACCTTCACTGTGGTTTACCACAAAAGTGAGCTCCCAGGTTTAATAAGTTGAGCAAAATATATTAGGGTATTGTGTTCTTTAGTAGGTGAGACTTGTAATAAAATTTTATAATCTAGCTTCTTACTGCACTAAGTAGTGGATAATATGCACTAGGGTACACCGATATTGACCAACTGATATTTTCGGTGAAATGAAGGTGTTATGTTAAATTTGTAGTATTACGTAAAATGCATTTTTGTTAACTTCAAAAGTGTTAACAGAAACATATCTGCTAGCATGTATGAAATGGATACAAGGTTGTATCTTTTTTGTTTTAACGCGGTGACCTCTAAAGAACCAGTAGGATTTGGATAATTCTTTTTGCAAGTGATAGCTTAAGTTTTAAGGAAGAATATAGTTTACTAGATGTGCCCGCGCACCCGCGTTTATGATTACTGCGCCGCCCCGTGGGTTGTAGCGTGATATTATATCGCCTATAGCGTTCCCCGATAAATGGGCTATCCAACACTAAAATAATTTTTCAATTCGGACCAGTAGTTCTTGAGATTAGCGCGTATTATATTAAGTATAGATAAAATATAACGCTATGAGCCAGAGAAGCGGCTAAGTAATCATAAACGTGGGTGGAACCGCGGAGGACTGCTAATCAGAAATATAGATTCACAGTTTAAGTTGCATCTGCCATATTCCTAACAAAAACAGTGTTTTGCTCAAACGAGCTTATAAATTGAAATTAAACTACTATATACGGATTTTATCGCGTTGTTTATTTATCACTGTATTACAAAATTTTGAAAATATTACACTACTACTACTATTGATTTTATGTTACTAATTTATAAGCTAATAAAATTATTTAAACTATTAAATCTATTTATTTTTGGTTTACACTTTCCCCGACGTTTCGGTTGCTTTTCAGCAGCCATGGTCACAGAGAGTAAATCCAGAATCTTATTACCTTATTTGCAATAAACTTAAATGCAAGCTTAAACTAGACCAATGAAGCACTCTTGTTATCAACTATAAATCTCATAAATAAATATAAAAACCATAGAGATTTCGTTCGATACGGACTCTATCGATTGAATTGTTGCCCAACGACAAATTGTGTATGTCGCGCGCGACAGCGCAACACGCGCGACTCTACGATTCACACGATACGAGGATTTATTGCGATGTAGAGATAACGTAGAACCTTTCCACTCTGTTTACTTGCGAAAGATTACTGCTCGCTAATTAAGATTGGAAGATTAACACGCACTTAAATATTTGTTTGCATTTGACGCTATCATCTCTATGTGGCTTTCTTTCCTGAATTTTAATTTGTAGCGTGATGTAGAGATGGTTATCTTTGTAATATTTACATATGTATGCTTTAAGAAATTAGAAGTTTATATGTAAACTGTGTCGTTGGTTTCGTGGCATACAATTTGCGTTCTATCTTACGGCTGATCTTAAGGTCCCGTATTCAAAACCGGGTCGGTTACAGTTTTATTAAGGATGCGTCGTGCGAGTATTTTAAGTCTTGACTTTTCATAATATTGTCTTATGTTTACGCGAATGTTATACATTGAAATTATACAATTTATACGGATTTTGTCGCATTGTTTATTTTATTTTAAACACTTTTATTACATAATTTTGAAAGACTAAAGTCTCTCCGTGAACATGGCTGCTGTAAAGTAACCGAAACGTCGGGGCAAACTGTAAACTTAAATATAAATAGTTTTAATTAAATTAAATAGCTTAAATAGTAGTAAAGTTCAATAATAGTAGTGTTAAAGGTTTAAAATTATGTAATAAAAGGGTTTAAAGTAAAATAAACAACGCGACAAAATTCATATGAAGTGTTTCATTTCAATCGTGAGTTTTCTTTTAATATAATAACCGGTGTTTTATTAAACGTATCCTCTACCATCTGAAGGTCCGGACAGCGGACTAATGTTAATTCAAAAGAAAGAAATCTGATAACTTTCATAGTATACATATATAGCAACTAGCCTAAATGTAAACAGTAAGTTCACGAACTCATAAACTTCGACGTTCATAAATGTTACTTTGTTATCTAAATAAACAATTATTATAACAATATTTCATTCGGTTCTTCTTCTTCTCCCAAGCCTTTATTATTCCCAAGTAACTCGGGGTCGGCTTTTCTGATCTAACCGGATATCAGTTTTTACACGGAGCGGCTGCAACCTGACCTCCGCAGCCCGACTAACGACACCCTAAGGCTAGACCAGTGTCAGGATATTATAGGGTACTGACTTCCCAGTAACGACTGCCATAGATGTTCATGGCAGCCAGGACCGACGGTTTAACGTGCTCTCCTAGGCACGGAGCAGGCGATAATTGTCAATCAATACGCATATTATTTCGAAAAGTCATATAACTTCCAAAAGTCAGAGGTGCGCGACGTCGGTTTGAACCCGAGACCCTTTGCATTGCAGTCTGTTGGTCTCCACACTGAGTTATCGCTGCTATGCTATATATATTTCATTCGATCCGAAGTTTCGATTGTGCCGATAGTTTAAATCATGTTATGTACAAATATAATAGCCATATCTTTAGCTTTAATCTTAAAAAAATGCGAACAAATACGCGTGTAGCAGCTAGTATTAATTCTAGTTTCTTTTTTTATTGTGAGAACGAGATGTCATCGAAAGTTATGGCCTTATTGACAGTCCGATGTCGCGATAAAACGCAGAAACTATTACGCATAGTAAATAAACAATAATTACAGAGGCATGCTTGCCACACGCTTGCATATGCATGCGATGCAAGGCCTCCACTATGTATTGCGATATCTCTGGGATCTGTATCAAGATTTAAATGGCTAGTGAATAAATAGAGCTGCGCTTTTATTTAATATCAAAGCAGTACGCTTTGAAGTATTTGGGATATTTGTATACATAACGAGTATCTCGGTGTCTTTGTGCCCGTTGTTTGGATGTTTGTAAGTTCCCCGCGATACAGGAATTGATCCTAGAGTTCTAGAATGTTCTCAAAGATATGTGAAGTCTGCTAAATTGCACTGGGCCGCTGGCCCAATAGGTTAGCCTAACCATACTTCTTTCACTGAGAAGATGCCCCTACCCAACAATTAAACAGTTAAATATACAGCTGATATTATTTATACATACTTACATTTTAGCACGTTGGTAAAATATTATCAGCAATAATAATAATTTACGTGATTTGCCAAATTTCCGCGCGATAGGACAAAAAACATATATCAACTAAAATCCATGCAGACGAAGGCGCAGACACAAACCCTTTATCATCTTACGGATATCGATTCTGTAGCCCGTAGCGTATTGGTGCTAACATATTACCTGCTGAGACGCCAGTACATTTACCATCGAATGTCCAATAATAAATGTAAGACTTAAGGCAAGGTACCTTTATTTCCCCGCAGCAGTGTTATTCTGTAATATACCAACTCGATATCGAGATTCCCTCAGACGATAAAACTCACATCGAAAGCAACACTTGAATTCATAAATAAATAATAAAGAGTTTATTATTTTCTCTCACATAGAAAAGGTACATATAGTGGGAAAAATATAACAGTTGATGCAAATATGTAATAAGACAATTGGGTAGGTAGACAACCCCAATGCACTCTCACCGCTCGCAGTATAAGCGAATGGAAAGAGAGCCAGCGATCTAGCCCTAGAGATTGCAAAACGTGCCCTATCATATTTAGACAGTAACGGAACTCAACAGTTAACAATTTTCCTACAGATTACTAAATACTATTAATAATATTAATATTCTACAAATGTTAACATTCTCTTACACAATGACGTCTTAATTCCGCGCTCATAATGAGGTGTCAATAGCACATTCGAAATTGACGGAACGACAATTTGATATTGATATAAAAGAGCAGCGACAGTCTAGTAGAACCGATTATGCGGCTGCTACGCAAAATTTCAAGGTCGATCCTCAGGCACGCACCTCTGACTTTTCAAAGATATGTGTTTTTTTTTTGCTCGTCAAAATTACTACACTCCGCCTAATGGTAAGCAGTCGTGTGGTCTAAGAGCAGTGGCCTGCACACCGTCCTCATAGCAGCAGAGGCGATGTTGAGGTTTCTACTTTGACGGCCTGAGAACGTGCTTTTTCACGCCCCGCTTAAAGGACCCAGGATTGAATAAAGAAGGAAACACGTGGCTTTGCAGAGAATTCCATGCCTTGATTGTTCAGCAGAAGTATGAGGATGTTAAATAGTTCATTGTCGCTCGCTTTAACGGTGAAAGAAAACATCGTGAAGAAGCCTGCATGTCTGTGTGCTCCATAATGTTGTCGAAGATATATAAAGTCTGCAAAACCGCACTGGGCCAGCGTAGTAGACTGTGGCCTAATCCTTCTTACACGGTAGCTGAGAAGAGAACCATACCTAGCAGTGAGACAATTTATATACAGAGCTCATATTATTATATAATATTAAATCTCACCATGGATTCAGTTGTCGAGATACCAAAAATCATCTTACAGAATAGCACTGCTCAGCAACTTGTAAATGCGGTGATTCAAATGAAGCTCGCTCTGAGAATGTGGAGCACTTTGTGCGACGATAAACTAGCCAACTAACTTGTTTCTTTATTTGTATGTGTGTTCGTATGTACGTGTGTGATATCACATGGAGACCATCCGTACTAATGCTCATTAAACTTTAATATATATACTAATTATTACTAATATAAATGCGAATGTAGCTCTTGTCTATGCACCTGTTTGACTAAATTAGCCGATTAGCACATTCTTTTGCTTAAGAAAACATAATACTAGCAATAATTCTGGTGTCGCGCCAAGCTTATCTTATCTTGTGTGGGGGCCAGTCAGTACAGACCGGCGACACTTCGACCCGGTGGGATCTATTGTGTCGACTTCCCCAATAATGACTGCCATAGATGTTCATGGCAGCTGGGACCGACGGCTTAACGTGCTCTCCGAGGCACGGTGCAGGCGATAATTGTCAATCAATACGCACATATTAACATATAACTTCCGAAAGTCAGAGATGCGTGACGTGGGTTCGAACCCGAGACCCTCTGCATTGCAGTCTGTTGGTCTCCCCACTGAGCTATCGCTGCTCTTCGAGAGCAGAGCGCCAAGCTTAACTAACATTCAAACAATGGAAACAAGGAATACCTAGACCCGGAACAACTATTTATGGAACACACAAATTTTTGTTCTGTGCGGGGATCGGACACTGGTGTAGCGTCAGTGGCGAGGCCAGCACTACGCTATCTGTGTACTCAAAAGCCCTCCTGACGTAATATGACAAAGTAGCTATAGTGCCCGGTAGATGGCAAGGCAACTGCTGAGCACGAGATCTCATATTTGACTCTCGGATCGAGTAAAGTGTTGTTGAGCTTTTCTATCAAAATATTATCTGTCACATCACCGAGTGTGAAACGGAGTTCGCTAGATGCCAATAGGTTCACTGACTTTGCCTACTTATTAATGTTTCTATTCTTTTATTTAGGGAATCATTAAAGGAACACGGGTGTAAGAGAATGAAAAGGGCAAGACTTATATTACTAGGTCCGCGAAATTCCTTATAGTTTTTTTTTATCACACCTCGCTATGGGGTACTTACAAACTTCAAACAACGGACATAAAAAACATCCAGACTTGGAACAAATATTTGGGATCACACAAATTTTTGTCCCGTGTGGGATTCGAACCCACAACACTCGGTGCACTGGCAGTGACGAGACGACCACAGAAACTACTACGCCATTTGTGTTATTAAAAGATTCCTTCGCCACTTCTATCCGCCCTCTAACCTAAGGCCTGTACATTCTACCCCGCAGATATAGAGGCAGGTCTATGTATGAAGATTGATTGTACGTCTACACCATGATAATTAATTAAAAATGAACGTGTTCCCACTTAAATGTGTTATGTATTCAGGTGTTAATCAATTTATATAGTAATAAGATATTAAACAACTTCCTCGTTTGATAAATTTATATCGGAGTGTCTGCTGCCGCCATTAGTAGTTGATTTATCACCACTAATAATTCTTAAATGTTAATACTATCATGCTTATAGAGGTTTGTACTTACAATAATTAATATAGCTAACTGTTCCACGAGTTCATTCACGTTAGTACCTTGATAATAACCAACTATCCGATTCTCTTAGCGGCTTATCAAGAATATGATAGATGGTGTAAATTTGACTTTAATCAATCAAGGCCGTTGTGCCCGATATTTTAATGTTTTTGAAATTCCCTGTGATACATGAAGGCACACAGTGCGACATTTTAGGCAGGCACTCGGCAACTCTCGCGCTTGGGATAAGTCCGGACGGTGCATTGAAAACCAGGTCTTTAAAAAGTGACACTATCACGAACATGTATAAAAGCAATTATATTATGTATATATAGTATTGTCTTCTGTTTACGCGAATATTATTCATTGAAATTAAACTACTATATAGGGATTTTATCGCGTTGTTTATTGAGCACTGTATTACATAATTTTGAAAACTGTTACACTACTACTACTATTGAATTTTACTAATTTATAAGCTAATAAAATTATTTAAACTATTAAAACTATTTATATTTAAGTTTACACTTTCCCCGATGTTTCGATTGCTTTTCCGTGACCATGGCTGCTGAAAAGCAACCGAAACGTCGGGGAAAGAGTAAACCTAAATATAAATAGTTTTAATTGAATTTCGCCTTGCAGGTTTATAAAACTATGTAGGTAGGTAAACATTCAACCATTAACTCGATATAGAGTTCAAGCCCTTAGTTTATATTCTAATGAGTTTGAATTATATTTGTATTTTTTTATTCTGGTATAAATTCTGTGTCATGGAAATTTTACAAACAAAGCATCCAGACTCGGAACAACCAATTTTTCATCACACAAATTATTGTTTCGTGTGGGATTCGAACCCACAACACTGGCGTAGTTGCTGCGGCAAGGTAATCACTTAAACGATCAACAGTCAGAATAGCACACGCCATTGGAATGAAATAGGTGTAAGTGTCTAGATCGTGAGGATTAAACAAACAAATAAACAATAAAAAAATAAATGAATAAAATATCTTATATCGATAATATCTTCTCGACTTTTTCTTATTGCTTATATTACTTTATATGATTGTATCGATGCGGTATCGATTCAGTTTCAATTATACAATTTGTTCTGGCGGACGCGCTGCGCCAGCGCAGCTTCGCCGCGAGCTTTTTGTGCCGAATCGATTAAACGCTACCGATTATATTCCAGTATCAATTTCGCGCCTGACATTTATTGAATTACTGGCTTTTTGTTTTAATTATGTAAATTTTTCTTGGCATGCTTGTTTAATAAAGTAGGCACTGCAAGTCAAAGAGAATAGAAGGATCCTTTAATGGCTTAAAATCCTTTTCATTTGACTCAGACGATTTAAGACTTAAGATTTTTTTAATACCGGCACTAGGCTTTAATCCTCTCTAACGGTGGAATTCAAATAGACAACGGTCAGAAAGGACACTTAGACTCGCAACAACTATTTATCGATCAAACATATTTTTGCCTTACATGGAGACTAGAACCTACAACAATCAAAGCATGGCAAGTATCTAGGCGACTAAACTACCTAAACCATTAATAATAAATAATAATGTCCTCCTGACCGAATTTCGGTCACGGCGGCCAATCTTAACGGAGAATGGCCATCTGCGCAGGAGATAGTATAGTGCACAAGTGTGTGCGCAAACACAAGTGCACTCTCTGTTCCCTAACTCTCATGATCCGATGGGACGAATAATCCGACACGACCGGAGAGAGATCAGGCGCAGGACCAACGGCTTTACGTGCTTTCCGAGGCACGGGGGTATCTAACACCGCCAACTTCCAAACTCTGGGCTCGTATTGAGATTCTTTAACAGAAAAACCCAATAACTTTTTGTTGGCCCGACCTGGGATTCGAACCCAAGACCTCATGCACAGCAGTCGCATTCACTACCACTACGCCACAGAGGCAGTTTAGCTTACCTAAACCATTACACCACGCTTGTATGATAAGTGGCTAAGCGTCAACTTAACCGATTACACCACGCGTCTATCCAAAACCTGACCTAAACCAACAACTTTTAAGAATAGCTCATAGCTATACTGAAAAGTTATTCCTGTCCTATGATTCACAAGTTAATAATAGACATTTATCAGACAACGATCTTGTAGCTGATATTAACGTTGCAAACAAATATAATACAACAAGTTCTTCAAGCGCATTTCATCTATAATGACATATTTTACGCGAGAATGACGTTTTATTATAGGCTAGCGCAATAAATTACTGATGGACGAGGAATTGACACGACTTATGGACAATCATAACGACTGGCTCCTTGTAAATAAGCATATCATATCAAATGTACTTTTTATATCCTGCGTGCAGGGTTGGCGACCGTAAAACGAAGTGTAAAAGGAAAGTAAGTACTAAGTAAAAGAAAATTTTCTACACTTGTATAGGCCTGTTCTGTAGGTAGTCTTTATGTTCAAATTAACCATTACTTGACTCGACTTACATATCATCTAGTTAGTATAATAATAATACCAGCCCTGTTTATAAACCGTCCCACTGCGGGGCACGGGCCTCTTCTCAGTGTGAGAAGGTTTAGGCCGTAGTCCACCACGCTGGCCCAGTGCGGGTTGCCAGACTACACACATCTTCGAGAACATTATGTGGAACTCTCAGATATGCAGGTTTCTTATACTAATACACTATAGTTATGTCGTGCTTTAAAAACTATAATGAGCAATTAGCGCGCGCGTGTATATTCTTTCGACATATCAGTCCCAAGGCATATTTTTTGTCATTTAAGAAATATCGGTTTATCGTGATTCGATTACCGTTTCAGACAGAAGTTGCCAGACACCATACTGCTTCTAAAAATGTCTTGAAGAACCCAAGAACCCTTCACTTGTCCCGGAATCCATACCCGGTGCTTTCGCATGTTTTAGTACCGCTGCCAATCGCGAGACCCAGCAGGAATGGAGGCGTGAGACAAATTATGCATGTAAATACTTTAAATTCACCACTAATGTAACTTGGCCTACGTAATTATAGTAAGCCTAAAAAATTATACACATGTATTTTATTTAGGTTATTATGTTACAGCCATTAGTAAACTAATTAATCAGCCACAAGACAAAAAAAATACTGTCCGATTATTCAAACTAACGAGTATGCAGACGTTGTTTGCGTACATTTACTATTTTTCTTTTTTTTAAGATTACTAGTATTTGGTTTCTAATTACTAGTATTCTTGTTAACCCCTCCAGCTAAGCTAGAATTCTTGTAGGTATTAAGAGTTGGTTCACGTCAGTAGTGCAACGGGTGGGATTCGAACCTGCGACCTCTCAATCGCAAGTCCAATGCCTTAACCATTGAGCTACCGCCGCTCAGTTTTGCTAAAATTACACTTTATTTAAAGGAGTTGGCAGCCCTATCCATGTGTTGTTAACGGCAGTCCACGGGAACGGTTTAAATCATAAACAGCAAATTGAGTTTAAAAAAGTATACAGGGTGTCTGGTAATTAATGGATAACTTAGAAATGTCTTATAGTGGAACGGATGGCCGTTCAGAAAAAATATGAAAAAAATCTACCCAAACTACTACCTGAGATGTGTTTTTTTTTAATTACCATGTATAACTTTCTTGTATACCATACCATAAATGAATGAAATCCATCGGTTTTTTGCTTTATGCTAATAAATAGACAGTCAAAAGTATACTATGCTATTATAACTTGCACTTTTAAATATTTTTTTATTTTTTTATTATTAATTCTTAAATTTTTTCTGATCGGCCTTCAGTTCTACTATAAGACATTTCAAGGTTATCCATTAATTACCGGACACCCTGTATAAGTCTTTACTGACAGGTGATATTTATTCGTAATATTTATCTTTTATTGTGTACAAGCTTTTGGACGCGGTACCGCCTGTATAGTAACTACATTAATAAAAAGTAGCCTATATCCTCTCCCAGGTTTTAAACTATCTCTGTGACAAATTTCGTCCAAATTGGTTAAGCGGTTTAGCCTTGAAAAGGTTGTTACCTTTTCAAGTAAAAAGCTGTTCATTTCATATTGCTAACAGACACTTAAATTTTATTTATTTATACATCTCGAGATTATAAAGCGCTCTGCAGTAGATGAGGATAGACACTGTTGTGTATGATACACAATAGTGGTTATCTTCATCTACTGCAGTAACAGTTAAAGAATAGTTATTGTAATCAAAATTCATTACTATAGAAGAATAATAAGTTATTTTCATTTATAAATAACTATTACAAATAATTATGTTCCATCTACATATATAAACTCACACCTACAGACCCTGAAAGTATAGAGAGATGCCCATGGGTATGCTTGTTTGCTACCTTAATTATATGAAAGCTGTATATATTCTATCACATCACATACACACAACACCATCTAGCCCAAACTAAGCAGAGCTTTTACTATGGGTACTAGACAATGGATATATACAGGGTGATTTTGAAATCGTGTAATTCCTTTTAACCACGTATTCTACTGGTGATATAGAATAACCCTGACCATATTTTTTCTTAATTAGAATAATGGTTTCGGCAAAATTAGAGTACAGATTTTTTTCATGAAATGATTTCAAATAGTCATATTTTAACCACCTGACACAATCTTAATATTTTACTAATTTAAAAATAATAACATAACAATAACTGATGTCGTAAATAATAAGGGGCAATAAAAAGGACCGCCCGTTATTATTTACGACATTAATTATTAATATGTTTTTTTATTTTAATTAGTAAAAAATTAAAATTGCCTCGGTTGGTTAACATATGACTATCTGACACCATTTCACGAAAAAAACGGAATAATAATTTTTCAAAAAAAAATAAGTGTAATTAAATAAAAATATGGACCCTGACCATATTTTTATTTAATTAGACTTATTTTTATTCTATATCATCAGTAGAATGCGTGGTTAAAAGGAATTACACGATTCCAAAATCACCCTGTATACATATTTTTTGTAAATGCATACATATTATACATAGAAACACCCAGACCAAGACAAACATCCATGTCCATGCACACAAATGCTTGGCTTGTGTGGGAATCGAAACTACGACCTCAGGCGTGGCAGTCGCTTACAATAACCACTACGACATCGAGGTCGCCAAATGTATTTTTATTACTTTTAATGTAATTATTTTAAGAATTTTTTTTCTTTCAACGTTTGTTCGCGAAAAGCTTTACGAAATGACACCATTTAATAAAAAATCACCATGCTGAAAAAATTGTTTTCATTCAACTTGCCGTACATACTAAGTTTAATATGCTAAGTTATTGGTAAAATAAAAATCTTTGTAAGTAATATTATGTATTTTATTTTTTCGTGATTTACTGTTCGATGTTCGGCCAAATAGTTCGCAATTCAATTTTCAATTCAAAACATTTATTATCAGACTATTCGGTCCAGAGAGTGTTAGTAGTACAACGGGATGACTTAAAACTATGTTAGTAACATAAATACACATACAACAGAAAAATAAAAGACTACAACGCTATTCTCGCAGTAGACCTGCGAGAATACCAGCGTTGTAGTCTGTACTGCAACAATAGCTGACGCAGTTGCCTAATTTGATCTCCATGTACCACTTTCTATTTAATTATATTCATTATTGTTTTGTATGTATGGAGATTCAAATAAACATTTTTGTTTCTTTCTTTCTATTCATGGCATCTTTAATATAAACTACTGCTGGGCACGGGCTTGTGAGAAGTATGGAGTTCAAATATGATTTCCGCTCATATGATGTATAAGAACCAGATCCGTGTGTCTGTTTATTATTTTTATGCAAATTGTGAAAGTCGAGTGTGGGAACAGTGGGGTGCGCCTGCGCAAGGTCTGCGCCGACGCCGGTGCACGCGATGCTAAGCTTTCTTGTTGGCGTGTTCGTTAATTGTGAACATTATCGATGAAAATCATGTTTTTTATTCTAAGTGTAATATGACTTATTAAAAATTGTTTTCCATGTAACCTTTTTTTTTAGAAATTTCTAGGAGATTGCGTTTTAAAATATGCTTGTTAACCGCTCTAGCAAAGTCGATATATGTAGGTATTATTAGTGAGTTCATGTTAAAAATATTCAATATATGGTCAAGAATTCTTGATGATGTTGCACACCCCCGCGTCTCGGAAAGCACGTAAAGCCGATGGTACTGCGCCTGGTCTCGCTCCGGTCTTGTGGGATGTGGACAATAATATCGACTGCGCAGATGGCTAATCACCATTGACAGCTGATCCTGATATTTAATTATTTTATTTCTTCTCGCACTAGGAATAATTCCTATGCCGTGGAGAATTTCAAACATTTAAACAACGGACGCAAAGAACCCAGTTCGGGAAAACTACACAAATTTATGGTCCGTGTCGAACCTATAACACTCAGCATAGTAGCGAGACCAAGGCGAACACTTAAACCACATACACCCGTGCAATCATTTACATACAATAGCCCAATTGCGAGCCTAATTCTGGCAAATACACGTCCAACTAACTAAAACGTCTCTCACCCGGTTATTGAACCAAATACTTCGTTATCAGCTACAGACCACAACCAGCGCCACTGCACCAAAGCAGTCATCTACAAAATCGGCACCAATTAACCTACTCCTCAACAATAGCTCCTAATCATAGCCCACACATATTCAATCAGACACTGAATCTAAGGTTTTATCAAAGTATCATATGAGCGGCGGATAATATGTGAGAAAAAAGGGCACCGTTGCTGTATACCTCACAATAGGTGGGAACCGGCAGATAGGCTGGACTATAAATACACGCCGACTCCACTATAAATATACACACGCATCTAACTGCGGATCTAAACATTTCATTGTAGCATTGGCATTCCTATTACACAGCGGAATAAAAAATATACATAACGTCACTGAGTTAATATGCACTGCGTACTGAAGAAGTCAACTATGTAGATTGTTTGTAATAGACGTTAGAGTTCATGCTCTCTAACTCACTTAGTTTAAATCATGCGCTTACTGCAATAACACGTTCGATTACAATATTTTATTATTTAAAACTAGCTCTGCCCGCGGTTTCACCCGCGTTTATGGCGTGGGTTGTAGCGTGATGTTATATAGCCTATAGCCTTCCTCGATAAATAAGCTATCCAACACTAAAATAATTTTTCAATTCAATCAAGTAGTTCCTGAGATTAGCGCGTTCAGCCAAACAAACAAACTCTTCAGCTTTATAATATTAAATACTAGCGATCCGCCCCGGCTTCGCACAGGTAATACAAAACCTGAACAAATTATACACACCTAAACCGTCCTCATGAACCACTCTGTCTATTGGTGAAAACTGCATGAAAATCCGTTCAGTAGTTTTTGAGTTTATCGTGAACAGACAGACAGACAGACGCGGCGAGGGACTTTGTTTTATAATATGTAGTGATATAGATGTATTTAAGACTTAAGGTTATTTACACACACACGCACAAAATTGAGCAGCGAAATTAAATCTAAAGGCAGTGACCTGACCTGACCAGGCGCTGATCACATTTTAGAAGAAAGCCTAAAGAACGCTTTAGTATACGTTTTACCATATTCCACACTAAGCCGA
Source organism: Catocala nupta (assembly GCA_963675205.1). Classification (NCBI taxonomy): domain Eukaryota; kingdom Metazoa; phylum Arthropoda; class Insecta; order Lepidoptera; family Erebidae; genus Catocala; species Catocala nupta. The sequence goes on along the minus strand of OY776090.1, from coordinate 28,706,644 downwards.
TGAGTGCGCAAGTACATAGAATGTGATGCGAATGAATGAAACAAGAGAGATATACCAGGATCGTAACAATACAGCGGTAACCTTGTGGGAGACTGATGAAATGCACGCAGAGGTCTCGAGCGCGATTCCTACGAGCGTATTCGATTTTCAAAGTTCTGTGCGTATTAAATAGTTAATTATCGCTCGCTTTAACGGTGAAGGAAACCATCGTGAGGAAACCTGCAAGTCTGAGAGTATTCCATAATGTTTTCGAGGATATCTGAAGTCTGTTAACCCATGCTGAGCCAGCGTGGTGGTCTGAGGCCTAACTCTTCTTATACTGAGAAAAGGCTCGTGCCCTGCAGTAGAGCAGTTTAATACAGAGCTAATATTATTATGTTTCTCTTATCAGAGGTATTTTCTAACATATTATATTAGGAAAATACCTGGCCCTTTGGGAGGCTTACACGCAGACATGGGTCCAACGTGAAGAGGCCTTTCGAGAGTTTTAATCAAAGGTGGGATGGAACACCTACAGCGGCACTAGCCGCAGCAGGCGTAGGACTATTGCTACGTATTGATTTTAATATATGGGTTATAGGTATGGGTGTTTGGTGGACCGGTATATTGCTAACTATGGATGAAAAATGGTATGTATGATAAATATTATTATTATAACATATGAAAATAAGAAGCCTCTGCCCACCCATCCAAAAAACAGGCGTGAGCATGCACATACAATGAGTGTGTGTACACTCACAAAGTCACAGAGCAATCTCACGGGTGATCTAACAGATGTAGATAAATAAACTAATGATTACAGCCGAGTGTTCCTGCATTAAGTTCACATGATCTTTAACTGCGCATGCGTTAAACTGATATCGTGTAATTGTGTGGAGATGTGTTGCATGTAAAGTAGCAGCGATGTGTGTGATAACATCGCTGGTTCAATAGCGTAAGTGTTATTGTATATGCAGCTCGTGTGGTAGGTTCAATATGGCAGATGTACATATATTTGGGTTCTATTTACATTTCGTTTTCATTTGCTCAAGTAATTTGAGAATCGTAATATTGGACACGATGTTTAAAACCCTAACATTATTAATAGAAATCGACGCGCTAGATATACTTTAGGATAATCCACCGTGATGCGCCAAAACAAAAAAAACAACCAGATTTTTAACATCTACATATTTATGGATGACATTTATGTTGTACGAGATTGTACCCACGTCATTCTGTACATTGGCACTGACGAGCTGATCACATGAACCATTGCGCCATTCTGACATAAATACTCTGACTTAAGTATGATAATATTAAGTATTAAGAGCAACGATAGCTCAATGTGGAGACCAACAGACTGCAATGCAGAAGGTCTCGGGTTCGAACCCACGTCGCGCACCTCTGACTTTCGGAAGTTATATGTCTTTTCGAAATTATGTGCGTATTGATTGACAATTATCGCCTGCTCCGTGCCTCGGAGAGCACGTTAAGCCATCGGTCCCGGCTGCCATGAACATCTATGTCAGTCGTTATTGGGAAAGTCGACACAATAGACCCCACTGGGTCGAAGTGTCGCCGGTCTGTACTGACTGGCCCCCACACAAGATAAGTTAAGTATTCGGTGTTGACTTAGATATAGTTGATAGGATGTTAAACGCCTTCGTTTTAGACCTGAATCCTATATTTAGAAACTAGTCGTTTTAGCTAGAGGTAGTTAATTTTATAAAAAATATGTCAAGATATGTATGTCCACAGCTAAAACGAACGCTTTTGAATATAAATACCGAGCCCTACAGAAGTAATATTAGCTTAGACCCTTGACTGTTCCTAATAGCTGTTGTACATGCGAAAGAACATACCTTTACGCAGGTTACAAAGATAGAAGTAACCCATATTAACCAGCGCATGTGAGTTACTAGCCTCATAATTTAACAAGATGGCCATAAGTCGTTAATCGCGCTTCAGTTTTTCGCACTCACATAGTGCACTCGTTTCTTGCAGGTATATTTTCATAAGTTTAACCTTTTGCCTGAACCTAACAACTAACAAAATTGTGACCTAAATGATTTTCGACTTTGACTTTGTGAACGAGCAATGTGCAAAATAATTAGTAACTCAATCTCATTGTAACATGAATTCGTGAAACTGAATTTTAATGTAAACTGTATAACAACAAGCAGATTAAACTTGTGAATTATAAGCAGGCTTTGTCTCGGCTCCTTGGCGCGCACGCTCCCGTGTGGAACGAAGCGTGCGCGCAGGAAGCCGCGGGAACCAACGACTTCAACGCGCGCCGACCATTGTGTGCTAGCGAGTAAAAAAGTTAACGAATTATATTTAGTTTTGGTTTTTAAACTTTTATAGATATAGCAAGAAAGCCAACAATTACTTAAGTGTATATATATTGAATTATTTTTACCTCTTGCTATTTAAAAATAAAGACCTAAGGTCATGCTTTGTGTAGCGGGGACTAATAATTATACGATTATCAGACACGACGACACACCCAGTATACCTTAGACTAAGAAAAAGTATTTATGAAACAGAGAATTAGCCCTGAATGGGGGGGATTGAACTCGGCGTATGGGCAATATTTATTTCCTAAGGCGACGTCTCCCGCACTAATAATAATACCTGTATATAGGAGAAACTTGCAAACATTTAAACAATGAATACTAAGAATATCGACACGGAACTATAATTTGTGTATCACCTTAGGAGAAGTGACGAGATGATCACTTCAACGGCTAAACCATTACTTGGATGACTGTTCTTATTTAGACAGTGTTAAACTGTTTATAATATTTTCTAGAAAATACTCTGCCTTCACCTATCTTAGTTTTAATATGCAAAGTCGTTTATGGCTTGTCCTGTGAACATTTATTGCAAGATCATTAAAAACAAGCCAAAGGTCTTGGGTTCAAAATCAAACCGTGCATCATAGCCTTTTTGTAACATGCAAAGGTTACAAATACAGGAACTATAAACGTTAACTTGGTATTATTTAAAAATAAAATATTGTAAACCTTTTATTGTATTAAAGAATTAATTGAGAGCTTAATGTCAGTTCTTCTTCTTCCTAGACTTTATTATTCCCATGTCACTTGGGTCGGTTTCTCTAGTCTAACCGGATTTGACAAGATATCAGTTTTTACACGGAGCGGCTGCCACCTGACCTCCGCAACCCGAAGGCTAACGATACCCTAAAGCTAGACCAGTGTCAGGATATTATAGGGTACTGACTTCCCAATAACGAATGCCATAGATGTTCATTGCAGCCGGGACCGACGGTTTAACGTGCTCTCCGTGGCATAGAGGCGATAATTGTCAATCAATACGCACATAATTAGTTAGTTATTTAATCGAAAAGTCATGTAACTGCCGAAAGTCAGAGGTGCGCGACGTGGGTTCGAACCCGAGATCCTCTGCATTGCAGTCTGTTGGTCTCTCCACTGAGCGATCGCTATATCATCAGTTCTTATCTTATAATTTACATAATTAAATTTAAATGTTATGTTAACAGGTTAACGAACTGTACATCTATACTAATATTATAAATAATAATAATAATATTCTATCACATACAACACCATCTAACCCAAACTAAGCAGAGCTTGTACTATGGGTACTAGACATGAATAGACATACATAAATACTTTTTTATGTAAATACATACATATTATACATAGAAACACTCAGACCAAGACAAACATCCATATTCATGCACATAAATGTTTGACTTGTGCGGGAATCGAACCCGTGACCTAGGCGTGGCAGTCGGTTACACTAACCACTGCGCCATCCAAGCTGACAAATAGGATAAAAACTATATTTTGTTTGTTTGTTTGTATGGGTGTAACACAAAAACTACTCAACCTATTTAAAAAATTCTTTCATCATTTAAAAGCTATTTATCACTGGATAACATAGGCAATATTTTAAGTGAGCGAAGCTGCGAACAAAAGCTAGTTTGCATATAAAGTAGAAATGCAACTTTGTCAATTGTATGAACATTAAAATACATTTGTGTTACAAAGTAAGATTTATGTACACATGTGTTGTGTTATTCATTTAGGCAACAAAATAACAAATAAGCAATATTTTGAAACCCAAATGAATATATATAAGAAGGTAATTTTTTTTCATAAATAATAATACGTTACCCAACCGGGGAATCATACTTACGACACAAAGTAAGCGCCATTATACCGAAGAAGTAGTCAGTTACTAATAGCCAATTATCATAAATAGGCTACATCCAGTCGGCGGCGCATAAGTTCTCGTTTAATTAAGTTGCTTGAGCCGAATGATGTGAAATAAGAGACACATAAAATGTTAACGGAATGGGTCTGCCAGACTCACCAGTCGACCACTAATACACGTCTAATGGACGTTTGTTTAGCGGCACAGACGACGCGTCGAGTTATGGCTTTTAGTTCAACGACTGTTTATGTGACTAGCTAAATATTTCTTGTCTAAATGATATTAAAATTTGCTTTTAGCCGCAGTTTGGCTAACGTGACATGGTACTAGGATAAGAAGTAACTAATTGCCTAAACACAGGCAGCTATTAAAATCTGATAAAAAGCCCGAACAAATGAAAAGTCTTTGTTGGTCCCACCCGAGAAACGAGGTCCTCAGGCTTAGCATAAATGTCGCTGCGCTACCGAGGTATTGAAAGAGTGCAATAAAAGAGTAAATGTTTAATGTGGACATGTACGGTCCACCTGATGATAAGCGGCTACCGTACCCTACGGCCGCTTGCCATCTTATCTTATCTTATCTTGTGTGGGGGCCAGTCAGTACAGACCGGCGACACTTCGACCCAGTGGGATCTTTTGTGTCGGCTTCCCCAAAAACGACTGCCATAGATGTTCATGGCAGTCGGGATCGACGGCTTAACGTGCTCTCCGAGGCACGGAGCAGTCGATAATTGTCAATCAATACGCATGTTGCGACTCGTTACACGCAGCACTGAGATGCGCGGACGCCGGCGCGCGGACCCGGCTACACCACGGCACAAGGAGCGGCGAACGTATCCTGCGAACTCGCTCACGATCTATATAGCGGACGGTCGACCATTTTTTGTACTTACAAACATTGGTCCTTTAGGATTCTCGCCGTTTGTACCACCACCATCATCAAATTATAAAAGAATTTTGAAGATTCGGCGCTCTTTCATCATTTTTAAAAGTCATATAACTTCCGAAAGTCAGAGGTGCGCGATGTGGGTTCGAACCCGAGACCTTCTGCATTGCAGTCTGTTGGTCTCTCCACTGAGCTATCGCTGCTCTTGGCCGCTTGCCATACCAACAGTGTCATTCGAAGGCCTGCCAGATTACCGCTCTAGACATAAAAAACAAACCCTATATTACCAGCGCTATTGTATGACCTAAAGATCACTTCGCGTCAGTCTGCGGGCTTCAGGGGCAAGCTTACCATACTGATTACTTGCAAGGGTGGCGTGTTAGTCATTTACATGATGCACACAATCCACAGAAGTGTCTCGTCTTGCGTATTTTAGTCTTGTACAAGCCATTAGTTTCGCATAATACTATGGGATCACCCACATATATTTATAATTATAGGTACTTAAGCAACATGCGACCAGTACAAGTGAAAACTAAACTAAAGGTTACTACTAACAACGGAAGTAAGAAGTCCATTTCATTGTTTACAATACCATAGACGATCAGTCAGCATTATAATTTTACGAGTAACATGGTAAATATATGACTCATCTGATGGTATCAAGCTACCGTAATCTTGTGGCAGACGGTGTCTCTAGTCTCTGGTATAATACTTTGTGGTATAATATATAATAATTTGTGGTTGCGTTCACAACTTAACTTGACGTCTCGGGTTCGATTAATAGCTCGGGCAATTTTTTATTGAATAAAAGCTAGAAAAGCATGCCGGCAATTCTTAAAAGCAACACGGGGTCAGAAAATATGCCCTATAGAGGACATTAGAATCAATCCTTGTTAGGTGGCACCTAAAAATGTAACCAACTAGACTATGCCCGCGGCTTCGCTTGCGGTTGAAATCTTGGTTAGATTAGTAACAGTGTTTATTCTGGATGAAAGGTAATCTATGTCCTTTTCTATTAACTTGACAACGTGTCTGCGAAAATGAAATCATGATGATCACTCGAGTATTTAAGACGTAAAAGCGTAAAAACAAACTCACATTGGTATTTATAATATAAGTTAGGATCAAAAAACTCTCTAGTTAATACATATCATACCTCTTCGATAGATACAAACCACTGCTTGCTGAATGTACAGTCGATATCATTAAATCATTCTTTTGTTTGAACAGATGGCGAGTATAGAAGTATCGCTGGCGGGGTCTCGACGCCGCAGCGCAGGCGCACGTGACGTCACACGCGAGCTCGACGCGCTGCGTACCGCGCTTGGCGACAAGGATACACTTATACAAAGGTAAATGTCAGACCATCATTTATTATTGATCACATACTAAAATAATTTTAATCTTTCCTTCTTTTATGATAGTCGACTTCTGCACTGGTGATAAATCCTGTGTCGCAAGGGACAAAGAGTCCGCTTGATGGTAAGCAGTCGTGTAGTTCACAAGCAGAGCCTTCCATACCACGGTTTTACGTGAAATGGGGCCCAGATCTTCGCTTTAACGGCCTAAGGAGGTGTAGTTTGACGCCCCGTTTGAAGGACCCAAGATCGAAGAAAGAAGTAAACATTACACAACACCCAGACTCGCAACAACTATGTGTGGATTACACAATTTTTGGTTCAGTGTTTTCGGTATCGAAATCCACAAAACCACGTATAGCATTACTCATTCGGCGAATTAATTATCTCATAGACGCTGTTCACAACCGTCAAATAATCCAGAAAATTTCTACAGCCTCAAGAAGCAATTATCCGCATCGTTAAGCGCGGCCCGACTTGCAGCCCAGGCAGCCTCCCCCACAGCGTCTCGGTCCAGTTCCCAAGAGGAATCCTCTCCAGTATTGTCAGCAGACGAGCGAAGAGCGCTGGAAGAACGCGCGAACGCCGTCAGGACCGACCTGGATACAAGAAAAGCTAATATACAGGAGCTCAGAAGACGACTAGAGAAGACTCACGTCACAGAGTAAGTAGGAACTTTTACATTTTTATGCCTGGTGGTAAATTAAATGCTGCCCAATGACATCCGTGTCAGGCGTCTACACCACATCACATCACATCACAGGTTACCTGCCATGACACTGCATGACAGTAGCTCTCTCTCTAAACTGAGACGGCAATGTGTTTTATTTTAAACGGACTTCGAACGGATTTCTGAGCTTTTCTTTCTGCAGAAATGTTCCGGACGTTATATTCAAAATTTCAAGACAATGTTATCAACTGGTTAATAAGATTGTCTTCTGTTTACGCGAATGTTATTCATTGAAATTAAACTACTATATACGGATTTTATCGCGTTGTTTATTTATCACTGTATTACAAAATTTTGAAAATATTACTCTACTACTACTATTAGTCAATAAAATCAATAGTAGTAGTAGAGTAATATTTTCAAAATTTTGTAATACAGTGATAAATAAACAACGCGATAAAATCCGTATATAGTAGTTTAATTTCAATGGTTAATAAGACTCTAATATAAGAAAATTGTAAGATTTTCATATTACTAGTATTCACGTTACATCCTTTATATAAAACGCTGTAGGTTGGCATATCTTCCTGGTTACCTTGTGACGGCTTTACTTGCCAATTGTCTTCTTTAGACTTATCCAATTCAAATAGATCCTTAAAACTTTCTCTAAATATTTTTGATCATGTCGTCAAATCTAATGTTTCCTGGTGTCCCAGCAACATCGACACGCGCATCCAGCAAGCGGAGCTGCAATACAAGCTGGGCCGCGAGGAGTTGGAGCTGCTGACGCTGAGCGAGCAGGCGCGCGCGCTGTCCCAGCTCATCGAGCAGGCCGACGCCGCCGCCTGCAGAAACCATCGCGCCACTATATACAAGTAAGGAACCAAAGTACAGCTTTATTGATCAGCGGACACACATTTTGCTTACTCGGTTCGCTAAGAGATATCACCTTCGATATGAGACATTCAGTCTTAGATTATTCCTTGCCAGTCGTTGGTTTGAAGTTCTGGCAGAACCAACTATTAACTTTATTTTTAATTAATTAAATAATTATATTTGAACAAAAGGTAATATATATTGCGTCCGGAAAAGAAAAAAGTAAATTGTTTATATTTAAAAAAATATTGAAAATATCCTTGTAAGAAGGATATAAATATGTTACATTCGCACATAACTGTAAGAACAATAATTCAATAATATTGTCTTACTTTTAACTGGTATTTATGTAGATGAACTAATTATACGGATTTGACTGTGATTGATTTTAAATGTATTTGAAACTATTTTAGTGTATAGGTACTTCTCTCAACATTTCGGTAGATATCAGAAGCTATGGTTACGGGGCTGTTTTGTTACGCTATTATTTATAAACGCAGATAGAATTTATTTAATGTCAATGATAAATCTCTCTCAAATAGCTCGAATGTTTTAATTGATACAACAATTAACAATACATTGTAAGTCTTCAACAGAAGCGTGAAAAAACTTTCTACAGTGCACGAACGATGGGAATTTAACGAATTAATAAGCTCCTCGAGTTTACCCGTGTTCATTGAAGGTGATAGATTGGTAGCGGCCATCGCTCGTGTCGAATAGGCACGTGTAAATTGTGTCACACGCGATATGCGCCGGCGCTTATACAAAAAGATCCAAAGTGAAAATTAAGAAAGTATAGCTCCCTGGGAAGGTCATAGCTACAGGATTTTTTTAAAAACAAATTAAAACTAGTTTTGCCTTGGTCAAAAACTTGATACATTAGTATGGTCTGGATTACTAAATGGTTATCATTTAAAAAATCCAGACTGGCGAAACCAAAGTTTAGATAATACAGAAAACTACGCTCTTGGCTTGCCTTTGATCTTTAATATATATTATAGTGATTGCGTATGAATAAGGCGTTTAAACACGCTGGTCACGTATTGATTGCACGGGTAACGCAATAATTTAAATGGTCACCACTCGCCACTGCCATCTGATCCACATATTGTTATTTCGAGTCTGGGAGTATATATGTATGATATATACAACGTGTCACAGATATAACGCACAACGTCAAATACCCCAATTAGATTATTAAATCATAATAATAATATAATCATTAAAATGTTACTTTTATATACTTAAATATTTTAATTTAATAAATTAATTCTCCTTATTGCGCGCGGATAGTATAGGTATATTACAATAAATCTAACATTATTGCCTTTATTGCATCATAAACCTTATTGCCTTGAATTATGATACATTTTAGTTTATTTCGACTGTTCAAAGGAAAGGGTGACTATAATTTACGTTGTTTTAATTACCTTATGACCAAAAAAATACCTATATTAAAATGTCAGAAATGGATTCAGTAGCCGATTCTGAACAAAGTACTTTCAGGAAGTGCGTTTAATATGTTACACGTTGTATAATAGGTATATAATAATATCAACACTGTATATGAACTATCCTACTATTGGGCATGGGCTTCTTCTTGGTGTGAGAAGCATTATGCAGCTGGGCCAGTGCGGACTTGCAAATTTTTCTTACTTTAATAATATTATGGAAAGCTCTCAGATCAGCAGGTTTCCTTATGATGTATTCCTTCACCGTTAAAGTGCGTTAGGATCGTATTTTTTTTTATATCCGCCTTTGCTTTTTCCTTTGAGATATACATTTAAGAACATTCGTGTTTTCTTAAAAAAAGACATTAAAAGCCTCGACATTATTTCGAATTAGCTCTTCTGTCTGATTTTAAATTCACTGTTCCAACATCTGCCAAGACTATATTCGGATCTATAAAATATTTGCCTGTGTAAAAAGAAAAGCATAGGTTGCTTAGGACCTTAAACAATCACTACATTTAATTGTTACGAGCTGTATAATTGTGACATTATAATTAGGTTTAAGTACAAACACTTAAGCAACAATAACGGCATAACGTATTCAAATTAACACCAACTGCGCCCGCGCAACACATCCTGTGTTGCCACACTCAACAGTTAAGACGTCAGATCTATCCGTAGATAGGCAAGTATCTATCCGCGGATCCTCGGCAATTGTTACGTTCATTACGTAATCCATTGTTTAGAAGGTGTGGTTGAGTTCACACTTTCTATGGCGATGCCCCATGAACCGCGCTGTTCCGATTCCGTGGGAGAATGGCCGAAACGTTGAAAGGCGTCAATAGGAAATGTTCTGGACGCTTGAGTTATTTGCATTTTGTAATTACAGAGGTGCGTGCGAACGGTCTAAATTAAGTGATTTAGTTGTTGAGGCGTTGACTCGTAGAAAATTTCGATGTTGAATCTTTGTCGTATTGAGTTTGAGGTTTAGAAAGCCACCAATGTAATTCAAAAGTCTGGCTTATATTACTAAATTGCTTGATTTAAAATATATAATTAATACGCCATCGTTTCAGCAGCTATGTTTTATGTCACACGGAACTCCTATCTTTACTTACCATACACATTTCCAGACATAATTACTTCTATCAGACAAATCTATCAGCACAAACCGACCTGAAAATGTGAACGTGAAAGATGCAAGTCGATCGAAACATCGTGCAATAAATAGATATGACATTAAATACTCACCAACGGGATTAACTCCCGATGTCTAATATTGTATTATCAAACCCAGAACATTATGTGCTGGCTATGCAGTTAAGAGTCCTGTAGGCCAATTCACGTAATATCTCGACGCACCGATCGAGTTTCGATGCAGTCCGTACGCAGTTGCAGTTAAGTTTTACGTCGGATTTTGTATCTGAAACATCAGCTGTCAAAATTACGTGAATACGAAAAGAGCTGTTTTGATCGAAACTTAACTGCAACTGCACTGCAAGTAAACACATTTAAATACGTGAATTGGCCTACAGAATGTTCGAACAAACACGGGGCTTGTCAATCGCTTACATTACGTCGTTCCAAAGTGACCACTTATATTCTATTTTATTTGCATGTATACGCACCTAAACATGTAAATGTGTACTTTGTGTGGGACAATAAACAATTATGAAGTGATATAATAAATCGTTGTTCATTGAAGAGTGCCCGAACCTATCTATACACATGATAGAAGGACACACACCAGTCACCAAGCACACTAAAACTACGATCGACCGCAAACACAAAGGCGAACCCATTCCATGGGTCTAGTTATCACCATTTTCGTTTAATCTATACTAATATTATAAAGCTGAAGAGTTCGTTTGTTTGGTTGAACGCACTTATCTCAGGAATTTATCAAATTATCTATATTGAATCTCTCTATATATAATCATAAACGCGGGTGAAACTGCAGGCACATCTAGTATTAAAATATATTAAACGCACTCTTTATATTTTCAGTGTTGGTTATCTCTTTATATTCAAGGGTTTGTTTTCAAAGGAAACATTACTGTTAAAATAAAAAACAGAAAGAACACCATATCACACCTTTTCCCGTTATACTAAGATTCTCCATTACACCGGTCTATGCCCTCTATGAAGATCATTTTACGAAGATAAAATACAGATATAATCTGATACCGAAGCCTTATTTAGGTCAGTGTCTTACACCAGGATGCGATCACCCGTGCCGACCGCAAACACCGCAGCTCCGCCGTGGGAACTCAATACCAATAATATTTCACGTATGATTGTTCCCTAATAGAGCATTGTTTGTGCTCAAACGAACGCGTGGGACTCCCCGACTGTTCAGCCTGTGGCTTTGTCAGCTAACTATTGAGATATTTATATATTAATAGTGGGAAATTGTCTGACTTCTTTTGAAAGAAAACTGCCGACTGTGGTTTTCAATAGCTCTTGGCTTAACAGATTTGTAAATAGAAGACATAAGTACTTAAACGGCAAGCCTCAGTTCTATATATCTGTATTAGGCCCGAATAGGTAGGCAGAAGTTCAGCTAGCTTTTGTCACATATATTTTTATATCCAACGTTTTAGGGGACGTGCGTATTGTCCTTGCATAATTCTAGATCCCGCGCTGCAAAATTACATAACATAATCCCTCAATATTTATTATAGTTGTCTTTATTTTGTGTTCTTGTGTGTGTGTTTTATATTACAGTGAATTTGTGTAGGTAAACAAATATTACTAAATCGTAGTGATTTTGATATTTGTTTTAAAATACAAGCGGCAAGGTGTCCATGTAGGTTAATCTGCTAAAGAGTTTTGGCAGCCCTATCCGAATCTGCTTATTATTCAAACTAGATGCACCGACCAAACGCTTACACACAACCGCGGCGGTCGAGCACTTTTGGAAAACTTAATGATGCGATTGTACTCTTATCGTCATACAAAGAGTCGCCAAAAGGCGTAATGCAAATTACACCGAAGAAAATATTCCCTGTCTTTTAAATTACACATTCAGTTCTTAATTCAAGAACTCGTAGAATATCACTTTTCGAAATAGCATAAGAATGAGATATTCTTCGCTTTTCTAAAAGATTAGAAATGTTTATTCAAATTCATTGCAATGTATTGGAATGCTTTTTCTAACATAAACATATCAACAGGCATAAGTCAAAACTCCTACTTATATTACAAATGCGACAGTTATGTTTGTATATACATAGTCAAAGTTAAAATCATTTATTCATATAGGTCACAAAGTAACACTAATGAGCGTCAAAATATAAAGGTATAGAATAGAAGGATCCTTTAATGGCTTAAAATCCTTTTCATTTGACTCAGACGATTTAAGACTTAAGATTTTTTTAATACCGGCACTAGGCTTTAATCCTCTCTAACGGTAGAATTCAAATAGACAACGGTCAGAAAGGACACTTAGACTCGCAACAACTATTTATCGATCAAACATATTTTTGCCTTACATGGAGACTAGAACCTACAACAATCAAAGCATGGCATGTATCTAGGCGACTAAACTACCTAAACCATTAATAATAAATAATAATGTCCTCCTGACCGAATTTCGGTCACGGCGGCCAATCTTAACGGAGACTGGCCATCTGCGCAGGAAATATTATAGTGCACAAGCGTGTGCGCAAACACAAATGCACACTCTGTTCCCTAACTCTCATGATCCGATGGGATGGTAATCCGACACGACCGGTGAGAGATCAGGCGTAGGACCAAGGGCTTTACGTGCTTTCCGAGGCACGGCGGTGTCTAACACCGCCAACTTCCTAACTCCGGGCTGCTATCGAGATTTCTTAACAGAAAAACGCAATAACTTTTTGTTGGCCCGACTCGGGATTCGAACTCGAGACTTCATGCACAGCAGTCGCAATCACTACCGCTGCGCCACGGACGCTTTACTAAGTTACTGAAGCTACATTCATGTGAATTGGTAGACTTAGTCAAAGAATTCGTTGCTAACAAAATATTTTTTTATAAAAGCGCCCTTATTTTTTCTTTGCCTCTACTTTTTATGCTTAACTTCTAACCATTAGTTATTTTGATGAATCATGGTGAGCTTCCTATATTATTTTAGTCGCAGCGAAAGCTTCTTTTATAAGTATAAAGGTTAAATCGTCGTAAATAGATAATGTGCTGTCAACGTTTCCGATATGCAAAATTGATGTGATTCTATGAGAAGATATGTTAAAGAAACTTACAAACACTCTTCCATGTCCTAAATAAGCACATGGGATTTTTATCCCGGTATACGTACTAACGTCATTTTGGAATGAAACCACCCTGAAACTCTTTCATAATCAGGTTAATTCAAAGACAAAACCCAGAGTACGATCTCTATCATATATGGTATATATTGTTACACCCAGTACTATCTCTCGGCATTGTGTGGAAGACTCGGCAGTTCCGTCTAATAATTTATTACAGCGCCATCTATTGAATACTTACGGAACTACGTAGATTCGTCGGTACGAATAGAGTAGAGAAAACTCTGGCACATTCTCGAATCTTCGTATTGTTATATACCGCGTATGACGTTTCTAGAAAACTCCGGAAACGCTTTAACCGCGTATAAAAGGGAAGGCCAGCGCTCGCCGAGTCAGTCTAGGCAGAGTCATCATGCTCCCAAAGCCGGGGAAAAACATCCTACTGCCGGGAAGCTATCGCCCTATCACGCTCCTCTCGACGACATCGAAGCTATTCGAGAAGCTGCTACTGCTGCACATAACGCCACACCTTCAGCCACGCGACGAACAGTTCGGCTTCCGCGCCGAACACTCCACGACTCACCAGCTCGCGAGGGTACTGCACGACATCGCTGTTGCTCGCAACAAACGCGAGCGCGCCGTCGCAGTATTTCTTGATATGGAGAAAGCGTTCGATCGCGTATGGCACACCGGCTTGCTGTACAAGCTGTCCACATCCACTACTCCCCGTCGAGTAGTTAGGATCGTGGCCACCTTCCTGCAAGACAGACGCTTCCAAGTGGCGGTTGAAAGCGCCCTGTCTACAGAGCGGCCCATCCGCGCCGGTGTGCCCCAGGGTAGTTGCCTCTCTCCCGTGTGCTACTCCTGGTACACGGACGACATCCCCGTCACCGACGGCGTTAAGCTCGCGCTGTATGCCGACGACGCCGCCTACATCGCGACATCGATGAACGGTGTCCACGCGGTGACCAAGATGCAGCGCACCCTAGACGCACTTCCCAGCTGGCTGAAGGAATGGAGACTGACGGTCAACGTGGCGAAGACTCAGGCGATCTCCATTGGCAGCATAGCCCTGCCGCAGTTGAAGCTCATGGGAGAGAACATCGAATGGTCCGCGACGGTGAAATACCTCGGCGTGACCATCGACCGCACCCTCTCCATGAAGCCCCACGTCAACAACGTAGTCGTCCAAACGCGCACAGCGCGCGCCCTCCTGCGACCCGTGCTATCGTCTCGACTGCCGCTCCGTGCAAATCTCGGCGTGTACAAGACGTACATCCGCAGCCGACTCACCTACGCTGCCCCGGCTTGGTTTGCTCTCACCTCTGAGACAAACCGCCGCCGGTTGCGTGCGCAGCAGTCGCTTGCGCTCCGTACTATCACCGACGCCCCTCGCTTTGTGCGGAACAGGACGATCTCCAGGGACCTGTGCATGGAGAGCTTGGACGACTTCGTGAGACGCCTGAGCACCAACCTGTTCGTGCGCGCCGACGGATCGCACGCCCGCCATCTGCGGGAGCTTGCGCCCTACCATCGGCGACCGCCGGACAGGATGGCCCTGCCGCGAGACCTCGTCTCCGTGGCAACCCTCACCGGACCTACGTGATGCCCCTCCCTGATGCTGGCTGACGGGCGCTCCCCGGGAAACTCTTCCCGCGGAGCTCGACCTCGCCAAGCGCAGAAGGGACCCATCGGACACGACCCAAGCGCTGCTGGCATGTTGGTCGCCCGCGGGGACTTATCTTTGCGGACTGGACCTCGCTAGCTGCGCTACCCACCGGCTCTGACTACCCGGACTGACCAACAGGCCCACACGGGCCCACCCCAGTGACCCGCCTGTTTTAGCAGACGGCGACGAACACCACCAAGACAGGCCCACGGCCTGGTCTGGTTACCCCGAGACCCCGTAGGGGTCTACGAGAAGAACCACTGAAGAAGAAGCCGAGTCAGTTTACATTCGTAAGCGTTCGGGCAGGTTAAGGAGTTTGTTTGAAGAAGTTACAGTGGAAAAGTATAGTATAGTGTTTGTTGTATATTAAATTTAATTGTGTGCTAGAATGAAACGTGTTTTAATTGGTAATATTATTTACATTCTTATCCCTCGAACCCAAAGCACGTAATAATATTAATACCTAATATCCGCAAACGATTAACTCTAAGTATTGCAACAAATCCATATTTATAAACCTTAACACATATAATAAATGTAATGGATGGCAAAACATCGTTTAATTCAATACCTGTCTTTAATATTTCCAAGTACTTGCGGCTTACCACTATCCGCCATTATCTACCCATAAATAATTGAGTTGTAAACGATTTCTCGTTCGTTTTATGTGTCTTTACTTGGAACACCTTTAACTTGTATTAACAGCGAGGTCTGCGCATCCGACAAAGCTCCTATAAGACTTTACTGACCTTAAAATATACATGGACATAAAGTGCACATACTCGCGACCTGTTGTACCGAGCTTGCCACTATGCTACAAAAGAAAAGCTATATTTTTGTTGAATATGCTTCTGAACTCGTTTTTGATGCACTTTACTGTATATTTAGATACTTGTCTCTTAGACTCGAATTTAATGTCGTTTTTGTCGTTCTAAATGTTTCTAATGTTTGTAAATCCTTTGTGATAAAAATCCTGTAATAAAAAGTAATATAATAATAACATTCTACCACATACACACAACACTATCTAGCCCAAACTAAGCAGAGCTTGTACTATGGGTACTAGACGATGGATAAACCTACATATATATATTTTTCTTTTGTAAATACATACATATTATACATAGAAACACCCAGACCAAGACAAACATCCATGTTCATGCACACAAATATTTGTCTTGTGCGGGAATCGAACCCGCGACCTCAGGCGTGGCAGTCGGTTACACTAACCACTACGCCACCGAGGCCGACAAAGTTTTTGTAAGGAGTATTCCTGCATCGCGGGAAACTTTACAAACATTCAAACATCGGACATAAACTACACTGAGGCTTAGTACACACGGCTACACATCAAGTTAGACAACCTATATACGTATAACTACGCTACATACAAAATAGAGAATTGTCGGAAAGGGACAGTGCATAGCGGTGTCGATGTAATGGTAAGGATAAAGCGTAACAAAAATATAACGCACTCTCTCGCACGATTCGCAGCGTTCAACTTCTAATAGTTCAAAGTCTAAACAGTCTAGGTTGATGTGTCGCTGTGTGTACAACGACATATTTATGGATCAATAACAATATGTCCTATAACACTCGACCCGGCGGCACTGGCGTGGCGATCACTTAATCCACTACGCCATACGGTGGTATGGTCTTATAAATCATGTTAGTGTCTGTAATCAGATTTACTAATTAGATGTTTACAATGTTCCCTGTACCGCTAAATTGCACTCGATTCATTTTTGGAAGCGTACTGGCCAGGGATGTTGCGATTATTCGCATCCACATCCGTAATTGCGGCGCTTCCCTATTGATTTCAAAAAATCTGCATCCGCATCCACAATAATCAACGCGAATGTTAATGCGGATACAGATATAGCGCAGGTTGCGACAAAAAAGAAAATGGGTGGACCGATGAATGGCGCGATGATTCTTCAAGTGAAGATGAGAATCAAGAAACACTAGAAAATGGTATACCTAGCTAAATTTAAGAACCTTTGCAAAACAGGCTTAAACCTGCAGTGGTGATATTAGATACTTTTTAATAAATAAAATGCACAATTTTCATTAACATCCGCATCCGCAATTGCGGAGCTTCTGCATCGATTTGGACATCCACATCAGCATCCGCATTTTCAGATGTGAGCCTTTAAATATCCGTATCCGCATCCGCGGATGTCGAAAAATCTGCATCCGCAACATCCCTGGTACTGACACTACAGACAAAAGGCAGACCAATGGTATACATATCCTTACATACGCTTTCACGCTTCGACTACTCGACCGATCGTTATGAAATTTCGCATACACTTTGTCAGGGGAACAAAAAAGGACGTACCCTTCATTTAGAAAAAGTACTGTTTCTAATCTAACCTAACCTATATGTACGCGAGCAAAGCCATGAATATAATCTAGTAAAATTATAAAACTAAGTTTGCAGTTAATGTGCCAGTAGCTATACAGGAACTATTGAGAAAATCTTACTTCACCCTCACATAACAAAAGCTTTCAAAGGCTTAATAGTCGCTAACCATCACGAGGATGGACACTTGTATAATCCTACTAAACCTACCGAAGAGTATAAATGTAAAGGCTTGTGAAAATATTTCAATGTTTGATAATCAATCACGTCTCTTCTCCCTAGCCTTTATTATTCCCAAGTAACTTGGGGTCGGCTTTTCTGGTCTCACCGGATTTGACTGGATATCAGTTTTTACACGGAGCGGCTGCCATCTGACCTCCGCAACCCGAAGGCTAACGATACCCTAAGGCTAGACCAGTGTCAGGATATTATAGGGCACTGACTTCCCAGTAACGACTGCCATAGATGTTCATGGCAGCCGGAACCGACGGCTCAACGTGCTCTCCGAGGCACAGAGCAGGCGATAATTGTTAATCAGTACACACATAATTTCGGAATGTCATATAACTTCAGAAAGTCAGAGGTGCGTGACGTAGATTCGAACTCGAGACTCTCTGCATTGCAGTCTGTTGGTCTCCTCACTAAGCTATCGCTGCTTGATAATCAATCACGTATAAACTGTTAATCACATTTGGATAAAAGTTTAGCACACGTATAGACCATGTCCTAGATTAATATGTTGGTATATAATGTAGTATTAAATTGCCTACTAATTTTATAATTAATGAAATAATCTAATAACACAATTTCAGATCATAATAATTTTGTTTCTTTTATTATATTCATTATTTGCATGTCACTAGCTCAATGGAGAGACCAACAGACTGCAATGCAGAGGGTGATTCGAACCCACGTCGCGCATCTCTGACTTTCGGAAGTAATATGACTTTTCGAAATTATGTACGTTGATTGACAATTATCGCCCACTCCGTGCCTCGGAGAGTACGTTAAGCCGTCGGTCCCGGCTGCCATAAACATATATGGCAGTCGTTATTGGGAAAGTCAGTGCCGTATTATCCTGACACTGGTCTAACCTTAGGGTATCGTTAGACTTTGGATTGCGGCGGTCAGGTGGTCGCCGCTCCGTATAAAATCTGATATCCAGTCAAATTCGGTTAGACTAGAAAAGCCGATCCCAAGTGACTTGGGAATAATTAAGGCTAGGGAGAAGAAGAAGATTTGCATGTCATGTAATGACAAGATTTTTGGATATGTATACTAATTTTAGGACCTAAACTGTACCAACACCTAATGGCACATAAATAAATTCTAATTCTATGAGTTGTTACAAGTGGCACATAGATATTTAAATTCATGATATGTGTCATCTATGTCTACAGGTATACTAACGCACTTCAAAATTAACATACGAGTATCATTTATAAAGTGATTGGAACAAAACAAATCCTTGTTGCTCAATACTTTTTTCATCATTGAATACCACATCTGTATTAGTTCAACCATTGCAGAGATTACTGAGTAAAAACACACACTACCTATGATTTTATTATAGAACTAGATGTGCCCACGGTTTCAGTTTTCACCCACGTTTATGATTACTGCGCCGCCCCAATGAGTCGTAGCGTGATGTTATATAGCTTTTAACCTTCCTCGATACATAAGCTATCCAACAATGAAAGAATTCAATTCTAACCAGTATTTCTTGAGATCAGCGCGTTCAACTAAACAATCAAACTCTTCAGCTTTCTAATATTAGTATTGATTAAATGTGGTGTGTATTTTATATTTTGCACGCATATAAGATACAGCTTCCTTCGTCACAAACAAGTTCTTACCGCAAATACAATTAATTTATTGCTCGACGCATTAGGTACGGAAGCCAGCAAGGCGCTATTTACCGTACTGGAAAGTATGGTTGCCACACCAAGAGAAAAATGCATGCGCTCCATAACTATAATTACTTAATCAGCTCCATGTTATGAGTTCTATTTTATTTGCTACATAGAAAACATGTTTAATATACAAGTAGAAATTATTTTATACCTACTTTAGATGTAAATTTGCAAATGTATTCTTAATTTACTGTAATTTCAATAATATTAAAGGCTTTTGTACACGAGGCGGGTAATATGCGCAAGTTGATGGACTTGCGTGGTTTATCTTTATATATATAAATCTTCTGTGCGTGCGTTTGTAATTAAACTCCTCCTAAACGGTTTTTTGATGAAATTTTTTGTGTGTGTATAAGTGGATTCGAGAATGGTTTAGATTTGTTTTTTCGTTTGTACGGGAGAACGTCTGTCGGGTCTGTTAGTATGCATGTAAAAAAACCGTGAAAAGAAATGCGCGGTATCACTTTTTGCAATAAGGCCATCTATAACGTTATAATAAATGTCCACATAATGTTATCCTAACTAATATTACAAATAAGAATGTAAGTTTGTTTGTTACACGTTCAAGCCTTAACTACACGACCGATCATCACAAAATTTACCATGCACGTTGTCAGTGAACAGAACAGGACTCGATACCTTTCATACAGGAAAAATGTCCTATTCTCAAAGTATAAAAAGTATTGAGAAATTCTGCATGAACGCGACCAAAGCCGCGGGCAAGACCAGAGAGAGATCTGGCGCAGGAAGACTACGTCTTTGCCGAGGCACGGGAGTGTGCAACACCGCCAACTTCCTAACGCCGGAATGCTATTAAGATTTTTTTGACAGAAGAATCCAATAATTGATGCTGGCCCGACAGACCGAAGATTCGATCCCGAGTTCACGCACAGCAGTTTCGTTCACTTCTACTAAAATCGCATCGACCCGTCTGCACATACATCCATAACAACGCTCTATGTTTTATAAAATTTCTACCTAATGGTCGTATATCAAAAAAATACAAAAGATATCTACTTGTATATATCTATATATCTACTTCAGAAGCGCTGTCCTAGGTTTCTCTGTCAGATATATATATTCCGATACTTTAAAGATGATAGATTTAACATAAACACGCACGTACCACCATTAAAACATTTTTAATTGCTACTTCCCTCACCCGTCTCTTCTTGAACATACGCGTACTGTAATAACGTCAGGTCCTATAGATTTACGAGCCATAAATCTAATACGCTGACTTGAGCTAAAAGTTATTTAAATCTCGCAAAGTATTCTAAAGTTCCAATTCAATATGCACTTCTTGGAAAAGAAAATAACCGTTGGAATTCTTCGCGTCATTTTACCGCGAACTAAGCGATGCCATCTTTTTTTTATTGTGGCTTCTGGCTCACCTGATGTATGTCCCTACAGTGGCAAAGGTATACACAATACAGCCGCAGCCTATCTTCTAAGTTCATCAGTTCTATTTATAAATACATATTTTTAATATTACGTCATCAATTTAATACAACGCTATTATCTAAATAGACTTCTAAACGGATCTTCTACAGCAATATATGACTGTTAATTACACTATACGTCTGTGTTTAACGAGTTTAACTACATTGTAATGCGTCGGCCATGTCAAATATATTTGTCTCACCATATATGTACATATAAGGGCCATACTCAAAATATTGATTTGTATTACAAGTATAAGTGTTATTGCTGGCAGCATTACCGACCTTACAATGCAGAAAACGAATCCCTTTTAGCCTCTTTAAGTAACAGTTATATATACAATTTTTGTAGGAAAAAAAATATAAATGATTAAAATTCAAATTATTATTCTTAATTATGAGTTTCGCATGTTTCGGATGTGATTTCAAAGATAATCACGGTAAGGACTGTGAAGGATTCATGAGCACAAAGCAAAAATAATAGACACGATTATTCCCTTTAAGATTTCTTTCTTTCAACATTTATAAATCTAAATGCAGTAAATATTTAACTTGACTTACCATTCCACAGCTTTTATAGTTGTATACTGTTTACATCCACAAATTCTTTACTTATATCTCTCAAATTTCTTTCTTCTACATGTTAACCTGTACGTTCTTATTAAGCTATAATTTATTTCAAAATGCCAACAAAATCGTTTCCAAACATTCAAAAATCCCTTGCAAACCACATACAATTTAAGATAATTCGCATTTCACAGACGAACGAAACTGCTCGTTTAAGCGAGCAAATTAGAGAGCCTAATTGCTTTCCTGGAGACCGGTTGTCTGTCACTATAAACACTATATCACTATATATGGGTCTTAAAAGAGGGGAAAGAACGTTGGGGTAATGAAAGCGTTTTGAGGGGTTATAAACGAATAATGGTAGATACCGTTTGACGCGCGAGAAACAAAAAATCTGCAGTACTGTGTGGCAACTAATTGGTTCACACCTTTGTGATTTGTGACGTCAGTGGCGCCGTTCTTTTCCTGCAATATCAGTATATTACATGGTGTGCGACAGCCTAACGTTTCAGAGTTCTTTTCAACGTGAGTGATTACAAATTCACACGCTTACCTACATATACAATGCGGCAAAAAGATGGGCGATTAGTGCGAGTAGGATTCGCGCCCTCAGACTGTACCGCTATACTGCGTGAAGCAAAGCTAATTTTATTATTGTGTAACCTTTAGAGTGGTTTCTGTAGGAGATCTGTTAATATAAAAGGAACAGGCCACGCCGTAGGGGCGTGGTGTCCCTAGGTGAATTGAATACGAGAGAAATAATAATATAAGGTATGACAATTACACTTTTAATGTATTTAGATTACAAGTATAAGAGTAACAATCTTTACTATATAACTATAGTCAGGGCGTGGTTCGCTAAAGACTTGCTTCGTGGTCCTTGTACAATCAGGACACTGAGCTGAAGGTGTGGAGCCGGGCCGGAAGAAGCCAAGTCCAGGACGCGATCGGGCTTATATATCGCTACCGCCGGGCAGGAGGGGAAGGGGGGCGCCAGCCACCACTCCGACTCGCGCGCAGCCGTCAAGGCACGCGCGGTCCGCGTGACAATTGCCAGTCTGTTTTCTTTGCAAGATTCTTGGGTACGTTATATACGAGTTGGTTTTTATAATACTTAAGATAATTCGCCAAGACGTATGATAGAGGAGTGCATCTTTTGAAAAGCGTAATCATTTAACAAAGTTAGGCAATGATTAGTATAGAGTTATAAAAACACAGCTTGACAGCTTTATTTATAGACTCACATCTACTACATACAACTGTCTTACTTCTTCGATGATATTCCTGAAGAAGTCCACAGAGATATTGAAGTATCAAGAACGCAGGGATACCAGGATATCGGGATGAGCAGTAAAACACCTTCGCACTGTTAGACGTATATTCCGACTGATTCACAAATAATCGTTAGTCTACTTTATGGATTTGTTGTATACCCACATAAATATTGATATTATTTATTATTGAACTACCGACGCAATACACATACATTACAGATATATAACGCCTACATTTCTCTAGTGATAATATAAATCCTACATATTATAGGTAACGAGCCTGCTACTATAAGACTCATTGACAAACATCGACCTGCTTATAGGTATTTTTCCAGAGAAAAATCTTATAGCATTTTGTTCGACTGAATCTAATTTGGGTATCGAAACGAACGTCACAATCTGGTGCAAACCTATACCATGGAGAAAACAAGTCAACTTCATTAATTCCTTACAGCTAAGCTTTATTACAGTTTTTGTCATCACCTTTTCAAGTAGGCATCTAGCATAACAATGCACTCTTGAATACATTCCAATACTTTCATTCAAATGCTTGACTACATTAATGCGCATCTATCTTTCCGCTTCATTCGCGAAATTCTTCACAAACACTTTCACTGTGACTCGTGCTCGCGTTGTTCAGCCGACAGAATTCGTTCGCTATTGTGTCGATTCTCACGAGTGAAATCATAAGCAGCTTCGAATTAAATATAACATTGAAGATTAGCTTGTTACCACCTTGATATATGGCGTTAAGCATTGTAGAACACGCTGCTATTGTTCGTCACTTGCATCTTTCATTAAGTCATCGTGGTTTCGACGATTTCATCGTGATAATCACAAAGTTAATTGTACTTAAGAAGAGCCGTTCAAGATAATCTCTTTATTACGTATTGTACATATTTACTTTCGTTTAATACGACTGAGAATTATAATCTCCAGCCGTTTTGTGTAAGCGTTATGGGAACGCGCATGATATTTTCGTTAATTTTGTACATACTGTTATTTATTTTTATTACTTTGGTTGCTTTTAATGTTGTGAATTGTGACGTAGTTCATGTTTACGAAGGGCGTTTTCACTTTTGTTAAGTGACATGACTTAATCCATGTTTATAAAAGTATAAAATAACGTTTGAACACACAGCTCAAAATGCAGGGTCTAGAAACACAACAAACAAACAATGACTTTATGTGAAGTGGGTCTTAAGGAAGATTTTCTAAATTAACCCGTCTAGGGTAGTGAATTGTGGGTCCAAAGTTAGTATGAGGTTGTAAATAGTAGCAGTTTCATTACTGTACCTACCTGTAGAAAGCTAATTATTTTATAATTAATAATTAGCACCAACCAATAACGCAGTCAACCTGCGTATTTCTCGCTCACCCGATATCCCTTAAAATCCCTTTAAAATCGCGTCAGAAGATTCGGTTCGCTCGATAACGATGACTCAGCAGGGGGCGGCCATTCCTATCCTGTCTATACTTACATACGTTTCCGTCGCATCGTGATTTATTCTATCACTAATATCAATCTCGGACGACCGGCGGGGACGATGCCGATTAGGGTCTAACGCCTTCGATAGATCAACGTCGCGATTATGCAAAAGTGGCTTCACCTTAAAAGGATATGTCCACCTTGTCAGAATAGTTGTTAAAAAAGAACTTGTATCGTCCTTTACTGGATATTTCCACTTGTAAGGATTGTAATGAAATGTACAAGTTCTCAACATCAACTGTCAAGCCGCGGCCTGCCAGACATGGTCTCCCGGTGTGGTACCTTGAGTTAGAGAATGGACATCACACTCCCATACTATTAAAAACACAGTTAAACTATAAATGGCACCGACTGTGACAAAAAGTTTTTGCAAGTGAAGACAATATGAGATTTTTTAGTATATGACAAATTATTTGGTATACGATGAATTGTTATCATTCAAGCGTTGCAAACTCCAGGGAACAGAAAAAAAAATTATGTAGATAAAACACATAATCTGCCCCATTGTAGAAACATAACGTTATTTGGTTGCGACCTTCAATGAGAGATTAGTGTATGTATGTTTTTTTTTTATACAGCTCTCTTGCTTGGTATATTTCCTGTATTGCAGGAGACCATACAAATATTCAAACAACGTTGATAAACAACACAACCATTCGTGGGTCCGAATTTATGTCCTCACTGGATGTGCCTGCGGTTTCACCAGCGTTTATAATTACTGCGCCGCCCACGTGGGTCATAGCGTGATGTTATATAGCCTATAGCCTTCCTCGATAAATGAGCTATTCAACGTTAAAAGATTTGTTCAACTCGGACCAGTAGTTCCTGAGATTAGCGCGTTCAACCAAACAAAAAAACAAACTCTTCATCTTTATTATATTAACGGTAGCTCTGCGTATTGGCGAGACGATCACCTAACCTCCTGCGCCATTCATGCAGCCAGATCCTTTGTCGAGATGCTAGATTGACTGAGAATCTACTATTCCATCCTCTTAATGTAACAACTATTTATAATGCCAAGATTAAATGCATTTGGTATTCGAATCATATTCGAATGTATCGATAATACTATACATAAGTGCGTGCGCCGCGTTTTTGTCTATTGACAATGCGTATTGCGATGTGCAAAATTTTTTTTGCGTTAAATACCACTTGATTAAAGTAAAGGCTTATTAAGAGAAGCGATAGCTCAGTGGGGAGCCCAACAGACTGCAATGCAGAGGGTCTCGTGTTCGAACCCACGTCGCGCACCTCTTACTTTCGAAAGTTATAAGACTTTTCGAAATTATGTGCGTATTGATTGAAAATTATCGCCTGCTCCGTGCCTCGAAGAGCACGTTAAGCCGTCAGTCCCGACTGCCATGAACATCTATGACAGTCGTTATTGGGGAAGTCGACACAAAAGATCCCACTGGGTCGAAGTGTCGCCGGTCTGTGCTGACTGGCCTCCACACAAGATAAGATAAAATAAGAAAGGCTTATTAGATATGCAATCAGAAAGTAAAAGGTATATAGAGTAACCGATATATTTATATTCGAAGCATTAGTATTCGAAATTCTTTACCTGTCTATTCAATATTATTGATTTGTGCACAATTGTTTTCGAAATTCATTCGAATGCAAGCACATCTCTAGTCAAGATCAGTATCAGAATTAAGTATAATTCGATAAATAGTAGTGACACAGATAGTGGTGTCATCACGTCCACTTACTCAACACGCGATGCTCTCATATATACTAATACTAATGCGGTAATGATTGCCACTCGGCGGTCACGCTAACCTATTGTATAAGTACGTTATGAAGAACAAACTGCCGTGGAACGCGGTTTTTGTGCACGTTTTTCTTTATATAGTAAGTTAGAAAGTGACAATATACTTGTGCGTGAAGGAAAATATTTGTACAAGTAACTTTCATCTATACTAATATTATAAATCTGAAGAGTTTGTTTGTTTGTTTGCTTGAACGCGCTAATCTCAGGAACTACTGGTTTGAATTGAAAATTCTTTTAGTGTTAGATAGCCCTTTTATCGAGGAAGGCTATAGGCTATATAAAATCACGCTACAACCAATAGGAACGGAGTAGCAATGAAAAATGTTGCAAGAACGGAGAAAATCTCTTATGTGAAGCAGACGAAGTTGCGCGAGTCAGCTAGTACTTTATAATAAATAGGAAAGTTGGTGAATTATTTACTGCCTGGATATTTTATTAAGTGATTTGATGTTGAAATAATCAGACTCGTAAATATCCACGACGAAAAGAGAAAGAAAAAGAACATTAATTTATTTCTTATCAATTTTGCCCTCGGCTTGCGTAAATATCGGTAAGTTTGGGTAAACCAAAATACTTTTTTCTGGGTAAAAGGTACCTTATGTCCTTTTCTGTCTCCCTGACAACGTGTATGCGAAATTACATAATGATCGGTCGAGTAGTTAAGGCGTGAAAGTGTTCATAGAATATTGTTACAAATGGGTAAGCAGATAATATATCAACGCACTCACGTTTTTCACTAAGTTAGAATTCACAAATTGTTATACCGAGTAAGATAATCCTTGCATTCGTTGCTTGATTGTTTCTAAAAACGGGACGCAGAGATAATCGTAGTACTAAAGTTCTTGCCTCTGTAATGGGTATGGTGGCACTTAAAATCTCTTTATGATTAGGAGTCCTGCAAATGTAAATACAACACTCGTACTGTGGATGTATTTTATACTAACAAACAAAAATACGTAACTAATAAGTAAAAGAACAAGACAGAAATAAAATAAAATTAAATAGCCCAGAATATATTCTGGGATATTTAATTTAAACTGTTAAGTTAAGTTAAACTGTCACATTGCTGAGCACGGGCCTCTTCTCGGTGTGAGAAGGGTGTTCTCGGGTTAGGCTATAGGCCATAGATCCACTAAGCTGGCAGTGCATATTAAAATATATAACTCGGTAATTTGTTGCCGCTATGGTCATGATACGTTGCGTTCCTGGTCGATGACGACACGGTCTGCTGAACATAATCCTTAACTAATATAATAAATGCTAAAGTAATTTTGTTAGTTAGTCCTTCACGCAATAACAGATCGAAATCATGCTTCTTACCCTAAAAAAAAAATGCTCGATTCCTGTGGAATAGACCGTTAGAACCAACGGAACGAAACCAAGGGTTAAGGCTAGTTCTATACAAATCTATATCTTACTTAATATCACATGTAGACCATCGAATGGATTTAGATTGGATTTGTATGAAACTTGTTTTTTTTTCTATACAATTAAGGTGTCAAACTAGCATACGGCTCACCTGATGGTAAGTGATCACCGTAGCCTAAAGACGCTTGCAACACCAGATGCATCACTTGCGCGTTGCCGACCCTTTAGGAAAGGAAGTGGAAAGAGGAATTAGCGGCAAAAGGGAAAAGAGGGTGATTGGGCCTCCGGCACTCTCACTCACCGAACGAAACATAGGAATACTGCTATTTCACGTCGATATTCCGTGGGGTAGTCCTTCCCCGGTCGAGCCGGCCCATTCATGCTGAAATCAGCGAGGCTCTACTATTTAAACACTCACAGATAGTCCAAGTCATTGAGATAATCCCAGTTTTCGTTCTCATGTGATTCACCCAAGCGAAGCCGTGGACAATTAACAATATTTCTTGCAAGTACTGGCACGTCCGTTGTCATACTATGTTACGACTGTATGATATACTCGTAGTAGACAAACACATGCATTTCAACTTCAAGTTCAATGCCTCCGCGATTTTTACGTAACGCAAAAAGTGTACCAAATTGGGTAAATACTCTGCACTCGTCACACTCATTGGAAGCTTTATTTAAATGTTAGTTCTATCGCACCGTGGGAAGAACTCGAACATTAGTTTTACAAAATATTTATGACCGAAACTAAGTCATTAAGAAAGTATTAAGACAGCAATAGAAAGCGTCGGCGCGTTTTCGTTTTAATTGCTACGCTCTTAATGGACCATTTGTCAATATAAATGAGGATGCTTGGTAAAAATACAAGCAGCTACCTGTGAAAATAATGTATGTTAAAAAGTATTCAGTATTAGGTTTTACAAAATGACATGAAACCTAGTTTTGTGATTTATTGCATTCGAATACAGTTGCGAGAAACAACATTGAATGGCCAAGCATGCATTGCTCGTTCACATTTCGATTGCACAGATGGCGAAGTTGTTTAAATGTTCGCTTCACCAATGCTATTACGTCGAGTATTGTGGATTCGATCCCCACATTAGACAAATATTTATGTGATTCGCAAATAGTTGTGGCGACTCATAGTGTCCGTAGCCTGAATATTTTTAAATTTTTGGCACCGTATTTATTTCTAGGGCGGGAGTTGTCTTTTTATAATAATAATATCAACTCTGTATTAAACTGTCCCACCAATGCTGCGCACGGGCCTCTTCTCAGAGTGAGAAAGTAAGGTTATGGTTCACCACGCCTGGCCCAATGCGGGTTGGCAGACTTCACATGTGTTCGAGAACATTATAGTGAACTCTCAGACATACAGGTTTCCTCACGATGTTGTCTTTCACCATTTTTTAATAGAACAAATAATAATAATATCTAAACAAATGCACGTGCTATGTAGTGTTGTCAATACATTTGAATACTTATTCGTCGAATGAAATGCACATTACTAAAACTAAAATACGTTTATGCAGAATCGACATGTTACAAGCGCCCGTAGGCTATAGTCCAACCATCACTATTTTAAACATATTCCCTAACAAATCTAGATCGAATGTAAGCCGCACTTATTTTATGCTTCTAATTATGTTTGAGTTTATTACTTAAACAAACCTTAGGATATGTTACGACTTACGAGCCTTATAAAAGTTACTGTCTTCCCTCATCATAGGTATTATAAAAGACATAATAATTATGAGATTTAAACACACATATTTTTTTTTTTTATCTAGCTTTAGCAATCTAAGTTTTTGTTATCGTTATAAGACAACTGCATGTTGTCTTATTTAATAATGAATATAATTTTAACTCTTTTTGACGTAAAGAACACAACAAAAGCAAGAAAATCCCGAATTTCTTTTTTTATAAGACTTTGCAGACAATACACAAGATCATCCAAACTGGAATTTTTTTTAGGGATTACCTAAATTTTGATCCTTGTCAACACCTATATTGGACCAACAAAACAGTTGACAATAACTTACTTTACATTAAATATATCAAAATAAAATCACACATAAGTAAAACCACAATGAAGAACATCGCAAGTACACAGTGGAACACATAAAACTACATAAATCCAATACAAACACAGGTAGCTGGCACACGACGGCAGCGCTGTCAGCACACCGGCGCAGGCGCATGCCCTCTCGCCACGCACCGATCGCGCGCTCTAATGCGTCTCTGACACGCACATCGCTAATCACCTTTGTATAAACCCGTATATACACATTGATACTAAGAACTGTATTTTGTTATATAGTAGAAATCGTGAATGTTGTGGCACTGTGGTAGTGAAAGCGACCACTGGGCATGAGGTTTTGGGTTCGATTGTTGGTAAAACTTTCTTTACCCAGCAATCGAACATTAATAAATTTAAGAACTGTAGCACTTTTGCTACAGTTTAGAAATTTACCAAAGCCATATATAGTCTGCAAACTGTGCTGGGAATAAACTTGCGTGTTATTACGTGGCATTTGTAGTCATAGCCGGTGAAGTGTTGGTGTATCTATGCTTCTGCTTACCCCTTCAACGATAAAGAGATGAGACTAATTATGTATGTCGAAAAATCATAATTTAGGCATTAACTAATAGCTATCAATTACAAGCCCCCAAGTCGAGTACAATGTTATAAGTAACATATAATCATGTTCAAGTACAGTCAATGTTTGCCATCTAATACACGAAACACGAAACGAAATATAAACAAACATCTTACACCACTTCAAAGAATCATTCATAAGCTTTAACGATATTATCACTTGCGGTGTCGAGTGCCGAAATAAAAGGGTCGTAATACAATTTTTGTCGACGCGGCGGCAGCGCGCCACTTTCCGCCATGATGACGTAATCGCCTGAGCACACTACAGTTTTTGATCAAATCGATTGCGCATTAATGCGGTTATGGTATATTCACATACATACAGTACCAAGGGCAGAATTTTTTTTTTTGCAGCAGCTGACAGATTGACATATGGCTCACCCAATGTAAGACCTTACCAAAGCGTTTGATAGAGTACAATATCAGGATTTCCATATCCTAAGGCTTTGTCATTGCAAGCGTAAGAACTAGACAAAGCTATACACTCTGCAACTCGTTGTCTCATTCTCGCGCATACAATACGTCCCTAGTGTCACATAGTAGCTGTAAGCTATATAGGTAATAAGTTTTATTTAGGTTTTTATTTAATTCAAAATGGACAACATCCGCACTGGGAATTATTCATGTGTCGCGGGAGACTTTACAAACATTCAAACAACAGACACAAAGAACCTCCAGACCCGAAAGAACGATTTGATCACACATATTTTTGTCCCGTATGGGGATCGAACCCACAACACTCACACACGCAGCGGCAGTGCCGAGGCGACCTTTTAAACCACTATCTGTGCAGTCTATTCAGTGTATTCTCGAACCTCTCTTGTTTTATTTGTCTCCCAAATACGACCTTACTACACTCTATCCTTCTCTTCCTAACGATTATTAATCCAGCTTATGCCAAGGTCCGCTTATTTCTGGTCTAACGAGATTTAGCTCAATATCAGTTTTTACACGGAACGACTGCCATCTGACCTCCGTAACCCAGAAGGATAACATCATTCTATGGTTAGACCAGTCGTCAGGATATTTGAGGGCGCTGACTTCCCAATAACGACTGCCATATATGTTCATGACAGCCGGGACCCACTGTTTAAATGTCTATCCTAACTAGTCCTAATTATTATTAATATTATAAATGCGAATGTAAGTTTATTGTTTATAACGCTTTCAAGCCTTACCTACTCAACCCATCATCATGAAAATTCACATACACGTTATCAGGGTAACAGAAAAGGACAAAGAGTACCTTTCGTCCAGAAAACTACGCTCATAGCTTGTTGCACTCACTGACCGGTAAACGATTAGCGAGGTTAAACAATGTTGGGTGCGGTCAATCTATAGATGGGTGACCGCCTAGTGGTATTTCATCTGAGCATCTCCGTGCTTCGGAGGGCATGTAAAAACGCCCGGTTGTTTTTAATTGACAGCAGTCGTTAAGCCATGTCAGGGCGGTTTGAACAACTCTTGACAACAGGTTGGTCACTAATCACACGAAAAGAAGAAGAAGACTTACCTACTGCTACATTTACACAGGCGAAGCCGTGGCCCAAATCTAGTATTGTAATAACGAAACCTTACTATAGAGCTTACAACTACTGCATCACACCAGTGGTACATAATCAGTCTAGTACATAGTAACTAATAGTCTCTGAACCCTAGACTCAAGTGAGAACATCCATATATTAAACGTAGTACTATACTCCGTCAAATATATCTTGTTCCTAACGACAGGCCCGATATAACTTACGACGTCGTAAACTTTACACATTAACATAGCGTTTATTTTTAACTAGCTGAACCATGCAACTTCGTCTGCGTCACATAAGAGATTTCTTGCAACATTTTTCATTGATGCTCTGCTCCTATTGGCCGTAGCGTAATATTATATAGCTTGTAGCCTTCCTCGATAAATGGGCTATCCAAAACTAAAATATTTATTAAATTCGAACCAATAGTTCCTGAGATTAGCGCGTTCAGACAAACAAACTCTTCAGCTTTATAATTATTAGTTTAGTTTAGTATTAGATACAGGTATGTTGAAATATCTCATAGCTTCAGATGAGTTTGCATATTACTTTTGATGTTAACAGGGTTGCCAGATCGTAAAATTAAAAGATGTGTTTAATATGGTCATGTTTTGTATAGCAGATTGGTTTGTATGATTGGATGCGAAAATAAGTATTGAAAATATAACAGTGTCTGAATCTAAGCATCGGTTTTACGGTACACTCAATCCATGATTTTGAAAATGACAAGCATGTTTTTAATTTAATTAATAATTATTTTTCACTCAAAGATAATCCAAGTGGACAGAAGATAATTGTTTATATAATAGACTACTAGTTTTTAGCCATGGCTTCGCTCACGTTAATTTAGGAACACCTCCGATTTTCTGTACCTCTGATATCGGGTATGCTAGTTTCATGATGATTAATCGAGCAGTTAAGGCGTTAAAGCATAACAAATAAACAAACTCTGTTCTGCAGGCTTTATTTCATGAACCATAATCGATGGAGAGTTGATTTTTTACAGAGTGTGTATTTCCATTGTGGCTATAACAACGAATAATAAAAAACCAAGACGGCAAATTCCAAAACGGCCGACAAGAAAATTTTAAGAAAACGGTTATATTTTGTTTGTTTATGACTGTCAAGTAACTTAAAAAATAGCTGTAAAGAAAGATGTATTATATCAGACAATTATTTTATAAAGGACATTGTCCACTTTTGGCCATCCGTAGACACGATATTATGGAAAAATAAATTCATGAATATTTATCATTTATTTCTCGTTTATGTTATTTTAAAAATCTTTGTTTAAGTTAACACAACTAAAAAACAAAACATAGTTGAAAAAACACACAAAAGAACGTAGTGGGCCGTAGAACAGTGGGTTGCTGCGCTAGCATAATGACCATAATATGGTTTTTAGGCTGGGCAAGGTATCGAGAGCACATTGATTCACCTGCCCAGTTTCTTGATCATATAATACTTACATACAAGTCTGATTAATAAAATATTCATGAAAATATGTTGTTTTATTTGATTAATTACCCTTGAAAAGGGTAATTAATCATATAACATATAGAAACCTATCTAAATATAAAGTCTGATACAAAACTAGGTTTATATTCTCCTTTTTACTGATGTGAATTGATATCATATTATTAGCTAAATGACCTGTCCACGATTGGCCAAAGTGTTTATAGAAAGTGGGCAATCCCCTTTACCATATTGTTATAATATTTTTATAACACTCTTGTCTCTTTTACAAAGTATTAAAAAAGGACATAGTATTGTATCTACTACAATGGTAGGTCTCTTCGTGTGCGCGTCCGGCGGGCACTAGACAGGATTTATTTATTTGTAAAAGCTGCACCTCTTAATTTATTAGTGCAAAATCATAGCGCGATAAATACCAAGTAGTACTCACAGCGACACATCAACCTAGACTGTTTAGACTTTGAACTATTAGAAGTTGAACGCTGCGAATCGTGCGAGAGAGCGCGTTATATTTTTGTTATTTTGTCACGCTAAACGGGATGCTACGCTCTATCCTTACCATTACATCGACACCACTATACAATGTCCCTTTCCGACAATTCTCTATTTTGTATTTAGCGTAGTTATGCGTATATAGGGTGTCTAACTTGATGTGTATCCGTGTTTACAAACGCACTACTCACTTCAATCCGAACTAACATTAAAATGCGAATGTGTGTTTGTTTGTTTGTTTGTTACGTTTTCACGCGTTAACTACTCGACCAGTCATCATGCAATTTAGCATACACGTTATCAGGGGTATAGAAAAGAATACAGGAAATGTATCAATCGGAAACATGATTTTTTCTAGATGATAATTATGTCATCCTGTGTCCGATG
The DNA here is from genome assembly GCA_963675205.1 of Catocala nupta. Classification (NCBI taxonomy): domain Eukaryota; kingdom Metazoa; phylum Arthropoda; class Insecta; order Lepidoptera; family Erebidae; genus Catocala; species Catocala nupta. The sequence continues at coordinate 28,672,562 of OY776090.1, read as the reverse complement.
GACATAAATTTATTGACAAAATGTACATTAACACAAGCAAAGCCGCGGGCAAAATGTAGTAGTCCAATAAAACGTATAAGGTAAACAACACGCCCAGTAATAAATCCGCACAGTGCCAGTGTGGGTTCGACTCACGTGCCGGTACTAACGGATCTATATTTTATTTATCTTCACCTAATAAGGTGAGTAATCTTACGCTATACGTTTCAAACGATGGATCCATTCGGCTTTTATGTAGTTGTTCGAGTAATCTATGGAGGAAGGATTACAGGCCGTCCGGTTACAAATGGATATATAAATAAATAAGCATCATTCTAGCTCTCTTTGAGTTGTGAATATCGGTGAATATGGCTGTGTTTACTGGTAACGGACTGAAGAAAGATGTAGGCATGAATATGGGATAATAAATATGTATTTTAGCTCAAAAAGGACGAGCTTTAGAATAAACAATTTATTTTTTTAAATTGTTGAACGACATGCGGCATGACGCAACAAAAAAAATGAAATCTTTTTTAATTATATTTAAATAATTTTTTAAGAATTTTTTTGACTACCTGTTCTTTACATATTCGGGCTCATTGGTCTGGCTGGTAACGCGTTTTCTGAATTTAGTTCTTTAACTAGTTAAAACCTTTTACTTGACGTAAAAGCTGCTGTTTTTATTTCATTTAAAAAGTCCAACTATTTGTGGAACACACAAAGTATCATCTCGAATCTGAATTGAATCTAAGTTCACATCACGAACTCAATTGTTGCCTGGCAAGGAACCAACCGTTATTGCCATGGTTGCTGTAGTAAAACTCTCATTATAATAACCGACTCGAATGTAAATTTGATTGAGAATTTTAGCAGAATTGCACAGCAAGCTTCGAATCGGTATTCAATGCGCATTAGTTCACATATTGATATTACAACGCGACAACATTCGATTCATTCGAATGATCGATCGAGTTTTGTTTGAATACATTCGAAACAACTAAACATATTTAAAGATCATATGCTTCGATAATTGTTCATATGTACATTGCATATCAAATGATAAAATGTAGGCTTACATTACCATGACATGCTAAAAAAAATATATAGACGACATATTTCAATCAGCACTGCATTTAAAGTCACCTAGACAGCAAAAGCGCATAAATTATTCAATCATTCGATTAAAATGTGATCGTATGCGCATCAAGCGCGCGTCCAACAAGAAAAGCCTCTACACCACGCGTCGTGATTCTTATCACGTGTGCTACAAGTATTTATATGTAACATTGATAGTTTTATTGCAAACACATTACTTGAGAGGCAGGCAATCATTTACTAACAAAATTGTTAGCGTTTTCGCACTGTAGCGCTAGATTTTGTTAGAGTTTTTTTATCGAGGTTATACGAAAGACTTAGTAATTTCTTTGTTGTCTGTTAGAATAAGGGTTGCCAATTGAATTTTATAATAAAGTTCTCAGAAATATTTACAATATCACAGGCAACCCTGTAAGCAAAGTAAAGTTAAGAGAAACAAAATTACGTTATTTTAGATTTGTGTACTAACATAGTTAATAATAATAAAGTACAAAGGGATACAGGAAAACGGATTTTCCTACAAATAGACTCAAGTGTAAAATTACAGTATATTACTTACGCTCACATTTGCATCCGGTCGCGTAATCCCGTTTTCGATGCTTGGTGAAGTGGTCACACAAATCTTATAATGTGCTGAGTATTTGGCAATAAGCTTGTCTTTTTACATACATATATATACCTAATACTTACTACATGAGCATATATGGGCCTAATAGTTAAGACCTATGTACCTGCTAGATAAATAAAATAAAATATATTTATTTCGGACATTAATTAGTATGTACATACATAAACAGTTCATAGGTTGTTGTAATGGGTTAGTAACAGAATCTTCTGTGAGGAAATGATTTCCATCAAGGAGGTGGCGGAGCATGAGAAGGAACGCTTAAACCCTCTCCCCAACCGCAGAGCCGGGCGCCGGAGGGCTTGAGACGACCTCCATCCACCTTGAGGTTTGACCTGCGGGTGGTGAGCTTCGTGGGCCTGCCCGCCACCCGATCAATACCAGGTCCGAGAGGCGTGCGTGTTCCCACACGCGCCTCTGTATCGTGTGTCCGTTCCTCCCTCAGGGGGACAGTAGGGTTAAAATTAGTGGTAGTCTATTTGTGTAGTGGCCTGCCGTTTCATACGGCGGGCCGAAACCTCGGCGGGGTCGCGATTGCATGTGACAGCGATTCGCGCGGCTCCGCCGATTTTGGTAATGTCGAGAAACACCGTGGTAGGTTTAGTCGGTATTATCGGGATGTCACTCACCATCTTTCCCCGGTGAGTCCGACATAACCTCTCCGTCGCCCCGCGGAGAGGTACGTGCCAAAGCATTCCCCAAAGTTAAAAAAAAAGGTAACAGAATGTACTTATAGTCTATATTAGTAGTGTTAGTGAGCCCGCCCTCTAGGCACCGTGGGGTAGCACTATAGGTACTTCTACGCTACGTTGTGTGATGAGATCTATGTATGTGTACATATAGGCGTTACTTTATGTATATGCTATGTAATGACTCGATAATGCTCGACTGCAGAGATGGCATAGTTAGCAGGCGTAGTAGTTTTAAGTGATTGCCTCGCTACTGTTACGACACCGAGTGTAGTGAGTTTGAATACCACACTGGGCAAGAATTTATGTAATCCACAAATGGATTTCCGACCCTGGGTGTCCTTTGTGTCTATTGTTTAAATGTTTGTAAAAACCTAAAGCAGGCAATGTTGAGTTGTTAAATCACTGTAATGTTGTTTTGTTATGTTTTAATTATACCTTGTGCGGGTGGTCTTTTAAAACAAAATTATGCAGTTGGTGACAAAAGATACGCGCTAAGTGATTTTACCGTTAAACACATTAATTATTATACCGCTTTTCTTTGGGTAACAGTTATACAAATCACTTTAAATAATTTATTCACGGTCACGGCAAGTAATCAATAGATGTACCTATTCTACCATTACTTAAATATACAAATATTAATTAAAATATACCTAATATTTGTACTACGTCACGTGTACTAGGACCCAGTTGAAGACCAGCGCTGGGTATATAACTGTGCCCGGCATCAAGCTGAACTGGGTCTATTTTGGCGTTCGGCTCGTGGCCGCGCCAAACTAAACCCAGCTTTCATAACTTCTTTTTATTTATTTTTCAGCCTTCTTTGACTAATTATGTAGCTATATATGTCAATGTTTTATATTTATTTTATTTTGTATCTAAATTTCTCCTTGGTGTTGTCTTTATGATTTATATGTAAATTTATCTCGTGTGTTGTACCAAAATAAATATATTTTCTTTCTTTCTTTCAACTCTCTTTCTATATATATACACATACATATTATATGTATGTATTCAAACTAACTGTTATCCATGGCGTCACGTATTTCTCGAAAGAATGTTTATATTTTCTTCCTATGTATTAAGAAGTACCCTATTTTCTTCCACGTGGTTCAAGCTTATGAAATATCACTAAAAGCCGTTCAGCAATGTAGGCATTTAGTAAACGTACTAACTTTCTTCTTTAATTATAAGTGAGGTCTGATATTTAACTAGAAATTAGGTAAGTACTGAAATAATGTTTATTTTAAGTATATTTTTATATTAAAATATAATAATATAATATTCTACCACATACACACAACACTATCTAGCCCAAACTAAGCAGAGCTTGTATTATGGGTACTAGACAATGGATAAACATACACATATACTTTTTTTTTGTAAATACATACATATTATACATAGAAACACCCAGAGCAAGACAAACATCCATGTTCATGCACACAAATATTTGTCTTGTGCGGGAATCGAACCCGCGACCTCAGGCGTGGCAGTCGGTTACACTAACCACTCCGCCATCGAGGCCGACACGATTATGTTTCAACACAAAAATTTAAGAAACTAAGTGAACGATTTTAAACAATATTTTTGTGTTGGATACCCCGTGAGGCATGACATAATTAATTTTAGATCCTCTTGTTGCGAATTAAAGATAAATAGACGATGTTGGCTGCCTATAAGTCTAATACATAGTGTCCGAAATGTAGATAGGTCTAATATTTCTGCCCACCCGTTCAGAGACATTCAGACATGAGTCTATGGATGTTGTTCACGTATAAGCGGTCAGCGCACTTGCGCGGGCGCTCTCGCCCTCGGCCGTGACTCCATCATAACCTATATAACCCCCACTACAGTACAACACAACATCCATGAACTTGCACACCTCATAGATACCTACATATCGCGATGTCGATTGGACCTTCACACACAAAAACTTTAAAGTAATATTTAAATAAAATCAAATAAATTCTTATACCTATTTATGAGTAAGTTAACGAGTAATACGAATATACGTAACTTGTCCGATGTCGCATCCGATTGTTGGTTCATTCTTCGAATATTCGATACTTGATTTGATAGATACATATGTCGTTATCGATCCGATCGATATGTATTGTATACGATGATAGCAACAAAATTTGCATTTGTATTTATTGCTTCAGGCTAATACGAAGTAAATATCGATCAATATGGTAGTAAAAGATTTTGTAAGCATTCGATGTTTTGTCAAAGCTTCGTGTTTTTTGATTTACTTAAACATTCGAATGTATTGAACTTATCGATAATGGCTTATAGCTAATCTAGGTTAATTTGAATCTAAATAATTATTGTTGCCTTACTCCAGTGGTTAGCATTTGCGTTCCGAGCTTTAATGGGCTAATTTTGTTAGCTATATAATGCTATCTATTCTAAAAACAGGTAACGCAATGTCAATTTTATTCTCCATCTATGAACAGGTTTGTTTCAGGTATAATTTTGGGAATAACGAAAGAAAACGCGTTGCTTGATGTGAACGTTCTGATTTATTATTCTACAGATGTAGGTAGTCGACAAATAAAATATTATAATTAGCGGCAATTATTAACGTAGCCTAACATTGGTATGCATTTATTATTAGGCGCTTGCGGAAACAATCTAATCTTTCGGGCATAATATACACCAGGCCTGGATCATCACAAAAGTCAAAGGTTCGAGCCAATTATTTGCGTTGTTTCTACCAAATAAATTCAGTAATATTCAACATATTAGCATTTAGATCGTTCTTAGCCATGAAGTAGTCCGAACAACGTCATAACTCGTGATGGTAATGATGACATAAAAGTAAGATATCTGAAGAAAGTTCATGGTAATTATATCAGCCCTGTATTAAACTGTCCCATTGCTGAGCACGGTCCTCTTCTCAGTGTGAGAAGGGTTAGGCCATAATCCACCACGCTGACCTTGTGCGGGTTGGCAGACTTCACATATCTTTGAGAACATTATGGAGAAGTCATCTTTATGGAGAATCAAACATGCAGGTTTCCTCACGATGTTATCCTTTATCGTTAAAACAAACGATAATTAACTATTTAATTCGCATATAACTTCGAAAAGTCAGAGATGCGCGCCTTGGGTTCGAAATCAAGACCTCTGCGTGGAACAGTCCAACGGTTTCCCACTAGACTATCATCGCTGCTGAAATATTTAGTTCATGGTAAATTCTTAATATTTCGTGCTACTCGATATTTCCGATCGAAGTTTGTATTTAGATACAACAATTATTCTTCCAAAGCCTTTTCACCTGTTGACATTGACTGTACCTCGTGGCTCGCTCGTCCGTGACGCGCGCGAACCTTTGAGAAGCTAGTTTTTTTACAACCAGTCCCGAGCTGAGTGTTATGGGTTTCATATTTCACCTCTACGTACTGAACTACGCTAGCCTGGACTGGAATTAACAGGTCTTACGTTTACAGATACCGGTTATAAACACTGTATACTGAACGCATAACTATAGTAACATAAGATGGTGCGCTCATATAAAATGTATGCCATAGTGACATGGACTTACGACTTTATAAAGCTGGAGGGAACTGCAGAGCAACGCAAAGGGCCTACTCCTTATTAGCTACTAGTATCTGCCCACGGTTTCACGTGAACCTCACGGGATATCATATCGGGCTAAACGGTAGCTTATGTCCTTCTCTAGCATACAATATATATCCATACCAAATGTCATCAAATAATGTCTCTCAGACATCTGTTGACCGGTCTGTCTGATGCGCTGATATACATCATTCATCCTGCTGCCAGTGCGCGGTCCCTTAATGGCAGAACAACTCGTGCATTTACGGCACCATTCCTCAACGTCTTTTCGACAATGGATCCAATAAAATCGTTCCCGGATCTTAATCAGAGTTCTCTTAACTTCCATGTGACCGCCTGAACTCCCATTATGTCAGAGTTGCAAAACTTCCGGTTGTAAAACTTTAGTAGTTTAGCCGCGAAAGTAAAGAAAAGTCTTTTCTCGAAACTTATTCGGAGATATGGACGTGAGACTAAGTAATCCGTTATAGGCATACAATATTAAACCTTTGATACAAACACAAATAGTTAATAATAATAATAATAAAATTTATTTACAAAAAAAATTACAATTAAGTACACTTACAAATAATATTGGTGAAACAATCTGTCAAGAGGTGCTAAAACTACATGACGCCTGTGGAAATCTAGTCACTAGATTCAAGTTATACGATGAGAGTATCTTTCCTAACCGGATCTAAACGATATTTTCTAAACAATAATTATAATGAGCTCGCCAATTTACACCTAATGTAACACAAAGACAGTCAAGTAACGCTCACGTATTCGTAAACAAAAACTTCACCACATGCGAGGTGAAAACCTTACAAGTGTATTGATATCACTACCATGGTATAATGTCGATCAAAATGTTCTTTTGTCATGTGAAACATCTTCTAATTATTGTTCTCTCGCGTGCAGCAGTTTCTAAGTTGAACAGGGGATAGAAAACTTGTATCTGGAAATAATGGAGCACTGAATAAATATGTTTGATCTTACTTAGATTCTTGAGTGGAAGAGCCGTAAGAATAATTTGGTAACAGTATTAAAAAAATGATTTTATTTTAATACAGGACTCTAGGAATAATTCTTGTGTCGCGGGTGACTTCACAAATAACGAACTCGAAGACACCGAACAACTATTTATGGAACACTCAAATTTTTGTTCCATGTGAGGATTGTGCCTCGTTGGTCCAGTGGTAGTGTATACAACTGCGGATCATGAGGTCTCAGGTTCGATTCCACTCAGCGCAGTAACGGTGGTGATGCAGCCACCCAATCCACTGCGCTATCCACGTAGTCTTATTCCCTTTAAGCGTATTAAGAGATTTTAAGTTTACGGGAACAGCTTAAACAAAAAATATACCTTATAAGGTTTTGTTGAAGTATGCTTTTCATGACCCAATTCAAGTGTAATTTTGTATCAATTATATCAGACAACAAACAAACAAAACTATCCGATGTTAATTATAATATGATAATGAGAGCGATTTTTTAAATAGTTGCTTTTAATATTTGTCCTCAGTGCGGTACGCGAGAGCGGCGGGTGCGCAGCGCTGGTAACAGCGGAGCTCCGTGAAGGCTCCTGGGGTGCAGCACCCCGTGGCAATGGCATGGTCGTCGAGTGGCCTGGAGACAACACAGGACTGAAGGCTGGAGACCGGTAAGTCATGACTTGTTCTTCTTCTCGAATCGATGGTACAATTATTTTAAATATGTCCTGCCCGATGTGAAGCCACGGCAATCGCATCAGCAGTTATGTCCATCAAGTCCACCATGGTGCACCTACAGGGAGAATTTGGGCATTTCAACAAATGTGACATGGTTTGATTGGGATCACCACATTCACACTGTACTTTGTGAGGTTCCCTGGTTTTACCAGGTTGCAACCGCAGCGGCCGACTTGAGTACGAAGTCGACTTAGGGATTTCCTAGCCATGGTAATTTCGACTCAGGTGGTAGGTTTTCGCTAACTTTTAAAAAGCCGATCGGCAAAGGAACTTTTGCCTGCCAAATTTTGAGCCTAGTTGTCTCTGGCGTATCTTGAGGACTTTGTAAATCTCAAAAAGCTATAACGACTCTTAACCCTACCTGGCGGCAATTTGTATTCATGCAAAGGGTTTCGGACATCAGATTCCTGGAGATGTTTTTCCAGGGCACTATGGGCTTCTCTTCTCACGGCCGGCGGTGCAATACCCACTAGTGGGTACATTTTCTTTAACGGGGTCGGTTTTAAGCATCCCGATATTATACGACACGTCTCATTTAGCACTATGTCAACTTGCTTAGCATGGGCCGACATGCCGACGTCATGGGCCGATGCAGACATGCCATACTGGGCATGCAAATTCACCTGCAGAGTAACACAGCGTCAATCCTGTTGTTCGCACAATGTCAGGTATTGCACCCCAATGTGTTGAAACTAAGTTACGTGTTATTACCTTCTGCTTGGTAGATTGACAATGTTGCCAGAAAGTTAAAGCTCTGTCCAGGATAACACCGATATATATGACTTGCTCTAATGAGTATAGTATATTTGTATGCTTTCTAAAGATTAACCGGGTGGTCGTTTTTGTGGATTGAAGTATAGGTGACTCAGGAACCCCGATTTTCTCAACCGCCGACGACGCACATCTCCTATCACAGTTCCCGGTGTTCTTATTGTTCGATCTTCTAATGTCGCTAGTTGCAGGGTTATTTACAAATTGAGATTCCCCACTTAATTCTGGCTCAAACGAGTTTATAATATCGAAGAAGAACCTCTCAGAGGGTGATTATATGAAAAGACCAGCTTTTCCATACATTTTTTTGAGGTCAAAGTCCAATTTTGTATGGAACAGCTCTTTTTTTTTGCGATTTCAGCAATTTCCCCGAACAAAAGTTGTTCATAATTACAATTATAATCACCCTCTGAGAGGTTTTCACTATACTAAGAAAGCCTCGCTGATTTCAGCATGAATGGGCCGGCTCGACCGGGGAAGGACTACCCTCTCACAGAATATTGACGTGAAATAGCAGTACTCCTACTGCTGTGTTTCGTTCGGTGAGTGAGAGTACCGCAAGCCCAATCACCCTCTTTCCCCCTTCCAGCTCCTTCTCCTTCCCACTTCTATTCCTAAAGGGTCGGCAACGCGCAAGTGATGCCTCTAGTGTTGCAGGCGTCTATAGGCTACGGTGACCACTTACCATTAGGTGGGCCGTACGCTTGTTTGCCACGTTTAGCAGTATAAAAAAAAACACCCAGTATACCCGTGAGCTGCAAGTGATTTAGTGATAAACAGCAAAAACACATATTTACGCCAATGAATAAAAATTGTTATAAATCATACACTAGTATTGTAATCATAATTACTGCCCAGATGGCATAGTAGTTCAGGGTGTCGCCTTGCTGCCACTACAAAAAGTGTTGTGGGTTTGAATCCCAGGCAGTGGGCAGAAATTTCTGCGTTCGTCATATTGTTGTTCTTGCTGCGAGTCTAATCACGCGCAGTTATCAAACACGTCTCAAGCAAAAAGACGTACTGTAGTGAAATCTCATCATATAAATGCAAAAAGCAGCTATCCTCTCTGGAGGATGAACTTGACCTGACAATGCCGCCCAAACCATCTGCTTATAGTAGTATACTGATTTCATTAGCAGAAAGAAAAGAAAAACAAAATTTTTGTTCAGAGTCCAGATTCTAAACAATCATATGGGACCCGAAACGTAAGAAATTTCAACAAAAACAACGGTTTTAAAAAACTCACATGTGTTTTTAACACCCTTTTATTAGCTTCATACGTATGTTAGTATGTATGTAACGGAAATTTTGAACATGAGTCAAAATCATGTTAAAAGTTTCCGTAATAAAGCGTGATTTTAGTTTTTTTTAAACTATTATTTATTTTTATAACGTCAGTTGTTTGAATGTTTGTAAAGACCCCGTGCCACACAGGACTCATCAATAGAAAGTTTTTGTATCAACTAAAAATAAATATTATGGAACAGGTTACAATCAGAAGAAACTCTGACTACCAATTGTATAGCTTCATCAGATAGGTTACAGCCGTTGAACTAGACATACTGGTACTGAGGAAGTGATTTCCATCAAGGAGGCGGTGGAGTGGGAGAGGGAACGCTTAAACCCTCTCCCCAACCGCAGAGCCCGGCGCCGAAGGGCGCTAGACTCTCAGTGGGACAGTAGGGATAAAATTAGTGGTAGTCTATTTGTGTAGTGGCCTGCCGTTTCAAACGGCGGGCCGAAACCTCGGCGGGGTCGCAACCGCATGCGAAAGTGATTCGCGCGGCCCCGTCGATAGTGGTTTTTGTCGAGGAACACCGTGGTGGGTTTAGTCGGTATTCCGGGAGGTACATTATTCTTATTCCATCTTTCTCATTTACCCCGGCGAGTCCGACATAACCCTTCCGACCGCCCCCGCGGAGGGGTAGGGGTCAATGCATTACCCCACGTAAAAAAAAAGGAAAAAAGAGCCACTGGTACTGCACAATGTATACATATAGTTTGATTCATACATACAAAGAAATACAACATCCCCATATACAAAGCATAATAAAATTACACGTAAAACCACTTTATGACGCAATCAACATACTTGTAGTCATTTTATTGTGCGCAATGCGCGCGTAAATGTGCGCCAAAGCGCATCTGCGCCCGCGACGCGCATCGGGTCACCGGCCCACAATCAAGCCGATCGCGATGCTATCTGTGCCCATAGATGGGCCACGCACCGTGGGCAAACGCTGTCGAGATTTACATTATTGCGTGGAATTTCTCGGCAATGTTGTAGCGACCACACAGGGCGTCAACAACTGGATGCGTTTGAGATATGGAATCTTGTGTCTTAAGATATTACTTTACTTCGTATGAACGAAGGAATTTAGAATAGGAATACCTATGTCTCATATTACCCATGTAGGCTTTAATCCTTGATCTGGTTCTTTTAAACATATAATTATTTACTCTTTCATAAGGTTAAAATGTCGGTCTATTCAAACATACTTAACAAAATAGTTAAATTACATGTAGTATTTGTTTTATTGAGTAAACAAATAATTTATTATAAAATCATTTAGATGCTGCATTTAAAATATATTTGTACTGTAATAAATATAATGAATAAATAAAAAATACATTATAGTCTCTATGGTATTTAGTTACCAGTATACCTATTACTAAATAGCCACTTATCAAGTAAGAAACATTTATTATACACTAGCTGCGCCCTTCGTGTTCACCCGCGTAAGTCCCGAAACCGTTGGAATATCGGGATAAAAAGTAGCTTATGTGTTAATCCAGGTCTCCAGCTATCTACATATCACGTTTCATCTCAATAGGTTTAGTCGTTTTTGCGTGAAAGAGTAACAAATATCCATACATCCATCCTCACAAACTATCGCATTTATAATATTAATAGGATAAATAATCTCACGCCTATGTTAGTGGAGGGGTAGGCAAACATGTATTACTTCATCAGCTATTTTGAGGTCTCACTTAATAGATGGAATAAAAGCTATTAATATTGCAATCTACTGGATACAGATCCTGTGTCTGAGCTGCTAGTAGCGTATATAAGGGAGCCAGGTGGGCCGTGCCTTCCTCCCCCAGGAATGTCTGGTCCCAATCGCAGGGTGTAAGGTTAAAACACAAAATTCTAGAGTTGTGTGTAGGGCTTCGTTTTGATAGGCCAGGTCCCTACATAGTAATATATCCTTACTAATATTATAAACGCGAAAGTTTGTATGGATGTATAACTGTTTGTTACTATTTCACGCAAAAACTACTGGACCGATTGCGATGAAACTTGGTATGTAGATAGCTGGAGACCTGAATTCACACATAGGCTTTTATCCCGATATTCCCACGGAAACGGGACTTACGCGGGTGAAACCGCGGGGAAAAACTAGTATATTAATAATTCTAACAATACAAGCTGCTAATTAAAATTTCTTGATAAAATACTTCAATAACACGTTGCCAGATTTGGCAATCGAACTATTTATCTCACAGTATAAGAAAAACATACTACCTTTTACAATCATTATTTTATGCTTACTTAACATAAAATAATGTTTGTAAAAAGGTTTGTAAATTTCTTATTTATCCTACTAATATTATCAATTGCAAATAAATTTTGCGCGATCCGGGTGTTGAATTCTGTATCTCAAGACTGCTAACATAAGTACAAAATTATGCGACAGGAGCGAGAATGCAGTTACACAGTAACTTATTGAAATAAAATAAATGTGTTATACTTCTACAAACTAATACAAGATATGAAATACTTATGTACCTTTCTTTAAGAAAGAATTTTAAGAAATTAAGGAAGATGAGGACCTCCATGTGCTGTGGGTCTGCCCCCTGTACAACGACATAAGGTCAAAATTGCTGGAGGGGGTAGAGCGCTCGGGAGAGGGCCCGGTCTATTACGGGGACCTCGTGGGCACGCCGGCGAACTTCAGTCGGCTAGCTGGATTCGCGCACGACTGGCAAATAAGACGGTTGGAGTTCGAAGCCTCACACGGCGACGGAGTCATGTTCTGTGAGAGTCAGCTCCAGAATGGGGAGAATGATGACTATGTAGATGGACAAAGAAATAGTTTGTATGGAGTCAAGTAGTGCGCATCTGAAAGCCAGTAGAGTGTGCACCTTCCATAGTTTCGGCCCGTTATAACCGGAAGGTAGGTAGGGCCATGGGTGGAGGCGGGTTAAGTACCTTTCTTTCTCGGTGACTCAATGGTAGTATGTACATGAGGTCTTAGGGTTGGTTCCCTGACTAGGCTTAGTGTTTTTGGGTCTTACTATGGAGAATTTCTCAGTAGCGGCATGCGTTCTAGAACCAAGGTACCTAATTATGATAATAATCTTTATTTACTAGAATATCGTTCAGGTATATAGGTGGTCATTTTTAAATTTGTACTGTATATTCTGCCACGTGTTCTGTGCAAAATTTAAATAATTACATTAATACAATTTTAAATAAAAACATGCAAATTATTGAAATTACATATTTATATTAATTAATTAATAGTATATAATTCAGGAAAATAAAAGATGATATAATATACAGCACACAATGAATATACAGCACATTCAAACATTGATTTAAAATATTAAATTAAAATTCTGACAAACACATATCTTAATCTAGAATTGTCTATATTTTAATAACAGTAATGTATTTATAATTATTAATGTCATCTAGATTATGGATCTATCATTAAAAATATTCAGTTACCGAATAATATCTCTTAACAAGTAATAAATTAAATAATTTACGCTTAAACAATGTCATTGGTAACCTAGTGAGATCATTAGGTGCTATATACATATAGAAAAGCTACCCTTTCTACGGCGGACCCAAAATAATAGGTGGCAAAATGTGGGTGTAATGTATTATACCTATGCGTATCTTTTCATCTTTACTTAGCTTTTCAAGAATATAAGCATGAGTCTATATTTTACATATTGTCAGGTGATATAAATCCGTCAGACTGAAATCAACGTCATCATCAATTTTAATCTTTTTCTAATCGTCGTATCGCTTAAGATATTGTTTCGTGCTGGGTTCTAGGGATAAGAATTTAAACAATATAACTGACTAAAACACGTTTTATTCTAACACACAATTAAATTTAAAACACCACACACTACTTATACATTTTCCCACTCTAACTGCTTTAAACTCTGTCATATTTTTGCTTCCGTTCGCTCCGAATAATACTTGACCGCTTACGATTAGCTGACGTGGCAGTGCACGTGCTCCATCTTATATAGGCGATTAAAAGGTTTCTGAAATTTTCTAGATGCGCCTCGGTGTTACCGTATGAGAAAGTTCTAGCGCTCTCTCTACTCTTCGCGTACGACCACGATTACGTAGTTCAGTAAGACGTCAATAGATGGCGCTGTAATAAATTATTAGAAGGAACTGTCGAGTCTTCACCATAGTGCCGATAGATGGCACTGGCTGTAACAATATTCATGTACCTGTTCTGTTATATTAATTAAGCAAATATGGCGTAATGGCAGCAATACATAGGACCCATTGATATGTTTTTTATTTTCTTATATTTATTCAGTAACAGAATAATTTTATAATAATTTGTTTATTTTCCAAATAAGACGAGTAAAAATAAATACTATATATCTATACTAATACTAGCTGTCCCGACAGATGGTTGTCCTGTAGGTATAGACAAAAAAAAGCTAATCTAAGCCATCCTCGAATCCACTTAAACACACACAAAAAATTTCATTCAAATCGGTCCAGCCGTTTAGGAGGAGTTCACTGTCAACACACGTACAGAAGAATTATATGTATATATAAAGATAATGACGCTGAAAAGTTTCTATATTGTTTTATTTGAACGCGCTTATCTCTGGATCTACCAGACAGTTTCAAAATTATTTTTGAGGTATTAATTCTTGAGGAAGGTCATAGGCAACATCACACTCCGAGCCACGGCAACAGAACAGTACCTAATCATAACCGTGGCTGAACCCGAACATCTAGTTCATAATATAACCTGCTTCTTGTTAAAAAGACATTCCCCGCAGTAGGAACAACTCCTGTGTGGCGGTGATCTTTACAAACATTCAAACAACGGACACTAAGAACATCCAAACTTGGAACAACTATTTGTGGGTCACACAAATTTTTGTTCCGTATGGGAATCGAACCCACAACACTCAGCGCAGTAGCAGTGGCAAGGCGACCACTTTATTCACTACGCCATTCGTACAGTAACTATCTCTTGTTAATCAATGTCACGTTGGTAGGCGGTGACTGATTTGATGCTAAAATTACGATGGCTATATGAAGTAACACCTTAACATATGCAAAATGTCCTATAATTACAGGTATAAACGCACACACGCGTCGTATCATAGAATTGTTGCAAATATGTCTATAGTTTTAAATAAGTTTGGAATGAGGTTGTCTGTGCGGGCAGTCCCTCACAGACACAACCTCATTCCAGTACCTATTTCATTTCCGAGGCAATCCTCCGTGATACAGCAGTAATAAATGCGATTAGTGTGCGTGGGGTCTCAGATTCGAATCCCAGGTTGGCCAAAATGTTTTGGGTTTTTCTGTTCAGGAATATTCACAAGCAGCACGGAGTCTGATAATGAGATTTATGCGAGCGAAGCCGCGAAAATAGGTAATCTAGTAATTAATAACAAAATTTCCGTTATCAATTATATCCATCTTTCATCCTGATACCAGATAGCACGATATTAATGTAGTATGTAAATAAATCACTGGAGGGCAGTGTATTCGCAATAGAGTATAAAGTGAAATACGTGAATATCATCACGTGATATGTTAGAGGCGGGGCGACGACTCGGCCCGCGGCGCGGCTTTAACAGGTCCTATTTAAATGCACCCACGGATAACTCTGTCGATAGGGCTGGCATCTTCTCTATAATCTAACTAATATTATAAATAAGACTGTGAGTTTGTTTTTTAAGCATTCACACCTTAACTACTCGATCGATCAACATGAAATTATGTTTACACGTTCTCAGGGGTACAAAAAACGACATACCTATAGTATTTTTTCCTGGATCTCTAATCCAGATAAAAGAACTGTTCTCGAGGGATAGCGAGCAGACAGCCCACCTAATATTAAAGTCTTGAACTGCAGTAGCTCGTCGGAGTCTAAGAAAGAAGTTTTATGTCAATAATTCCCGCATTAAGTGCCCTTGCGGTATCACAGAGCATTGCTGGTGGTACCTTCATATACTCCGAAAAGGCTGTCGTACTTTCCTAAAATTGTTCTTGAATTCAATCGAGCACTTTGCACTTTGGACTAGTTTAATTGAAGTGAAATTGCAAGTAAAAAAACGAATAAAGAGGAATCATGATGAATTCTACCTCAACTACTGTTAAAAAAGCACCTCGTCTGCTTGATTATGAAACCCCACTCACGCTTCTGGAATAAGCCGTATAGTTGGAGTAGCATCAATAGAATATTACGGGCCTGCGGAAGCGAAGAACCACGCACTTGAGTAAAAATAAATCTGATTATCTCAATCCACAACTTATTACGTAGGTACATCAGGTAAACTATAAAGCTAATAGTGTGCCAACCCTAATCACCGCTCGATTCGTAGGAAATATTCCTAGATTCAAAAGGATTTTTTTTAGAATACCAGCTAAGCAAATATAAATATAAAAGTTGGGCATAAGTTATTTTAGTATTCTTGATTTGCATCTGTTGATAGCGCCTCCTTAGGAAGCCGCACACTTTCTGAACATCAACCACTTACACACATACGCTACGATAAATATTTAACCCTAGTTTTTTGCCCGCAGCTTTACTCGACATCAGTTCTTTTTTCTGTATGAAAGGTATTAATTATCGTTTTCTGTAGCCCTGACAACATGTATGCGATTGCATGATGATCGGTCGGATACAAGCGAAATAGCTTAACAAACAATCAATCAAGCAAACTCGCATTCGCATTTATAATATTAGTTAAGGTTAAGCATGCCATGTACTATATTGATAGCTTAGTGGGGTACCGATGGACTGCCACGCAGAGGTCTCGAGTTCAATCACATGGCGCGCTTTTCTAACTTGTCAAAGTTACGAGCGTAATACATAGTAAATCGCAGCCAGTTTTTTTTATGGCGTATTGAGGCAAACGAGCAGACGGATCGCCTGATGGGAAGCGATTACCGCCGCCCATGGACAACCGCAACCTCAAAGGAGTTACAAGTGCATTGCCAGCCCTTTAAAAAGGAATGAAGGAGGGAAAGGATAAAGGAAAGGATAGGAAAAGCATCGGGGTAACTGGGCCTCCGGCTCTTTTACTCACCGATATGAAACGCAACAGTACGGGTACCGTTATCTTATCTTATCTTATGTATGAGGGCCAGTCAGCACAGACCGGCGACACTTCGACCCATTGGGATCTTTTGTGTCAGCCCCAAGATTTATCCCTTAGCTATCTCCCTATGAATGTACTGCATCAGTCGTAGCGTACACTTCAGAGGGAGAAGCCTGAAGTCCTCAGGGTTTGGATATGCCAATCCCATCAGACCCATCCTCAATCCAGCCAACGCGTCGCATTCACATAGTAGGTGCGATATGGACTCGTCCTGTTCACCACAGGCTCTGCAAATCGAATTGTGAGCCAATCTCAATCTGCACAGGAAGTCGTTGGTGCCAAAATGGCCAGTGAACGCTCCTGTGAGCAGGCGTATTTGGCTCTTGTTATACCTGCAGAACTTCCAGGTGAAGCCTGTGGCTCTGTTTGCAATGAATTTCTTGGAGTGTTCCAGACCCCTCAGGGCCTTCCACTCTAGCCTGTGTTTGTCATTGCCATGTGCATTCAAAGCTGCCTTGACGGTGCTCTCAGAGAGTCACGGGTACCGTTACTTTACGCCCGTATTCTGTGAAAGGGTAGTACTACCCCGGGACGGGTAGTACTACAGCTTTAACGGTGAAGGATAACGTCGTGAGGAAACCTGTCTAAGAGTCCTTCATAATCACTGAACCAGCATGGTGGACTATGGCCTAACCCTTCCCAAACTGAGAAAAGGGTTCTGCCCAGCAGTTTAATACAGAGCTGATATTATTATTTGATATTACGCCGTGTGCTTGTTTGACACCTATCTAGCTTACAGTGGGCTGGGGCTTGGAAGCCTTTTCTCAGTCTTGCTTCTGGGGTACTAAGACTTCACAGCCATAACTATAGGGACAGTTAACGCTTACCATCATGTAGGCCCTTGGCTCCTCTGCCATTAATGAAATAAAAGTAACTATTAAAGTGTAGATCAACCCACATTTTTATCCTGTTAGGACCTGGCTAAAATTTGTCTGTCAGTATAGTTAAGTATAAGATATAGATTCTATACCATTTGCGGCTGTACCCATGTATAATGTTTGTCAATGTTATTTACCTTCATTTCAACGTATGGAACGTCTATTAAATACTGATCAGTCTTTAGAGAAAAACCTAAGCGTCTAATCGCGTACTCTTTGACCACCTTAGAATGATTTAATAGTAATATTGAGAAGATTATTGCCCTGAATTCTAGTTGATTTGTGTATGACGTGTTTCGTATTTGAAGCCGGGTTAGGACCAACAAAAAATATTGGTTATATACGTCTACTTAGTTATTGTCAGAAAATATTTAGACAAATGTTTCTGTCCTATATGTCGGTCGGAAAGAACGTATAGCCGTTGGTTCTACGCCTGATCACTCTCCAGCCACGACGGATTGCCACCCTAGCAGATTGAGATAGTAAAGATATCTAAGGTCATTGGTCAGTGCACTTGTTTGAACCACTATGTACTTAATACCTTCTACGAAGATTACCAATCTTTATTATGATTAGCCATAGGCAAAATTCGATATGCAATAAGAGAAAAGCTTGTTATAAACTTTACGACCTACAAATAATTTTATTTCATATATTGTTTTTTATTTCATAGTATGTTGCCCACTATTATTTCCACGCATGTAGACGTAACAATATCTCTATTTTCTTTACATTAGTTTTATTCATGGCAAGTGTAGTTTTAAAGAGGTATCTATCTATTAGAGGCACCGTTTTACAAATATAAATATTATTTTATTAGGTCATTATTTCAGTTATAGCTGTTTTTATATACTTAAATTATATCAGTTTAAAAATCATTAATAATTTTATTTAATACATAAGGGTAATTGTGCAGTTAGCCCTGGTCGATCTGGAGTGTAGGTACCTACCAATGTTCTGTGGTGCTTACTATCCAGGGTGCTGGCATTATGCAACTTTAGCTATTCTACAAGATTAGCTTCGTCTATAATTGCCTTCTAATCGCAATTTAATCGGGTACTTATCTTTTAAAAACTACGCGTTGCACTTCTGGATAATTATAAAAAGTCGGTACCGTAACGAAAACCTATAATTTCCCTCTAATAACAGATAATAGAGCAATTTTTGAGCTGCCCACAAAAAGAGAATACCTCGTGCCTATACAATATCATATTTAGAAAGCCGTTTTTTATGAATCTCAGCTACATGCAGTAAAATTACCGATATTTATCTTTCTGGGTAAATATACCAATACAAGAGCAATTATACCGAATTAAAAGTGTAAATTTTGTGCTTACACGCCAGTTCTGGGTTACAATGAAAGTTTTTCATAGAAACGACGCATGCGTGTTGTACCTACATGTTCATACTATCTAATAGACATTACGTTTAGTATTGACATTTTATGCCGTCGGCAAATTCTTTGCAAACTACTTAATTTGAACTGGAATCTACTTTAATTTGATAACAGTTGTTCTACCATAGCTGTTGATTACATATAAATATGATATGTTATTTAATAATTGAGTTATAATGTCTTTATAATCTTGTTGCCCTAGTTAAAAGTAGATAAGATGTAATAAACACTACGGTCATTGTCTCTAACTCGCTCTTAATTAAGTAAGTACTAGGTAGGTACATAAATTATTACAATAAAAAGCAAATGTTTATTTAGCAATAAAACAATAAAAACTTAGGTAGGTATAGTTAAAGCAGAACGCTTATTTGTTTAGTAGTTTTTATAAAGTTAGCGTTATAAAAAGCAACGTTACCATTATTTATATCAAAATTAACAATACAACACAATATATAAATTTACAAACATATTATTATTATTAACAAAATGTTTACCATTTGTCTTATGATATATCATTATCAAATAATATATATACATCCAGATTTGCTACACGCAAATCTAAATATAAATAGTAATACAATTTTAATGAATTAGATCGCCATTCCAGGGGCGCTCCTAGAAGCGCGACACAAGCTAGAAGCCGAAGTTGTCGTCGTCCTACTAGTGACTAAAATGGTTTTTCTTATATTCTTCTAATAAGTCTTGTAATTAAGATAAATCGCTCTCTATTTTGAGTTCATACAAGATTTTGAACTTGCTTTACTACTTTCAATGCAGGATTGGACCCAAATCATTGTATGTAGGTATACCTAATCAGTGCAACCAAACTGATGTTTTATTTTGTTGTTAACAGGTTGATAGAAGTAAACGGCACATCGGTGATTGCGTGTCGCAGCCAGGAAGAGTTGCAGCGAGCCTCGAACGCCAATAGTCCGGCGCGAGTAGTGCTACTGCGCAGTACGCGTGCGGAACAGACGCCTGCGCAACAAAACGGGTTCACACAGGTCTGTGCAACACCATATTCGCCTTTATGTTCTGTTTTTAAATAACTGCTCTGCTATTGATAATCCCTGTGTTGCTTGGTATTTTACAAACGTTAGTTCTCAGACTCGGTTATATAAGTATTTGTAAGTAGATGACACAATTTTTAGTCTCGTGTCTCAAGAAAGCTAACCTCGGTGTACTGCCAGAGACGACCACTTAAGCTACTGCGCCATTACGTGCAATTAATTGCAATGCCATTCTTAAATATTGCTGTCTTGTTTTTTTTGTTGCTTATATTGCACATAGCTAGTGCCTGTTAGGTACTTACCTCCCTACCGATTCATACTATGTAGGTATACCTATATTACTGCAGGACATTAAGTATAGCTTCACCCGCGTTAAATAAAATAAAATAAGTAATACTATTGTTATAAATGTCTATACATTTATAATAATAATTTAACTTATTTAAAGATATGGCTGTTTCTTTTGAGTTTGGCCTTTTAAAGGCTATAAAACAAAATGATACAATCCAAAACTAACGCAATCATATATTTTCAAACAAATCAGTAGTTCAAAAGTAGAAAGTTTTAGCTACCTATACTATTTTTAAAATAATTATTACGTTGTTCCAGAACGAAGTGGCGTCCCTTCGGGCAGAGCTGGGATCTCTAAGAGCGGCGGCAGAAGACGCGGAGAAGGCGAAGGAAGGTCTCCGCTCTGACAACACCAGGCTCACGCACAGGATCTCCTACCTCGAGGAGCAGGTCGCCGAACTGCTCAGCAGACACACCCAGGTTAACTTGCTTATAATTTCTAAGAGTTATATAAGTTGTGTGTTCCCAATATGTAGGTAAAATTATATTCATCTAATATTTCTTAATAATATTCAAACACGAAGTATGTTCGTACCCCTAAGTTTTCATCTAAAATAATTCGAAGAACAGGGATTCCATCTTTTTAATCAATTAACAATTCCTAACATCTCAATTAAAATTATTATAATTTTATTACAATAATAATTTATTTCAATACAATTTATACTACAATAACAGTCACGTAATAATAATAAGTACTGCAGGTCAATGAGTAAAATTCACATGAGTAGGATTGTGGTTATTTCTTCAGGCTTTCATGGAAGTAAATTTATCTTTTTCATTCCAGTTGCACTCCGTAAGCAGTAATGACAGCTGCATCACAGTGAATAAGACAAAAAAGAACGTGACAAACATCAACATCACGACAGAGCCACAGAACAAGCCCAGTCCAAAATCAGAAGTGCAGGTCTTCCAAAAAGGTCCAGATATTACAGCAATTGTGGCCAAACTGCCAGGACTCGACGGAGTCGAATCAAACCTGCCGTTGATAAGACCGAGGTCTAACGCCTCAGGCGCATCATCCAGACAAGCAATATCGCCAAGAGCAACACCACCCTTAAATCACCGATCACATAGTTCCCACAGCTTAGAGCACAAGGCGGAACGAATGCGTCACTCCCTGTCTCACCATTGCATCCATGGAGGCATTGACTACAGCGCAGAAACAGACGCAGCGATACGCATGATTGAGAGAAACCAAAGACATATAGAGAAGCAACGTATGAAGAATGAGAGAATGAACCGGTCAAAATGCGAAGACTATTTTAGATCAGACAGCGATTTAGACGTACGAGATACGCATTCCACTGCCAGCGTTGACCCAAGACATTACGAAATCAAAAAAGCGGCAGACAGGATAGAGGAGAGCATCAAGAAGACCAACTGGGCTGAGAGGAAAACGCTGTCAATAATTGAACAACTTAAACGATCACAGCGCTTACGAAAGATGAAGAAAAACGACAGCGCAGAAGACATTCAGTTGGACTCCGAAAGACATTACATGTATCACAGAATAGACGGGAAAGTATTAGAAAACGCCCACAAGTCGAGTAGGAGATCCTCCAAATTGCATTCTAGGAGTGCTAAATCTTCCGAATTCGAATCAGAATCTGACTTTCCGAACGGAGACATGTACAGCAGCTCACCAAGGATAGACTATGGATCGGAAACCTGCTCAAGAATAAGTCACTACAAGAAGAACGATGACCGGAAAGAGAACGATGTGAAATCCCGACCAACTCCTCCAAGAAAACCGTTACGTCTATCCCTCCATAAAGCTCGCAGCGCTCATTCCCTAATAAACGGTAGCGAATCTGAAACGCCCAGTAGATCGGTCTCAGAAGCGAAGCATACTGATTCGGAATCATGTACCAAGAGACCGGTGAAAAGGACTCACGCTGGAGACAAATGGGCAAGGGAAAGGATTCGAGATGCTGGTCGGGCTACTCCACGACCGACGAGAAAGCTCCTCAATGGCTTAAGTGCATGTGAAGCACCAGCCGCTGATGACCTCTACCCTGAGAATACCCACATGCCTGTGAGGATCAACGGCGTAGCTGGCAAATGGTGTTAGCAAAAAGTTGTTGGAAGATACAATAATATGGCAAGAACGAGGCTGATATTAACGTGAAATGACAAATTTATAATTGAAAAATTCCCATTTAGACTTATGCTGATATATCCCTGTAGGGTTAGGTGTTTTTCCCCCATATTGGGCCAGCTATATTGTTGGATTCCATGTAATAGGTGTTTAGCGTTTATCAGGTAATTGACAGACCCCATGTGTGAGAGTGGAAACCTAATAAAATTCGCTCCAAGGTGATACACTCGCCGCGTTGCGTTTCATCATACATTTGTATCTGACGCTCGTATACATATTCAAATAAAACATTAAAAAAACAAGACCTGCCAGTAACAAAATATCTTTTTTGGATATTTTTATAAAACGCACAAATTTTCCAGAACAAGATGTTAGATTGGATTGTATATGAATATACCTAAGTAGGTAGCTAATAATGTAAATATACACTATACAATAAGCACCCACCGCGTAATACTCACCTAAATGTAAAGCGTATTTATTTAAGTTTAGTTTTGTACGCATACATAGGTTACGATGTATAAATTACATTTAATAAATAGTATGCATTAAAACTGGTGCATTTTTATTATTTATCATTGTCTAACTAGATAACCTGTAGCTTCACAGGTATGTAGGGTTGCCAACATATTTTCGTCGAAATATAGTATTTTCAAAATAAGCTATAACAAAATATAGTACATTTATAAAAAAAGATAGTAGACAAAAAAAACATTTGTATGATACTGTTTTTTGAATTTGTTTTGCCTAGATTTGACATCACGGACAGGTTCGAAACGGATTATGCACGATGAGTACGGATACATGCTTTCACATCAGTTATAAGTAGTAAAGGAGCGTAGATAGTTTTTTTAACTGAAGATTTTTGTTTGTTGTTTTTCGATGTTGAAGTATAGTATTTTTGCATACTATATATTTCTTCAACAGTATATAGTACGCAGACTCAAAATATAGTACAATACTATATATTGTACGGTTGACAACCCTACAGGTATGGTAGATATCGAGACGCTCTGAGAATGTCCTGAACAAACGGCAGGAGAAACGCCTAGAAAGCGCTACTAGGAACCCGTACCTACTGTACTGAGTCAGTATTGCGCCTTCAGTGTACCTAGTCTTGCCATAATTTTATTTTTTTCTATTGCATAAAACATTTATTATTGTAACGTGTGTTATTTTATACATTAATATAATAACATTAAAATATATAAAGCTCACTCAAAATGATCTCGGCTTTAATACAGCCCTTTAAACGTTAAGGCCAGTTTATCAATAGAAACACGCACTCTCCATGGGAAATTCTTCACTACCAATCTTATGTATTGTTTTAGGGACTCTCAAATTATCATGGCGTTTAGAGCATGCCATACTCTCCTAAACTAACCATAAATCATAATCCTGCAGATTAAGATCGGGACTAGGTGACGGCCAGTCTTCAGCTCTGATAAAGTCCGGAGCTGAGTCTTGCTGAAAGGACCATTCTTGGTTATGGAACATGGTGTTGTTAAAAGGCTTAACCACCTTCTCAAGAATCGTATCTTGATACATTTTTGCCGGTGTTTTGACACCTTTTTCATAAAAATATGTCTCAGTGATTCCTTGATAGCTAACACCCCACCAAACCATCACTGAAGTCTAATAATGTCCACATTTTACTCTGCTTACTAATTGAGAAGCTTCTATAGAGCTTTGCGCATAAACTCGGTCACTAAGCTTGTTAAAAGTGTTAAAACATTGCCCAATAATTTAAAAAAAACTCTTCACTAAATAAAAAATATTCTGTGGCCTCACTTTGCGTATCGCTTAAGTTGTTTTGATTTTACTATCCTATTATTTTTTTAATTATCTGTTAAATAATGACCAGTGCATCTATTATATGTATACTACAAGTCATCTTTTAAAATACGTGACATGGTTCTAGGTGCTATATATTCATTTCCCGAGATAAATTATTTTGCTTTTTCTGACACAAACAGAGTAGGTTTCATTGTACCTATCAATAGCCCGGTACACAAAGATTTGACTAATACCAAGCGGATGGAGTTTTAAAAATTGCATTCATTTGCATACCTACTTTGTGTAATGCTATCACAGCAATTCAGTTCTCTTTATCACCCTACTCCATTTTAATATCCCAAAAATATTTAACACCGATTGGCGCGAAAATGAGAGTTCAATTCCAAATTCAAATGTAGGTAATATTGTTTTATTTTAATTGTAACAGTAATTATTGTCAGACTATTTTATGCCACAATAAACAAAAATAATCAATAATAAGAATATTCTAGGTTAATAACATTAATAAGCATTTATATTTTCAGAAGATATAGGGTTGTTCCTAGGGCGTTTCGGTCAGAAAATAAAACTACGAATATCATAATAAAATCATTATAATTATTATTACTAGCAACAAAAACAAATGACATATTATGTACACCAATGAATATTATATAAACATTTATCTTAACTCCCGCAAACTCGCACACACTCTGCAGACAGCACAATTCATATGTGGAATATGTCCAAACAGTACACATTCAAATATTCTATAGTTATTGCTCTTAACGGCAGACAAGCCAGCAGCCTACCTTATGGTAAGCAGGACTACACTCACAGACCTTCTGCTAGGTACACCCAAGTCGCCTTCAACCATAAAAAATTACGGAAATACATACATGACGAACTCGTTTCAATAACATTATGAGAAACCTAGCATAACAATGTCCAACGCGACATTAAAATTCATCCGCTAGCTAATATTCTATTCTCGGATATGTATCTGCGTCATAAACATACAATGTAAAAATCGTAGCCCCGCAGAGTGTGTATCGAACTCATGTCGATATAAATACTTAACGTTGGCTGAATGTGACGTTTGTTTTCGTTCTTATATTAAAAAATAAGTCTCTAAAATCTTTGTAACAACAAAGAGTCCTCATGCGTACTCTATTGCCATTCCTTTTTTAAACATACAGATTACTTATAATTTATTCGATACCGATTTATCTAAAATGATAGTAGAGACAAAATAATTCATACAACAACATAAAAATATTAATCATAAAGGTTGAACCACACTTCTTCACATCAAGTACGGTAATACAGCGGTCGTGTATATTTGCCTTACATATTCTCTCGCATAAGAATTATCAGTCGATGCGAGTAAGCATGGTTGCTTCTTAACCACAAAACAATTTTATAATTAAAAAGAATAAAATTTTCCGACAATACAAACTATCCTTATTTTTAGAAATCAACGAGTGATTTTCCCTTGTTCCAACATCAGCGCGAAGTTCATTCTAATAATAACAAAGGATGCCTAATCATATTATTAAAAATAAAAGTAATTTCTCAAAAAGCTATCGACAGCGGACCGTAAATACTTAACAAACGTAATATAATAATAGAGAGTTTTGTTTAATATTACAATACAACATGGCGTCAATAATTACTCAGTCGAGACGTTAAATGCTGTCCGCCACGTAACATCTAACGTCCAATCAGGGCGAAGATATGTCAGAATTTGACATAATATATGTACATACCATGTTAAGCATTTTACGATCGTTATAGATTTCTCTATATAGTTATATGTTTTGCAGAATCGTAAATACCGAAAAGACCATTGGCTGTTGTGTCATTACAATCATCCAGGTGCGTTTTACGTCTAGCATTCTGCCAAGTTTGACCCGTCTGTCCAATACACGTGACAGGTCGACTTGCCCGTCAGTATATAACACTGTCTCATTGCCATGACAAAATCATACTAAATAAATAAAAGTAAAGGAACTTCTGAACGGGCATTATTATTACTGCAATATTTCAACTATAATCTAACCAGCTCATGAACATTTGAATGCATCGGCCATTCCAAACATAATTCTTCGGATAGCTATTTATTTTTCATTGTCTTGTATTCTATAATATGTTATTGTCGCCCAATATAAGGCAGCCAAACATTGCAGTAAAAATAATACCCATTTAGACATAATATAACAAATATATCCAACGGTTACCACTAAAATAGGATTCACAATTCGAACAAAATCATGACAGTAAGGCCAACCGCACACGACAGACAATCTGTCGCGCACTTTTAAACTGTGACAATAGAACCATGTGTTTTTACTGATTAATTATGTGCACACACACATGACGAACAAAAAGTGTATTCAACATATATTCCTTATATGGAAGTTTCGGCCAAACCAAACCAAATTTCGGCTTTGGTCTCATTTTCGGCCGAAACCGAAACCGAAACCAAAGCCGAAATTTGGTTTCAATTTCAGTTTCAGCCGTAAAAACTAGCCATTCACCTTAATAAAATATTTGATTTTGATACGACGCACTTTTTTTACTTTATGGACTAGATAGCACAAAAAGTATGTCAACTGCGGTAGGCCTAACACACATTTGACATTAGAAAAATAACAGTTAATCTTAGATATTACATTAGTTTTAAGATAAACGCACTCTCGACACACCCGAAATCAAAAATAAATCTATAATATAACTTCATTTAAAATAATACACATAAAACGCAAATATATATTTAATTGAAACAAAACGGCGAACGACACCATTCTGACAAAGTTAGGTATTTATTATGACACAATATAAGCACGGTCAGTCCGAACGATTCTAGTAGAGGGCCAAGTTTATACGAATTGAACTTTGACTAGGTACTATTTACGATTTACTATTCAACCTTCCTTTGGTAGACATACAAAGCTGTCTATTAAAAGGGCAAACTGCGCAAGGAACCATATTGCTCCTCTGATTATACGATGACGTTGCGACTATCACATCTCATGGTTTCCTACAGAGTCTAGTTATCTCACATGAATTTCCGTTCTATTAATAAGTTATAGCCTCCTTACGGAGACCCCAAAAGCCTACTCACCGCAGGAATGCAAGACGAGGTCATACAGCTAGCACCTGTAGGATGGATGAGCTTTCTAAGTCAAGCTACTTCAGGTACAAGAGGAGAAGTATGTATAATGCAGGTTGCACTTTTGATAGACAACTAATATATACGAAGCAATATTTATAAGAACTAAACCGACTATTCGTCAACGAAGTGAAATAAATGTCTTACGATGTTGACACTCGGTTAAGTTAGTTCCAACCCTAACTTTTAACTTACGAAGTTTCAGAGGAAATGAGTTTGGCAGTAAATATACATGTATATTAATTAACACTAGATTTGAAAATAGATAATATGGAGACGAAATTAATAACGAAAAAAGTTCACGACATATCTGATTTGTACACATAATATAATATTGGACAGCGAGTCTTACGGTTGGTAAATATTCAAAAGTATAAATACCTATTTATTATGAGTCAACCCGTGAGCGCAGCGGCACACCGGCAGCTAGACTCAATAGATTTTCAATTACGTCTCGCATTCTAAAACTTGACAGATTAAGACCAGTTCTCAAATATTGTATTATATCGGATGTCAGAACCACAGAATAGCATAGATACGGATGGCCGACTAAGTACAATAAGCGAGCATATACTCACATAGACACATGCGTCTGTGTTTGTTGGCCGGCCATCTAAACCTGTGTGTTCTGTGCTAGAAATATTCGGACCTAACAGTGCAACGACAGTCTTAATAATATGTGACTATTCTACAATAACTGCGGTACTAGCCATTGAGAGGCGTAAAAATTATTTTATTGGGATGTGTTATTGCACGACAGAGACTAAGGTAGAAATTTTTCTTTATCAGACTACTCTTAAAAACACGTTACTGATATAACTTTCAATTATGTTACTATTGGTATAAAGGCACACTGATTTCTAAAAGACAAAATACTTTAGAAATCCTATGACAAATATACTTAATTATTTGATGTCGCAACTTAATTTTATTCCTTTATTTTTTCGTTCATAAGTGTTACTTTGTTGACAAATTTAATAGAAAAAAATATTTTGACTTCACTGCCTCCATAACTAACCCAATGATTAGTTATAATTTGAATTATCAAATTACATTTTAAGTATAATTAACACAAAATCATTTCCAGAACGAAAAAGCAGGACATCCGTTTCAAAAAATTATGCGTATATTTTAATTATTTGTCTCATATGAACCGAAAGCAATAATCATCATAAAATAAATTTGTATACAATTGTCAGTTATTGCAGAGAAGTCTTTTAATAATTGTACCCTTTTTTTATTTTATCGTCAGACAAGAATGTACATAAGTTTATTTGTATCTGATCACCTAATCTCAATCGTGCAATAAACAGCGGTCATATTACCGACCGATATTGGAAGCATCCAACTTCAGATCACTACAAAAGGGCCGAATCTTAATCTAAATAAATGTTATTTACAATTCAAAACGTCTGCACGCTCCAACAGCGACTTAACGACTGGCGTGTTTCATAAATAAGGTCTTTTTTGTGATGGTAACACTAAGAGAATAATCTGCGATGTTGCCACTACAGGGTAACTAGGGGGTAAAGACTCAGTATTAATATTATTACGTGCTATGGTTCTAAATATGAATGAATATATGTACGGTATATACGGCCGACTGTACACTTGATAAGATATAGTTATGTACGTAATTTGTAATTAATGGATTGGATAAATAAGATGGATGTTAGCCACATCGTTACGTCGCCACAAGATAGTTTTTTTATTAATTCTGATATCGTAAGACTTGATAGATTAAAGGCGCCACTTTGAAACACTAAATGAACACTATATTGCATTTTGTAATGACAATAGTAAATTTTTTGTACATTGAAGTCTTGTTGGGCCTTGTGGTTGAATATAGTGACCATTTCTACTCTAGAAATGGTCACTTTATTCAACCATGATGTTTTATATAGACTGGGTTGAAATTGAAGAAGTTGATATAATTCAAGTTAATATAAGTGCTTATAATACGCGTACTTACTACTCAAGAGTAACTCTAAAACTTGTCTTGCAAATAAGAGTCATATTTTGAGGAGTTTCTTTAAAAAATGTTTTAAAATACACTTTATAAAGTGAAAAAGTGTTTAAAAAGTGTATTATAGATGGAATATTATTTAATTGTAGTCCTCTTACTATTCATATTACGTATCGAAAATTTTCTACCCAATATTTACATAGTAAAAGAGTTATAAATCTCAGAGGCGCCATCTTCTTTGATATCGTGTCCAAATTATAAATTACGCACATAAAATGAATAAATAATGTAGTCTGAAAAATGGCATTCAGTGTGAACCGAGCACAGCTACACTAAAGTGCCCCCTAGCCGGTCACCCAGTCGAGTCGGTGACGCGACCGAGCGTGGCAAACAGCGCCGTACTCACGGCGAGAGGTGCCTAGAACTCGAAGCAGCGGCCGAGGTTGACGTACTTCTTGAGCGCGTAGGGCAGCGGCAGCTCCTTGACGCCGCGCTTCATGAGGATGGAGAGGCGCACGCGGCGCGCGTCCTGGCCGCGGCGCGGGCGCAGCTCGTCCAGCGCGCGCGCGTGCGCCTCCGCGTCCACGTCGGCGCGACGCTTGCGGCGCCGCGCCGCCGGGCTGGCGCGCTCCGACCCGCCCGAGCGCGACGACGTGGACGCCGAGCGCGCGCCCAGCGCGCAACGCCCGCGCTTCTGGCGACGTCGGCGACCTGCGCGCGGACATACATACGTCATACACGATAGCCTTTGCGATCCAAACAAAACAAAAAGCCGACGAATTACTTCTGCCGTTATAAGGAAAAAAGACGTATCACTACATATTATAAAACGAAGTCCCCCATCGCGTCTGTCTATCTATTCGCGATAGTGTCCAACCGAACTTTCGGTTTCGGTTTCGGTTTCAGCTACTATCCAGCCGAAACTTTGGCCGAAACCGAAACTTAGTTTGGAAGATTTCACACCGCGATCGGAAATGTTTGGTGCACTGAACTGCGAGCGACAAAGTGTAATTTTGCCGCGTCATAGTCGTGTAATGTCATAACTCATTTGAGTTTCCGCCGCGAACTTTGCGATAGTTTGTTTTGTTTCTCGTAAAATTACGAGTGATTATAAGATTATTTCGAAACTGGAAAGTATTCGTTCGCTATTGATGCGTAGGTTTTCGTTCATTGCATTAACAATAAAGGTTAGGCATCTATTTAAATGTTTTCGGTCAGTATAACTTTGTTGTCGATGCTAACTGATACCTATATACTATATCAATTACTTATTAACAAGCCAAGGTAACAAATAATCGCAGATATTTATTTTTACTGGGATTCTAGTCCATTTCTGTCTTTGAGAAAGGTTGCACTGAATTTCTTGTCGGCTTCACCGATGAATGTTTCCAGTGAACAACTATTTAGTGCTGCTGATCAAATTTATTAAGACAGAAGAAGCAATTTGCGAGGCGAAAATTTTGATAAGTTTTTGTTTCCTGCTTATAATATTAGATTGTTTAACTATCTGATAATTATTTATCAGATAGTTAAACAATCTAATCTCTATTAACTACTGATAATTAACGGGCCATTAAAATTAGTAATTATTGTAGATCAATTAAACATTTAATTTGCACATATATTTTTTTTATTCGAGAGAAATGTTTTTATTGAAATGAAATGACTATTTATTTGCATGTAACATGGTAGTAAGTTGTTCAAAATGTACATGATAAAAAATGTTCACATATTT
The DNA here is from genome assembly GCA_963675205.1 of Catocala nupta. Taxonomy (NCBI): domain Eukaryota; kingdom Metazoa; phylum Arthropoda; class Insecta; order Lepidoptera; family Erebidae; genus Catocala; species Catocala nupta. Next base: position 28,641,324 of record OY776090.1, on the reverse strand, counting down.
TGCCGGTTTACCAGACATGCAAAGAATTTATAATAATTATAAGTAGCAATATATGTACATATATTTAAAATCATTGATTTTCAGGTGATAATATTAAGCATACATTTTAAAAGTCATGTCAAAATAAGGTTAGAGTGCAATGACAATAATTCATATAAATACAATCAAAATAAAAACTAAAAATGTATATAATTTCAAGTAAAATATCATTAAAGTGTCTCTAATCAAGATTTGTAACAGTTCATCTCCGTTATAAAAACATTTCTCTGAAAACCAATCTTTAGATTTTGGGATTCTATTATATGTTTTAACCGTCATGACATAACAAATTTTGTGAGACAATGCAGTTTTCTCATAGGCATTATCAGTCTTGATGGATCTCTTTTTTTGACTCTAGAATCCACCTCATCGTCATATTTCCTAAACATATTATTTTTATATCTTGAATATTTAATAATTTTAATTGTATTGAAGTTCATATACAAAATGTACCAACGTTTAGAAGATATTATTTTGTTCTTGAGATGAAAGAGTATTGTTTGTTTTTTGTATCTAAACATGTTAGGTAGAAAGTATATTTTCTTTTTTTAGATTTGTACCTTTTATTTTATGTTATTCGTAAATTATATTAAATAGCAGAAGTACGTATACTTGTTTTAATAAAGCTCATTATTTTAAAAACCACAAATAATTTAGTTAAATTAAGGAGTGATAAAATGCTATGACATCCAATCATTAGTTCAAATGGCAGAGACTGAATAATTAATATGTAATTTAAATTTATACTGATTATGACTGACTATTTGTTTTCCCACGAAATTATGACCTTATATGGAAGTTTCGGTTTCGGTTTCGGCCGAAACTGAGACCAAAGCCGAAATTTGGTTTCAACTGCAGTTTCAGCCGTAAAAGTAGGTTTTCACTGACAGACTGAGTGATTCATGAGGAAGGTTTAGATGAATAATTTGTCAAGGTATTGTACAACCCGCACGAAGCCGGGGCGGATCGCTAAGTAAACATATTTTTCGAAATTTATGTACGTAGTTACGTATAGAATCCGTAAAATAAGTCGCATCTGCCAGTATGTTTTATATTAAATGTAAAAATATTGATAGATAAATCTTTTTTCCTTATGACGGCAAACTTATAGTCCAGCGATCGAAGTGACGAATTTTTGTTCCCCGGAGCGGACAAAGAGTAATTGCATTTTTATGGAACGAAAAAAGGTAAACGTCAATGTCAAGGTGCCAAGACAAAGCAAATAAACATACATTTGTTTTGAAATTAAAATTCTGAAATTCATCAAAGTCATAAAAATTCCATAATAGTTTACCTCCAATCTGTTCATCCCCGGACATATTATTATCCGAGCGTTCTTCTGCGGGTTCCGACTCTTCGCCCTCGTTGGACTCCGTCTTGACCGGTGACGACCCACTAGACGTGGTGGTACCCTCCCCGATACCACTATCCAACTTCTTCCTCTTCTCCTTCGAAATTTCCACCGTATCCTCCTCACTAGAAGACGCCCTTTTAGTCTCCGTAGTATGTTGCCACTCTATCTCTGTTCGGGAAGAACAAGCGACATCTTTCCCCAAGTAGATTTCTACTTCAGCCGGCACTCCCTTCATCTTCTCTGATCCTTTCTTGGCATCCTTACTGTCGGTGTCCTCAGACTTCTCAGCTTTCTCAGTTTTAGTATCGCTGTTATGTGTACCGTCACATTGAGGCGCGCATCCATTTTTCCCGTCACCCTGAAACTCGAAGGTAATAAGGCCACGGTGAGTGCGTATTGGCGCGGGCAACTGCAGGTTACCGAATCGGGCAGGCTTGGGGGACTTATCAGCCGTTGCTGATCTGTTGGACCCGTCGGAATGTTCGGATTGTTCGGAGTTACCGGAGTTGTCGGTTTCGGAACGTTCGGATCTCTCAACTTGGTCAGGTCGGGGTCTGCTGGGCCTGCAAGGTCTCCGGGGCACAATGGGTCTTACGGTTCTGGCTGGGCTATCGCCGTCGTCGCCATCATCGGCGTCACCATCGCCGTCTTCTCCCTCGTCTGACGAAGATGACGATGATGAAGATGATGAGGGTGAGTCAAGTGAGTCAAAGCGAAGAGCTCCAGCGACTCGGTTCTGGCCCATACTCAGCACGAGGCTCAAGAGTGCATTCATTTCATTTGCACCGTTGACATGGTCCAGGTCATGGAGTGCGTTGAGTCCTTCTAAAAGAAAAGTCATTATTAAGATAGTGATAATTCAATAAGATTAATTAGAAATAAACTTTTAAATTTTTCTTGTAAACTTTGAGATAAAACGCTGTCATGCGCTTTCTTTCTGTCGCCATATGAAATTTAGATATTGGTTGGTGGCCGCGCCAGGATAGACGCTTGCATACAAACGTGTTACACGTACCGACATCGCTGTCGTCCTCGATAGGTATGCAGATGCGTCGCGGACAAGAGTTGGGCGGCTGCGGGCGGCGCGGCGGCGGCTCGCGCAGGTGCGGGTGTCGCGCCAGGAGTGACGCGCGCATGCCAGCGCGGACCACGGCGCGGGACAGGACCTGCAGGCGAGGGGGACACTGCTCCTCTGGGAAACAAACATCACAGTTCTAACGACGTCCAACTAGTGTTTACCACAGAATACCAAAATTCCGTTAGTCGATGAACATTTCGTCAAAACATCAATGAACGATAGTATATCACATCAAATGAACTTATGGCCGATTCACCATTTGCCGATGCACCATTGATGTTTCGACTAAACCATTAAGGTTTAGTCAAAACATCAATGCATGTATCATGTGACTAACAGAACTTTGGTATACTGTGGTAAACTCGGACAACATATTTTTCGACTGGATCCCACAAAAAATTACATAGAAACTAGACCTCATTTCCTTAATTACCTCTAGTAACAATCGAACCAGCGGCCCAATTGGTGGTAATTGGTTACCAATGCACATAGCCAAGTTACTGCCTACCGTGGTCACAATAATCTTTTTAACTCGTTTGAAGGACAAGATGCTCGGGAAGCCTTTCGGCAGATTATTTATTCCAAAGCCTACACGTGTACATGAGAGAAATGATAATTGAAAACGTCATGCCGGTTGGAAACGGTTCCACATATAACTGTCTTATTTCACTACATAAGTAAATAATTCCATCTTTTCTTGTTTTCATGTTTTTGGAATTTATTGCGCGACGCAGGTGATAATATAAAGAATTGCTTTTCCTATCTATTAAAAGAAGAAAGTTGGTACAATCCTTACCAAGTTTCAGGAGGTCAGAAGCCTCCTCTTTAGAAGGAACCCTGAGGGTCGCGAATGACACATTAAGCAGGTTGCGAGACGACCAGCCGTCGATACAGGTGCGCTTGATCTGCACCAGGTTGTCGTTCAGCGGCATCACCAGCACGCCGCCCACCTTGCCACAAACACACCACCACGTAAACACTAGGCATAATATTTATAAATCTTTATTAATATTTTATAGTGAATACATAAGAGTATTTAGATCAGCTGCGATTGTAGACCTTAACGCTTCTACGTAAAGTGTAATTTCTATCAAAGGCAAAATTGACAAGAGATGCTTGTCCAAAGTGACAGTTACAGTCGCTATGATTTTAAGGTTAATTTTACGAATTTTTATTTTATTTGTTAAAGTAGAGAATGAAATGTTTCTTTGGTTCATTCTCGTGGCAAAAGAATGTGGTATGATTGCGGCCGTAAGTGAGGTCCAGAGTTGAATACTCGAGTTTAAAAAAACACGGGTATCGAAATCTGTAGGTCCACCATAAAACGTTAATACCGAAATTTCGAGCCTATTGTTGGTACTATTAGTAGCATGAAATACGTGAAGTACCGTTTTGATCATCCTAAACTCTACTTTCAACTCTACAATTAATTGTGCTAAACAACGGAGTAATGACATTTTGAAAAAGAAATCAAAAGGAACCTTGCGATGGGAATAATAATCTTAATATTTTGTTCGCCTGATGTGTTAGATAGACATTTTCGTGGTAGGCCTACAGGTCCGGATTGCGATGCTTTTGGTTAAAAATTACCAATAAATAAATTTATTCTTCCAAAAACAATTACAAATTAGAAATACAAAGACAAAAAGAATTAAATTTGTACAAAAAATACGAAATACAAAATGGACAGCTGACTCTTAAACTAAGTAAAAAATACTTCGGGCACGCTACGATCGTGGCGGTAAGTCCCGTGATTGAGGAGTGGCTGGAAGGTGACATGGCACCTTCACCTTCCGGCTGACACAGGTAATAACTGGCCACGGTTGTTTTGGCCAGTTCCTGTGTCACATAGGCCAGCAAGAGACACTGCGGCGACTGCCGCGACGTTGTTGTGGACACGGCGCTGCACACTTTGGCGAATTGGCCTGGGCATCGCAGCGTCGTGAGTTGATTGCGGCAGTCGCATTGGTTGCACTCTCGCTCCCGGCCGTATCAGTTCAGTATCCGTTCAGTCTAAGGTCCGGAGTGAGAGGTCGTGGAACGCCGTCGCCTCCTTCTGTAAGGATGTGATTGCCATCAAGGAGGCGGCGGAGCGGGTGAGGGAACGCGTAAACCCTCGCCCCAACCGCAGAACCGGGCGCCGGAGGCCGCGAGATGATCTCCAGCTACCCTGAGGTTTGACCTGGAGGTGGTGAGTTTCTTGGGCCTGCCCACCAGTCAATCAGCACCAGGTCTGAGAGGCGGCGTGTGTGTTCGCACTAGCCGCGCATGAGTCCGACGCTCGAAGGCCACGTGCTTGCCGAGCAACGAACATGTCCTCAGCGGCTAACCAAATACCCCTGCGAGTCCAACACCAATATCAGGCACCGCGCACTCTAATCAGCGTTGCCGATGGAACACGCCTTTCAGGGCTTGTGTTTCCTTTTGATAGTGGGGTTTTATGAGTGACAAGTGCCAAAGGGTAGGTCTCTTCGTGTAATGGCCTGCCATTTCATACGGCGGGATCGCGACCGCTTATGCAAGTGATTCGCGCGACCCCGTCGATAGCGGTTTTGTCGACGAACACCGTGGTAGGTATAGTTGGTATTCCGGGAGGTCCATTATCTTCATTTCAACATCTTTCTTTTACCCCGGTGAGTCCGACATAACCCCTCCGCCCGCCCCCGCGGGAGGCATGCATCAATGCATTCCCCCACGTAAAAAATCTTGTATCTCGGGAGCCATATCCCTCCTAATAAGTGGTGACAACTTCAAATACAAAATAAATAATTTATGTAAACAATCAAATGTAAGTAAATTATGAACTAATTGCTAAAATACTTATTAATACCAGCAGCGAGTCTAGATTCACGCCCATAATATGGTGATAACTCACTCTCTATTACATAGATCTTAAAAACATAGCGACGTATATATAATACATCTATGCCTGCCTGTTTGAACATAATAAGTAGCCGCGTGTCTGTATATACATACAGATATATTGTACTGTGAGCAAAACCAGTACAAACATAATCCCTATAAACAACCACATATGGGATCAAGAAATACAAATAATTCACATCACACTCTTAATAAAACAGAGACCTATCTGAGTATTTTAGTTAAACAAATTTAAACTATGTTGCAATTACTTAACAGAGTTCACATTGCCAACTTTCAAATTTCGAGTTAATTCACTGTTTTATTAAGAGTGCATCATATTTCTGAAAACTATTGCTGTTATATTAATAATTATTTTAGTACTACTTTAGCTCCCAGTACAATAAATAAAAAGGTCCACAATATATATTTTTTGATTTAGACATTTAGGAAAATATCAGTAGCCATTAAAATTTAGAACAGAAAATATAGTGACTCAATTATCTGTTACCAGGTTCAAGATATTTCTATGTGGCACAGCCATAAGCCTTTGATCCGTTGTCAAGAGTATGACCCGGACCATGACACCATCACAAGCAATGACATTAGACTGAGTATGACGATCCTGGACATAAAAACTCACAGGAAAATACGTTAATAATATTTTGTGAGTACTGCCAATAAACATTGTCGTTACTTAATTTATTTTCCATGTAACAAATGCAAAATATTCTTTTAAACATTACACTTACAAGTTACATTGTCCAAAAGAATTCCCATGTACTAGCATACAACCCGGCTGGTTGTAATCGGCTAACGAAGCGATTGAGTTTCAAAGCGCAGTACCAGGAATATCACGTACACGTTGCCGTGCATAAGGTTGAGGAATTAAAGATGGGATGAGAGAGACCAGAGTTGTAGTTGAGTTTTCAGATCGCTTACTTACCAGGCGAAACGCAGTAACAGTGGTACCATTATTACGCCGTTTTCCTGTAAGAGGATAGTATTGCCCCGGGCGATTGGCCATAATCGGACCATCACTAAATAATTGGCAACGGAAGGTGCTCTTCGCGAAGAATCCGCTAGTGGGCACACTAACAGATTCTTCGCGAAAAGCACATTAATAGTGCGATATATATAAAACACAATAGGCTCTCCCATTTTCTGTGGAAGTATGTCCCCAATCTGATAGTATTGCTTTAGCTGGACTAAAATCCAGGCTTAACCTGCCTCGCTCCTCTTGACAGTTTTATTTTTTCTGAGCATTTTAGCCTCATTACAGCGTCACCTTTATAAAAGTTGCTAATCTTCTTCCAAATCTTGCCTGCTTCTTCTCATGAAAGCTATACTCCTCGAACTGGCATTTTTTTCAATGTTGATTTTTTATTTACTTTTCATTATTAAATTTTTATTAATATATCTTATATAGATAATTGACGTATCCAAGAATTATTTGCAAATTTTTAAGGAAATAAAGATTTTTGACGTTGACTTTAATAATTTAACTTAAATCCTTCCACTGTATTGTCTCCGTTTTAACATGATTTTCATCCAACCATGTTGAATCCTCTCATTTGTTTACTCTTACTTATTACAATTATTAACAGCTTTAGTTCGTTTTACTTCTTATTCCAGTTACAGCTACTAAACCTTTTAGAAAATTCTATATTATTATCGGTACCTAATTTATATATTCAATTAAATGCATTCATTTAATATACTTACATAACTCCCCAGTTCTCTAATACTTTTTATTCAAGTACGTCGAGTCGTATTTCTTAGAGATAATTAGATTAAACACTTATATTTCCGTTACAGTTACGAGCCTTGCGCACAACCATATACAAAAATTTTACAAGCTTTAATATGAAAGTGGATAACAAAGCAGACTGCCTAATTTTATCCATTTTCCATATTATTATTTAAAATTGCAATGCTTTTTTAAATAATAATTTATGTCGTCAGTATTCTTCACAGACAGACTGTCAGGTTGTACGCTCGTACAACTCAACAATTTTAAAGCAACCATATAAATCGTAAAAAACAAATGTTACAAGCAAACATACAATCAATTAGATATTTTTATTGTATTTTATCTTTATTCATAGGAACTGACCTTGATAAGCTGCTTGAAGTAATTATGATATTGCTCGGGGCACGCAGCGCCGCAGTAGACGCGGTCGTAGGGCGCCTGCAGAGGAGCCAGGCACAGCCCATTACCTGGCAACAAAAAATTTATATAATCACCACAACATACAATAATAGCAATCTATCAATATAGAACCACTTTTTTGGAAACCATTTGTCTTTACATATAAGCATTTTTACTTAGTTTTCAAAAGCTACAGACATAGCTTAAAACAGGAATTAAAAACGCTGGCAAAAAGTAAACGACAAGCAAGAGTAGTTCTTGCAATAGACTCACCGCCATAGAACTTTGGCTCACAGAAGTCAAACTCATCTAAGGTTGGGGAGTTCTCGATGAACTGACTAAGCTTCTTGAGTGCATATTCCAACACATATGGATGAACTTCTACTCCATGGTTGATGCCACCAGAGCCAATGATTAGGCCCACCAGGGTGCTGAAGTAGCCAGTGCCGGATCCAATGTTGAGGAACGAGAGCCCCGGCTTTAGCTCCAGTCCTTCTAGTACTTCGCTGAAGGTAGAAATAGGAACAATATGTATTCAATACATGCTAAATATGAAAAAAATAACATACAAACTAAAATATAAAAAAATACATAAATCCTTTTTTATGTTAGCTTCACAAGCTATCAGATTTAACACATCAATTGTCAGGATGTGGATTTAAAGGGTGATATGTGTTGTGTGTGAATGACTAGGTCAGACCCAGTCATTAGATACATACAAATAGGCACTTATAACATTCTGTATTGACAGCATTCCATCAGTACTTTCTGGCAGTGCTTGTACAAAGAGTTTACTGATAAGAAAACCCAGTAACATCTTTGCCTGACCCATGTTGTAAACTCGGGATCTGGAATTATCTTGAGTGTTAGTTACTAATGCCACAATAAGAGTTAAACTTAACATAAGTATAATGAAATGTAATGAAGATCTTCATACAGAACAAGAGAAGAATGAGAAGATCATCATAACACATCTCCAGATGTCTTGTCCACCAAAATGACAAATGGAATATATTAAACAATAAACATATTATAGTTTGATAATAATTGATATTAAATCTGAACAATAATGATGACCATAGAGACAATTACTGATAAAACCAAGTCATTTTGTAAACAGTTTACAATGTTTAACAGATAACATAACATTAATTTACAATTTATTTTATGTTAGATAATAAGTCATTTAAACTTAACCATTTCTTAACTGTTAAACAAGTTTTGTAATAATAATCAAGGTATGGTTAACCAGTTTACACTGTAATACTAAATTTTATGATTTTCGGTAAAGTGACTCTGACAACACAACACTCACTTTACCAAAATCGGAAATCAGAATCAGAAACAGAGGACAACATCAAATAGAAGTCTTACTAGTGAAATAACACCACCAGTTGAGTTCTCTCATTGTAAGTTCATTCACTTTCATCTCACAAGTTCAGATGCCGGTGCACAGATGCAATAGTTTTTGTTTCTAAATATGGTTACTCATTAAGGCTGATGTTATGTTAAATAGTTCATGGCTATTATTGTAGTTCATTTTGTTTACAAATTTTTATCTATGCTTATCAGAATAATTGTTGTGTAATAAAAGTAGAATGTTTATAGATTTGATATTTGCAAATAACTTTGACCAATCTAAGTATCCATGTTAGTAAGTAAACCTTCCAAAAGATTGCATGTTTTACTAATATAAAATGTTACCTGTAAAAGAGAAAAAAATAACAATATCATATTAGAGAGCTATTTGGCTTTTCTTACTATACAGAGAGATATTGGGATTAACAAACTCTGCCTCCCTGCAATTTATAGTAAAAAGCCTATCTGCATATTCCAAAATTAATACATCTATTATGTGTTGAAGTTCAAATATAGTATTTATGGTATGATAGTTTTACTTATATTACAATCTAGTTGACAGACTAATTACTAAACTCGTATGTTACATTAAAACTTAGCAGCCAATAACACTGTCCTTAGTTATAGTCCACTTTACTCAAGTGTTCTTCACACAATGCACTTATCACAATACTTGATTTCTGTCTCTGTTCACTACATTAACTCTAATGGTTTCATAAGTTTTAGTCTTCTTACTGAATTGTGTTATCAAAGAGCTGAATTGCCTTAATGCTCAAATGATAAAGCCTCTTTCTGTATGCTTTATATGTATTTCTGTATTAAATATGTATGCATAACAACAATATACATGATGTCCAGGTTAAGGTCCCAGTGGAGATCAGTTCTTATGCACCATACCTTTGAGAATAACCTTAAGTACTTTGTTCTGGATTAATTCAGTCAGAGCAATCATCAAGTCATCCACTTGAAGATTGCTCTTACTGGTGTTAACACATTGACTGACTGTGCATTATGTATAATGCATTTCCAACTCAGCCATGACGTTTGTGCATTACATGGAATGCATTGGGTAATACAAGTAATACACCCAAAATTAGCTGTGATGTCCATGTAATATATACAATGCACACATGAAATTTTCAAAAATTTCATAATATTTCATTATATGTAATTCATGATTATTCCCATTGTAAACAAATCATATGCAAACAAAATATCAAAAAATAATTCTGGATGTCTCGTGGTACATAGTAAATTTTGCTTGGACAGTCATTGTGTTATTATTGCATAGCTGAATTATATAGTATATAGCAATAGGTACATGTAAATACATAATTTATTTTATGTAACTCTAACATCCATAAGTTTTACTTTGTAACCTAAATGAATAAAGATAATATATTTGTATGTATAACAAACCTTGCTGCAATATTATTTCACACACATTTTATAAATACCAACATTCCCTTTTAACCCAGCTAGCTAACTGCTGTTATTGAGACAAAATGCTTTTATCCTTATGTCTGGATATGGTCAAGCTGTCAAGATAAACAAATAACATACACAACAAGTCAGTCATTGTGGTTAAGTGACCTACTAATATCAGTTGAGTTATCCACACACCTCTGGACAATAACATAATCAATAAACAACCTATATTAACCAACTATGGTATCAGATATCTCTCAACTGCTTGACCATAAGATATGTGTTGTTTTTAACATTTGCAATGTTCTATGCCCTAATCCTAAGTACAAAAAGCCATAACATTGAAATTTCAAAGATGCACTAGAATGATCTATTGATTATACATTATTTAGCAACTACCTCCATTCACTCGTGTTACCTACCTGTAAATACATGGTGCGGACATATGTAAAGGCCCATTCCGCCAAGCTAGGTCCTTATATGCCTGGTCTCTGGCCTCAGGTGTCATGTAATCAGCTCTGTCCAGCACGCGGAACACTCGCTCTACCGCCCGCGTGCGGATGTAATTCCCGCCCATCAGATTGTCTATCAGCTCATTATTGTCACGCCCGGAGCTCACCGCACCACCCATCTTGTTTGTTTTGCTGCACTTTTCTTCTTCTACTCTCCCTCCACACACCGCCTCAGCTGATTGGAATTGTGACGTCACAATTGTTTTCCAACATATTTTTCACACCACAACTCGCAAACCGTAACTCCGATGAATAACAATCGATTCTCACAATATCAGTACACAAGAAATTCAATATTTGCACAGGTTCCGTGACAATATAGAGAAGTATTACCAAAATCTTTTTTCACTTCACAAGCAGACTTGACATTTGTTTTCGTTGTCACAATTTATCGACTGCGCAAAATACTATTCCAAAATTAGACAAAGAACAACCAATCAGTGATTAGCAACAAATAGAGGTGAGACTAGAGAAAAGAAATTGAGAACATAGATAACATTGTTTATAAACAAATGAAAACGATTTGCTACTCATGATAATTTTAATAACGTGTATAGTATAACTTCTATAACACTCTATTATGGTATAATGATTCTGTGTTATAATAACGATATTTGTATTTAGGGACAGAGAAACGAAAAAATATTACGTTAGCCACGTCGAATCGGTCAAAAACTACAGAATAATGACAGGTTTCTCTATAGTCTCTGACAAAAAAATGACAGATCATCAAACCACGGGATTGGGGATGTGATTTATTTATTTTTATAATTTTCTGTGTGAATAAACTTAGTATAATTTCAAATTTAACAGTGTCAGGTGATTTTCTATTTGTTTATATCAAATTGTATGGATAGTTCCTTAATACAGTAAATCCCACAAAGTTTTGTCGTGTCACACTGGGAACGTCATTTTGGTGGTGATAAGGTTTTATGTTAAATATTTATGATTGTCGTGATTAGTGCACGGGTGTTTTCTGGAACAGAGCGATGGCTGAGACGAGTGAAGCGCGGGCAAGCCCGTCAGCACCTGGCGGCGACGCTGGCGGCGAGGAAGACAAACATGATGAACGTATGCTGGAGTGCAACATCTGCCTGGACACGGCCCGAGACGCAGTTGTTAGCATGTGTGGACACCTGTTCTGGTACGCCAACCTCATTCCACCATACTAAATATCCTAAAATGGAAAACAACTAAAATTATAATTGTATTTATGCAAATGTTGTTCTAAAATGCAAATTTGTAATGTTTTGTGTTCGTTCACTTACTGTGACTGTAATAAAACCGACTTCATTAAAGCAAGACATACACTACACAGTAATTTAAAAACTATTGTTCTTGAGGATTGATATTCTTGTATGTTATAGAACTTACTGAACTAAGTACTATTATGTTGCAATTTCTAGATGAGTTGTGTTAATTTTAATAAATATTATTTATATGAAGTGAATCAAGCTGTTTATTCCACATGGGCAGCTAAAATCTGGTGTACTATAATCAGTGGTGAACCTCTAGCAAATATTATGAATACTGTGTTATGTTTCAATGGGCTGGCCCATTTTTTGATAATATTCGATGTTAGTGCTTGAGGACTAAGTTGCACACACTCTATATGAATATTCTGGCACATAGCTATGATGTAATTATCCTAACCGAGAGTTGGCTGCACGGTGATATCAGTGATACTGAATTTATAGATACAAGGTATAAAGTGTTTCGTTGCGACCGGGACCGCCTGGCGAGCGGGCGGCGAGACGGCGGTGGCGTGCTGGTGGCGGTGCGACGCGAGCTCGATGCGAGACCTCGCCTGCTTACATCGGTGCCCGCCAGTAGCCATGCGCCGCCGTCCTGCCGCCCTGCGCCTGCGCCTGCGCCGCCCTCGGCCTTGGTAGACCACGTCCTTATTGAAATACGCTCGCGCGATTATGTCTTTGTTGTTAGCGCGGCATATATACCACCAAATTTGAATTCGGATATTTACTCACAGCACTTTGACCAATTAACTTCTGTTATTCTATGCATCGATGTAAATAAATTTATTGTAGTTGGTGATTATAATTTACCGACTATTGAATGGCGTGACCACGGCACACACTTGGAACCAATAATGCGTAGTAACTACTGCTTATCAAATAAATATTTAATTAATTTTATTAGTCTTTCTAATGGTTATCAAACCAATAAGCATAGTAACATTAATGGTAAAATTTTGGACCTATTTATTAGTAACATACTTGATTGTAAGTCAACTATCGCGTCAGTACCTCTTGTGCCACCGGACGTAAACCATCCTCCTTTTTGTACGCTCTTACCTGTGGATGATAATTTCACCCCTCTTGCTACTAAATCTAGAACTGAATTTGACTTCAAAAAGGCAGATTATTCAGTAATAAATAGTGCAATATTGAATATTGATTGGGAAAATCTATTTTTCAAATTAAACTCAGAAAGTGTGGTCTCTGTGTTTTATGAAAATATATTTTCAATAATAAAAAAACATGTACCAATGAAAGTTATTAAACCATCTAAATTTCCAAAATGGTTCACGCCAGCTCTCATTCACATATTTAAGAATAAAAATAAAACTTGGATTAAATGGAAGAAATACCGTAACATGTCCGATTACCGAGTCTTCACAATGTTTAGAGACAGATTTAGAACGGAATCACAGAAGTGTTATAAAAAATATATAAACTCTGTTGAAGATGGTATTAAAAATAATGTTAAACATTTTTGGACATATGTAAATAATCTTAAAACTAGACCTGATATACCTAGTAATGTTGCATATAAAAATTCAACAGCGGACAATCCAGAAGATATATGTCATTTCTTCTCCTCATTTTTCGAATCTGTTTTCCAACCTTCTGATGTTACAGACGACTATAATATCAATAACATACCTGATATTAATCTCAAGTCTGACCTTATTATAAGCAACATAAAAATAACAAAAGAAGCGGTTTATAAGGAATTACAGGCCATGGATGTTACAAAGGGGTCCGGCTTAGATAATATTTCTCCCTTCTTTCTCAAGTCGACTGCTGACGTAATATGTCAACCCCTACAATATGTGTACAACCTGTGCTTACAAGATGGTAATTATCCAAACGTCTGGAAATCAGCCCGTATTGTACCGGTATTCAAAGGAGGTGACAAGTCTCAAGTTGAGAATTATCGGCCTATTTCGATTTTACCTGCTCTGTCGAAGCTTTTTGAAAGACTCGTGCATAATATTATATATCCATCAATACACACTATTATTATACCTCAACAGCACGGTTTTGTGAAACGGAGATCCACTAGCACCAACTTATTAATTTATACAAGTAACCTTTTTGAAAATATGGATAATAACAAACAAACAGACTGCATATACACAGACTTTCGGAAAGCTTTCGACAGAGTAGACCATAGGATCCTTTTAGATAAGCTTGCCTTCAATGGCATACGTGGAAATTTATGGCGTTGGTTTAAATCATACATAAGTAATCGAACTCAAAGGGTCGTATTAAATGGTTATGAATCACAATTTGTGCCTGTAAGCTCTGGCGTACCGCAGGGCTCAATTTTGGGCCCTTTATTATTTGTTATATTTATCAACGACATTTCTGATTGCTTTAGATTCTGTAATTTTTTGCTCTACGCAGATGACCTAAAAATATATCAAACCATTAACAATGCTAGCGATCATGTTAGTTTTCAAGGTGATCTTAATCGTTTCTCGACTTACTGCGTGAAAAATAAATTAGATTTAAACATAAATAAATGCAAAGCGATGACTTTCACTAAAAAGGTACAAATATTTAATTTTAAATATAAAATGTGTGATGTGCAAATAGACACTGTTCAGTCAATAAGAGATCTTGGCGTCACATTAGATAGTAAGCTACACTTAGATCTGCATATCGATACTATAATAACTAAGGCGTTCAAAATGTACGGTTTTATTATGAGATCTTCCTCAAAATTTACTAGGCCAACTACTTTTCTCCATCTTTACAAAGCCTTGGTAAGGTCCCAGTTGGAATATGCTGTGCCAATTTGGAATCCTTTTTATGAAAAATACAAGCAAGGACTGGAGTCCGTTCAGAAAAAATTTATGCGTACTATGCAATACAAATGTTTCCATAATTACCTACCATACGAACAACTTCTAGAGAAATATAATATGTTAACACTTGAAAATAGACGAAAACTACTAGAATCGATGTTGCTCTACGACATATGTAATAATAGATATGATTGCCCGTCTCTAGTTAATCAGATTTGTTATAGAATACCTACTAGGACGCATTGCCGTAACCCCTGTAAGCTATTTGCTACAGCCCGCTGTCGTACTAATGCAGGTAAACGTTCTCCACTATACCGTATAGTTAATTCTTATAATGTCAATTTCAACTCTGTAGATATTGCGGCGATTCGTCCTAGCACCTTTAAATGTGATATTATGAAGCTCCTAGTATAGTTTTTTATCATCTTTGTTTAACGCTTGAAATATTATTATATGTAAGCTGCGGTAAACGGTGTTGGTGACACAATTGTCAGCACCTTATAAACACTATTTCTTGCCTATAATATGTATTGTTGTCACTGTTTGTTTACCCAAATAAAGGGAAAAAAAAAAAAAAAAAAAAAATATCTTCAAAAATTACATACAGTCACACACATCACTATTACTATATACATCTGCATAACTAAATCATACTTATCTATTAGTATCTTAAAACTTGCTGGAAGAATAAAAAGAGTGTTAGTCAAAATATTGTTAAGAAAGAGAGATTTTTATCATTTCATTTTGTAATAATTGTTCAACTTCAAAATCAATACAATTTCACAATGAATGTACATGGTAGACCTTGAAACCAAAAACAGAACATTTATGTATAAAATAAATTAATGAAAAATGTATTTGTTATTGAAAGTGGATTGAGTTGTGGCAATTGTAGTGTTTCAATGTTAAAAGTCAATGGAGTTCATTATATTAAATTAATTATGCATATTATAAGTGTAAAAGAGACAACATTAATAATAAATTAAATAATAGCAGCCCTATTTAAAGACTGTCCCACTGCTGGACATAGGCCTCTTCTAAGTATGAGAAGGCCATAGTCCACCACACTGGCCCAATGCGAGTCTGTAGACTTTACATATATTTAAGAACATTATTCCTTCACTGCTAAATTGACATCCATTAAAAGTTAAAAACAAACAACTGTTTAGCACTGTATTTATTAGATAGAAGCATCATGTGTTTCGGCTGTATGTAACAAACATCAAAACATGGCATTGACATATCTAGGGTTAATTCCCAGAAGAAGCCAAGCCTTTGGTGTACATGGTCTACATACCATAGAATTTTGATTTGAAACCTAACATTTTGGGGTGGTCACCAACCACCATGCAGATTATTATTTATATGATTATAAATTATCTGATTCTATTCAAGTTATTTTGCAATTGTGATAGTGGTGGTACAGCCAGCCAGTGTGAGTATTATATATATGTATATATACATATACACACATATTTTCTGGATCGGTTGCCATACGCACCATCCGAGTTTACTCCGAATTTTAGTTAATTATTTTCGTAATCGCATAATATACTCGCATGCTATGCGTAATCGCGTACTATGCGTAATGGCAGTTATCCGGATTGTAGCCTTTGGTTGTGGACTGCTTACTCCGGTTTGCGACTGAGGCTTCACTAGCCTGTTTCATAGTTAGTAAAATCCTTTACAACAGATTTATTTGTTTTTAAAGGCAACGCATGCATAACGGACAGAAGAAGCGGGCTTCTTACTAAAGTGAAATTATGTACTGCTGTATTATTGACGCCTATATTTTGCCCACAGTTGGCCATGCTTACACCAGTGGCTAGAGACACGGCCGTCGCGGCAAGTATGTCCCGTATGCAAGGCTGCCATTAGCCGAGACAAAGTCATCCCGCTGTATGGCAGGGGCAACACTAAACAGGAGGATCCTAGGAATAAGGTATGTGTTATAATATAGACACTTCAATTTATTTACATTTGTAGTTTATGAGTAGTAGTGCTTCGCTGATTTCAGCATAAATGGGCCGGCTCGACCGGGAAAGGACTACCCACCCTCTCACAGAATATCGACGTGAAATAGTAGTATTCCTACTGTTGTGTTTCGTTCGGTGAGTGAGAGTGCCGGAGACCCAATCACCCTCTTTCCCCCTGCCCGCTCCTTCTTCCTTTCCTTAAGGATCGCCAACGCGCAAGTGATGCCTCTGGTGTTGCAGGCGTCCATAGGCTACAGTGACCACTTACTTTTAGGTGGGCCGGGCCGGTATGCATGTTCGCCACCTTAGTAGTATATGAAAAGAAATAGATATCTGTAAGCTAACAGTAACCGCTGCTATAGACAATGCTATTTTTTATTTGTAATTATCGTAGAGGGTTGCTTCTACGATAGTTTCGAATTCGCCCGAAGTTTTGGATGGACATTTTCATGATTGACATACTGTCCACTAAGATAGGTTTTTCATTGTAAACCGAATTGTCTCTCAGGTCTACGTCCCAAAGGATAGACAAGGACGTATTAAAACCACATTTTGCCACCTGTTAAGTCTTATGTAATCTGCGACGAACAATTGGAAAGTATGTAATGCAAAACATGAAATCGTGTATCTTTAAGTGTATGTCAAGGTTACACTGGATACATAAATCTTGCTGCGTTCGATATATTAACAATTTATATTTATTTTATACTAGCTTTTGCGCGCGGCTCCACCCGCGTGGTACCTACATACATAAATAAAAAGTAGCCTATGTGCTTCCTCGGGTTTTAAATATATCTATACTAAATTTAATCCATATCCAGACACAACGACAGACAGACAGAGTTACTTTCGAATTTATAATATTAGGGGTTAAAGTATGAAATTGCCGATTTGTACTGAAAAATTGAAACTCGTTTTTTTCTAAGATGTACCATATTTATTAAATCGAAATATTTACCCTCATTATCTATATATTGCTGCCATCTAAACAGAAGTTCATTTATGCCTTTACGATAGAACTCCGGGGATCTCGATTCGACAAACTGTGTGAAAGCATTTTGTACTGCCTCCTGGAAAGAAAATTTTTATCACGTAGAAAATTGTCCAAATCACGAAAACAATGGTAGTCCTTTGGAGCAAGTTCTGGCGAGTACGGAGGATTATGTATGGTTTCCAACTGCAGCTCCGTAGAGAGTAGAGTAAAGTAGAGTTACAACGGTTTTTTGTGCAGTGTGAGGTCTTGTGATATCATGGAGCAATAATGGTGTAGATCGATTCACGAGTCGGGGCTGTTTCACTGCCAGTTGCGCCATCATTGTTCGAAGTTCGGCACAGTAAACATCTGCTGTTATTGCTTGATCAGACCTAAGAAAGCTATAGTGAATAACACCATTAAGAGACCACCAAACAGTTACCATTACCTTTTTATTGGTAAGTTTTGCTTTAGGGCACTGTTGCGGCGTTTGACTTGGGGTCAGCCATTGCATTTTTCGCTTACGGTTATCGTAAAGAATCCACTTTTCATCACATGTCACAATTCGATCCTTTTTCTGATCTTTTTCCTTCATTTCTGTACCGATTCAACAAGGCAATACAAGTTTCAACACGCATTTCCTTCTGCAGATCAGTCAAATCATGAGGCACCCATTTTTCATATTTTTTACCTTATTGATTTGAGGCAAATGAGCCAATATTGTAGGTAGGGAAACGTTAAACCACGCCGGTAATTCCTGGGTAGTTTGATTCGGATCGGCTTCCACCATCTCCTTAAATTCAGCGTTATTCACCTGTGTGGGCAGACTTCCACGTGGTTCGTTCTTCAAGTCGAAGTTTCCATTACGAAAGCGTTTAAACCAAAAACGCACGGTGTGTTCATTAGCAAACTCCTCTCCAAACGCAGCGTTGATATTGCGAGCCGTTTCTGCCGCGTTAGTTCCGCGTCGGAACTCGTATTCAAAAATGACTCTGATTTTCAAAGTATCCATCTTTCCCGTCTAAGCTAAAAAAAACAATTGAAAACCGAATGCTGCACATTTTTTAAAAGACGAATCTAATCATGTGAAAATAGTTTCACTCGAAAATCTCACACCATGAAGGTTTTATGTCAATTCAAAGTGTCTATTACTATACAACGGCAACTTCATGCTTTAACCCCTTTTATTATAGTAAGGATTAGCTGTCCATCAATTACTGCTCCGACCCCGTTGCTCGTAGCGTGATTTTATATGGACTATGTTTCTTACTGTATAAAGTAGCTATCTAATAATATAAAAATTATTAAAACCGATATTGTAGTTTTTCATTACAAAGAAAAATAAATGATACAATTCTTTCACCGTTATAATCTACACTGTCTATACTAATATTATAAAGCTGAAGAGTTTATTTGTTTGGTTGAACGCACAAGTGCTCGCGCAAACAAGTGTCCTCCCTATTCCCTAACTCACATAGTTTAATTAGACCGCTATCTGACACGACCGGAGGGATATCAGGCGTAGGACCAACGACTTTACATGCTTTCAAAGATTCCACGGTGCAACCAACACTGCCACCTGCCTAACTCCAGGCTACATTTAAGAATTTCTTGACAGGAAATCCCAATAACTACGAGGGTGCGTTTTTAAGTTCGCGGAATGGAGGGTATGGAAGGTGGTGGGGGTGCTTGTTTAGTCACTAACGTGTTTAGCAACTAATAATTAGTATATATACCGAGTATTATCATAATGAGGTCATTAGTCTTTGAACTATCGTCCCTCAAGCAACTCAATCTGGAAGAAATTGTGAAGTATGGAGAAAATCGAGTTCCGCGCCGTTATAAAGTTCCTTACCAAGCAAGGAAAAAATGTTCAAACCATTTTGGAAGAGATGTCATCTGTATACGGGGACTCTTGTCCAGGAAAAACCATGGTATACAAGTGGCACAACCTCTTTAAGCAAGGCAGGTAATCAATTGAAGACGATTCCCAGCCTGGGCGGTCTGTTGAGGTCACCACTCCAGATCTTAACGAAAAAATCGAAAAATTAATATTGGAGGATGCACGTTTGAAGAAAAAACAAATCGCAGAGATGGTTGGAGTATCTGAAACGACCATTTTCAAGGTTCTCCATGATCATCTCGGCATGACAAAAGTCAGTGCAAGATGGGTGCCTAGAATGCTCACACCGCCTCAAAAACAGAAGCGCGTCGAGTGTTCGCGTGCGTTTTTGAGCCAGTGTAATGAAGACAAGGATGGTTTTTTGGAGCGAATTGTTACTGGGGATGAAACTTGGGTTCATCACTATGAACCTGAGTCTAAACAAGATTCCATGCAGTGGCATAAAAAGGGTACACCACCGCCTAAGAAATTCAAGGTGTCGCAATCGGCGGGAAAGCTCATGGCGACAGTTTTTTGGGACACAGAAGGAATTTTGTTGGTTGATTACAAAGAAAAAGGTGTTTCCATAACCGGAGAACACTACGCTTCAATTTTAGAGCAGTTAAAAGAGGCAATCAGAGAAAAAAGAAGAGGAAAATTGACCAAAGGTGTCCTGCTCTTGCACGACAATGCTCCTGTTCACAAGAGTCGAGTTGCGTTGGCTGCTTTGCACAAGGTGGGCTTCGATATCATTGATCACCCACCTTATAGCCCAGACTTGGCTCCCAGCGACTATTATCTCTTTCCAAATCTGAAAAAAGAGCTTCGAGGAAAGAAATTTTCAACCGATGAAGAAGTGAAGGATGCAGTTTCGGCGTATTTTTCAGAGAAAGACAAAACATTTTTTTATGAAGGTATTCATAAATTAATTCATAGATCTGAGAAATGTATTAGGGTTTCAGGTGAATATATTGAAAAGGAAAAATAATTTGTAATATTATTTCATCCCCTTCTATTCCATTCCGCGAACTTAAAAACGCACCCTCGTATATGTGGGAACTGGATTCGTATCTGATACCTCATGCATAATAATCGCATTCACTATCACTGCGCGCAAGACACTTTATAACATTAATTTAGATAATAACAACGTCTAAAAATCTTATTTGATTACCCTTTTTTGCATTTATATGATAAACAGCTGACGCCAATAAATAATAAAAATAAATTTGTGAATAACCTTACTACAGCGCTACTAATCTGATGCTAAATGAACTATCGCCCGAAAAACAAATATATATTATGAGTATGACCTTACTCGGTCAAGTTGTTTAGAAGTTAGGTATACTAAAGCAAACATACACATTACACACCAATTTAATTACTTTACACATAATTAACAAAAACGTCAAATAAGGAACTGCCTCCTCTTTTTAACTCGGTTAAAAAGCTACTGACTCAGTGACGCAGCAGTAGTCATTGCGACTGCTGTGCATGTGGTCACGGGTTCGATTCCCCTAAGTGTACATAGATTTTTCTGTCAAGAAGTTCTCAGCCGCACGGATCATGAACCTGTTAACTCGATAGACATCAATAGACCCATCTACACTCAGCGCCACGGAATCTTGGCCAAGCGCGATTTATGCGATAACAGAGATTTTTCATTACGTTTGAGAGCACTGTGATGTAACTTTTAAATAGCATCATTTGACCCGTTAAGTTGCAATTTGAAATTTGTGTATTGTAAGAGATTTCGGTTAGGTTATTCAATCATTGTGGTTTTGTGCTTATTATTCAATAACTAAAGATGCTTTAAAGCTAATAAAAATCCCCTTAACACCAGCACAGGTTGCACAGGCTGTGGCATTAATTAATCAAAGACTGAAACAGCGTGAAGTCGCTGTAGTGCTTGACGTACCACTTTCATCGCTGCAGTATGCCCTAAAACGGTACCAGGAGACAGGTCAATACTCCCGCAGACCCGGCAGTAGAGGCGTCAGATGCACTTCTGACCGAGACGACCGCTTTATTGTGCTCGAAATTTTACGAAATCACTTCTTGACAGCTATTGAGATACGTAATTGGCTTCAAATCATAAGAGGCGTCAATGTTAGCAAGCCTACGGTGAGAAGACGTATGGAAGAAGTAAATTTAAAAGCTCGTAGACCATCAGTAGCGCGACTTCAATTTGCACGTGAACACGCTAACTGGACTCACGAACAATGGGTTCGAGTGCTGTTCACAGATGAATGTAGAATCACTTTGCGTGCTCCAGATGGTCGGGAACGAATGTGGAGAAGAAGAAGAGAAAGGTTTCTACACAACACCACCACTAAAACTGTGAGTTTTCATGGAGGCTCTATCATGGTTTGGTTATGATTAACAACCGGCTAACTGCAACCAGATACATCGAAGAGGTCCTTTAGGAACATGTTTTGATATATTCGGGATTCATTGGCCACGATCAATTCCTCCTAATGCACGCCCCCACGTTGCAAATTGCGTTGATGAATACCTTCAAGAGGTTGGTATTCAAAAATTACAGTGGCCAGCTCGCAGTCTGGACTTAAATCCTATAGAGCATGTCTGGGACATGCTCAAAAAGAAAATAAAGTCCACCACCAACCCGCAACAAACTCTTAACCAACTCCGAAACGCAGCACTAGCCATTTGGGAAAGTATTTCACAAGTTAATGTCAAAAACATCATTCAAAGCATGCCAGATCGAATGCAAGCGGTTATTGGAGCTAGAGGAGGAAACACTGGATATTAAAAAGAAGAGACAATAAAAAGAAATTCCATTTTTTTTACCGTTTTTAAATGTATAGTGTAAAAATCGTAATATTTCTAAAAGTTTTGAGTTAATTTTATTATTCTAAAAGCCTTATAAACACCTATTGAGTGCATCTACCCCTGTTCCTGTGAGAAAAAGCATGAGATTACAAATTACTGTCAATTTTACATGTGGCCATGTTTTTATTTTGTTTTAACTAATTGTGTACGAAATAAACATGATTTCTTTTTCTTTCTTTCTTCTTTTAATAGACTTCTGACCTACTCCTTCAGAGATACAGGCGTGAGACTCTTTCTTTATATCACATTTTCAACCCGGGTATCGAACCCAGGAACTCGCGATCGGTCTTAAGTGTAAACTTATGCCACTGGACCAACGAGGCGGAAAGGTCATTACCATATATCATTCTGGATTTAAACCTGTTATTCGCATTATACATAATTATATCGTCGATTCTTAAAGATTAACCTAGATTCCTAGATTAGCAAACGGGCAATTGCGAACGCATCTACTAAAAATAGCTCAACGGTTTAAAGATCACTGCCATTTAAAAGGTCGAGGGTTCAATAGTAAAATAATTGTGCCCTATCGGCCCTTTGATCTATAGGGAACTCCTATGCGTCAGGAGATGAGGTCTGCCAATCCACAATGAGCCAGCATGGTGACCTAGAGTATAACTCCCGGTTTCAGAATTGAGCAAAATAGCAACTCACAAATATTTTTTACAGTATTGATTTTCATCAAACCTCTGTCAACTGACCATTTTTGAGTATATAATATTCAAATACCTACATTTACATACATACATACATAGATTTACGCCTGTTGCCCAGAGGGGGTTTTACATTAGTCCATAAATTGTATCAAAAACATTTTGAAAATATAGCCCTAATAAATTAAATGCAAATTGCAATTTTCAAAACTAAAGAATGCCCATGGCCAGTACTTTGAAATAAAATATTGTGTCACAATGATTTTCGGACAATACTCGTAAATAAAACAAAAATATTTCAAGTATTTTAGCTTCTTCTGTAAAAAGATTCCTTTCGATTCCTTTTAGATTGGGTTCATTTTAATGAATTAATGAGTAACTTTACTTCCGTTTTACCGTTCAAACATATTCCGCCATTTATGTTAGGGTTAGGCAGAAGTGCGAGAAGAAATAGAAGAAGACTTGCCTTTAATATTAGGAGTTACCAATTTTTGTCGGCCTCGGTGGCGTAGTGGTTAGTGTAACCGACTGCCACGCCTAAGGTCGCGGATTCGATTCCCGCACAAGTCAAACATTTGTGTGCATGAACATGGAAGTTTGTCTTGGTCTGGGTGTTTCTATGTATAATATTATGTATTTACAAAAAAAAAGTATATACGTATGTTTATCCATTGTCTAGTACCCATAGTACAAGCTCTGCTTAGTTTGTGATAGTAAGTGATATAGAATATACATACATATTAATAATCATTAGACAACATATCTGGTTACTACTGCTCTTGTCTTGTAGGAAAACGAACTGTTGGTTGTTGTGCACACGTAATGTGTATATTGTGGTATTTAAGCTGGGCCCTTTATAACAATGTAAGGGCACCAGCTCCAGATTTCGATAATATATTTAATGAATATAATAATACACGTAACATGATGTATTTTAATTGTTTCACTCATATATAATATTATATAGAATAACAATTAAGTATTTGTATCTTCACACCCCATTTTGTTTTTGTGGCACCAACTCATCATTATTTTCTGATAATTATGAGTTGGTAGAACTGCAATTTGTCAATTACATCCAAAAAACAAATACAAATCTTAAATACACCTGCTTAGAGTCCACATTACTGTGAGTCTACTATAACCTAAAAGAAACTTATTCTGTTCAATATCTCTTAACACCTGAAGTGAACATTGACTAAAGTTGGTAAATGGAATTCATTATGGTAACATAACCAAATAAAGGCATTTTTATCAGGACACAAAAATATTAAGGTCAGTACTTTGGTCCATACTAAATGGGCAATCTTCTTTAACTACCTACTTTGAAACACTTATTTGCTACGTTGTCCATCAGAACGGACTACAAGTACACACAGCGACACATCGACCTAGACTGTTTGGACCTTGAACTATACTAAGTTGAACGCTGCGAATCGTACGAGAGAGCGCGTTATATTTTTGTTACGCTTTATCCTTACCATTACATCGACACCATTATGCACTGTCCCTTTCCGACAATTATCTATTTTGTATATAGCGTAGTTATGCGTATATGTCTAACTTGATGTGTAGCCGTGTGTACACTCTTTTAAAATAAGTGTAACGACAATGTGTACTATCTACATGTTATTTTGTGATGTGCGATCCTCCCTATAGTCGGAGCGAAACACAGTCTAGTGTCAGATAGTTCGCACGGCTAGCCCGACCGTAATATTACGTGATGTCACCACCAAAAAGTAT
The DNA here is from genome assembly GCA_963675205.1 of Catocala nupta. Lineage (NCBI taxonomy): Eukaryota > Metazoa > Arthropoda > Insecta > Lepidoptera > Erebidae > Catocala > Catocala nupta. Next base: position 28,616,406 of record OY776090.1, on the reverse strand, counting down.
GTATAGTTCACGCATATAATAATATATAATATCAGCCCTGTATTAAACTGTCTCACTGCTGGGCACGGCCTCTTCACCGTGTGACAAGGGTTAAGCCATAGTCTACGCTGGCCTAATGCGGGTCGGTAGACTTCACGTATCTTCGAAAACATTATGTAAAACTTATCAGACATGTAGGTTTCCTCGCGATGTTTTCCTTCACCGTTAAAGCGAGCGATAATTAACTATTTAATACGCATAGTTCACGCATACTACAAACTATGACTGATCAACAGTGGCTACTGTGTAACATGGGCTTACTAAATTAATTAATTAAATATTATATCGGAATTCTAGTTTTGACAGCGGAGGCGGCATGATATTTAGAATTTACTGAATTTCTTAATTATAGCACATTTAGATTCGCTCCAATAATTGTATATTTAAGCGAATGTAAATGTGCTTAAGTGCATATATAAAGTATTTTCTGGGTTACACAATTATTCTGTAAACATTTATGTGACAAGACCTGGTAGACATACGCACAAACTTTTAGTACCAAAACAAAGAATAAATGTTTTAAGTCACAATGTATACTGCATGGCAATACGTATTTATAATAAGTTACCAAATAGACTTAAGGCAACTAAAATTCTAAACGCTTTCAAACAAAAATTGTTTATATTATTATTAGGAAAATGTTTATATAGTATAAAAGAATTCATAAATTATAAAAACTTATGACATTAATTAATGCATGCTAATATTATATGAAAATTGTAATAAATTTTACCAATTATTATTAATATTTTTTACGCCAGATAATATACGGCAGAATATGGCTGAAATGATCAACAACTGTAACAACTGTGTATACCCATATTCGGACAAATAAATATTATTGAAATTAAACTACTATATACGGATTTTATCGCGTTGTTTAGGAACTGAAAGACATATTATGGCAGGACATTTTTTCTAGATGCGACAATGTCGACAGTATGGTTGAGTTATTCTATGAAAATATTTATAGAGTAATAACAATGTATGTACCCAAGTCAAAGCCTAATTCTCGTAGATATCCGCCATGGTTCAGTAGGGATCTTATTCGTCTACTACAGGAAAAAAACAAATACCGTATTCGTTATTCCAAGTATCATAACCCGATGGATAATATTTCATTCAAGCTGCTTAAGGATAGGATTAATCAATTGACACAGCTTACATATAAAAAATATATCAGTTCTATTGAATCTTCTATCACTTCCAACCCAAAGTTATTTTGGTCTTTCTTGAAGCAAAAACGGTACGGCAATAGTTCATATCCTTCAAGTATGATATATGGAGATAAAAAATCTAGTGGAGGGGAAGGCATTTGTAACCTTTTCGCCTCGTGTTTTTCTACAGTTTACGATCCCGGGTTAGGTAGTAGTGTTAGTCATGCATGTAACACAGTTAAGGAAACTCAATGCACACAGGTTTTACATCGGCTGAGATTTTCAAAGGACTCTGTTATAACTGCTTTAAAAAGACTTGACCCTCGTAAGGGAGCGGGACCCGACGGGCTGCCTTCCTTATTTGTTTTAAAGTGTGGCGAGGTCTTGGGGGAGCCTCTCTCTATGATTTTTAATATGTCCCTATGTACAGGCTGCTTCCCTAAGTTATGGAAGGAAGCTTTAGTTGTGCCGATACACAAGTCTAATGACAAGGCACTTGTGAAAAACTACAGACCCGTGTCTATATTATCTGTGTTTGGAAAGGTGTTTGAATGCATAATTTACCCCTTTATTTCGTGGCATGTTAGACACATATTATTGCCTGAGCAGCACGGTTTTATAAAGGCTAGATCAACGGCAACCAATCTTACATGTTTTGTCTCGGATGTGGTGAATGCGTTAGATCGTGGATGTCTTGTTGACGTCATCTACACCGATTTCAGCCGGGCTTTTGATAAAGTGGATCATTCAACATTGTTAAGCAAACTGTATTATTATGGTATAACAGGAAACTTATTGCAGTGGTGTGAGTCTTATCTTGTTGATCGATCCTCGAAGGTGGTGGTTAATGGTTTCACATCTAACTCATACGAGACTCCGTCAGGAGTACCTCAAGGATCTCATCTAGGCCCACTTTTTTTTAATATTTTTATTAATGACGTAGCATCTTGTTTTTTTCACTCTCATATATATTTATATGCCGATGATCTTAAAATTGTAAAACGTATTGAGAATGATTGTGATAAGCATAGTCTGCAAGATGACCTTGATCGTTTTTCCCAATGGTGTCTCGATAACAAGATGTTACTTAACGTTGACAAGTGTTACCATATGCACTTTTCTAGAAAAAAGGGACCTCATTTTCAAAATTATGTAGTTAACAATCGCAAAATCGAGGAAAGGGATGCCATTCGTGATCTCGGTATTCATATCGATAACAGGCTGCGTTTTCACACTCATGTCAATAACATAGCCTCAAAGGGCTTTAAGCTGCTTGGATTCGTGTTGCGTAACAGTAGGGAATTCAAACATGCCTCAAGCAAAATATCCATATTTAACTCTCTGGTCAGATCAGGCTTGGAATATTGTAGTGTAGTTTGGACTCCCTATTACGATATACATAAACGTCGTTTGGAGTCTGTTCAAAAAAGATTTCTATGGCATCTGTCTTACCATTGCAACATGACTAAAGAATTACCTTCATATGCTACTCGATTAAAACATTTTAAATTAATGACCTTGGAGGGTCGTCGACAGATTTTAGACCATCTCTTCTTTTATAAAATTTATAATAGCCATATTGACTGCCCTCATTTACTTTCTCAAATAAATATTAATGTGCCATATAAACTCGCTCGGTCGTCTAGATACCAGCCTTTCAACGCCAAAACCTCCAAGACAAATCTAGGGCATTTCTCCTCTATCAACAGAATGCAAGTGCAATACAGTCGCCTGTCACGCCTACCTGATGTGGATATCGATTTATCCTACTCCTTGCCCAAGTTTAAATCAATATTGGTCGACAAGTTGATGTGGAAGTAATTTATTAATTGATTTAATTTAGTTTTAATATATTAATATAATTATAATTTATTGTATTTTTTCATTGTGAATATAAATTACAGTGTCAGCATTTTAAATTTTATAATAATTATCAATTATCATTTCAATTTCCTTTTTTAATATAATTTATAATTACAAACTATGCATGAATTTCGTTTGTATGACTTTTTAATGGAATTAATCTCACTTTGTAATTTCACAAACGAGCTTATATAAATATATACATATTTTTTTTTGTTAATGCATGCCGTGGCAGCCTGTAAGTAAGGCAGCACTATGATATGTATCCGCATTTATGTTTCATTACGATGTTTAAATTAGTGTATGCTTTGTTGGTTGTCCATAAATAAATAAATAAAATAAAATAAATCACTGTTTTACAAAATTTTGAACATATTACACTACTACTACTATTGATTTTATTTTACTAATTTATAAGCTAATAAAATTATTTAAACTATTAAATCTATTAATTTTTGGTTTACACTTTCCCCGACGTTTCGGTTGCTTTTCAGCAGCCATGGTCACGGGGAGACTAAGATGGTAGTTGTCTCAATTTTCCAGTGTAGTTATTTCAAAGTACCCGAACATAATTTAATTATTGGTGTTTCCATTTACGCAGAATGAGCTCAAAGTATCATGAAGTCTAGCTGTGGTTTGTTTCTTCTTGGGTTTGACTATTTGAAGTACTGGATCCCAAGCTGGTGGTACATTCCAACCATCTTCTCTATTGAAATTGGGATGTTTTTTGATTTCAATAGCCTCGCGAAGCATCTTTGGCAGGAATCGGTGTTCTTTAGCGAGAATCTGTGGTTTGTCAAAACTCAGGTAGTGGTTGGGCCCCTGTTGTACATGTTCACACACAGCAGACTTCAACGAGCGTTTGTGTTTTACGTCAGCTATGTGTTCTTTTATGCGGGTACCTATGCTTCTCTTGGTTTGACCAATGTATGAGAGTCCGCAGTCACAATCTATTTTATAGACTCCTGCATCTTGTAAAGGTAATTGGCACTTGACGGATGGTAAAAATTGACTTATCTTCGTTGGCGGCTTGAAGTATGTGTTGATTGAAGCTCGCTTCAAGATGTAGCCAATCTTGTCAGTGACACCCCTTACATAAGGCAGTATAGCAGGCTGGCGCTAGACTGTAGCTGGCTTTTCTCGGGATCTGTGACAGCGGCACGGCTGTTGGAGCTTGTTGTCTTGCAGTACTTGCTTGACATGTTGAAGCTCGGCGTCCAGGTGTTTCTTGTCACAGATCCCGTGGGCTCTCTGAAACAAAGACATTCCCACGGTAGCTAACTGTTTAGGATGGTGGTGAGATTCACCGTTCAAGTACCTATTTGTATGGGTCTTTTTCCTATACACGGTGTGGCTCCAAGTATGATCAGGATTCAAAATTTTGTAAAACAGTGATAAATAAACAACGCGATAAAATCCGTATACAGTAGTTTAATTTCAGTGAATAACATTCGCGTAAACAGAAGACAATATTAAATAAATATTATATTTCATTTAAATTATTAAATAACCGTTTGAAACACTGTTTCGTAAAAAGATTACAATTACTATAAAGATACTTATTCGCCGGATTAACATAAGATTAAGTATCATTACTACTACTGTACTTTAGCCGTTTGTCTCTAAATAAAGTTCGACGGTACACCATATATGTACTCGTGGTGTATCTGCATACGTATATACATAGGTATACGTGTATATCCCACGACCGCAGCCGCTTACATGTTTACACTCACATCTTCACACTTTCCTAAACAGTATTTGCATATAAAGAGAGATGCTCAAATATTTTCTTCTTTTTGTTCATATTACTTTATTAAAATAAATAAAATGTTTTCTATACTAACATTATAAAGAGTAAGTTTTGAGTTTTTGGTTGTTTGTAAGGATTTAAATCAAAAACTACTCAACCGATTTTAAATATTTTTTCACCGTTAGAAAGCTATATTATCACAGAGTAACATAGGCTATTTTTCAATTAAAAGGAATCTTGTGATAGCATAATCTTACCTACTTTTACGTGTGCGAAGCCGCGAGCAAAAGCTAGTATTTTGTAAAATACTTGCTGTCTCCCACGGTTTTATCCCCATTTATGATTATTGCTCGGGTCCCGTGGCTAGTAACGTGATGTTTTATAGCCCATGTTACTGCAAGATCTTCTGGTCGACGACACGACTATGCCTGTCATTGCAAGCCATTATACACTACGGTAACTTGACACCATCAGGCCTATCGTATACTTGTTGACAATAAGTGCCCAGGTTTCTACCAAGGTACTAATTGTCAATAACTTGGTCAGGATTAAAAATATAAAAGGTTCTGGCCACCTGCTCCCTTTACTTTTCGAGAAGGAATCCAGCCCTTGTACTAGGTAATTTTAGTGAACTTCCTTACGTAGGCTCTTTTAATGGGGGGACCTTGAGGTATTCCCTAAATCGGGTCGGATTTAGGAAATAGCTCAAGCTCAATATCTGCTTGATGAGAGAAATGCCCATTAACCACGGTAGTTACTTAACATAAAGCAAGCCGCTACCTTAGTAATAAAAGATTCAGAATGTATTAAATATAGTCAGTCTTATCAAGACATTGTCGTGTTTTCTGTGCGACAATACGCAATATATTGATTGAAATGCAAGTATGTAGGTAGCCGCGGTGTAATCTGGGTCAAGTTTGTTGTGACGCTAATTATTTGATTGTAACTAGGCAGACTAAGGGTACCACCGATTGTAGACCTAGCTTTATTATATTGTTACGTGCTGGGTTCGACGGATAAGAATACAAAACAATATTACCGACTAAAACACGTTTTATTCTAGTACACAATTAACGTTAACACACAACAAACACTATACTACACTTTTCCACTTTGACTGCTTCAAACTCCGTAGTATTGTCGCTTCCGTTCGCTTCGATGAACACTTGACCGCTTACGATAGTAAAACTGACTCGGCGGTGCGCGTGCGCTCTATTTATACGCGGGTAAAGCGCTTCTGGAGTTTTCCAGAAAACGTCACACACGGCACGCAACAGCGCGATGGTTCGAGAATGTGCCAGCGCTTTCTCCACTGAACTCGTACTGACAAATACGTAGTTCCGTAAGATGTCAATAGATGGTGCTGTAATAAATTATTATTAGAAACCGCCGACTCTTCCCCACAGTGCCGACAGAGGGCATTAGCCGTAACAATATGTTTGTGTACAAGATGTTGATGACTCTCAATTTTTAGACACACAACGTGCCTCTTGATATGCCGCTTTTCCTCGCAGTTACTGTAACCTACATCAAGTGACGGATAGCTTAGTAGTTTAAGCTGTTACTTCGGCACTACTACTGCGCCAAGTGTCATAGCTTCGATCCCCACACGGAGAAAAGCGTTGTTTAATCCACAAATGGGAAATCCGAAACTATGTCAGTTGTTCAAAAATTTGTGACGTTCACTGCAACATAAGATTTATATCTAGTGCGGGTGTCGAATAAAAAACAAATTAGTCTTACACCTAAAACATCTTCCAAAAATACAAAAACGCAAAACAAAATGGCAGACATGTAGATTTTGTATAAAAACGACAAACTGAGGTCACCGCAGGTTTATTTTGAGAACTCTAAAAACATTTACTCTACCTTTTTTATACGCTTATATTTACTTGACTAGCTTGTCGGTCTTGCGGTATTTTTGCCATTACGTTAGCGTGAGATCTTCAGTAAATTCTCAGAAGCAACATGGACTCTCATAATATATCCGGTCTCGGCTTCTAAAACCTGATGTTTCAAAGCAATTTTGGCGAAATGTAATACACCTCTTCCTTGCCCTCAGGGACGTGGACCCTTGTCTGTATATTGGACGCACCCAGATTGTTTGAGTAGCCTCGTCAAAGCCACAAGCTGCGGAAGTGGCCGGCTCGCTAGTTATGGCCATCGTATAGTAGTAGTCAGTACCGGGCAAAAGCAAATTTTAGCATTTAGCGAGATCACAATAAGGCTGGCCACCTCCTGTTTGCTTCCAATATATACATTTATTACCATATATATTAACGTAGTACGACACAGACACCTCCTTGTCTTTGGTGCCTGAAACAGCCGCTTTATTCACTCTATGCTAACGCGGTCACTGATGAGTGAGTGCGTTCAATTCAACCCGGTTTTATTAATAATAATAATAATGTTTATTTCTCTTCACATAAAACAAGTCTCAAATAATTGCCTGTTTCCCAGAGGGGTAGGCAGAGACTACGGATTTCCATTTGCTACGATCCTGACACACTTCTCTGGCTTCATTCACTTTCATAACATTCCTCATACACGCTCGCCGGTTTAAGGTGCTCTTAACCTGGCCTTTATCCAGAACGTCTCCGATCTGATCAAGAAACGTTCGCCTAGGTCTTCCCCTTGCGACTGTTCCATTCACACTAGCCTTATAAACTTTCTTAATCAGTCTGTTCTCGTCCATTCTTTCTACATGCCCAAACCAACTTTTATGCCGCATCTCTCTCTAATCACACTATTCCTTATTCTATCTTTCAGAGTCACACCACATATATTTCTCAGCGCTCATTTCTACAGCATTTATTCTGCTCTCATGCTTCTTTTGCCATACCCAACTTTTACTACCATGCATAAGTGTAGGTACTAATAGTCCTCTATGAACAGCCAAACGTGCCTTTTCGGATACATTTCGACTGTTCATAAAAGCGCGTAGAGCGCCATTCACTTTATTGCCAGCAATCGTTCTTCTTTTAATATCTCCCTCATGTGTACCATCCCTTTTAAACAAAGTACCTAGATATACAAACTCTTTCACTTGCTCCACTTGTTCTCCATCAATCATAATATTGCACATCGTCATGCACTCCTCCCTTTCAAATACCATTACTTTCGTCTTGCTTACATTCATATTCATTCCTTTACTCTCACAAGCATCATGCATAATAGTTACCATCGCCTGCAACTCTTCTGCCGATGACGCAAGTATTACTTGGTCGTCGGCATAAAGTAGACATTTGACAAGTAACTCATTCATTCTTAATCCCCATTCACAATCTTTTAAATCTTTCAAACAATTGTTCATGTATAGGTTAAACAGCCAGAGTTAAACACCTATTTACATAGCTATATATATATTTTATAGCTGGTGTTTGAGTTAGGCACAGGAATACCTGTTATTTGCTCGTCTTGACTAACGATCGTAGCCAATGTGCCTAGCGTGCGACAGCACTTAATAACCAAGGAAGTCGGGAAATACTCTATACTAAAAACTGAAGAATTTGTTTACTTACCCGTTTGAACGCGCTAATCACTGGAACTATCAGTCAGATTCGAAATTATGCGATTATTAACCTTATTCTTGAGGAAGGTTATGGGTTATATAATATTACGCTACAATCTAGGGAAGCCAAGCAGTAATCATTAACTTAGATGAAACCAAGAGGTAAACAGCTTTAAATTAAATATACCTTTAACTAAATTAAAAGCGTGGCCATGTTTTTCTATCTACCAAATTTGCTGTATTAGTTTAATTTTACATAATAATTCCGTTACTAAGTACATATTAAAATGCGGTTTTCGTACAGGTCAATGACCGTACATTGGCCAATGTCAGATATTCTACTTATCATTCTAACGTTAGATTGGATGAGAAATACTGTGATAACACAACCTTGGGCATTTAAACTAGATATAAGTATTGAGAAAGACAATCGTATTTATATAAAAAGGTTTGCAGCACTGCTGTGTGAGGCTCTTTTAGGGAACAGACATGCATACCTATAAAATCTTCCTCGTGTAAAAGTTAAAATAAAAAGAGAAAATTATTTATACAGTGTTTGTTATTTAGTCCAAAACCTTTAACATGTGTAGGTATATTATGAGGAAAGACACGAGACAATATACAAAGCAGCACCGAATTAGGAACATTTGCGCTGGGCTTAGATGTCAGCCTTACACGGTAGAGCCGATTAGATCGCATACCAAGATGTTAAGGTCATCATAGCTTTGTCGTTTTATTAGTTATTAAAACTTGGGATCCTCAGCCAAAACACGTGTTTTTCCCTGCTTTCCATCCTGGACCCTTCAAGTGGGGCGTGAAACCACCAGCAATCAAAGTAGATACCTCGGCACAACTTCAGTTGTAATGAGGACATGATATGGAGGATTCTGCTTGTGGCCAGTTTGACTAACAAAAATAAACAAAAAAATTTAAGATGTAACGTCCTGCGCCTATATCAGTCTCCTATCCAAGGACATTTGGAAATTGCCTAATTGGTATAGTCTTCCCGTGACCATGGCTGTTTAAAAGCAACCAAAATGTATGGTTGTATCTACTTATAAATAGTTTAAAAAATAATTAGTTGACTTCAGTGTTTCTTTCTTAAATAAATCGCAACTAGATTTGTATTTAAGATGCAAATTTATTCACTAGCAATATTAAAAGAGGTGAGTTAGACCACAATAAACTTCCAATATCAGCTAAAAAGAATTAAATTTTAAGTCAAAATCTCCATAATGCGCGGGCGACGACCCATGCCGATCATACGGTAGCTCGCGTACGGTCAAGTCAAATTAGGTGTGCATCGTATCTCCGTGTTTCATATGAATACTGACTACATTACCAAAATATTTAGTGACTATAACTAAATGTTGGTAATTATCATACTGAGGTATAAATAATTTATGGCTTGGAACACTGTCTGGTACAGTCAGCAACATAAGTAAGTAACTGAACATATTTTATCAATAAAAACTATTTTGTAATTTTGAACAATGGTTAAATTAACTATATGTATTTTAACTATTACAGATTTAAAAACTTTGAAAGATAGTTCAAATCAAAGTCTTGTATGTGTGTATCGACTTACGTGCCTATGTACTTACATTGATAAAAAAAATGTTTTTTGACACGAAATACATTCAGTGGGTTAAATATATTTAACACTGTACGTGATGTATAACACCAAAGACGCTGAAACTGTGTTCCAAACTAGGCTAACGATGTTGCATAAAATATAGTAACATGTTTCGCAGATTACTCTGCATGCAAAATTAAGGTACCTACATTAAAATTTTAATGCAAGTCATTAAATCGGTATTTTGTTAAGTTTTTTTTCAATAATTGGTTCCAATAAAATGACTACACGTTTGGTGAAATTGTGTAAATGGCTGCCTCGCCGTTGCCCCTGCGCCGAATCTGAGTGTTCTTTTTGTGAAATTCTCATTTTGACACAGGAAATATATCATGTGCGAGCGATGCCGTTTTTAAATAAAAAATCAACGTGTATGTATGTATTGGTTATAAGCAGGTGCCGCCGCGACCGGCGGGACAGCGCACGGAGCCGGAGAACACCAGCGGGTTCCCGGGCTTCGGCTTTGGCGAGGGCTTCCACATGTCGTTCGGCATCGGCGCCTTCCCCTTCGGCGTGTTCACGTCTTCATTCAACTTCGGTGACCCCAGACCTAGTGCGGGTATGTATGCAATTTGCTGGCACATTGCAATTAATATGTGGACTTAGCAACCTATGAATGTAAAGGCAGTATATATATATTAAATATTAAAGTATGACATGCATACGTTTGTGACCTATATGAATTAATTCTTTATGGGTTCGACTTTACTCTTCATACTAATATTATATATCTATAGTTAGTTTATCTTACGGTTACGCTAATGTTACACGTTGTAACGAATCTACTATAACTGGCTTCTTTTTACGGTTTATTATGATATTTATGATAAATTTAGAATGATTTAGGTATCCAAGAATGTGGAGCATTCTTGGATACCATAAATAATTCTAACAGCAGTTTAAATTAAAAAGCATACTAATTAATTTTTAGTTGGAATATAGATCCATTTTGGATCTATTTATTCAAACCTATAAAAAAGAACACAGTAGGTACTAAAGATATACAAAAATTTTAAAAATTCGTCATAGTCGAACTTTAAATTCCTCGCACTTCTGGATTGAAACGAACACTACCTTAGACTGTAGGCCGATTACTTGTTTATACAACAAAGAAACAATGGGTATGTTTTACATCTGACACTTACGATTCCTGTAAGACGGTTGTACTTCCACACATGAGCCGTCTTATTGGTAATGTCAACAAATAAGTGGACACGACGGTCTCTTGCTTATAAATACTGTGGTGGACTTGACACAGTTAGAACTGACGTAAAGAGATGGCGCTGTACACAATTACACAATACTCTATGCTATCTTTACTATAATAATAATCACGCAATCGAAGTTTGTAATACAAGTTACAACATATAAAACAACCCGAAGTCAGGCACTATCTACGTGTCTAGTGGAACGATTACATTGTGTTAAAGGACATAACACCATATTTCTACACGATACTATAATACCTAAACGTAGCTTTAGTAAACTCACTAACCAATAGACTTTGATGTTCATAAGTGTTACTTTGTGATCGATAAGAACAAATTATTTTTGACTTTGACTTTGAAAACCTATAAATATTGACATTTATTTATTTATTATTGCAGCGCCCAGGGGCACGGCTCAGTACGAAGAAGAGCAGTTCTTGTCCAAGATATTCCTATGGGTGGCCATTTTGTTCGTGCTGTGGCTAATCTTCGCATGACCGCACCCCTCGTATACCACCTGACTTGCCTACGATGCGCTTCGATATGTTTACATATCTCGCCAAACAACTTTTACAAATTTCTCCTCCATCCTCCCCACACTTTTTGCGATGAGTTTTGTATTCAGAAAGGTAACCTAAAAACGGCAAAAGAGTTGCAATTGTGAGTTAACTACGCTGTCGTTTACGACGTTTTGCTTTTGGTCACTTACGCTGTTGTATGTACTTCTGACACCATGGACTCTCATTTTGAGCGAGAGAGCATTTTAGGACTGTGTTTATTATAACCTTAAGCTTGGCGGGTTTGAAGCATTTCGGAGCTGTGCAAATGGATTTTCAAATACAGCAATGGCTGAAAAGCCTGTTGTACGAATTAGTGTAGCGAATTCTGGATGTAATATGCATTGGATTTTTTTAAAACCAAAGTCAAGCCATCGGGCCTTAAGGTAAGAGGTTACCGTGTTTTATGGAAGCTTGCAACACTAGCAATAAACGTCACGAGTGACGGACCCTATAAAAATGGAGTCGCTGTTTTGGCAGCCTATTTAAGACGCCTGAAAAAGCTTTCTACTGATTATACAACACGAGGTTATTGACTGGTATGATCTGTCGGCAGAAGGTTGTTCCTCAGCACTGATACCGTTTGGAAGAACTACCAGACTTTACTTAAGACCAGCAAAATACTAGCGCAATCACTAGAAGAAGAGTAAAATCATGTTCGAGCTAAACAGTCTTAAACTACAAACGGTGTTTCGACGTAAGTGACAATACTACGGCGTTATAACATGAGCGAATCGTACAGTGTTTGACTTACTAATAATCGCAATTTGTGATCAATACAATATAAAATCTTTAGATTTAAGATTAAGAAATTTGTTTTGAACACAAACTTATTTTTGTCTTAAATGTATAGATTTTAGTAAAACGATGTCACTAATAGGGATGGGCAAGTGAAAAAAATATCGGTATATATCGATATTTTTACCCATCCCTATAGGGATAGGCAAATGAAAAAAGAATATCGATATTTTTACTCATCCCTAGTCACTAAAGTATTGTCGTAAGCGACACTTACAGCCGATTTCTGAACATCAACGACCCTGGGTCCTGCCCAAGTCTATGTGAGTCTCTTTTGATACTTTGTATTGAACCGGCTTTTTGTGCACCTGTGTCGTATAGACGTGCCAAGTAAAAGGGATTACTTCATATCACTTGTTATTTTTAGTGTGTGGCATATTAATAATCTATCTTTGGTTTGGTCTACCAGAGATAGGTATATGAGTACTATGCAGCTACTGTCAAATTTGTATATCTGGGTGCCTATTGCGAGTTGCTTTTACCTTAACGCGTTCGCAACGTATACCGCGTTTGGCTCTCTGATTAGTTAAGAGCTTGGAGCGGGCCAATCGAAGCGCCGAACGTCATAAACGTGTCAATCGCATTAACGTAAAACAAATTCGCAGTAGACACCCGGTCAAGCAATCGAAAGACAGATTGTTAATTTTAATCTTTTGTCGCACTTGTAATATTTTTATCTTTAATTTATTTTAACATTATATTTAGTTTAGTTATTTTGTCTAAAGAGGCCAGAATGTTACTCTGATGACATCATCCCCTTTATTATATACTGGTAAATCACAAAAAAACTTACAGTGCTGTATACAGCAAATATGTTGTTTTGAATTTGAATTTAATACAACACAATGATATATCAAAAAACATAAAAATGGAATAAGACTGTCTCATTTATATAAAAATTGTAATTATTTAAAAGCCTTAAATATGTTTTGTATAATTGTTCACAAACGACCTTAGGCCCTTCAATGTAAACATATCGAAAGCACAACGTTAATCTTTTGCCTTTCGTTACAAATCCTAACACTGCCTGTTTCATCGATATAATATCGATAAACACGGATATCGATATCCCTTTATAATTTTACGTTAGCTTACAGCACTTGTCGCGAATATAGCTACAACACTACTGTAACAACCTTATTGAATATCGATATATTGCTTTAGTGTTGCGATCTGTCGAATTTGCTTAGAAGAAATACAATTATTTTTTTACTAAAGTCAAATACAATTTAATTACTGTATAAAGTATAGTACAATTACTTCATTTGATCAACGGCGAGAAAATAATTCGATAGTTGGATCAGAGAATAGTACTGTCAGAACATTACAATATTTAAATAATTCCCTTACGCAAAGGTGTTGATTATGGACATAACATCTTATTTCAACTTACTGTATATATATTCGAGTTTTTATAACGACAGTATGTGTACTTATAAAACATTTCATTGCAATAATGTCAATATAATTACTCGATACACGTTTCTTGTCTATAGGCATCTTTATCGATGTCGATAAATAGTAGAGTCTTTTAAACCAGTAAAACATAGAGTTGGCTATTCATCGACATCGATAAATAATAGACAATATTCATAGGTTTTTTAAACTAAGCGCTTGGTTTGTCGATTTGCAGAATTGCCCGGTTAGTCGATTATCATCGAACGGTAGATATTAATAATCAATCTAATAAAAAAAGAAATATAGATAAGACAAAAAATATGACCTTACCTACATTATCTGGGATTAGATTTATTATTAATTTCAAACGTTAATTAAGCTACAACCAGACATTGAGAGGCACTCGCCTATAAGATAAAGGCGACTACGGCGCATGTGACTGCCTTGCGATGTCTGAAATAGGCTTTACAGTACTAGTAAGTGCTCTGTAAGCTATGTGTATATATATCCGTGTTAAATATTTTCAGGGGCCTTCATGTTGTATCTGTTTGCTTGTAGGTTATAGACTCTTGCAAGGTTCAGTGTGCTATATGCGACAGAATTAAATTTGTGTGCAAAATACGTAGATTAAACTATTTACCTACAGATTTCATAGAATCGTCTTTGTTGAGTACTGGAGCAAAGTTAGGCTTATTTAGTTTCGATGATTTCATTATTCAAAGCAGGGTACAAAGTAGATAAATTTTAATAATAATATCACCAGAACCCAGTGCAGCTTATTTTTGCTCCTGTTCTCTTCATATTGTTAACTTGGTAACATTAATGTACTTGATATTACACTAGTTTTCACTCTTGGGCTCACGCCCATTGGCGAGGGTGCACGCTAAAGTATTTTACGTGACGAATAGTAATATAACTTAATACTATACTATTATGTTTGAAATTTTAATAATAGCTACAGAAAGCTGCCGACTTGGCAACTCTGACCTTACTGCAACTGTGTTATTGTTTCGGCAATAATCTCTTAATATTTTATTGTACGTCATCTAAAGACGAGCGTCACCAATGTGAAAGTTAAAACTAGCGAGTTTCTATCGTTGAAGAAAACTTATCTGGAATGTCGATAGTTGGCCAAGGAATCAGCTATGAACTTCACATAGCCTGTAATGTGTTTTGTAGCTTCACAAGCATGTCGCGTCGGCTAGGAATATTCCCTGGGCGAATTTTTCGGCAATATGGATGTCTTTAGGACAACATCCACCGAATTGATATCGATGTACTCAAAAAAAATTGTTTCATGTCTGGACTCTTTCAGCGGAGCGTAATTAAATATCTCTTAACGCCGTCATAGTAAAGAACTGATATAACGATAATAACAAGTTATTATCGTTATATCAGTTCTACAAATGGCCTTTAAGACTTCACATAAACATTTCTCGGGCAATAATTACTATAAAGTAGCGTCAATTCCCACTACTCAAATCATTGTCAACATTGATAGACATCGATTCCGTGGGTTTTGTAATACCCATAGACATTATGAACAATGTATTCGTTCAAAGCCTGATGCGGCGAACAGAGCAATATATTTTACAATTGTTCTCGTCCATTCTTCGACAGCTTCTCGTTGCTTATTGCCGATGGGACAAACACCCAAGAATACTCCACGAATTTGAAAACAAGTTTTAATTTACATAAATAAAAGCAGTGCACGATAATATTAGAGGTTTTAGGAATCATATATTACTATAGAAGATTGTGCGCCAGTATGAACAGTATTTGGTTATATTTGATATCGAAGACTAGGAGTTTTATTATCAAAGATTTTATTCAGATAATTATGTATATCGGTGACTACAGAAATTATTATTATTCGTAACTGCCCAAATATAAACAGACTGTGCAGATACAGTGTCGGATAATAATTATTACTGGCCACTGTTATTGCCGATAATAATTATGATCGGCAACTATTATTGTTCAATAATTATTATCGGAAACTGTATAACGCATACACGAAAATTAGCGACAATCCATATATTTGTGTGGTATATCTATATCTACGTATTTTGTACACAAAGTGTTAGTTATTATTATATACTCGTAATTTAGCAGTGTGCTGCACTATGCGATCATTTGTCTGGAAGAAGTTAAATTATATTTTATTTTAGTGTGGAGGTGATACGTGACACGGCATGTGCGGTAATAAGCGTGACGTTATTGATACTCGGAAAGACGTATATATTATATAAATTGGTAGATTTTATGTTAATATTCCTGTAATGATAAGTGTATATATAATTGTATATCAAAATAATTACGTTGTGATGGGAGGGTTTGTTTTAATTGTAAATTTGAAAATAAAGATACATGATGCTGATTAGTTGTTATTTTTTATATTTTTTATCCTGTCGTAATATCCTGTAATAATTTATCATTGTCTACAAAGATGAGCTTAATCCTGTCGCAAGTACTGTAAAAACTTTAAAAACGGCTGGTACAACGCATATTCATACTTACTTAGAACAACTCTTCAACAAACCTGAAGAATAAGCTAATGCAGATCTGTGTACTGTGAGAGCCGTAGAAACGGTGCTCTGCTGGCCGCCCGCGGTTTAGTCCAGAGGCCCAACCGAGTCTAACCAACTTGGTTGGCTGCCTCATCATGCCGCGCATAATCTCGAGGTGGCTCGTCGTGCCGGATAGTGACCGGAGGGTGGGTCCCGGCGACCACTTTCGGGAGGGTACGGGGGTCCTTCCGTCCGTCGGATCGGCTATCGCCATACCACACAGTAATATGACGAAACTTGCTCTGCGCCTTGCCCCACTTTGTTGCGAGAATAGCCGCCTCTTTTTTTTTTTCACACTTTCCCTTCCATTCACTCTATGGCAGTACGAACAAAGCATTGTCGTTTAACAGCAGCCAATCGCCGTAACCCCACCGCTGCTTCCTCTTCCGGTGTCGTGGAGTTTATTAACATCAGAGGACTCCACGCTAACCTTAATGCTGTCCATCACCACCTGGAGACGGCTCGGCCGGCAATGCTTTTTCTAACGGAGACACAAATACGCCGCGCCGTCCTGCAGACACGACCTACCTGCAATATCCCGGCTACGTGCTAGAGGAGTGTTTCCTCGCGAAAGCCGGGGTATGCTTGTTTGTTGCGGATATTTGTTGTCGCCGTCTACACTGCCTAGAGGACCCTTCCTTCTCTGTCCTTTGGGTACACGTAGATCATGGCTCTTTCAGCCAAATCTACATGTGCCTCTACCGATCCCATTCAGGAGACGCTGAGACAACTCGACTCTTTGATTACCTGAGTCAGGCGGCAGACGACGCGCAGGAGCAGTTTCCGAATGCTGAGTTGGTGTTCTTGGGAGATTTCAATGCCCACCATGAGACCTGGTTGGGTTCTCCCAAAACAGACCACGCGGGACGAATTGCCCATGCGTTCGCTCTCACGCATGACCTGTCTCAATTGGTACTCCAGCCCACCCGGATACCGGACATTGCAGGTCAGGCGCCCTCTTTGCTCGATCTGCTGCTGACAAGTAACCCGAACCGGTACAGTGTGTCGATTAGTGCTCCTCTGGGCACCTCAGACCACTGTCTGGTTTGTGCCACAGCTGTTGTTGTTACGCCCCCACGACCCGAGGAGGCAAGACGACGACTGTGGCACTACTCGTCAGCAGACTGGGATGGAATGCGGGAGTACTTCGCATCCATCCCTTGGGCTCAACGCTGCTTTGAGAACAGGGATCCTTCAGAGAGCGCTACTGCTGTCGCTGGTGAAATCATCCTGGGTATGGAATATTATATTCCATACAGTGATGTCACGAGCGGTGGCAGGAAAAGGCCCTGGTTCGGTCGTGAATGCGCTGATGTTGTTGAACGCAAACAGACAGCGTACCGCGCTTGGACCAGGGCTCGCACTCTCCACGACTCTAACGTGGATCATCTGAAGGCAGCGTTCAACCAAGCCACAAAGGTCTGCAAGAGGGCATACTTAAGAGCGGATGCCCAGCGCGTCGCACGGTTCGGCCAGGAGCTCATGGCCCATCCTACGGGCAGTCGTAGCTATTGGCGCCTGGCCAAAGCCGTGCAGTCCAACTTCTGCCAGACCTCGCTGCCCCCTCTGAGATATCCGAATGGATCACTGGCTCATCGGCCGCAAGAGAAAGCAGATCTGCTTGCAAATCTCTTTGCGGCCAACTCCCGAATCGATGACTGCGGTTCGCAGCCGCCTAACATTGCCAACTGCGGCTACACCATGCCTGATATACGTATCAGGCAACGTGACGTTCGTGCGATACTGCAGTCTCTCGATGTTCGGAAAGCCAGTGGACCTGACGGCATCCCAGCTGTGGTCCTCAAAAAATGTGCAGCGGAGTTGTCTCCCACACTTACGCGCCTATACCGGACGTCTGACGCCGCAGGCATTGTGCCTGAGGCTTGGAAGGAGGCGAACGTTCAACCGATTCCCAAAAAGGGGGACCGTTCCGAGCCAGGCAACTATCGACCCATAGCTATCAACTCAGTGCTCTCCAAGGTGTTCGAGCGGATTATTAACACCCAAATTGTCCGCTACCTGGAGGATCACTCGTTGATCAATGATCGCCAATACGGATTTCGGGCTAAACGATCAACGGTTGATCTTCTAGCGTTCGTCACGCACCTCTGGGGTAAGGCTATGGACAAGCACGGCGAGTCTTTGGCTGTCAGCCTAGACATAGCCAAAGCTTTCGATAGAGTCTGGCACCGGTCTCTTCTTTCCAAGCTTCCGGCCTATGGCTTGCCCCCTCAACTGTGCACCTGGATTGCAAATTTCCTGCAGAAGCGTCGTACTCGGGTCCTTTGCGACGGTCGCGCTTCCAAATTTATGCAGGTCAATGCAGGAGTGCCTCAGGGCTCCGTCTTATCCCCTACGCTCTTTCTTCTGCATATAAATGATATGTTGAATCTCGGCAACATACATTGTTATGCGGACGACAGTACCGTGCATGGGCGATATCTCGGACCTCCTGGAGCCAAACAGGCTGAGGTTGTGGGGAAAAGGCAGGATCTTGTCGTTGAACTTGACCAGACCTTGAACTGCATCTCTGAATGGGGTGCCAAGAACTTGGTCCAGTTCAACGCCAAGAAGACCCAGGCATGCGCGTTCTCAACAAAACAGTCTCCGTTCCTTCCCCTCCCTTCTCTGAAGAACACTCCACTGGTGATACGTGACAGCCTCTCCATCTTAGGTATGGATCTTTGCCGCTCCCTTAATCCCAAAACCTACATCGAGAGCGTCATTAGGCAAGCTTCGCGAAAACTCGGAGTTCTGAACAGGGTGAGGCGGTTCTTCGCGCCTGGGCAGCTGTGCCTATTGTATAAGGCACAAGTGCGCCCTTGCGTGGAGTACTGTTCTCATCTTTGGGATGGCTCCGCGCAGTACTTGCTAGACGCTCTTGACAGGTTACAGCGGCGGGCTGTCCGTATCATCGGAGATCCAGAGGTCACGAGTTCACTGGAACCTCTGCAACTCCGTAGGGATATTGCCTCTTTGACATGTTTCTATAGAATATACCACGGGGAGTGCTCTGAAGAGTTATTCCACCTTATCCCGCCCTCCCCTTTCCTATCCAGAACAACGCGTGCTGGGCTCAGATGCCATCCTTACACGGTGGAGTCGACTAGAGTGCGTACCAACAAGTTTGGGTCCTCATACCTCTGCCGAACGATCAAGGCATGGAATTCTCTGCCAAGGCACGTGTTTCCTTCTTCCTTCAATCCTGGGTCCTTTAAGCGGGGCGTGAAAAAGCACCTTCTCAGGCCGTCAAAGTAGAGACCTCAACATCGCCTCGGCTGCTATGAGGACGATGTGGAGGCCACTGCTCTTAGACCACACGACTGCTTACCATCAGGCGGAGTGTGGTCATTTTGACGAGCAAAATAAAAAAAAAAGCGTGGTTCGTACAAAGGGCTTGCTCCGTGGTTCTTCAGTAGCAAGAACACTTAGCTCAATAGATGAAGCCAGCCGGAAAGGTCACGATCTAGGACGCGATCGGCTTTGTATATCCGCTACCGCCGGGCAGGAGGGGAAGAGGGGCGCCACCCACCACTCCTAGTCGTGCGCAGCCGTCATGGCGCGAGCGGTCCGCGTGACAACTTATATTAATAGGATATTTTTATTTAAACGATAATCCGATATGATAAATAGTGATGCCGATCGATAGGCTACTATCGATAGTCGATCTACACTGCGGCAATAGTGGAAATATCGATAGAGCTATCGATAGTATCGATAGCATAAAATGTGGTAATACTGTTGATGACTTGCAATAGTATCGATAGTATTACGCCTTGATACTCACTACGCTATGGATACTATCGATACTATTTTCAATATAGTATTGAACTATCGATAATTATGTATTCTATAATAGTATCGTCTACATTTCGTTGGTATAATGATGATTGTTAAGATTATGGTTCTATATTAAATAAATGTTTATTTCAATGTATTTTTATTTTTATAAAACCAAACCAAATCTAATACCCTTTTCTCACCTTTTAATACTATCGATAAATAACCAACGATCAAATAAACATCAATTGATACTATCTATAGTAAAGTTGTCAGGGACGAAAATAGTATCAATACTATCGATAGTATCGATAGCATAGCGACTATCAAGGTTTAATAATATCGATAATATTGCAAATCATCAATAGTATTACCACATTTTGTGCTATCGATAATGTCGATACTATCGATATCCTAACTGATTTACAAGGTGAACTATCGATAGCTCGGCATCACTAATTATAAATAAATGTCGCCTACGGCATACGAGCATTACCGTAGTGTTGAGTTTCCAAGATGTCCGCTGACCTTTAACTAGTTTGTGCATGCCAACCGAGATCGACGGTTGCAGATCTTATCGTGTTAATAAATATAACTGCCTAATAGGTCTCGGTTTCTGATCCGGGGTCTCGGGATAAAAGATTACTCTGTCTGCAAGCAACTCTTTTAAAATAATAACTGCGTAAGGAAATACAATAAAAAACCCAATGTACAAGATCCATTATCTTTATTTATAAAGTAATGAAATGTTCCAAAATAAATCACCTCTCGATCAAATCTAACAAACGGGACGATCACTCACTTATAGGAATTGTTTACATACTAATTAATGTGAAATTAAACCTAACCTAAATAACTACACAAATTAAATAGAAACAGATATAGTCCGCACAACAACACGCCAAAATTTCCAAATACACAGTCAATCAAGTCGGGCTAAAATAAACCGATTGCCTTGGTGGCGTCGTACTAAATTGCAATTTTTTGCATGAGGTCTCTGTTTAGTTTCCGAGGTTGGACGTAGTGTTATTGGGTTCTTCTGTCAAGAAACTCTCAATAGCAACACGGACTCTGGAACCATGCTCGTCCGTGGAACCAAAATCCATAGCTGGCTAAATGTGTATGTAATACAATTCAACCAACCCCTTAGGGGATGGAGGCGTCAGACTATGTATGAAAGTAAAAGCAGACTTGATCAGAGACCGTTGGATGTACGCGTCTATATGGCATTTATATTATAGCGTTGTGTTGTGCCGACCATAGCGACCATGATTCTATTTAATTCGTGCTTATTAACTTTACAACTTAACCTGTTAAGTCCAGTTTCGAATTGTGGAAGTTTAATTTAAAAAAATAATCTGTTTACTGCCGGTTTCTAAAATAAATCGCCAGAAAACTATATTATTATGACGTGATTACCTAGTTATGTTATTGTTGTTATATTATACAACATTAAAGATTGAAAATAAAAGTTCAATTTTTATTTTAAATGGTATTTGTGTCCAGTGTACCTACTTACTATATTACAAGTTGTATAAATTATCTTAGAACCAATTCCATGTTTGAAAAATATATGGCTAAAATATTTCCTGATACAGCCTAACAGATAAGAGTGGTCTTATTTAAGGATCTTTGAATGGATTTAATGATTCAGATAAACCTAATTTCTAATTACCATAAAATTCCTTCGTAAAGAACAATAACTGGTGATATATGTTATTGAGAATAATAACCATCACAGTTATATATGTAGACAACAGTGTGATATAGTACATGTAAATGTCATTTGAAAACATAAGGCTGGATTGCTTAGTTAGTTTATTATTATTATTATAACAATCTAAAGGTAGCACTAGGGAATAAACAGTCAATTGGGCAGAAAATTCCTGCATTTCAATATGTAATGGCACTGGATTGTTGATTCTGATTACTGATAAAATGTCTAGTTCAACCACATATTTTTCCTATAATTCGTCATGGCTCTTTCTAAAACTGAATTCATCTTAGCTATCATCCAAACTGTTACCTTCAAACTGCATTAAAAGTCAAATTAAACATACCTATTGATACAATACAATATAGACTAGCACTAATATATAACCTACTCTATTCCATACAACTTGAGTGTTCTGTCCATACTCGTAGAAGCAATGTACTGCGCATTCTTACCGAACCTGACGCCAGTCGCCGACGCCGTATGGTCATTGAACACCTTGAGTTCCTGCCACTGCCTACACAAGTATACTCTCACATCTGTACCAGCAATAGCCAGGTAAGTACCGCTCTGGTCGAAGCACAGCTCCTTGATAGCGTAGCCTTCTTCAAGCTGAATAGTCTTGAAGTTCTTCAGCTTACGCAAGTCCCATAACTTCACACAAGCGTCTTCAGCCGCTGTTGCTAGATAGTAACCATTTTCTGAGAAAGATATTGATGTGACCGGCCCAACGTGACCAGGGAAGTTGGCCACGTTGCTCTGTTCTTTCAAGTCCCAGATCTTGACCTGAGAATTTTCAGTTCCTGTGCCAAAGATGAGACCGTCAGGATGGAACTGCGCTGTGGTGAGGCTGACTCCAGAGAAGTCGCTCACTTTGGTCAGGAGAGTGCCCGTGCGAATGTCGGAGAAGGCCCAGTGCTGGTCGGTAGATGTAGAGAGTACGTAGTCTCCCGTCGGATGCAGGGACAGGCCGGTGACCGGACCCTCGTGTGAGCGCAGGATGACTGTTGTTTGAGACCTAGTCAAATATAAATAAGGGTTAAGTAAAGTATTTATATATTCTGTAAATGATAATGGTGTTAGTAGTAGTAGTAGGCAATACAGCAACATATGACATGAAAAATTTAGGATTTACTACATAATATACAACTCTTCCAACTCATATATACCTCTGACACATTGACATCACATAGGAGACAAAGTTTTGCCACAACGGTACTGTTGCGTCCTTTTAAAGTACTAAAAGATCACAACAGCAATGCCAAATGTGCTTAGGAGGCCTGCATTCTACGGAAAAGCAAAGTGGAATGGGGCGGGTCATAATGTTGCCATATTGAATTATGGGTCAAAATAAAATCTTTATTCTTCTAAACAGTTTGGCTATATGGATGGTGTAGTAATTTAACTGTTTACCTCGCTACTACCACTTCAGCAAGTGTTGAGGGTTTGATACATAAAACAAACACTTGAGATATACAGTGTGTATAATAAACCCTGTCCGATCCTTAAAGGTGATATACAGTAGCTTATTGAGCTTGAGCTTGAGTACGTAAGTGACATCCATTTATAAAAAACGATCAAAGAAATTATCCCAGTAAATTAATTTATTAAAATAATATGTTAATAGATTACCCAACACCGACAACTTGTTAATCATAATACCTAGGTATCACTAAAGTTCATAAAGGTTAACCGATGCCTTGCCGCGCTACGTCTCGCCTACCTACCTACGCTTTAGAAAATGCCGCCAAAAGTATGCCACGCTACGCGTCCTTGTCAAGTTTAGTGGAGTGTTGCTAGACTGTGCGAAATTTCAGTATTTTAAGGATAAAATATTGATTAATATTGCCCTTAATAATATTATGAAGACGTTTTACGATGATATAGATTTATTTATTATTTTTCTTAACATGTTTGTTAAGAGAGAAACAAGACCTTAATGGATCGGACAGGGTTTATTATACACACGGTTATCCCAAGATTAGATTTTTCTTTCATCCGTAGTTCAGATGTTTGTTAAGCACAGCACGATACAAAAACCATGTATCTAGCGGGAGCTACAAATAAAACAATAAAAATGTCTAAGTATACTCACGTAGGCACGTTCCACACTCGAATCGTGTGATCAGGCGACGCAGTAATGACAGTATCCTCATCAGGATGGTAAATGACCCTGGTGACCTTCTTGCTGTGACCCTTAAGGATGGCCACGACCTGCTCCGTGTCCTTGTTGAAGACTGTCGCGTTGCGATCGTTACCCCCCGTCAGCAGCTTGCTGTGGTCTGAAGGATTGATGTCCAAGGCCAAGATTCCGGGCACACTGGCTGAGTGGAGACCCTAGGAAAGTAGAGACAAAAGATGTTATTATATTATGGTAAAAATATAGAGTTACGTCTATTGTCTGAGATGGTGAACAAATCACTGGTAAGATTTTGGCGTAACTCTTCTTGATTTAAGGTTTTCTTTCTTTAGAAAGTCTTGACTCTAGTCAGAAAATGTTTACCTAACTCTTTGTCCCGGTTGTTGTTGTATAAATTTATATAAATGTTATATAAATTTATTGTAAAGCAGTATTATTTCAACCTTACTTTATATGAAATAGTACACTGAATATAACGCTGACACATATAGGGGATCTAGCTGACATCGCAAACTATATTCTATTTCTATTTTATCGACGCTATGGCAGTTATTTGAATCTAAAGTCCAACAGCGTAATCATTACCACCTAAGACCGCTTTTAGATGCCAACCAAAAAGGTCTTCCATCAGGGGCGTTCAACTGTATCGAAAATACTCGAATATGTTAAGTCAAAAAAGGGACATCAATACAATCAAAGACAAGCTGGTTGTACTAGCAACCCATGTTGATTTTTCACAAGCGTTTGATACGGTTTACTACAATATAAATCCAGAAACGTCACGGTCAAAGGTTTTAAATGTGAGCTCAAAGGTTTTAACAACAATGCAATCGGGAGTGCCACAAGGTTCACTCGTTGGTCCTCTCTGCGTCAACGCCGCCGTCGCGAGCTACTGCAGGCGCAACAGTTGGTCCTTGAACTGCCACGCCTGCAGTAGCTTACAGTAGCTCTCGTCGCGTAAGAAGGTACCTACAGGATGTGACGCGAGCGTGAGGAAGGCCCGTATCTGGTCGGGCGCCAGCAGCCCGTCGGGCACGGTGCGGCCGCGCCGCTTGCGCTCCTGCAGGCGCGACAGTTGAAGGTACTTACAGGATGTGACGCGAGCGTGAGGAAGGCCCGTATCTGGTCGGGCGCCAGCAGCCCGTCGGGCACGGTGCGGCCGCGCCGCTTGCGCTCCTGCAGGCGCGACAGTTGAAGGTACTTACAGGATGTGACGCGAGCGTGAGGAAGGCCCGTATCTGGTCGGGCGCCAGCAGCCCGTCGGGCACGGTGCGGCCGCGCCGCTTGCGCTCCTGCAGGCGCGACAGTTGAAGGTACTTACAGGATGTGACGCGAGCGTGAGGAAGGCCCGTATCTGGTCGGGCGCCAGCAGCCCGTCGGGCACGGTGCGGCCGCGCCGCTTGCGCTCCTGCAGGCGCGACAGTTGAAGGTACTTACAGGATGTGACGCGAGCGTGAGGAAGGCCCGTATCTGGTCGGGCGCCAGCAGCCCGTCGGCCACGGTGCGGCCGCGCCGCTTGCGCTCCTGCAGGCGCGACAGTTGAAGGTACTTACAGGATGTGACGCGAGCGTGAGGAAGGCCCGTATCTGGTCGGGCGCCAGCAGCCCGTCGGGCACGGTGCGGCCGCGCCGCTTGCGCTCCTGCAGGCGCGACAGTTGAAGGTACTTACAGGATGTGACGCGAGCGTGAGGAAGGCCCGTATCTGGTCGGGCGCCAGCAGCCCGTCGGCCACGGTGCGGCCGCGCCGCTTGCGCTCCTGCAGGCGCGACAGTTGAAGGTACTTACAGGATGTGACGCGAGCGTGAGGAAGGCCCGTATCTGGTCGGGCGCCAGCAGCCCGTCGGGCACGGTGCGGCCGCGCCGCTTGCGCTCCTGCAGGCGCGACAGTTGAAGGTACTTACAGGATGTGACGCGAGCGTGAGGAAGGCCCGTATCTGGTCGGGCGCCAGCAGCCCGTCGGCCACGGTGCGGCCGCGCCGCTTGCGCTCCTGCAGGCGCGACAGTTGAAGGTACTTACAGGATGTGACGCGAGCGTGAGGAAGGCCCGTATCTGGTCGGGCGCCAGCAGCCCGTCGGGCACGGTGCGGCCGCGCCGCTTGCGCTCCTGCAGGCGCGACAGTTGAAGGTACTTACAGGATGTGACGCGAGCGTGAGGAAGGCCCGTATCTGGTCGGGCGCCAGCAGCCCGTCGGGCACGGTGCGGCCGCGCCGCTTGCGCTCCTGCAGGCGCGACAGTTGAAGGTACTTACAGGATGTGACGCGAGCGTGAGGAAGGCCCGTATCTGGTCGGGCGCCAGCAGCCCGTCGGGCACGGTGCGGCCGCGCCGCTTGCGCTCCTGCAGGCGCGACAGTTGAAGGTACTTACAGGATGTGACGCGAGCGTGAGGAAGGCCCGTATCTGGTCGGGCGCCAGCAGCCCGTCGGGCACGGTGCGGCCGCGCCGCTTGCGCTCCTGCAGGCGCGACAGTTGAAGGTACTTACAGGATGTGACGCGAGCGTGAGGAAGGCCCGTATCTGGTCGGGCGCCAGCAGCCCGTCGGGCACGGTGCGGCCGCGCCGCTTGCGCTCCTGCAGGCGCGACAGTTGAAGGTACTTACAGGATGTGACGCGAGCGTGAGGAAGGCCCGTATCTGGTCGGGCGCCAGCAGCCCGTCGGGCACGGTGCGGCCGCGCCGCTTGCGCTCCTGCAGGCGCGACAGTTGAAGGTACTTACAGGATGTGACGCGAGCGTGAGGAAGGCCCGTATCTGGTCGGGCGCCAGCAGCCCGTCGGCCACGGTGCGGCCGCGCCGCTTGCGCTCCTGCAGGCGCGACAGTTGAAGGTACTTACAGGATGTGACGCGAGCGTGAGGAAGGCCCGTATCTGGTCGGGCGCCAGCAGCCCGTCGGGCACGGTGCGGCCGCGCCGCTTGCGCTCCTGCAGGCGCGACAGTTGAAGGTACTTACAGGATGTGACGCGAGCGTGAGGAAGGCCCGTATCTGGTCGGGCGCCAGCAGCCCGTCGGGCACGGTGCGGCCGCGCCGCTTGCGCTCCTGCAGGCGCGACAGTTGAAGGTACTTACAGGATGTGACGCGAGCGTGAGGAAGGCCCGTATCTGGTCGGGCGCCAGCAGCCCGTCGGGCACGGTGCGGCCGCGCCGCTTGCGCTCCTGCAGGCGCGACAGTTGAAGGTACTTACAGGATGTGACGCGAGCGTGAGGAAGGCCCGTATCTGGTCGGGCGCCAGCAGCCCGTCGGGCACGGTGCGGCCGCGCCGCTTGCGCTCCTGCAGGCGCGACAGTTGAAGGTACTTACAGGATGTGACGCGAGCGTGAGGAAGGCCCGTATCTGGTCGGGCGCCAGCAGCCCGTCGGGCACGGTGCGGCCGCGCCGCTTGCGCTCCTGCAGGCGCGACAGTTGAAGGTACTTACAGGATGTGACGCGAGCGTGAGGAAGGCCCGTATCTGGTCGGGCGCCAGCAGCCCGTCGGGCACGGTGCGGCCGCGCCGCTTGCGCTCCTGCAGGCGCGACAGTTGAAGGTACTTACAGGATGTGACGCGAGCGTGAGGAAGGCCCGTATCTGGTCGGGCGCCAGCAGCCCGTCGGGCACGGTGCGGCCGCGCCGCTTGCGCTCCTGCAGGCGCGACAGTTGAAGGTACTTACAGGATGTGACGCGAGCGTGAGGAAGGCCCGTATCTGGTCGGGCGCCAGCAGCCCGTCGGGCACGGTGCGGCCGCGCCGCTTGCGCTCCTGCAGGCGCGACAGTTGAAGGTACTTACAGGATGTGACGCGAGCGTGAGGAAGGCCCGTATCTGGTCGGGCGCCAGCAGCCCGTCGGGCACGGTGCGGCCGCGCCGCTTGCGCTCCTGCAGGCGCGACAGTTGAAGGTACTTACAGGATGTGACGCGAGCGTGAGGAAGGCCCGTATCTGGTCGGGCGCCAGCAGCCCGTCGGGCACGGTGCGGCCGCGCCGCTTGCGCTCCTGCAGGCGCGACAGTTGAAGGTACTTACAGGATGTGACGCGAACGTGAGGAAGGCCCGTATCTGGTCGGGCGCCAGCAGCGCGTCGGGCACGGTGCGGCCGCGCCGCTTGCGCTCCTGCAGGCGCGACAGTTGAAGGTACTTACAGGATGTGACGCGAGCGTGAGGAAGGCCCGTATCTGGTCGGGCGCCAGCAGCCCGTCGGGCACGGTGCGGCCGCGCGGCTTGCGCTCCTGCAGGCGCGACAGTTGAAGGTACTTACAGGATGTGACGCGAGCGTGAGGAAGGCCCGTATCTGGTCGGGCGCCAGCAGCCCGTCGGGCACGGTGCGGCCGCGCCGCTTGCGCTCCTGCAGGCGCGACAGTTGAAGGTACTTACAGGATGTGACGCGAGCGTGAGGAAGGCCCGTATCTGGTCGGGCGCCAGCAGCCCGTCGGGCACGGTGCGGCCGCGCCGCTTGCGCTCCTGCAGGCGCGACAGTTGAAGGTACTTACAGGATGTGACGCGAGCGTGAGGAAGGCCCGTATCTGGTCGGGCGCCAGCAGCCCGTCGGGCACGGTGCGGCCGCGCCGCTTGCGCTCCTGCAGGCGCGACAGTTGAAGGTACTTACAGGATGTGACGCGAGCGTGAGGAAGGCCCGTATCTGGTCGGGCGCCAGCAGCCCGTCGGGCACGGTGCGGCCGCGCCGCTTGCGCTCCTGCAGGCGCGACAGTTGAAGGTACTTACAGGATGTGACGCGAGCGTGAGGAAGGCCCGTATCTGGTCGGGCGCCAGCAGCCCGTCGGGCACGGTGCGGCCGCGCCGCTTGCGCTCCTGCAGGCGCGACAGTTGAAGGTACTTACAGGATGTGACGCGAGCGTGAGGAAGGCCCGTATCTGGTCGGGCGCCAGCAGCCCGTCGGGCACGGTGCGGCCGCGCCGCTTGCGCTCCTGCAGGCGCGACAGTTGAAGGTACTTACAGGATGTGACGCGAGCGTGAGGAAGGCCCGTATCTGGTCGGGCGCCAGCAGCCCGTCGGGCACGGTGCGGCCGCGCCGCTTGCGCTCCTGCAGGCGCGACAGTTGAAGGTACTTACAGGATGTGACGCGAGCGTGAGGAAGGCCCGTATCTGGTCGGGCGCCAGCAGCCCGTCGGGCACGGTGCGGCCGCGCCGCTTGCGCTCCTGCAGGCGCGACAGTTGAAGGTACTTACAGGATGTGACGCGAGCGTGAGGAAGGCCCGTATCTGGTCGGGCGCCAGCAGCCCGTCGGGCACGGTGCGGCCGCGCCGCTTGCGCTCCTGCAGGCGCGACAGTTGAAGGTACTTACAGGATGTGACGCGAGCGTGAGGAAGGCCCGTATCTGGTCGGGCGCCAGCAGCCCGTCGGGCACGGTGCGGCCGCGCCGCTTGCGCTCCTGCAGGCGCGACAGTTGAAGGTACTTACAGGATGTGACGCGAGCGTGAGGAAGGCCCGTATCTGGTCGGGCGCCAGCAGCCCGTCGGGCACGGTGCGGCCGCGCCGCTTGCGCTCCTGCAGGCGCGACAGTTGAAGGTACTTACAGGATGTGACGCGAGCGTGAGGAAGGCCCGTATCTGGTCGGGCGCCAGCAGCCCGTCGGGCACGGTGCGGCCGCGCCGCTTGCGCTCCTGCAGGCGCGACAGTTGAAGGTACTTACAGGATGTGACGCGAGCGTGAGGAAGGCCCGTATCTGGTCGGGCGCCAGCAGCCCGTCGGGCACGGTGCGGCCGCGCCGCTTGCGCTCCTGCAGGCGCGACAGTTGAAGGTACTTACAGGATGTGACGCGAGCGTGAGGAAGGCCCGTATCTGGTCGGGCGCCAGCAGCCCGTCGGGCACGGTGCGGCCGCGCCGCTTGCGCTCCTGCAGGCGCGACAGTTGAAGGTACTTACAGGATGTGACGCGAGCGTGAGGAAGGCCCGTATCTGGTCGGGCGCCAGCAGCCCGTCGGGCACGGTGCGGCCGCGCCGCTTGCGCTCCTGCAGGCGCGACAGTTGAAGGTACTTACAGGATGTGACGCGAGCGTGAGGAAGGCCCGTATCTGGTCGGGCGCCAGCAGCCCGTCGGGCACGGTGCGGCCGCGCCGCTTGCGCTCCTGCGTGAGCGCCGTGGCGCGCTCCTGCAGGCGCGACACCACTTCCGCCGACATGCCCAGCGCCACCGCGCCAGAGCCCGCCGCGCCCGCCTCCGCCTGCAAAAGATATACCAATTAGTTATTATATTCCATATACTGCATCCTCGACAATAACAAAGTAGGTACCGTGTTATGTTCATTTAAATTCAGATATAATTGTGCGTATCATTGATACAAAACTAAAAATTACCAGTTCATCAGTCTGTCAAATAAAAATGCAATTTTAACATACCTGGTGCGCAGGCTGTGGCGCCACGATGCCAGCTTGGGGCTTCAGCGTGGCCAGCGCCTCACGGGCGGCCGTCACCTCCTTCGTGAGACGCGCGATCACGCGACACGCCGCGTCGTGCTGGTATAGCGCGTGACTCAACTCCTAAATAACATACACCCATACGTCAGGCTACTTCTGCACTTAAGTTAATCCTTAGGCCGGCACTACATGAATGTAGCACAGACACAATAAAAATCATCAATTAAACAAGTATCTGAAATAAAACTGTCGACCTCAGCTTCCATATTTTTGGCATTTAATATGAGAAATAAGTAAGATAATAATTCATATTAATGGTGCCCACCATTAATATGAAAACAGTTATTTGGACACACAGATAGGCCACACCCAAATTTACAAATTACACAGGGTGTCAGGTAATATGCTCTACTTTAACCCCCTGCAAGAAATGTATTGCATTTCCTCATTACCTGACACCCTGTAGAAAACTATTTATTAAATAAAACAATTTTCTTTATCCTATACTTCTTATTCACAATTGTATTGCACTGATAGTGCATTCATGTTTTCTAATTGTCATTGAGTAAGAACGTAAGAACAACTGTCAGATCTCTGCAATCTACGAGGAAGGATAACAATATTCTTATACATATTATGTTCTATGTCATGAGATGGACAAAAGCTTTTCTGTTGGTATTCTTATTTATTTATTTATATCTCAAAAAAATATATCTTATAGGCTTCACATACTCTCCAAAGCATAAGAAGTCAGTTTCACGCAAATGTTCACCCATATATTAGCATGACAGTGGTAATGTCATTTTAATTCATGGATCCATTGATCTGTAGAGACGCCCCTATATTACAGGGCACTCAGAAAATTAAAAGGATATATATATGTGAAATACCTTTGATAGAAATTTAGATAATATATTATTTGGTACTGTGACCTCTTAAAACGTAATACATGCAACTGATTGAAATACACAGTATTTCTTACCTGTCTGGCAGTTTGAAGCTGTTGCCTCTGTGTAAATGCATGCAACATCAGTGCATCCCATTCATCCTGCATACTCTTCAGGGTGGCCGGGATAGATGTGGCACTAGGAGGTTTTGGCTTAACAATTGGTGGAGCTGAAATAAGGATATTTCTATATATATAAATCTCGTGTCACCATATTTGTGGTTGCAGTCCTCCGAAATGACTCGACCAATACTTATGAAATTTCATTTATATTTGATAGGCATGACAATCGGTTGTAAATAATTTATATGGCAGAACAATGTTTGCCGGGCAGCTAGTTTAGTATAAACCAATATAGCAGATTTTGTTTAGCTCAATCATCAATTTTTAAGCAATGATTTGAGGTGATGTATTCATATATAGTACCTATACTTATATTATACATGCAAAAAAAGTCTCATCATCTCTTCGTTGTGTATTATACTTTTGCAACTAAACCTATTTAACAATGAAAGACTTAAGAAGTTTATTTTGATAAAACTTAACAAGTACTTTCACAGCTCCACAGTAGCATTAATAATGATAAACAAATTACTAAATAGTTACAATTCAAAATAAAATCTTTTAATGTTAGACTAATTTTGCAACCATTGATTTTTGTCATAAATTGTAAATGCAACCAGGGACAACAACCAAACTAATTTATCATAAAATATTTCTCATAGTAATTATCAAAACTAGATGCTGAATAATACTGCACTTAGTGATAATTTGTTTGCAACAGCTACTGGTCTTACCAACTAGGTTCCACTTACTTTTGATCTCAATGAGGTCTTCCACTCGCAATTCCTTGCCGTTGATGGGATCGACTCCATTCTCTATTATGTACTTCTCTATAACTCGTCTCTCAAACACAGCTCCTGATGAAGGTGACACCACGGGGGTTTCGGGCACCTCATTAGATACTAAAATCACAAGTTAGGTTATAAACACAAACTTTTTTATAGATTTCGTGAAAACATAATAAAAATCAAATGTCTTTTTGAACGTGTTCGTCATGACCTAAATACAACCGAAAGGACAACATTTTATGTACTGTTCGGCGCTGAGAAAAACAAATTATTCCATAATGTCACCGGTAGTTACGCGCCTTACTAAATAATCGGGATTATAGTTAGTTAGACCAAAGAATATACAACCAGATTCTTACTTGCACAATATAGAGCCATTGTAATAAGTTTTATCAGCGAATTTTATAGGAAACACTAGAAAAATCATGAAAATTAGCAGTCAAACAAAATTCTATCACACTTTATGTCTCAACTCCCACAGATTAAAAATTTACATTGCATTCAACATTGCTTGCGACATATGAACGCTATGTATTATGATCCAAAGATGTTGACTGCATCATAGACAATTGAACATCGATTGGACTAATAATTATAATTAGTAACTTACAAAATATACATAATATTTATTGCTTGCTTCTGCAAAGAAAATATATTTTACTGGATAGTCGGACTAGGGTTGCGATTAACATGGTCTAAAAGTGTATGCTGCATAACATACTATTTGATATTCAATACTCACCTCCGTCCACCTTTGGATAAAATTATAGAATTTAATAAAATATCGAGT
Organism: Catocala nupta; assembly: GCA_963675205.1. NCBI lineage: Eukaryota > Metazoa > Arthropoda > Insecta > Lepidoptera > Erebidae > Catocala > Catocala nupta. The sequence goes on along the minus strand of OY776090.1, from coordinate 28,583,361 downwards.
TTTGCTTTGAGTATGCAGTATACGTACACAACTAGCACTAAGTACTTACAAACTACAAAATCTATAATATTTATTGGTTAGCTCTTACGCGCGACTATTTAACGTGTAAGTAGCATATTTCATTTCTTTTGTTTAATCGCTTTGCAAACCCAATTTTAATCCGATAGGTATAATAGTGGTTTAACAGTGAAAATGTTACGAATAGACGTGAAGCTACTTTTGGATTATATTAAAATGGATGAATCATTTTTAAAGTACTTATGTCTGTCCGTAGCCTCGTCCGCGTACATATCGAGACAAAAGGTAGACTATTATCTCGAAATGTATTTTCGTATATTCATACGTTCATAATATTAGTATGGACTAACTGACTTCACGCATGAGTCTTGTCTAATCGTATATTCATATTTACTCCTGTTTCGTGGCAAAGACTTTGGCAGAAATTACGAATTTTCACTTGCTACGATTCTACACGGGCTCTGGATACGTTAGGGTAGTCTTAATTGAGCTTTTATCACGTAAAGTTATCTCCGATCTGATAAGTACCAGTTTGATAGGTCTTGCCTTTCAGACTATCCACAATCACCTCATAAACTTTCTTACTCTTCAAACTAACCTATTTATATGTCCGTGGACTGACAAACGGAGCACTTTAATGTTTCGGAATCTTTCTTTATAGTGAGCAAGCAATATGAATGGAAGGGAGAACGAGAAAATATGGAATGAAGAAGAAATACAAATATTGTTACGTGCTGGGTTCGAGGGATAAGAATGTAAAACAATATTACCAACTAAAACGTTTTATTCTAGCACACAATTAAATTTAAAACACAAAAAATCACTATACTACACTTTTCCACTTTAAATGCTTCAAACTCCGTAGTATTTTCGCTTCCGTTCGCTTTGATGAATACTTGACCGCTTACGATTGTAAATTATAGTAATACAAAAGTAATCTTTGATTGTAAACTAACTCGGCGGTGCGCGTGTGCTCTATTTATAAGCGGGTAAAGCGTTTCTAGATTTTTCTAGAAAAGTCATACCCAGTAAGTAACAGTACGATGATTCGAGAATGTGCCAGCGTTCTCTCTACTCTACTCGTACCGAAAACTACGTAGTTCCGTAAGATGTCAATAGATGATACTGTAATAAATTATTAGAAGGGACTGCCGAGTCTTCCCCACAGTGCCAACAGATGGCACCAGCCGTAACAATATGTATTAATGTAATTAATTTTGTACCACGATTGTTTGGAGGTACTTTGAAGGTTGAGGATAGTGACGAGTATATATAACATGTAGATTCCAGATTTCAGAATGCACATATTTTTCTTTGTGTGTTGGTTGTTGGCCTCAGATGGCCTTGACAACTTTACGCGGACTGTGGGTGAGCGCAGAAGGATTCCAACCCGTTATAAAGTATACTAGACAACGTTAACCCCCAAGGGCGGACTACCACGGACCTCGGCTTGGGGCGTTGTCGGCAACGATGATCTAAGGTGATCCACGGGATTTACGTTAACGCGACGCGTATTCTGACCTCTGCGGCGAGGGCGGAACCGCGGACGAATTTGTATAGCTTCGCGAGCCGTGTATAGCCGTCTTGAGCGAGTGTAGTCCTATCATCTGGTTCGTCTAGTATGTGCCTAGGTCTCCTAACTTTCGATATCCTAGATGGAGTGTAATTTATTGTCGCAACCACTAGCGGGTTAGAGTGTGTCGGAACAGAGTCAAAGTACCTAGCTATGGGAACACTGCTTCATGAATTGCTTCATGGTCCCCAGCTCCAGATCTATGTGTAGATCTTCGTTGCGCACGAACCACGGTGCTCCCGTAGCTCTGCGCATGAAACTATTTTGTAGTGTTTGTAGCCTATGGATCCTGTTTGGCCTAACGTGTGCGAATACTACACTAGCGTACGTCATGATAGGTCTAACACATGCTGTATACAGCCTAACCTTGTGCCTAAGTGATAATTTAGACCGACTGTTAATGAGAGAATGAAGCCGACCTAACACAAAGGCCCGGTTACGAACCAGCCTTTGGTGAGGTCGGAAAGAGAGTCGATCATCAAGGGTGACACCTAGATTTTTGGCTTTTCTGGCCCATGGGATAGCGGAGCCAAACATCCTTATTTGTGGGGTCGTAACCGGGGGGCACAGGTGAGATGGTCTCCTGTGAAACAACACCGCCTGACTCTTCTCGGGTTTGACCTCTATCCGCCATTTCCAAAACCAAGCGACTAAGGCGTTGGCCGCAGCTTGGAGCTGCCTACTAATTGAAACTGGGTCTTTACCGGCATAATAAATAGCTGTATCGTCTGCAAAAGTGCTGTCTGCACGAACCTATGCATCGGTATGTCGGCCACGTACAGAGAATACAGCAGCGGAGAGAGCACTGAGCCCTGGGGCACACCGGCGCGTACCTATGGCGTGAGGTGGTGACAAGGCCTCCTCGACGCGGCAGCGAAAGTTTCTATCAGACAAGAAGTCTCGTATGATGGGTACGAGCTTGGTAGGGACATCCATGGTGAAAAGCTTGTACAACAAGCCGTTGTGCCACACTTTGTCAAAAACTTTCGCTACGTCCAAGAAGAGGACTCCGGTGAATTGGTTGCAGTCTCGCACTAATGTAGGTACTCAGCTTTACGGTGTACTTGTTGGACGCACGAATGTATATTTCGAAAACAACTGTTCGTAAGGTATGAGCAGCGATGCGTCGGAGGCGTACGCTTTACGCTAACACACAATAACCGCTCATAGACTTTCCCTAATCCGTGCAGACTTATATATTTGAGTTTTGACACCTTATATTCCTCTCCGACTCCGCGCTTAACGTAAACAATAAACAATAGCCGGTAATTTGAGATGCCTTATCGCTGTTTATGTTTCTGTGCTCTAAGTTATGATAACATCTCTTGTTTCTTAGAAATATACATTGTAAGCTACGACAAGTAATGAATAATCACATTTACGTGTATATTTTAGTTTATAAGTACGCCTGGTTAAACTGACCAGAACAGTAAAAATTTTTCGATATTGAAAATATTTGCTTCTGAAGAAATATATTATGTATAATAAAAAGAAGTTATACTTTTTTATTTCCCAGTTAAATACTCTGTACTTATAGTAAAACAAGGAAGTATGTTTATATGTCTGTGAGAAAAAGTTAAAATACCTATTAGCATTTGAAAGCACTGAAATGCGTGACGAGTAAGTAGGTACATTTAGTGAGCGGAGAAAGTAAATTTAAAAATTAAAGTAATAATAATCCACGTAACCTTGTACGTTGTATTCAGTTATTTTTATAGAAACAGTAATAAATAACACTATTATAGTTATTAAAACCTGAAATACGATATAATACTGTAGGTACTAAAAAACAACAAATATCAAAAAGGGCGGGAAATCTGATAAATGATAATAGGTTACGTTGGGCTTCAGTTTATTATACAAAAATAACATTAGTCAGTATTGTTTTTATTGTGTCTAAAAATATAAAGAATAAGCTATCCGGGGTTTGACGGGTACAAATCTGCCGACGCTATATAACGCCCGCAGGGTTTGAAAGGAGTACACCAAATATTGCGATAACCAATAAAAACTAATATATATAATATTTACACAGAAATGTAACCAATAGCAACATTCGACGAATCAGAAAAGAGCTTAGTTTATGTTAACTTACGCGCGCGGCTCTAATGTCGGAGCGAGCTGTTGCCCGCGCAATTGGAAACCATTGGTCTTGGTTTGTCTAATGTTTTGTGGTGTTGTGCGTGGCTACAATTAATTATAATGACATGTGGTCGCATGCTTTTATATTTATTTGATCGTCTGGTATGTCTATAGAGAACGTTAATGCAACATTAATCGTAGCCAGGATAATAATTAAACAATTTATAGTCTAGGACAAATAGTTATAACCAAAATGTAAGTTAAGCCTAACTAATAAAAAGGCCGTCAGATATAAGAAGCATCGCCCTTATTGGTTAAAATTCGGATAATAGGAATAGTTGATAATTATTTTAATTAATTAACCGCTGCTATCGATTGATTGTTTGATTACGAAGCTATTAATAGAAAATATAAAAGCCTTAGGTAAGTAAGAACATCGATAATATAGATAGGTATTGTGCTGTCTGGAGCAGCGATAGCTAAGTGGGGTGACCAACAGACTGCAATGCAGAGGGTATCGGGTTCGAACCCACGTCGCGCACCACTGACTTTCGGAAGTTATATGACTTTTCGAAATTATGTGCGTATTGATTGACAATTATCGCCTGCTCCGTGCCTCGGAGAGCACATTAAGCCGTCGTTCCCGGCTGCCATGAACATCTATGGCAGTCGTTATTGGGGAACACGACACAAAAGATCCCACTGGATCGAAGTGTCGCCGGTCTGTAAGTACTGACTGGCCCCCACACAAGATAAGACAAGATGGGTCATCTTGGCACACCCACCATCGCAAACTGGTATCTATGTATTTACGAAGTGAACTAGTCGATAATTAGTCGAAAGGACATCATTCAAGCTTCGAACATTTTGTACCCAAAAATAAAAGTGCCAGCCAGAAAAAAAAAATACTGCGGTTTTGTAGAAAATAAGTCTCTAAGCATTTTTTTCTACTACAGCGAACCTCTAAGTTTAATCCTAGAACTGCTACATGTGATTAAAAATACAAAAATCATTATTTTTACGTACAACGTTTGTCTAATAGACACACATTTATTTACTTTAGTTAGTAATCATATACAACCTAGCTACCTGCTATTGTTATGTGTGTGCGCACAAACACCCATCGCCCGGCCCTCTGTCCGCTCGCTGCCCGTACACCCCTCTCCCTGCGCGACAAACACTAATCGCTTTGGCCTTTGCACTGTTTTAAATATTTAGTTAAATAGTTATCCATGCAACTCCTGTTATATCGGACGGCTTATTACAAACGTATACGTGATTATGTTGTGTTTATTTAACAATATTTCAAATGGCTGATTTTCTGTGTATTCGGTGTCGTGAGTCTGTTGTAAACAGAAGGCGATACACTTGGGCTTCTCGAGAAGAAATACACATTGATATAGCGCAGAATATTATTCAAGAAATATTGGAGCTACAGGTATGTAATCTTTGAGGTTATGGGTCCTACTTCTATCTCGTCTTATTTAATAATAGCGCGTTGAATTGAATATCTACCGTCAGTTATTATGTTTTGATATCTAGTTTTGTCTTACATTTTACTAGCTCATTGGATGTAATAATACGTACACTGTCTTAATTGATAAGGTTTCCAGTTCCCGCAGTGTTTTTATAATAACAATAATTACAATTCGTCATAGAAAATACGTTTATAATGTTCTAGGGAAGTCAACATCTGACCATGTCAAAATCTAAAATAAGGCATAGTATAATATAATGCTCGGTAGGAGTAAGTGGAATGACACGAGTAAGAAACAAATCTGTTTTATTTTACAGCTCCAGCCAACAGATTTTATTTGTCGACCTTGTTGGCAAAGGGCAGAAAGAACATACCATAGAAATATACGGGAAACACGCCAAGAAGATGATGACGCTAATGTTCTTCAGATGGAACCGGTAGCAGGTGAAAAACCAGCTCAGATTAATTTGCCTGGGTATGTGCGAACACCGGACACTAGGCGCAGTTGTGTTTTCCAATATTGCGATAATGATACAAGACATCGTATCCCAGATGACATTGTTTTGCGGATGTTGTGTCGATATAATTTACTTATATGTGAAAACAGTCGTGTCTGTAATGAACATTTACAGCAAGACTTATGGCACACATTGGCCGTACAGCAAAACAATATTACCGTATTTAAAGCTGATCAGATTGTAAGAGCTTTGTCTCTATTACAAGCGCATGTCACTACAGATGTTTTAAACTTTGAACAATACCAATTGATAAGTCCGAACGAGTTTCGTACCTGGGTTGGCCTTACACATGACCAGTTTACTGATTTACAAACTAATCTTCCAAGCCTTAATAATAGGAGTAACAAAAACGTAATATTGGCAGCTGTACTGGTAAAATTACGGGTGGTGATTCTAACGCTAGGTTGGCATCAATATTTAAAATAAGCGAGTCTTCTTTCGCCCGCTTACTCAACACTGGTCGGACTGCACTAATGCAAGATTTTGTCCCGAGGCACTTGGGCTTTGACCATCTAAGCAGAGATGACGTAGCTCGAAGAAATCTAACTGTGCCAGAACATCTCTTCGGTAATCCAAATAGCGCCGTTGAAGTAGGGAAAGCAATAACAATTTTTGACGGCACATACATTTATATTCAAAAGAGTTCTAATTACTTTTTCCAAAGAATATCTTACAGTAATCATAAGTATAGAAATCTTATAAAGCCATTCCTATTGGTATGCTGTGATGGATATATAATTGAAGTGTCAGGTCCTCATGATATTTCTACATCTGACGCTCAAATAATGAACAATATAATAGATAGTGAAAACAAACAACGGTGACGGCGTTTTTCATTGGTTTTACAGAAGTGGTGATGTTTTTATTTTAGACCGTGGTTTTAGAGACGTGGTTGTACCAATGCAACAGCATGGTTACTCAGTACACATGCCAGAATCAAAACATCCAAATGAAGCACAATTGACGACAGACCAGGCTAATAAATCTCGTTTTTTTTGCCGATGGGTCGTCGAGGTTGTAAACGGCCGTTTTAAAAGGGATTTTAGCTTCTGCGGAATATCATTGTAAATCGTTCTTTGTATTATATGTTCGATTATTTTAAAATAGCGGTTACCCTATTAAATGCCTATCACGGGGTAATAGAAGACAACATTCACGCACAAACCTTTTTATCTATCATTAATGAAAGATTGTCGTTGCCAAACTCACTTGCGGATATAGTCATAAGATATAATTTTAATAGAAGGCGAGTACAATTTCGTCTATTGCCGGCTGATGTACCTGAGCTCCAAGATTTTCCAAGGTTCACTGAAGAAGACTTAATATTATTTATCTTAGGTGTATACCAGTTAAAACAAGCAAAAAGCTACTATGGCGAACATCTAAACCCAAATGGAGAATTTATTATAGAAATAAGCGAACTAACTGAACATATTAGAGAACTAGGTGAAAATATTGTATTGATAAGGGGGCGAATGCAGTCTCGACATGTAAGGGCTAGGGTATATTATGTGTATATTGTTGGCATAGAGGTTCAAGTGGTAGGGCTGCCATAGCGCATTATTATTGCACTTGCAATATAGGAAAACGAACCGTCGGTTGTTATTCTCATACAATGTGTTTGGTTTGGTACTTGAGTTTTGCTAGACACGGGGCTCGTATAAGACCATCTGCAGCTGGCTTAGAAAACATTATAATAAGGTTTATTGAAATGTAAAGCAACCTATCTAATAATAAAGACATTTTATGTTTATTTTAGTTTTATTTGTCACCCTATTATATCTATATCTACTTAAACGATGAATAACTAAACCTAAACTTAAAATAGAAAACTTACAAAGCTTTCTTTTTGCATGCATGCTTTTTACTTTTTTGTAATTTCAACTCATATTGAGTTTTGCATTTTTCTACCCAGATAGCAGTCGGAGGGTTAAACATTAGTAGTAGTTAGCTTTCCTGTAATACGTAAACATGTTTAGGACGTTATTTCTTATAAAAATACAATATACTTTTTGTTTACAGAATTTTAATTTCGTATAAATAATAATAATATTGGTATCTTCAAACTAATGTAGTAATCGGAGGGTTAAACATACAGCTTTGCTGTAGTATAAAAAAATGTTAAGAATGCTATTTTCTATAAGTATCTAACATTTTTTTTTTCTGGCCGGCAATTTTTATTTTGTGTACGAAATGAATGATGTCCTTTGTCGTAATATAGCAAAATTGGTCTAAGTAATAGAAGTTCCCAACAGTTAAACATTTTTCGGAGCAATTCACCATTATTACATTTTTCACTCCTGGATTTAACTGGCGGTCGTTCAGAATGCGATCGTAGGCTTCGGAAGCAAATGTGTTGTGCTTATACATACTCACGGTTTTCGCGCGCTTTATATATATTCTAAGCAACGCTTCATATTTGGAATATTTATTAACATTTATTGAAACAGATTAAATATATTGAGTCAAACATAATTTCTTTAATTCCTACAGAAGTACCACAGAATCAATCTAAGTATATCTAAAATAACAAATATTGTTTTTGTAACATAGATAATCGGTAATTGAGCCATTTTCAGAAAAAGTGTACATGTATCAAAATGTACTGTAATTTTTTTTTTTATATTGCGTAGTTTTTGCTTTACATTAACAATAAGTACTTAGTTTATACTATGTGAAAATGATAATAAAATTTCTTATTCTGAGTTATTTACTGAAATTTTAGAAATATATTGGCCCTGGGCCTGGGTAACAAAATCTTTTCCATTCCACAACTAATATTTTTGGGTTATAGAAATAAAATCAAACACGTCTGAATTAAATCAAATAGGTAGTATAATTATTTCAAAATGTTTTGTACTTCAATACAAAATAAAATAAAATCAACAATAGCAAACATACCTACATAATAAAATTATCATTTTAATTTTAATTCCGTTACTCTTTGGACCAAATCTGGTAAATACTTTTTGGTATTATTCTCAATTAGAATACAACACAGGAACATTTTTTTTATAATATTAAATACTTATTACACACTCAATTATGAAAATATAATTAAAATCGTTAACATTTAAGTCTAAAAATACAATATTTAAAACAAGATATAAAATGGGACAGTAACGGAATATACTGTACCTATAACAGAATAGAATTCTTAAGACTACACACACATTGACAAGACATGAGATCTATTTGTTGTTTATCTTCTTTCGAGGTTTCGAAAAATCTAATAAAAAATCAAGTCGGATATCCTATAATTACAATATTAATTAAGTAGGCAGGTGTATAATTTACCAAAATAAATTCAACGTATGAATCTAAATAATAATACGACATAAATCACCAAACAGGGATATATTTGCATCTTGATAAGAAAATGAGATTAAATTATTACAATATATATTCTTCTCCAAAACATTGCCGACATATAAAATCAATATTATTATGACCTTCACTGCACCTGATACAAAACCATTTTAACATGACATACATTTTGTGACATCTGACGATGAAAATGTAACATATCTTTTACATGCGTAGCACTGTAAATTTCGAGATATTAATGTCAGGTCTTAATAGAAGGGTTTTTATTTTGTGGGCTGTTTTCTTGATTAGATAAACGACTCTTTTTCACTACATTTTTTGTAAATACTATAGGAGCCGATCTGGAGAATTTGACGAATTAATTTTATAGTTTTCGTTACTATTAGTTGCATTCCTAGTATTATTTTGTTGTCAAAATAATACTAGGAATGCAACTAATTGTTCATGCACATTAAAATTAAATTTATTGTTGATTTGTGTTTCATTTAAGGGTGTTATTATTACAAGATCATGTATCTTTTCAGATTTTATTATGTGTATCTTGCTATCTATCAGTGGTGAAATTAACTTTTTACAAGATTTATCTTCTGTAACATCAGACACGTTAGATTCAGTCAAAGTTTTCGTGAAAGTTATCTCTCGACTATCATTTTCGGGAATAGTCAGACCCTTGCAATAATTTTCAGTAAAAATTAAATCAAGTTTGTGATCATAGTTCAAAAAACGTTCGGGACTGGAGTCACTTAAAAGTAAAATTGGTAAGTTTGGTGACTTGGCCTCATCTGTTAAATTATTGTCGAGATCTAAGACTTCAAGTAAATTATTCAAGCCTTTTAAAATTTTGTGTCATATTAAGATCCAGTAATTAGTCATTTGTGTGCTAGCAATCTTGCTCAGATCAGAAAGTTTGTTTACTGGAAAATTTCGAAAAAATGATTTATCAAGTCATAACTTTTACTAGTATTTTCAGTTTGGCAAAAACAGCTTAACACTCTGTGATGTAAGATGTGAGACGTATTAGCAAAACATAGTACTTGATGTACTTGCATTGTTCCAACAACTGGTTTAAGAACAGTGGGAACGTTGTTTTGAACCATTTGTATTTCAAAGTCTTCAACGAAAAATAACTGTATTGATTTGGATACCGATTTAAGTATTACAAAGGCTTTTTGACCATTTATGACATCCATCATATTTCGTCTGCCAATCCCTTTCCATGTCCACTTTTAGAAAAGTTCCAAGTACAAATGTCTAGGCCAAGTTGAGATGTATAAAAATTTAAGAGGAAAAAGTTTTTTTTGCCTGTATTGTGAGCTTGGTCCATCAGAGAAAAGTGGATACATTTGACTTCAGGGCATTTCGTATTTAGTAATTTTATAACGGGTAAAATGTAAGCCCAAATAGCATGCGGTTCGTGCGTATTATTGTCCGAAACACAGCAAAAATATTGCGAACCAGAAGCCCAGTAATTCATGCCGCAATGTAAAGTGATCTGATTTTTAGACGCTCCAAAACGGGTGGCTTGTACCTCTTCATGCGACTTGCATTCATAATTTTCGCTAAAATCACAAAGCATGCCTCGTGTGGACCTAATTATTTTCTATTTTCTCGCGATATTTGTATTGCTAATGTTTCCATTTGTGTATATGAATCTTAAACAACGATAAATTACTTTCAAAAATATGTACTAAGTCTGTGATTATGCTGATTCCGATTTCTGACGGTCTTTTTTGTCATATACTTTTTTATTACCCCTTTTTCCATCCTTTCATAACAATGATCTACACGCTCCTACTGTTCCCAATACACTTTTTTAAATAGAGCCTCTCCTTCTAAAACATAGACCAATTTAGAATTTTAACAAATTATACATTTAACATGCATGCAATTGTAGGAACTTTGATCGCAACACAATTAAGAAATTACTTAATAGACTTAATATTTTTAGAAAACGCACCGTTCCTAAATGAACTCAAAAACATAATTTCCATATTGCTGTGTTTTATGCATAGACATGTGTTACGGTTGTGAATGTTTGGTGAAAGTACGTACGCAGGTTTATGTCTAAAAAAAGTAGCAAAACTGAATCGTCGTCCCTCATTCTTATAAATTCTGTACAAATTGAATAGTTTGATGCTTCTTTTTACTAACTGTTTTACACTCTATCTTACCACTAGTGCTAAGATTTATATCGGCACGTAAAAAAATAATTTCATCTCTTCTGTAATCTTACCTATTTGCCGTTTTCGAGCCGTATGAAGTATTCTAATACGTCCACGTAATACTAATAGTTTTGCAACGTATGATTGACATTTATTCTTCTTCACTACTGTTCTATAAAGTATCGCTATTAGCGACACTTTTTAGAACACGTTTATCTGCCGGGGTTCTTGATTTATTATAGGCTGAGCGTAGAGCACACAACTTCTTCTCTTGCTTTCATTTTTGTTATTTTATCATTTAAACTGTCGATCTTTTTTTCGTTTGTTACCTTCAAACGGTATATTTTCTTCCTTGCTTTTATAATACTTTTATGTAACACGTTATTATTTTTGGTTGCAGTTTCGTACATACGCCGTATTTTTTTTATAATATTTAAATGTTTTTTGTTCTTACATTTATTTTAGGTGCTTCGGTCGATGTTGGTTTTACATTCTTAGATTCGTTATTATCAATATCAGTTTTTTTCAATTTGTCTTTTTTTCAGTTCTCTCCATTTTTTCCTCTGGTCTACCTTCTCTGTCTCTGATAATTCTGTTATTTTCTTATTCCTTAATTTAATTTAAATCCTTTTTTTAATATTCTTTATACCTTTCGTGGTCTTTCTTTAGCTTTTCCCGATATCTTTTCATCTTCTCAGCTGGTGTAAATGGCATCTTCGAAGGTAAAAAGTATATAATTATTGTGTAATTCAGTATACAAAAATACGACGGGAACAATGGAAAAACCGACTACTAAGTCTACAACTTACAAAATGGCAAATACATAATAATAATAATATACAATTATAGTTAAAGTAAAAAGGGAAATTGACGCGAAAATACTACAGATACTATAGATTTAGTTCACGATTTTAGACCGCCTAGAGTAGAAATGTTATGTCAAAAACTTTGTATATAAAATTATCAACGTCCGCAAGAACAACCATTTTATTAGTTAAGTACCTGAAAACAAATATTACTTATGTAGGTAACATCAAACATTTTATAATAGTAATACTATTATTAAATTGCGCACCATGTACAAGAAGTCGTGTTATTCAGAGCACTGCATTGTATTGATAATTATGACGGTAGTCATTTTTTTAATAAAACCAAGTAATTACAGACTTTACACGCTCAAACTACCTAGCACAACATACAAAGTGACACACACAACATTTATTTAGAAGCTGTCACTAAAGTTTAAATAATCTTTTTAGACCGACAAATGTATAATCATCCTGAGAATTCAATTCCGAAACTTTTTTATTCCAATTCTACGCTACCAGCCTTTTGGTCACTGAAGGGAAGTATCGGAATACCTACCTTTATACTAAATTGTTTTCATTACTTTAAACTAACACATCAAATCAACAACGATTTGATGTGTTAGTTTAAAGTAATAAAAACAAATTAGTATAAAGGTAGTCAGTAAATCCAATTTGACACCAAGCACAAGCTTGGTGTCAAATTGGATTCACTGCAAGGTAATAAAGATATCAAAATAATTTACAAGAAAAAAACACGTACTTACCTTGAAATTGGTTGCGGTCGCGGCATATTCAAAATGTACCGGTACGTAGATGCGTGTTGTTCGATTGTCGGTCGCTGTCAGAAACAGTCAGAAAGGACGAATAAACGACGAAATCCGTTTGACAGCATTAAAAATGTTACCGATTGAATAAAAATATTTGGAAGTAGTAGTTTTATTGCAACCATCTAGTAAAAATCATGGTTTCGGAACGGAATTTACATTTTATATAAATATTTTATTCAACATTACAAAATTTAAGTAATTGTTAAACAAATTGTACATAACTATTCTTTCTGTAAAACCATACACATTAGTATATACAGGCTGTCCGGTAATTAATGGATAACCTGGAAATGTCTTATAGTGGAACTGATGGCCGTTCAGAAAAATATTAAAAAAATCTATCCTAACTACTGCCTGAGATATGTTTCTTTTTTAATTACCATGTATGATTTTCTTGTATACTACGACCATAAACGAATTTAATCCATCGGTTTTTTGTTGTTTTTTTTTTGTTTTTTCTTAACTGCCTTCAGTTCTAATAAAAGACATTTCAAGGTTATCCATTAATTACCGGACAGCCTGTATAAATCAACAAGATACGTAAATATTACCTACGTTATTTTATTGAAAGTGGTAGTGGGATAGCGATAAATCGATACCTTTTCTACCAGTATTATTTTTAATTAAGGTACTATAACTATCTTTTAAGTAACAATATTAAAGAATATTGTTAGAAATAGACCACAGATCTTAATGATTGATATTTATTTTCTTAAATGTAGTAATTACTCTAATAAAATTTAATCAAAGTTGTGGGACACACCCAAAACACGAATGTACACTTTTTGTGAAAATGACCCAATTACCACTGAATTATTATTCTTAGATATTATTGAAATATATAGATTATTGATAGATAACCAGCAGTTGCCATTTACCGAACCCAATCCCAGTTACTTGTGACGAGATAAGATTTTCTTATCCATAAATTTCTATTTTGATTTATAACTAAAGATATTGCAATTATAATTTTAAGTAAGTAGGTAAGTATGTAATAAGCTAATAACTGCTTGTGAACATCGTGTAGCTACTCACTGATGGGTAAGTAGAAGAGATACCGATGTATATTAATGTAGGGCAATATTTTAATGTGACATTGGATATCAAAATGTACCTAACATTACAATACTATTGAGAACATAAAATTCAGATTGCACTTGAAGCATATACACTGACGGACTCATAAACTGCATCAAAGTTCAGGATTACGTTCAAATTAATATTTTTGCTAAGTATGCAAACTCTTTAGATTAAACTAAATGAAAATGTCGAGACTGTCCATTTAACATAAAAATGAAACAAAACTTAAAAATAGAACTGCAGTAAAAGAAAATAAAATTTATGCATAGTCTCAAATTCGTGTGTTATTAAAGTAAAGTTTGAAATTAATTCTTTTTGTTTTTTTTTTCATATGCCATTCAAATTATTGTTACCAATAGTATTGATTAAGTATTAGTCTTCTAAACTCAAAAAAAGATTCGTAACCATAAATATGGATACTTCGTGCGAACAAGCCGCTCAAATTGTGGCATTGGTGCGGGAAGGCTTGGACCAACGAACGATTACTAGACTAGAAATTTTAATTTAAACCAGTCTATGGTTTCTAGAGTATACCGAAGGTTTGTAGAGTCAGGTTCTTACATAAGGAGACCCGGTACCGGCAGAACTTAAGCAACCACCCATCGTGACGACTGATTTATTGTTTCAACTTCCCTACGAAATCGTTTCCTCACGTCAGTAAATATCAAAACAGAACTGAATGAAGTGCGTGGAGTAAACGTGAGTGCATGCATAATAAGAAGGAGGCTTAAGGAAGCGGTAGTGACCCCTTTTAGACCAACAAATGGTCCAAAGCTGTCTGCAGCTTACAGACAAGCTCGTTTGAAATTTGCGCGTGAACATCATTGGACTGACGAGCAATGGGCCTCCATATTGTTCACCGATGAGTGTAGGACATGTTTAAATGGTACAGAGATGGTCACAGAAGAGTCTGTCGTCGACGTGGGGGAGATATGCTCGAAGTTGCATTGAAGAGCGTGTTCTTTTTGGAGGCGGTTCGTGTATGGTGTGGGGTAGCATTTCGACGATCGGGCGTACGGAACTTGTGTTCATCGACATGGTTCGTCAAAACGGTAGAAGAGGTGGTTTGACGGCACAATGCTATATAACAGAGATTTTAGAAGCTCACGTGGTATAATAGGCTTAGGTTACATGGTATTAATAGGCGAAAATTTTACCATAATTTATTTTTTGTTCTGTTATGCAAACGAGCCGACGGATCGCCTGATGGTGAGCGATTACCGCCGCCTATGTGCACCCGCAACACCAGAGGAGTCGCAAGTGCGTTGCCAGCCTTTTAAATTTGCCTCCCCCAAAAGGAAGGGGAGCGGGTTGGGCCTCCGGTATCTTCACTCACTCGCCGAAACACAACGCAAGTGTTATTTCACGCCGGTTTTCTGTGAGGCCGTGGTATCACTCCATTTAATAATGCAAGATAATGTCCGACCCCACGCCGCTGCACAATTTCGACAATATTGTTAAGAGGTTGGGATACGTACCATGAATTGGCCAGCACGCAGCCCGGATCTTAATCCCATTGAGCATGTTTGGGACAGTTTAAGAAAGCTGTATATGCTAGAAATCGTGTGCCCACAACAGTGGCAGCACTAAGAACAGCGATTTCACAAGAATGGAACAGTATGCCGCAAGACCGTTTAATAACCCTAATCTCTAGATCTATGCGGAACCGATTAGAGTCTGTAATAAGGGCACGTGGAGGCAATACACTTAATAAAATAATTTATTGTAAATACCATTTTTCAATAAACCAACCAAAACCAATTTTTGTTAGGTACATTTATCGAATTTGATCAAATAAATTGAGTAGTCCTTTCCAGTATACAAACATACCTACACTTAAGGATATGATACTACGCTGTTATGAAGTTAACGAACCAAACTATAGGTTTCAATTTAAATTTGTATAAAAAGTTTGAATACTTGGTTAAAATGTTTATTTCAAAGGCGTCTTGAACATTGATGCAGTTTACGAGTCCGTCAGTGTACATAATTAAAGTATCCAAACCAAAGTCTATTTATTACCAAGTTTACTATTACAGTGTTTAAATGATTCAAATTTTTTATAAGTCGTTCTAAATTAAGTGATTCTTATTAATCGGCTTTGATTATAATTTTACTTGTAGGTACGCAATAATTTATTTGGTATTCTTAAACTATCAACCAAAATTATTCATAGCTTGACTACAAATCCTTGTTATTTAAACAGATTAATCATCTTCATTCATTCGTTCTTTTAATAAGTATAAGTAAAGATATGAATGCGCATGCACGTCGTCGGGTCGAAAAAAATAAACATAATTTTCTTTTTTCAGATATCAGAAGCACAGACTAATTGTGGCAGTTTGACTAATATCGACCAATTAACGACTAATTATTGGAGCAATCAGATAGTCGCTAGGCATTGTGGTTCCCGAGATATTGAGATGGCTGTGCCAAGATGAGCGCTCATCTTGGCACAGCCACCAATACCCCCTTAGGTATATCATTTAAACGAAAGCTCGACCAATGCTGATATTTTGTGATTAATGTCGACTAATTACTGGTATAGTTAGATCTGCGTTCGGTACTGGCTATGGTTTTGGAAATATAAGGAATCTGTGCCAAGATGAGCGCTCACTTTGGCACAGCCACCAATTCCTCCTATCTTCTAAATGGCGGACCGACCAATTTCGACTAGGTATCTACCTAATTATCAACTAATTGCAACGTAATCAGATTGCCGGTTTGCGATGGTGGCTATGCCAAGATGAGCCATATCTACTTTACGACCAATTTCGACTAATTCACTACGTAAATAGATTTCTAGTTTGCGATGGTGGCTGTGCCAAGATGAGCCATACAAAATCTTTTGATCAGGCGTCCACCAGTACTAGGATGTTGTTAGCACTATAGAACCATGTCTTATCACTCTTACAATCGTATCACCCCCATATCAACTTCTTCAATTACTATTCGAATACAAATTTCACTTTTTTTGTAGCATTTGCACATCACTAACGTATACCAATCAACGTTTACTTACGATTCAAAATATTTAGCAAGAAGAGTAGTATATCAAATAACATAGGTACATATCAAATATTCGGGAATAAATTAATTAAAAACAGAGTCGAAAGTTCCACAATTTTTATTAAATTACAGAGTAACAATAAAATATTTGGTGCCAATCGAAATGGCACTTATAGTACTAACTAGTCGTCGTGTAAAAACTTACATCGTACATAGCTCTATGTACATACACGGACACTACACTCCGGCAGCGTAATACACTTTATATTTACACCATTCACAAAATAAGTAACATTTTATTTATTACCCAATTTATGATACTAATACAGTAAACACTATGAGAAAATATACTTAACCGAAAAATATTAAACTTTATCCAAATAAAAATTTTAACACAGTGAACAAAAACTCACTGGTTCTCTAAAATAGATTCCAGATTTCCTAGTGTTTACATAATTATATTTAAAAAGCGAAATTTATGTTAGTCCATTCAAATGGGGATTACCTTTTAACTAAATTTAGGATTTCTTAATATGATTGTTACTAACTCATCAACCATTTTGCGCAATAACTACGAATACTCACAAAAACAAAAATATTTCATTCTTATTACCATAACACTAAACATCTAAAGACAAAAGTTAACTAAAGGAGACCATATAAATTATACTATACTAAACATCACTCAACTGTTGAAATAATTTGACTAAAATGTTTAAAAACCTTGAAATAATTGAGCTATTTCAAAAGTAAAGTGACTAATATATTTCTTTTAACCTACATTGCACAATATGTTTGACTATGTACATATAATATTTACAATAGTAGCACTTACTTATGGTCTTATATGTCAAGGTTTTGATATTTTCAGACTGTATGTCTGACATTCAACCATTACTCGGCAGAGGCCGCAATGGAGATTGTGATTTTGTCATTTAAATCAAATAATGTATGTTTATTTTCGGACTCATAGTCATAGAAAACATTAAATTAAGTAAGAAACAAGGATATATATTATATCTAAATTAATACTGTCTCATACAAATAAATTTTATGGATATGACTGTTGTCCACCATTTTACATTACATACAATCATTAGTATAACTTTGTAGGCTGTGATAACTAATCGGTGTCTAATGATGGCCGACCTTATATAACATGAAAATGAAACAAACCCTCTTAACATTCAATTAAAACACTTAAACAATTTTATGTACAAATCAGACATTTTATATCACTCCAAGTTGTTTTAATTGTATGTTAAGTTTACTCTATTTCTATAACCTAGAATCGCTTATCCATATCTTGTCTCTTACTTAAAGTACCATTTAAAAACATGCTATTCGATTTTACACTTTGTTTGACATAATTATTTTGTCACATTAATTTTCCTAAACGTCACGACATAAAGATTGCATACAATCACAACCGTCGCATTTAAAGCATGATTTATAATTTAGTGCAATTTGTGCTTAACATGTATTGCTTGATGCAAACAATAATTAGCTTACAGTATTGTCAGAATTCATTTCTCGTGAGAAGTGTAGGAGAATTCTATCTAAATAATAAAATAAGCAGCATACCTAACAAGTATAAACAGTGTTATTATAAAAATATTCTTGCACGTCACTATTACAGTATACACAATCTAATTTGGCCAAAATAGTTCTGATCACGTATCGATTTCCGAACAAAATAAATCCATAATTTTCGCATTTTACTTTTTCTATGAAGCACTGTTTTAAATAATTCAAATCATCACAACACAATCCATTTTTAAAAACATTATCGTTCACCTGCACTGAAGTAGTCAAAATATAAAGTCTAAACTACAAAGCGTTTTATAAAAGTGAAAAACGCACAACACTGAAGTCACATCCCTATAAAAATTAAGTCAAGTCTTAAAGACTCATCCAACTTCGACTTATCCAACCCATAATGTTAAGGGTCTGTCCAATCACACACGGTTTATTCACAGACATTCTATATTTGAATGTTGAAGTATAGAATGTGTCATTGTCAATGGGTGATGTTGGTGATGTGGGTGGTGTACGGTGCGTGATCACGAGTATGCGGCGCGCAGGTGCCGCACGGCGCTGTAGACCTTGACGGCGGGCCCCAGGCGCAGGCGCACGCAGTGCACGAGCTCGTCGCGCGACGCCATCACCAGCTCGGCGCCCGACAGCCGCGCCGCCGCCACCGCCGAGCCCGCGCCTGCGCCTGCGATGCGCGTCACTAGCGCTGACACGTCGCCCTGATAATTATTATACAGATGTTAAAGACAAATAATTTAAAAACAAAGTAATATTACGCAAGTATAACAATAATAGAAATATTATTCAACATAAAGTCATAAAATCAAAGGATGACGTCCAACAGTATCAAATACACCACTAGTTCCCAAAGTGGTCCAGGTGGACCCCCAGGGGTCCACGGGAGACTCGACGGGGATCTACGTTGGCGTGACAAAAATATGCGGGTTCACAACTCGTAAGCGAGATCCACGAAAATTATTTTGAGGACAAACACTCGCTGAAGAATCTAGTATTTTTAAAAAGAAAGGTCTGCCCACCAATAACGGCAGGTTCAGCAGGAGAATTAAAAAGAAAATAATTAGTCAGCCCACCTACCATGGTAAGTTCAGCCTTATTTTCGTATCGGGAAACTGATTTATTCTGAATTTCGGTATGTAACCTATTAATTGTACTTAAAACCTTTCATGAAATAGTCTGACCAACAAAGTGATGCCATTTTGAAAGAAATCCAAGAGACCCTTCGGTTAGACATTTTCATAGTAGACCTGCAGGTAACAGCCAGTAATAATAAAGCTTATCGAGGCCAAGACGAATCACCGATTAACACACACCTGCGTCCAAATAGTAGGGTCTTGCGGCAGCGCAAGCGCGGCGAGATGTCGCGCAAGTTGTTCGCTGCGCGCGCTGCTGGAGAGGCCGAGCGCGGCGCCGTGCGCATGCGCGTGCGCGTGCGCGCCGCCGGCCGACGCGGCGCCGGCGCGCGAGTACGTGCGCAGCGAGCGCGAGCACACGGAGCGCGGCTGCGACGTGCGCTTGCCACCACCGCTCGACACTGACTCGTCGTCTGACGCCTACAATCATAAATAACTGCTATAAGTATATACTAACAAAACATTACAAGCATGCATTTTCTTGTGAAATTTGTTTAATTAATTTTAATGCTATAATATCATTAAAACTGGTCATAAATGTAAATAACATACATATATCTGTAGCTGGGCAGTACAAAAAGTAAGTCCAAATTCTTAAGGTCTTATTTCCTGTTTACCACTTTCTAGAGTTAAGATGTCAAATCGGTCAGCAAAAGAAATTGTGAAAGAAAAGTGTACTTTTTATCTACTGTGTACTTTTGCAACAAATATGATTTCTAATAATATCTTCACTTACCGGATCATTTTTGACTACTTCTTCCACTCGCTTATGTTTCGGCGGTCTACCTCGTAACGGCCTGGAAAATATAATATTTATATTAACAAATTCTATTCAATCAAATCTTCAAATCAATATATATATATATATATATATATATATATATATATATATATATATATATATACTTTTACTGCCGCATTTAGCAAAGCAAGGGTGTAGGGCTCATGAGAAGAACGGGCAAGAAACTCATGGCCACTCTTTAATCGCCAAGTTTACAATAATATTTCGTTTACAAATCTGTCTGCTAACCATTTCTCCATGAACCACTACTGAACATACTCAAGCATTTAATAAAATTTGATGGTAGCCTCTACAGCAGCAGTATGGTAAATAGGAGCATCCACTTACATGTACATAAATAATCAAGGCAAGGCATGATTGTAGTCCGTAGTTTAATCTAAATGTTTAAATAAATAGAAAACTTACTGGCCAACAGCAAACCAAAAACATTAAAATAATGGACAGCCAACAACATATTAAGTAGCTTAACACTTATAAAATGTATCGACGGTGTTTGATAAATTAAAAATCCTAATTGAAGATCTGTATTTTTAAACTGTGACTAAATCAACTATCTTTTAACTATTACATAAAACACAAATAATAATTTATAAATTTCAACGATAGAGACAATCGAATACTCACAAGTGTGGTGTTGAAAGCGTTTATCGACACATAAAAACACGTCTACCATTTTACATAGGTAATAAAAAGACAGAATTTTTATAAACAGCACAGGTAATATCTCACCTCTCCTTAACTGTATCGCTGGTAGGTGTACTCGTATGTATAGAGTTCGTTTTCGGCTGCTTACTGAGCACTCTGCAACAAATAAACCAAAACTTAGTAAATAAGATATACATATACTTACGAAGTCTTATATACAAGTTGGCACATATGTAAGGCTGGGTTTACGATGGAGCAATAGTATATCGGCTTTATAATCTTTTGTGTCTTGTTGCAAGCATAGATAAATGAGATAAAGCTCGGTTTACAGTGAGGCAATATTGACGTGTCCGTCAATATTCCTCACTGTATCGCATGCTATAATATTAAAATTTATATATAATGGTAACAGGAAAGTATGGTCGTATATCAGTAGTTGCATGACGTAAATGCACATTCGAATGTATGGGTTTTATAACGGGATAATATATAATTGGTTTTTTAATTACTCAAACATTGCATTTTTAAATCTTCTCGTGTCTCGTCGAGAACATAACTTAGTCTTCCTGGTTTATATTTTTGGTAGGAATTAATATCGCACTACATTGGTTATAATTTTAAGTATTAGAAGTTGAAGTAAAAAAATATTTATTCGAATAATTACAGACATACAATCGAATGAATTGAACATTCGAATGTTTCAAATCTTTTATATAAAACAATTAATTACTAATTAATTTGTAAATTTATCATTTGCACTTGTGCTACATTTGGTTTGATTGATGACGCCTTACAATACACGCCGTACGTAATTGATAGAACTCGATAAGAATGTTTGTCAACAAATCACCCGTATATTTTTTATCTTATCTTCTTGAATAACTCCTATGTCCATTTTAAATTTTATATTCATCCGTCGCTATCTCTTTGTGTCTATTTATTTATAGTTTATTGTTAATTATTACCAATTTCAAAAAGGAAAATTCCCCACTAGCAGCATTCGATTGCGGAGATGTCAAAAAATTAAACAGCGGGCAAAAACAACATCAAGATTCAACATAGTTATTTGAAATAATAATAGTAAGCCACAATATTTTTTGTCCCATATTTGGAATTGAGGCAAGGTGAAGACCTTACCATTTCAGAATCTGTATAAGATCTTTACATGTATAAAATTAATCACTAACTTTGATATATTTTATTTCTAAAGGAGTTTGAGTTATTTGATATTGGAATCCTAACTGTATATACCCTAGAAACAATTGAAATTGGAACGGACCAAACTAAGTTCTCTCGGAGACGCGTTAAACCTACAGTTATGGTATCGCACTAACGATTCAAATATTGCGGGTTCGATCGCCAACTACCTACACCTAATACAAGCATTTATCTTTGCTGAAAGTGTTAACAAAGTTACTGGTAGTTTGTAAACCAAAATCCTATAATTTTCACAAAGAGTTCTCTAAAGCAAGAATTTCTTCCAACATTATGTTAATGTATTTTTTCATTTGTGACATGTGGTATTTTGCTTTCGTGGGAACCAGTGGTTTTAGATAAATAATATGCGCTATCATAGAAATGATATGCAGGAGTCCGTTACTTTTGCTGGCACATAGATAAAAATAGATAACGCGGCGCAGTCCCTAGGGACTGATTGAAAGAATGCAGTCTTTATCGACGCATATATTATGAGTTCTTCGGTCAACCAGCTTTAGTTTATTCGTTTTAAAACTAGACCTCATGCAGAGCACACTTTTTATTTGGCTCGCCAAATAAAAAGTTATGCGATATTTTTGACAATATATCTTCAATAACATCCTGAAGTTAGGCAGTTGGCAATGTTGCACTGCCCCGTGCCTCAGCAAGCGTGTAAAGCCATCCACCAAGACAGGAGGAGAGATAAGGCACAGTTAAACACTCTCCTGTCTTGAAATTATGGGTTTTATGAGTTGAGAGTTAGGGAATGGAGGTCGCATTTGGATTAGTGGAATACAATATCTCCTGCGCTGAGAGGCCAGTCTCAGTTAAGATTGGCTTCTAATCAAATTTCAATCTAGTAAATCTTATAAAGAGACCTCTAACATGTTATACTGTCGTCATAAGGAAATAAGACGTATCCAATTTTCTTTAAATATAATGAATATTTACGTTTTGGAATCAGTAAAAAAAGACGCATCTGTCAGTATTTTCGTTATATATATCTACATATTATACGTGTTTTTTCTTATAACATCAGTATAGTGGAAATAAGGCCGGCAGACGTGACGTTATAATACGTTACCTGCGTTCTCTGGGCAGTGCATGCTCGGTGACGGGAGTGTTGGGCGCGAGGCGGTCGGGCGCGCGCGGCGCGGGCGCGCGGTAGGGGCAGGCCGAGGCGGCCGCGTGGTGCTTGTGCGAGCCGCCGCGCACCGAGCCCAGCCCGCGGCACCCGCCCACGCCGCAAGGACCTACGAACCGCAATTCTTCTGCTGCTGCAATACACAATATTAGATTTTATTACATTCATAATTTTATATGGCTATATAATATCGTCAGGTGGACCGACGACCTGGACTATCACGGGATACGGTTGGATGCGGGTGGAACGAGAACGGTCTGTGTGGAAAATCTTGGAGGAAGCCTATGTCCAGCAGTGGATGTCTTTCGGCTGAGATGATGATGGTCAGAGTATGAAGCAGCGATAGCCTAGTGATCGAGACCGTTAGAATGCTGCGCAGAGGTCTCGAGCTCGAACCTAAGGCGCGCATCTCTCGATTTTCCAAGTTATGTGCGAACTAAATAATTAATTAACGCTTTCTTTAACGGTGAAAGAAAAGATCGAAAGAGAACATAATTAAGAACTCAGACATACAGGTTTCCTACATGTCCGAGTTCTTCATGTTTTCGTAGATATATGAAGTCTACCAACCCGCACTGAGCCATTGTGGTGGACTATGGCCTAACCCTCCTCACACTGAGAAGAGGCACGTGCCCAGCAGTGAGACGGTTTAATACAGGGCTAATATTATGTTAATTGCCATGGAATGAACAATAAAGCATGTACAGTCAGCGATATAAGTCGATAAACATATCCGAAATTTGAAGTGCTCTATCATACACAATAGTGATAAACCCTCACGCAAACCTCTGGGCACGGGCCTCTTTTCGGGTGTGAGAACATTAGACCATAGTCTACCATGCTGGCCCGGTACGGGTTCGGCAGACTTCACACATTTTCGAGAACATTAATATAAATAGCGAGATAATTTTAAATCTTTATTTAAACGCGGCTAGAACTTTTCTAATAGGCTTTACTTGAGCCTTAGATACACACAGATATAATGAAATATCTACTTCACAAATTTACAATCATTATATTGTCTTCTGTTTACGCGAATGTTATTCATTGAAATTAAACTACTATATACGGATTTTATCGCGTTGTTTATTTAACACTCTATTACATAATTTAGAAACTGCTACGCTACTATACTATACTATTAAACTTTACTAATTTTAAGCTAATTAAATTATTAAAACTATCAAATCTATTTGTTTTAAGTTTACACTTTCCCCGACGTTTCGGTTGCTTTTCAGCAGCCATGGTCACGGGGAGACCAACCGAAACGTCGGGGAAAGTGTAAACTTAAAAACAAATAGATTTGATAGTTTTAATAATTTAATTAGCTTAAAATTAGTAAAGTTTAATAGTATAGTTTAGTAGTGTAGCAGTTTCTAAATTATGTAATAGAGTGTTATATAAACAACGCGATAAAATCCGTATATAGTAGTTTAATTACAATCATTATTTTCGAATTGCCATGTTGCGGTAGTGCATAAGGTCTTGGGTTCGATTTTCGGGTCTCGGCAGCAGATCAGCGCTTCCTATTAGTGAGAGCTATAGCCAGTGTTGTATAAGACAAGGCAGATAAACCAAATGTCTAATTTGTACTTACTAAGTGGTGGCTCCAGTGGATGTCCGGTCTTGAGACACCAGCCGACAGGGTGTATGTCGGGCGAGTCGTCATCGAACCAGCACGACAGCTCGTCGGGCCACCCGTCGTACGTCACACGCACCAGGTGGCCCTTCACTGCGCTTATTGTCGCCACGCGGATTAAGAATGGCACCTGACGATTACATTTATATAAATAAACAATATATGTACATACAATTACCATGAAAATGTCAATCCTAAATTTCAGGCCGAAAGAAAAACTTTCAATTAAGTTCCTTCGGCTTTATTTAGTCCTAACAATAGTAATAATACATTTATTATCACAAACCACATAATATCTAGTTTTTACATTACAGTTTACAAGGTTTTAAGTTTACAGGTACTAATTTAATACCCACACAAATACGAACTGCTGTGGTTTGGAATTGAGAAAAGCAGCCGCTTATTGCCTGCTTGAGAATCATTGTGTAGTTTCATCGCATATTAATTGTAGACAGAAATAAGTTTTTTAAATGAACCCATGATGATATAGAAGCTTTCAAACAGGCATATATTTAAATTGCAGGTGTACACTTAGCCGTTTATTACTAGGGGTACCCCTAGTAATAAACGGCAGAGTCTGTTTTAAGTCACCAGCTAAAAGTACCACCATCCCTTCCATGAAACGCTGGTTGCTCTTGATATCTTTCATTGTGCAATCTATTGTTTCAATTGCTCTTTTGTGGGACATCGTACATTCATCCCAAACCAACAGCTTACACTGTTACAACATTCTTCCACGCTCACCGCTTTTTCTAACGTTACAAACACCACTATGTCGCGCTGTGGCGTCACCGGCGCATCGTTCAATATGTATGGCGCTTAGCGTGTCCCGTACTCACGCGACGTGTTTTTTTTATACAACAAAGGTGGCAAACAAGCATACGGTGATGATTGATACAAGTACCTGATGGTAAGTGGTCACCCTAGCCTATGGACACCTGCAACACCAGAGGCATCACTTGCGCGTTGCCGACCCTTTAGGAAAGGAAGTGGGAAGGAGAAGGAGCGGGAAGGGGGAAAGAGTGTGATTGGGATATATTAAGACTTGCATTTTTACTAATCATACAATGTTTCCGATAAATATACGTATAGGAAACATAGACAAATTTGTTTGGGCATTCATACGAACTTTCGTCTCCTATTTCATAACCATGCAGGTCGAAATTTCAAAAACGCTGGTACCAATTTTAATTTTACTTCTTATCAAGTGCCTAA
Source organism: Catocala nupta (assembly GCA_963675205.1). NCBI lineage: Eukaryota > Metazoa > Arthropoda > Insecta > Lepidoptera > Erebidae > Catocala > Catocala nupta. The sequence goes on along the minus strand of OY776090.1, from coordinate 28,557,150 downwards.
ATACAAAGTTTCATGGTTTTATCTACGACAATGACGAATTCCCATACAAACTTTCATCCCCTATTTTAACCCTTTCATGCCCTTTTTTATAACAAATGGTAGCCTATGTCCTCTCCCAAAGTTAACTCTTTCCTGTATCAAATTTCATTAAGATCGGTTAAGTAGTTTAAGCGTGAAAGCGTAACAGACAGACAGAGTTACTTTCGCATTTATAATATTAGTAGGAATAAACTTCGTCAAGAACTGATAGTACCAGAGATTCGATTTTGTTGTATATCCTAAGTAATATTATGAATGGAAATGTGAGTTTCTTTGCTTAATAATAAATCCTGTATAAATTAACTAAACGATCCAGAAGGATGACCATATTTTGACGTAGTAGGGTACTTTGGCCCCAGTAAGTAATGCATAATAATTGTCTAGAAGTTGTTTCGTTGCTTCCTATTTTAACACTACATGTGTATCTGTACCTATCAGAAGGTCTACCATGAAACGTCATTTCCTAAACTTTTTCATTAAGTAGTTCTAACAAAAGTACTTATATGTCATTTTGAAGGACTTTTGAACTGCCTAGTTTAAGAAACAGGATCCAATAATTATTTGCAAAATAAGTATACTATAAAAATTTAAATGTTGCAATGTAACTATTCCACGGGGATGAAGTCGCGGGCAAGAGCTAGTAGTCTATATAAAATCTCGATACGAGCCATGGTAGCGACGCAGTGTTCACAAACGTGAGGGAAACCATGAGAAACATAAATTTCAATGTTGTTGTAAAAGTACTTTTTTTAATCTTGTGTCTACCATGACCTTGGCACCGCCATAGTTGTCTGCCATTGTTTTCAATAACAATAATTAAGTTATTTATAAAACTAATAATAATGGCAACCTTGTCAGTATGACATTGAGCTCGGTCATATTTTTACACCTGCCATAGTTAAGTGATTCTTTAGAAATTGCTGATAGGAGTTACGACTGGGAGTCGTAACAACTTTCTTACAGCAAGCGGGTGTTTATATTTACGCCTGCTTGCTGATCGTGTAGGCAGAAGCTTCAGATTTCCAGTTGCTACGATCCTGGCATAACTCACGTGCTTCATTTACTTTCATTATATTCTTCACGCACGTTCGTCGGTTTAGGGTACTTTAACCTGGTGTTGCCAGAATGATGCCAATGTGACGATAAGCGAACGCCATGTGCCAAATTAAGTAAGGTATGTCAAAAACCATTGTTCTAATTTAATTCCGATCGACATCGAGGCAGCTTTTAGGATGGCGGAGATAGTAGCGGACAATTATGCCCCCGTAAGAAAACTAAATCAAGACCATGCCAGGAGTCCTTGCTTACTTTGAATTTATTTTATCTAGCCACCGAGATGCGGGAGGCAACCTCTAGTCTTGACACCTGGAAACACCGCTTTATGCGCCCAATGGCACTGCGTAAATGTATATTACCAAGATGGGAATGCGGTTACGGTAGCGAGTAGACGTTTGTAATACCAGGCATGTCCCTAGCACATTGCACAAAGTAAAAAAAAATGAGATGGAAGAAAAGAAATCGGCGAGGTAGAAAAGACACCGGAACTTGTCAAACTGCGATTTTTTGTATCACAAAACTATATCTATTAGGTCTCATACGATAGAAAATACAATACATTTTATAAACGTGAATCTCTGATAAAATGGGCAAACACTTACCCTCTTGTCAACGACTTCAAGCTTCATCCCAGGCTTGAATCCTTGTGGTGGTCGCGTCTTGAACGCGCGCGGGGGCGCCGCAGAAGCGCCCGTCTCGGCCAGGTAGTTCTCCCACGAGAACGTATCAGGGTCCTTGTAGACTATAAATAAGAGAAAATTGGTAAGGAATTATCAGTTGTTTCTAGTCTATCACCTATATCCTAAAAGGGAAGATAGGCAGTGGTGTACAACCGCGTTCAGGGCTTCATATTAGGTGGCGATACTATTGGTATGTACCAGGGACAGTGCTAGACTTCATGCTGCTCTTGAGTATTTCTAGACGGATAGACCCTATGATATCATACTTTACTCGAGAATCGGACAACAGACCTTTTTATAGCAGTCGCTTACACTACCTGTACTCAACCGGTACAGTCATTACAAGAGGTTTTAGTGTTTAATAGTCTGTCTTTCAATTCGAAGTTATCTCCATACCTAATTTCATCGAAATCGGATTACTGTTTCGTCGTGAAAATGTAACGAACATTGAGAGATTACATTACAATATTAATTTAGTTTTAATGTTATAATCCTAACTAATATTATAAATGCTAATGTGAGTGTGTTTGTTTGTTTCTCCTTCACGCCTTTGCTGCTCGACCGATCATCATGAAATTTTGCATACATGTTGTCAAGGATACAGAAAAGAACATAGGATACCTTTCATCTAGAAAAAGATACCGTTTTCAAGATATAGAAAATTTACACAACCTACAGTTTCACGAACAGAGCCGCGAGCAAGATCTAGTAGTACAGATGTCAAAGAGCAGCGGTAGCTCAGTGGGGAGACCAACAGACTGCAATGCAGAGGGTCTCGGGTTTGAACCCACGTCGTGCACCTCTGACTTTCGGAAGTTATATGATTTTTCGAAATCATGTGCGTATTGATTGACAATTATCGCCTGCTCCGTGCCTCGGAGAGCACGGTAAGCCGTCGGTCCCGACTGCCATGAACATCTATGGTAGTCGTTATTGGGGAAGTCGACACAAAAGATCCCACTGGGTCGTAGTGTCGGCGGTCTGTACTGACTGGCCCCCACACGAGATAAGATAGATGTCAAATCTATGGCTATATTATGAAGAAGTATAATCATACCTCTAATAAATTCTAATAAATCTATTAGATTGTATGTGTGTGCAAAGCATATTTCACAAATAGAGCACAGCGAGATCAACTTGAAAAGGGAAGTGTCTCCATTCTACAGATGATCGCATAAGTATAGGTAATAAATAATAAAGTAATTTAGGTAGTTAGTAAATAAAAAAATATTACTATGGAATTTTCGCATTCCTACTGAAGACGAGAAGTGTCTGAACCTTCCTCACTTGTACGATCTTGATTGTATACCAAGGGAATAAAGTTTGTTTGACTATTTCCTACAGCAGATCGCTGTCAAACAAGTATACTCATTCGGTGAGTGGGCTTCCCAGTTTCCCTAAAGAATCTGGATACTGTAAGCACAATATCGATATTTGAAAAGATTGTCTCCTTTCTCGACAGTTCGCTTCAATGTGGTATGTCTTCCTATTTATATTTATTTTCCTAAGACACAAGCAGAAGTAATATGCAAGAAACTAAGTGAATCTGCTTACGCTCTTTACAGATTAACAGAAAAGTTAATATAAAAACAGTGTTAGTTGCGCATCACGGTCTCGTTGCTTCAAATTTAAAATTTGGAATTATATTCTGGAGCAACTGTAGCGAAAACATATACAAAGCTCAAAAGCACTGCATAAGAGCAATCTTTAATTTAAGAGTTACTGACAGTTGTGTACCTATATTTAAGAGTAAAAATTATTAACCTTTCCATGCCTTTAGATTTTGGAAGTAACGTTGTTTGTAAAAACCAACCCACATCTTTTTGCTACGCTAAACGAAACTCGTCTAGGAAATGTATCTATGAGATCACAATACCGTAATTTACTATACACAGGAGCGTTTAAAACACCATTTTAAAAAAGAACATTATTGTTATGGCACCTTTAATTTTCAATGAAATCCCTATTATCATTAAAGAACAACTTCTGAGATTATTTAAAAGGGATCTCGCTTTGTTTTTGTTACGGAAATGCTATTACTCAGTCTCAAAGTTCCTAAATGATGAAAAGCAACTCTTTAAATGGGTTAAGAGTGGGCGAAATTGTTTATGTTATGTTAATTCTGTAACAAAGTTTATTATTTTTATGTTTCTTTTAAATTGGTTTGTAAATGATAGATATTAGTATAAATATTAAACGTTTAATCAATGTTTGCATGCCTAAACGGCAGAATGTATAAGAATTCAACCACACTTTTGTAACCTTATTGTAAACACCTACGTTCTAAGCAAATAAATACATATAATTATTATTATTCATTTGAAAATATAAAGACAAACTGTCCCCCGCGAAAACACATTTTATTTTTATTTTAAATTTTTTACCAGCTCTTTGTAGACGTGACAATGTCATGACTACGGTCCTCAGCGGTCCAATTCTCGTAAGTCGTAGTCATAGCAGATCTAATAAATGTCAAATGTGAACTGAAATGGAATTTATATTCACATTTGACTTTTATTTTCATTTGGGTGATTACATCATTTCGGTTTAAAGAATTATTTCTAAAAAGGAACAAAAATGTTCACGTGAAATATGAGAATTTTTAAACAATTCTAACATTACAAGTACGTACTAACATTTTATATTCGATCAGTCGAGTTTAAGTTTTTATTTGTTATATTTATTGCACTGAGTCTAAGACTAAAGACGGAACACTAATTTGTACAGCTTTTATTATTTTATTATTGGCTCTATGTTTTATAAGACACGAAGAACGACGAAAGTAGCAAAAAGAGTATAACTCCGTATTGCGAAAAGAAGAACTGCTTCTCTACCTACTGAAGTGGAAAATAGGTGAGTATTATATACGAGCAGTTACCAACGCCTTCGTTCACAATGAAGTTTGTTTAAAGAAATAGGTTTCTTTATATTAATATTTCCCAGGGTTCAAGTCATTTATCATGAAATAATATCTAATCTAATCGTATATACCAACTTGATCACTCGACCCAGTGATTTAGCCGTGAAACAGTTACTTTCACATTTATAATATTAATATGAACGTAAAGAAATGTGTAAAAAAGAAGTGTTCATTTGAATCTAAAAAATCTAAATAATTTTAAATAGTAATAAAGGTTCAGATGTAGTGTTATATTTTCAAAATTATGTAATAAATGTGTTAAATAAACAACATGATAAAAGTCGCATAAAGTAGTTTAATTACAAAATATATTTGTTTTAAACTACATCCTTCAAAACATATACTTTATAATAAATTTAGAAGCATATACACTCACCAGAAAATATATTAAGTTATCGGAGGAATTTTGTCTTCCTAATTACACAGCCGGACCATTAACTAAGTACTTACGACGTCTTGATAACAACTCTACACTCAATACTAAACACTATTACAATAATAACATAAATTAAACATACAAATATAACTTGAAACTGTTATTAAATAATCTAAGTGTACACATAATTTATAGGTTATTTTTCATTTATCATATTGAGGACAAACTCGATATAAATGGCACACGAATATAAGTTTAAAATCCTCTGAATACAGTCTTGAACGGGATTTAAACGCAGAATAGACTGTGAAATCGACTCCATTTGGTAAAGACAAGTTTTGTTTTGAATGTTCGTAAAGTTACAGTTCAATATTTTATTTATATTCGCGTTATTATGTAGTGTTTAACAGACAATTGGTGTATCGCTCACGAAGCGATGATTGTGACTAATTTGTGATGCTCGCTGTGAGTGATAACGTCACACCGGTTATCCTTGTTGCTAAACATATGACTGCAGCATATTTGAATGTTTAATTAATATAATGGATATAATTTTTGTTTGATGTTAATTACGGAATAAACAAGCATGTTTCTTTTTTATTTGAGTGTGTGTGAACGAGTATAGTTAAAATTTTATTGCGATTGTAAATGCAAAGTAAGAAGTTTGTAACTTAGGTAAGCATACCTAAACCAGCTGAATAGGATAAGGAGGACATAGGTAATACTTTAAAGAAATGCAAATAAAGTCGCGGAGTAGAACTAGGTACAGAAAAAGGGGCAGAAAGAGGTGTATAATACTCAAACATCGCCATTGTTTTTAAGTCCCGTGTAGAACAGGGCGAGCCTGTAGTCATCTACCGGGTCCTTTTTCAGACTACGTACGGATACTGAGAACTTTCTAACGGAAGAAAATCCCATATTATTTGCCCTGTCTCCACATAGCGATCGCCCGAGGAGTCGCTTACGCTACAGACCAAAAAGCAGGAACAGCTATTTATAAATAAGTAATAACTTGCGCTCAGTAGAATATCCACATCTCAAAATGTCTCTTTCACAAAATGTCCCTTGTTTCTAATTACTTGGTATCAGTAAAAAACGGTCAAGTCCTGATGAGATTCGCTTACAGAGGGTTCCGTAGTAATATAATATGCAGATAGGTATCACAAAAACTACAATATAGGACATTTGAGTTAACAAATCTGATTAATATATGACTATCGAACCCCTTTGTACGCGAATCTGATTCGTACTCGACTGTTTTTTACCGATACCAAGGAATTGGAAACAACGGATATTTATCGGCAGGGACATTTTGCGAAAAGGACATTTTTACGAAAGAGAACTGATAAAGGGATATTTTGGGCCCGAAGACATTTTGCGACTATGCCATAACTTTCTACTATCAGTCCGTAGCTCGTTTGTAATAAAGATTAATTTTTAATGAGTGAATTTAACTTCTGTAAACATAATCGCGATTTACATTGCTTACATTTTTTAAAATGATAAACCTATATTCACACTTTTCCCGACGTTTGAGTTATTTTCTCAGCAGCCACGGTCACAGTCAAACTGACTGTTTAAAAACAGTTTTAAGTAGTTTAATTATGTTTATGGAAGTTTTTTACTAGTACCCTATACATTGTATTTTTATTATCTCAGAATTAAAAATAACTTAAAATGTATACTTTCGATTGAATGTGTTGAGTGAAGTGCTTCGATATCTAAGTGTACACCTAGGATAAGATTATAATTTGTTTGTATGTGCTTAAACTCATGTAAGTGAATTATTGTAAATTCTTATGAGAAATAAAGATATCTCAAACCTTAGTTTAATTATACTCTTCTCCCTAGCCTTTATTATTCCCAAGTCACTTGGGGTCGGCTTTTCTGGTCTAACCGGATTTGACTGGATATCAGTTTTTACACGGAGCGGCTGCCACCTGACCTCCGCAACCCGAAGGCTAACGATACCCTAAGGCTAGACCAGTGTCAGGATATTATAGGGCACTGACTTCCCAATAACGGCTGCCATAGATGTTCATGGCAGCCGGAACCGACGGCTTAACGTGCTCTCCGAGGCACTTAGTTTAATTATACTATATACTTTTAATTTAATTATCATTATTGTTTATAAATTATCTAATAGCTATCGCAGTATGTAGGCGGTAAAATGGATTTTAGTATGAACACTTCATTTCAACTAAATGATGCTGCTTAGTGGCGTTGAGTCTTTTTATTACTAGTGACCCACCCCGGCTTCGAACGGGCATGTTTTATTATATCTCAAAAGGACTAGGCAGCGTTTTCGATGAAAACTTAAATTTTTCCAACATCTTCAACAATTATAGTAATATTTCAACTAATTTTCACAAAACCGTAACGAATTACACCTAAACCTTCCTTATGAATCACTCTGTCTATTGTTGAAAACCGCATGAAAATCTGTTTAATAGTTTTTGAGTTTAGCGCGAACAGACAGACAGACGCGGCGAGGGACTTTGTTTCATAATATATATTGATAGTGATAGTGATACTACAATTGCCATTGGTGTATAGAGGGTGATGTTTCGAAAGAGCTCTGGGACCAGGACAGCAAGCCTAACCCTCTACCTAAACCTACGTAGAAACCCAGGACTTTAGTTGAAACCTAACATTCTGGGGTAGGCAGGCCAGGCAATTATGGGGTAAGCACGGTCTACCTGGCCATGACCCTTAAATATGCCAATGCTATTAGATCTGAATGTAGTGGCTACTTTGCATAGTCAAGTACTCAGCGCCTGTACCTATTAACAGTATACAACACATTCGTATAACAGCATATTCGAAATTCAACAAATTACAATGCAATTGTGCTCGCCATTACTCCAGAAATATGAGCAGTATTCTATGTGGGAGCGAACCTGGATCTTATGTAACTAACAAAAATGCTGTGCGGCGAAAAAACGCCTCACGATGTTCGGAGCTGAGTTGGCGAGATGCCATTTTTATGTCATCCTCAACGTAGCTTTTCTGGACATTACAGCGCACCTTTTTTTTTTACTTGCGTGAATGCTGTGACCCACAGCTCTCCGCGGAAGCGGGCGGAGGGGTTATGTCGGGCTCACCCGGGGAAAGATAGAAAGTCCCAAGTCCTACCGATTAAGCCTACCACAGTGTTCCTTCACACGGTCGCGCATTCATCCTGCAGGCATTACAGCGTACCTAGGAGTATTAAGGCTTAACCTGCACTAGTAGTAGAATGTCCAGCATACAAGAAACAGCCAAAATAGCTTGGCTACGCTAACGGCGCAATGGCTTAAGCGGTCACTCGCCACCGCCGGTGCGCTGAGTTCAAAGGATTAAATCCTTACTTGCGACAAAAAAAATTGTAATCCTCAAATTGTTGGCCCGAGCTAACTATGTCCGTAGTCAAAAGCTTTTAAAAAGCCGCGTGAGACAGAAATTGGTATTATTTCCGGAATTGCTTTTATAAAAGGACATGTAAACCGAAGTAATAAAGACCATTATTCATGCGTACTGCCTCTGTGTAAAGGAGGCACTACTAGAAACACAACGTCTTCTTAAAGAATTATATATATAAAAATAAATTTAAAAACCTGCTATCCCAGAAACAACAAGAGATGGCAGCGGTTTTCGTTTTTATGTATGTGTTCATGAATTTGTTTACACCTGAGGATAGAGCATATAGGTTTCAGTTATACCTACAGGACGGTCCTAAAATATGACCACACCTTTCTCTTACAAGCTGTATAGCATTTTGAGTCACCTGAAAAATATTGCTGGCATAACGTAGGTATAACGAAACATACATAATTACACCCCTGCTAACCCTTTCAGGGATTTAATATATTTTTTATTTTTTCTTTTCAAAAAGTCCGCACTCCGCCTGATGGTAAGCAGTCGTGTGGTCTAAAAGCAGTGGCCTCCACATCGTCCTCGTAGCAGTCGAGGCGATGTTGAGGTCTCTACATTGACGGCCTGAGAAGGTGCTTTTTCACGCCCCGCTTAAAGGACCCAGGATTGAAGGAAGAAGGAAACACGTGCCTTGGCAGAGAATTCCATGCCTTGATCGTTCGGCAGAGGTATGAGGACCCAAACTTGTTGGGTCTAGTCCAAACTCTAGTCGACTCCACCGTGTAAGGATGGCATCTGAGCCCAGCACGCGTTGTTCTGGATAGGAAAGGGGAGTGCGGGATAAGGTGGAATAACTCTACCCCTGGTATATTCTGTAGAAACATGCCAAAGAGGCAATATCCCTACGGAGTTGCAGAGGTTCCAGTGAACTCGTGACCTCTGGGTCACCGATGATACGGACAGCCCGCCGCTGAAACCTGTCAAGAGCGTCTAGCAAGAACTGCGCGGAGCCATCCCAAAGATGAGAACAGTACTCCACGCAAGGGCGCACTCAATCAATTTGGGTGTTTATAATCCGCTCGAACACCTTGGAGAACACCAGGCAGCAGGCCAGCAGGTGATAGCTATGGGTCGATAGTTGCCTGGCTCGGAACGGTCCCCCTTTTTGGGAATCGGTTGAACGTTCGCCTCCTTCCAAGCCTCAGGCACAGTGCCTGCGGCGTAAGACGTCCGGTATAGGCGCGTAAGTGTGGGAGACAACTCCGCTGCACATTTTTTGAGGACCACAGCTGGGATGCCGTCAGGTCCACTGGCTTTTCTAACATCGAGAGACTGCAGTAACGCACGAACGTCACGTTGCCTGATACGTATATCAGGCATGGTGTAGCCGCAGTTGGCAATGTTAGGCGGCTGCGAACCGCAGTCATCGATTCGGGAGTTGGAGTTACTCTTTCACGCAAAAACTACTGGACCGATTGCGAAACTTGATATATAGATAGCTGAAGACCTGGATTCACACATATGCTATGCTTTTTATTCCGATATTCCCACGGGAACGGGACTTATGCGGGTGAAACGGCGGAGAAAAACTAGTAATATTATAAATACGAATGTGTGTTTCTTTGTAACGCTTTCACGCCTGTACTACGTGACCGATCAAAATAAAATTTCACATATACATTGTCAGGGCTACAGAACAGGATATAGGGTACCTTTCATCCAGAAAAAGGACTGTACCCGAGTAATAGAAATGTTTATACAAAATTTAGATTAGAATGAATGAAGTCCTGAATTGAAGTCGAAGCCAAATTTATTATGTAATAAAGAAGAAAGAGAGAGAGAAAAACTGTTTATAACACATTAGTGGCAAAATAGGGCTCATTTTAGCATAATTATGTCAGATGAAAGCCTGACGCTGGTTTTCAACTGGGCCCTTCAGCGACACACGGATAATAAAGGGTTACTTACAGTTAGGTGGTGTCAAAGGCACTCCATTTTCTTCAGCCCACCCTACCGGGTGTATGTAGGGCGATGTAGGGTCCACCCAGAAGTCGTACATCTCGTCCCAGCTGTCGAAATTGATCAGCATCCTATTGTCTAGGATGTCAGCTATCGACGCCACGCACACCAGCTCGTTCTTACGGTCTTCGGCTTCTAGCTTCATGCCGATGCGGAAGCAGTTCGGTTTGAACATCTGTTTATCAAGGGAACGGCTTTAATCTGTTATAAATGCGAATGTGAGTTTGTAACATTTTCACGGCTTAACTAGTCGACCGTTTATCATGATATTGGGTAACATATAAATAATAAGGGGTACATATTAGGGTTGTTGCGAATATTCGCATCCGCATCGACAATTGCGGAGCTTTCGCATCGATTTGGACATCTGCATCCGCATCCACATACACAATAATCAACGCGGATGTTAATGCGGATGCAGATATAGCGTAGATTACGATAAGAAAGAAATCACTTGTTCAGTAGTACGTGTTTAATTTATGAACCTTTGCAAAACAGGCTTGTACCTACGAAGGCGGTGATATTAGATACTTGTTATTAAATAAAATTAACAATTTTCATCAACATCCGCATCCGCAATTGCGGAGCTTCCGTATAGATTTGGACATCCGCATCCATATCCGCATCCGTATCCGCATTCGCAACCGCGGGTGTTAAAATATCTGCATCCGCAACATCCGTGGTACATATAGGAAATAAGGTACGTTTCTTCCAAAAAAGAAAACTGTACCCAAGGGATTGTTAAAATAACTAATATTATAAATGCGCATATGAATTTATTTGTTACGCTTTTACGCCTAAACTTCTCGACTGATTATCATGAAAATTGTCATAGGTACACGTTGTCAAGGATACAGAAAAGGACATAGGGTACCTTTCATCAAGTAAAAAAGTATTGTGCCCGAAGGATAGAAATTCCTTATTTGGCCGCGGTAATCGCTGGAAGTATCAGTTGGATGTCATCAATTATTTTTGATTTTGATAATCGCCCAATTATATTATATTTAAAGGCTATAAAATATAAAGCTACAAGCTACAGGAGCGGAGTTATCATAAACGTGGATGAAACCGCGACAAACAACTAGTAATTGCTTTTTTAATTTTTCAATTAAAAGTGACATAGGAATATTCAACAAAATTCAAAGAAAAGAAATGTTGCCTTCGTCTACCCTGTGACAGTGAATACAACATGCTTATTAGATGGTTAATATAAAGGTTACTTTACAAAAACTTATTTGTTACTAATGAGTGTAAATGAACAGACAAACTGGCAATTTCTTCAGCTATATAATATTACTGAATTTAATATATATATATGTAATATAAAGCTGAAGAAATTGCCTATTTGCCTGTTGCAACTAATTAATCTCTGGAACTACTAGTCAGATTTGAATTATTTATGGAGATTAGGTAAAGATTTTAGTATTTATAACATCATGCTACATGATACAATCTGTTTACTGATCATACTTTGAGCACAACATTGGTTTCGAAGCATATACCTGCGCTTGCGCTCACCAGTTTTATTTGTTATTGTTATTTGGATACTTTATAGATAATTCTCTTTTTGGTAAGTCTGTATCTATTAGGAAGGACCTAAATATATGGTAACCGAAATGTTGGTATAATTATAATTGTATTACTATTTATTTTATTCTCTGCCTAGATCAGGAACTTTCAAAATTATTTTTCTACCATATGAAATTCAAATCCGAAAAATTAAAAATGCAGATAAACAAAGTGTTGGACACCTTGTTTATCGGGATTTGACACACACTTTTCCAATATACAAAGCTGCATAACATCGTCTTACACTAATATTAAACATTGTAATTAAAATACCATATAAACTGTGATAAAATTCGTATATAGTAGTTTAATTTCAACATTCAAGATGCAGTCAAAAGAAATTATAATACAAATAAATGCAACACTTACTGCACTAGAAATATGCGGGAAAAGATTCCTGGGAGCTGCGACCGCTCGCATCTGCTTCAAGTACAGCGGCCACGAGAAATTAGACATAGTCATATTGCCGGGGGGCCGCAATATCCGACCGTTCTTCTCGCACCAGCCCGGAGGGAAGATGTCCACACAGTCTGCATTCACCCAATAGTCATACAGCTCACTATACTCATCAAAATGTAGCCTCATCCTATAACCCTGCACTTCAGCCACAGAAACCACACAGAATAACGATGGATGCTGAGGATCTACTGCCTCTAACCTCATCCCAACTTTAAACCCATTTCTGTTATAAGGAAATGGATTTTTAAATAACTTAACTGGAGCAGCTTTCGCTTTACAAATGTCCAAGTACCGCATCCAAGAAAACCCATTCTTCCCACACATCCAAGGATACTTTTCATTCTCAATCAAATCCTCGCTCATTTTTATCAATGCTGCTTCAGACAACTGAGTGTCTGTAGGCATAGAATCATAGTGCTTAAGCAACACTTTATCATCTTTTCCTTCAGATATGATTATGTCAGAATCAGACAATTGTTTCTTCATCAATAATTTCTTCATTTTATTCTTTTTCTTAACCATTTCACCACGCTCCTTATCTTTCTTCTTTTGCAATGCTTTTGTTACTTCATTTTGACATGCGGCACTGCAGAAACTTGGCGTTATGAACTCAGCTGCCATACCGTGACAACCGCAGCATTCACACCTATACAAATCCTCCGGTGAATTAGGTTTCTTCTCCCTGTTATTTCTCTCAATTTGTTGTTTCATAGGTGTTTGGTACTTTGTATCTTCCTGATCACTACCATCTAATAAGTCTATGAGACCGAATTCATTAGTCTGGAACTGTAAGCCGCTGCCCTGTAACCTGGCAACTCCGTTATTCCATATTAACCCAGGAGGATCCTCTTCTATTAAACATTCCACCTTAATGTTTTCCTTTTTTGTGAAATCTTCTATTTTTGTAAAATAGATCTCATGAGATGGTTTGTCTGTACTTGAATCTCCCTTATGCTCTTTATAGTCTTCAAGGTCAGAATCCAGATGTTTAGCCTCCAGTTCTTTATCTAGTTTCTCGTCACAAAACAGAGATGGCACACGGTGATCATCATTATTCTCAACCTCATTAGATACCTCTATTTTCTCAATTTTAGTTGACATTGCCAGTTTCACACTCTTATTTGATAAATTTTCTGCACATAAAGATATGCGTCTCTTCATATTAGCATTAGCAGTCTTTCTCTCACTGTTATCGGAGTTTGAACGCCTCAGTATCGCAGGCGCGGCGATAGTCACTGGCCCCATATCACTCCTATCAAAAGTACACCGAAACCCAATATCATTCCTATCTATAGAATTTCTATTAAGCAAGCTCTTTCCTTTCTCTGGTATGGCCAAAGTGAAAGATTTTTCTCTACTATCGTCTTCATCAGCTATTGATACTGTATAAATGTCATCATTCATTGATGCATTTGTTTCTGGTATTGAGAGTGTATATTCGCCTTGTTCACCAGTAGGTTCAGCTCGTGATCCAGGAATTGATATTGTAAAAGACTTTTCACCCTTTGGACTTTGGGGTATATCTTTTCCGTTTAACATTTTAAGTGGTTGCAATGGAGGCAGCTCTTGAGTATCCATAGGCCCAGTGTCGCGCATCACTGTGATGTTACCCTGAGGATCATTTTGAATCTGCCCATTGGCTATTTGAAGATTTATTATTGGTCCTTTTGATGCCATTGTTGCAGGTAGAGTCACAGGCAAAATAAACTTAGTATTCTGAATCTTGGGCATGTTCATAGGAGTAATAAAAAGCTTCTGGTTGTTAGCACTGACATTTGTCTGATTATTTGATATTAATATTGACTGGTTTTCAGTCATATTCTTTTGGTTCGGTTTCTTCATTGATCCAAGGTATGCTATCGCTTGCTTGCCCTGGTTGTTGGGTGCAATGCTCACCGGCACCATCATTTTGTCATTAGCTTTTGGTTTCTGTATGACTATAGGTTGACTGGCATTGACAGGTGCAAGGATTGAAGACTTGTTCTGTGCAGGTGCTATATTTTTCGGTGCTATGTTTGGTTTTGTGTTCACATTCACATTAGATATTAAATGTATGTTTGAATTGCTGGTTACCTGTAAAAGATAAAAGTAAACATAAAAAATGTGTATATTTAATGAAACAATAAATTTGGTTAGTTTAAATAATCAATAACAGAGAGCTAATCAATAGTAAACAACTTAAGTTTAAACTATTGAAGTAGAAAGTTGGAAGTAAACAAACTATAAATTTTCTATTACAAGGTCTTTTATAATGAAATCAAAGGAACTTCCTTTATTGTATATATTCCTGAATTTACATAATAATAAATTGTATTGTGGTAAAGATAAATTTACTTCTAACAAGTAATACTTGTTGTCTAAATTTGACTAATGAATAATCTTTTTCATAGCTGTATGTAACCTTGCCAACTATCAACACATAAAAGCCATTTTTAAAGAACAGACATTTAATCTTATGACAAAATATGATTTATGATAAAACCACCACCATTTTGATTTGTTACTTTTTAATTGGCTAATGAAGTAATGTGTGCATCTCTTTAATAAAAGAAAGTTAATTAACTTTCTCATAGTTAAATTTATTTTGTGCAAAATAAATATAGTGCTATTTTTTTATAGTCACTTTAAGTTACTTTGAATGAGAAAAATAGTATAATAATATAAATTTTACTTTATGGTACTGTTGTTTCTTCCTATACATATGAATATAAAATCACAAAGACTCCCTTTAGTATATCTGAAATTCAAAGTCACATAAAGTTACATAAATTTAACAACAAGACTGCTTCAGCAAGAGTAACATTTAAGTAAAGTATTTATCAACTAAAATACTCTGATAAACAATATGATTATCAATATAATCAATCAACTAAGTTCAAGAATGCCTTACAGATGCATGTTGTTAATGGTGATGATTCACTTACTGGTCTCCTTACTATGATTTGTGGTGGATTTCCACTTGTACTTGCTTGTGTGATGACATCGGTACTTGTCACAGGCTTCAGGCCCGTTGGAGTTTGTATGTACACCACATGAGGCACAGGCCGGGGTGCTCCTCTCAGCTGAATAGAATTAGGATTGGCAGAATTCTGAACTTGGATTACAGCATTGTTATGCCCAACTTGAACTTGAGGGAGGGGATTATTTACTTTTACTTGTACTCCAGAATTATCGGACACTTGTAACTGTGATGAACTTGACACTGTCATGTCTGAAGAACCATCCATATTGGGTGCCCTTGGATTTGAACCCATGTGTACGTGAATTATAGAACTATGTATGGACTGGTTTGTGTTTTGTAACACTGGCATTGAGGGCAATGCCGATCCTGTCAGCTGGATGTTCTGACTTGCAGTAGGAATTTGGAGTGGGACGTTAATAGTTTCACCAGCTGGCAACTGAACTGGCACACTAGTGGTACCAGAAACTTGAAGGGGTAGACTAACAGGTGCTATTTGCAATGGGACTGTGTTTGTAGGGCCTGATAATTGAACAGGAACATTTATATTGGATGTAGAGCCTGGAATCTGCACAGGTACATGAACAGTGGACAATTGCAAAGGATATGGGGAGTTATTGGCATGAATTTTAACAGGAGCAATAGAATGAGTAACTAAATTGTGGGTAATAGGCAAGGAGCTTTGCGAAGCCTGCATCGAGGACACGATCATGCTGCTCGATATTGGCGCCTGAAATTTGACAAATGTGTGTCAATGATGTCAAATTAGAACACAACATCTCACTAAAAAAATAATAAACACATTAGAAACTCACGCGTAATGTATTCAATAGTACATTCTGCTGCGCACTGTTTTGTGATAAATTGGTGTTGACTGACGTGTTTGCAGATTTCAATAATCTTTTTTTCAAAATTTCTGTTTTAGGCTCATCAAAGTTTTGAAGTGAATTACACTGCTGTCTCTCCATTTCTCGGCCACGAGAACGTGAGCGAGTTCATTACAGACACTCGGTTATCTTTTACAATTCATTATTAATGACCTGCAATGCATTTAAAAATAAAATATCGCGAAATGAAATATCATTCCGTCGCAGCACTCGCATCTATTGATGCATAAGTAGTGATAAAAGTTTTTGATTCAAAATATAAAAAATAACACATTAAAGTGCAATAAAACTACTTATTAATTAATTAATACAAAATACGCTACACACATTTTTCTTTTGCGAGTATCGCACTCTATCAATTGTGCAGCTACTTTTACAGAACCACAACCTTCTACCAAAAAGTTCACGAAACAGTGAAACCAAAACTTAATACTTACATTTCAATATTTCAATAGAGAGATGAGTTCGTCGTGTATCATTCCAACTATTACAACATCGTTATCGTGTTGAAAACCATTAAAGAAAAATAAAATATTCTCAATAAAGCTACGATATTTACCTGCCCAGCACAACTGGTAATAAATCTGACAACATTGCCAAAATGTTGTAGGTGTTCGTTACGTTGGTACTGACAAAATTTCTAACCAATCACGACAGCGTAATTTCGTGACGAAGCTTTCGCGCCCGATTATTCAGCTAAAAAAGTCAACAGATAAGTTTATATTTATACAATTTGGAATGCAAGGAACAACAATATATTCCTAAAGAATTGAGCCTGGAATATTTTTTAGCATTGAAATCTTTTGTATACCTTCTGTAGCAAATGTAACATTTATAAAATTTTGTTTCGATATTTATAGACTATTATATCTTTGTCATTGTTGCTACGCAGGCATGTACTTATATCCAAGTACGAAATACAGTCAATATAACTTATGTTAATACTAATAAAGCCTATTTTTCATTGCATCGGTAGGTTAGCATATTGAAATAAGCTATTTGATAAACGTATTAATTGGCTACAGATACTCCATAATATTTTTATGATTGCGATGACCGCAATAGTTGCATTAATATAATAATAAAATATGGTTATATTATATGTTGTTTTGTGATGACCGGAAACGGATGGTGAATTTTCACCATTTACGTTCCATTAATGAATGGTTACCGGACTTACCGGGCAAAACGAATAATTTGAATTTGAACGAATATAAATCAAATTGGTTGTATATTTATCTTTAAAATTAAATAGTATATGGTCAATAGTTTAATGTACGTTTAAATAGGCCTCAGTTTGAATAGAAACAACGTTACATAAATAATATAAAGCTAAATTCGTTTATGTTACATAAAATGTAAACTAGAACAGCTTTCTTCATTCTCTTTTAAATTAAAAATTTAAATAGGCTTATAAATCGCTTGTCGAAGAAAGAGAGAGAGCATATTGAGTTAATGCACAACGTACTCGAGGAGACATCACAACTAGATTGTACATTGTAACACGTTTTAGGGTGTATGATCTATATCTCACTTCGGCGATTATTGCAACGACATGTTCGAGTGTATAACATATATATGTAATATCGCGTTAAAACTTGGTATTCCAGTAATCACCTGGTTCAGATTACGTTTGTTAGAGAACATGCATAACGCGTATTACAAACAATTTAGTTGAGATGTTACTTCAAGTGCGAAGTACTTAATGACTCAATGATGTAAAATAAGATTATTGTAATATTTGTCTTATACATCTGTTAAAAGTAGGTCGTCCGTGGTAATATAATATTATGAAGGACGGAATATTATATATAATATTAAATGGTCAACTTACTACGTCAATTCACTCATTAAAATCTAATTGTTTAAAGATTTGGGTTTCGTGTTACTAATGGCAATGATATAAATTAGTTAAATTTAAAAATCGGTATATCTAACTACCTATTACATTGTAATTCTGCAAGGCTTAAATTATGTTATAAGACCTAACAATATATTATTCTTTAGGTTCAGCAAGCACTTACTGCTTTTATACAAATAATATATCAGATATCTATCATACATCATCTGTACAAAATGTATGAAATAGCTATGACAGAAGTAGGACTAAAATATATTCTATAGCAGAACTCTACTTCTTATAAATGACTTTTATTTATGAAAATTGGAACCTCTGGAATCAATATGTGCTTACGCAATACATACGTCATGTCTGTGATCAATAATAAAATGATGAAAACTAATACTTATCTCTAGATTTTGGTATTGTAAATTATTGAATGCTGAAGTCTTTGTGTAATCTTTGGATAAAACTGCAGTGTGCTTAATTCGTTTATTTTTAACAGTAAGTTGTAATAAGAATTAATCTTATATTATTTTAATTTTATTAGGCCTTGGTATCGATGTAACATTATAGATATATTTGCGTGTCAGTTTAGTGAACTCGCAAAGATTATTTTACACATATTATGTTATAGGATAGAGTAGTTTTAGGTTAAGTGAAAATGTTATGTGCCATATTATTGTATTGTTATTTTCTTAATGTTAAATTTTTGCTATGTCTATAGTGTTTAAGTTATTTGTTTTGTAAATGTGTTATATTTAAAATGCCTCACTAACGCATTAGGATAAGTGTCCTGTAATGTTAGTAGTAAAAGTTTGAGAGAATAAATAAATAAAAAATAAATAAATAAAAATACTTTTGTTTGTAATATTTGCCTAAATTGATTATAATCTTGAAATATTCGATCTTTATCTGCTTATTTTAGGTTGTACAATAAAGATTTTTAAAAGACATATAGCGTGACGATATTTTTAATCCTAGCTATAATAATATTCGCCTGAATCCCACAAAAACGTATACTAGGATAAAAAGTGTTAATCTGAATCATATATTATATCTGAATGATAAGTTTCATCCACATTTGTCCACATCACAATTACGTGCGTCGTAAAGTGTTATGCAGATTTATGCCGTTTACTAAATTAAAACAGCATTCGAAACTAATATGATAAATCCCGTGATTACATTAGAATTAAAATGTTTATTTAAGCCATCTTTGAAACTAGATATCTGAGTTCAAATGTGTATGTATATATATGTGTATATCTTTTACCGCATTTAAAATTTGCCGGTAGAATTATTATTATTGTAGAAATAATTCGAATTGTGTTGATTTGGGATAAAGTTATCTGCATAGGACAAAGTTACTCTGACAGATTACAAAATATAAGTCGTAATAATCTAAAACTTTCAACATGATTACCTAAAGCCTGTAGGCTATTATCTGGAGTTTAATTAAAGAATGAAAGTTGTCAAAACATTGTCAATATAAATTTTACTTTTGCGGATTTCGCAATAATAATTAATAAATATAATTATTTACAAACAAAATCAAACAAAGCGCGTGTTATTTGATAACTTAGTTAAATATCGAAGTGTTGTTGTGATTTAAAGACGCGGGCTACAGTTTAATGCGTATGTATTCAAGATTAACTTATACTAATAAATATTTAGGTATGTAGTACGATTAGATTACGTAGAGAGCGCAATAGCTTTAAAATCAGTTGAATGTTTATTTTAATTGGAGTATTGTACATATAACAAATGTGAATTGTTACCTGTGGCGTTCTAAGTTCGTAAATCGTTTAATTTCTAGATATTTCTTTGTTATGATACGTAGCCCTTCATTACTGATAATTGTTTTGTATCAAATTTTTGCAGAGACCTAAAAAACAATTTCTTACCACAAGTTAACTTTACATTTCCGTTCATAATTATTTGTATATATTTCTTCACTGTGCTTGTTGTTATTAAATGTTTTGTTGTTATTGAAATGTCTGGAAACACTTAAAAACTGTATATTGTTATGCTATTTACTAACTAAACTAGACTTAGACATCAACAAGTATAAAATGCTTTTTATCTATGAAATCCCAGTATTATTTATGAAGCATCCTTTTTATATAGGGGATTCCCAAGCTTAATACATAGTTTGGTCACATTTACTAAAGAGTAACAACATCTAGTATGATATGATACATATAAGTATAACACATGGCTACCAATTCAGATAACACTTACCTTAATTAAAAGCTAAGGACCTTGAAATAAAATTACAGGCAAGCATCTTATTATTGATAAATTTGTTCTTGTAATCTTGAGAGGTGTTATCTGTAAAGCTGTAGATTCTAGTTAGTCCACTTTTTCAATTTCATTTGGTGTACAAGGTTACGTGGACTCCTCAGTACTAATAGATACTATAGTTATTGCAATCTAAAAACTGTGCTACAAAAAGTTTCTGATTTGTAGACAGTACCAAGACAAAATGTATCTTGTGCTGTTTTCAACATTACCATGCCCAATTTGTTTCATAGTTACCAAATTGGTTTGATTGTTTAAGCATTTTCCTAATATTAGCAAAACATAGCAGCCTCTTCACTGTTGTCCTACATTAATTGCTTACCATCAATGTGGAGTCAATTTGATAGGCATATATAGAAAATAAAACTGATTTGGGTCAATATAACTTCTAATATAGAGGAACTCTATTCTGACTGCTCATTATGTTGTTACAATATTCATAATAAATACCTATAACTTCAAATATTCTTCTCATTATAACAAGTCTCTTTTGCTTGAAACAAGTATTAAATTATTTTTGTTGTTTAGAAATGTTAGTTTGTGATCCGTAAGAGATATAGGTTCATAAAAAATAGAAAGAAGAGTAAGATTAGATCTAACTGGATTGTAATAATATCTCTTTAATCTGAGCCTATTGATAGGTTAAAATTGTTAATTTACAGCGTATTTGATGTGAGGCGTTGACAATGAGTAGCCAGCACCAGTACATGAGTGTGAACAACACATCAAGTGCACGAGTTGGCGACATTGAACACATTAGTAAGACCTCTTTATTTTATCATTTTGCTTTTAATCTAAGTTTTATGTAGACTGTGTTACATGTTTGATATTTAGTGTAGCATTTAAATTATTATTTCTGTGTACCATAAAACAATGTTTTTATTCTGAAATGTATGTCATATTGATAATTTAATAGATTGCTGTAATACATATAGTTAGACACTGTTATTTAGTAACTTTAGCTAAATACTGTAATCACTAATACCAGGGACATTATTAGTGACATTTTTGCCATCTGCAAATTGCAAGTAGCAAATGCTTCAATTCATCACCGTCTCTTTATCTTCTAGTTCCACGCTGTTGTCTAGGCACTGTCTTTAGATTGTACAGTCTAGCAGACCTTTTCATCAGATCATGTTAAAAGTAGTCAAGATTGAACTATTTGGTTGTTACTATTTTACGCAAGCTTTGGTCTACCTTCTTACACTTCAAAACCCACACAGTTTCTAGAAGTTTGATGGTTTGATTTTACTTCAATTTCACTAATCGATGAACAGCAATTTTTCTGCACTGCCTTTATCAGTATGATACCTCTTAGCTGTGATAGATTTTAAAACAGTTATTACCATTTATTTATCAAAATCATGGCTAAACATCTGTCACATGCTTTGTTGGTGGTGTGAAATCATGTTCCTATCTAGGAACATGATTTAAATAGCTTCATTTCCTGGCTTGGGTCCCAAGCCAACATACATACAACAGATGAGAAATTTCATTAGCCTAGGAAATTCAGAAGTCCAGCATATGTTCTTGATTAAATTTATACAGGACCACATTAAAATGCACTTATTTAAATAAAAAAATATTCGACCAAATCTGTAGAGAATAATAATTGATAGAGATAGCAACATAAATTTGAGTATTGCATTAACACATATTTATTTTTAAGCCATTTAAAAACATCAAAATTGACGAAAATTGTAAATAGTAGGTCAATATTTAGCTACAGAAAAATTCTTGTTATTTCGTGATTTTTTTCATGACATGTTACGACTTAGCAAAAGATTATAATGAATTATGTATACTGTGGATTAGTGTCGTGCACGCGAATGTCGCACGCACTTGATGGTTGCGTGCGCGTTAGTTCGCGGGCTTCCGCCGTGTCGCGCCATATTCGACTTGTGCCACTGGATCATATTTGGCAACGAGACGCGAGAATTTGGAATAATTTTCGCAATAGCTGTGTTAGGCACGCTAGCTATGATAATATTGCAAAATTAATTAATACTCCATATATGTTTTTCAGACTCTAGTCTGTTACGCGAAGGGATAGGCAGAGATTGCCAGTTATTACCCATCTTTCTCTCAAAGTGATCAGATCAGATATTCTGTAGAAAGGCCAGATTAATGGTACATTAATCCTTCAAAAGCCGAAATTGAAACACAATGTAAAACTGGGATTCGCACACGAAGGGTTTCGTACCATCGCACGAGATACATTATTTGTTTGTTATAGCAAAAGTATAAAAGCACAGTTTGTGAAGATTTTCAACCTTCTCCTTATTACGGTTAATATGATGTAGCCCGCTGACAGACGGACTGATAGCGGAGGTTTAGCAATAGGCGCCGTTGGCACTCTTCGGGTAGGTACGGCATCCTATAAAGCATGGTATCTAAGAGCAATGCATTGGCGAAATGATAAACAGACGAGCGTGTATCTTGAGAATCGATACATACATAGTTTGACTCCTATATCCCCGAAGGTTAGGCACACCCACATTTCGCCAGCTTTTGTTTTATGGTCGAATATTATTTTTTATTCCACATCGCTAGTGATTATACAATGATGAATAATAAAACGGAGTTTGATCGTCGATTGTAAATCGGTTCGACGGAAGTGTCGAGCATTGGATTTCCTGGTGACGATGGCGCCAGTTCGAGTCGGGCACCATTTACAAAACGATGACGTCACTGAAACGCTTTATACCGAGAGCAGAAAGCGTACAAAGGTGTCCTTTATTATAATTACCTTAACCTTGTATCGCGATCCTTTATGGTATTGTGTGGTGGATCCAAAAGTCTCAATCCCTTTTAGAAACATCTATCCTACATTCTTATTATTACACTACCTACGTTAAGTTCTTCTGCCTTTCCCCAAACTGAAGTCTTGGATCCGCTACAGCTGTTGTGTCCTCATAGTGCGATCTATGCACTCACTTGCTAAGAATATTTAATATTTAATTTAATATTTTAATATTTAATATTCTACCACATACACACAACACCATCTAGCCCAAACTAAGCAGAGCTTGTACTATGAGTACTAGACAATGGATAAACATACATATATACTTTTTTTTTTGTAAATACATACATATTATACATAGAAGGAAAGCTATATAAGAAGCACAGCTGAAACTGAGTAAGGGCATTTGTATGACATGAAACCGTAAAATCCGCCTATCCAATAGCACGTATAAAGATATCTGTGATATGGACTATAGAGAGAACGCGAACGCGTGCGAGAAAAAAGAAAACAATTCAATTCGTTATTTTACCTGATTGATTGACGCCATTTTAACTCTATCATCATCTCAGCCGAAAGCCGTCCACTGCTGGACATAGGCCTACCTCAAGGTGTTCCACACAGACCGGTCTTGGGCCACGTTGGCTCCCTTATCAGGTCATCGGTCCAGCTTTTAGCTCTATATGCCGCTCTTATTATATGCGAGTTGTCAAGGAATTAAACTGTGTATAAAATACCGCAGATATTTGTAATATTAGTTCCGCAGTCATTCGCATATGGCGCTTCAAATTGGCACGTAATGCTCTCGTATTTATAGGGGAGGCAGTCTAGTGATATTGATACCATTTTATTTTTATCTTAAAATAAAAATATGTTTACAACATTAATGCCCTACTAATCTGGCAGGTGTATGGTCCCCAGAGCTTCATTAGTATACGTTTATTAGCATCCGTTTGCTTAGTCTCTACCCAGCATTAGTCATCAGGAAACGCTAGAACTAAACACTCCATATATTATGTACCTATGTTCCTTTTTCGTGATAAAATTCATCCAGTTGAACTTAAATAAACTTTAAAAAGTATATTCACTTGATCGCTAGACATTTTGTTATTTGGACTTTCACAATACACCTCCCATATATAGGCCTGTATTTTTGTAGGTAGGCTGTACAATTAAACCAACATGATAGCGAAGGTGATACATTTCAAAAGTACTTATGAGCACCAGTGATACGTGTGGAATAAATAACTGTTAGTGGTTTAAGTAGCATTGCATCGAGTGTAGTCTACAAATATGTAGTTTCGAGTGTGGGCATTCCTTGAGTCCGTTGCTTGAATGTTTGTAAAATCCCTCGCGATGCAGGCATTATTACTATCGCGAGAGTAGTTTCTTTAAAACAAAAGATGAATGAACTTAATTTGTAACAGATTATTTTCATATTACTAAGTGGCAAACAAGCATTTGATTTGTTTGGTAGTTTGTAATTTTTGAAGGTTTGGCAACAAGCGAGTGATATGCAATACTGTAGAGTATTACGATTATAGGCTTTCTTAACAGCTTGCTATCAGACAGGCTTATCCTGTTTGTTACATTTTAATAGACGTTTAAACAGGTGCATTTGAATTATATTAGCAGGGATAGTCTAGGCCCTAGGGTAAGACCGTTTGATTAGTTCGCAGAGGTCTCGAGTTCGATAACAAGCCATGCAACTGACTTTTAGATTGATTTGATTTGGTTAGAAGTTATGTTGTGTATATGTCGGCCTCGATGGCGTAGTGGTTAGTGTAACCGACTGCCACACCAGAGGTCGCGGGTTCGATTCCCGCACAAGACAAATATTTGTGTGCATGAACATGGATGTTTCTATGTATAA
Organism: Catocala nupta; assembly: GCA_963675205.1. Classification (NCBI taxonomy): domain Eukaryota; kingdom Metazoa; phylum Arthropoda; class Insecta; order Lepidoptera; family Erebidae; genus Catocala; species Catocala nupta. The sequence goes on along the minus strand of OY776090.1, from coordinate 28,532,069 downwards.
TATGTATGGATTTACAAAAAAAGAAAAAAAAGGATATATGTATGTTTATCCATTGTCTAGTACCCATAGTACAAGCTCTACTTAGTTTGGACTAGACAGTGTTGTGTGTATGTGGTAGAATATTATATTATATTATTATATTTACAAAAAAAAAAGTATATATGTATGTTTATCCATTGTCTAGTACCCATAGTACAAGCTCTGCTAAGTTTGGGCTAGATGGTGTTGTGTGTACGTGGTAGAATATTATATATATAGTATGTGTATTTAATTATCGCTCTTACAGTGTGGAAAAACATCGTGAGGAAATTTACATGTTTTAGCGTTCCCCAGAATGTACTTGAAGATAAGGGCCAGCGTGGTAAACTATAGCATAATACTGAGAAGAGGCCGAACCCAGCAGTGCGACTGTTTACATTCAAGACTTATATTTATACAGGGTGTCCGGTAATTAATGGATAACCTGGAAATGTCTTATAGTGGAAAAGTGAAAAAAATCTATCCTAACTACTACCTGAGATATGTGTTTTTTTTTTAATTACTGTGTATAACTTTCTTGTATACTACGACCATAAATTAATTAAATTCATCGGTTTTTTGTTGTTTTATTATTAAACACTAGTTATGCTAATAGATAGACAGTCAAAAGTATTCTATGCTAATATAGCGTGACCTTTTTTTAATTTTTTATTTTCACTTTTTCTGAACGGCATTCTGTTCTACTATAAGACATTTCAAGGTTATCCATTAATTACCGGACACCCTGTATATATTTTAATTGTTGGTGTCTATGCATAACTGCACGGACTGTATTCATAAGCAATTAACTATAAAAAGTAGGTACTAGCCTGCTGTATTCGATTATCATTCGAAAGCAATTACGCGCATGCGAATAATTAAAATAATTGTTAACTTCTTATGCTGTTTTTCTCTTCTTTATACTTATGAAGGCCTCGTTTTTACCAGGCCACCTGTCAGAACACATAGGATCTCTATGTCTATCCTCGGAGTACTCCGATGTCACGCTGATCGTGGAGGGGCAAAGGATCCCAGCGCATAAGGTGATACTCGCCGCTAGCAGCGACTACTTCAGGGCGTTACTATATGGCGGAATGAGGGAAGCCAATCAGGTAATTATATTATAAATACGTAGACAAATAACTGTATATCCTAAAGAGGGCGGACAGAGGTGTTTTGGTTCTACAATTAAAGCGGCAGTAGAGGAATGGATAAACTGCACTGATGCTGTGAAGGCAATGTAATGTCAACACGACGGCAATGCGACGAAAACACAACGGCGATGCGACGAAGACACAGCGGCGATGCGACGTCTATGTGCGTACGATGCGGCGGCAATGCGACATAAAAATCATATACCTTATACCTCGACGTTTCCGCCACCGCTATATATTTTCATGAGTTTGTTTTCATGTAGTCGCCGGGACAGCACTTTATAAAACATGTCTATCAAATTATCAGTGTTACCCACCTCTGCCTGATCCGTCAGTACAGGAATTGGCGTAATATAATATAAAGTTAATATGTCTGCCGAGTTGTACTTAAAAATTAACCAATCGTTCTCTTTGCAGACCGAGGTGGAGCTGCAGGCACCTCTGCAGGCGTTCAAAGCACTCCTGCGATATGTTTACTCAGGTAAATGCTTAGGTATCTGCTGTTTGTTATATATTATTATTATACTAGCTATTACCTGTAAAATTTATGTACCTATACCTATACCCTCAAGCTGTTTACAATTTATCAAAACGGAATCACCCGTTTTACAGTGAAATGAAAAAAATCGAGTTATACCGCGTTTTTGGTTGTAACGACACATCAACATAAATATTTGTTAATAGACAGTCAAACGCATGTAAAATGCTTTGATTAGCTAATAGAATTAGCAATAGCTAATCAAATCACTTGAAATGAGTTTGATTTCGACAGTGATTAATGAGCATTTCAGAAATCATATGCTGTGTTCTCATCTATACTAATAAGTATTATAAAGCTGAAGAGTTTGTTTGTTTGTTTGGTTGAACGCGCTAATCTCAGGAACTACTTGTTCGATCGGAAAATTATTTTAGTGTTGTGTAGCCCATTTATCGAGGAAGCTTATAGGCTATATAACATCACGCTACGACCAATAAGAGCGGAGCAGCAATAAAAATGTTGCAATACGGGGAAAATTCTCTTATGTGAAGCAGATGAAGTTGCGCAGGCCAGCTAGTTTATCAATATAAAAAGTGAATGAACCGCGCGTAACTAACCATTTTGAAATAAGTGACGTTATTTTATCCGTGCATGATATCTCGGGATAGATTATCGGGTCGGACAAAGATTTATTAAGATTTTATTGTCAAAAAATTCCCATTAGTAGCATCTAGTCTGGAATCGTGTCCAGACCAATAAATGTAATACACTTCTTTTTACTCCTTTTGATTTTACGCCATTAAACCAGAACTGACAAATGTGAATGTAATACACGTTTACCCTTATTGATGTTACGCTATTAAACCAGAACTGACTAATGTGAATGTAATACACGTTTACCCTTATTGATGTTACGCCATTAAACCAGAACTGACTAATGTGAATGTAATACACGTTTACCCCTTTTGATTTTACGCCATTAAACCAGAACATTCATATTTGTCAAAATGTGAATGTAATACACCCCTATTTACCCCTTTTGATTTTACGCCACTTCCATAACCAATATCTATAAAGACGTGAGTCTGTGTATGTTTGCATACCAACATTTTTCAAAATCATATTCCTCTCAACAGCTAACAAATTGTTAATGTCGCATTTATTCTACTAATATGTTCACAGGTCACATGGGCTTGTCCCTGCTGCGTGAGGACACAGTGCTGGACATGCTTGGTCTGGCGCACCAGTTCAACTTCCAAGAACTGGAAGCGGCCATATCTGACTACCTGCGTCAGGTTCTCGCGTTGAGGAATGTGTGTGCTGTGCTGGATGCAGCCAGGTAAGTTCAAATATTCAAGACTTTAGGGTTAAGAACGGCTTCAGTATTAATCGCTTAGTTTTTTGCTCCATTCCTGGGCATGGGCTTTTTAGCAGTAGAACACTAAGGCCATACACCACGACGATGTAGTGTGTGTGTGTGTGCGCTGGTTAACTTCATATAGGTATATGTATATTTTCGTGAATGTTACGGGCTCTCAGACCACGCACTTTTGGTCACGATTACTTCCTTTACCAGTAAAGCGATACTAGATAATATTAGCTATGCTATGCTATTAGAAGAAATCTCATAGTACTCCGTGACCGAAATATAATATATTTAATCACCAGGCTCCGAGCCTAGCTTAGGCACCAGTCTCCTACAATACAATACAATATATATACCTGATTTATTATGTCACCTAGTTAATACCGATTTTTTATAACATCTATATATTGTTGTGAGAAAATAAATAAATTATTATTAAATTATTATTATTATTACCTGCTATGATTCAGTATAGTGTAGTACGGCCTTAAATAATAATGATATCGATAAAAATAAAACGTAGCAATTTATGTAATTTATTCCAAACGAACGCAGATAATATGCGCACCCAATGGCAGTATAGTGTAGTACGGATTAAAAATAATAATTGTATCGATAAAATTATAGCAGAATGATAATACGAGGGGCGTTCAATGTATTCTCGGTATAGGCATGAAAGAATAAACAGAAAATTCTGATAAAATATATTTTTCAATGTAGTCTCCCATCACCTCAATACACTTATTAGAGCAGGAAAGTAACTTTTCAATAGACCCTAAAAAATATTTTTCCTCCTTGTCCGAAAAATGTTCATCAATTGCCGCCTTCAACTCTTCATCGTTCCAAAAACGTTTACCTCGAACATCTTTCTTAAGGTTTGGGAACAGAAAGTAATCACCAGAGGCCAGGTTTGGCCTGTAGTGTGGATGATTGATTTCTTAAAATCCGCATTCTCGCACAGCAGCCTTAGCAACGCGCCCTGTGTAAATCGGCGCGTTGTCGTGAAGAAGCAAGACACCTGCGGGCAATTTTCCACGTCTTTTTCTTTTACTGTGTGTGTGCTTGGTGTTTGCTTAAGATGCGGCAGTAATACTTTGACCCTTTTTTGTGTACTTAATCAGTAAGATACCCTTAGAATCCCAAAACACTGTAGCCCGTCTTCAATACTCTCTCTACCCCCGTCTAAATTCACTAGACAACTTTTGAATAGTAGGTAATGAAGGAGCAGAATCTTGGTAAACAGCCATAATTTCTTGAATACTAATGACGACAATTAAATAAAATTTTATATTTATGCCCTCAAAGAGTGATTTAACTAATGAGATAATTTAATTACCCTCATCATTAGTATATCACCCCGATACCAAGAATACATTAAACGCCCCTCGTATATTTGTATTCATCTCAACGGACGCAGATAAGATGTGCACCTAATTGTACATTGTCCTGATGCATCATACCTGTGCCCCTTGACTGCACCCGAACTATCGTATGATCTGCGGGTCATCGCTCGCATTATCGAGATTGAATGCGTATTAGAAAATTAATGTGTTTCGATTAAAAATAAGGTACATTTTTGCGATATTGGTAGTATGTCATAGTCTGAATGACCTCTTTCAATATTGCAATTGATTATATCGACACTGTATTGTATAATAGGTTTTAGGACTAAAAAAGGTTTTATACCCTATTTTAGTATTTTATTTTTCTTTTGTCCCACAAACTATAACAACAGAGATTCAACGTGTTAAAATTTCGTGTTACGTCACTTTTAGCTAGAAATTTTATAAGAGTGTGACGTCACAAGCTCCCGCTCCAGAACTTTAAAATGTTTATTGTTTTGTTAAAACAAAATAAGAGTCCAATATTTTTTACGCATCTAAAAGAAGGATTAATTAGAATCATTTATTTTAAACCCCGTCATCATGCCTACTGATGTTCCTGTTTAAAATAATTAAAACTTGTTTGTTGCAGATTGTACGGTCTGAAGGCGTTAATGGACTATTGCTACAACTTCCTAGACAGGAATGCTATCGAAGTGTTGCAGCACGATTCCTTCCTGCAACTGTCTGTCGTAAGCAATATTTAATCACTATTATAATTGGTAAACGTAAAAACAAATATGCGGCAATATTAATTGTTATTGAATCAAAATACCTTAGCCGAGGGCCACGAAATAAAAGCTTCAAGTGAATACGCTCCACGATTGTATCTGACTAGCTTTTGCCCGCAGCTGCACTGGCGAAAAACTAGGTTAGGTTATGCTAGTAACAGTATTTTCTTTTTGAATAAAATATAATATGTTACTTGGTGATAATATAGCTTTATCATGGCGAAATAATTTTTTAAATCGGTTGATTAGTTTTTGAGTTAAGTCCATACAAACAAACATACCTCTTTATAATATTAGTATAGATTTAATGTCTAATTGTCTAATGTCTAAGGTAGTGCTTACTAGGATAAAAAGTATCCTATATGTTAAATCAGGATATAGTTTATCTATTCAGCACCAGGTCAGAGAGGTGGCGTGCGTGTTCCCACGCGCGCGTCTGTTAGTTCGTCTCCCCCTCTAGAGGGGTGGGAGGGGGGGACATCCCCTCTCTCTACAACTAGCCCAGTTTATGATATAGCGTTCCCCCTACACCAACCATTAAGGTTATAATAGGTGGAGCCGCTGTACCTTCCAGTGCCCGAGAGCGCTTTCCGGGACCAGTTATAGACAGGTCTTGTCTCCAAATCTCGACTTCACCACCCTAACCTCAGAGATCCGGTTCTCGTAAGCGAGCTACCTCGTGCCCAAGTGACACTACCTATTCTCCAGATAGGTACCGGAGCAATAAAGCCGCTCACCACCCGCAACTCTGGGAGTTGCTAACGAAAACCTCGCTGAAGCCGACGGAGAAGCCGCCTACCATATCTCCAGTATGGTACCGGAGCTGTGTAAGGCACGCTCACTTCCCGACGTACATCCATACGCCTACCCAAGTAGGCCTACAAGCCGGGTGTGGCCCGAGTCACTCCAGCTATGACTCTTACTTGCTGAGCAGGCAAGCGCCCGAGATGCGTTGCGGCAGTGAAACCATACTGTCACTTCGCTAAGACAACTCCGTGCCTCGCGCGACCGACTGGTTCGCACTAGCCGCGTCTGAGTCCGACGTTCGAACGCCACGTGCTTGCCGAGCAACGAACATGTCGTCCTCAGCGGCTAACCACATACCCCTGCGAGTCCAACACCAATGTCAGGCACCGCGCCCTCTAGTCAGCGGTCGATAGAACACGCCTTTCGAGGCGCAGTGGGCTTTCTGACCCCGCAGTACCCTGGTCCAAAGGGGGAGACCCGTAGTTCTCCCCCCGAAACCCTATCTACTCGGGTCCTGAAGATAGGGGGGAGAAGATGATAGGGGACAGTAGGGTATAATAGAGAGTGAGTGCCTTTGGGCAGGTCTCTTCGCGTATTGGCCTGCCGTTTTAGCCAGCGGGTCAAAACCTCGGCGTGGTCGCGACCGCATGCGAAAGTTATTCGCGCGGCCCCGTCGATAGTGGTTATGTCGAGGAACACCGTGGTAGATTTAGTCGGTATTCCGGGAGGTACATTATTCTTATTCCATCTTTCTTTTACCCCGACGAGTTTGACATAATCCCTCCGCCCGCCCCCGCGGAGGGGTATGCGTCAATGTATACGGCAAGTAAAAAAAAAAAAAACTATAATAGAATAATAATATAATAAAATAGTCTATCTGTTTGCTTAGTTAATCCAACACCGATTACAAGTGATTGTATTACAAACATCCAAACATTTTTACAAAATTACACATTTATAGAATTAATTTATAGGATTCATAATATTAATAAGAAGGATTATATTTGATAGTGCGTTTCGTGGCCATAGACACATATGGCAAAGGCACATTATAAATGACTGCCTTAGGGAGTCTTTATAAATGACTGTTAAAGGGTTTGAGTATTTCTGCCTAAAATTTTTCAGCAGCTGCAGTGTGACAAAACTCATTCCTTATTACATTTGTGTTTAACCGGACTTGGCGATATGTGAGTGTGATGTACCCCTACCGCTTTTGAGATAAAGGCGTAAGTCTACGTAAGGCGTCTGTAATAAGTAATAACTAATGAATAATCCTCTTTTGTATATTTATCATATTATCTTATAGGAAGCGCTGCAAGGTCTATTAGAGAGAGATTCCTTTTTCGCGCCTGAGGCAGACATCTTTAAGGCTGTGTGTAGCTGGTTCAACGCGAACCAAGTGTGGGTGAAATCCGAAGGGGGCCAGCCTCAAGTTGTGAGTATACCTATACTACTATAAGACTTTAGATTTAGACAATTATCGATCACTTGAACATTCGACCATTCAAATACTTCGATATTTTTATCGATAATTGTACTTTACTAATAGACCTTAGTTAAGTATCGACCATTCGATATTTTATTGATAACTGCACGTCACTATTATGTAGACCTTTGATTCGGTTATTCGAATAATTCGATGTATTTTTACCGATAATTGTACTTCACTATTATGTAAGCGAATTCACGCTGGCAGTATGCAAGCCTGATGCCTTGGTTTTTAAAAATCTTGTATATTATAGTCGGCTGTATCCAAGACACAGGTAATCCTAGTATAGGAAAGGGACTAGAGATTAAAAGTTTGAACTATTTTGTTTTGGCATAATAAATAATTTTTTTAACAGGCTGGCTGCAAGCTTTACTGCTGCCTTGGTAGTAAGAAATGTAATATTATGTCATGTTTTGTACTATAGGAAAAAATCCTGAAATGCGTCCGGCTCACATTGATGAGCTTGGAGGAACTCCTGACAGTGGTTCGTCCATTCTCTCTCGTCACACCAGACATGCTGCTCGATGCCATACAGGAGAAGACACAGACCAAGAGCACGGAGCTTAGGCACAGGGGATTGTTACGTGAGTACTAAACTGTATACAAGAATTTTTATATCCTTGTACCCCTTTATTTTGTTCGTGTTTTATGCAAATTTCTTTGAACAGGTGAGCGGTGTCACTAGTTGACAAAACTACTTAAAAAAGAAATTGAATTTTTCTTTGATATTTTATCGATATTAAAAGTGTGTTGCCGTTCGTCACTAATTTGTTCTAGGAACACTCACCATCGCTTTTAGCGCCATAAAGGCGGAAATCAATTGGGGTTATCTTTTTGGTAGTAGTCCAGTATATTGGTATACAATGGAGGTCAGTGCTTCCCTTACAAATATACATTATTTTTGTGTTCTTCCGTAAAGTACCTGAGGAAAATGTGGCGACTCCGAAACGTGGTGCCCGCGTTATCTCTGGCGATATGCGCTCGGCGTTGCTGGACGGCGACACGGAGAACTACGACATGGAGCGCGGCTACACACGCCACACCATCAACGATGCGCCCGACAACCCCGGCATCATCGTGCGCCTCGCCACCTCCACCATCATCAACCACATCAGGCTGCTGCTGTGGGACAGGGACAACAGGTACTGTGACATCACTGTACATGCGCTCGGCGCTGCTGAACGGCGACACGGAAAACTACGACATGGAGCGCGGCTACACGTGTTACGTCGTTCAAGAATTATGTTATTATTTTTATTTTTATTATTTAGATATGTATTTATTCAGACCCTTATTCTGAGTTAAAAATCGTTGGAATTTTCTTCAGGAAAAATCTTTACTTTTTCGGCAATTTTTCATTGTTCGGACTGTGAATAATAACATAATGCATAAAACATCCATTTAATTAAATAAAAACAAAAAGTACCACATATTACTAAAATACAGCAATGTAATTGAAATGAAAATGAAAATTTTGAAATGAAATGAAAATGTATTTATTACCAAAGAAAACAACATCTTTTGTTCGTATCCAGTGGGCCCCACACTAGGCAAGCCTGTCCTGTGGGTGCCTACTACGTTTACCAAAACGCTTACAAAGTATGCTCGGTCAACATCATGAATCTTAAATTAAAGTAAATAAATAGCTTAAGATAAGTATTTAAGATAGGTAAATATTTGTATGATATTTGTGTTATAATAAAATATATCATAAAATTATAAAATATATTTTTTCTTTTTATATTAATAATTAATCCAGAATTGATTATATCAGGTGCACTAAAAGGTTTTTGTTTCGATCATATGACAGTGTAAGGAGCCAGTCTGTGATTTGTATCTTTGCCTCACTTACGGAACATTATTTAATATCACATAAGCCAGCTACTCTATTATATAAAAACTGATCTATAAATGGACTGAAGCGTCTTGCATAAGGTGTTTTAATCTTAGAGACTTCAATCCTAAACAAACGGCGTTTCAAGAGACGTGAATATTCTTTACAATTTATTATTCTCTTGTGAGTTTTTACAAATGAATTTAGAATAAAAAGCTGACGCACGCTAAGAACTTTCGAGTCTTTGTAGAGTTCTGTCGTAGGGTAGCGAAAAGGATTTGCCAGCATTGTTTTAAGTGCCGAACTTTGTGCAAGTTCAACCGTTATCAGAGATGTTTTGGCAGTACCTCTCCAGCAATGTATACAATATGTAATCAAAGATTGGCACAAAGCAAAATATACTGTTTTTAAAACTTTTATTGATGCTGAGGAGCGAAGTAGTCTTATAATATTTGCTGTTTTCCGCACTCTACCTGCTAAGGACGCGATCTGCTTTAAAATTAATGTTTTGGTCTATTATTACACCGAGATATTTCATAGAAACAGTCTTCTCTATATATTCACAATAGTTTCTGCACGTGTGTAATTTATTACCTAATGTCGTGTCTGGAGCTGACACAATTGTTTTATGCAAACTTAGATATTTTGTTTTATTGGCATTTAATGTTAGCAGATTATGGCGCAACCATCTGGATACCTGTTTCAATCCCATCTCGGCACTTGTATAAGCTTCTGTCCATGTAGAACCGTCATAGATTATGACGGTGTCGTCTGCATAACATAGTATGTTTGCGGAAATGACGTCGTGTATGTCATTCATATACATGATGAATAAGGTTGGGCCTAGGATACTTCCTTGCGGAATCCCAAATTTAACTTCGTTCAGTCCAGTCTTATAACCCTCAACTCTAACGCACTGCTGTCTCTCCGTCAAATAACTTTTAAACCATTCGAGGGCAATGCCACTTACACCAAAATGCATTTCAAGCTTACGTAGCATTATTGGAATTGAGATGGTGTCAAAGGCTTTTGCCAAATCAAGGAAAATGCCTATGCTGCATCGGTTTCTATCTAGCTGTGCTGATACTGTAGAAATCAGTAGTGTCACAGCTGCCTCCGTTGTTTTCCCTTTCCTGAACCCTTACTGTCTGTTGGATATCAGGTTGTTGTTTTCGACATATTTGATAAGCCTCTCATTCACGATTTTCTCTAATAGTTTTAAGAATGCTTGTAGTAAAGTAATTGGCCGATAACTATCTGCTGCATCTTTAGGGCCGTTTTTGTAAATCGGAATGATACATCCTGTCTTCCAAGCTTCTGGAAAGATGCCCGATTCAAGACTGAGGTTAAATATGTGTGTGGCATAATGCTCTCTCTAATTTCTTTTTAGAACCACATTGGTTATACCATCAGCACCAGAAGCCTTATCATTTTCTAAAGATAGAATAAGTGACTCAGCAGTACGCTGCATAAAGAAAGAGTTTGTCAATAAGTTATTGGAGACTTTGTCTGCTAACGCTTCTTGCGGTAGTTATAGCTCGTGTAGTGTTTCGTTTGCTAATTTATGACCAACCGTCGAGAAGTAATGATTGCATTTATCCAATGAATGATTAGCAGAAACGCAACTGGGGATCGTCAAAAGTTTATTGGATTCGTTTCTAGACCTAGAGAGGTGGCAAATATCTTTGATAGTTTTCCACATTTTTCTTGAGTTGTTAGTGATACTGGGAAGTTCTCTGTTATCATGTTCGTTTTTTAACTTACGCAATAGGTCATTGCAAAAGTTTCTGAAGCGGTTGTATATTGTACGCAGGAGGTGATCATTTGGTGCTTTTCGTGACCTCATATGCAGTCGGTCTCTGTGTTGCATACATCTTTAAGACCAGGCGTAATCCACGGCTTTATATTATACTTTGAGTGACTTACTGTAACTTTTTGAGTGTTTTACTAAATATCGCCGCCAGCCGCTCACTAAATCTTTGCACTATGTGATTGATATTAGAACCTACAAGTATACGCGACCAATCCTCTTCCAAAAGTTCACCTGTATAGCCTTTGCATTCCGTTTGACAATGGTTCTATCTGGGCTACTGTGCCCCGTTTGATTATTGGCTAGACCAAGGATGACTACTTCATGATCTGTTATATTCGAGCAACATACTACGCCTACAGCATTTTTACGGTATTTATAAAAATGTGATCCAGACATGCATCACCTCTAGTTTCGTGATTGCAGGGAATAAGCCGTGTTCTGCGATAAGACATAAGTATTCTGTATCTTGATTGCTACTGCTGCCAAGCAAATTGATGTTTATATCCCCTGCTACAATTAATGTTTTAGATTTAGTTGACAAAGTGTTTAATATGCAGTCAAGAGAATACAAAAAGTTCTTAAGGTTTTTGAACGACGGGGGTCGGTAGATGCCTAAAATAATAATAATTGTAATGGTAATTGCGTTATTTAAGTCAATTTAAAGACAATTTGCGTCGCTAATGTTTGGTTCTGAGACACACATTTAAAGTATCTCTAACGTAGATTACTACACCACTGTTTTGGTTAATATTTTTTTTAGTATTGTAGCTGGTATACGATTTTATTTGAAGTATTATTGATGAGTCATTAAGCCAGCATTCCGTCAGCATTATTACATCAAAGGTTACGGCAGTTCTGTTCATAATTAACATTAAATAATCAAAGTTCTTGTTTAGGCTCCGTATATTGTATGTAACTATTCTAAAATTGTAAAAGGTTGTAATAGCTGTTGAAATGTTTTCGGGTGAATGTACTAAGTGGCAGTCAATATTTACCGAATCCAAATCATCATTAATGCGTTTATCAATCATTGGTATACGGCGAATAATCATTACCCAACGTTTACCGGTTTGATTATCAAGATTGTCTTGAAGTACATTAGTGTCATCATGTAACAGTAGTAAACAGGTTATAAACGTAATACTCGAAAACTTCTTTAGGTATTTCAAAACATACTTTATTTTACGACTGTGTTACTTTATTTTTGTGGTACATACAGTATTGATGAATGATTTTTAATTTAGAGAATATTGAATGCTCCTCGCTAGTCCATTATTTTAGAGACTGATTGTATTCTGGTATTGTGTTATGTTTTTAAACCAAAATAATAATATGCAAATGTTCTTGTGTGTGTAAATGTTATGAGTCAATAGATCAATTTTATTTTTATTGCTAGATACAAATAAACTATAGAATAATATATAAATACTAAACATGATATTGTAATTATATAATAATATGTGAATAAAGAGTAAAATATAGTAAACATGTATAATACATGACAAAAAGGATATTTAGAGAGGGCGTTTAGGTCTGTAGCTAGATTAATCTTGTGCAGTAAAGTTGACGATGGTCCAGATTGTGCCATTTCAAATCGCAGTCGGCGGCTTGAAGATGCGAGATAGGTCCTGTTGAGTGCGTATGGGTATAGCTGGTTTACTCTCACGTAGCTTGACGTAGATATTGTGAACACCAGCAAAAGGAATATCCGTGTTCCCTTGACTTTGCTCGTGCCGCCCGAAAATCGTCTTCGAATTAAATCGTCGTGATTTCTGCGAGTGACGCGTTGTATTGGTAGCAATCCATTATGTACTGCGTAATATTGTTACTCAATATAAAATCTTAATCTTGCGTTTTTATGATTAATAGAAGTTTCCATCGTGATAAGTATGTACCTATAGAAAGACGTCTTGCTAATGTTTTCGGTACGCTGTCCCTTACACCCAGTATTAATATCAGATTGCTATTTCGATCAGATTTTTATAATTATTTATCTTTTATACTACATTGTTCAACCTAATTATAAATATATATAATAATATAATAATATTCCCTTGTATTGTTACCAGATCTTATGCGTACTACATCGAAGTGTCGGTGGACCAAAAGGACTGGGTACGCGTGATAGAACACAGCAACTACTTCTGCCGCTCCTGGCAGAACCTGTACTTCGAGCCGAGGGTCGTGCAGTTCATCAAACTCGTCGGCACCAGTAATACTGTTAATAAGGTAATGTAAACTGTGCCCTTAAAATATATGCTATGACAGATTTTTATACAATGTTTTTCTTGAATACTGTAGCAACGTTACTGCAGGGCCACGAAGCGAATACATTAATCTTGATAAGTTTGAAGTTGCTTTTAAACGCCTTGGTGGCACGGCGCTATGGTATTGAATGTAATTGCTGTGCATCAGGCACGATTCCTGTATCAGCGTAGCAAAAATTTTTTAGATTTTCTTTAAGATACTTAATAGCAGCCTGAATTAAGGAAGTTGGTGGTGCTCTACTTATGTGCGGATTGATTGACAATTATCGCCTCTGTGCCTCGGAGAGCACGTTAAGCCGTCGGTCCCGGCTGCCATGAACATCTATGGCAGTCGTTATTGGGAAGTCAGTGCCCTATAATATCCTGACACTGGTCTAACCTTAGGGTATCGTTAGCCTTCGGGTTGCGGAGGTCTAGTGACAGCAAAAGCTGATATCTAGTCAAATCCGGTTAGACCAGAAAAGCCGACCCTAAGTGACTTGGGAATAATAAAGGCTAGGGAGAAGGTGGTGGTTTTACTTGCCTATGCCTCGGCAACGACGTACAATTAAATCAAATGTTTTACGTGCTTGCCGAGGAGAAAGATAGGTCACAGGTCACCAGTTGGTTACCAGTTGGTTAGGCACCCGGCTTTTCTCCAGTCGTATCGAAATTTGGTCTGTAGGACATTCAAAGCAACGCAATTATGCAACGCTCCGAGCTTATTCGTTTGGAGCGCATTTTTCGTGTCCTGTGTTCGGTCGTTTTCTACTTCCTGTCCTGTTTTACTCCTCGTATATTTGTATGCAGGATCATACAATTTTAACATATTCAATTATTTTTTTACGACGATGTGATGTTGTATGGTAGGTATTCCACGCGGTGGCCTTGGAGGCGATGCATACAGCGCGCGTGCCTCCTCTGCGCAACGGCCTCATCGAGCCCATACACAACGTCGCCACCGTCGAACTGTCTGCTGTCGTCATCGAAGGCATCAGGTACTGTAGATTTTTATTAGCTAATGTATAATATTTGTGAAGACTGTACTATAGTTTCAGGTATTCGTCGGTGGTCGTTTAGTGAAGCGAAATTGTTTACGAATATCATTCAATTCAAATCGAACATAAAATTTCGAATTGATTCAATTCATGGTTGCAGCGTAAGAACTTATTAAATATTTATTATTGCCAACACACATTTAAACAATGTTCACAACAAATTTCAATTCAAACTGAAGTTCTCCATTACATTTCTTAAACACCATTTTATTTATCGGGTATTATCTTCTGTGAGTTTTGGCGATCATAGTAACCACAAAAAATTCTTCTGTGAGTTTTGGCGACCATAGTAACCACAAAAAATTTATCCGCAGCCGTTCCCGCAATGCCCTGCTGAACGGCGACACGGAGCACTACGACTGGGACCAGGGCTACACGTGCCACCAGCTGGGCTCGGGCGCCATCGTGGTGCAGCTGGCGCAGCCCTACCTGCTGTCGTCCATCCGCCTGCTGCTGTGGGACTGCGACTACCGCCACTACTCGTACTACGTCGAGACCTCGCTCAACTACTGGGACTGGGAGATGGTCTGCGACAGGACCAGGGAGGCGTGCAGGTGATCACACTTAGTAGTATAGAGGCTACACGTGCCACCAGCTGGGCTCGGGCGCCATCAAGTTTTTGTGGATTGTAGGTACATCTTCTGCACTAGGGCATTTCTTCTGGTACGCAGTGGTCATTACAAACATTGAAACTACGATCATAAAGTACGTTCAGACTCGACTTGACAGAACGGTTTTTTGTGAATCACACGATTCATTTTTTGTTCTAGTGTATTTTATCTTTCGTGTGCGATCGAATCCGTTACATTGCGCGCATTAGCAGTGGAGAAGTGACTACTTAATTCACTGCGCCGTCTATGCATTCATATGCTGTTTATACAGTGTATGAAGTGTATATTTGTTTTTGCAGAGATTGTAGTAAAATAAATAATAACTTTTGTACGCAGGTCGTGGCAAGTGATATACTTCAAACCTCGCCCGGTCTCCATTATACGTATCGTCGGCACCAATAACTCCGTCAATGAGGTAATCTTTCTTCATTATAATGTTTTCTCAAAATCTAACTAAAAAAGTTACCAAAGCACAGTACAATATAAATATTTACCAATCTGCACCAAATAACGCCGTTGGCAATTATTTGTACTTCTGTATTTTCTGGAAACCGGTATAGAAATTATAACATTGCCACTACATAACACTTTGACTGACCCCGGAACACTTACGTTTGATTGTTTTTCGACGAACCATTGGTCGTATCCATATTGATGTCAGTAACCTAGGATTCTATCCAACGAAATGATGATAAATTTTACGTTTTGTTTTACAGGTATTCCATCTTGTGCACTTGGAGTGTCCAGCGCAAGTGGAGGAGCCACGGGAAGACCCCGCTGCGAAGAAACAGCGGCCGTCACACGAGAACAGACTTAACCCTAGTGGTAAGAATTTTATATTTTACTGACTCTTAGCCATGAATAGGTTAATTTTCTTTAAAATAAATATTTATAGACAGCAATAGGATCAACAGCAGCGATAGCTCAGTGGGGAGACCAACAGACTGCAATGCAGAGTATCTCGGAAGTTATACGACTTTTCGAAATTATGTGCGTATTGATTAACAATTATCGCCGTACCTCGAAGAGCACGTTAAGCCGTCGGTCCTGGCTGCCATGAACATCTATGGCAGTCGTTATTGGGAAATCAGTGCTCTCTAATATCCTGACACTGGTCTAGCCTTAAGTTATCGTTAACCTTCGGGTTGCGTAGGTCAGGTGGCAGCCGCTCCGTGTAAAAACTGATATCCAGTCAAATCCGGTTAGACTAGAAAGCCGACTCCAAGTGACTTGGGAATAATAAAGGCTAGGGAGAAAAAGCAATAGGATCATCACGTGTAGTCTAAATTGTACGTAGTGAAGTAACATTGCTGGAATTTTAAATATTTAAAGGTTATACAGTCTAGTAGCGATAGCACAGCGACGAACGAGAGACTCACGCAGAGGTCTTAGAGTCTCAAGGCACGAAGTTATGTGCTTATGAAATTGTTAATTATCGCTCGCTTTACTAGTGAACTGTATTTCTTGTATTTCTTTTTACCATAGTTAGAACCATAGTTTAAACCAAAGCCGTTTAATCTTTATATATATAAATCTTCTGTGCGTCTATTTGTAAATAAACTCCTCCTAAACGGCTGGACCGATTTTGATTGATGAAATTTTTTGTGTGTGTTCAAGTGGATTCGAGAATGGTTTAGATTTGAATTTTTTTAAATTTTTATCATGCGTACCGGTCAACTTCTTTCGGGACGGCTAGTAGTTTATAAGTTTTATACTGGATGCACTTTTTCTCGTGTTGCGTGTCTTATTAAATAAATTAAAAAAATGAAGGTAAACATCGTGAGGAAACATGCATGTCTGAGAGTTCTCTATAAAGTTCTCGAAGATGTGAAGCCTGCCATCCCGCACTGAGCCAGGGTAGTAATGATCTGCCACGCCGGCCTATGGTCTTATGCGGGTCCTCCCTAACCCTGAGAACCTCCCATACTGAGAAGAGGCGTATGCCTATCCGTGCGATAGTGTATATACAGAGCTCAAATTATTATAATGTCGATCAGGATCCGGCTCCTCCGAGAGTCCTCCATGCAGCACGCCCCCGGCGCCAGAGGCCGGAGCGGCGGGGGCGGGCGCCGGCGCGGGGGCGGCGCCGGAGGCCGCCGCGCGCCGCTCCCTGCCGCCCGCAGAGACCGCCACGGAGGCCGAGGAGAGGTACGAGGACTGAGGGACCTCATGTTGACACACACGTTCTAATGTTGTATGTGGAACTTGGTAATATTGCTATAGTCCTGTTTGTATTTTCTTATGACCTGTATTACTGTTTAAATGATTTTTCTTGTGGACAGTACTGCCGCTTTATTGGTTAAGAGTTGGTTGGGTCGGCATTGTAATCGATGTTGTTCGGCAAAATACCGCTCGGCATTTTTGCCGACACGGCAATGTGTCTGTCAAGGTCGGCATTTCCTTCTAAAGCCAAGCGACCAATTAATTGTCTGCTTACGCCCTGGAGGGTCTGCCGATCGAGTTTTGCCGAGCGGGTTTTGCCGAACAAGCGGCCCGAATCAAATTATATAAAAGCTACATCAGATATCCTTTATGACAAAATTAAAATGCTGAACCAACTTTGATCTGAATATGATTATAAACCTGAGCTATAAGACGGCACCGTTTACCAGCTATCTCCTTCTTATATCTGTATACAGCTAAAATATCTCTTAATGCCGTAGAAATAAGAACCACTTTCGCATTGTCAAACATAATACCAAACGTGACATTTTATTAAACTTTCTTATTTAAGTGATACCAAGTTCCATCTACATTAAAGAAGTTATTAAGAAATGTTTATAAGAACACTGTAACGGAATTAGTGGCTGTTTATGATATGTTAACGCATATCATTTCACTATACTGTAAAAGTAGTATGAGGTTTCGATGGCAGTTTAAATTTGTATTAAACTCGGCCATCTTGAAATTGTGATGAGAATTTTTCTTTCTTGTATATCAAATAGTATTTATGTAAGTGCACACTGAATTTAAATGGTTATGATAATAGGAGTCTTTAGTAAAGATAAAAGCATGTCATTATTAGCGCCAGCAGTAAATTTACCTACATCTAACTATATAAACTGTATGGGTGGCGAAATTGTTTAAAAGGTCGCCTCGCCACTGCCCTTGCGCCGAGTGCTGTGGGTTCGAATCCCACGCGGGACTAAAATTTGTGAGATTCGCAAAAGGTTGTTCCGAGTTTAGATGTTCTTTGTGTCCGTTGTTTGAATGTTCGTGAAGTCCGCCGCGATACAGGACTTGATCCAAGTAGGAGACGTCCTTTTCAAAAAAAAAGAAAAGTTTATTTCGCTCACTCCCTTATTTCGCGGGCCTTCAAACATTGCGAAAAGTCGGTATGATCTCTGCCTACCCCTTCGAGAATATCCAGGTGTGTTGTAATTGCTGTTATTTACTGCTTTCGCTAGTACTGCCTTAAACAGGATAATACAACTATGTCTCATAAAGTGTACCAAGTCTGTAACAATACATTCTATGTTCAACGAATAAAATCACAAAATAGATTTCAAAATGATTTTCTACAACGATTAAGATATTTCTATATAGTTTTAAAAATATAATAATGAAATACTTAACCAAAAATGTATCATTGGTTAATGGTTACTAACATAAAATTATGTAATAGAATGAAATCTGATCACTTCTGAATATTCAATTAGTATAATTACTGTCACAATAATTATAATGTAGTTTTTTCAATATTTACCATTTAATCATAATGCAGATCCATATTTTAATAGAATTATAATGATCTTGTGTCAGGTCCATATAAGAAGTACTTTGGAAATATATTCAAGAACCCAGACATATTTGGTTGCATCGATTCGACGTCACTCCATTATACGTGCATCTCTCTTAGACTTTAAAAGTGAAATGGAGCGTGCCTTGACACTTTAGAAGCTAATCAAACAAACTTATCTTTGGCTCAGTAACTAAAATTAGATAGGTACAGATAGCCTAAAAGAACACAACGCCAGAATAATGTTTTAGGATCTAATAGACAGAATGTCAGGTTATCAACAACAGATTAGAATTTGGCAGTAGTTAACATACTGCGTAAACCTAAATCTAAAATCTCTGTAAGCACACTTCTTTGTATAAGTGTATTTGTTTCATGTATGTTTCTGACCGGTCTTATGTATCTTTCTGTATCATCAACATCTTGCAATAGCGAACAATATGTGTTGGTGTTGTCATGCAACAACACCTGGTGTTATTGAGGCATGTGCTGATCATGCAACCAAATATGTTTTGAACTGTAAAAGCACTTTATGCATACAATAAAAATAAAACTAAATGACTTATATAAGTAAAGAAATATCCGAGTTGGAAAGTTTTTCTATAGCTTAATAGAGTTTTCTTGATGTTGTACAAATGTTTAAACGTGTATTTAGAATTGATGCAAT